>JAPQVY010000155.1:40437750-41705250 GCA_028535165.1 Quercus tomentella
GGGCATGTGCCTGCATATTCAATTCCCATTGGATATGTCCACAAGTTCTGTATTATTCTCTTCTAACTTATATAGGGCCTGTGCTTGCATATTCAATTCTCGCGGGATATGTGCACAAGTGGCCTTGGTAGTTCTGACTTTCGAGGAAGTCCTTGGTGTATGATCCACTGGGGAGAATGACTTGCTGAGGAGTGTGTTGGTGGCCCATGGGGGAGCCTTCTTGGTGATTTTCACCTATGAGGAAGTCTCTGATGGTGTGTAGTCCATTAGGAAGAATTTTCTTCTTCTCCTTCATGACCCATTGGGGGAACTGGTGTTGATTCTACTCGTGAGGGAGTTTCCTTAACTCTTAGGGGGAATTATTTTCTTCACAACCCTCGAAGGAGTTATCCTTGTGCCTTTGACCTGTGGGGGAGTCCTCCATGATGCTTGGGAAAAATTGCTTATCCTATGACTTACTAGGGATTCGATTGATGGTTTTAACCTGCAAGGGAGTTTCCTTGGTGATTTCTGATCCACTGAGGGATGTTTTTGATCTTTTCAATCCACTAGAGATGCTTTGAGAGTCCTACCCTACTAAGGGTATTTCTGTCATTTTTAGTTGCATTCTTGAATTTTTCTTTGCATTTCCCACCTTCTGGGAGTCCATTTGGTATATTCTGAAAGTTTTTAATTTTTTAATTATTTATTTTTTACTTTGCTAAACTACATGTAGTTTAGTGAGAGGCCTACACTATATGTAGTTTAGTCATCAGACCTTCCCGCCTTTTCATTTTTCTCCAAATGTTACCAACCATTTCTTTTTCTTCTTATTCTTCTTCATCCTCTTCGACTCTTTATATTCTCTCTAACTCTCCAACTTCCATCTTCCCTCTATAAAAACCTTATGCCTCTCTCTCATTTCTTCATCTCTCACAGTCTGATCATCTCTTTCTCTCCCAAACTCTCTCATCCTCTCCAATAGCACCCAAGTCCAAAACCAAGAAAACCTCCTATTTGATTTCCAACGACATCTTCAACCTTACATGTTGGAATGGGGCTACAAGGCTAACTGAGTCTCCTCCACTGATCTACAGGCCACAAAACCATCTTTCAGAGAGTGCACGGACTAGATTGGTTAGTTTTTCAAAATTTTCTCATTTTTAAGTTTTACTTTAATCTTCCATTTTAATTCATTTTTAGACTTGTAAATGCTTGGGTTTTGTTGTGGGATGGGTTTAGATTAAAACCTGTGCCTTAGGAAGAGTAGGAACATATTTAGGATAAGTTTAGATCAAAAGTTGGCCGAAATATCGTGAGGCTCTCTCTGTTAGTGTTCTTATGTGCGCATGCATCAGGCATGCGTGCGCAACTTGTATTCATGTGTGTGCATGCTAACTTCATTCGTACATGTCCATATTCATTAGTTTATACGGACGTAGGATCCAACATTTGCATGCATGCAGAGACCCTGAACACACATGTGCAGGCCTGCGTGTGCATGCTTGCACTCAAAAACCTCAATTTTTATTATTTTGACTTCTTTTCACCTATTTCCTTATCCAATGGCAATTCTTATGTTCTCTTTTAATCTTTTTGTAGGTCTTGCCTCCTTTCTCAAGTAGGGGTAGTACTAGTCACATCTCTTCTTGGTACAGGGCCCTGACTGATGACAAAAAGGCCTTGGTGCGTGCAGTAAGCTTTGAGCCCATCCTCCATTTGATTTCAAAGAGTTCTGCCAGTGCCATCTTAGTGTAGACACTGGCTAAGAGGTGGTGGGACATTACCTACACCTTCCACATTACTGAGAGGGAGATGACAGTGACTCCTCTTAACATCCACTAGATGACTGGTCTTAGGTGTGACAGGCTGCTCATTAACCTGAAGGGTGAGTCAGGTATACAGCTGAGCATAGAGCTGCTAGGGCAGAGGCACACGACAGAGATAGTCCGTTACTTTGATCTCAAGACACACCACAGACCTCTTCCTCAAGAGACGCTCGAGGATTGTGCCTAGATGGCTAGGGCATTCTTGCTGTATATACTGGGGGCATACCTCTTCACCAACGGTGGGCAGATGGTGTCCTTAAGGTGGCTGGCTCTTTTCCACAATTTTGGGGAAGCTCGGGAGGCTAACTAGGGTCAAGCTTGTCTTGCCTAACTGTACTCATCCCTGGACACACTTAGCCGGTGTACTCTACACTAGTTGGTGGGGCCTTGGAAGCTCCTTGATGTTAGTTCTTTCTTCCTTTTCTTTTGTAGCTTCTTACAAACATGTACATCGCACCTTTGCAAAATATGTTCATCCATATGTCATCTAGGTTTACAAAACTGTATCTCATGCTCATGCAAACTGTGTTCATGTCTCTATCTTGCAAACCATCATCTTGCCACTGTATCTGTATTTTGCAAACTATCATCTTGCAAACTGTACCTTGTCTATCTTGCAAACTGTCATCTATTTTCTTGCAAACTATGCCTTCTCTTTTCAGTGTTGGGCCATGAAATACAGTCTCATTACTCGTGGAGCGGGGGTGGACCTGAGGAGTTTTCCTTTGGTCAGGGCGCATTTCAATGAGCTTTCTTTTGAAGAGGGGAGTAGAGATCCTACTTTCTCTCATTAATTTCTTTTGCATGTCTCCTAGGGTTCTCCTTCTAACCCTATGTGTTGTCACGGGTTATATAGAGTCCTTGGGAAGGTGTTCCTCTTGTTGCGAACCTTAATTTGGAAGCGCCTGCCATTATTGCTTCTAGGATGACCCAGCCTTTGGAGGGTGTTGGCTTGAGGGTCCTCTACTTGGCTAAGAGGGTCTGTTGCCAACTGGTGGGCGCATATGCACCGCAGGTTCCAATGGATCCTCCATAGTTCATGCTTGCCCCACTTTTCTATGACCGATGCCGAGCAACTCGTGGATGACTTGGACTACGATGAGTTCTGCGAGACTCATCTCATGCCCTCCCTCTCTGTGGAAGTATGTATTCTTTCTTTTTCACTTTCCTTTCTCTTTTCTTGCATTTTCCTGCACATGGTGATACTCAATTGTGATGATTATGTTAGGGTGCAGCTAGCCCTGCTACCAATGGTCCTATTAACCCTCCTTGTCTACCTTGGTCGATCTCTACATATGGCCCTATTGGCTTTGCTCGAAAGCGTCCAATGGGGCGTAACCTAAATGTCATGGGTTACCCTTTTCCTCGGGGTACACGATCGGTGAGCTCTCTTTTATCCTCATCTTGTCTTTTCTTTCCTTGCATCTCTCAAAATTGTTTTAATACTGACTTCTTTTCAAATTCAGCCCACTGTGGCAAAGCACAAGGATCTTGTCTGGCTTGCTGGAAACCTCAAGCTGGAGGTGACCAAGTATTCTAGGCAAATTTATGGTCTTGGAAGGTATGCCCACCCGGGGGATGATGATGACAATGATGATGATGATGATGATGATAGTGATGACCTTAAGAAGACCTCGAGTGATTAGCCAAGGAAGAGGCACTACCGGGGATGATCTTGTATCTTTGCACTTTAGATTTTATTTGAGACATTTGGTTGTATTTTAAGAACATCTTTTACATTTCTACTTTTATGGGAATTTTCGCATTTTACTTTGTCTTTCTTTTTCCTTTTCCTCTTCTTTTTGATGCTTGAAAATCTAAGCTTGATTGTGTCTTGAGTAATCCTTTAGGCCGTAGGAACCATGAGGGAAGCCTTGCTGGAGGAACCACACTCCAAATAGGAAAAGGAATTTGAATCTCTATGCCTGCTTGCATGCGCATAAGCGTGCATGCATACGCAAGTGTTAACCATGCGCACGCACCTCTGACCATGCGCAAGCATGCCGCCAAGTAGAAAAACCCTACCCGACTCTCCTTAGTATAAAATAGCCGTAGGAGGCCTCCAAACCTTCACAAAATGTATTCCTAGATTAGGAAACACCCTGTAAGGTCCCCAAATGGCAGAATTTACTTTTTTAGAGGTTTCAGCATGGATTAAGAAGCTTAGTCCTAGTTTCAAAGACACTCCCACTCCTTTTAGTCTCTCTTGTTTTCCTTTCTATCACCAAATTAGAGTGAACGAGCCTCTTCTCCGTGCTGCTACTGAATTTTGGATTCCTACTTAGCATATCTTCCAATTCAATGGTATGGAATTATGCCCCACTCTTAAAGAATTTGGTACGATTGTGGGCGAGCCTGACCTCGATGCTATTATTCTTCCCACTCTTAAGGAAGATCTCTCTGACTTGGCTCATCAACTCTTGAGGGTTCCTTTAGCTATGGCCAAAAGGTGGTGCACGCTTGATAAGTTGAACGTTCACGCGGTTTTCAAGTATTTTTCTCAGCAGGGTGTCCTTTTGGTTGGGGTGAAGCACTCTCAATATCTCAATGTTTTTTGTCTTTGCATCCTTGCAAGGTACTTCTTGGTGCATAAGACACCTTGTGTGGACCCAAGAATTCTTTAAGCGGTCAACAATCTAGAGAGGGGGAGTCCAATTATCATCATCTTGGCTGAAACTCTCAATGGCTTGGATGTTGTTCATAGAGGGGAAGCAACATTCTTTGCGAGGAGTCCTCTCCTCCTTCGGGTATGATCCCTAATTTTTGCCCAAGTTCACAACCTAGCGGGATTCCTCTAATTTTTGCATGGATTGCCTTTCGGTTTTCAACCCATCGAGGCTCTTTATATCGTCTTTGTATATACATTTATTTCTCTCTCTCTCTCTCTCTCTCTCTAGTTTCCACTCAACGCTCATGCTTTCTTCTATTTCTCTCCTTTAGATATGGCTATATGAGAGGCTCTAGTTGCTTTATCTGCCCACTGTCTCTCCTTGTCAATAACAGCTAAAGCACTATCGTGATCGTAAGCCAAAAAATAAGGAGATGGATCCTGTTGAGTTCACTAAATTCCTAAAGCATCTCTCCCCTTTAGGTATCCAATGGGTGGTGGAATGGTGGTGCATCACAGATATGGTTAATTGCGACTTCAAGGATAATCTTGTTCCCTTGGTTGGGCTTCGTCGTTGCTTTTACTACTCCACATGTCGTATTGCAAGGCAATTTGGTGACTGTCAAGGAACTCTTAGTGACGACGGTTCCTTCCATACCTTGGCATTCACCGAGAGGATCTTGGGTAAGATCCATGAGACTTGGTCGCGGAGGATGATAACTAGGGACATCCGCTTTCCTTTATTCCTCCATCCAACTTTGGGTTGCCAAAAGTGGCTATCTGCTGACATGAGGTCAGTTCATAGGGAGAAGGCTTACAAGAAGTCCAACAAAAGAAAGAGGACCGACTGACTACCTTGATATGCCCCAAATTTTACTTTCCTGCACTTTATGATTCTCATGCCTTTTCTTTTGAGTTTAATAAAGGATTGGAATGTTCCAAATCCCTTACGGAAACAATTTTGTTATCTTTTAACTTGTGCAATAAGAGAATCAACTTATCTTTGCTTATTGTCTTTACTTTTTTCCTCTGTTTATTTTCTTTTCTTTTTTCTATGCCATGTAACTTTTTCCCATCACGTCCTTGTAGGAATTTTTGCTATGCACCTGGTCTTTTCCCTTATCTTTTGCCTAGATCGCCATTTTGAGTTTTCAACCTAGCGGGGTTCTTATGCCTTAACTTTTGCCTAGGTCGCCCTCTTAGGTTTTCAACCTAGCCGGCTTTTGCTTTTCAAATGTTATACTTCTGGAGTCTATCCATGTTGATTAGGCGAAGCATCTCTTCTCCATCCGAACATGTAATTCTTGTAGCGCCTCCTAACATGATCTTCTTGATAATAAAAAGACCAGAGCATCTTGGCTTCATCTTTCCTCTTAGATCGAAAGTCTCATCTCTAAGTATCTTTAGGACTAAATCTCCTTCCTTAAGGTTTCTAGTTTTCACCTTATTATTAAATGCCCTAGCAATCCTCTTCTGGTAACCTTGTGTATGGTACTATGCTCTAGCTCTCTTCTCGTTTATCAAAGTCGACTGTTCATATCTTTGCCTTATCCAGTCCACTTCTAGGACTTTGGTTTCTACTAGCACCCTTAAATATTGTATCTCTACTTCAATGGGAAGAACCGCTTCACTCCCATAAACGAAAGAGTAAAGGGTTGCCCCAGTTGATTCACATATAGAAGTTATGTTGCACCATAAGGCAAACGAAAGCTTTTTGGCCCAACCCTTGTATGTCACTACCATCTTGTCTAGAATATTCTTGATGTTCTTATTGGTTGCTACTATGGCTCCATTGATTTGTGGTCGATAGGTGAAGGCTTATGATGCTCAATGTTGCACTACTCCATGATCCTTCAAACCTCTCCCTCAAAGTGGGAACCATTTTCTGAGATGATTTCTTCTGGTACCCAAACTGATAGATGATGTTGTTCTCTATTAATCGAGCCACAAGCTTAGCTTTTAGTGCAAAGTAGGAGGCTGCCGTTACCCACTTGGTGAAATAGTCAATTTGAGGCCTTAAGGGCTATTCTTCCAATCACGTCTATGCCCCATACTAATAAAGGCCATGGAGATGTCATGCTATATAGAGCACTAGGTGGTACACAGTTCAAATTTACATGTGCCTGCCAATCATGACAACTTTTTAAAAAGTCTACATAATCGATTTCCATCGTATTCCAATAGTATCCCATTCTTTGGATTTTCTTGGCCAACATCCTCTCATTCATGTGAGGACCACAAATCCCTTGGTGGACTTCTTCCATGAATCTTTCGGCTTCTTCTTTCTTTAGGAAACAAAGGTGCACACCATCATAGGATCTCTTATAGAGCTGACCTCCACATAGGATATATTGCATTGCCATCATCCTAACCAAACGACATTCTCTCTTTTTGGCACCATCAGGATAAATTCCTAATTCTAGGAATTTCATGATGTTTTAATACCAAAAGACCTTTTCCTCTTCTATAGCCAAGACTGATGGTCCTACCTTCTCCTTGTGTGCCAACTCATAACTTTGCTCGATCTCTAAGGGTCATGTCCATACTCCCTTGGGTATTTCAACCATTAAGGCCATAGTAGCCAAAGCATCTGCAAACTGATTTTGAGCTCTAGGGATGACAATAAACTCAATCTTGGCAAAGGTTTTGGTCAAATCCTCTAAATATTGCTGATAAGGTTTCAAGTGTTCTTCCTTCACCTTACACAATTTCTGTGCTTGGGCTACGACCAAAGTGAAGTCTCCAAAGACCTATGCCACTTTTACCCCTAACTCTTGAAGGGTTTCCATTTCAGCATACAAGCCTTGTATTCTGCCACATTGTTGGTTGTGTTGAAGTTCAATTTAACGGCCAAAGGTATATGGGATCCATTAGGGGTGATCACAAGTACTCCTATCCCATTCCCATATTGGTTCACAGCTTCATCGAAATACATCTTCCAAGCCCCTAGTTCAATGTACAAAATATCCTTGTTTGGGAAATCCTCTTTACCATTCTCTTCTTCTATGGGGTTTTCGGCACAAAAGTCTGACACAGCGCTTCCTTTGATAGATTTTCTAGCCATATACTTCAAATCAAATTCTGCAAATAGGATCAACCATCTTGATAACCTTCCACTTAGAGCAGGCTTCTCAAATAGATACTTCAACTTATCCATTCTGGCTACCATCCATATCTAGAAATGTAGGATGATGTGTCTCAGTTTCTGCATGGCCCACACGAGAGCAAAGCATGACTTTTCTATGGGTGTGTATCTAGTCTCATAATCATGGAACCTCTTGCTCAAGTAGTACATGACTCTCTCATTCTTATCATCATTCTCTTGTGCAAGCATACTTCCAACCACGTTTTCTATGATCGAGAGATAAAGGAGTAGTGGCTTTCCATGCTTCGAGGGTACTAGGATGGGTGGATGGAGAAGATATCCTTTAATGAGCTCAAAGGCTTTCTAACACTCATCATTCCATGCGTGGGGTTCATTCTTCCTTAAAAGCTTGAAGATGGGCTCATAAGTGGAGGTAAGCTTGTCAATAAATTGGCTGATGTATTGCAACTAAACTAAGAATCCTCTTATCTCTTTCTCACTATTAGGTGGAGGCATGTCCAATATAACTTTGATCTTTGGTGGTTCAATATCTATCCCTCTTTCACTTACCAAGAAGCCTAGCAATTTCCTGGTGATTACCTCAAAGGTGCATTTTCGTAGGTTCAATCTCAGTCTATACTCCTTAATCCTTTCGAAAAATTTCTCAAATTAGCTATGTGGCCTTCTCTATCTTTGGACTTCACGACCATGTCATCAACATATACCTCTGCTTCATTGTGCATCATGTCATGTAACAAGGCTGTAGCCCTTCTTTGATAGGTCGCACTCGCATTCTTGAGCCCAAATGGCATTATTGTATAACAATAAATCCCCCACTTAGTGGTGAAGGTGGTCTTGGTCATGTCTTTATGGGTCATCTTGATTTGGTTATATCTCAAGAAACCATCCATGAAAAACATAAAGGCACTACCAGTTGTAATATCCATTAAGACATCCATATGAGGAAGAGGGAAGTCATACTTAGGGCAAGCCTTGTTTAGGTCTCTAAAATCCACACACATCCTACTTTTCTATCCTTCTTGGGTACAGGCACAACATTGGCTATCCACTCGGCTTGGTGCACGGGTTTGATGAACCCTACTTTCAACTGTTTTATGACCTCTTCCTTGATCTTAAGGAGCCACTTGGTTCTTATACGCCTTAACTTCTGCTTAACAGGCACCATGTGAGCATGGGTATCAATGTGGTGTTGAGCTATGTCAAGATCAATACTGGGCATATCTTCATAAGACTATGCAAACACCTCTTGGAATTTTGTGAGTAGTTCTTGGAGATCTTTTCTTTCTTCTTTGTTTAGGGTTGAACCAACTTTAATTAAGCATAGATTCTCATCATTGCCCAAATTAAGAGTTTCAAAAGTTGGTTCCACAGGTTCAATTTTCTTTTCCAATTGTTTATTAATTTCATTTTCAAATTCATTAGAATCATTTAAGTGCAAAATTTCAATATTATGGGACACATCAAAATAAGCCAAATCAGAATTTATCTTATTGAAAATGTTGAAAAGTACATCTAAACTTGCATTACAAAATTTCTTTCCCATATTCATAGAAAACCCAACTTAAGTCCAATTGCTAAGTTGCCCATCAGCAGGCATGATGAAGGTAGAAGGATCACTTGACTCCTCAATGGTGATGGCGAGCACATCCCCCCTACCCCCCTCCTCCCACTTTTAGCATAGCCTTCATTGCTTCAACATCCATGTAATTCTCCCAATTGACCTCCTCTTGAATTTCCTTTACCATCACAATAAGTTTTTCCTTGAAAGTGAGTTTCTCATTGTGAGAGACCTCGAAAAAAGCATCCCTCAAAAAAGAAATTCGGGTACCTTTTAGGGTAACTCTCATTTTGGGTAAGTGGTATGAAGTTGTCACTTATTTATTTATTTTTAATTCAAAAAAATAAGAAAAACTAAATATATACAAATACATGACTAAATCGTTCTCTTCATTGATTGAATAAAAGAAATTACATATCTTGAAAAACTTTAAAATTACATAGCTTTGGGTCCTAGTTACAATCTACCAAAAATA
Organism: Quercus tomentella; assembly: GCA_028535165.1. Taxonomy (NCBI): domain Eukaryota; kingdom Viridiplantae; phylum Streptophyta; class Magnoliopsida; order Fagales; family Fagaceae; genus Quercus; species Quercus tomentella. The sequence goes on from JAPQVY010000155.1 coordinate 40,447,306, forward strand.
CATGGCTTTTGTCCTAGTTACATTCCACAAAAAAATAAATAAAGACAAGGCTAGATCTACTTAGCCAAAGACCTGAATCCGGAGGCTAGGTTACGGAATGGGAAGGTGTTAGGCACCTATTCTAGGAATGACAAGTAAAGTGCATTTTGTTAAATGATTAGCCAATTACATAAAATAGTGACATATGTTCTTAACAAGTGAATCACATATGTCCTAACAATCTCCTCCTTTAACAATCCATGACAGAACCACAACTAACAAATGAGATATGAGAGAAGTCATAAATCACTTAACTCAAATTCACTTGTTGAATACAATAAAATCTATCCTAACACAAACTCTTGAAAAACTTTACAAGAAGAGAGTCTATGGCAAGAAAGACTTTGACAACCTGTATTTCTGAAACACTTTAAACAAAACTCATCACGGCATCTTAGTGTGAAATAGAAATTATAGATTGCATACATAATATAAGAAACATGTGTATAAAGAAAGAATAGAAACAACACATGGAGAGATAGGTGAAAAGAAAAACATACATCACTATATAAGGAATATAAGAACAATGTATATCAATAATGGTCACAAGACCCATGTACAAGAAAAAATGTATCTCAAAGAGAAAGAAAAGAAAAAGATACATCAGATCCTCACTACATCCCTCATATAAACACTCTCCCTGTCAAAAATCTCCTATACGAACCCTCCCCCTAAGTATGACTACTCTCAAATCCAAAACTACTCTCTCTTTTTGTCACTAGTGACAAAGGGTAAGAGTGTCAAGTAGACATCTCGTTAGTGTTGGAAGAGCTAGCATCTTCATCCTCATCATCATTGTCGTCGTCGGAGTCATCATCGTCCTCGAATGTCTCAGATGCCTCGGGAGGAGGAAAGGGAGACTCTACAAAGCCACCATGGCGAGCCTGCTGTCTAGCAATACGGCCGACATGGGTGTTCACCTATGTTATGACATATGTGATTCACTTGTTAGGAACATATGTCACTATTTTATGTAATTGGCTAATCCTTTGACAAAACACACTTTACTTGTATTTGGGTAGATCTAGGTGTTTTTAATACTTCAAGAAACTGTGTTTTAAGATCAAGTGTTAAAGTCATTCAAGTCTGTCCAAGAAACAAGCTAAATAGTGCAGATTCATTAAAGCTCGACAGCTACATCTATCGAGCTTAAGAAAGCTGTTTCAGCCCGTGTGCTTGACACCTGCTCGACAGCTACTCGACACCTCCTATCTATCAAAAAGTTCACAAGTTGCACAAGTGTTGAGCAAAGTTTGTTCAAGCAAATTGTGACCGAAGACAGAATTTGCCTTAGTTCATCGATCTTGAAGAAGTTGCTGTGTATATGTACCGTAGGGTTTTATGACTAAGCATCTTCTTGATCTTCATCATTGGGATGAACTGAAGAACTTTGTAGCCAACAACCTTCTCTAGTTGGTGATTGAAGTCGCGTACTGGGATCCGCGCAATTGGTTAGTCACGTACTTGGGAGTCGTGCATCGAAAGGAGAAATTGTCACTACAGAACAAGTCCAATTGAGTATTGGGGTAAGGGTTCAACTATAGGTTGGTATAAGGTACTGGGATTCCTTTACTTGTAACCGCTTGTTGTGATAATAGTGGAATTTCGGGAGTGGTGACCTGAAAATCACCCAGTGGGGTTTTTACCGTTAAGTTTTCCCCATTCGTAAACAAATTATCGTGTTATTTATTTTCCTTTGCATACTTAGTTTAATTGGTGATTTGTTTGTGCTACCACGCGTTTGCATATTAATTAACTTAATTAATTCGCTTGGCTAAATTAATTGGTTAATTTATCACAACGGGTCAATTCTATTTTGGCCTATCAACCTAATACAACTCAATAGAGAGTGTATCAAGGCGAGCATCCATGCGCTGAAGCTGCACCATGATTGCATCTAGATTCACACCTCCCTCTAAAGTAGAGGGAGTTAAGGTGGATGGAGCTGAAGGAGTGGGAGGAGCTGCCGTACCGGACCGCCTCGAACGAAACTGTGCCTCGCTGCATTTAACGGTACCAGCATCTATAGCACCCATGACATGGAAGGGCTCGAAAGAAGGAAAAGGAACATCAAAATGGCGTAAAAGCCTTGTGATAGCTGAAGGGAAGATGAGCTTATCACGGGTTGTCGAATCCTTATACATATCTATAAGAGAAAGAATGAAATGAGAGGGAAAGTCTATACTAAGGTTCTCCAAAAGAGAAAGCAAAAACCGAGCACAGGGCTCTATAATAAAGTTATAGTGAGAGAGAGGATGAAGTACAAAAGTCATGACCATGTTAAGAAAACGAGGGCCTTTAGCAAAGCCCGAACAAGAAGTAAACTGATGATCGCCCCAATCTGAAGGACGCTTATAGAAGGTAGAAATGAGCTCATCTTTAGACACGGTCTTAAGACGATCATAACTAGGGTAGTTAGGATGCTCTACCTTAGGGACACAGAGCACATCGGAGACAATCTCCAGTGTGACAACAATGAGCGTACCTCGAACGCGAGTAATGAAATGAGGTACTGAAAAATCGAATCAATGCATGCTGGAGTTGAACTACTAGATCAACATGGATGGACATGTGATCGGGATGTCACACAGTGACTCCCAACCTCGACTGTAGATGTTAGTGGGAAGGTCAATGTCAGAGAAGTCCGACAAGACGATGTGGCGTTCCGAATGAATGCCTCATCAAGAAAAGTTCTCAAAGAAGTCTGATTTGGCCTTCTCATCACGAAACCGGACAGAAAAAGGGCTAGTGTCAGCAGAAGAAGATGCCCCGGAACGAAGAGGGTTCCGGGATAGAGCAGATTTACATTTGGGTGCCATAGAAGCAGACTAATGTAAATGAAGAGAGGGAGAGAGAGAGAAGACAATCAGAAAAGTCCCAAGCAGTTCAAATATATCAAGATATATTGAAAAGAAAGAACGTATGCATGGGAATGCATGAACATGTGACATGCAATAGAAAAAGCATCATGGGCTCAGCTTAATCAAAACCTACCAGCACACAAGCAGATAACAGATATAGCACACATCTAAATGCATGAAAATACAGTTATAATGCTCATGAGATGCAATGCATGAAGTTTTTAAGATCAAATCTTCAAAATCCATCCCAAAAATTTTGCAAAAACCTCTTTCATTTTGAAAAGACCCTAAAATTTTCAAAATTCCCAAAAACTTAGGTTTAAAAGCATGAAATGCAAGAAAATGAGGGATTTAGACACTTACCAAGTGAAGAAAACTTGATTAGGGTCTTGGAATCCTTGAGAAAGAGGTTTAAGGTGAGAGAAAGAGGTTTTGGGAGGTGAAAAGGCTGGAGAGATTGAGAGAAATCGAGAGAAATGAGATCTGAATCGCGAGCGCCCCCTATATAGCACCTCAGTAATTCTCAACAGATCGAGAGGTATCGAGGATCTGTCGAGCTTTAAAGAGTTCGATTGAAGCTGCTATCGAGCATGTGTCCAAGGCAAGGTGAATTTTGATGGATCAAGGTTTCTGTCGAGGAGCTATCGAGGGGTCAAAAAGTTTCTCGATAGGTCGACCCAGCTGTCGAGAGGTGTCGAGATTGCGATAAAAAGCAACTGAAGAGCTCGATAGATAAGCCAGGTGTCGAAAGGTGTCGAGGAGCTGTGAATGCAATCAAGCATGCAACTCAACCAAGGATCCAAACAACATTTTAAACTCTCAAAATCATCTCTCAATAACAAATGTTAAGCACATAGATCCCAAAAACACACACACACACTAAACAGGTCTAACCAATTTTATATTTCAAAAAGAAGTCAAGACAGTTTAGTGAGCATTCATTAACACATGTAAACCTTGTGATGGCCAAATCACATTGTACCTGCACATGTATCAAGAGTAGCAAAGAATATTGCCTGTTGTGTGTGAAAAATATCGCAAGATTTCATAAGTGTCTACATGTTATGACGATTTGAGATATGAGAAAATCACTTTAACTCACACATAATCATAACTGCTTGAAGGGGACTATCACCTTCGAGGTACATCCTATAACTCCCACATCTCCTAGAATACATGCTTGCAATCATATTTAAAAGCATTTTGATCTTTTTGCTTTTTATTTTTCTTTGCATATTTTTCTTTTAAGCAAACCATGCATGGGCATATATGAGAGAGAAAAGAAATAATTATGTTAAGCATTTGACATTCCACTTTTGCTATGCCGAAGCATACAAATGTCATTTCATGATTGGCGAGCAACAGTGGTGAGATGGTTATTTATGCCTTTCTCTTAGGATTTTCTAGTCCTTTCAATAAAAAAGAGTGATACGAGTGTTAAGTACAAGAGATCACTTAACCTTACTCATCCCAAACACGAGCCACAAAGCTCACTTGCTTAGTTGTGCATAGAGATGCTCATCTAAGCTACAAAAGATTCAAAGTTTAGAAAACTTTGTTTCAATGGCCATCCAAAGTACACAAGTACCAATGTACACAAACACACACTGTTTTTGTATTTTTCAATTTTTCAATTTTTTATTTTTATTTTTATGAAAAACGAAATAAACTAAAACTGAAAAGAAAACAATCAAAAACAAATTAAACAAAGCAATGCATAAAACTAGACTGACTCAAAACAATAAAGCAAAACACACAAGTAATGCAAACAAAAACAAGAAGAGGAGAGAGAAAAAGTGACAGAATCACTTGGAGCTCTTTTCCTTTCACACCTTGGAAGAACCTTTCCGTTTGGCGAACCCTTGATCCGGTGGTGAGGGGGAAGAATTGAAACCGTTCAAGTTCAAAAGGAACATGAGAGCTTTAAGAAGATCTCCAAGGGGAGCAAAAGAGGATGGAAACTGATTCTGGTTTCCCGATGCAATCATGCCATTGCTCTGTTGAGTGGCTAACCACTTATAGCAATTAGGTCAAGTATGACCGGTTGCTCCACAGTGATGACAGAGATGCTACTTCTTCTGTATAGGCTTTTAAGAGTTAGCCTTCTTAGCCCTAGGGTTTTTAACTTCTTTCTTTTCCTGCTTAGGGGGTGCTCCTAAGATAGATTTACCCTTGTCTATGTTCTCACTAGCTAAGTCATTTTTAACAACATTGTTATCAGTTTCAATATTATTAGCAAGAGGAACAAAAACGGTAGTACTAGTAGAAGCAATACTAGGAGAAGAGAAATCATGCCCTAAACCTGTTCGATCAGAAGCAGATTTCTAAAGACTGAGCATCTCATCAAGCTTTGCACTTGAAGTCCTCTCCAATTGAGCTCTGACTTGAAACAGCTCCGCTTCAATTTTCTTGATCTTCTCAGCCAAGAAATTATTCTCAAACTTCAGTGCTCCAATAGTCTGATTGGCTTCATCAAACTTTGTGGAAAGCTCTTCTCATTCCAGCTCTACATCACTAAGCTTCTTGGTGGTCAACCTATACATCTTATCATGCTTTTCTAAGACCTTGTATAATTTTGCATAGGCTGTGTGGATGTCATCTTATTCATCCATCTTTTCAAACTTGGACTCCACCAATTCCACTTTTTCACCCACATCTTCAACAATCCCCTTAGTAGGATTGATAGTGGCAGTGAAGGCATTTAGGATTTCATCATCCTCATTGTCGAAATCATCCTCAGGCTAGGTGTCGCTCAAAGTAGCAATAAGTGCCTTGCTCTTCCCAATGGTCTTGAGATATGTGGGGCACTCTTGTTTCATGCGACCGAAACTTTAACACCTAAAGCACTTTGGTCCTAAGGGAACAGTGTACTGACCGTCATCCCTAGCATCCTTCTTCCCTTTGTCTTGGCTTTTGAACTTAGAGCAACTAGATTGCTTACGGTCCTTGTTGAAGCCCTTCCCATTGACATTCTTCATGAACTTCTTGAATTGCCTTGTAATATAGGACTTCATCTTAGAATCTTCATAATTTGAAGACTCATCAGTATCACTGCTCTTGGCCTTCAATGCCATTCTCTTACCCTTACCTGACTTGCCAATTCTTGTTAAACCTAACTTATAGGTCTGCAGATTACCAACTAGCTTTATCAAAGGAATCTTGTCGATGTCCTTTGATTCCTTAATCGCGATGATCTTGGCATGGAATCTCTCGGATAGAGATCTGAGCACTTTTCTCACAATCTTAGGTTCAGGAATGGTTTCCCCAAGATTGAAAGTTGAGCTCACTATGTCCTTGAGCTTGGCATAGAACTCATTGAACGACTCATCCTCCTCCGTCTTGATCTCTTCGAAGCTTGTAGTGAGCCTCTAAAGTTTCGAATCCTTGACAGCCTTAGTTCCTTCATAGGTTGTCTGGAGGATGGTCCATGCTTCCTTTGTAGTTTCAGTGGAGGATATCTTCTTGAATTCCTCATTAGTGATTGCATTGAACAAAGCATTCAATGCCCTGCTGTTGAAGTTTGCCACCTTTATCTTGGCATCATCCCAATCGGCCGGCGCTTCCTTTGTCTTGGTCTAGCCTATCTCCATAGCTTGCCACACTTTCTCATCTAGAGACTGTAAGAAAGCTCTTATGCGTACTTTTTAGTATGCATAGTTAGTGCCATCAAATAAAGGAGGTATAATGAGAGATTGTCCTCTATCCATGACAAACAGGGGTTAATGGATCACATAGCAAAGATTAACCCTAATCAGAGTGTGCTTGCTCTGATACCACTTGATAGACCAAAAACGTATTGACCCCTTGTGATAAATTAATTGATTAATTAGCCAAGTTTATTTATTAATTAAATTAATCATGCAAAGCGCGTGGTAGCACAAACAAATCACCAATTAAACTAAGTATGCAGCGGAAAATAAATTGACACGGTGATTTATTTATGAATGGGGAAAACCTACACGACAAAAACCCCACCAGGTAATTTTAAGGTCACCACTCCCGAGAATCCATTATTATCAAAACAAGCGATTACAAGTATAGGAATCTCAGTATCTTATACCAACCTATAGTTAAACCCTTACCCCAATACCCAATTGGACTTGTTCTGTAGTGACAATCTCTCCTTTTAATGCACAGCTCCTAGTACGTGACTAACCAATTGCGCGGATCCCAGTACGTGACTTCAATCACCAACTAGAGATAGTTGTTGGCTACAAAGTTCTTCAGTTCATCACACGATGAAGATCGAGAAGCTCCTTGGTTACAAAACCCTACGGTGCATAAACACAACAACTTCTTCACAAGAAAGATGAACTAGGGCAAATTCTGTCTCCGGTCACAATTTGCTTGAACAAAATTTGCTCAACACTTATGTCGACGGCTCTTAAAATAATCCTTATATATGTTTAGGGTTGTGAGAAAAGAAAGCCCAAACATACAATCACGGACTAGATGAAAAACAAACCAGAAATTCTAAATTTCATAAATCTCGACAGATATCCTATCTGTCGAGCTACTGTCGAGCCATGGGCTGGAACAGCTCTTCAAGGCTTGATAGGTGCTAGCTGTCGAGCTTTAATGAACAACACTTTTCACACTTGAATCTTGGACAAACTTGCATGGCTTTAACACTTGAACTTGAAACCTTGTTTCTTGAAGTATTAAACACATCCTAGATCTACCCAAATACAAGTAAAGTGCGTTTTGTCAAAGAATTAGCCAATTACATAAAATAGTGACATATGTTCCTAACAAATGAATCACATATATCCTAACAGTAAACTTTGTTTTAGAGGCATGACAAAATTTTATAGGTATGTGCATGGATATATTTGTGGGTATAGGCAAATTTTATGGGTATGAAATTTTGACTTATGGAAAAATTTTGTTGGGTATGTGATGTTGATTCTTGAAAAATTTGTATGGTTATGATTTTGGCTATGTGAAAACTTATTTGTGCATGAGTTTGTGGGAATTTTTATCTTGGTCATGTAGGAGTTTTTTTTCTTTTTGCATGGCTATGGAAAAATATGGTAGTTGTGTATAGATATTTCAAAAATTTTGGTTGTGGTAAAATTTGGTTGTGGTGACATTTTGGTGGGGCATTGATTTTTTGTTGTGGGACATTGACTTTTTTGGGTGCATGGGAATTTTTGGACATGTGGGTTTTGGTCATGGATATTAATAAGCTGAAATTTTATGTTGCAGAGTCTCAAGAGTCGAGGCAGTCTCCAAATGTTGAAAAGTGCATGGGCACCATTGTCTCCTAGCATCAAAAATATCATCAACGAAGCAAGCTTCGGTACTTTCTTTGAAGCTTTGTTAAATCATGAGACACATGAGTACAAAGATCTTCAGTTACTTCTTGCCTTGGCAGAGTGTTTTTGGGACACTACATGTACCTTCCATTTTCCAGGCATTGGGGAGGTAATGTTGACACCTTATGACTTCTTTGTTATCACTAGTCTAAGGTTGGGTGGTAAGAGAATTCTTGTCAATGATTCCTTTACTTCCACTGAGCTCAAGAAACTTCTAGGTGTAGTGCCTTCTAAAATGAGGAGTAACAATATTCCTTTGTCTTGGCTATATGAGAGTATTCCCCAATGTAAGACTATGGTAAAGGGTGCCCGCATGTTCATGCTTCTTTTTATTGGGACTTTTCTGTGTCCAGATTTAGGCAGTACTGTGAATCTGCACTACTTGGGGAGCTTGAGAAAAATTGAACAAATTCGGAATTATGAAAAGGGCGGCATGGCCTATGCTACTTTGATGCATTTTATGAACCAACTTTCTAGGCGAAGCCTTTCAAGCTTGGGTGGGACTCCGTTTGTTTGGCAGGTGAGGTTTGACATTTATTTTGGCTATGTGTTGGTGGTGAAAATTATTTTGGCTATGTATGGGTTATTTTGGCTATATGGTAATGGTATTGTGAATTTTTCAGGTCTGGATGTATGAGTATTTTGGAGTTGGTCCTGAAATTCAGGAGGAAGTTGCTGGCATTTTTCCTAGATTTCTCCGTTGGTTGCCCAAAGATCGTTTGTCTATACCTTCTAGACGTTCTTTGGAGATTTGGCGCTTAGTGATTGATAACCTGACAATTGATGATGTGAGTTCATTCTTCTTTCTCCTTTTCAAATCTTTGGCACTTGGTTATGCTTCAGTCCCTTCTCTTTCTGAGTTCCTTTTTGTGATTTTTCAGATGAACTTAAATCCTTGGGCTGGATGTGAGGGGTATGTAGAGTGTGAGCAAGCTCTAGAACTAAATAGCCGCCGAGTATTGTTTGAATGTGGGCATGGAAAGTACTGGTATCTTGGTGATCGGGTGTTGCCCCAAGTTGAACATGTGTATCCTCCTACCACAATTCCAACTCCTCCTTGTCACACTGTTCTGTTGGCTGACCTTCCAACAAATGAAGAGATTGCTTGGGCTTGTGATGGCTATATTGTTGCAGGAGTAGAAGGAAATTATTTTGAATTTGTCCAGGATAATCTGCAAGGTTTCTTGGTTGGTAGAACGGTATTTCTCTTTCCTTCTAAGATCAAACTTTTTTTTTTTTTGTGAATTCCTTTTTCATATTTCTGCTTGGTAACAATATTTGCATGTTGGACTTTCAGCCTCCTGATTTTGAAGGAGAGGAAGAGGAAGAGATTCCCTCTCCTCACTATGCTAGTAACTCTTCTAGTTCTTTCATAGAGACTTATCCTCATTTTCTAGCATGGCAGTATGATGTGATGAATCCTGATGGAACATATATGCCTTTGACCAGGCCAGAGCACGTACCAAATGTTTTGGTCCTAATATGTGCTCAATGATTTGAATTGGGTATGCTATGTTGCTTTCTGAGCATTTTTGGCTTTGAATTATGCTTGATGGTGAAATTAACACCTGATTTTGCTGACTTTTTAGGCACATCGAATGGAAACTGCTAATGCTGCCAAAAGAACTTTAGAGGAAAGGATTAGGAGCCTTGAACTTGAAAATTGTCAGTACGATCCTCGCTTTTTCACAAGTCAAGAAGGAAATACTAAAGGTGGCTCCTCTAGAGGTGGATCAAGGAGATCCTCATGCAGGCGGACTCAAAGTCCTAATGATGCATGATCTGTATTTTTATTTTTCCTACAAAATAAAAGGAAGTGTTCCTTAGACAATCTTGTATTATTTCCCATGTTTAGTTCTTTGTCCTTGGCATAACCTCAAATCGTGTAGAAATTTTAACTAAGACTAGTTTAGAATTCACCTGATGATATCTTGTAGTACCAATTTAAACTTATCTTGCTTGGCTCCGTTGGAATCTGCACTTACTTGAATGAGGTGGAACTGAATGCCCCTAGTTTAAAATGAATGCATGATTGTTTGGAAATCTTGGTGATGATGATTTTTTCTAGAAAAATGATGATGGTGATCTTTTTGAAAAATGAGCCATGGGCGAATGCCCCCAGTATACAACAGGATGCATGATTCTTGAAAATCTCAATGATTTTTTTTTTTTCTTTTTCTTTTTCTTTTTTTGAAAACTGAGACATGGGTGAATGCCTCTAGTTTGGAACATAAATCCATGAGTCTTAAAAAAAAAACTTCATTTGATCAATTTTTTTGAAAACAATGGTACAAGTGATGATTTTTGAAAATAGTGGGTTAGACACGTTAGAATGTCGCAATTTGATTAGAAAAAACCTTTTTGAGTGTTAAACGATCTTAGAAATATCTGGGAACGCAAAATTGCATGGAATTGTATTAGCGTATGATCGAGAGGCTACGTGCCACTTGGCGAATTAGAAGTGCCATTCAACACTTTTAGAGTGCCGAATTGCACTTGGTCACGCCGCGATGCTCATGCCATGGTGGGCCGACTCTTCACGCTTTTCCAATGCATGTTTTGCATTTTCACATTTTTTGAAAAAATTTCACTCCGTTTGTGGTCAAGAAACACTCTCCTAGTTAGCTACAAACTCTCTGAAACCTATTTCAAACTTGATTAGGACTAGATGCAACTTATATAAATGAATTCTCCTGCGACAAATCTCTGCATAAAGGTTAGTAAAACACAATAATCACAAGCAAACATCATCCATGGCTAGCAATCATAACTTTTCTCATTCAACAATTCATGACATCAATAGATGGGTTTGTAGCTTTGATTTTAGTACCAAAACCAATTTTACAACCTACAAATTAGAGGGAATCAAGGCTCTGAGAAATGTAAAGATCAAATGGGACTTCCTTCATGCTGCTGTGAAATTTTGGGATCCTGAAGATCATGGGTTTCGGTTTAACACTGTTGAACTCTGTCCGACAATTGAAGAATCTTCCGCTATCCTGGGCTATGATCCAAGCAAAATATCTGTAACAGTTTCTTGTGATCCCAGGCATAAGGAATCTATTTCTGATGCTCTCGGTCTTCCTACTTCCATTACTGATAGTATGATGGAAGGTCATATGGTGAATCTTAATGCTATTATCTCTCGACTGATTGACAAACGCACCTATGGAGTGACTGACAACATGCAGAAAAACTTTGGTTTGGCCTTATGCTTTGTGGGAGAACTTTTGCTTTGCTCTGGAAGACACGACTTTGTGGATTCTCGAGCTATAAGTGTTGTGAATCAAATTAAGGATGGTGATAACCCTGTTTCTTTGATCTTGGCAGAAACTCTTCTAGGATTGGATGCTGCATTTCATGGTGGAGAAACTCAGAACTTCTTAGGGAGTCCTTTGACTTTGCAGATGTGGCTAATGGAGTGACTGGACATGATTGCCAAGCCTACAACAAGTAATTATGGGCCTGGCAGTTTTCTTAGAGAGGCTGTAATCAAGACTGAATGCCAAACTGAGAGTGACTGGGTGAAATTTTTAGACAAGAAATCCAGCACCTCAATTCAATGAGACTGTTATTGGTGGAAGTGCCCACCCCCTTTATTGAGGTCTCTAGGATCAGACCACATCTTTCTTGTTAGGTTATGGAGGGCAACTTTCTACAAGGGAGACGGACTCTCAAGGAAATTCAAATATGAGCAAGGAATGCCTAGTGGCAAAAGAAGAAGACCTTTCTCTCCTGTGGACACAAATCCTACTTCTGTACAGAACATAATAGGTTTAGAGATGGCTGATCGAGTGGACCAATCTTTTGTTAAGGTTCACTTTCACAAGATGACTACAGAATACTCTAACTGGTTGATAGACAAGATTGTTGGCAAGGAAGCTAAAAGGATTGCTATGAGAGAACAATTTCTCAGAGACAACCGGGAAAGACCTAATGAAGACAACTATGAATTCAAAAGAAGGGATAGGAACGATGAAGTACCTATCACAAAAGGAATTAATGACCAACAAAAAAAGAAAAGACTGAAGACAAAGTGACCTTATTTTTTGGCTTTGAACATGCTTATTTTAGAAGTTGACATAAAAATCTTATGTTTAGGAATTATTTAGGATTTGCAGGTTAAGGATTCTATTTAAAGTGTAGGCTTTTGGGGTTTTGGAATTTTTATGGTTTGGTTTAGGGTTTGGGCTTTTGGATTTTGGATTTTGTGTAATGACATGGTTTAATGGGATGGTTGAATTTTTGGTAATTTGGTTAATGGGCAAATAGTGGGTTTAGGGAAATTGTGACCAAACCAATGCATGGTTGCTTACGTACTCCCTTGATAGAAGGATCAAGTCATCACGTAGTTCATTTATGATGATGGGTTTTTTTATTTTTTTTTATTTGCCTTAACTTTTGCATAGGTCGCCCTTTCAGGTTTTCAACCTAACAGGCTCTCTCACTCTTTTTTTTTTTGGTCAAACCTAGGAAGGGAAATAACATAATTTATAACCACTTCAGACATGGTATTTCTTCAATTGATCCATGTTGGTTGGTTCAGTGAAAGGGTTTGCATCTAAGTCCATCAGCCTTACTGCTCCCCCTAGATTATCTATTGGGTAATGTATTGGCCTGCCCAATTTTGCTTGAACTTCCCATTTGCATTTTGAATCGGGGCTCGGATTTCCTTTAACACTAAATCCCCTAACTTCAAATCTCTAGTTCTCACCTTCTTGTCAAAAGCTTTCATAAGCCTCCTCTGATAACCTTGAATATGATACAAGGCCTTGAGTCTTTTCTCATCTAGCATGGATAACTAATCATATCTGCTTTGTAACCAATCTTCTTCAGAGATTTCACTCTCCAATATTGTCCCTAGTGAACAGACACCCATCTCAATAGGAAGGATTGCTTCCATCCCATACACCAATGTATAAGGAGTGTCTCTTATGGAAAATCAAATTGATGTTTTATACCCCCAGAGTGCATAGGGCAACTGTAGGTGCCAGTCCTTGTAGTTTTTTGTGCTATTCTTCAAGATTCACCCTATGTTTTTATTAGTAGCCCCAACTACTCCATTGGTTTGAGGGCGGTAAGGTAAGGACTTGTGGTGTTGAATATTGAATTGTCGTAGTAGCTTCTCTGTTTCTCCTTTAAAGTGCAACCCATTGTCTGAGATAGTTTCATGCGATTCCCCGTATCTGTAGACGATATTGGTCTGAGTGAATTGAGCAACTTTCTTTGAATTCCGAACTTTGTATGAAGCAGCTTCTATCCATTTAGTAAAGTAGTCAGTGGCTAAAAGTATGAATTCATGGCCGTTAGATGCTGTTGGGTGAATCTTCCCAATAATGTCTATTCCCCATGTAGAGAATGGCCAGGGTGATGTCATAGTATGTAGTGGCATGGGTGGCATATGTTTCAGATCTCCATGGACTTGGCATTGATAGCATTTTCGAATATGAGCCGTACAGTTGGCTTCCATAGTGGTCCAGTAGTAACCCTGTCTCATTATCTTCCTTGGCAACATGTGTGCATTCATATGTGGCCCATAACTTGACTCATGAACCTCTTCAATTATTTGCTGTGCTTCCTTAGCGGTTACACAAAAGGGATGAATTCCATCATATGATCTTCTGTAAAGCTTTTCTCCTCAAATGATGTAATTAGTGGACAACCTTTGAATGGTTAACTGATCATTCTTGTCTGCAGACTCCGGGTATGTCCCATCCTTGAGGTATTGTAGGATGTCTGAATACCATTCACCTTCCTCATTCTTTTCCTCATCTTCTTCTATTGTCATGCAGTGGGCTGGTTCTTCTTTTTGTTCCAACACTATCGGTCTAGCTTCATCTTCTTTTGGCCCATCTATCATGTATGCCATGGTTGCTAAAGCATCTGCGATTTGATTTTGTATCCTCGGCACATATTGATATTGGATCTTGCTAAATTTTGATGCCCATTATTGAACACATTGATGATAAGGCATAAGTCTTTCTTCTTTAATCTTCCACTTATTCTGTACCTAAGAAATTATTAATGCTAAATCTCCATACACCTCCAACTCTCTTACTCCAAGGCCTAGGGCTACTTGTAGGCCCATGATGCAAGCTTCATATTCTGTGGCATTGTTGGTGGCAAAAAAGTTGAGTCTGCCAGAAAATGGAATGTGTGTCCCTTTGGGAGAAATTAAGAGAACTCCAATTCCACTTCCGTTTAGATTTATTGCTCCATCAAAATACATCTTCCATGATTCTACTTCAATCCCCATAATGTCTTCATCTAGAAAGTCTCCTTGAATTTCTTCAACTTCTTCTAGTGAACAACGGGCTAAGTGATCGGCAATTGCTCTCCCCTTCACAGATTTTTAAGTCACATACTTAATATCAAATTCTGATAGAAGCAAAACCCATTTAGTAGTCTTCCATCTTGCACAGGTTTTTCCATTAGGTACTTTAAAGGACCCATTCTTGCAATCAACCAAACCTGGTAAGCAAGCATGTAATGTCTGAATTTACGGGTTGCCCATACGAGTGCTACACATGTCTTCTCTAATGGTGAATACTTCTCTTCATAGGGTAACATCTTCTTGCTGATGTAGTAAATTGCATTCTCCTTTCTAGTCTCCTCTAAGTATTGAGCAAGTAAAGCCCCCATTATTGTATCTGTAGTGGTAAGATACAACAACAATGGTTTTTCAGGTACTGGTGGGACAAGTATAGGTGGTTTCATCAGATAGTTCTTGATATTCTCAAAGGCTTCTTGGCATCATTCATTCCACACTATTGGGACCTCCTTCTTGAGTAGTTGGAAGATTGGTTCACATGTCATAGTGAGTTAGGCTATAAACCTGCTGATGTACTATATCCTCCCCAGAAATCCTCGAATCTCCTTTTCGGTTCTTGGAGGCTTCATCTCTACAATTGCCTTGATTTTGTCAAGATCAACTTCTATTCCCTTTTGGCTTACCATAAACCCTAACAGTTTTCCGGATGTGACTCCGAAAGTACACTTCTTTAGATTCAACCGTAACTTGTAGAACAAGATTCTTTCAAAGATCTTCCTCAAAGCCAGTATGTGCCCTTCATGGTCTTTGGACTTCACTATCATATCGTCAACATAAACTTCCACTTCTTTATGGATCAAATCATGCAACAAGTTAGTGGCTGCTCGTTGATAGGTAACACCAGCATTTTTAAGGCTAAATGGCATGACCTTATAGGAGTATGTCCCCCCATGGTGTGATGAAGGAGGTCTTCTCCATATCTTCTGGAGCCATCTTAATTTGGTTGTATCCTGAAAATCCATCCATAAACGAGAGCAGTGCATGCCCTGCTGTGTTGTCAACCAGGACGTCAATGTGAGGCAATGGAAAGTCATCTTTCGGGTTGGCCTTGTTCAAATCTTGAAAATATACACACATTCGGTCCTTCCCATCTTTCTTTGGTACTGAAACCACATTAGCTAACCACTCTGGATAGTTGACCACTCTTAGGAATCCTGCATTGTACTGTTTCTCTACTTCTTCCTTGATCTTGAGAGTCCACTCCGGATTCATTCTTCTTAACTTCTGCTTGACTAGCTTCATGATTGGATCTATTGGAATGCAATGTTGTACTATATCTGTATCAATCCCAGGCATGTCTTCATATGACCAGGCAAAGACCTCCTTGAATTCGGTCAGCAGTGCCACTAATGTATATTTCTCTGAGGTGGTTAGGGTATTGGCTACTTGGATCATTTTGGGCTCATCATCGATTCCTAAGTTAATGATTTGGGTTTCTTCTTTTATAGGTTCTAGGTATCCATGTTTTAATTCCTTATTATTAAGAGTTTCTTTACCAATTTCAGAAATAAAAACATTCAAAGCCAGCAAATAAGCAGAATCAGAAATCATATTAAAAGGGAAAGAGTTTTTAACATACTATATAGACTCAACAGACTCAATCGGAAAACCATCACAAATAGACTTAGTAGGAATAGAAACACTAGCAAAAATAGACTCAATAGAAACAGAAACAATGTTATTGGCAGGAGTGACTGGCTCGACGGTCTTGATTTTCTTGGCAAAGGTGACTGACTTGATGGTCTTGATCTTTTTGGCAAAGGTGACTGACTTGACGATCTTGATCTTCCTCACAGAGTCCTCCATGGGGTAGGCAGCTCCCTCCCATGCCTAGTTCTTTAACTCAGTCATGGCTTGCATAATGGTAAGTGGCTCCCAGTAAGCTCCTTCTTCCCCTAGCATCAGTACTGTGGGATCTACATCCATATCATCTGTAATTTCTTCTTCAACCTCCATGTTTGTGGGCTTGTCTGTCACAAAAGCATCCAGGGGCTCTATGCTATCCATCCATTCATCAAATAGATCAGGTTTGCCTCTGTTGCCCAAGTCAGTGGGTTAAGGGAGATGCTCTGACTCACTTTCTTCCATTCTCTCCTCATTACGTTTAGCATTCTCAAGTGTCATGATTTTGAGACTGTGGACCATTAGTTTTTGGTCTAGAGTGGCCAGCTTGGCATCTATGTCATCCTCATCTTCAGTATGTAGGGTTGGTGTACTTGGTTCTGAATCATAATACGACCCCAATTCTAGAACTTCTCTTCCATGCTTATCATACCTAGGTCAAGACCTTGAACTGAGATTAGTGATATCACTTCAATCTGAAAGAAGCCCATAGGGATATTCATCATGATACATTTGATTGGCTTGTGCATTCTCCTCCCTTGCATTCTCTAATACATTTATCAGCCTATATTGATCACTATCAGTGTCGCTCCACCTGTTGGCTTCAGCATCGTCTTCTATGTCTTCATCATAATTTTCTGCATCACTGTCATATTCCTCATAAAATAGGTATGCATCTTCATCTTCTCTATCACTAGGGGTTTCACCCCAATCATCTCCACTGTATGGGCTATCATAACTTCTACTGCTGTTGTCATCAATATTGGTGCTACTATCATCATCATCATGTCCACTATCACTGCTGCTGTTGTCACTACTACTATCACTCTTGTCTTCACTTCCATCTTCATCATTACTAGGGGCTGTTCCTCCTTCCTCATCTCCATCACTGGTTCATACAAACTCTTCAATGTATGCTGGCAGGCCTCCCAGTATTCTTCTTCTTCTATATTGCAAATAGGATCTCCAAGGAGTGTAGCCATGGCATCAGGATCCATGTGATCAACCCAATCAGTAGGGACCCAAGTTGTATCTTCCATTTTCAAGTAGTACCTCGAACCCAGGCACCATTGTTCTTGATACAGGATCAAATCTTGGCTCAGGGAATCCACAATAATGTTGACTTTCTCCAGCTTTTACAAACTTCCCATTCAATGTAGGAATGTAGGGCTTTAGAGGTTTTGGAGGACAAGGGAGTCCTTTTGCTTTGGCTTTGGCTCGAGCCATCCTTCTTACTTCCATCTCTAGCAAATCATCATTAATGGGCTTATAGACTAGCCCAAAAGGTGGTGTGGCAATAGGAATTGCAAAGTCTTGAACAGTTGGTTTCTTCACAGCTCTCCCCAAAATCATCCCAGGAAGGTAGTTCATTCTCCTCATCATTGCTACCACATTATTGTTACCATAAGGAGCAAAGTCCATTGGGATCTTCTTAACTTCTTCTTCTCTCTTTCTAGGGCTAGTGTATCATGATAATTCTTGTCCCCCTCTTAATTACCCTTCGAATTCTGAAACTGTTGCATCATACGATTCATGACTTCCCTCAGCTGAATCTGACTAGCTACCATGGTGTTAAGTAGCTCTTAGGTGTTCATGGGTTCCTCTGTGTTTGGGTGTTCTCCCTCTTCTGCCATATTGCTAGGAGCTTCAAACTTCTTGTGGCTTGAACTGTCTTGGAGGTCAAACATGGGGTTGTGATGTTGCATAAGTGAAGTCTCTTCTATGCTTGAAGGCTTCAGTATTGTGATGGGAGTGACAGGCTTGAAGCTGGAGCTACTGGCTTGAGTGTCGGGCTTTGGTTCTCTTTGTAGCCTTCCTTCAGATCTTGACCAGATTCTCCCTAATGACATGCTTCGTCAGGTTAATTAAAGCTAAGACCCCATCCACATCCATCAATCAATCAAAACAAACACATACAACATGCAATGCAATTTTAACCGGGACGTTACACCTCCCAACTTGTAATGCAATGAACATTGCGTTGGTCCAAATGGCAAAGTTTGTCTATTACAATCAACAGGAAATCCAGTGACTTTAGGCTATGAGTTGGTGAATTCGTCATTGGGTACCCAAATCTAATGAAGATTGGTGATCCATGGTTACTACCACCACAAAATTGTTGAAAAGGGGTGCATAGATTGTTGTTTGAATGGCACACACAATGACAGTTAGGGAAAGCTTTTAACAAACAATATAAACAACAAATTCCATGCACCAAAATATCATTCAACACCCCATCAAACATAAATAAACAAACAACAACTATATCATTCAAGACCATGCAAAACAAGGGTACATATTTGGTCACTTAAGTCTAATACGAAACTTAGCCCTCAACATCCACAGCGGAGTCGCCATTGTGAGAGACCTCAAAAAAAGCGTCCCTCAAAAAAGAGATTCGGGTACCTTTTAGGGCACCTCTCTTTTTGGGTAAGTGGTATAGAGTCGCCACTTTTTTTTTTATACCAAAAAAAATAAATAAATAAATATATACAAATACATGACTGAATTGTTCTCTTCATTGATTGAATAAAAGAAATTACATATCTTGAAAAACTTTAAAATTACATAGCTTTGGGTCTTAGTTACAATCTACCAAAAATACATGGCTTTTATCCTAGTTACATTCTACCCAAAAATAAAAATAAAGACAAGGCTAGATCTACTTAGCCAAAGACCTGAATCTAAAGGCTAGAATACAGAATGGGAAGGTCTTAAGCACCCATTCCGCCCAGACAGAGTTTGGTCTTCTAGACTCTTGTGACCAATGTACCATCTCATGCATGTCATAAATGATATGTTGAACATGTGATACCAAAAATTAAATCACACAAATTTATTTATGAATGAAGTCTCTTTTTTTTTTTTTTTTTTTTTTTTTTTTTTTTTTTAAATTCAGATCTATTTTTATTGTTAAAAAAAATGATTTTGATTTGTCAAAATATCAGATCTGTTTTGTTGTATGTAGAAAAAGTGGTTTTTGGTGATAAAAATTCAGATATGTTTTTATTACATAATAATAATCTTGTGATTTTAATAAGCAGCATATCTGTTTTTAAGAACAAAAAAAAAAATTGATTTATAAAAGATCAGTTTTGTTTTGTATGTTTTAAAAAAGAACGAAAAAGATTTTTTAAGAAGATAGTTTCACTCATAATCTAAATTTACACAACATGAATTAAAGAAAACAAACACAAACACAATCATGTTTAATCTTTTTCTTTATTTCAAATTTGCATGTATTAAAGAAAAATTAGATTTGCATCTAAGAAAGATACAAATTAGTTTTTAATTGAGAAAAATTCAGACCTACATCTCATAAAGATGCAAATCCGTTTTTATTTGAGAAAAATTCAGATCTACATCTAAGAAAGATGCAGATTTGTTTTTGTATTGAGGAAAAATCAAATCTACATCTAATAAAGATGTAGATCTATTTTATTTCAAGAAAAATCCAGATCTACACCTAATAAGATGTAGACCTGTTTTATTTTAAGAAAAAGAATTGTTCACATGCAGATTATTGACATTCAAGAAAGAGATTATAACAATCACATAAAAAAAAAAAAACAATCATGCTTTAAACAAAACAACAATTAAAGATTCATGCTATGGATAAAACATTCATCAACATAAAAAAGATAACATGAAAAAAGAGAGGGCGATTGAAAACAACCTCTTGCATGAGCACTCCCTATTCTTGAGAGGATGTTTTAGGGTTCAAAGAAACTTATTTAGTTATCTTTGAAACCTAAAAACCCTAATTTAAGTAGCAAATCTTAGAGAGGATCAGCAAATATTAGCAATTTGAGAGCCTCAAAACGTGTGCCTCTCAAAGCGTAAAAAAAAAAAAAAGGTGCTAAATTATGAGGTTCAATCTTTATTTATAGAGGTCAGGGGACTCTAAAAAATAGGCACGGATGATTAGGGTGTGAATCCAAACGCATACTTTTGCGAAAAGATCGAAAAGGGTATGCATTATCGTCACCCGAAGGCCGTTAGGCCAAAGCTCAACAAAGGAAAATTTGGCCCTTTTAAAGTGCCATTCGGCACTTTTGGCCTTTTGGCATCGAACACTCTTTTGAGTTCGGGTGCTGTTTGGACTCCTCTTCTAGGGATTTTTAATTGGTCCTTGTACCTAGACGTGTTTTCATCCTCCGCCTATGATTTTTCTTCTCTTTTTTGGATAATTCCAGCTATTTAAGAACAATTATCTTGTAGATAAATACCCTAAAATAAATTTTGATAAAGTTCAGATTATCCACAATTTTATTGTTATCCAATCACCCCTTTTATTCCTATGCATGCATCCTTATTTTAAACACTAATTATCAACCAATCACAAAATTATTTAATTAATTTTAATGGTTTAACCAATCAGAATTAATTTAAACTAATCATGTGTCGTCGACCTTACTTAGACGCAATGCATGTTGACCGTGCAAGCTTGATCATGCGATATCTTTCGATCCAATGGTTTGATTTGGAAACCAGAGACACCGTTGCAACCATTGGAATCTCAAGATTATTTTTATGGTATGCAATGAATGAATTAATTCATGTAATGCAAAGACAAGTTGATGCATGCAATGCAAGAACAAATTGATGCATGTAATGCAATCATGATTTTTGAGGTACATGGATGGTCATTCAAGTCATTCTCCTTGATTAAATCATGGGTGCAAAATTAAGTGTCTACACTCATCGAAGAATATCACCCAGCCGGGATTCAGTTTTTCGTCCTTATCTACCCAAAGCTCGGGAAAACCACAGAAAGATAAGTCTTCTCCTTCCTTCACAAAGTTCCTATTTAGGGTACCAAGGTTCTTTTTGATTCTGTCACAGCCTTCAAAGAATCCTAAACCTTCCTTGGTTAGTTGAGTCTTGAAGTCGGGGAATTCAGCCACCCATCTTCCTTCCTTTCTAAGACCTATACCAGGCATGTATCCCATTTTTTTCATCGTTGCAATCACCTTATGACTACAATATGGGAGTAAATCCATAGTGCACTTCTCATCCTTCAATCTATAATCAACCATGTTCATAAACTCAAAGACACTCATTTGAAGCTCATTTCCTTCCTCTTCGAGTCCACAGACGGGAGCTAGGATCTCACCATCACCAAGTACCACAACAATCCCTCCTTTTCATGGGATCTTCATCTTTTAGTGCAGAGTAGAAGGGATAGCCCCAATGGGATGAAGCCATGCTCTCCCTAGGAGGTGGTTGTAGTTAGGGGTGATGCCCATTACATGAAATTCCGTAATTGTTTCCAACAGACAAATGTTTCAAGGAGCATTGAAAGTTCCCATAACTTTCCTTGAAGTGTTATCATATGCTCTAACAGTCAATGGATAGGGGATGATTGTCTCCACTCTAGACCGATTTTGAGAACAGTCCTAAAAGGGCACACATTTAATGCAGATTCGTTATCAATAGGCACTATTGGAACCTTGGCACCTATGCACTCGATGGTGATTTGCAAAGGTCTAGGGTGAGTGGCTCCTTCAGGAGGAAGTTCTTCATCAGAAAAGGTGAGGAAAGGATGAGATGGGGCCTCAACTCCCATGAGATATAGCACCTCTTAGGGTGTAGACTCTATAGGTACTTCCTTCCCATTCAAAGCGTCCAAGAAAGCACTACGATACTTGTAAGAAGCCATTAGTAAACCCTATACAGACACATGAGCTTGAGTCTTCTTTAATTGAGTCAAAACCCTATATTCCTCTTCTTTCTCTTCTTTCCCTTTAAGTTCAACGGACTTGGACCCTTTTTCCATGTTCCTACCAGGATAATCCTTCTCCAAAAAGGATGGCTTACAGTGTTTCCTACTCCTAGTGATGTTTGCCACATTGTCTTCTAGGATCCTCTTCTTCAATTCATACATTCCTTTGGGGAGTATTCCCCATACAGCCACCGCACTTTTCAAAACCTCATCCTTTTCATCCCATATTCCTTGGACTTCCACTACGTTGACCTCCACAATTTCTATCAACTTCAAATAGTCCCAATCAATCTCTTCTACTTGCACCCAATTCTAATACGGAGGAGGAGCTTGATGATAATTAGGCAAGGGGCTCTTCCTAATGTTAGGCTTGGTGGATTTAGGAGATTTCAATTGTCTATTTGGTCTTGTATCTCATGCTTGAGGCGAAATAAATTGTCAGTTTTATGGCCAGATTTCTGATGGAAGTGGCAGTATTCATTAAGGTTCCAAGTGGAAGGCATAGGATTAGGCATAAGTGTAGGGTCTAAGGGTTTGATGAATCCTTTGGAGGTTAAGTTCTCATATGCTTGGGCAAGGGTCATTCCTAAGTCAGAAAACTCTTGACGGGCTTTCTTTGTGAAACTTTGATAGGCTAGGGGTTGTTAAGGTATGATGACACTTACATTCACGGGATTAGGTGCTTTAGAAGCGGTCTCTCCTCCTTCACTTGATCTTGCCTTTCTTTAGTTGCCCATTATTGATGGCATCCTTGATCCTAGTTCCACAATCACACAACTCCCCAAAAGAACTAATAGGCAATGACAGGAGCCTACTATTATTGATAATCATGTTGATTAAGTCCTTCTCATTTGGCCTATTAACCATTTTGGATGCTTTTCCTTTCCACCTCGTCATGTATTCGAAGAAAGTCTCCCTAACTCCTTGCTTAGTGGTCTCCAAGTCCCTCAAAGTTACATCAATCATGGTATTTAAAATGAATTGATCCACAAACAATTCCACTAACTTATTCTACACTTTGGTCTTGCTCGGATCCAAGCTATAGTTTGTTAGGATATGTGCCCTTTAAATCCTATTGTATGATGCAATGTATGACATTATGTTCTATGTAATAAACTTGTTTTATTATTATCTAAAATAATGGTAACATGAATATTTGGACATTATCATATAGTCCATGAGATGTAGTATGTTATTTATGTGATTTAGTCACAAAAGATATAAATCACAAGTTCATTGTAAACTCATAATTTTAGTTCGTAGTCGGTGATGAAATTGGTGATGAAATTGGGAATTTCATCCGCGAAGACTATAACATATCAACTAAGATGATTTGTCTTGATCATGGAAGTGAAGACTTCTAGTTGATATGTTTTAAGTGTTAAGACATATTGAACTGGACCGCTTTGAGATTTATTATTCTATTAACGACTGTCAAATGAATAATAAATCTCACGACTTCTATTTACATTAACTCTTAATCCTGAGAGAACCTGATCATGAAGTGTAGGTTACTTTGATATATCAGGAGTGGGATCTAAAGTCACGATCAAAACCTCAGTATGTTGGGCAACCACATTTAATGTTGAAGGAACATATATTCTCAAGATGAAATTCATATTCTCTTAACGGAGATATAAAATATTCCCTTGAGATAAATTTAATAGGTTTGGTTATTTAGAATGTTAAGCCTAACCATTTTAGTAAGAAGTTACTAAAGTATATATTTATGAAATTGGATTTCATAAATATATGACGAAAAACTCAAAGGATTAAATCGGGTACTCAAGGATTAAGATGTAGTAATCTTCAAAGTGGCAATCAACATTCATGACTTTGTATTACTATGAATATTTTAATGAATGGGTTGAATGCATAATAAATTCTTGGGAGATAATTTATTAATAAGGCCTAGACTGCAATTATATTTATATAGTGGTATTAAATATAATTAATGGTAATTTTGGGCTTGTCAAGAGTTGACAAAAAAGCCCAAAATCGATTGGAGCTAGTGTCGTATTTGTCCCTTTTGGTCCCACTCCAAGCTACATACTAAAGCCCAACTGGAATGGCCCAAAAGGTTAGCCCAATTAGATAATTAGTTATATATAAGGAGAGAAACATACAGAATTTTTAATAACATATAATTAGTTATTAAAAATGGTGTGTATGTGAGTGTAAGCCACTCTCTTATTCTCCCTTGAACACATACATGTAAACTGATTGAGAGACCACACTTCTTGGGCATAAGTGGAATTGGAGTGAAGATTAAAAGTGTTCCCAAGTACTTCTAATCTTTGGTTTTGAATTTCACCGCACCAAGGTATCATAAATTTTGAAATTTACATAGTATATGTTATCAATTACGAATGAAGTAGATCTGTTAATTTTCCGTTGCGTATGTTTTGTATGAGATACAAAATTGTATTTTCATGTTTTTTTCAACAATAGTACCATCTCAATGCACCTCCTGTGAGTGATAGAGGGAATGCATGTAAAGTTTGCTTCTTATCTAACCCTTTCATTTCGGCAATACTTATATATCTCCTAACATGTTGCTTAGGATCCTAGACCCATCAAACTTTTCTGCATCGAAAATCTTGAACTTAGGAGGCAAAGCGATAGGGATTTTGGAACTCAATCCACCCATGTTGTAGAGGCAATCATCCATTCCTTGAGCCTTGTGAAAGGCTAGTTGCATCTTCTCCATCTTTTCTTTCGTAGCTACGGTAACTGCGGTAAGCTTCTCAAATTGCTTGTTTCTCTCATAATCAGTTTTATCTTGCTCATCGCATTCTTCTCTTTCATCCTCGTCATGTATCTCCACATGCACAGGCTTCTTTAGCTTGCTTTCCTGAAGTTTAAAGAGACGACTCCCTATATTCCTAAAGGCATCAGCTTGCTCTTCTATAGTCTTGTATATCTTTTGTGCAAGTGCTTCATCGATTAGAGTGGTCATTTCTTCTTGAGATACTTCCTCTTGAAAATGTCTCTTCTTGATGTGTGACCTCAACCTTAACCAAAAGTTTTCCATTCTTTTCTCGGACCCAAATTGGAGTAGGGACGTGCTTGTTTGATCTTGGTGGTGCAATGGTGCCTAAAAAGAAGTCCCATTTTATTAAGCCCATGTCCCAATTAAAAGGGTTTTTTTTTATTAACTTAGATTTTTTTTAGGAAATCTTTAAGTCCATTTTAATGAAGGCCCAATTACAAAATCACTCTCTTTCCTCTCAATGAACCTTACCCTTTGTTTCATTGGGCTTTAGCCCATTGACAATAAAGCTCTCATCTTACTCTCAATGACTTTCATTAGAACGTGCTTAGAGATTTTCAATCCTTTGTCTCAAATATGGGCTTACAATGTATTCATCACCTTTGGGCACTTCTTTTTTTAATTTATTATCAACATATTTTTTTGAAACAGCCTGTAGACACCGCATTTTGTACCCATTAATAAATTTTGGTCCCTGGCCCCAATGATGAGCTTGACACATGTCAACCAAGGTTAATTAAAGAATTCACAATAGTTTGGAAGTAATCACAACTCAAAAGTGCTCAAATTGCTTTGAAATTGATACTGAAAAATAACCTTTGCTCACTGTTTTGACCATAACTTCTTAACCACAAAGAATATTTTAGTGAAGTTTGTTTTATTGGAAAGTAGACATATTGGGCTTCAATTTGAACACAAATTTTTACCTAATTTGGACTTATTTTGTGTGAGTTATGACTGTTTGAAGTTGGGCCAACTAGGCAGTCCGATTTTCTGAGTTTTAAAACTTCATTTTAAGGGCCCAAAACATAATGGTTTGATGTGGGCTGGCCCATAGACCCTTGAGAACGTCCAAAGATCATTAAAAAGCTTGAAAACCTGAATTTTAACTTATAAATACTCATCTAATGTCTCCAATCAAAACCCTAGCTAGAGAGAGTGATTTTTTGGCATCCATCTTCTCTAAAACCTTTTTTTCTCTTTTTAAAACTGGAGGGCAGCCCCTTAGCACGTTGTTTAATCATCAAAAAAGCTCTCTTTAGTTAGTTCTAAGCCAGAAATTTTGTTTTTGAAGTTGTTATCTAAAAACCTTTTCAAAACCTTTTGTTCTTGAGTTGTGATTACTAGCAAATATTGTGTTCTTTGATTATCTTTGTCTTCTCCATCTAACCTTTGTGATGTAGGCACTAAGGAGCCGGTTAAATAACATCAAATTTGTGATTCTAAAGCAAAGTGAGTCTCTTTTCCATGATTTATTACCTTGCTTAATATGATTCACATGATTTTCTTGATATAGTTTCTCCATTTGTTATGTTTGATGTGTTTGATGTTTTAATTATGTTTGATATGTTCTAATATGATTTTAGGTTTTTTATAATCTATTCTTGTTGTCCTTGGTTTGTTATTTTGGTTTCATGTAAAGTATAACATGTATGTTTATTTTATGTAGTTTAGTTTAATTATATGTTTTGTTTCATGTTTATTTGTTTATGTTGATACTTTGTGTTTTTGTTTTATGTTAGTTTAGTTTTTAGGATTTCTAACATGCTTGTTTCATCTCACATATTATGTATGTTTGTTTGATTTAATATCTAAAAATGTAATTTTTTGAATCTGTGTTAAAGGATGCGTGCGCATCATCGAGTATGAGTGCGTGTGGTTCAACCATGTGTACGCATAATTGAGTATGCGCACGCACACTGAATCTAGATTAGGGTAAAATCTTGTTTTTATTTACTTTAATCATTTTTCACATAATCTTTGATTCTATTTGACTCTATTTTAGGTTAATTATTTAGGTTTAATTATTTTTCATGTTTGTTTTAGTATTTTTGCCATGTTTAGTCTATTTGATATTATTTTCTTGTGTGTTTTATTTAATTGTCAACTTGTCATGTCTAATTTATTTTGTTTGATTATTTTTTTATTTATTTCCTTTTATATTGTGATATGTTTTTAACATGTTGTATGTGTTTTTTAATTTAAAGTGCATGATGTATGTTTAGGTTAAGAATTAGGGTTCTCTTAATAAACTCTTTAATTAAATATGGCCTAACAATATAATGGAGGTCAGCCCACAAGCCGGGCGGTCTTGGGTGCTCAACACCTTCTTAAGCTATACCCAAACTCCGGACCCATAATCTAATACGTGAATTCATGTGTGTAAGTGATTGGTCCAATATGGTTCCTAGACCTAATGTAGGTGGGGTCTCCATTAGTCCACAGTGGTGACTCCGTTGGGGATAGAGATGAAGTTTAACTCCGACGTATTGTTAGGCCATAATTAAATAAAGATTTTATTAATTGAGCCCAATCCTATTTTATTTTATTTTTTCACACACGTGCACTTTTTACCCATGTAACCTTGGTTGGTGATAAGCGGGAAGATGAGTACGCTCCATTCGGGCCAAAGTCTTTTGAAGTTTATCCCACCAACTCACAATATGTGCCATTGCCTATGATGGGCTTTGAGTACACTAACGGTTGCCACCAATCCACAAAGGTACACTTAGGCCCTTAGTTGGAATCATGGCCCAACTAGTTGTGAGTGACCTACTAATCTGTCCCTTTAGCTTTCAGGAGCTTATCCACACATAGATGAACTTAAAACCCAACCATGTAGGGTTACCCAATTGTGTGTGCGTGTGTGTGCTTTGTTTGAATTGTTTGTTGGGATAATAAAATGGGTCAATCTTTTTTTAGTCTTTCATGTTTTCAAAAAAAAAATTAAAAAGAAATTGAAAAAATTCTTGTTCAAGTTTTCAAGTTCTTTTTTTGAATAAAATTTTTCAAAAAATGTGTGAAGTTTTCACCCAAAAAAAAAAAAGTGTGAGTTTTCAGTTAGGTTTTTTTTATAAATTCCAAAAAAGAAAATTAAAAAGAGTGATTTTCTTTGTGAATATTTTTTTCCAAGAAAGAGTTGCTTTCAAAATAAAAAATTTTCAAAAAATAAAATGTGAGTTTTGAGTGATATTTTTTTATATAAATTCCAAAAAAAAAAATTCAATAAAAGTGAGTTTCTGTAAATAAATAAATAAATCAAATTGAGTTTTCAAAAAAAGAGTTTATTTCAAAATAAAATTTTTCAAAAAAAAAAAAAAAAGTTCTTTTGAGTTTTTCTTTAGTAATAAAATTTTTCAAAGGTTGGCCCATTTTTGTTTGATGTTTTGAGTCTTTCCTTCATTGGGTCTTGGGCTTAGGCCCGTCTGTGTTGTATTTTGTCTTGTCTTGTCTTGGGCCTCAATCCCATCTTTGTCTTTTCTAGGGGCATTAGCCCCACCCTTGTGTTGTCTTGGGTCTTAGACCCATCCTTTGTTGTGTCTTGAGCTTTAGGCCCATCCTTGTTTTGTCTAAAGGCGTTATGCCCACCTTTGTCTTGTCTTGGGCTTAGGCCCACCTTTGTCTTGTCTGGGAGCATTAGGCCCATCCTTGTGTTGTCTTGGGTCCTAGGCCCATCCTTGTTTGTCTTGGGCTTAGGCCCATCTTTGTTTTGACTAGGGGCATTAAGCCCATCCTTATGTCGTCTTGAGCCTTAGGCCTATCCTTTTGTCTTGTCTTGAGCTTAGGCCTATCTTTGTTTTGTCTAGGGGCATTAAGCCCATCCTTGGTTTATATAGGAGCATTAAGCCCACTTTTGTGTTGTCTTGGGCCTTAGACCCATCTTTGTCTTGTTTTGGGACCTTAAACTCATACTTGGTTTTGTCTAGACTTTGAGCTTTCCTTGTTTATATTTTAAGGCCTTAGGCCCATGTCCTGTCGTCTAGGGTTGTTACCTTATCTTGGCTTTTGTCTTGGGCCCTAGGTCCACACTTGTTTGTCTATGGGCATTAGGCCCATGTCTTGTCAA
Source organism: Quercus tomentella (assembly GCA_028535165.1). Taxonomy (NCBI): domain Eukaryota; kingdom Viridiplantae; phylum Streptophyta; class Magnoliopsida; order Fagales; family Fagaceae; genus Quercus; species Quercus tomentella. Next base: position 40,476,261 of record JAPQVY010000155.1, read on the forward strand.
GGATTGTCATCTTTTGGTGTCTTCATTGTTGTGTCTTCAAGTTTCTTTCTTATGGGTCTTGTCTTTCTTGGGTCTTGTCTAAACTTTGTGGTCTCATTCTAGGGGCATGGTTAAGTGGGAATTGAATGTAAAATTTATTGCTGGTGATCTTCATGAAATGTTGCTCATAAGGATAATTCTTTTGTAGGTGACCCATCATTGCTTCTAAAAAGAATATTGCACAACCTTCTTGGTCTCGAACCTCTGATAATCGCCTCATAAAAACCGATCTTGCTTCTGTCAACCAAATGGCATCAAGTGACCAAGATATTTTGAAGAAGATGGAAGAAATGATGGCAAGGATGACTGCTCCTGTCATTGAGTGGCTTTACCACCTTAAGGATGCTCAAGGAAAGAAGAAGAAGGTAGTATAAGAACCTCAAGATGAAGACTCTATCAAAGAGATGAGTCAAGAAATTGAGAAGATGAAAGGTATGCTTAAGAGGTCCCAAGGTATGGAGGACTACACGCTTGATATTGAGGGATTGTGTCCATTTCTTGATGTCCAACTCCCCCCAAAGTTCAAGATGCCAAAGATGGAATCTTTTGATGGTACTAGAAATCTCAAGAATCATTTGAAGCAATATGTTCTTGCCATGAAACCTCTAGGTATAACTAAGGAGCAAATCATTTTGCGTTTCCCTCAAACTCTTAGTGGTGTAGCCCTACAATAGTATCTCTCATTGGAAAATGCTAAGATGAATGATTGGAACAAGATGGCTGAAGCTTTTGCACAATAATATTCATACAATGTTCAATTGGATGTGAGCCTTAGAGACTACAAAGCAATTAAGTAATGAGAAATTTTCTTATTTTCTGATGAGGTGGAGAGGAAAAGCTTCTAAGATGCCTAATTGTCCTAGTGAGAAAGACCAAGTGAGGATGGTCATAAAGAACATTATACCTACTTATGGGCGCTAACTTGCACCAATTCCTTTGAAGATTTTTGTAGATTTGTATGATGCTGGCATACAAGTTGAGGATGCTATTAATAGTGGACTTATTGAGAAGAGTGGTGTAAAACCTCAAAAGAAGTTTGGGGTATTCAACAATATTCATACAACGTTCAATTGGATGTGAGCCTTAGAGACTTGGAGACTATAAAGCAATTGAGCAATGAGAAATTTTCTGATTTTCTAATGAGGTAGAGAGGAAAAGCTTCTAAGATGCCTAATCGTCCTAGTGAGAAAGACCAAGCGAGGATGGTCATGAAGAACATTCTACCTACTTATGGGCGCTAACTTGCACCAATTCCTTTGAAGACTTTTGTAGATTTGTATGATGCTGGCATACAAGTTGAGGATGCTATTAATAGTGGACTTATTGAGAAGAGTGATGCAAAACCTCAAAAGAAGTTTGGGGTATTCAACAATATTCATACAATGTTCAATTGGATGTGAGCCTTAGAGACTTGGAGTCTACAAAGCAATTGAGCAATGAGAAATTTTCTGATTTTCTAATGAGGTGGAGAGGAAAAGCTTCTAAGATGCCTAATCGTCCTAGTGAGAAAGACCAAGCGAGGATGGTCATGAAGAACATTCTACCTACTTATGGGTGCTAACTTGCGCCAATTCCTTCGAAAACTTTTGTAGATTTGTATGATACTGACATACAAGTTGAGGATGCTATTAATAGTGGACTTATTGAGAAGAGTGATGCAAAACCTCAAAAGAAGTTTGGGGTAGGAAATTCAAGTAATAGTGGTAACAATGGTGGTAAGACAAGTGAAGCTAATGTTGTTATTGTTCAAAGAGAGTTTACTCCATTGGGAATGACTTTATCCCAAGCACTTGAAACTTTTTCAACCAAAGGATTTATCAAGCTATTGGATCTCAGAAGGTATACTCCAAACACCTCTGCTCCAAGCTACAATGTAAATGAGTACTGCAAATACCATTAGAACCATGGTCATTCTACTAATAAGTGCACTCATCTCCGTCATTACATTAAAGACCTCATTCAACCTGGCAAGATCCCTAAACCGCCCATTAACCTCCCAAACATCAAGAGTAATCATTTCCCCGACTACCTTGCTGTGCCTCCTCCTACTTGGAGTTGATTGATCAAGAAGTTTAGTCTTTGTTACTGCATTCTACAAGAGTCTTTCATTTCAATGTGTTTTTCAATTCAGAAGTGTCTTTGTTATTTCAATTCAAGTTTGTCTTTCAATTAAGTGAGTCTTTCAATTCATGTACTATTTTAATTCATCAATAAAGTGGTTTACAATGATTTGAGTGTTATGATAAGTTCTCAAAGTTTCAAGTTCATTTGATTCCCAATATGTGATGTTACATGTTTGCGCATAATTGAACAATGGAAATTGGGATGAAGAGAGACCATTATTCTGCTATCAAACACATTTCCCATTGCTCACCCCTTTTGAGCCTTCAAAATTGTTTTCTTTCAAAGTAACCCTTGTCGAGGATTACCCCCTACACTAGGGGCAATGCATGAATAAAGTGATGGAAAAAAAAAAAGTGTGAAGAGAAGTGAATCAAAAGTTAAAAAAAAAAATGAAGAAGTGAAGTGAAGTGAAGTGAAGTGAAATGCAAAAAGAAAAAAAGAAAGATGAAAAGTGAAGTGAAAAAAAAAATAGTGAAAGTGAGGAAAAGTAATCCTTGACCAAGTTATAACCCTCAAAAAAGTAAGTTTGAGCCTTTGTTATCCATTTCTTTGTGAGCCAAGAACCTAAGCCTTCATTACAAGCCAAGTAAAAGTCCTCTCTTTTCAATTGAAGTTGTTTGTGTGAACTACGTTAGGCTTGATCCCTTTTAGGTACGTAGGCAACCTTGTGAGGTGCAGCCACATCACATCATGTAAATTGTGCAACTCATGTATTGAGAATTTGAATCAACAAGATTCTTTGAGGATAAGTCGTAGCACTTGTTCATTGTATCCCATTTGTTTGTTTCTTATAAAAGTGAAAGAGCCCGCCAGGCTAAAAACCCACAATGGCGGTCTAGGCAAAAGTCAAGGCCTTAAAAAAAAAAGTAAAAAATGCCCGCTAGGTTGAAAACCCGTAAGGGTGGCCTAGGAAAAAGTTAGGCTAAAAAAAAAATTAAAAAAAAAAAAAAAAAGGAAAAGAAAAGAAAGTGAATCAGTCAAGCTAGGGGCAAGGTGGACCCCACAAGGAGGATGCGTCCTAATGTTTGAACATTTCAAAAATTATCCATAATGAATCAAGTGTTTGGTTCCCATTTTTACCATGCCTTTTAGGATGGTCTTGCTTTGTGTCTTCTTTTCTTAGAATGTGTTTGACCTAGAGTTTTGTGTCCTTTGTATCGTCTTTGCTCTCCTTTAATCCCAGTGTTTTTTGTGTATTTGTCATTTCTTTAGAAGTTGTCATGTCTGTCCTTGTATTTGGTATCATGTGTGTTTGTTTGCATGTTTGATTTCTCATGTGGTTTTTTATGTGTTTGTTTGCTTGTTTGTGTCCTTGTTCCATCTTGGGCCTTAGGCCCATCGCATACTCCGTTTGGGCCTTAGTTCTCTCTTTGCTTTGTGTTAGGTCATAGGCCCATCCTCGTTTTGTCTTGGGCCTTAGGCCCATCATGTTTTGTTTTTTTATGTGTGCTTTCATGCTTTGTTATGTTTGTGGGCCTCCTACGTTGTTGTGTTCATCCTTTTGTTATCTTTTGTGATCACATGTTTGTTTGATGTTTTATGTGAGTCTTGTGTGTTTGTGTGTTCTTTTTTCTTATGTGAGTCATGTATATTTTTGTTTTGTATTCTTGCATGTTTGCATGAATCTTGTGTGTTTGCTTTTGCAAACCTTGTGTGGTTGTGTGTTTGTGTGAGTCATGTATGACTATTTGTGTCTTTAGCGTAAATTCTCATTTTTGAGTGGCCTATTTGGATTTGGACATCAATTGCTCGATCGAGTGGTCCCCTCTGGCAGAAATGCTCATTTTTGAGTGGCATGTTTGTGTTTAGACATAAATTACTCGGTCAAGTGGTCCCCTTTGGCGTAAATGCTCATTTTTTAGTGGCCTACTTATGTTTGAACGTAAATTGCTCGGTCAAATGGTCCCCCTTGGTGTAAAATGCTCATTTTTTAATGGCATGTTTATGTTTGGACGTAAATTTCTAGGTCGAGTGGTCCCCTTTGGCGTAAATTTCTCATTCGTGAGTGGCATGTTTGTGTTTAGACGTAAATTTCTCACTTAAGTGGTCTCCCTAACTTTAGGTAGAGTCCCTAAAACTCGAAAACATCCTAGATTTTCTTATGGTACATTTCTTGTTTGCATGATTGCTTGCATGTATGTGTGTTATAAAGGTAGAGTCCTTAAAACTCGAATATATCTCAATTTTTTTCTTTTATGTGGTTTTTCACACTTCTTGTCAGAAGTGCATCAATCACCTTTTTTAGCACACCCCCATGTTTGCATGTTTGTGTGTTTGTGTGTATTGTGTGTATTGTGTGTGTGTGGACTCAAAATTTATTAAATTACAAAATGTTGTCTCTTCAAGCTTTTGACTATAATTGTAGTGCAAGCAAAGTTAAAAGAGGGTCATCTGTAGACACTGTATTTTATACCCGTTAATAAATTTTGGTCTACAGCCCTAATGATGAGCTTGACATATGTCAACCAAGGGTAATTAAAGAATTCAAAATAGTTTGGAAGTAATCACAACTCAGAAGTGCTCAAATCGTTTTGAAATTGATACTGAAAAATGACCTTTGCTCATTGTTTTGACCATAACTTTTGATCCATAAAAAATTTTTTAGTGAAGTTTGTTTCATTGGAAAGTAGACATCTTGGGCTTCAATAACACAAATTTTGCCTAATTTGGACTTATTTTGTGTGAGTTATGACTGTTTGAAGTTAGGCCAACTAGGCAATCCAATTTTTTGAGTTTTAAAACATACTTTTAAGGGCCCAAAACATAATGCTTTGATGTGGGCCGGCCCATGGACCCTTGAGAACATCCAAAGATCATTAAAAAGCTTAAAAACCTTAATTTTAACTTATAAATACTCATCTTATGTCTCCAATCAAAACCCTAGCCAGAGAGAGTAATTTTTTGGCCTCCATCTTCTCTAAAACCTTTTTTTCTCTTTTCGAAATTGGAGGACAGCCCCATAGAAAATTTTTTAATCATCAAAAAAGCTCTCTTTTGTTAGTTCTAAGGTAGAAAATTTGTTTTCAAAATTTTTTTCTAAAAACCTTTTCAAAACCTTTGGTTCTTGAGTTGTGATTACTAACAAATATTGTGTTCTTTAATTATCTTTGTCTTCTCCATCTAAACTTTGTGATTGTAGGCACTGAGGGGCCGATTAAATAACATCAAACTTGTGATTCTAAAGCAAAGTGAGTCTCTTTCCTTCATTTACCACCTTGCTTATTATGATTCACATGATTTTCTTGATATAGTTTCTCCAACTGTTATATTTGATGTGTTTGATGTTTTAATTATGTTTGATATGTTCTAATATGATTTTAGGTTGTTTATAATCTATTCTTGTTGTACTTGTTTTGTTATTTTGGTTTCACGTAAAGTATAACATGTATGTTTATTTTATGTAGTTTAGGGAAAAAATTGGCCTTTGCCCTTTTTTTAAAAACAATCCAGTATTTTGCCCCATTTTCCAAACTAATTAGGAAAATGCCCCTCTTTTGAAACTCAACTTTCTCAAAATCGAGTTAAGCCCTATAGTGGCGTTTTAAGGAGCCTATAGTGACGTTTTAATGAGTCTATAGTGGCATTTTGTAACTCGAGCTCCATGAACTCGAGTTATAGGTAAAAAAAAAGGAAAAACTTGCATTGAACTTGAGTTCATGAAGATCGAGTTACAAAACGCCACTTTAGTTTCTTAAAATGTCACTATAAGCTCCTTAAAACGCCACTATAGGCCTCTAGAAAAAAAAAATAAAAAAAAATAAAAAAATAACTCGATTTTGAGAAATTCAAGTTTCAAAAGAGGAGCATTTCCCTAATTAGTTTGGGAAAGGGGGCAAAATGCTGGATTTTTTTTTTAAAAGGGGAAAGGCCAATTTTGTCCTGTAGTTTAGTTTAATTATATGTTTTGTTTCATGTTTATTTGTTTATGTTGGTGCTTTGTGTTTTTATTTTATGTTAATTTAGTTTTTAGGATTTCTAACATGCTTGTTTCATCTCACATATTTGATTTAATCTCTAAAAATGTAATTTTTCGAATCTGTGTTAAAGGATGTGTGCTCATCATCGAGTATGCATGCATGTAGTTCAACCATGCATATGCATAGTTGAGTATGCGCACGCACCCCGAATCCAGATTAGGGTAAAATCTTGATTTTATTTGTTTTAATCATTTTTCACATAATTTTTGATTCTGTCTGACTCTATTTTTGGTTAATTATTTAGGTTTAATTATTTTTCATGTTTGTTTTAGTATTTTTGCCATGTTTAGTCTATTTGATATTATTTTATTGAGTGTTTTATTTAATTGTCAACTTGCCATGTTTAATTTATTTTGTTCGATTATGTTTTATTTATTTCCTTTTATATTGTGATATGTTTTTAACATGTTGTATGTGTTTTTTTTTTTTTTATTTAAAGTGCATGATGTATGTTTAGGTTAAGAATTAGGGTTCTCTTAATAAACTCTTTAATTAAATATGGCCTAGCAACACATAATGGAGATTGGCGCATAAGCAAGGTGGTCTTGGGTACTTAATACCTTCCCAAGCCGTACCCAAACTCTGGACCCATAATCTGGTACGTGGATTCATGTATGTAAGTGATTGGCCCAAAGTGCCCAATATGGTTCCTAGACCTAATCTAGGTGGCAACTCCATTAGTCCACACAGCCCTCTAGCTAGAACATATTGCGGCCTTCCTTTCAAAGTCTATGAATTTTTCATCATTTTGGGTCTTGTCATACAATAAGGAGGCTCAAGATTAGGGAGGTCCATATTGACTTTGTAGGATGTTGGATGCTAAGTTCGTAGCATATTTGTTATCTTAGGCCCAAGGTTCTCCTTTTCAAGAGGCCTTTTGATTTGGGCTTAAGATAACAACTAGGCTATGATCTTATGAACCTTTCAAGTTAAGATATACCTTTGGACTTTGGGACAAGCCTCTTATATGTGAGAACTTCTTTTCTTTTATCCCAACATTTTAGGGTATGCCATAACTTTTGGGTCATCCTCAAATTTCTTACATCTTTTATTTGTCCTTTAGAATTAGGTGAAGACAAGAGATATAAAGTGTACCCTCTTATTGATAGGATCTAGGATCTCTCTAAGTGTGGGTAGGTTCCCTAGAACTAAAAGGATAAATCAATAGGTCACTCATAACTAGATGGACCATGATTCCAACCTTGGGCCTAAATGGACAATAGTGGATTGCTGGCAAACCTTTAACGCACGCAAAGCCCATTATAAGCAATGGCACAGATTGTGAGTTGGTGGGATGAACTCTAGAAGATTTTGGCTCGAATGGAGTCTCCACCTTCCCACTCATCACCAACCAAGGTGAAAGGGACAAAAAGAACCAAGTAAAGTATATGCAAGCAAATATTGAATAAGTCTTTACTAAGATTAAGAAATGAGACACATGGGAATCAAACTCTCTATCCCTAGTGGAGTAACCACTGTGGGCACAACAAGGGGAGTACGCCTCAGTCAAGTGGACCATGGCAAAGAAAAGAAAATGGAGTCGCCACCTAAATTGGGTCTAGAAACCATAAATATAGCGCCCTTCGTGGAAAGACTAATCTACTACTAGAGCACGTGTCCGAAATTTAGGTATGGGGATCGGAAGGTGTTAGGCATCTAACCCCACTCAACTCGTGGGTTGACTTCCACTTATTGTTTCCTACGTCTTAATCTCATTAAAGGCATATTCAACATTTATCATTCTTGAATCACACACATGCTAACATACATCTAAGCAATGAACATGGCATTTTTCATCCCAAAACCTATCATACATCTATCATACATAGCATCGTACCATATCCAAGGGCAGAAACAAATCATAGCAGAATCAAACAAACATGTTATTGCATTTTAGAAATAAAAGGCATGGCACCCAAACTAACATATTCATATTCATCAACCCAAGACAAAATCATGTCCCTAAACAAATGCATGTTCATATGGATGCATGACTTACCTCTCACTCACCTTACCACATCTCAGCACCTATGCATCAATGCATGATCATATTATATGCATGTTAATGGTAAAACAAAGAATCAAAACCTAACTAGCATACAAAGAGCAAACAAACAACAACACATGGGGGCAGAGACATATACATATAGAAAAACTAGGACAGAACAGAGGCATATTAAGCAAATAAAACAAAGAAACAGAAGCCAAAAGGTTCGGATTAGGGTTTTTAGGCACGAGTATGCATACGCATACATAAGGCTTGCATATGCAACCCAATTGTATGCATACACATACTTCGAGTATGCGTGCGCATGCAGTAAGCATGCATACGCATACTTTGAGTATGCATGCGCATGCAGTAAGCATGCGTACGCATACACGCCCTAAACCCTAACCTAGAAAACAAGAACAAAAACAAAATAGAAACTAATTCTAACAACCTAACATGCATAAAATGACAAAGCAAGATAAACCTAAACTAAATAGACATATTAGAACACATATGAAGCAAATAAACAAGAGAAAAAAAATAGATTTAAACAAAGAAAAGGAGGCAAGAAGAGTTAGAACCTTTACCTCCAAAACAAAGGCTCCTTGGGTTGATTTCGACCATCCCCCTCAGCCAATCTAGTCACAATCAAATTAAAATAAGTTAGTTAAACCTTGAAACTTGAAGATCAAGACCAAAAAACGTCTCAATTAGAAAAATATTGACTTGAGGATGTTTTTTGAAAAATTCCCTCTTTGATTCACTATTTTTAGTGAATCTTGTGTTTTTCCTTCGGATTTTCTGTGTGTTTTAAAAAAGTACCATGTATGGCTTTTTATAGTCAGAAAATAGGGGTTTGGAATGACTCCCAAACGATGTGGGATTTGTTCCAAACCAAGTTTTAAATGCAGAAAACTTGCCTTTCGTAGTTTTTGGAACCTTAGCATGCATACACATGCCCATGTATGCGTACGCATGCATAAAGCATGCGCATGCAGAGCTTGAGCATACATGCGCATACGCATGTATGCGTACACATGTCCTAGGGTTTCCGTGACCTTTCTTTTCCAAAAATAGTTTATTTAGTTTATAAAAGAGTTATATTTTTTTGAAAACACTTTCCCCAAGTAAATTTCAATCTAATCGGGCCCTAAACCAACCTTGGGCTTTAGAATTCAAACATCATTGGGGAACAAGGGCCCGAGTCATAAGGGGTACAAAATGCAGTGTCTACAGTTTCCACTAGCTATAGGGTGAAGCAAGGCATTCAGCTAAGAGTAACTAGCAACAACTAGAGCATCTCGTCTAAAGGCCGAGGGTAGGAAAGCAAGGCAAGTTTGAAGGAAAGGAACGCTAGCCCAATAACTGCTAGCTGTCGATGAAGAAGAGTTAACTAGTGATGCCAACTTCTGAAAGATTATTGACGAGTACCAAAATTACAGGTTCATTATATAGCAGACGAACATTCAGTCCACAAACCCGTCCATACAGAGCACGAGCATAAGGTCCACAAGGCCATCATATAAGAAGACAACCATACAGCATTAATGGCACAGCCATCAATAGTCTTGTAACCAACAAGCTCCAATGGTTAGAAAGTCCAATCATGAGCTAATCAAACCTCCATTTAAGCTCAAGCAGACGTTACTCAAACAGCCAAAAGAGCCATTAAGGGGTCAACAACAATTACACTTATAATGAGGCTCCCAACGGCTATATGAAGGCTATAAATAAGCCACAAAGCATTAAAAACAAGGTACATAATTCTAAACGCACAGAATTACATTCTTATTCTCTGAGAGATATTAACAACTCTACTGACTTTATCATTGGAGAACCGTTAGCTAACGCCACTACGGTGACTTTCTCTCTCATCTTTGCAGGGAATGTAACCTCATCATAAGCTCCAACGAGGCTACCAACTGACGACCATTTTTGGCTTCATCAATTATGATTTGAAAAATGATTTCCTTCCAAGGCCAGTTCTTCGGAGTTCCATTGCATTAATGAATCCAATTGGAAAGGCTTACACCTACTACCCTTTATTAAACCTATAATAATAAGGTAAGAGCTTGGGTTCCAAACCTTTTGATATGATCTTGAAGTCATACCAAATTTTCTTTTAATAATTCAATGGTTGGGTGAGGGGAAATTTAAACTCTAGATGTCTTCATTGAAATAGAGGCGGTTCCATGTTGAAGGCAGAGTAGTCATAAGACCACCTTGACCTAGAACATAAATAAAAATTATATATAAATAAATAAATATATATATATATATATATATATATATATATATAAATTTTATGACTAGTCTACCCTTAAAAGAAAATTTGTGACCCCCTGAACTTTTTTAAATCCAAAAAAATTAAACTTTGATCTCTTTAACAATATATTAGGCCCTTTAAAACAAAAAGAGAAAACCCAATAAATTTTTATTGAACTAAAACTTGAAAGAGATGTAACTTGCAGTATTAATAATGAGACTATCATGCAACGACTTCAAAACATGAAAGGAAATTGTAAAATTTTATGTATTTATGTGTTTTATTTTTTTGTTGTCAATATATGAAGTTATTTTTTTTAATGAAATTTTGAATAATTTAAGTTTCTTAATGACCACCCCGAAAAAACTTATAGAGCCACCATTGCATTGAAAATACTGAAAAATATCAATTAAACTATAAATCTCTTGGCTCATATAAAAAAAATTAAGTGTTCGTCTGATATAATTTATTTTGGACCACTTATTTTAAAAGTTGGACTCATTTTAATAAGGTGTTCCTAAAAAATATAAGTCTTTAAAAAGTTGTAAAAACATAAAATTAAATTTAAATTTGTATTCTTGATGAGTTGAATCAATCCCCTATAAATTATCAATTTTTGGACACTTTTTTTGGGAAACCCCATTGTGGACATCATATAGGTTGGAGTTTTTTTTTTTTTTTTTTGGTGCTGAATAGTATATAGGTTGGAGTTGCGGCTGCCATTGATTTTATTTGGCATCTTCTAGGTCCTAGCTGCTTGTGACAAGGTTCTCTGTTTCCAGCCTTAACCTTTAGATGGATCTTCTCTGCAATTGAACCAAAGTATGATTCTTAGATTACTCTTGGGTCAAACGTAAGCCTAGATACTTCTAATGTAAGAGGTGACTCAACATTAATTAAGTAGACATGAAAAATAAAAAGGAAGGGCAGTCGAGAGTGGTAAAAGGAACTGTGCGTTTGGGATTAGATTGTGAGCCATCTATTTCTAAAAAATATATATTATAAGCCATCTTCTTTTCTTTTTCTTTTTCTTTTTTTTTGGCTTTGGTAACCTATTTTTGGCAGATCTAACTATTATATTTTTGGTTTAAAAAGTCAATAAAATTAACTAAATGCGAGTCTCATGTTTTGATTTTTCTTAAAATGCCAAGTACTCTTTGTTTATTTCAGTTTCACTCTACTTTTTTTTTTTTTTTTGCTAAAATACTTTTAACAAAAAATTAATGTACTTAATTTATTTAGCTTTTATCTTTATCAATAATGTTTTTAGTAAAAATATTTCAGCAAAAAAACTAAATAAATTATTCACAAACAAACACCAAAATGAGGTAAGCAAAATCTATTCCTATTCGATCACCTATTTGGAGTGCAGGAAAACTTGTGCAAGTAGGATAGAGCTAAAAAAATTTGAGAAATGTTATGTCCACAACACTTTCCCAACAAACCCTAGGTGGTAAGTCGATATTGGTTCTAATTTGAACCCACCATTTTTTTCCCCACTAATAACATCTTGTCACTTAATATTTGTTACGAAAATATAATATAATATAAAAACCGGTTAGAATGGTAAGTTTTGCAAGGCTGCGCGACAAGGGTTTTAGTGCTGCCACCACCACCTCCAGTCCAACCCTGCTTTTCCTTGCAAAAAAAAGAAAAAGAAAGGGAAAGTGAAAAATAAAAAGAACTCCTTACTTAGGCGAGGCCCACTTTTGATGGGCTTAAAGCCATCCTAAGCTATTATCGAAACAATCATACAATCTGCAATGCGAGCCCACTCGAATTAGCGGCCCATACTCCATTAAATAATTAGCCTTTGTTCCTATGGGTTTCATTGGACGAACTCGGAACTTGGAAGCCACTGCATATGGAACCTGAGCCGAAACGTAGAAAAACCTACCGACCACCGCCTCGCCGGTAATATCTCTTATATGTGATTTTTTTTTCCTTTGATTTTAAATTAACTATTACCTTTTTTTTTATTATATAAATAGCTCACATTTACTATTAGCAATTGCATATTGTTATCAGCAAAAAAATCAGGTGAGTGTAATCGAGATTTAAGTTCAATTGGGATAGTTTTTTTTTTTTTTTTTTTTTTTTTTTTTTTTTTTTTTCTGTTAAATATACATTGGCATTTATAATATATTTTTGCAAATAGTTCATGTCAAAGTAATTCTTTAATGAAATTTATTGTAATTTTGGAACTTGTAAATGTTTTCCTAGGTAACAGCTAGACTGGGGTTTGGGATTTGATTGAAGTTTAGGGAATGGTACTGAATTGTTAAAATTTTGTCAGCTATTCATTTGTAACAAATTGTGGTCGGGCTGGGAGTTAAGGTTGTGCAGTGTGTACTTAAATTGACTAAGTGATATGATATATTCATCTGAAATTATCTGGGAAACTGTAGAAGTAGGGAATTGAATAATAAGCTAAGTTTTGGACTTTTGGCATCCGAGATTGGATATGGCACTTAGGACTTGTTAGTTTTTCTGTTGGGTTTGTGACTGCACTACCTGCAGTTGAAGAGAATTGATGAGTATGATCAAGCTATCTCTGCGCAGATGTAAATTTCTTTTCTTTTCTTTTTCTTGGGTCAAAATTTGTCATACCAAATTGTCAACCGATGACATGATTTGATGAAAACCTGAATTTACCATTGCAGTTGATATGAGATGCAATTGCCCAGCTGATGCATATGGCAGTGTTGTTTGCTTATTCTTAGAAAAACAAGGCACTTAGTGAGGTGCATGCTTTTCTAGTTGCTTGCTTACTTTTCTGTTTCCCATCATTTCTGATCTAAATCATAGGTGGTTTATGATTTGCTATGCTTTTCTACAGCTATAAATATCCTTGTTAGCTGATTTTATTAAGTTATGGTTAATGATATTTACAGTTTTTTTTTTTTAATATAAATGTTCTACCTTCTTTTTGTACCTTTTTATTCTATTTAATGCACATAGACAGTATCAAACTTCAGTCTTTTTCCCTTTCTCCACTTTTTAGCACACAGTTAATATTTTGGAAGATCTGGAACTGAATAGTCTAAGCTAACTAGTATAAGAAACGAACAATGTGTCAATTTTAGTGATCCACATCTTAAAAGTGCACTTGAAGTTCTTATAAATTGAAAAAAATAAAATAAAATAAAAAGTGCACTTGAAGTTGTGCAGCTGTGTAAGCCCATGTCATGAGCCTTACCTATATATGAGATTTGCTGGCACTAAGAAGTGGGTTCTCTTCACTCCAACTACAAACTACATTTTGTTCTTTCCATCCATGCTATGAGGCATAAATTTTGGGGCTTTGTTTAGAGTGAAGACTGTCTTACTGTGACTTTGAAGCCCTACTTCTCTTTCTTTCAAATCTTTTCTTCGACACAACCAAGACTAGTGTCTTACAACTACAAAAAAAGTGTTAGAACCAAAATTTTGGGGTCAATTGAGAAGACTGTCTTACTGTCTCCAAATTTATTACTAGAATGAAATTCAGTAGTACAATTTGTTAATACCACATATATGTGCAGGAATGTCTCTTCAAAAGTTGATAAGAAAGAAAGAGTCACAACATCACCGAATACTTGCACGGTAACCATGGAGTTGGATATGCTATCATAGCATCTTATATAATTTTTTTAACCACATTACTATGTGACTGGAATTTGTAGGTTCCTGTGGCCCAAACTAGTGGAGTCAATTTGACAATTCAACAGGCCAAAAACATCGCAGTAACAGAAGTACAGCAAGATGGTTGCACGGGAAATTTTAAAATCTTCGATTCACAGTATGGGAATTTTCTTGTGCCTGTAGTTCCAACTCTTTCTGAACTAGCTGGATAGCATATTTCTTAATGATATTACAAAATTTTGTTGCAGATGTTGTATATGGAAAATTCTTATACACGTTGGTATAAAGTTGGGCCTTCCCAAGATTTTTGCTTTTATAATTTTAGTCATGAATTATCAGTCAGCAAAGGCTGTTGTTTCTGCTATGAAAAGGCTTTAATGGTAGAAATGGTGGGAAAACCACAGAATTGGGGTGCACCCCCGTTAAACTGAGTCTAGCCTGCACCGTATATAGAGTTTCTTCTAAAATTAATATCACAAGTTTGTGTCCTATCTACAAGATTGGTTTCTGTTCTATAAATTTGACAGATAGAAGCTTCCAGAAACACCCAAGTTTGGCATTTACAATTTTACATCAACCTCTATTCACTGCAAACAATTATCCTCTCACTCCTAACTACATGTTCTACAATTGTGATTTGAGAATTACAGCACAAAATCGAACTTGCAATATTGTTTCCATTGGCAGCACGTAACTCTTAGCTAACAGAAGCTATTCAACTTGTTTTGTCACCAACATATTCCATCTTTATGGGTTCAACGTGTTCTGTCCAGTTTCATTTCAATCAATTTGAAAATTAAAGTTGGAATATAATCTGATTTGACGAGTAACTTTAATATGTACAACAGTATAAGTAGGAATCGAATTATATGCAGTTGATAGATAAGATGATGTGTTGGTACATTCCACCTTAGGAAAGCACCAAAAACCCACCCAGTACGCATCAGTATATCAATCAGCGGTATTTGCAAAGCAAAGCATCACATGAAATTCACGTCCATCATATTCATGGACAATCCAGATTTGCACGCAGTGCATGTGGGTTCGTGGTTCTTTTAGAGAACCTATAGCATATTTGACACGTTGGCAGTATTATTCATATACATACATATCCGCACTAACATGTCTCTATCCAACTCGAAATTGATTTTTCTTTATAAAAATTATATTTGGTAGGTTTCACTTTCAGAGCCTTCAAAAGGACCACTTTTTGGATTCCCTCCTTTGTGGAACGACAAGAACCAGATAGGGTGTGGACCCAAGTTGCAAATTGGATGGTCGCCACCAAACCAATCTTGTTTAATTGTTATATGGTTGCATCTGCCTAGCTACAACCTAATCATCTATCTATCTATCTAAACATCCATCTTAATTTCTAACAGCAGCAACGGCCTTTCTTTTCTCTTTTTATTCTTTCTAATTGCTTCTCCTTTTTAAATGTTATTAGAGGTTGTATAAACTATAAACTAAGATTGTGATTGCATTCATTTATTGGTATCAAAGAATGTTGGATTTGGATCTAATACAATACTTAAGATTGTTTCACTATACAATTTACCACTTGGACGTGAGATGTAAACGTTAATACGGTATTTTTATGAATTTAGTTGATAGAGAAGTGAACACATGTTGCCCATCTTCCTTTCCATGACATGTACATGTTCGGCCACACAATCGACTAATTCATAAAAACAATGACACTGGTGATGGCAATATAATATTGTTAATAATATGACGACAAAAAGGTGAGTGACAATGCTAGTGGGTGCATTGTTGCTATTGCAACTAATGGGCACTGGATAAAAATATTTTTCATTAATATAGGTATTGCAACAAATAACTTAACTGAACTCCGATATGAACTAAATCTAGCATGTCAATTAGGTTGTAAATATATTGATTTTGAAAATTAATTCACAAATAGTGTTTAATTGGTTAACATAACTTGTACCAAATATTGCTATTTTGGTTTTTGATTGCAGGAGCTTGATGACTCTTGACTAGACCATTCTATTCGGGCATGTCTTCCATGAAGCCAATAGTTGTGTAGATGGATTGGCGAAAAAAAAATATCATGAACAAGAAAGCAATGCATAAAAATATGATAGATAGGGTTGTAAATGAACCAAGCCAATCATGAACAACTCGGGCTTGGCTCGATAAAAATCTTGTTTATATTTGTTTGTTTATAAATAAGCCAAGCTTGAGCGTTAATTTTAGGCTCGTTTAATAAACAAGCCGAGCCCAAGTAAAAAAATTTGTTCACGAACAAACTCGTGAGCTATTAGGCTTGATACACAACTATTCAAGTATAGACTCATTTATGAGTTTATATGTGTTAGCTAAATATTCTCATTACACATATCTTAATAATGACATTGCAAACATGAGACCACTACCTATATTACCTTAATTTTTTCCTTCCTTTAAACTGATTAAAAACCACTTTAGACTATAGTGTTATGATCCTAGTGTCCCACATTGGTTAAGTGTAAGCTTAACCATGTGTTTAAAAACTCTTGGGAAAAACTCTTTGGCAGAACTCACCCTTGAAAACCGACTTGCAAGGGGAGGGTGTCCAAGAGCTTATAAACACATGGTTAAGCTTACACTTAACCAATGTGGGACACTAGGATCAAAACATACTACCACGCTCCACAGTCGACGTCCACAACAGCTCACTCTAGTGACACTGACCCGTAGGTAGCCTTTTCTCTTTTTGGTGGCTCCACTCAATTATCAGTAATTTTAATTTAGCCTCTAAGTCGCCCCTTCCGAGATCTGACCACAAAGCCACTACTCATTTAATCCCATACTCAATGAGCTACGCCCGATTAATCGGGGTGATGATTGGCTCTAATACTAAATGTTACAACCCATGAGTATAACTCACCCTTGAAAACCGACTTGCAAGAAAAGGGTGTCCAAGAACTTATAAACACGTGATTAAGCTTATTCTTAATCCATGTGGGACACTAGGATCATAACATATAGTTATATTTAAAAATAAATAAATAATTAAGTAGGCCACATATGATCCTTCCCTATCAATCATCCAAAGTAAAGTTATGAAACATCTTAGTATTTTCTCATTCGTAATAGTTACAAACATGTATTTTTCTAGTCCTTCACCATCTAACGTGAATGTAAAACTTGTATTTTGAACAATTGTTGAAACTGTAGACAAGGAATGATGAATGAATGAATTTAATTATGTAAATTATTAATTTGAATAATGGTTAATCATAAGTAGGACTAGATGCATGATAAAATGAGTATACTATTTTCTTTTTCTTTTTTCTTAATTTTAGAGATTTAAGCATTTACTAATGGAAATTTTAGATCTCAAGCTCAAAAACTTAATGATAGACCAAGAATGTATTGACCCCTTGTGATAAATTAACCAATTAATTAGCCAAGTTAATTAATTAATTAATTCAATTAGCATGCAATAAGCGTGGTAGCACAAACAAATCACTAAGTTAAAATGCAGCGGAAAATAAATTAACACGGTGATTTGTTTACGAATGGGGAAAACCTAAACAGCAAAAACCCCACTAGGTGATTTTAAGGTCACAATTCCCGAGAATTCACTATTATCACAACAAGTGGTTACAAGTAAAGGAATCTCAGTACCTTATACCAACCTACAGTTGAACCCTTACCCCAATACCCAATTGGACTTGTTCTGTAGTGACAATCTCTCCATTCAATGCATGGCTCCCAGTAGGTGACTAACCAATTCGATGCGCAGATCCCAGTATGTGGCTTACACACCAACTTGAGAAGGATGTTGGCTGCAAAGTTCTTCAGTTCATCACACGATAAAGATCATGAAGATCCTTGGTTACAAAATCCTATGGTGTACAAACACAGCAGCTTCTTGAATAGAAAGATGAACTAGGGCATATGTCTCTGGTTCACAATATGCTTGTGAAAAACTTTTTCATTGAGGTGCACTCGCTGTGACGGCCCTTAAAACAATCCTTATATATGTTTAGGGTTGTGAGAAAAGAAAGCCCAAACATCTATACACGAATTAAATGAAAATCAAAACTAAAAATCTGATTTTCTTAAATCTCGATAGATACCCTATCTATCAAGCAACTGTTGAGCATCGGGCTTAAACAACCTTTTAAACCTCGATAGATACTAGCTGTTGAGTTTTAAAATCCAGCACTTCTTCACTTAATTATTGGACAGACTTGCATAGTTTTAACACTTGAACTTGAAACCTTGTTCCTTGAAGTATTAAACACATCCTAGATCTACCCAATTACAAGTAAAGTGCGTTTTGTCAAAGGATTAGCTAATTCTATATTGACATATGTTCCTAACATGATTCACATATGTCCTAACACTTGACCTGACCTCAAGTTTGAGCTTGATATTAAGCTTGAGTTTGGCTTGACTAATTAATCGAGCCAAGCCAAGCCAAGTCAAGCTCAAACTTTTTGGCTTTCCCACGAGCTCAAGCTCAAACACTATTTTTAGGCTTGTCACAAGCTCAAGCCAAGCTCGAGCTTTTGATTTTTCCTGACAAGTCAAGCTTGAACATGCACTACTCGACAAAGCTCAGCTCATTTACAGCCCTAGATAGTTATTCCTCTTTTGTGTACCACTGTTATATGTGGGACTTAATATATTTGGTCACTTTGTAAAAGTGCCCTGTAAACGCTATGAATAAATGGTTTACTTAAATAAATAAAACCTCTTTTCTAGACTAATAATTTACCAAAAATAAATAAATAAATAAACAAAACAAAAAAAAAAAAAAAACCAAACAAACAAAAAAACAAACCAACCAAACCAAACCAAACCAAACACTAAGAGGTCAATTCAATTATTGGGGAGAAATTCTAAAATCATAGAACATGTGTACCAATGTTTTTACATCTTAATGCCACTAGGTTATCTGAAAATATCAAAATAGTGAATACTTACAAGCTGAGTGTGAAAAATTCTATGCTTTTTTTAGTGCCTATACGGCTGTACCACTAATGTAAGAAAAAATACAATGTTGACAAACTCTTGAAAACCAAAGTTGTTTCAATGACATGGGCTTTAGTAAAATAGGTGGGTGATTATTGAACACTCTCAACAAAATATAACTTAAAATAAAATTTTAAAATGATAATGACCAGGTGCTAAGTTGGATTTTATATTATTCTATATGGTCAATTTTAGATAAAAGAATGATGTTGTAACTTGTAAGTTTGAAAATTCAACTTAAACGATATAAATTGAGATATAGATCAATTTTTTTGTAATTAGCATTTTTATTCTTAAGTTGTCATCCACTTGAAAATGTTCAAAATTTTAAAAGTTTTGTAACTTTTTGATATCATATGGTATTTTTTATAAGGAGAACTAGGGTTCAAATTTCTCATCTCTTATTAGTAGAGCACACATTTGGGGAATGTAAAATGCAAAATAAAGACCTAAAACACACAATATTAGCCTCACATAAAGAGCTTTATCAATGTGCAAATTTTTACAACTTGCTATAGTAAGCTCTAAAAATAAAACCCATTGCAACTCTAAACATGTCTGGCCTTTTTTTATTCTCTCCCTCTCTCTCTCTCTCATTGACACAAAGGAGATAGGCTTTGCAAGTTCCAAAACTGAGGGCTTCCAACAGCATCACTAGGTTGTTGGGTCTTTATGGGTGGCCGTTGGGAGTTGGTGGTGGTGGTTCTAGGTTGCTAGGTAGATTATTTTGGTGATGGTTGTTGGGTCGATTATTTTTTTTTCTCTGATTTTGGGGTAAAGCTAGGTTTTCGTGGTGGTGCCAATGGTATTTGTTTTTGGGTTTGAGTTGCTGTTGGGTTTGGGTTTGATTTGGGTTTTTTGTTGATGAGTTGGTTGGGTTTTGTGATGGGATGATCAGGTTGTGTAACGGGTAGTGGTGGTGGTGATTGGGTGGTGCTAGGTTGGGTAGCGGATTTGGGGAAAAGTGGCGATTGATTTTGCCGTTTGGATTTAGTTGCTTCAATTGGTGTGGGTAGAAAATATATTTATTTTAATGTAATAGAATGCAAAATAAAAATTGGGATGTAATTGTTAAAAAAGAATATAAAGTAGATAAAATGGTGTTTTAAAGATTCAAAATGCATCTCGAATGGGAATGCTCTTATAGCTATCGATTTTTTTTTTTTTTTTTTTTTTTTTTTTTAAATCCATGATTGATGTGGCCATTTTCTTGAGAACCTAATATTCTGCAGTAAAAGAACTATACCTGAATTTTGCCTTAAAAATTATAAATAGGGCAAATTCCAACTTACTCACTTGTGGTTTGGTCCAAATTTAAGTTACCTACTTGTGATTTGAAATTTAACACTTTACCTATCTGAGCTCTGTTCCGTTAAGTTTCCGTAACCCACGTCTACATTTGTCATTAGAAAGACATATATTAATTCAAAAATATAATATAAAATAGATCAAACGGCTAGGGTTTAAAATTTTACAAAAGATGAATGAATATTGCATAAAAAAAATTCAAACAAATACAAATTAATATCAAAAATTCTCTCAAACAAAGTTCTAATTGTGAAAGCTTTTTGTGACAGACCCATCAAAAACGAAGCAAACTTCTAGTATTAAGAAGCATCATCTCATTGATACATCCATATGAAGCACATCGTAAAGCTTTTAGCATTGCTGGTGAGTATCTGCCTTTTGGATCGATCTTCTTGAGACAGTGATCCCACATTCTTATGCTTGGTTGGTGAGAAATTCATCCTTTATTATCTGTGTTGTAGTGGTTGAAGGCATTTAGTAGTTTTAACCTTTTCCTTTTAGTTTTGATTAAATGTCTCATCTTGTTACTTTCCAGTTGCCAGTATATTTCATTGTGTCACTTGGATGTTATGGCCTTTTGATGATTGGGGTTGGTTTGCTTCATTTTTATGGGTTTGTCACAAAAAGCTTTCACAATTAGAACTTTGTTTGAGAGAATTTTTTATATTGTTTTGTATTTGTTTGAATTTTTTTATGCAATGTTCAGTCATCTTTTGCAAAATTTTAAACCCTAGCTTTTTTATCTATTTTCTGTTATATTTTCAAATTAAAATCTGTTTTTCTAACGGCAAATGCAAAAGTGGGTTATGGAATCTTAACGGGACAAAGCTCAAGTGGGTAACTCGTCAAATTTTAAATCACAAGTAGGTAACTTAAATTCGAGTCAAACCACAAGTGGATAAGTTGTAATTTGCCCTTATAAATAACTAGTTGCAACCCCACGCGTTGCGCGTGATAATTGTTTTTAGGGTGGTCTTATTATTAATAATATTTGTCATGTTATTACAACTCAAGCTATATTATATAAGTATCACCAATATATAGTAGGATTCATGCTGGCAAGAGCTCTTGCTCATGGAAAATGGAACTATATTTTTTTATTAGAGATTACTATTTGGAACAAAATAAGGATGATTTATAGTAGAATTGATTTTTTTTTTTTTTTTGAAATATTAATTCTACCATACTCGGTTGACTAATTTATACATTTTCAAGTCAATTGAACACATTTTACTTGTTACATGTAATTCCTTGTTTCCATAAGGGTAAGGACATTCATAATCCCAATGATCCACTCCAATATTTTTGCATGCTTGGTTTTTTGGGATACGAAATGTGTTTGTTTCAAAAGATGTATGTTAAAGGATTTGTCGATAGTTTTGGAGAAATTGTTTTCCATTTGGTTGATTTAGATTCGATAATAGTAGTTATATTCTCTCATCATTTAATTCACATAACAGAGCAATTGCTAGTCCATATTTTGCATTTTTGTCCCCTTCTATGTTGGCTTGAAGAAAGATTTCTTTTCCCCTTGTAGTTTGATCTTGTACAAAATATTTGTGATCATGTTGTATGCTCATTTTGTGATTGTATAGTTGTATGATGTTTTTAGTTTGTTGTTTTTAAGTTGTTTAGGATTGTAATTTATAGTGTTGTATGTGTTTTATGGATTAGTGATTGCTCTAGTTATTAGTAATAATATTTCATTTTCGATTAAGTGAATAAAAGCTTTTCATGTAGTCTCCACTATAAAGCCCAAGTCTTATAGTATTTAATATATTTTTCAATTATAGTTGAAGTTTAATGTTCTCCTCAATAAAGCCCAAGCCAAATGGTCTTTCACACTACAATACTTGTTCAATTGCCACTTTCTTTAAAAAATCAAAAGACAATATATATGAACTATCAAAAGTCTCTTTTAATTAAATTATTAACAATATTAAAATAGCTAAAACAATCATTAATATCCAGCTCTTCGGCTCGTCCTCTCTTTATTTAACTTAATTACTTCTTCATACCTATTCAATTGCCACTTTCCATATAAAAAAAAAATCAAAAGACAATTTATCTGAACTATTAAGACTCCTATATAAATTGCCACCACGCACCCTTAGTGCGATGTGAGGGGCAAGGGTCGAGGTTCAAGTCTCTAGAAGGAAACTTCACGCACATATAAACTTAAATTAGGCTAGAGTGGAATTTCTATCTTGTATTAATAAATAAAAAAACTCCTATATAAATTAATTATTAATAATTTTGAAGTAGCTAAGAAGTTATTAATATCCACATAAGTTATTTTACCTTCACATAGCAAAAGGTGTGTGAGTTCCTTTTTTGGAAAGTACCCAAGTCCATTGATGACAAAGGATCCTGGGCCTCCAAGGATGGATGGTTAGACTAGGTCCAGTTCTCCGCAGTCTATTGGGGCCGTTATATGAACCAGTTTGTGCGCAAGTCACATAAAGCTCCTCAAGGCAAAAATACGATTTCCTCCTAGGCAATAAAATACCATTATGAGTGTTTTAGTGTCATAAAATGACCCTTTACTCTTACGAAATTAGTAAAATAATTATTCATAATATTCACAATGAGAAGGAGATTGAAATAGAATATTTAAAACTTATCTTTTATTGTGTGAACATTTAAAAGAGTTCCTTCACTTGGTTCCTCGAGCGTGATGTCGTGGTACCCTGAACGTGATGTCGTGGTTCCCAGGGGTACTAGGCCTGTAATCCATGGAACCCAGAATGCTGATTCCTTAAACTATAGGATCTTTCTCCATGCTTATTATGCAATGGAATTTTGTCCTTTCCCTTTACCTCTATAGGTCCTGTATAAGAACAACTATACAATACACATATCTTCAAATAATTTTTAGTTCCTCAAATTAGGATATACATTCTAATACATATACATATATGTAAATAAATTTCATAAGAATGAGTCAGCCACAAGGATCCTGGCCCCAATTCTCACAAATTTAGTACTTTGCATAAGACTTGTGGGATTTAGAGCTCAAGTCCAAGTAGCTGTGCTTGGGCATTGCCTTCCAAGATAGTCAAGTGAAGAGGATTTTGTGGGAGAGAGTGATATCTGATGTGTGCATGTTTTGGCCTATGTTTCTTTGGAAGCTAAGTGATATTTTGAATGATCTCAAGGATGTGGGACGAATTCCTCCTCCTTGGCTCTCTTCTCTCCCTTGTTGGGCTCTTAAAGCTCTAAGAATTATCTTTTTGAACCTCTGAACTCTCCCCTTTTTCCTCCATCTGAATCCCCATTTCCCCCCCCCCCCCCCTTCTGCTAAGCTTTAGAGTTCCTTTTATAGTGGACATGGTCTGGTACCCCGGGCGAGGATGTCCTTGGTCTGCTGAGTAAAACCATGTCCTCTGGAACCTGAAAAAGTGCATTAGGCAGAGGTTTAGCTTAATTAGGCAATTATAACTCAAATGGGGTGTTTGGCTTTAACTACAGATGGAAGATTCCTTCTTGGAAAGTCAAAGGAGTGGGTAGGCTGCTCAATGCAATAGATGACAACTTTGATTGAAAATGACAATTGAGAGGAAATTGTGGGGAGATGTCATGCACATGGAAGAACTGAGTTTTCCATTGGTTCATGCATTCCAAGCAAATATATAAACCAAGGAAAACCTTTGGGATCCTACTTTCACCAAAAATCACTCCCCTACCGACCAAACCACTTCTCCCTTACTACCAATTTGGGATCCCATAGGCTTGGACCATGGGTTACAAAGACAATACTTAGTTTTGCTGGATTTTTAAATAGCTTTTGCTGGAAATCTGAACATACACCTTGGCTTTCCCATGTGTCAGCCAAGGTCCTTTTCTCAAGGCTTTAAAAGGACACATCAAGGTCCTAGGACCTTGATGTTGATTCTTCTTGCTGCATGTCCTCTAGCCTGACCGAGACCCCTCTTCTTGCTGCTCTGGGTACCAGAACCAATGTTGTGCCTGCAACATTGGTGGCTGGTCATTTCCTCATTTTATCACTATATACTTCTTTTGAGATTTCCCTCTACAAAGTCCACAGCTGACCTTCCTCTTTTGGGGGGTCCTAGGGGCTGACTTTTAATCTTTTTTTCCAAGGCTTCTAGAAAGGCTTTTTAGAACCCCCCTTTTGGTTGCCTCATCCTTTGTCTTTTTTCTCTAAATAGGCAGATTCCCCTTGTCAGGCTGAAAGATCCCTAGCCACCTTCCTTTATGGTTCACCTTGCTGCTCTTCCCAAGATCAGGCTTCCCTTCATAGGTGCTGGTTCCTAAGTCATTAGCTGTTTCCAAAGTCTTTTCTTCTAAGTTGTAGGTGGCTGATGGGACATGTCTTTCTTCGTTCCTTGTGCCCATGAGCATGCTTCTTTGAATTGTCTAACTCCCAGCTAATTGTTTCCTGCATTTCCTGAGGATCTTGTGGTTCTAGCAGTCCCAAGGTATCTTGGTTCAATCTTTTTCTAGACTCTTAGAAAACTCTCCTTACAAAGGCTGGGCTGAGCTTCCTTTTTCCTTTTCCTTTCTTTTCAAAGCCCCAAAACTTACCCATTCATAAGCTTGGGCTTCCTTTTACCCATTTTAAATGGGCCTTGGCTCACGGATTGGGCATTTCCTATCCTTGAGGGCTCATTAGTTTTTGATTTCAATACCTGTAATATTTTGGACCTCAACAAGGTGAAAATGAAATGTTGGAAAATGAGATTCTTAAATTGGGAAACTTTATTTTTTATGTAATTTATATTATTACCGGAGGACATATCATTAGTAGCAATGTTGTTTTTGTTTTTATTTTTTCTAAGGCACTGTAACGTTTCATGAGAACACATTATGTGGAATTTTTTTATTATTTGAATTTAAATGCTTCCAACAATTGTGTAAATTTCAAGCAATAATTCAAAAAATAATTGATGTTGTATGTTCATGCTTTGATTGTGTAGTTCCATTATGGATTTGGGTTTAACTTAAACGTTGTTTAGGAACTCTATATATTCTACTTCCTTAGATGATTAAAAACATATACTATTACCATAAATCTCTCTCTCTCTCTCTCCAAGTTAAATATTATTTTTTTAAAATAAGAAATGAGAGAAAATATATATAATTTAATATATTTTTAGGATGTAGTTGAATTTAAATATTGAATAAAATGAGCCAAGATTATATTTTGATTGTTAAATAATGAAGTTTTTATTTCTGCTTAATGAGTAAATTTCATGGAATAGAAGTATCCATAGTTGCCAGCTGGTATTGATGCAATTAATTATTTTTCTATCTTTTACAATTTATTTTTATCAGTGCTAGTGTTTAATTGGATACCCTTGATTCATGTACCTCATGGGGTTAAAAAAAATTATGCTTTATTTATTTATTTATTTTTGTTATTTTAATAATAATCAAAGTAGGTAGAAGCTAAAAATGTAGGTAGTAAAACTTTTATAAGTTTCGATTTTCTAAAAAGGTTTTATTATTAAAGGAGCAAAAACTTTTATTTGATTGTTTTGACAAAATATGAATTCCTATATCTGAAGTCTCATCCTTCCTTCTAGTTATAGTCATTAAGGTTTAGTTGAAACACAAATGTTTTTCCAATGAGCTTTTTTATTTTCATTCAGTAGGTTGAAATTTGCATTCATCTGATAAAACATTGAATATAATTTAGCATATTCTTGTCAAAGTGAATGAAAGATCATATATGCTATTTGTATGGTCTTACAGTTGCACATTTGTTTGATAGTTCTCTTGCTATTGTTTGAAGTAATTTTTTAGCTTCCTCATCAAACAAAATAAATATAGCACACTCTATTCCATCATCAACATTGAGTTGAATTCTATACCTGCATATATAAATATCTAATTTGATTAAATTCTTTCTATAAAAAGAATTTAATTTATGTTTACATATAGTGTATGATTGTAAAATTGATAATTTATATTTTACCCTGAAATTGGAAAAGTTACTTTTGCAATAGTTATACCAAAAATCATTTTCATATTTAACTTTTTTGTTGCACTTTGCGCATCCGATATAGTACCATCCAAAGTTTGTTTCAATATTTTCTATTGTTGCAAGACATGTGAATACAGTTTCCTACAATATAAAAGAAAAAAAAATTACTTTTTTGTTAAGTTTATTAAAAACTAAATATATTATTGGTGCAACATTATTGAAAAAAATGTAATGTACCTAATCATTTGACTCTCATTTCAAGAATATTATATGCTTGATTTTCCTTCTATTTTTTGTGATCTTTTTTCAAGTGGTATTTCCTCCTAGAATTGTAGAGGAATTCCTTCAATTCGAGTATTTTTCACATTTCTTTCATAATAGAAGACTAAAATTAAAACATAGTTAACAATTATTGGATATGAAGGTTGTTATTGTACTAAATTAATGTATTAGGATTATTTTAAAAAATAATCGATTAGAGTAAATTAACAACCAAAGAGAACAAAAAAAATATAACAACTTAAAAAATACAAAATTAAATCGCATCAACCAAAAGTAGAATTCTAAAGAATACAAAAATTTATCAACCTAAAGTAAAGATGCAAGAAAAATAAAAATAAAATTAACCAAAAAATTGAGAGAGAGAGAGAGAGAGAGAGAGAGAGATAACTTTTTTTGTGAGGAAAAACTATGTAAAGAATGGAAAAGAGAATGAAAAATTTATAGTAAAATAGTGTGAATAAGAAGAGTTAAAATAAGGGAAAGATGAAGAATGATATTAAAGTAAATTATCTCCATATTTTACCCAAAAAAAGAAAAAGAAAAAAGAAAAAAGAAAAGTGTTATTAAAGTAAAGGGTAATGGGGAGATGAAAAGGTAAAGGAAAGAGAAAGATTTGAGAAAGTGAAAATATTAAAAAAAATGTTAAAAAAATTAAAGAAAAATTGGAATGAAATAAGATAATGATGTGAACGCTGATGTGGTTCAATTGGAGTATAGTAACAATAAATACTATGCTTCAAATTTTAGATATGTATAGATAGATTAATGTGATTGTAGATATCAATAACATAAATAATTGTCAATATTATCTTTTTGCTATTGATGACATACCAATTTATAAAAAGGCCAAAAATGCAAAATTCACCCTCTAAGTTTCAAAATTTTTCATTTCAATTTTGTAAATTTGCATTCTATCATTTCAATCCTCTAAGTTTCAATCTTTCTCAATTCAGTCCTCCATTAACATTCTGTCCATATCTATCGTTAATCCTATTTAATTTTTATTTCTTAAATTAAAAATAACATTAATTTATAAAATAAAATAAATAAATAAATAAACTCAGAAATTAAAAAAATCCCCACCCATGTCATCCCTTCCAACGTTTGAAGAACATGAAATAAACCAAAAAAAAAAAATACCCAGAATATAAAAGTAAAAAGGATTTTACTAACGTATACCCTTATGGCATATGTTAGTAAACCATTTTAAGAAAATTTTTATCGGAAATTGAAAAAACTGTCAAACTTTTTAATAGCTTTTTCAATTCCCGAAATTTTTTTTCCTAAAATGGATTGTTAATGAATTGTTAAGGGCTTAACCGGACTCAAGTAAAAAATCAATGAGAAATAGAGAGAAGTAGAGGGGCTTAGATTGAAGGGTTTAAGGAGAGAAAGGGATCTGATTGGAAGGAGAGGAAGAACTAAAAACGTGTACGGATCAACATTCATCTATGGATCTTGTTCAAAATGAGAGGATCCTGCTTTCTTTTCTTTTTTCTTTTTTCTTTTTTTTTCCTTTTTGGGCTATTTATTTCAGTTATTTTAGAAAAGTGGATTTCATGTTTTTTAGGTTATTTTTGTATTTGGTTTGTCTCTGATCTTGTTTTAGACTAAGTTGGATTTTTGTTTCTGAGATTTTTGAAGCACTCATCTACGGTTTACAGTGTATGCGACACAGAGAGAGAGTTCTGAGTAGCTTCATCTTTTGAATAGAAAGTCATCAGGCTTCAACAATTCTATCTACACTTTTATCCTCTGTATCCTTAAACTGTTATCTTATATGTTTGCTGTTAAGCTCGGTGTGATTTCTCCAAACTCATCTAGATACTTGACACTATTTGTTTTGGCATAAAATATTTTCCAGAAGTTGTTTTATAATGATTGGTACAGCTGATTGTTTTATGATCAATGGAAATAGAAATTCACTTTTTTCAATTGTCAGAACATACTTGAACCCCACTTATTTATTTCGTGTTCTTCAAACGTGGGGAGAGACGACATGGGTGGGGTTATTTTAATTTCTGGCTTTTCTTTTATTTACTTTTTAAATTTTAATTAACATTTTTTATTTAAAAAATAAATTTTAAATATAGTTAACGGCAGATTTGGATGGAATCTTAAATGGAGGATTGAATCAAGGAGGATTTTAGAGGACTAAAATGACAGGAAACAAACTTACAGGACTGAAATGAAAAGTGATGAAACTTAGAATGTGAGTTTTGTATTTTAGTCTTATAAAAATTATATAATAAAATTTGTAGTATTTTTAATATCACATAAAGTTTCTTTTAAAACCAAAACATGTCTGTAGCCCTAAGGCATCACCACAGTGGAAGGCTGCATATGTGAGAACTTCTAGAAAAATGGACTTACTGGAATTAGCATTCTTTTGCCTATATGCTAATTATATTTGTACATGTTATTGGTAGTGGACTTTTCACTGATGGTAGTTATTTAATTACTCATGGGTGGGATTATCATTGAGAATACAAGCAATTAGCATTCTTTTGCCTAAATGCTAATTTAATTTGCATATCTTTATTTTGGCATTTGTGGACAACGACAAATGGTTCTATAAAACGTTCTTAAGTTGATACATTAACGCTCATTGTTATTGACACTAACACACACAGTGACACTAATGATATTATATGCTACATGATAGTATTTTGGGAGTTGAACTCTTATTGAGGCAATTTCAAAACTTTTTTGCATGGTGAATGAAATGATGAAATTTGGATATATTTTTTATGTGTGAATAGGTTGGACATGTTTATGATGAGGTTTGAATATATTTGAACAGGTTGAATAGATTTTGTGTGAACAAGTTGAACAGATTTTTTATGAAGTTTATGTGTGAAATTTGAACAGATTTTATCTGTAATTTAAACATATTGAATAGATTTTATGTGTGAACAGATTGAACAGAATTTTTTATGAAGTTTATGTGTGAAATTTGAACAGATTTATGAAGTTTATGAAATTTGGACTTTTTTTTTTTTTTGTGAACAAGTTGATGTATTGAATAGGTTGACGTGTGAACTGTAAATACTAAATAGTTTGTCAAGTGAGCATTTTGCTTGAAATCTTGAATGTATTGTGTATTGGGCTTGAAAGCCCAATTTTTTTTATAAAATAAACAAACAGATTTTTTAATGTTTCAAACCGCCCAAACCGATTAAACCGACCGCAAGAAACCGCACCGCTATAGGTTGGAAAACCGACCCTAAGCGGTATGCATCGGTTCTAATTATGAGAAAACTGATCCATACTAATTCGGTGATAAATTTAGGAAAAAACTAAGCCGACTAAACCACGCACACCCCTAGTGAGAAGTCTTTTTTTCCATTTTCTTTTCTTTTTTGAATGCATTGGTGAAAAGTCAAAACCAAAAGAAAACTAATAAGAACAAAAATTCAATTGCAAGACTCCCAAAATGTCACGTACTCTTTTGTAGGAAAAGCATGGCATTTGCACAGCACCGCAAGTTGTACAAAGTGCACCCTAGCATATTAATGCCTACAGACAGTCGGGGACACGGCTAATTCTCACACCCGATTTTACATTTTGTTCATTTGTGCCATTATGAGATTGATTGGGAAATGTAAAGCAGTGGGTTATACAAGACAAAAAAATGTTTACGGCTCACCATCACACAAGTCAACAAATTGTGAAATTGAGTTTATTATTAATAATTATTACGATATGACAGTAAATTTCAAAAAAAGATAGAACATGTGTAACAAAAAAGAAACACAAATATATACAAAGGAAAAAAAAAAATACATGACAGATTGACAGTAAATTAAAAGTACCACAAATATATACAAAACAAAATAATAATCCATAACAGTAAATCATATACAATTGTACATGTTAAAAAAATATAACATGTGACACAAAAATACTTAACAAGCAAAAACCATAAGGTCCATAATAGTGTACCATATATACTGCTAGTCATGCCTACTGAGAGTGAAAGGGTATCAATAGAGAAGAATGGGAGTGTGAGATAGAGAAATGAATGAGTTTTTGAACTTTTGATTTTGTATTAAACCAAAATAAAGTTAATTTTAACATGAGAACACACTAATGCCAGGCTGACCACTTATTTCATATAATATTGAACTATTAATATATATTTAGTATATATATATATATATATATATATATATATATATATGAGGGTGGTAAGGTGCAATTTTGTGTGTTTTTCTTATAATAAAATCGCACACTGCACCGCATAGTGCGGTGTGGTTCATTGGCCCTTGTGGTGCGGTGTGGTTACTCCATTTTGCGGGCAATTTTGGTCAGTTTGGATGCAGTCATGCGGTTTGATGAAACTACTAGTTAAAATGGTTTGACATTGTTAGGCAAATGTGGATTAAATGACCACATGGAATGCTTTAATTGGGGAACTTAAGGAATCACATCTAAGGTACTTTACAGAAGTTTTGTCCATTTACTACACCCCATATTATATGCTAATGTAAAAGTAAAAACAATATAATTTGGGTTTGTCTCCTTTAAATATAGATATATATATATATATATATATATATATATATTTTAAAAGGTTAGTTAATGGGTGCTCTGGGGGCATTTGTTAATAAGCCATTTTAATAAAGTTTTAATACCAATTTTATGAAAAATATAATGAACCGTAAAAAAAATAAAATAAAATAAAAAATAAAAAATAAATTTTTTTTTTTTTTTTTTTGTAAAATGTTTCTAAAATTATTTCTAAAACTAATGTTCTTACAGCATCCATTAACTTCTACCAAAAAAAAACTTAAAACACATGCTTTCATACTAAATTTATAATTTAGGTTTCTTGTTTTAGTTTCAAATGAAATTTATAATTGAGGTTTCTTGTTTTAGTTTTAAATGAAATTTACAATTTAGGTTTCATGTTTTAGTTTGAAAATCTAGTTTATGTATAGTTTTAAAAATCTTTTGATTAAGTGTGTGTTTGGCCCCAGTTTTTAAGCTAATTTTTTGCTACTTTTACGTATAGTTTTTAAAATTCTCACATGTACTTACTTTTTCTCATTTTCAAAGTATAAATATATTTTAATACACTATTAGCGAAAAACGAAATAAATTGTTCCCAAATAAACACTAAATATAACTCTGTTTTTACCTAAGCAAAATAAAGCCATCAAAATGAGCTCTTTCAAATAGAAACAAGATGTTTAAAAGGAATATTAAGAAAGGGAAAAAAATAAAAGATGCTATAGGGTATCAATTTAGAAAAAAAAAATTAATTTTTTAATGGAATAAGAAAAAAGTAACTGGTTTTGTTTTTACAAATTTTTTTATTTTCGATTAAAGTGGTATCAAAATTTTTCTAAAATGGTCTATTAACTAATGCTTAAGCTTCATTCGGGAGTTTATAAGGGAATGAAATGGAATGGAATTGAATGAAATGAAATGATCATAAGGGAATGGAAATGAATGGAATGGAATAGAATGTGTTGAGGTACAAATTTTCGGGCCCTAATTTCATTAGCCCACTCACTAAAAATATACATACAAGTCCATAACTATTTTGAGCCCATACAAATATTTCCTACATACTTACCCCATATTACCCAAATACTCTCCATATTATTACCCAACTTGGGCTCCCACAAATATTTCCTATATATGCCCTATGAATTATCTTGGGCCCTCTCACAAATATTACACATTATATCCCACATATTATCCAACTTGGGTTTTCACAAAAATACTTATCATACTATTACCATATTGGGCCACAAAATTATACCATCTCTATAAGAAGCCCAAACTCATTTACCTTGTGGACAAAACCCAAAAAGCCCAACAAAACCCTTTTAAAGCCCGTTGCTACATGTCACCTCTAAAAGCCTGTTATGATACGGCACCTCTAAAAGCCCGTTACTATACAACACCTCTAAAAGCCTGTTACGACATGGCACCTCTAAAGCCCGTTGCTACACGGCACCCCTAAAAGCCTGTTACGATACAGCACCTCTAAAAGCCCGTTACGATACGGCACCCTTAAAAGCCCGTTGCTACATGGCACCTCTAAAGCTCGTCGCTACACGGCACCTCTTAAAGTCCGTTACAATACGGCACCTCTAAAAGCTCGTTATGATACGACACCTCTAAAAGCCCGTTGCTACATGGCACCTCTAAAGCCTGTTGCTACACGACACTCTAAAGCTCATTGCTACAGGCACCTCTAAAGCCTGTTACTACATGGCACTCTAAAGCCCGTTGCTACACGGCACCTCAAAAGCCCGTTACGACACGGCACTCTAAAAGCCCATTATGATACAGCACCTCTAAAAGTCTGTTACAGCACGACACTCTTACTAAAGCCCGTTACGACACGACACCTCTAAAAGCTCATTACGATACGACACCTCTAAAAGCCTGTTGCTACACGGCACCTCTAAAGCCCAAATCTATTTTGGCACCTATTTTACAAAGCCCAATACTATTTTTTCAACTACTTACAAAGCCCAATATTACATTGGCACCTATTTATAAAATCCCAAATATTATTTTGGCAAAAACATTTACATTATGCTTAAAAGCCCAAAACTATTCCTTGGCGAAAACATATTTTCATATACTAAAATTCCTAACTCATGGGAAATATAAATT
Organism: Quercus tomentella; assembly: GCA_028535165.1. Classification (NCBI taxonomy): domain Eukaryota; kingdom Viridiplantae; phylum Streptophyta; class Magnoliopsida; order Fagales; family Fagaceae; genus Quercus; species Quercus tomentella. Next base: position 40,509,452 of record JAPQVY010000155.1, read on the forward strand.
ACTCATCCCCCAAAAATATTTCTTTTACAAAATTTATGGGAACTATGTTCATTTTTCCATAATCAACTAACTACAAAACCTCATGTATATTACCCATGGCAAAACTACTTATTTTGTAAGGATGGACAAGCCCAAAGAAGCTCAACTACAAGGTCCAACTGAGCCAGTCCAGCTCACATGCAAATCTCAGCAGCTGAAGCTCACGTGAGTTGTCAAGTCAAAGTTCAGTACAGCCTGATAGCTGGGACCCACTACCATCAGTTCCAATTTGTCAAATCAGATCAGAGGAGGACATGTGTCCAGCAAGGGTTAAACCCTTCCTTGCCAAGTTCATTTTCATCATTTCTCATGTGACATAAAGTTAGGATGACATGATATAAAGCTGGGAAGCTTCAGCCAACTGTCTTCCCTTTCTTCTCCAACCCATTTGGTCAAAGGCTAAGGGCAACCATAACCAGACCATGAAAGCTCCTGGAGTAACTCGAAAACAGCTCATTATCATGCCAAAAACGTGTACTTTCTGGTTCATGGACCAAGCACATGAACCCAAATGGGGAAACTTAGAGAAATGTGGTTTGGAGGGCACCAAAGGGATCTCCAATAGAGTTCCCAGCAAGGGCTCCAAGATTGACACCTGGCTTGGAGTGACATAATTTGTCCTAGGGAGCTCTGATTCTAGTAGCAGCAAAACCAAGATCATTAGCCTAATACATGCTCTAATCCCATCAGCTGAGGACAATCAACATTTAATGCTAAGTCAAACTCCAGCTACCATTACCCAAAACAACAAAGAATACTCTAAAGCTGAACTTACCACTCTTGACCAAATCCTAGGAACGATTTTCCAAGGCTTTTCTGAAGATTGAGGAAGATTTAGCAGAGATTATTTACTAATTACCCCCTCAAACTCAGCTATAAATGGAACTCTCCACTAATCCTTCAATAGAGATCAAGATAGACCCACATACACTAAGAGATACACTAACAGAGAAGAACTCTTCTTTAACTTCTCTGTTTAGCCTTCTTTAAGCTCTAGCAAAGTTCTGAGTCACTAAGTTCTTAGCTTCAAGCTTAGAAACTAAGTTCTCCAGCTCCCAGCTCACAAATACCCCTCATACCTCTACTTATAAACACTCATCTATTACTAGCAGAAAGCTCCAACAGCTTTACAAAACACTCTCTCACTACTCATACTACCCAAAAATGACCTTCACTACTCACTACATATACTATATCCACGAGCATACCCTGGCATCATAATGATCTTGTTGTGCTAGCTAGAATCTCTCTCTCTCACTTCATCTCACAATAAGTTTCTTCATTATTTGTTATAATGGAACCCATGGTATTTGTTTACTCATTTACTATTGAAGGTTATGATGTAATTATTACTATAGAACTCTTCCTTCATGTTATTGTATTAGAGGACTCTCCTTCAGAATCAACGGATGATGACTTTGAAGATGCAGATGTTTTCCTTAATCTGTGAAACAGTTAACAGCTGGAAGTTTATTTTGCTTTGCTTCATTTTACTGCTGGAATATTTTACTACTAGAATATTTTACTGCTAGGCTATTTCTTTATTGTAGTATACTTTTTATTATGCTAATGTGTCTGGTGTAGGAAGTGTTTTTGGGCCATCTCATAACCCTTGTCAGTCCCATCCTAGGCCCAAGGTATAAAAAAAAGGCGAACTCTTCAAAAACTTCACTGATAGCCTTGGGCCATGCTTCAAGCCCATTGTCGAGTTTCAGTTTAGGCCCCCAACCCAACATAAATCTCATTTGTCGGAAGGAAAACTTTTTCGCCCCCGACATTTTGGCGACAACTCCATTGGGGAGCCAACTGAAGCCAAGAGTTCACCATGCCTCCTAGGTTGCAGAATAGCCAGCAAGAAAGGACTAAAAACACCAACCTTCCAGCAGCACAAAGCCATCACAGTCCAGCTACACAAAGAGAACAAGCTAACCAACATGAAGTTAGTCAAGAGGGTTCTGACCATCAATTTGCTTTCCTCTTGGAGATGTTACAAGGAATGCAACAAGCTCAGTTTGAACTTGCTGAATCTATGAGAGTCTTGAGTGAGGCTCAAGAACCAGTTCTTCAGACGTTACATGAAGAACCAGATCCTACAACACAGCAAGAGAGAGGATCAGTCGTTGGAAACCCTCAATCTGGTGAGCAAAATGCCTCTCTTCCTCAGTTTGTTACATTATCTGATCTCACTGCTTTGCTGGAAAGGGAAAGGGTTAGCCAGCCCAGGGAACCAAGACACTTTGTTCGTAGGCCACCATACCCAGCTGAGTTACTAAGCAGGCCATATCTGGAGAAATATGAGACTCCCACCTTTATTCTTTATGATGGGAGGAAAGGGAATGCAATTGAGCATGTCAACAAGTTTCTAGATTCTATAGGTCCTTTTGTTGGAAATGGAGATCTTTGTCTAAGGGAGTTCTCAAAATCCCTTACCAATCGTGCATACACATGGTATTCCACTCTCCAACCAGGTTCCATTGCCACATGGGATGATATGGTTGAAAGTTTCTGCTCAAAATACTTTCATGGGGAGGAAAAAGTTGCTATCCTCACTCTCCACAATACTAAACAAAAGTCCTCCGAGGGACTCCTTGACTTCATCTGGCGATTCAGAGACACTGCTTTTGATTATTATGGGCAGTTCAAAGAGCTTGTTGAAATTTGCATTGATAACATGTCTCATGAGTACCGGGCCCATTTGGAAAACCTTGATATTATCCAGTTTGCCTAGTTGCACCAGAAAGCTCGTAAGATAGCAGTATCAATCAAGCCTTCCACCACTGAAAAATCCAAGCCATAAAAGAAAAGTGTTCCTCAGGCTCTCACAGTCTTCAGCAGTGAACCAATGGTTGGAGAGAAGCGAAAAAGAGAAGAGGAAGAAATGTACCCTCCAATACCATGCACCGACAAAGAAATGAATGTTGTCATCGACAAATGGATGGCTGATGAAGTACTTAGGCCCTTCAAGCCTAGCCGAGAGCCTACTCCCGAAGATATGCGAAAGCCCTTTTATTGTCGGTATCATCGATATATGGGTCATGGAACTAGAGATTGTAGAGCAATCCGGAGAATATTTCACAAGAAAATTTCAGATGGCACTTTGAACCTCACCTGTAAGCAGGAGGTCCAGCGGAACCCACTACCTCAGCATCATAGAGGGAAAGCCACAGCAACTGTACTCTTTCATAATGGGGTTAATAAGGGTGAGATGGCCAGCAGTACAAGTATGCCTCCAGCAACTATCTCCGCTCTTTAAAGAAGCCCTACCTTTCGGACTTTGTTCAATCAATTGGAGCTCAAGCAAGAGTTAAGGAGAACAGTGTTTGAAGCTCTTGTATTCATTGCTGCCAACTCAAGAATCCACTGCCTCACAGCTGAAGCTCATGCCAGCTGAGCTTTCCTAGAGACTACTAATGCCATTACCTTCACCAACGAGGACATAGAGGTACAACACCCTGATCATAGTAGACCATTATATATTACTACTCAGATTAATGATGTTCACATAAGAAGGGCACTAGTCGACACTAGTGCATCACTTAATCTTATCCCAACCAGCACACTCAAAGTAGCTAGAATCCCACTCAGCAGAATAGCTGGGGCTCCTATTGAAGTTTTTGATTTTGCTGGAATTCATGAATGCACTATTGGGAGTATACAGTTAGTTCTCAAAGTGAGGCCCATTGTTGCTCTCACTAGATTTCACGTTATCGACTCACCCATTTCTTATCATGCTCTGCTTAGGAGGCCATGGCTCCATAAACACAAGCTTGTGCCATCCACTTACCACCAATGTGTCAAGGGAAGATTTAATGGTAAGCCCATACGCATTCCTACTAATCCTACACCATTTGATCTATTCGAGGCACACTACTTTGAGGCTACTTTCTATGATGAGCTCACCCTAAGTGAAGAAGATTCTACTTCAAGGCCCATTGGGATCCCATTACCCAGCTGGTAAGATATTGAGAATGATCCAAAAATAGACATGAGGTCTCTCCTTGATCAAAAGAGAAAGAAAAAAGAACATGGGGAAACCTCTAGCAGTGTCTCACAGCCACGATGTGTACAAGTCTAGCTGCCAGATGGTCGTTTGGGGTATCATTTATGATGGTATGCAGGGCCTAACTGTCTCAAGCAGAAAGGTCCCGGACTGAATGAAGCAAGCACTACACCAACATGTTGTTATACTCAAGAAACAGAAGCCCCAGCAGTAGAAAAAAGTCAACCTAGCAGTCTAGCAGAACTATTTGAAGAGCCTCCAATAGTGACCAATTTTTCACCTGATATGGAGCTAGAAACCATTAATCTCAGTGATGATCCTAGTGTCTAGTGACCAACTTCAATTAATGCAATTTTGCCACCGCTGGAAAAGGCTTAGCTCATTTCACTATTAAAGGAGTACATTGATATCTTCGCTTGGGAGTACCATGAGATGCCCAATTTGGATCCTAACTTAGTAGCACATGCTCTTAGTGGAACCAGGGGCAAAGCCAGTAGTACAGCCCATGCGAACCTTCTATCCTAATGTTAAAGCTTAAATTATTCAAGAAGTACAGAAACTCCTCACAACTGGGTTCATTAAGCCCATCATGCACCCAAAGTGGCTTTCCAAAATTGTACCAGTCAATTAAAAGAACGGACAAATACGATGTTGTGTCGACTTTCGGAATCTTAATAAAGCATGCCCCAAAGATGAGTTCCCACTTTCAAACGTAGATATGCTCATTGACTCAACTACTGGACATGCTATGTTTTCATTCATGGATGGTTTCAGCAGTTATAATCAAATCAGAATGTCATCCAAAGATGCAGCCAAAACAGCATTTCGAACTCTTATTGTCAACTTTTACTACACCGTCATGCCCTTCGGCCTTAAAAATGCCAGAGCCATATATCAAAGGGCTATGACCACAATCTTTCATGATATGATGCATAAGGAAATCGAAGACTATGTGGACGACATTATTGTGAAGTCAAAGACAAGAGGAGATCATCTTACTATCTTACGAAAAGTCTTTGAAAGGTGTCGGCTCTACAAGCTTCGCATGAATCCACTTAAATGCGCCTTTAGGGTTACGGTTAGAAAATTTCTGGGATTTCTTATTCACCAAAGAGGCATAGATGTTGATCCTAGCAAAGCGCAAGCATTGCTACTATGAAGCCACCTGCAACACTCATACAGCTCAAAAGTTTTCTTGGTAAACTCTCATACATCTAGCAGTTTATTCCAAGTCTCGCTGCCCTCACAGCTATCTTTACACCACTGCTGAAAAAAGGAAGACCTTTCCACTGGAATTCCAAATGCCAGCAGACATTCCTCCAGCTGCAAGCAACTCATGACCAGACTTCCAACCGTATGTGCACCCATACCAGGGAAACCACTCAATCTGTATTTGGCTACCAATGATGAAGCAATCAGGGCACTTATAGCCCAATATGATCAAGAAGGGATGGAGTGACTGGTTTATTATATTAGCAGAAATAGTCCTATCCAAAAGTCCTACCCAAATACTCTCCAAGATGATCAAGAAGGGATAGAGAAATTAGGGCATTGAATTCTTGTATTTGGCTACCACTTCTAAAGGAAGGGTTGGAATAGTCCTATCCAAAAGTACCAGTGAAACAGTGGCTATGTCATTCAAGCTTGATTTTCCATGCACCAACAATATGGCTGAATATGAAGCATATTTTACGGGCCTAGCGGTGGCTCGTGAAATAGGTATCAAACATCTTCAAGTAATTGGAGACTCAAATCTGGTTGTTTGTCAAGCTAGAGGAAATGGCTCAAAGGTTGGAGGACTCTTTTGAAGAATTCAATATTGAACACTCTCTAAGGTCCGACAATCACTTTGCCGATGCTCTAGCCACCTTGGGATCAAAAGTCAGATTTGAAGGTGCAACTACAGATATAACTATTGTGAAGAGGCCTATCCTAGTCATACAAATGCTAAAAGAAGAGTTCTTTGATCATCCGCTAGAACAAATAGACTGGCAGTCTTCCCTTAAAAAAGCACTATTATTACTACATGAGAATGATCATTTGAAGATGCTCAAAGATTATGCTCTGATGGCAGGAGGGCTGTACAAAAAACTTCCTGGAGGAGTTCTAGCTAGATGCTTGAGCCCTAATGAGTCCACTAAGTGATTAAAAGAAATTCATGAAAAATCCTGTGGCTCCAGCAGTTCTGTCAGTCTCTACAGACGCCATCAGTGGTTAGGCTATTACTGGCCAAAAATGAGCAAACAAGCTGCCACTACCCAAGAACAATGCACCAACTACCAATACACTTTTGATTGGATGGAATCATGTGCAGTCTTTACCACCAGTGATTGGCGTATACCCTTCCTTGAGTATCTCATAAAAGGCATCTTACTTGACAATCATGAAAAGACCTACCGCTTGAAAAAATTGGCTACTCGTTACTTTATGGAAGGAGGTATTCTTTTCCGGAAGGGATTCAATGGGGAGCCTTTGAGATGACTAGGGACCCCTGAAGCACAATCAGTCATGCAAGAGGTACATGCGGAAGAGTGTGGTAACCATCAAGGCAAAAAGTGACTTCTCCAACAGCTACTCAATCTTGGGTATTTCTAGCCCACCGTGAAACAAGATGCAGCTGAATGTGTGAAGACATGCCATACTTGCTAAGTCCATGGGAATCTTATACACACTCACCCCACCAACCTCCAAAACATGATGATTCTTTAGCCATTCCATACTTGGGGGCTTGATCTAATAGGCCCAATCAATCCACCATCCAAGGGTCATATGTGGATACTAGTGACTACCGAATACTTCACAAAGTGGGTTGAAGCCATTCCCCTAAAGATGGCTACAGGCCCAGCTGTTGCAAACTTCATCCGAAAGCATATAATCTGCAAATTTGGCATCCCTCATAAGATTGCTACTGATAATGGCACTCCTTTTGTCAACAAAGATGTTTGAAAGTTACTTGACCATCGCCACATCAAGCACCGCAAGTCCACGCCCTATTATCCACAAGGCAATGGTCAAGCGGAAGCTACCAACTGAGTGCTATTGAGAATTCTCAGCAAGATGGTGCATGAATATGAGGGTGGCTGGACAGAATACCTGCTAGAAACCCTGTGGGCATACTGAAACTCAAGCAAAATAGCCATCAGACTATCACCATTCTCTCTTGTATATGGTACTGAGTCTATATCTCCAGTTAAGCTATTGGTTCCTACCTCAAGGATTGTTCATGGACAAGAAATAGACATGGATGCTGCCACTTGTGCAGAAATCAGAACCACAGACCTTGAAACCTTGGAGGAGACACGAAATCTTGCCTATAACCATACCCAACGGTATCAGTAACAAATGTCCAATGCTTACATCAAGGCCACAAAATCCAAGGTTTTTGTCAAGGGACAAATGGTTCTAAAAGCAGCAGATCATATCAGGAGGAATCTCTCAGCACCCTCCAAGTTTGCCCCAAGTTAGGAGGGGCCCTATCTTATAAAGGAAGCCAATGACAACGGTTATTATCATCTAGCTACAGCGAAAGGTGAAAGTCTGTGGAACCTATCAATGGCAAATGGCTTAAGTTGTACTATGCTTAACTCGACTTTCAAGTATGTACCAAGTAACTCTCTTTTGTGTGACCTTAAATTACTACTATGTGAATAAGAAGTAAGCATTGCCTTTTGCCTCAAATATGAATTTCTTATTTTTAACAAAAGTACTCTAATATTACTTTCCATACATAAACATGCATACTCTAAACTGTGAATAAAGTTACAGCCCTAACAGTTGGGTATTTTGAACCAAAACAGTCATAAGCACAGTAAATATCTTCTAAACTATGTATAAGATTTCCATGACCATATTCTTGCTTGAACATACTATTCTTTGATAAATAAAGCATTTTTCACAAAATAAATTCATATACTTGTGCATAAAACACAGCTTGCATAGCTGGAGAAATATTGAGTTACCACATAAAGTTCATATGGCTGGTGCACCTTTGCACAAAACACAGCCTACATAGCTAAATAAACCAAAAATACATAACATGTTTCATTACATCATAACTAAAGGACAGATTGTTCAAAATACTAAGCTACTAATTAAAAAAAAAAAAAACTAGTCTAATAAGCCATCGCCAAAGGTTTCTGTTGAGGAAAAAGCACCTCCAACTAAGGATGACTGCATCATTTCATCCCTTTGGCTCACTAAAAGAGAAAGCTCAACTGTCTTTACTGCAATTTCTTTCTCAAGATCAGCTATCTTCACTGCAAACTCATCCAACATAATCTCATTATCTCGAGCAATACAAGCCTCGACAGTAGCCTGAATCTTATCAATAATGAATTGAACTCCAAACTTCATGAACAGCAAATCTCTAAAAGCATTCTTCCACTTAAGTACTCTCTTCAAATTTGTACTTTCAAGCATTGTACGCTGCATATCCAGCAGTACTGCAACAAGCAACTGAAGCCCAGATTTTCTCAATGAAGCACCTAGCTTGCATCTAGTCATGAAGTAAGGATGTTTCCTTACAATTGTTCTAGCAGTGCCTGACCCTCTACAGGAACTTCAGACTGCTGGAACATGATAGTATTACTTGAAAGGGGGTAGAAGTTAGCTGCTACTTTCTCATTCTCCTCATCCTCAGCAAATTGCTCCAAGAATTCTTCAAGGCTCATTCTTTGGATGGCAGCACTAGAAGATTCACTCCGCAACTCTACAAAAAGGAACATGATTATATCCCCAGCAGTAAAAGAAAGCACTCATACAGCCAAGCATTATTGAATGGGAAACTTACTCTAGTCAATCTAAATAATTCAAAATTATCATACCTAGAGGTTCCTTGCTTTGTTGGACATTATGGGCAGCCGAAGAGGCAACATGCCTTTGGTTGGGCATCACAATAGCAGTTTCCCCAGCAGAGACAGTGACATCAAGATCCTTGCTAACATGTTCTTGGCTAAGCATTTCAGTGCAGTTTCTCCAGTAGTGACAGCAACAGCAAGACCCTCATCAGTAATCTCTATGTCTTCATCAGTTGGACCTAGAGAATAAAGGACATCAGGAGCAGAAAGGCGAGAAGAAACCGAAGCGAGGAACAGTAGTTTGCTGAAGTCAACAGCCGTATCCTCAAAATCATACTCCTCCGATTGTGTCTCTTCACTATCACCAAACTGTTGCAGCCATAAAAATATATGGTTAGCACTAAAAGCAAAGGCAAAGAAGAAAAGAAAAAAGATAGAAAGGATGTAAGAAGATAAGGGCTCTGTAAGAATACCTCTTCTGAAGATTCAAGAACCCTTACTCTGCCAGCACTAGTTTTCCTTCTGTATTGCTTCAATGGCAAGAGTGTACTAGCAGATGCAGCAGTTGGAACACTAGACTTAGTGACCGGGGTTGCACCAGAACCAGATTGGGCAACAGCTGGGGGCTTAGGACTGCCAGTCTTGGGCTACTCAGCACTTGCTCTCATACGCCTCACCTTTTTGGGCTTGTCTTCCAAAGGAGGTGATTTGCCACGAGATTTCTTGGTTGCACCAATGGCTGGATTAGACTCGAGGGCTCTCACTATGGTGTTTTTCTCACACCATTCTATAGGAACATCGCCCCCATGAACCACCCAGCCATTAAGATCAACCTGCCACTCAACAAATCCCAAATTCTACCTAGTAGCCCATGCCGAAGCTACTCTTGTATTCGGAATAAGCCGAGCATTGGTGGAAGGCTCACTTAAAGGGGGACTTATCACCACTTGGTCAACCTCTCGGCTATTCACTTAATCAGCAAAGGTGCTTATCACCTTCTTCCAATATAGCTGCATATTTGAGGTGGCATACCCCTCACGATGCCTACTTGGAACCAAGACTCTCTCCACCTTGCTGACCTAATACTCCATTGCTGTACCATAAACCAACAGCTTCATCGCATCACTCAAGGGACATCTCATGGCATTGATGTCCAGGACATCTTGATCAAACTTGAATTGCCTCAAAACTCTATGGGGATTGTATTGTATTAGATCAAACCCAACACCACTTGGATATGGGATGTATGAAGGGGAAGTAATAAGCAAGAACTTAGGAATCTTCTCATGATCAGCCAATCCAAACTCTTGAGATCCAGGCCTAGCATTTGGAAAAGGATTCGGACAGCAAAACCCAGTAGCAACATAAGAGTAGGGCTTCCAAGCAAAGTGAGCCCCATCATCCAATAGTGTGATTGAAGGAATATTCCAAACCTTCAACCCCATCCACTTTATAAGCAAAGGAAGACCATCTTCAAAACCAAGGAATTGAAGCTCACCGTTAGGTCTAGTAGCTCAGACCACCCAATTGGCCATCTTCACATCGCCAACATCTTTGCCAACATCAACATAATCCTTTGAGTGCTCCCATATGAAAGTTTGCAACAACACTACATTAACACTAGACTCAACAATGTGGTATGGAGATCCTTCAAGCTCATCACTACGCAATCTATCAAGTTCATAATAGAGGGTACCTAAACACAAAGTACCTAAAGGCAAAGACACACCTCTACTCAATACTACAGCTAGAGGAAATGTGAAAGGCTTCATGAACTGTACCGAGTCAAAATTAAATACACATTTGCTCATCCATAAAGCTAAGAATGCAGCCCTTCTTACACCAACATTCTCAGACTCTCTAAATTCAGAAATCCAAAAGGAGAACCTCGCTCTATTACCTGTCCAAGACGCAGAAGTGCCACCAAAGGACTCCAGCAGCTTTCTGGCAATCACAGATTATTCATTAGACAACCCTAGCTCCAGCGGATTCACATCTCCCATGCTAGGCAACAAGCAAATTCTTTCCACGTCTTCAAGGGTGACTGTGGTTTCACCCCAAGGAAAAAAGAATGTGTGGGTATCATGGTTCCAACGGTGGGCCAAAAATCGAAGTGCCCTCATATCTCTATACATGTTCCATCCACGGGACACAATCACGGCTTCAAAAATTTTGGCATTCTTTAGAATTTGGCAGAATCCTTCATCAGCAACCTCTTGCTCTACCTAATCGAACCAACCACTAGTTGTGCCGCAAGGACACAAAAACTGAATAGGTACTGGCAGAAGCTCCTTCCGCTGGAATCGCAAGTCCATTATACCAGAAGCAGCTAGGATCCATGCTGTCTCATGATTGGGGGCTTCACCTTTCAAAATTCACCTCCTTAGTACACTGAGCCTTAATTGCTGGAAACAGAGAAGTTGAGCAATACCACAGGTCTTGGAGCGGCAACAAAGGCTCTCCTCGCCTAGCCTCTGCATCAGCACCCACGACAACAACCTCAGCTTCACCCCCAGCCATAGCCTCACTTCCTGACACAGCCACTCTAGTGGTACCAGCACCACCAGAACCCAACTGTTCTTCTCTTTTAGCCATAACTCACAGAAGCATAAATATTTTTCTCAAAAAAAAAAAAAAAAAAAAAAAAAAAAAAAGGCAAAGAAAACACTCACGATCACAACAGGGAACAAAAGAAATTATAGGTCTTTCTCTCACTTGGCCGAAATCAACAAGGGAAGAAAGAAAAACTTAGTTTCCCTCTTAACCCTGGCCGAAACCCTCTGTTTCTCTCACTCTTGGACGAAGGCAAGGAAAAGGAGGAAGAAAAAGCTCTGTTTCTCTCACTGCTTTGCCAAGAATCTTAGTCACTCTCTCTGCCTTGGTTGAAGTTGGTGTTACTCTCTCACCAGGCTCTCTCTCTTTGCCTTAAATCTCTCTATTCTTCGGTTTAAGCAAAAATAAAAGGAGAAGTAACCAAGGCCAGCCTTTTACTGGTAAATGTGAAAGTTGTAAGTGACAAGACATGGGGAAGAGACTAGCATTCAATGCAAAGAAACCTGGGGGAATAACTAAAAGTGCTGAATGTGGGAAACTTGTAAAAGCCCACCATTCACAACTGCCACCAACTTTCAAACTCGCACATGTGACTAAACAAAAACTGCTCACACATGACTCGGGGGGCTAAATGTTGAGGTACAAATTTTCGGGCCCTAATTTCATTAGCCCACTCACTAAAAATACCCATACAAGCCCATAACTATTTTGGGCCCACACAAATATTTCCTATATACTTACCCCATATTACCCAAATACTCCATATTATTACCCAACTTGGGCTCCCACGAATATTTCCTATATATGCCCCATAAATTAACTTGGGCTCTCTCACAAATATTACCCATTATATCCCACATATTATCCAACTTGGGTTTTCACAAAAATACTTATCATACAATTACCATATTAGGCCACAAAATTATACCATCTCTATAAGAAGCCCAAACTCATTTACCATGGGGGCAAAACCCGAAAAGCCCAACAAAACCCTCTTAAAGCTCGTTGCTACACGACACCTCTAAAAGCCCGTTACGATACGGCACCTCTAAAAGCCTGTTGCTACACGACACCTCTAAAGCCCGTTACAATACGACACCTCTAAAAGCCTGTTACGATACGGCGCCTCTAAAAGCCTGTCGCTACACGGCCCTCTTAAAGCCCGTCGCTACACGGCACCTCTAAAAGCCCGTTACGACATGACATTTCTAAAAGCCCGTTATGATACGGCACCTCTAAAATCCCGTTGCTACACGACACCTTTAAAAGCCCGTTGCTACATGGCACCTCTAAAGCCCATTGCTACACAGCACTCTAAAGCCCGTGCTACACAGCACTCTAAAGCCCGTTACGACGTGGCACTTTAAAAGCCCGTTACGATACGGTACCTCTAAAAGTCCGTTACGACACGACACTCTTATTAAAGCCCGTTACAACATGGCAACATTTTTACGAAATCTCAGAAAGCCCAAATCTATTTTGGCATATATTTACAAAAGCCCAAATCTATTTTGGCACCTATTTTACAAAGCTCAATACTATTTTGGCAACTACTTATAAAGCCCAATATTACTTTGGCACCTATTTATAAAAGCCCAAATATTATTTAGGCAAAAACAATTACATTATGTTCAAAAGCCCAAAACTATTCCTTGGCAAAAACATATTTTCATATACTAAAGTCCCTAATTCATGGGAAATATAAATTACTCATCCCTCAAAAATATTTCTTTTACAAAACTATGTTCATTTTTCCAAAATCAACTAACTACAAAAGCCCATGTATATCACCCATGGCAAAATTACTCATTTTGTAGGGATGGACAAGCCCAAAAAAGCTTAACTACAAGGCCCAGTTGAGCCAACCCAGCTCACATGCAAATCTCAGCAGCTGAAGCTCACATAAGCTGTCAAGTCAAAGTTCAGCACAGCCTGATAGTTGGGACCCACTACCATCAGCTCCAATTTGTCAAATCATATCAGAGGAGGACATGTGTCCAGCAGGGGTTAAACCCTTCCTTGCCAAGTTCATTTTCATCATTTCTCATGTGACATAAAGCTAGGATGACATGACATAAAGCTGGGAAGATTCAGCCAGCTGTCTTCCCTCTCTTCTCCAACCCATTTGGTCAAAGGCTAAGGGCAACCATAACTAGACCATGAAAGCTCTTGGAGTAACTCGAAAACAGCTCATTATCATGCCAAAAACGTGTAATTTCTGGTTCATGGTCCAAGCACATGAACCTAAATGGGGAAACTTAGGGAAATGTGGTTTGGAAGGCACCAAAGGGATCTCCAGTAGAGTTCCCAGTAAAGGCTCCAAGGCTTGGGGTGACACAATTTGCCCTAGGAAGCTCTAATTCTAGTAGCAGTAAAACCAAGATCATTAGCCTAATACATGCTCTAATCCCATCAGCTGAGGACAATCAGCATTTAACGCTAAGTCAAAACTCTAGCTGCCATTATCCAAAATAACAAAGAATACTCTAAAGCTGAACTTACCACTCTTGACCAAATCCTAGGAACGACTCTCCAAGGATTTTCTGAAGATTGAGGAAGATTTAGCAGAGATTATTTGCTAATTACCCCCTCAAACTCAGCTATAAATGGAACTTTCCACTAATCCTTCAATAAAGATCAAGATAGACCCACATACACTAAGAGATACACTAACAGAGAAGAACTCTTCTTTAACTTCTCCGTTTACCCTTCTTTAAGCTCTAGCAAAGTTCTGAGTCACTAAGTTCTTAACTTCAAGCTTAGAAACTAAGTTCTCCAGCTCCCAACTCACAAATACCCCTCATTCCTCTACTTATAAACACTCATCTATTCCCAGCAGAAAACTCTAACAGCTTTACAAAATACTCTTTCACTACTCATACTACCCAAAAATGACCCTCACTACTCACTACATATACTATATCCACGAGCATACCCTGGCATCATAATGATCTTGCTGCGCTAGCTGAAATCTCTCTCTCTCTCCCTTCATCTTACACTAAGTTTCTTTATTATTTGTTATAATGGAACCCATGGTATTTGTTTACTCATTTACTATTGAAGGTTATAATGTAATTATTACTATAGAATTCTTTCCTCATGTTATTGTATTAGAGGACTCTTCTTCAGAATCAACGGATGATAACTTTGAAGATGCATATATTTTCCTTAATCTGTGAAACAGTTAACAGTTGGAAGTTTATTCTACTTTGCTTCATTTTACTACTGGAATATACTGCTGGGCTATTTCTTTATTGCAGTATGCTTTTTATTGTGCTGATGTGTCTGTTGTAGGAAGTATTTTTAGGCCATCTCATAACCCTTGTCAGTCCCATCCTAGGCCCAAGGTATGAAAAAAAAAAAAAAAAAAAAAAAAAAAAAAAGTGAACTCTTCAAAAACTTCGCCAATAGCCTTTGGCCATGCTTCAAGCCCATTGTCGAGTTTCGGTTTAGGCCCCCAACCTAACATAAATCTTATTTGTCGAAAGAAAAACTTTTCCACCCTCGATAGAATGTATTTAAGTAAGGGAAATGAATGGAAAAAAATGAAATGAAATGGAATTAAGTAACCTTGATTGGATATTTTAAAATAAAGAAATAGAAATAAATGAAAATGAATGAAATGTAAGTAATCTTGTTTGAGAGTAACATAAAGGGGAATGGAATGAAATCATTTATGACAATATTACTATTATACCTCTATTTTAAAATAAATTGTTGAATATATAGGGATATTTTGAGAGTTTTAGTAAAAAAATTCATTAAATCTAATTTCATTCCCCTCTTATTTCTCCCAATTTTAAGAGAATAAAAATTTGAGATTTTAAAAGAATAAAGAAGAATGAGTATTTTCTCCTCCTCATTCCAATTTTTCTCATTTAAACTCCTAAACAAACTTTCTATTCTTTACGTTAAAACTTTTTAAATTAAAAAATTAAAAAATATTTTAAAAATATTCATTTCATTTCATTTAATTCTCTTATTCCAAACGAAGGCAGCGGTTAATATAAGTTATTAAAAAATTAAAAAATAAAATAAATCAAACCTTTGACTTATATTGCCGTACACATGCTCTGAATTCAAAATTCACGCATTCCCATACGCGTAAAGACAGAAATTAATGTCCCTAAAAAAAAATTTGACAATCTGTTGTACTTTCCAACTTGTCTTATTCTAGAACTTTTTTTTTTTTTTTTATAAACTTTTTTATTTTATAAATGACTTATTTTAGACCCTAAAATTTCAACTCTTCCGACGTCTCATAAGAATTACAGCAGACAATAAAATTCAAGTGCAACAATTATATGTTATTACTTTCCCCTCTTCAGTCTTCATTCCTCACTCTTTCTGGTGTCAGATCATAATATTTGAACGTGCATTTGAAGATAGAAGAAGGGTAGCTAACAGCCTACCTGCCGGTAGATCATGTTCATAACTCATACACTTTATTATTATAAATAATGATTTTCGTTGCCTGAATTTAAATAATTTTCTGGACATTTCAAAATATTATGCTCAATTTTCTGAATGTATACTTTTTTTTCCCGTTAATTTCATGTACTATCCTAACTTATTTTCACAAACAAATAAGATTCAAATTATATTTATGAATTGTGTAGCTTCCATTTTTTTTCCTCCTTTCACAAAGATTTATGTAACTTCTTATATTAAACAAATAAAAATAAAAAGTTGTACAATGAGAAAAACCAAAGGCAAAAGAATTAACGTGGTTCAATCTAACGACACACGTTTATAGTAGAAAGTCCCAAATGGTTACATTATACAATACAGAATACATTAGCACAATGCCAGCACCACATTCTACCCAGAGGTTCAATTCTAATTTGGAAAAAAAGACTATTTTTAATATTTTTTAAAAATTTTATTTTGACCACCCTATAATAAAAATTTGAACATCCTAAAATAGCTCAACAACAATCCAATTCAACAGCAATATTTATCTGGGCATTTTTAAACAAAAAGAAAAAATAAATCCAACAACAAACCAATTTGATCTAAAATTTGGAAAAATATAACAAGCCCAACAACAAAAATTAGTAATTTGTTGATCTTAAATATAAAAAAAGGATTTTTTTTTTTTTTTTTGAGAGGAAACGATAGTAGACTTTATTTAAATAGAATCAAGTTATATAATGGGGAAGAGAAAAGAGTGACATTCTTCATTCTCTTTTGCAACACTAGCTAAAGCTAGAACAGCACAATTATATCATAAAGTTAGACTAACAAAAGAAATAAAATAAAAACTACCAAAAAGAAGTTTAATGTCTTCAAGATCCAAGTAAAGCACCAAACAACACCTTCTTGATTGATTGAGACATCAATGTGATGTGGAATTTTTTTGTTTTTTTTTTTGAGAGAAACTTGGAGATGCCCAAAGCTTTTAGGACTGAGAATTTTTCATGGAGAAAGGGGGGGTTGAGTACCAACCCCAGTGATGGGAAAAACCGAATCTAGTTTTGTCTGCTTAGGATGTGGTTCAAGCTGGGTATTCAGATCAGAGACTTCAGCAGGCCATTTGAAAAGGAGAAATGTTGGATTGATAGAGACTTTTGAATTTGAAATCCCTTTATTTCTTAAAACACGCTTCCAGCTACGAAGGGAAGATTTTCTCTACTCCATATTTTCGATGTTGACATCTGAATAGGATTCCATTTCAATATCCTCATAATTATCTCCAGGCTCTTCAATAGAATTTTCAAAATCTTTAACACTTACCTCCAAATTTCCGGATGTAGCACCGTAGAGTTTGAAAAAGATTCTTTGATAACCTCACCACAATTAATGGCCTTATCATTGAATGTTTGAGCACTATAAGGAGAGTCCTTATATGTATCTTTAAAATCTAGAACTAACGAGGGAGTTACCTTATTGGGAGATATCTTGATCCAAATCCTGAATCTGATCTTGAATAATCAATTTTGAATTTGAATCAAAAGCCAGCACCGAATCTAGAATAGTTGTGTCCTTTCGAACATTTGAATCGTCCTGAGTAACCGCAGAAAGAAGATTTTCCCGCGCTACAACAGCTGTAATGCTTCCTGGTGTAACTGTCGGATGAGTTGGATTTCCGATCCCTGCCACCAAGGGAAGCTCCTTCGCTGGCCTTCCAATATGTTGGGACTCTTCAGGATCCTCAGATGCTGATGAAACATCCTCATCATCCATGTCCCGTGCCATTGAATGAGGGATACCAGCATTTTTTTCCGTCCACCCTGTGGAGCCATAGAGCGAAGCCAAGGTCCATACTGAAAATCATCCTCATCAGCGGCAAAACATCTGGTTTTCAACTGAGGACACTCACGATCTTGATGCCCAAGAAGACCACAGAGGTACCAAAAAATAGGAAGTCTTTCATATTTAAAAACAGCCCAATCTGCATCAAGGTTCTCAATATGGATCATTTTTCCGCGCATGAGAGGCTTAGTGATATCAATCCTTACTCTGATCCGCAGAAAGGGTCCCCAAGCAAGACCACTTTTGGGAGCATCCACCATAATAAGTTCACCCATCTCGTTAGCAATATGAGCTCCTACATCCTTATTCATACTTTTAATTGGAATATTAAAAATACGAATCCAGAAAAGCGAATGGGTAAAGGTAACCTTAGCTGGACTAATATCATCATAAAAGTGTTTCATCAAAATAAGTCTTTTATCAAAAGACCAAGGACTCTTATCAATGATCTCCAGCAAATGTTCTTCTGAACCAAAGATTGCCAAAAATAAATTCTGTCCTACCTCTTTTATGGTTACTCCCCGAGAGCTTCGCCAAAGACTTGTACAAGTGGATTTGAATGCCTCTTTATTGAAATCTTTGGTAGTTTGCAGCGTGAAAAGGATGCTAAACTGAGTCTGTTGTTTAGAGATAGTGACTTCATGGGATTCCACAGCCATAATACCTTTTGATGATGCCGAAAATACCACCAGTAAGTCACACGGTTCTCGCTCGGGGGCAAACAGCACCTGCACAACAAGGAAGAACCTAGCAGAGAGTACCGGTGTGGTACCGGCCAAATACCCTCCGAAGGTTAAATTAGAATTATTCTCACAACTCTAGAGTGCTAGAGAGGGTAAATTATGCGTACCTCCGTTTGTGAGGGTATTGGGGCTTTTATAGTAGAAGAAAGGCTGACCTCTCTTTCTTGGTGTAGAAGTCTTTTCCTTATAGGAGTCCTTAGGCTTCAGGAAGCGTGGGGAGCAAGTTATTTACTTATACACGCAAACGTGGTGATCAAGTAGTAAGGACTGACTCCGTCAGCCTATGTTATTCCGTCTGATATAGCGCCGTCAGATCAAGCACCGTCAACTTCAGGATGTTTATCTCTGGGGCACCCTATCCAAGGAGTTCCTTTTCGTCAAGTCGCCGTCGGCCGTCAGCTCTCATAGAAAGGCTGACGGCAGAATGTGTCCCGTCATCTTCTCAATATATTTTACCGTCGGCCGTCAGCTCTCATAGAAAGGCTGACGGCAGAATGTGTCCCGTCATCTTCCTAATATATTTTATCCTCATTAGTTGCCCCCTACTCCATTACTCCGTCAGTTTTATTCTGACGGGTTGTGGAGTTGGTTATGTTATATTTTTTTTAAAGAAGCGAGGTTAATGCTCTCGTGGGTATCCTCGATCCGCCGTGTTATTAATGCTCTGGACAGGTGGCTCATTTTTATTGGCTTTGCTTCTGACGAGGCGACGCTTCGTCTTCCGCGCCCTTTTATTCCATATATAAACAGCACCTCTCCCTCATTTTCCTCTATTTCAACCCGGCTGATCTTGGAGAGAGAGAGAGACCGTCGCACATTTTTGCCAGTTTTACTCCCGTCAGATATTCCGTTGCTGTCCTCAGAGCCATCCGCAAGACCGCCATACAGTAAGTTTTCATCTTCTCCCTTCTTCCTCTTTCTCTTTTTATTTTTGCCTCACTAGTGAGGTCGTCAGTTTAGGTTCTTAGATTGAATCCGTCACTTGTAGGTAGTCAGATGTCAAGTGACGCATCTTGTGAGGAATCGTCAGCCCGCGAAGGAGCGGGCTACGACGAGGCCTTTGGTTCCGGAAATGAGTCAGGGGACTCTTCAATTCCGTCAGAGAGAGAGACGTCGGCCCAATCTCCTGACGGTGATGAGAGTTTTGCTGAGGGAGATAAGGACGAAGAAAGAGGGGATGAAATGGTTGTTGATGGAGAGGATAGTGACGGGAATGAGGGATCTACTGAAGGAACCTCGGAGGGTCCTGGAGATAACTGTCCCTTCATTCTTCCTGAGGATTGGGCCGTTAACAAATTTTTGCCTAGAATGAGTGGTAAGGTTTTTAGGGAGTTGCGTATTCGTTATCAAATCCCAGACCACATTCCAATCCGTCTCCCTAAAGAGGATGAGAGGTGTTATTCCGGGCGGACCGCTGACGTTGGCATGTATGATGCCATGTTTGCCGCGGGCCTAAGGTTACCTTTGACGGCTCTACACCGTCAACTTGTTGACTTTCTGGGCATATCCGTCACCCAAATTGCCCCAAACGCCTGGAGGATTTTTATAGGAGCTGAAATCCTGTGGGGCAGCTTTAGTGGAGGACACCGTCAGCTTACACTCGATGAATTTTTTTATTGTTATAGGCCTCATCATATCGCCTCGTCTAAGGGGACATATCATTTCAACGTCAGGGAAAAAGGGTTACGGCTTGTGTCAGATATGCCGGATTCCAATAGGAACTGGAAGAGTAGGTATTTTTTCGTTGAGGGGACGGATTGGGTTTGCCGTCAGGAGGAGTGGGCGACGATGCCCCGTGGTTATTTTGACAACACTTGGGCCTTTGTCAGGGATTCAGGTTGATCCCGTCAGCTATGTTCTTGTTTTTTTTGAAGTGACGCTACTAACACTTGTGTTTCTTTCAGCCTATACCCGTCCACACATATCTGACGAGCAAGAGGAGTTCATCCAACGGATTCTGGAAATCCCTTTGGAAGACCGTAAGTGCAGGGAATTGATCACCCTTGACACCCTTCACTTATATTGTGGGGGTCCAGTACCGTCAGCGGCAGCTCGAAGGTTGGAAGAGTTTGCACGACGACGTGAGTAAACTTCTTTCATTCCCGTCAGTTTCATTCCTCCGTCCATGCCCTAACAGTCTTTTTCGTGTTTGTAGAGATGGAATCCGCGAGGCAAAGGATAAGGGCTGCCGCAGCCCGTCAGAAGGAGGAGAGGAAGGCTAAGGAGGCTGGGGGGGAGGCCTCGTCTACCCCCAAGGCCGTCGCTAAGGTGACGAAGAGGAAACCCAACGGGAGCAACAGCTGTCCCGCAAAAAAGGCTGCCGTCTCTCCTGGAGACGAACCATCGAAGGAAAAATCCCCTCCGAAGCCTAGCCATGGTGCGGGCAAAGGAGTGATGACTTCTGCTGGTCCCGTCAGTGAGGGTCCCTGTCGCCTCCTGACTCATAAGGACTATGCCGTCGGGGAGATTGAATCCTTGATAAAACCGACGGACATAGAGCCTTGTGACCAGGTGGGGACGGAGGATTTAGGGGCGTTGGCCCTCTTCGATCTCACCAGGGTAGGCTTCTTGTATTTTTGGTTGAACAAGCTTTATTTTGTTCTTTTAGTTAATTTTTGGTTGAACTGACGGATATATTTTTTAGGCCTTGGTGCGTGTCAAGGCCCTTCACGACCGTTGTGTGGCGAAGGAGGGGGTCGTCACCCGAGTTCGCAAACATAACGCGAACTTAATGAATCAGCAGGCTCAGTACAAGGACGCCGTCCGTATCCTCAACCAAGAGCTGCAGGACGTTAAGGAGAAGCTGACGGAGGTCACTTGCCAGAATGACAAGCTCCAGGTGGAGGTGACGGACTTGGGCGAAAAGCTGCAGACGGCGGAAGCTGACGCGATCAGGGACTTTAAAACGTCGCAGTCTTTTATTGACTCATGTGCCGGGTATTATGGCACTGGGTTCGATGATTGCCTTCGGCAGGTCGCGTCAGCCTTCCCGGAGTTGGACTTGTCTGGGATTACCATGGATGATGAAGATGACGGCTCTCATCAACCTACTCCTACTCCGGAGCATGATGATAGTGTAGTCCTGGCCCAGCCTGCTACTAACCCTGCTGCATCTGATTCTCCAGCTGTGATTGTGGATATCGAAGACCATCAGGCTGACGGCAATCCTGCGGACGCTCCTGCTGATTAGTTTTTATTTTGTATTTTCGCCGTGTATTTATTTTGTAGACAATCGTTGTTCTTCAAACGTTTGGCAAACAATTGTATTTTTGAACAATGTTTAAGGGCCTTTGTTTATATACAGTTGTGTATGCATTTGCTTCCGTTGCCTTTATATATTTTGTTGTTGATGGTCCTAGACGAAATTTCGATAAAACTTTCCATCTGTTTAGTAACCCGTTAGTTCTTCGAATTGTTGGAAGACTTCGTCGGTATGACTTTGTGCCTAGTCTTCTTACCCCATTTGTTTTATGGGTTTTCCGTTGGATTTTTTGTCCATTATTTTCCAAGCTCCGTCAGCTTGGTAAAATTTTTCCGTCTGTTAGACAGCCCGTCAGTTTCCCTTTAGCTTTGGCCTTCATTTTTGTAGATCTTTTTGGTTGGGGATCTTTGTCCGTATGATGATGGTTTTATCTACGGGACCGTCAGCTTTTTGCTTTGGCTTTGATAATCTTGTCATCTTTGTAGGTCCGTTAGTTTTCAGACCTTATCCGTATAGTGACGGTTTAATTTATGGGGCCGTCAGCTTTTTTGCTTTGGCTTTGATGATCTTGTCATCTTTGTAGGTCCGTTAGTTTTCAGACCTTATCCGTATAGTGACGGTTTAATTTATGGGGCCGTCAGCTTTTTGCTTTGGCTTTGATGATCTTGTCATCTTTGTAGGTCCGTTAGTTTTCAGACCTTATCCGTATAGTGACGGTTTAATTTATGGGGCCGTCAGCTTTTTGCTTTGGCTTTGATGATCTTGTCATCTTTGTAGGTCCGTTAGTTTTCAGACCTTACCCGTACAGTGACGGTGTAATTTATGGGGCCGTCAGCTTTTTGCTTTGGCTTTGATGATCTTGTCATCTTTGTAGGTCCGTTAGTTTTCAGACCTTACCCGTACAGTGACGGTGTAATTTATGGGGCCGTCAGCTTTTTAGCCTTTGTGTTATGGACATGGTTGTTTCGGTCGCTCACTTTTGTGAACTTAGTTGCTCACTTATGTGGACTTTGAACTGTAGATTTCTAAACATAGACCAGCAATTTCTGAATAAACTCCTCTTATTGCCATGCATTCAAATAAAAGTAATTAAAACCAAATCCTGCCCTTTAGGCTAAAAAGCATTGTTGCAAAAAAAACTAAAGTAAACGATAAATTTGAGGAGTAAAACTAAAATTTGCTGGAACAAAAAGAGGTTGGTCTCCATGTTGCCGCTCCTATTGGTAATACTTTCGTAGGTGCTCGGCGTTCCATAGGTGCGGTAGTTTCTGCCCTTCCAACGTTTCCAGGTGGTAAGTACCTTTTCTCTGCCACGACGTGACTCGGTAAGGTCCTTCCCAATTGGGGCCGAGTTTCCCTTGGGCAGGGTCTCTAGCGGCGCCCATGACCTTCCTAAGAACAAGGTCTCCAACTTGGAAGTCTCTGTGTCGGACCCGAGAGTTGTAGTGTTTGGCCATGCGGTCCTGGTACCTAGCGAGCCTTTGTTCTGCTGCTGCTCTGATCTCGTCCACTAGGTTGAGCTGTAGTCGCATAGCCTCGTCGTTTTTGTTCTCATTATGGTTGTGCACCCTGTAGCTTGTGAGTCCAATTTCGGCCGGGATGACTGCTTCGCCTCCGTACGTCAGTCGGAACGGTGTCTCTCCTGTGGGTGTTCTTGCAGTCGTCCTGTATGCCCATAATATACTTGGCAATTCTTTGGGCCATATACCCTTTGCCCCCTCGAGCCGAGTCTTGATAATCTTGAGCAAGGATCGGTTCGTGACTTCAACCTGGCCATTAGCTTGAGGGTGGGCGGGGGAGGAGTAGTGGTTTTTTATTCCTAACTGCGAGCAAAAATCCCGGAAGGAGTCGTTGTCGAATTGCCTCCCGTTGTCCGAGACAAAGACTCTAGGGATGCCGAACCTGCATATGATGCATCTCTAGACGAAGCTCCGCACGTTCTTCTCTGTAATCGTGGCCAAAGCTTCAGCTTCTACCCATTTCGTGAAATAGTCGATGCCCACTACTAGGAATTTCAGCTGTCGTACGGCTGTAGGGAATGGTCCCATAATGTCTAATCCTCATTGTGCGAATGGCCATGGGGCCGTCATCGGGGTCAGCTCTTCGGTTGGTTGTCTAATAATATTGCTGAACCTTTGGCATTTGTCGCAGGCCCTGACATAGGCTTCGGCGTCCTTTTGCATGGTGGGCCAATAGTACCCTGCTCGTACAAGTTTGTGTACCAACGACCTGGACCCTGAGTGGTTTCCGCATACTCCTTCATGCACCTCTCTCATGACGTAGTCTGCCTCTTCCATACCCAAGCATCTCAAATATGGTCGGGAGAAACCCCTTTTGTAGAGGACGTCTTTTATTAGGACGAACCTCGCCGCCTGGACCTTAAGCTTCCTTGCGGCTTCCTTTTCGTCTGGTAAGACCCCATCTTTTAGGTATGAGACTAACGGCATTGTCCAACTATTGTCGGGGCATATTTCCTGCATATTGCTGAGATCTATTAGCGGAGAAAGCTGCACGAAAGAGAGTACATTACCAAGGATGACCATTTGTTCTGCTGAAGCTGCTTTCGCGAGGCGGTCGGCTCGCTCGTTTTCTCCCCTGGGAATTTGGACGACTTTGGCTTCTAGGTCGTCCACTCTCGCCTTTACTTCATCAAGGTACTTCTTCATCTTTTCGCCCTTGCACTCGTAGTCTCCATTTATTTGGTTAGTGATAACCTGGGAATCGCAGTAGATGACTACCCTCGCGGCTCCTGCCGCTTTGGCGAGGTCGAGTCCTGCTATCAGCGCTTCATACTCTGATTCATTGTTGGTAGCAGGGAAGTCGAGACGGACCATACATTCAACGGTGTCTCCTTCGGGTGATAGTAGCACAATGCCGGCCCCTGCGGCTTGTCTGTTGGACGATTCGTCCGTATATATACTCCATTGGGGGGACTCCGCTGCCCCTTTGTCTTCGTCATGAGTGAATTCAGCTATAAAGTCGGCGACGATCTGCCCCTTGACGGCGGTCCGCGGGCGGTACTGAATATCGAACTCGCTCAATTCTATAGCCCATAACGCCAGTCGTCCCGCGGCTTCAGGACTGCTCATCGCTCGCTGTAAGGGTTTGTCAGTCAAGACGTTCACCGTATGAGCTTGGAAGTACGGTTTGAGCTTGCGGGCTGTCGTAACTAATGCAAAGGCAAGTTTTTCCATGGGCGGGTACCTTTCTTCGGCACCGTGAAGCGCTCGGCTTGCATAGTACACGGGCTTTTGCACTTTCTCTTCTTCTCTGACCAAGGCCGCGCTAACGGCTGCGGGGGAGACGGCAAGATAGAGAAAAAGCTCTTCTCCTGGCTGCGACGGGCTCAGCAGTGGTGGGGAGGAGAGGTAAGCCTTCAATTCCTCGAATGCTTGCTGGCACTCGTCAGTCCATTCGAAGGATTTTTTCAATGTTCGGAAAAAGGGTAAACATTTGTCCGTTGCCCTTGATACGAACCTGTTTAGTGCCGCTATCTTTCCGTTGAGGCTTTGTACCTCCTTCACATTTCTTGGTGGTGCCATATCCATAATGGCACTGATTTTGTCCGGGTTCGCCTCGATTCCCCTCTGAGATACCATGAATCCTAAGAATTTTCCTGCCGTTACTCCAAAGGCACATTTTTCTGGATTAAGCTTCATGTTGTAGGAGCGAAGTGTGTCGAATGTTTCTCTGAGATCTCCTAGATGATCTTCCTCCTTCCGGCTTTTAACTAGCATGTCGTCCACGTAGACTTGGACATCCCTCCCAATCTGTTGTGCGAACATCTTGTTCATAAGTCTTTGGTACGTGGCGCCTGCGTTCTTCAGGCCGAAAGGCATCACCTTATAACAGAAGAGGCCTTGGCTGGTCACAAACGACGTTTTTTCTTCATCAGCTTCGTGCATTCGGATTTGGTTGTACCCCGAGAAAGCATCCATGAAGCTTAGCAACTGGTGTTGGGCCGTAGAATCTACTAGGACATCGATCCTCGTGAGGGGGTAGCTATCCTTGGGGCAGGCCTTGTTGAGATCGGTGAAATCCACACACATCCGCCATTTTTCGCTCGCCTTTTTAACCATCACTACGTTTGCTAACCAGTCGGGATAGTATACTTCCCTAATGAAGCTTGCTTTTTGTAGTTTTCTGACTTCTTCTGCTACGGCTCGGTCTCGCTCGGGGGCAAATACTCTCTTCTTTTGTCGGATAGGTGGAAAGGTGGGTGATACATTCAGTCTGTGCACCATGACCGAAGGATCTATTCCTGGCATATCTTCATGACCCCACGCGAATACGTCTCGATTACATCTGAGGAAGGTTATGAGCTCCTGGCGGATCGTGGGGTTAGCGAGCGTTCCAATTTTGGTCATTCGGCCAGGATGGGAACTGTCAAGGGGTATCTCCTCTAACCTCTCAACCGGCTCTGTTACCGTCCGGTGTTCTTCTATGCTTAGAGCCTGAACCTGATCCTCCATTTCCATCATGGCTATGTAGCATTCGCGCGCGGCCATCTGACTTCCGCGCAACTCCCCTACTCCGTAGTCAGTCGGGAACTTTATCATCAGATGGTAGGTGGAAGTTACTGCCTTCCATGAATTGAGCGTTGGTCGCCCGAGGATAGCGTTGTAGGCAGACGAGCAATCGACTACCAAGAATGTTATGTCCCTGATTATCTGTTGAGGGTAGTCGCCCACTATTACGGATAATGTGACCGCGCCTAGTGGGAACACCCGACTTCCCCCGAAGCCCACAAGCGGGGCGTTCGTCGGGATCAATCGCTTCCTGTCGATCCTCATCTGCTGGAACGTTGGGTAGTATAAAATATCCGCTGAGCTGCCATTGTCGACTAGCACCCGGTGCATGTTGTAGTCTCCTACTCTTAGGCTGACGACGAGTGCATCGTCATGTGGATGGTGAAGGCGTCGCGCGTCTTCTTCTGAAAATCCGATCATGGGACCTTCTCTCCGTGCTATCTTTGGCACGACTCCCGTCAGCTGAACATTTTGTACCATCCGAAGATAGGTCTTGCGGGCTTTCTTAGTTGACCCGACGACAGTCGTTCCTCCTACGATCATCCTTATGTCCCCGATCGGGGGCCTCGGTCGTTCATTATCCCGCCGGGGGTGTTGGTCTTGTGCAGGGTTTTCCGTTTTCTCTTTGCTAACGAATCTCTGTAATTTTCCTTGTCTGATAAGGGCCTCAATTTGTTGCTTGAGATCATAGCAGTCGGCTGTGTCGTGGCCATGGTCGCGGTGGAAACGGCAATACTTATCTCTGGAACGTTTGTTGGGGTCACTCTTCAGCTTTCCTGGGAACGTCAGAGCCTCCTCGTCCTTGATTTGCATAAGGACTTGATCTATCGGGGACGTCAACGGAGTGAAGCTCGTGAATTTTCCCCCCAGGGGTTTTGGGCGCCTTTCGTTCCTTCGGTCTCCTGTTCTCGCCTTCTTTCGGCCCTGATCCTGTCGAGCGTCTTCCTGCCTTTCTCTTTTCCTGGGCCTCTCCTCTCGAGCTAACAGTGCGTCTTCAGCATTCATATACTTTGTGGCACGATAAAGTACTTCTGACATGGTCTTTGGGTCGTTTTTGTATAGAGAGAACAAAAACTTACCCTTCTTCAAGCCGTTCGTGAATGCCGCAACCAGTATCTTATCGTCGGCTTCGTCGATCGTGAGCGCCTCTTTGTTGAAGCGGGAGATGTAGGCTCTTAAAGTTTCATCTTCTCGCTGCTTCATACTCATCAAGCAAGCCGTAGACTTTTTGTACCGGTGGCCTCCGATGAAATGTGCGGTAAATTGAGCACTGAGTTCTTTGAAGGTGCTGATGGAATTCGGTATCAGTCGGCTGAACCAAATTCTTGCTGCGCCCTTCAGCGTTGTAGGGAAGGCCCTACACATGATTGCGTCTGCTACTCCTTGAAGGTGCATTAGGGTCTTGAAGGTCTCTAGGTGGTCCAGAGGGTCCTTGACCCCGTCATAACTGTCTATCTGTGGCATGCGGAACTTATTCGGTAGGGGGTAGGCGTTGACAGTGGCGGTGAATGGCGAGTCGGTTCTGTTTACCAAGTCGTCGAGATCAGAAGATACCCGTCCCTTGAGGGCATTCATCATAACCTCCATTTGCTCCTTCATCGCCTGCATCTCCGCGACGATAGGTGGTGGGGCGAGGTCTATGAGAGACGGAAGGCTTATGTTTTGCCGCTCCGGTCGACTTGGGGCGTTGCTGCCTTCAGGCCTCTCCTGCTCTCTTCGTTCGGCACTGTTACCTTCCTGGTTTTGCTCCTGAAGGATAGGTCTTGCGTCCCTTTGGCGTAGCTGTTCCTCTAGGTCTTGGTTCTGTCACGTGAAACGTTCCACAGCCACTGCGAGAGTCTTGACTTGCTTCTCGAGGGCGGTCGTGGGTGGCTCCTCTTCCTGAATGTCGTTAGTGGTTGCCATTGAGCGGGTAAGCACCATGCGACTTTTTGTCCGGGAAGCTGTAATATGGCTTTACAAGGTTCCCACAGACGGCGCCAACTGATGATGCCGAAAATACCACCAGTAAGTCACACGGTTCTCGCTCGGGGGCAAACAGCACCTGCACAACAAGGAAGAACCTAGCAGAGAGTACCGGTGTGGTACCGGCCAAATACCCTCCGAAGGTTAAATTAGAATTATTCTCACAACTCTAGAGTGCTAGAGAGGGTAAATTATGCGTACCTCCGTTTGTGAGGGTATTGGGGCTTTTATAGTAGAAGAAAGGCTGACCTCTCTTTCTTGGTGTAGAAGTCTTTTCCTTATAGGAGTCCTTAGGCTTCAGGAAGCGTGGGGAGCAAGTTATTTACTTATACACGCAAACGTGGTGATCAAGTAGTAAGGACTGACTCCGTCAGCCTATGTTATTCTGTCTGATATAGCGCCGTCAGATCAAGCACCGTCAACTTCAGGATGTTTATCTCTGGGGCACCCTATCCAAGGAGTTCCTTTTCGTCAAGTCGCCGTCGGCCGTCAGCTCTCATAGAAAGGCTGACGGCAGAATGTGTCCCGCATCTTCTCAATATATTTTACCGTCGGCCGTCAGCTCTCATAGAAAGGCTGACGGCAGAATGTGTCCCGTCATCTTCCTAATATATTTTATCCTCATTACCTTTTTCCTCATCAGACAACTTGAAATGTTTCCAAAGTTCCTCCATGGCAACATCCATATTAACAACAACAAAAATAGAAAAGAAAGATGAAAATTATTTAAAAAACAAAGAGAAAGAAGATTTAAGAGGAAAGAAATAGAAAAAGGGAAATAAAAACATGACCTCTACCACAATTTGAAAAGAACCAGATTTGAGAGGTTGAATCTCACAAGGAAAACTGTAAGTGTGTAGCTTCAACCGTCTAAAGACTACAGAGAGTCTGAGAGAGAGAAGTATTCAAAAAATGAGAATTAAATGGGCAGTAAAGTTTAAACACCAAAAGAAAATTAAATACAAGGTAGTGGAAGTGTGGTGTGAGATAATGGAGAGTGGAGAAATTTTTTTTTTAAATGATTATATTGTTGTGTTGAATTCTGAATAGAGTAATGCAAAAGAGTGAAAAAAAATACAACAAAAATTCTTCTTAATGAATTATGAAAACCAATAAGTTGTCAAAATTTAGTCGAATTGTTAAATAAAAGAATTGGAAGGAGTAAAGAAAAAAATTAATAAATAATAAACTAAAGTATTCTCAACAATAATAAATAAAGTTCACTTAACAACAATAATTAATAACTTTATTATGTATAGTAAGAGACAAAAAATGATTTCCAATAAATAATCTTAACAACAATAATTAATATCTTCATTATATTAAGAAACAATATGTGTTCCCTCCAAAAAAAAGAAAAAAAGAAACAAACAATATCTGCAATGAACTTATAGTTTATTTTTGGGTAAATTGCAAACTAAACCCTTAAAATTTGTGAGTGTTTGGATTTTACATCATGAAGTTTCAAAATTTGAATTTTACCCCTTGAAGTTATATTTTATTTGCATCAACAAGCCCTTCATCCATATTTTCTATTAAGTGCCACATTAGCTTGTCCCGTATTTAATTTGTCCAATAAAAGGATGAACTTCATTTTTTTAGCCCAAAAAATTATATACTTAATAAAATAAAAATGACGTGACATCATTTTATAGGACAAACTAAATAAGCATGGCAAGCTTATGTGGCACTTAACGGAAAATATGGATGGAGGAGTAAGGAGTTGTTAATGCAAATGGAATAAAACTTTAGGGGTGTAGTTTGCAATTTATCCTTTGTTCTTGGGGTAATTAGACTTAACCCACCTGTGGTTATGCCAATTTTGACTAAGCCGCCTATGGTTTAAAATTTGTCATTTAACCCACCTGAGGTGGTCTATGTTAGAGAGGTGTTATCCACCTCTTTCTTTGCCATTAGAAAAACATATTTTAACACAAAAACATAAAAGAAAACAGATCAAACACCTCACAAGAAAAACTTTCTCACAATATTTTCCTAGGATTTATTAACATAAAATCAGATACACATCACACTCAATCATGTTATTTTCAATTCCTAAGCGGAATTAGCCCCATTCCTTCATCTCCTTGTTGTCTTTGATTTTCTTCTTCTTCTTCAATCCCAATATTCTCAAAATACAAACACTAACACACCCACACACACCAAACCCACGGTTACTAAAATACCAGATGATTAAATCCTCCAACGTAAAAAACATAAAATCTAAGATAGAAACAGAAAGATAACTTATAAACCAAAGATTCCTAACAAATATCCAAGCCCAAATCCCACAAAGTCAAAAGACTCAAAACCACAATCTTCCAATTTGATCCATGTACAGGACAAGCAAAAGTGTTTAAAATCCAAGGACTTGAGGAACCAGTTGAGGTATTTCATTATGCAAAGAGCTTGATCATGATCAAGGGGAAAGAGGGAGTCATTGCTAGAGTGTGGAGATCCAAGATCGGTTATCGGCTACGGTGAAGAAAAAATTTGGACGTAGATGGTGGTGTGACTCTCTTTAGTCCCTCAACCCAAATTCTCCATGGCTTTGTAAGTCTTCTTTAAGGATGATCTCCTAGATTCCCACCCCAGCTCTTGCAACGGCGCCACTACAACTCTTTTTTGTCTTCGCCTCTCTCTCTCTCTCTCTCAATTTTGTTCCCTAAGTGTCACTTTGTCTCCTCTTTCACGTTCTCTCTCCTATTTTGGGATTTGGTTGTTTTAGTGGATTTGGGTTTAGATTTGGTTGCTTATGGGTAGTAGGGGATCAATGGTGGTTGTGATGGTAGTGGAATCTATGGTGTTGAATGGCTGCGATTTTGATTTAGGATTTGAGAAACTCCATAGTTTTTTTAAACCATGTATGTTCTTGATTTTTACAAAAACCTAATGTATTGATCTTTATTTATTTGTTTTTTAAAGTTTTTATGTTTAGGGAGGAGAGAGATATAAAATGGCAACAAAAAGACATATTTACCCTCATTTTTTAACGGTGAATAGTTAAGGTGGGTTATAGAGACTTGAACGAGGGTATCACATGTGGGTTAAGTGACAATTTTTAAATCACAGCCGGCTTAGTCAAAACCGGCCTAACCATAGGTGGGTTAAGTCTAATTACCCTTTTATTCTCTTGCTAGTACTATAAATAAATTTATGATAAGGAAATCATGTGTATTGCAAAATTCATCTCTTACCTAAGATTCTTTCTCTAAGAGAACTCATGTTGTCTTGAAAAATCTTCCTTATAATCATGAGTTATGAGAAAATATATCAGCTTATCTTCCTAATAATCAAGATGAAATAAGAAAATTATTATTTACAAAAAGGTTATATTAACTTAAATTTGAATGAACCCCCTATAAAAAAATTCCTGGAGTTGTCACTGCATTAGCATGTTTTTTAAGTTATGGTAAGAATACATTGAATTTGGTATGGTAACCTAAATTTTCCCTAAATCATGGTACTTTCCTTTTCTTTTCTTTTTTGAATAATAAACGATAACTCATACTATTAGAAAACTACAATAACCAGTAATATTTTACAAAACCATAATTTTCATATTTATAACAATATCTTAATATATTTTATAGGCTCTTCTCAAAATTATAAAAAAAATTATGGGTTACATATTTATAATAATATTTTATATTATTACATATCAAAATGTTATTTTAGGCTAAAATGCATATTGTACCCTTTAAGTTTAATTGAATTTTATTTCAGTCATCTAACTTTACTTTTGTTCAATAAAAATCCCCTAAGTTTTAAATATATTCAATTCAGGCCTTTTATCCAATTTTGTTAAAAAATTTTCATTAAAAAAACATGTTTCTCACTTGAAAAAAATACTATAAAATGAATAGAAATATTTGATAGATTTTTTATATGAGATTTTTTCATTAGTTAATTGCATATTTAACGGCAATTTTTTAACGAAATTAGACAAAATGTTTGAATTGAATAAATTTAAAACTTAGAGGACTTAATTGAACAAAAATAAAGTTAGAGCACTGAAATGAATTTAAGTTAAACTTAGAAGAGACAATTTGTATTTTAGCCTTATTTTTATAACTCGTTGACCGGAAATATTTCACATTTTCAAGAAAAAAAATTTATGATCATGTATATTGACTCATTCGCTACATGTCCAAGATCTCAAACTCTCTATCAATTTACTATTTTTTCTAAAGAATTGTGTAAAATTAAAATCCTTTAATTTGATGATTTTGAATATTAAAAAAAATATGGTTAATATTTTTTTTGAATTTAAATTAGCCTCTGAGCACGCGCTCACGTGTGTGCTCAGAGGATCTTCTATTTTTTATTTTATTTTTTATTTTTGTAAAGGTTAATAATTTGTATCTATTATAATTTTCATCTATTACTAGCCTCATCACACATGCTTTGCGCATGCGATGAGGCTCTTTTTAAGTTTAATGTCATAATTTTTCATTCATCTCAATTTGAGATGTTTTCTTCTATCCAATTAAACCACACACATAGTGATTTTTATATTGGACATAGAAAATACATTTATTAAAATGAAAAAAAAAGGCAGTACAAACTGATGTGAAGAGAAAGCAATTCAAACACCAACATAAATAAAAAAATAAATCATTAAAAAGAAAAAATGGGAGTACATTAAAAATCACTTTTTTTAATAATTCAAAAATCAAGAAAAAGAGATTTGAAATTTTTTTTTTTAAAAAAAACGTAAGATTAGAATTTAGAAGAAAGGAAACCAAAACAAAAAATAGAGAAACTGTTTCAGTCTTGATAAAGGGGAAAAAAAGATAAGAAAAAAAAAAGGGTAAAAACGTAGGGTTCAGTGGTCCTATTTTATAGCCAAAAAAAAAAAAAAATTGTGTCTTTATTTTTTTATATGTAATTTTTATTTTGAAAATCTAATTTATAAGTGGATAAAGCAATTCGAAAATAAACAAAAGAATGACCCTATTCTTTAGGCAATATTTTAGTGAGAGTTAGAGTTGTATTTTTACCGGATTGTCCTCTAGTTTTGTCTCTACTTAAACATAAGAGTGTATGAGCATTTTTTAACAAAAAAAAATGAGGATCCCAAATAAGAGAAGCCCCTTAAATAGTAGTATAGATATACATGGGTCTTGTTAGTAATCAACGTAATGGTGTAAAGATATAAACAGTTGAGTTTTTTCTTAACTTTTACCATTTCCCAATGTAGGTGGAAGCCAAGCTTCCTTTTTTTTTTCTTTTTTTTTTTCTCTCTTAACAATTACTCTAAAAACACCTTTAACATACTCCTCAATGTATATATATTAAAACATTAAACTGTTGTAGCATGCTAAAAATTAGTTGGTGAGAAAGTTTTCTTACTGTGCATCAATTTGTATTTGTTTTTGGTTTTTGATTTTTGCTGAGTACTGCACATTTGATATTGGAGGAAGGGTAGTGCGGCTTAGTATATTGGTTTGTGTATAGTGTTGTGCTTAATTTGTTTTGAAGTAAAATATTTTTTTTCTATTTTTAGATGTTTGTTTGCATGTAAAATGTGGTTAAATTTGTAAAATATTTTTCGTTGACAATAAAATCTTTTATAAAAAGTAAAATATTTTACCTATAAAAATTTGGTAAAATATTTTCCAAAACACGTGTCTCCCCCTCTCCCATCTAGTGGCTAAGTCGTCAACCTAGTGGCTCAGTAGTTGGTGTTGGTAGTTTGGTGGTCAGAGCTGCCATTTTGGTGACCGGAGTTGGCGGTTCAATCACTAGAGCCACCGTTCTGGTAATGGTTGCCTGCAGTCCAGTCACCAAAGCCACCATTCTAGCTATCAGTTCCTACAATCTGGTCTCCAAATTTCTATCACTAGTAGCTTCAATGGCAAGCCACCAATTTTGGTGGTTTGGTTGAAAAATTTTAGATGTCACACCAAACACTTGAAAACTTAAGCTAGTATTTTTGTGTGACTTTGTTTTTTCAGATTGATTTAGAGATAAATCTACTTGAGGATGCTGTGCAAATAAAATTTAAAAAAAAAATCTTTTTTTAACATGCAGTCTCTAATCTTTATGTTTGTGAGAGAGAGTTATTTGGTGTGTATTACAGTTTTGGGTTGTGTGATAGTACTTCTACACTATCTTTGTATTCTCCCAATTTGTTTGTGAAATTTTATCTTTGTCATTGTGTATGGAGTGTATGAAGGTAGGACATTGCTAAATCTCGTAAATCTTTAGTATTTTCTTTGTGTGTTTGTGTCTAATTTTTTTTTTTTGGATTGTTCTTCATTCCTATTATTTGTTTTAGATATCTTTTTTAACCTCATAATAGTTTCACAATCGATTTTGGTATTTGAACTTTCCCTTTTACAACACCTTTAACAAAAATCAATATAATTTATCGATGAACATCTATTAAATGTGTGTACGTGTTTAAATTAGCCTACGATCAGTAAAAATATATATAAACTAATTTTTTAAGTATTGTAAGAACCGGATTTGATTCCTTAGGCCAAAAGATAGATGGACTTAGGCCCAAAAAACCCAAAACAATAAATTTATAGAGAATGGGTTAAAAAACTAGGCTTTGGTGAATTATTCAACAAACAAGGTAAATCTTGATGATAGGAGAAAGAAGATAGACGAGTTTAAGCTTAAGAAAGTCGTCCTCGGTAAAGTTCAAGGAGAGTGGTTCTTTTATATTGATCCTCAGATTGGATTACAAGTCTTGTTCTCAATTGCTCCAATGTTTTTTTCCCCCCTCACTTTCCTCAGGGGTTTCTTACATTATATATCCCTCTTTCAACGATCTTAGCCCTCCATTTGTTGATCATCTAGGCCACCCCTTGAGTGCTTGTCCCATCGGACACCCCCTCTGGCCCCCTGTGAGTTGGGGTAGCTAAGGCAGCACTGTTCAGGAGTCTTCTCTACATAAATGCGGCTAGAAAGTTAGCTGTAAAGCATTTAATGCGGTGACAACAGCTTTTCCTTAGATATTTCCTAGCTCCCATTCCTCTAGTACGTTCATAATACACGTCCCTATCAGTGGAATTTCCTGGAAGGTCACTTTGAGTGATAGGATATACATTTGATCTACACTTCGTTTATCCGAGGAGACACTCCTCCTCGAACCACCTTTCCCAACCCTTTCGTTTGCATGTTACTTATGGGACTCTGAGCTTAACACCCTCACTACTTTTTATTCGTCCTTGGACCAATCAACATCCATAGCCAAGGCCCAATATATAATTTTGGGCCCTTATCCTTACAATAGCCCCTCAAAACTCCGGTTTTTTCCTCTTATCCGAGGAGAAAAACTAGGGTTTTGATTTTTAAGAGTTAAGCTCGTTGTTTATTTGATTTGCACACGTGAGAACACCGTTTCGCGTGCCTCATAATTGTTCCTGACGCTTCGGAGCCCACGATGCGTCATTAATTGCTCCAAGTGGCACTTTGTTCCCCGCATCCTACGGTGAGATGCAGATCTAACGGTAGGCATTTCCCTTAGAATTTTGAGCGGGGTAACTCCCACTCAATTTCTCTTCCTATATAAGGCGCCTGGAGGGCTCATTTTTTACCATTTTCACAAGTCTTCAAGCTCTCAAGAAATTCCCAGCTCTCAAACCTCCAAGACTTCCTAAATTTCTAAAGTCTCCAAGTCTTTCTCTTTAAGAAATTTAAACTTTTAAGAAGTACCAGAAGCAATACACACACTTCTTTTCGTAAGTTTCTTCCATTCTAGGATCTTTTCTCCTCGGCCAGTCTCCTCGGCCTTCCATTCTTTACTTCCTTTCCTTAAAAACTTCATCCATTTCCCTTTAGTTTGACCAAATGGGTAGATTTAAGCACCTCGTAAACTCTGCAGCCGGTATGGAGGGTTTTAGAGCTAAGTATCACATTTCGCAGGGAGTAGCCCTACGGTATTGTGCTCCAGACCAAATAGTCACAGATAGAAAGGAAAGGGAGGTTGTCATTCCTATGATCGCTTTCATAGAAGGAGGAATGACACTTCTTATGGGTAGGGTGACCCGAGACTATTTAATCAACCATAGGTTGACTCCCCATCAGTGCGTCCCTAACTTGTTTAGGGTCTTGGGTAGCATAGACGCTCTCAACGAGCAGATGGGCCTGAGACTCACGTGGCATGATGTCATTCATATGTATGAGTGCCACAAGCTTGCAGATGCGGGATATTACCTCAAGTCTCGGTCCACCATTGTTAGACTGATATCATGTCTTCCTAAGTCCAACAAAGGCATAAAGGATGACTACCAGATTGCCTTCGAGGAATGGCGCGACGGTCTTCATTACCCAACTCGGGAGGGAGAGCCCAGTGGGGTACCCTAGGTTTAGGTCCCTCGGCATAGGATTTAGATCCTTTAGCTTTACCACCTTTACCTTTTAACACTTTGTTTTCTTTCGACGATTGGTTTCGTTGATCTGACCATGGTTTGCTCCTCGGATGTTTTTGCAGATAAAGGGCACATTGCTCCTAGACTCAGTCTTGTCAACATCGTGGGTCTCAATAAGGTGCTGTAGTTTGAGATTTTTGTGAGTAAAGATGGGCAACTGCGAGCTATCCACTTAATATTGGACTTTGAGCCCTTGTCAAACGCTTTCCAAGACGTGGGCCAAGCGATAAGAGCGGGCGACCCTAGAATCCACCGGATAGACGTCTCGCGGCCCAGTTTCTTGGCTCGAGAAGACCTCCCTCCAGTTGATCTTCCTCTTCAATGTTCTCCACGAGAAGTAGCTGTTCTGAGGGAGAAAACAGCCTCCTCGCATCTCTCCCTTAAGGCTGAGATTGACCACTTCCACCTTGAAGAAGAAAGAGAGGCATCAGAAAGGCCTGTGGAGCTCTCGGATTCCGAAATTGAATTTGACAGATTTTCTGTGGCCCATTCACCTAGACTTGTAGTTGCTCGAGTTGATACCAGCGCCAAGGAAGAGGAAGAGTGGCCTTGAACCCGAGGAGAGGCCTTAAAGATCCAGTGGCCGGGAGAAATAAGAGGTCTTCATCCAAGGATGCCCCAAAGACCCAACTTCCTCCCAATCCTCCCCTTTCCCCTCACCCTTCCCCTCTCGGCCTTCATCCCGATCCAAACTTGCAAAAGAAGAAGAGGAAGGAGAAGGAGATCGAAGAAGGGGAGATTGCTCCACCGAAAGGCTCGAAACAGCAAAAAACAAATAAAGATAGACAAAGCGAGACTTTGGTGGAGAGCAAGGAGGCCGAGCACTCGGCCAATGTTTGCCATCCGACCTAGAACCCCAAGCTAGAGTTGGATGGCGCAGAATTGCCCTAGAATTCCTCCATCAAGGAATTCTAGAGAGGCCACGCCTGCCTTGTAGCCGAGGCTCTGGAATGCCCCATCTTGCTCCCCAAGGACATGGATGCCTTGAGGAAAATAAGGCAGCAAGAGCTCTTCCTGTCCTTGAAGAGGGACTTAGCCCTGGTAAGCCCCTAGGATCGCTTTGTTTGTTTCCTTCCCTATCCCTTTTTTTTGTTTTATTTCTAACATACTCTTTTGTCGTTTATGTGCAGGCTATCTAAGAAGTTTCTATGGCTAAGGAATGGGTCAATGACGCCCAGAATGAAGTCAGGGTCGAGGCCAACCTCTGTGCTGAGGCTAACAAGGCCTTGGGTGCCTCTGATCAAAAGAACAAAGAGCTGGCCAGTAAGCTAATTAAAAAGGAGAGGGCGCGTCAGAGTGCCGAGGCCGGTTTAAAGACTATTAAGAGACAGGCGGAGGACCAGTGTCAAAAACTCCATATCACAAAGATAGAGCTGGCCACTCAAAGACAGCTGGTCCTGGAGCTTAAGGCCAATCTGCAGAAGGCTAAGAAGGCAGCTCGGATGGCCAACGAGGCTTCTAAGGCTACGGAGGTGGCAGCCTATAAGTGCGGCATACTGGAAACAAAGGCGCGGCTAGCAGAGGAGGTGACCGGGGTGGGCAAGGACTACTGCATCGAGGTATGGGCAGAAGTGCTCAACCAAGCAGGAGTCCCTGCTGACTCCGAGCTGAGGTGGGCTGAAAACATTTACTTCCCAGAGGACATCCAAGAAGTTCCTACGACGCTCCCTCCTCCTGTTGCTGATCCTCTCCCTTCTCCTGAATAGCTCTCCACCATCCAAGCCCCTTCTCCTGATGTTGAAGTCTTCATAGGGGCTGGTAAGGGTAAATAGGTCCAGCCACTGACCAAGGCCACTCATTCCGAGGACGCTCTTACAATTAGGGATATGGTTACCAAAGCCAAGGATGCAGAGTCTAAGTCCAAGGCTGGGGATACCCAACCCAAGGCAGCTGACTCCAAGGAGGACCCTCACCAAGCAAAGGCATAGTTATAAGATTTTTTTTTTTTTTTTTTTTTTTTTTTGATGTGGCATTTCACCACTGTTTATAATGTACCCTCCTTTTGATCAATGAAAAGACTTTACCTTTTGTTTCATGAATCTTTCTTTTTCCTTGTAATCTTTATTTTCTTATTGGTGTTATTACTGTTCTACCCCTTAATGAGACTTGGGACTGATAAGACTGCTAACCACAATGGGTTGTTTATTAATCATACTTTAACAAAAGCTAATGGTAGTGCATTACTGCTAATTCAAATAAATTGGAAAAGTGCCAACAACAAAGAGAATTATCACATCCTTGTACTGAGAGTGGGACCTTCTACAAAGTAGGCTGAATCTTATGAGGATGAATAATATATTTTGTGAAAAATAAACAAGGCAGACAACCCTTATTCTGCTCAACACTTATATAAATATCCAAGATCATTAACTTACTCAAAGCCACTGGTCCGAGAAGTTGGGTATAACCTGGGATCTACTTTGGTACTTGGGAAAATGATAAGTTATGTTGATTTACCCAAAGCGTGTAGTCTGAGGAATCAGGCATGACTAAGGTTCTGTTTGATACTCAGAAAGATGTCATAGAGTGTTAATTTCCCCAAAGCATGTGGTCCGAGGAGCCAGACATAACTAAGGTTCTGTTTAATCACTGAGGAAGATGTCATTAAGTATTAATTTTCCCAAAGCA
Organism: Quercus tomentella; assembly: GCA_028535165.1. Taxonomy (NCBI): domain Eukaryota; kingdom Viridiplantae; phylum Streptophyta; class Magnoliopsida; order Fagales; family Fagaceae; genus Quercus; species Quercus tomentella. The sequence goes on from JAPQVY010000155.1 coordinate 40,548,549, forward strand.
TGTGGTCCAAGGAGTCAGGCATGTCTAAGGTTTTGTTTAGTACTTAGATAAAGATGCCATAGAGTGTTAATTTCCTCAAAGCATGTGGTCCAAGGAGTTAGGCATGGCTAAGATTCTGTTTAATCACTGAGGAAGATTTCATTAAGTATTAATTTTCCCAAAGCATGTGGTTTGAGGAGCCAGGCATGTCTAAGGTTCTGTTTAATACTTAGATAAAGATGTTGTAGAGTGTTAATTTTCCCAAAGCATGTTGTTCGAGGAGCCAGACATGGCTAAGGTTCTGTTTAATCATTGAGAAAGATGTCATTAAATATTAATTTTCCCAAAGCATGTGGTCCGAGGAGCTAGGCATGTCTAAGGTTCTGTTTAATACTTAGATAAAGATGCCATAGAGTGTTAATTTCCCCAAAGCATGTGGTCCAAGGAGCTAGGCATGACTAAGGTTCTGTTTAATCACTGAGAAAAATGTCATTAAGTGTTAATTTTTCCAAAGCATGTGGTCTGAGGAGCCAGGCATGTCTAAGATTCTATTTAATACGTAGATAAATAATGGAACGCACAACGCGTAATGCAATAAATCAAAAATATAGTAAAGGAAGCTTTCATTAATAATAATACCTTCTTAGGTTGTTTACATTCCAAGGTCGTGGGATAACATGTTCGTCCAGGTCTTCGAGATGGTATGTGCCTATTCCGGCCACGGAGGTGATGCGATATGGCCCTTCCCAGTTGGGTCCTAACTTTCCTCATGCCAGGTTCTTTGCGGTGCCCAAAACCTTTCTCAATACCAGGTCCCCAGGTGCTAATGGTCTAAGCCTTACATTGGCATCATATCCTTGCTTGAGCTTATGTTGATAATACGCCAATTAGACCATGGCATTTTCTCTTCGCTTTTCAACTAAGTCCAAACTCTTCTCTAATAACCCGTCATTGTTGCTTGGAGTGAAAGACCTTGTTCTCATTGTTGGGAATCTAGTCTCTAAAGGAATAACGGCCTCGGCTCCATAAGTCATTGAAAATGGTGTCTCTTCGGTTGATCTATGAGGTGTTGTCCGATATGTCCAAAGGACATGAGGCAGTTCTTCCACCCATTTTCCCTTCATATCATCCAACCTCTTCTTGAGTCCGCTCACTATGACCTTATTAACAGCCTTGGCCTGTCTGTTCCCCTGTGGGTAAGCTGGGGTAGAATATCTATTCATAATTCCCAGGTCACAACAGTATCTCCTAAAGGCCTTGCTATCAAACTGAAGGCCGTTGTACGAGATGAGGGTATGAGGGATCCCGAATCGAGTGACAATATTCTTCCAAACAAATCTCTTGGCATCCACGTCCCTGATATTTGCCAACGGCTCAGCTTCAACCCACTTAGTGAAGTAATCCGTGCCATCCAGCAGATATCTCTTATTTCCTGCTACCTTGGGGAAGGAGCCTACAATATCCAAGCCCCATTGAGCGAATGGCTAAGGGCTGAATAGAGGATTAAGGACTCTTCCCGGTTGGTGAATGTTTGGTGCAAATCTTTGGCATTGGTCACACTTCTTCATATATTCTTGCGCTTCTTTTTACATGTCCGACCACTAGTATCCTTGAGTGAGGCCTTTGTGAGACAAAGACCTGCCTCCAGTGTGGCTCCCACAAATTCCTTCATGTAACTCTTCAAGGAGTAGTTTTGACGCCTCGGGGTGTATGCATAGCAAGTATGGCCCGAAAAAAGAGCACTTGTACAATTTTTGGTCTTCAGGCAGCCAAAACTGAGGAGTCTTTCTTCGCACCTTTTCAGCTTCTGATTTATCCTCGAGTAATATATCCTCCTTAAGGTATAGCACTATAGGATCCATCTAGCTGGGCCTTACTCTAATTTGATGGATATGGACCGCCTCTACCTTCATCTCAGTGAGCCTGCATAAATTCTCAACAAGTATGACCCGAGGTAAGTCCTGCGCCGAGGAGGTTGCAAGGGTGGGCAAGGAGTCTGCATGCGTGTTCCCACTTCTGGGGATATGCTGCAAGGTGAAAGACTCAAACCCTGATTGCAAGTGCTTGACTTGATTCAAATATTCTTGCATTTTCACATCCCTTGCCTCTAACTCTCTTTTTACTTGGCCTACAACCAATCTTGAATCTGAGAATATCTCCACTACCTTTCCGCCCATTTTTTGAATCATGGCCATCCTTGCCAGTAGAGCCTCGTACTCAGCCTCATTGTTTATGGTCGAGAAGCCTAGTCTTAAGGATTTCTCAATAGTGATCTTCTCGGGAGATATTAGAACTAGCCCCATTTTGGATCCCCTTTGATTTGTCACACCATCAGCATATACCCTCCAAGATGAAGGTTCTTGCGAGGAGACCATGCCAACCCATTTTCCATCCATGCCCTGTTTCTCCACCTTTTCTTCCTTTGGGGATTCAGCGAATTTGGTCACTAAGTCTGTGAGGACCTGGCCCTTGACAGAGGTGCGAGGCATGTACTTGATGTCAAAAGGCCCTAGGATTGTACCCCATTTGGCAATCCTCCTTGTGAAGTCAGCACTCTGAAGTAGTGATCAAAGCGGAAGTTGGGTTAAAACAACAACTATGTGGGATTGGAAGTAATGGGGGAGTTTACGCGTAGCATGTACCATTGCCAAAATGGCCTTCTGTAATGGTAGATAACGAACTTCTACCTCGTGTAATGACTTGCTGACATAGTAAACGGGCCTTTGCACACCATCATCACTTCGGATTAGCACCAAGCTCAAGGCATGAGGAGTTACAGCAATGTAAGCAAACAGGACCTCGTCCACCTCAGGCCTGGACATGACCGGTGGTCGAGAAAGTCACTCCTTAAGCTACTGAAAGGCCGAACCACACTCCTCGGTCCATTCAAATCCCTTCCATTTATTCAACAATTGAAAGAAAGGTCTACATTTGTTCGCTGATGGAGAGATGAATCGGTTCAGGGCGGCAGTTATCCTCGTTAGTTTTTGGACTTCTTTGGGATTCCGAGGTGGTTGCAGACTATTTATCGCCATAACCTGATCAGGATTGACCTCAATTCCACGGTGGGTGACTATATAGCCAAGAAAGTTGCCACATCCAACGCCAAAAGAGCACTTGGAAGTATTAAGGCGTAGCTTGTGTTTCCTTAGTATTTCAAAAATATCTCCAAGGTCTCCCACATGTTGGGACACCATCTTACTCTTTACCACCATGTCATCTATGTAGACCTCAATATTCTTGCCCAGTCGTGGCTCAAACATCCTAGTCATCATCCTCTGATAGGTAGACCCCGCATTTTTCAAGCCAAAAGGCATCACCTGGTAGTGGTAATTCCCAGTGAGGGTAACAAAAGTTGTCTTCTCTTGGTCGTCCAAGGCCAGTGGTATTTGGTGGTATCCTTGAAAGGCGTCCAAAAAGCTCATCCGGAGATGGCCTACGGTTGCATCTACTAGCTGGTCTATCCGAGACATGGGGAAGGGATCTTTTGGACAAGCCTTGTTTAGGTCAGTGAAGTCCACACATACTCGCCACTTCCCACTCTTCTTTCTTACCACTACAGTATTGGCCAACCATTCGGGGTAAAACACTTCCTTGATAGCCCTAGCCTGTTTGAGCTTCATCACCTCGTCTTTGACAGCATTAGAATGGTCTTTAGATGAGCGCCAAGGTGGTTGCTTTTTGTGGGTGATGGACGAGTTGACGTTTAAATGATGACAGAGGAAGCTCGAATCCACCCCCGGAGCCTCGTAGGCGCTCCATGCGAACACATCAATGTTCATTCTGAGGAATTCTATCAGCTCTTCCTTCTCTTGAGGGGGCAGCTTAGTTTTGACCTGAAAAAACTTCTCCGGACCATTGCCGACAAAAATTTTCTCCAAGTCTTCACATTTTGCCTCCTTGGCAGTCTCTCCTGCGAGTGGAAGCGAAGTCTTTGATTGCTATAAGTTCTTCTCAGTGAAGGTCGAGGGTTCCCTTCCTAGCTGATGGGTTATTGCGGTGATCAAGTATTGCCTTGCCATGGACAGGCTTCCTACTAGCTCTTCGATCCAGTCCCCAAATGGATATTTCACTTTTAGATGCAAAGTGGAGGAAACGGCCCCCAGAGAGTGAAGCCAGGGCCTTCCCACAACGGCCGTGTAGGGAGAGTAGGCATCTACTACAATAAAGTTTACCTCCACCACCTCTAACCCTGCTTATACGGACAGTCGAATCTGACCTTTTGGAATGACCACTTTCCCATCGAAGCTTACCAGAGGCGAATCATAAGCCGTTAGATGCTCAGGTTTTAAGCCCAACCCATTGTATAAATTAGGGTACATAATCTCCGCTCTACTGCCTTGGTCTACCATCACCCTTTTCACATCATACCCTCCTATTCTGAGGGTCACCACTAAGGCATCATCTTGTAGCTGGATGGTTCCCATCTTATCCTCGTCCGAAAGTCTCAACGCCGGTCGGATCTCCCCTCTAGCCCTTTTTGACTCAGAATTGGAGTCCTCGACTGGCAGTCGAGCTATAGACATTACCCTGGAAGGATGAGAACCTGTTCTCCTAAGTGTAGCAAAAATGACATTAATCATGTCTAACGGGGGCCTTGAAGAGGCGTTCCCCTGAGTCCCTGGCCTTGATTGGTCTCTTTGCCCGTTGGGACGATACAAAAATTGCTGTAACCTTCCCTCTCTAACTAGCTGCTCCAGATAATTCCACAGGGTTCTGTAGTGCTCGGTGGTATGCCCCCTCTCCTGGTGGTATTGGCAATAAAGGCTTTGATTGCGCCTTAGGGGGTCTTCACTCATTTTGTTTGGCCATTTGAAGTATGGCTCATTCTTGATCTTCTCTAAGACTTGATGCACCGGTTTTCGGAATACCGTGTTATCTACTTGTGGAGCTGTTGAACCAGATTGCCCGTTAAAATCCCTTCGGGGTCTGTTATTGTTGTAACGATCCGACTGAAATCCCTCCTCTCTTGAGGGATAACCTTGCCCTTCCCCTTGCCCTGTTGTTGGTCTTCCTCGACCCTTTTGTACTTATCAATACGGTCCATGAGTTGACGCACGCTGGTGGCAGGTTTCCCGGTTAATGACTTCCTCAAACCATGCTCGGTAGGCAAGCTGACCTTGAAGGTCCTGATGGCCACGTTGTCGAAGCCACCATCTATCTCGTTGAATATCTCCCAATATCTGTCAGAGTATGTTTTCAGGGTCTTCCCTTTTCGCATGGCCATAGACAGTAGGGAATTTAGGGGTAGAGGGACCCTACTGCATGTAATGAAGCGGGATCCAAAGGTTTGAGTGAGTTCTTTAAAGGAATTAATGGCACCTGCTCCCAAGCCATCGAACCATCTCATCGCCATGGGTCCCAAGCTGGACGGGAATACCTTGCACATCAGAGCCTCGTTTTTGGAATGCACTGCCATGCTCTGGTTGAAGTGGCTTATGTGCTCCACGGGGTTTGTTCGACTATTGTACATGGTGAACGAGGGTTGGGTGAAACACCGAGGAAGTCTCGATCCCTCGATTCTGTGCGTGAAAGGTGATCTTGAAATTTGGTTGAGCGCTTTGCTCATCGCATCGTTTCCCAAGCCTTTGGAGGATGGGTTCCTGTGTCTACGCTCATGGCGGTGGTCCTCAACGTATGAAAAAGACTCACTGTGGGGAGTCCTCGATCGGCGTCTGTAACTACCGTCCTTTTCATCGTCAGAGGAGAAGTCTGAGCTGGAGGAAGCTCGCTTTCGTTGTTTATGGCACAGCTTCCTTTTCAACCAATCAATTTCCAGCTGCAAAGCTTTGGTATCCTCCTCATGAGAAAGGTGGCTCCCATTTCGGGAGTAGCTTCTGCTGGTCTGGGTGGTATGCACACTAGCCTCCCGGTCCTTTCTTCGTTCCAGGTTGACAAAGTGGTCTTCACATTGGGATCCCATAGATTATGCCTGGTGTGGACCTGACCCTACCATGGTTGGACGTTAATCTCACTGAAGCACTAGAGAATCCCCACAGACAACGCTAATTGTAAGGACCAGATTTGATTCCTTAGCCTAAAAGATTGATGGACTTAGGTCCAAAAAGCCCAAAACAATAAATTTATAGAGAATGGGTTGAAAAACTGGGCTTTGGTGAATTATTCAACAAACAAGGTAAATCTTGATGATAGGAGAAAGAAGATAGTCGAGTTTAAGCTTAAGAAAGTCGTCCTCGGTAAAGTCCGAGCAGAGTGGTTCTTTTATATTAATCCTCAGGTTGGATTACAAGTCTTGTTCTCAATTGCTCCACTGTTTTTTTTCCCCCTTACTTTCCTCAGGGATTTTTTACATTATATATCCCCCTTTCAACGATCTTGGCCCTCCATTTGTTGATCATCCAGGCCACTCCTTGAGTGCTTGTCCCATCAGACACTCCCTCTAGCCCCCTGTGAGTTGGGGTAGCCAAGGCAGCATTGTTCAAGAGTCTTCTCCACATAAATGTGGCCAGAAAGTTAGCTGTAGAGCATTTAATGCGGTGGCAACAGTTTTTCCTTAGATATTTCCTAACTCCCATTCCTCCAGTACGTTCATAATGCACGTCCCTATCAGTGGAATTTCCTGAAAGGTCACTTTGAGTGATAGGATATATATTTGATCTACGCTTCGTTTATCTGAGGAGACACTCCTCCTCGGACAACCTTTCCAGCCCTTCCGTTTGCATGTTACTTATGAGACTCTGAGCTTAACACTCTTACTATTGTTTATTCGTCCTCGAACCAATTAACGTTCTCGGTCAAGACCCAATGCCCAATATGTAAATTTGGGCCCTTATCCTTACAAGTATCACTAATAAAAATAACCTGCACCAAATCCTAAAGCCGATATGTAATTACGTATCAACTGCAAAAGCCATTTCGATAAAGTTTTACTTTTTATACTTCTTAATTTAACTTGTCACGAAGTTATTAAATTTTACCTATTTTTTTTTTTAGCAAATGAGTTAAATCTTTTCAACCATATCTGTCTATCTTTTTCCCCAAAAAAATTATCTATATATTACTTTCTTTCTTCTTCTTCTTTTCTTTTTTTTTTTTTTTTTTTTTTTTTTGTCAACCTTAATATCCTATCTGTTGGTGATATTATACAAAATAATAATGGAAGAACAAGATTAATACAAAAGACAAATAGAAAATAGATAACTTGGAGGCACAATATTGTTTTTCTTAGACAATATTTGCCCCTCACACTATTATTACTAAAGGGTTTTCGCAAATCTGTCCACATGATACAACCAAGAAGTTGGGTTCTACAAATAGCAATTCTAGAGAATAACCATAGGATTTTTTTTGTTCTCTCTCTCATGTCTAAATCTGGCAAATTTGAAAGATTTTTGGTATGATAATCATCAAAATCTGGCAAGATTCTCCGCTTTCATTGTTATTCAGATTTTAAGTTTTTGTGAACTTGAAAATCCTTGACATTTTGTTTGGTTGCTTAGAAAAGTAAAAGAAAATGGAAGGACATAAAGTAAACTCATGAAACTTAATTAAACATTTCACAGCGTAGTGCTTTGGATTTCGAACAGTGGAAAAACTTAGCGGAACCTAAAATAGCTTACTATAAATTATTTTCCTCCAGTTTCTCAACTGCCAAAGAGAACTAAAAAAACTCATCTTCCAATCAAACCCAGTTGGCTATGTATTGGCTTGGAATGGGAATGTGTTTTCCACGTGTGCCAGTAAATGCATGCCATGTGTCCATAATTTTTTGAACCAAATAGTTTGGTTTAAGTCAAATACGACATCAACATACTATTAAGCGGATATAAAATAACAGACATATACAGAATAAGGTAAAGTAGAACATTTTGTAAAGTTTAGAAATAAAAAACATATTTTTGAAAATTTAGGGGTGAAAAATGAACTTTTGTAAAAGTTTAAAACATAAACATAATGATGTAAAGTAGAACATTTTGTAAAATTTAAAAATGAAAAAGAAGCTTTTAAAAATTTAAAAACGAAATACAATTTTTTGTAAAAATTTAGTGGCGAAAATGAAGATAAAAAAAAAAAAAAAAAGCAGCGGCGGACTCAAGTTAAATAAAAAAAAAAAAAAAATTATCCCGAAAAAGATTAAGAAAGATTCTAATAAGTAATAATAACCAGAAATTACGTAAAAAGAACAACCTTGAAGGAAGAGAAATAGAGCAGAGATGGATAAACTCTCAGACCACACGTGCAATTAAGCAAGAGCCGTACACGTGGCCTTCCCAAATCTAAAAAAAAAACAGAAAAAAAGTAGAAAAGCTTGGATGAATGAAAGCAAACCATGCTTGTTCTTGTGAAGTAAGCAAAGCAAGCAGCGGAGCTAGTTAAAGAGAGAGAGAGAGAGAGAAGGAGAGAGATAAAGAAACAAGGTCCCAGACCTAGAGTAGGACAGTAGACAGAACTAAGTTTGTTGATATTATTATTATGTCATTATCGCAATTAGAATCCAAACTATGACCCTTTTTCCTCTAACCAAGCATTTTATCTCCATGACTCCATGATCCATTCTTCTTTTACTTCCCCCATTATAATAATAATAAAACCCAAAAAAAAAAAAAACCCAAACTCCCAAAAAAGATTCACTCACTCCAGTACTTCTCTATTTAGTATTTATTAATTATCTTCCTCTTATATAAAAGTAAAATACTCAATAAATAATAATATAACCAAGCTTTTATTTCCTAGAACTAGAACACACCTTTACTTTCCGAGAAACCTTATGATTTTCCGGGAAAATAGCTCTAGCTCTTCAATTTCCCATTTTTAGCAAAAATCCCTTCCGATCTACAGTTTTCAACTCTCTCTCCCACTAATAAAAGTTGAAACCTATCAGGAATTGTATTTTTTTAGAGAGAGAGAATGGGGAAGGTGGCGGTGGGGGCGGCCGTGGTGTGCGCGGCGGCGGTTTGTGCTGCGGCGGCGCTGGTGGTGAGACACAGGATGCAGAGCTCGGGAAGGTGGGCCCGGGCTATGGCGATCCTGAAGGAGGTTGAGGAAAAGTGTGGGACCCCCATATCCAAGCTCAGACAGGTGGCTGATGCCATGACCGTTGAGATGCACGCTGGCCTCGCATCTGAGGGTGGAAGCAAGCTCAAGATGCTCATCAGCTACGTCGATAACCTCCCCACCGGGTAACCTTATCAAAATCCTTCTCTTTTTTCTTTTTAATTTAATTGATTCTGAATTTTCCCTTTTTTTCATTTTTCTGATATGTATTTGATCTTGATTGTGATAAAGAGGACTCCTTGATTCAAGCACTTATTTTTACTTTTTGGGGATCAGATTTCAAAAGGGTTATTTTTATTTAGTAAAGTTTGATTTTTTTTTTTTTTTTTTTTTTTGGTATATAAATTTTCATTGTATAATTTGATATATCTGTATTTTAGGGATTATAAAAGGTTTTGGTGCTTGAATTAAATTTTGTTGCTGGAGGAAAGCATCTTGGTTGGTGATTTAAAATTTACCTATCGTAATTAAATTGGATGAAATTCAATTAGGATATGCTCGAATCTTATGTTGAATTTTGCAATTTGCTTCTTTTTTTTTTTTTTACTTGCCTAACCTTTTTCTCTTGTTTAATTTTGTTTTCTTTTTGTTGTTCAAACTTTGTGTTTGTTTGGTTATTTTTGGGAGTTAGTTACATGTTAACTTGATGGGTCTTCTTTCTTTGATTAAAGTTTTCTTATCAATCTCATACCATGTAGCTTACAAGCTCTAGCTCTTTGTTCTTTGCTTTTTGCTTTTTCAGCTCATAGAAGTCCTTGAATGTGGGGACTCTTTTGGATGCTTTTAATGCAACCTTAATACGGAATTTCTTCTGGAAATTATTCCAATTTTATTGAATGTTTATCTATAACTTATGATGCTTTAATAAAAATGTTGGGGTTTTTAGGAAAATATTGAAGTGGAATGTCACTTCATGCTTTCACAGATAAGCCAATTTGCTTGTCTCATAAATTTAGTGGATAGTCTCTAATGTTCCTCTTTCTAGTTTGCGTCTTTGGTATGCTTTTCATGGGATTTGGTCATTTTGTGATCAGTGAGGGCATTCGAGTTTTACCTCCAGTGCATTAGTGCACTGGACACAATACAATGCGGATACAATAGAAAACAAAGAACTTGCTTGTGAAATAATTTCATCTAAAAGGATGCAACATCAGCTGACTATATCTTGTGTACCTTTGAATTGAGAATTCGGCTTGCATGCCCATTACTCATTTTCATGTTATTTTTATAGGGATGAGAAAGGTCTCTTCTATGCCTTGGACCTTGGGGGCACAAACTTCCGAGTCCTGCGAGTACAGTTGGGTGGGAAAGACAAATCTGTAGTCAATCAAGAATTTGATGAAGTTTCAATTCCTCCACATTTGATGACTGGGACATCAGAAGTTAGTATTTCTTTGAACAAGTCTGTCAAAGGTTGACATGCTTTAGATGGTTCAAACTCTAAAATAATCTGAATGATGTGATTCCAGGAATTATTTGATTTTATAGCCACAGCGCTTGCAAAATTTGTTGGTACAGAAGGTGAAGGATTTCATCCTGCGCCTGGTCGACAAAGGGAGCTGGGTTTTACCTTCTCATTCCCAGTGAGGCAATTATCAATTTCATCAGGGACTTTAATAAAGTGGACAAAAGGATTCAATATTGAAGATGCAGTAAGTCCTGATTACTTTGACTTATTTTTTTTCCATCTTTTACTTGATAATGCAATCCTTGTCTGTAATTATCAATTTGTTGATTTAGTCTTTGGTCCACTGTCCAGATAATTATACTTCAAAACTTTGCAAATGTTTTTGGTACTGATTGTCTGTATAAAAAATTATTGCCATTATGTGTGTAGTTTGCAAATGTTTCATTGTGGCACCTTCTTTTTCAGTGTTGATAATTTACCCTGTTGATCATATTATGGGCATGATCGTTTTCCTAGAGGCATCTAGACATGGCCTAGTACTTGATCTGGTTTGAAAAATGATTCTTCCCAGTGTCATAATCTGGAAAGCAGATGTAATGGGCAATGGTAAAGCACTTCAGAACATTCTGTTGTCACTGAAATTGTTGCACCTGCTTTTGGAGAAGAGATTTCAGTTCAAGTACATATTTTGAGAACGGATGTTGATGATTGGAGTTCAACTTAGCTGCCATGCATAAATGATTGGTGTCACTCTGATCCTTGATGACATAAAGAAGTTCTTAGTGAGGCTGATTTGACTTGTAGAAGAACCTTATTGTAATATTTTCTAATTGAGAATTTTCCAATCCAAATATTTTCTATCTGAATATATATCATTGAATGCTTTAAAAGTAATTAATTATTGTAAGGTGGTAATTCATGAAAGAATGTCCTAATCATGAGTGCAAGAGTATTTCTCTCTCTCTCTCTCTCTCACACACACACACACATGCATATCTTCGGTGTTTAATGCATCGGAGCGTGCTGGGTCATGGATTTACATTGGGCAAATGGTTCATCTTTGGTTTTGTGCAGGGGTTAATCCCTCATATAGTTGGTTCAGAAAGCTTTGGACAAACATATTTCTGTTGTTATTTTTCATGAAAGATAATTACTTCTCAATTTTTTTTTATTCTTCTCTTTTAATTTCTTTCTTGACTGCAATGATATAGGTAGGACAAGATGTGGTTGGAGAATTGACCAAATCCCTGGAAAAAATTGGTCTTGATATGCGTGTGGCAGCTTTGGTAAGACCATTTTTTCCCCAACTTCCAGGGGCTATGCTTAAATTTAGGCTCTTAAGTGGACAAATAACCCTTTGGTATATGTAATATCCGTCTTGGGTTTCTTGGTATTGCATCCTTTTGACTATTACTTTGTATTTTATTATGGATGATGCTGACTTGCTGGGGTGATGCAGGTGAATGATACTATTGGAACATTAGCAGGAGGTAGATATCACAACCAGGATGTCGCTGCAGCTGTCATTCTGGGCACTGGAACAAATGCAGCATACGTAGAGCGGGCACACGCTATTCCCAAGTGGCATGGTCTTCTACCTAAATCAGGAGAGATGGTTAGCATGCTTCAAATATATGTTTTTTTTTTTTTTTTAAATAATTGTTTGAGAGATTTGATAAAGCTGTTCATAGAAATATTTGTTAGCATGCTTCAAATATTTGTTATCAATCGTTGTGAAATTGATACCTTTGCATATTTTCCTTTGTTTTTTTTTTTTTTTTTTTTTTTTTTTTTTTTTAAATTTTTTATTATAGAAATGCTTGAAAGTAGGTTCTCAGCGTTGATTGCCACGTGCAAGACAATTAACGAATGCACAATTACTGTTATCATGCTGTAGGTTATCAACATGGAGTGGGGTAATTTCCGATCATCACACCTTCCACTAACAGAATATGATCAAGCATTGGATGTTGAGAGTTTAAACCCTGGAGAACAGGTAACAACTGAACATACTTTTAGTTATAGTTTAATTACATCATTGCTAATAAGAATCAATGTATGTCTGTTAACATTCCAGATTGTTGTGTGCAGATTTTTGAGAAGATAATTTCTGGTATGTATTTGGGGGAAATTGTACGCAGAGTTTTGTCTAGGATGGCTGAAGAAGCTGACTTTTTTGGTGATACTGTTCCACCCAAACTGCAAATTCCTTTCATACTAAGGTAGGTCAAATTTTTCGTAGGACAACTGGTTTAACCTTGTCTCTCTTGGTGTTGGTGAGACCATTTTTACTTATCCAGGTTGAAGGTTGTGAATGTTTGCTTACATTCCAGATTTATGGTGCAAATGAATATTGACCTATTCAACTATGAAATACTGAATTAGTTATTTTGATTTTGGCTTTGCTTGGGAGGATCCATCATATAGAGTAGTTGGCGTTCCCCGTGATTCAAGTAATGACTAGCACCTAGGATTACCAGTAACCACCATGCCATCCAACTCCCTCCCCATCTTAAAACCACATCCACAAACTATAAAACCTAGCCCACTTTCCAAATCACTTCTGGTTCAGCATAACCGGATTTCTGGAAATTGTTGTAGTGGGTTCTGGATGGAAATATGGGTGGAACTCTGGGATCAATGCATTGGAACTACCACTGGAGGTTGGAAACCTGAGGCTTTCTTTGCTGCTTTTCTACTGGGATGCACAGACGCGGCGACGTGCGAGGGACACTGCTGACCGCGCGTCAGGCCGCGTCCTACCACGTGTTTTTTTTTTTTTTTTTTTCCCAACTCGCACCGACGTGGCTCAAACTCACGCTGATTCGGGCCGATTCGCGCCGATTCGGGCCGAATCGGATCGGTGTGTTTCGGCCGGAAAAAGGAAATCGGCCGATAAGAAAAAAAAAAAAAAAAAACTTAAAACCGAAAATACTGGTGGATTTGATACGCCGCTGTTGCCGTCTTCACCGGCTTAACCCCTTTCTTCTTCTTCTTCTTCTTTTTTGCTTCTTCGTCTTCTTCTTCCTTTTTTTTCGCAGCGTTGCCTTTCTGTTCTGTTGCCGATTCAGGCCGAAATTCAAAGACTTCTCCGGGCCGTATCAGTCTGTAACTCACTGTTCTTCTTCTTCTTCTTCTTTGCTTCTTTGTCTTCTTCTTCACCGGCCTTAACCCTTTTCTTCTTCTTCCTCTTCTTCTTCTTTGCTTCGTCTTCTTGAGTGAGTTCTGTTCTGTTTCTTTTTTTCTTTTCTTTTTTGAAGAGTTCTGTTTCTTTTGATAAGAACAACTTTAAAAGCTTAAAAGCTTTATTTTGTTCTTTGTGGCTCTCACACCTCTCTGACCAAACACGTGAGAGCCACATCTACCCTTTTTTTTTTTTTTCTTTTTTAATAGGAAGCTACACCTATTTTGATACTTACTACATATATCCTTTATTTTATTTTTGAGCTAAGTCACATCTTTTTATTTTATTTATTATTTATGAGAAGCTTCATCTATTTTAATACCTTTGTCAAATTATTCAAGTGTCAAAAACTTTATTATTATTATTATTATTATTATATAAAAAAGTATGCTTAGCAATTTATTAAAAATATAAATAAAAATATTTTTAATAATTTTTTAATCGCTGAGTCCCGCTGCACCCGCACCCACCTTTTTCAAAAATTGCCGAGTCTTGCACCCGCACCCGCACCCGCACCCGAGTCCCAAAACGCACCTGTGCTTCATAGCTTTTCTATTTAATAATTTGTAAGAAATGATAAACAATTAGATTCATTAATAGGTCCTTGCTTTGCTGATTACTGTGCTGATTATAATGATAAATAATGTCAACATTGGCATGGACTGTGAATGGGTTGTAGTCTTTTTTCTCTTGGCCAATTCGATTTTATATCTAATAATTTTTACTATGACTGTAAAGCTGTAATTTGTCCATTATCTGGAATTTATGCTTGACTGCCTCCCCCCTCCCTTCTCTCCCTCTCTATATTTTGCCCTCATGAAACAGAAGTCCTTCACACTCAAATTTAGAGGATTTTTTATTTTGTTTTATTATTTAAATTTGGTATTCTTATCTGATTATAAACTGGTTCTTTAGGAAGTTTTTGACAGTATTAGAATCATTGAGAAGGAAAATGAGGTGGGGAAGGATAACATTAAAGAAAACAGTCTTGGGCAAAACATGTTTTACTAATAGAGTTTGTGGCAGTCTACAAGCCTCATTCTGTCACCTATTTTTCCTCTCCTTCCTTTTGCCCTGAGCTATGTTGCTTGTTTGACTCTGTTTGAGTTGTCTGTTCTTAAGCTGTACCCATTAAAATTATGTCTGTAACTTGATGTAAATTTATGCTTCTGTAAGATTCCTTTGCATTTGGCCACATGGATGGATTGCCCTTACATTTTGTAATAGCTGGAGCTTTTAGAGTTTTTACAGTGTTGGTGTAAAATATGCAGGACTCCAGACATGTCTGCCATGCATCATGACACATCTCCAGATCTGAGAGTGGTTGGGGGCAAATTGAAGGATATCTTAGAGGTATGATACCATGTCCTAACTGTTGGATAAAATTCTAACTATATTATCTAGTCTTACCATTATGCATTTCATTTTTCTATTTTTAATGTGTTTGGTTATTAAAAGAATAGAAACAAAGGATACCTAATAAACAAACTTGTGTGTTACTTTATCTGGTGATGAAAATTTTATGTTAAGATTACATGTTTTTGTTGGAGAGCATTTTAATAGAGATGCAAAATTTTTTCCTGTTGAATTTTGTACTCGTAAGACCTATTACAAAAGAAAAAAAGAATTCGGTTATCCTCATTGTAGCAGACACTATTTTATTTGTTTCCTTATATGTTAATGTTTTGTTTTTGTCAGATATCTAACACATCCCTGAAAATGAGAAAAACGATTGTGGAGCTCTGTGACATTGTTGCCACACGTGGTGCGCGCTTATCCGCTGCTGGGATCTTTGGCATCCTCAAGAAATTGGGAAGAGATACGGTGAGGGATGGGGAGAAGCAGAAGTCAGTGATAGCACTGGATGGAGGATTGTATGAGCATTACACTAAATTCAGCGCCTGTATGGAGAGTACACTCAAGGAATTGTTGGGAGGGGAAATTGCTGAGAGCATTGTCATTGAGCACTCTAACGATGGTTCTGGTATTGGAGCTGCCCTCCTTGCTGCATCTCATTCCCAATACGTGGGGGTAGAGGAATCATGAGAAATGATCAAAGCCAAGGTAGATGCAAGAAGTATGGCTTTTTATTTTTTGTATATTTCCTTTTAACTTTATTTTTTCACAATTTCGGATCGTTTAGAGCTTGTCTTAGCTCCTAGTTCGAGTGACATACCAGCAAAACCTTAATTTATGGTTTTGCAGAGCATCTAATTGAACAGTGAGTCGAGTTTGGAGAGTCCAGTCATGCAGGGCTCAAGCTTTCTTGCTGCAGCCTATCATTCTGCTCTTATCTTGAGGTAGGGGCATTTTGTTGTTACGGCCGCATCTTTTTTGAGTCCATTTGTCCTCAGTTAGGAAATAAAATGGGGAATGTAAACTGTTCATTTGAGGATTCACTTTGGTGAGCATTCTCTCCTATTTCTATTGCAAATAAAATGCGATTTGATGTGCATCACCAATGTGGAATATTTCAATTTAGAAAATCCACGGAAAACCAAACACACTGTTACTTGTTGTAGGAGAATGTACCTTAGGTTATATTAAGGCCTCGGTTAAGCACTCATGGTCTGCTAGCAAAAACCTTTTCTACATAACAGTATTATCTATTATGTCGTTCTGCTTTTAACTTTGAAAGATATACCCTAAGTCTTTGCTGATATCAACAAGATATTTGTTGGAGGTGCTCAAGATTTACAAGTGTTTGAGAAGACAGGAGTGATATTCGAATTCCTATGTAATGTAAGGGACGAGATGCACTCATGCAGTAGTAAATAATACCTCCATTGAAAACTGTGGTTCTGCTTTTTATGGTGATGTATGTGACTGAAGGATAACTTTGGAGGAAAATATCTTTATAATTGGGGGGCCTAAAAAGTAAAGGGAAACTCAAACTATCACCATAATTTTAATTGGAGAACAAATTATATTTAGTCTGAAATTGCCGTTGCCGTTATGCTTTGGTTGCATTGGCTGTTTCTTTTTTTAATTTTATTTTTTGAGTGAGAGAGTATTCTTTCTTATTTGGTTCTAGATTCACGTAAACTGTTTCTCATCTTCATCCAAAAAAAAAAAAAAAAGAAGTCAAAGTAAACTGATCCATGTTTATTTTAATTTTTAATTTTCTGACAAGTCTGATCCATTTTCTAGTTGGGCCAAACCGTAATTGGCATCACATAGTTTGAAGAGTTCATTGGACAAATTAATAAATGTTCACGGAGCAGAAAATAACTCCCAGGATATCTCTAATCTATTAAAAAAAAAAGGATGTTGCTTGGTTTCACATCTGCATGACTCCATGAATGATCGGAGGTGAGCACTGAGACGTTTGATGCTCTACTGTTCCCATGCAACCGCCAATCCAGTCTATGGTTTTTGAGTGCTCATACAACAGAGTAACTTCACTACATATGTTGGAATGTTGAATTGAACTCAGTATTTTTAACTTATGCAAGAAATTATTTTTCAAGCTACTCTTCCAGCTTTTGGTTATTCTAAATCCTCTTCACAGTAACATCATGTGAATGATTAACAACAGCACCATGTGCCTTCCCTGATTCACAACTAATAATTATGTTATTTCCTATCAATCCTAATAAGATGTCTCATTTTGTGAAATAAAGCCTTGGAATGAGGTAAGCTTCTGTGTGTATGTGGAATCTAATTCATGCTTTCTCTTACGATGAAATCTGACCACGAATAGTGAAGCTAACAAACCCAATAGAGCTGCTGTCACCATACATATTATTAAAACAAGACACTGGGATGGATGTTTGCTCCATTTTAGGGGCTCTACCTCTGAGTCACATTTTCTAATGTTCAGAGTTGGCTTACTCGCACAAAGTGCGAAATTGTTGAAGAAGCTGCTGGCATAAGTCTGATTTTCGAATTGTATCGGGATAGTCAAAAGATTGGAAGAGAGATTGAGCAAAGTGAACCTTAGGAGGCCAAGTTGTGGTGGGATTAGGCCAGAAATTTGGTTTTCTAACAAGTCCAGCTCAGTCAGACCGGCCAAATTAGCCAATTCCAGAGGAATAAGTCCAGAGATTTTATTTTGGCAAAGGTTTAGAGTATTTAACGTTTTCCATGATATAATATCTGGTGGAAGGGAGCCCGAGAGTTGATTTTGATCAAGAAAAAGAGTTGTTAAATAAGGAAGAGACGTTAATTCTCGAGGAATTGTGCCAGTAAAGAGGTTATTACTAGCCTCAAATACCACCAAATTCCTCCAGGAAGACACTCAAGCTGGAAGTTGTTATTTATTTCCAATCTTGAGAGATTCTTTGCCACTCTTTGAGGAAGCTAGCCTGTAAACGAATTATCGCTTAAAATCAAGACGCTCAAATTCAACGATGTCCATAGGTCACTAGGAATATCCCCAGAAAACCTATTATTGTAAACAATCACAATTTTCAAACCATTGCAATTGCCAAGCGACTTAGGCAATTCTCCAGTGAGGTTGTTGTTAAAAGCTACCACACCCACCAACCTTCTGTTATCACATAAGTGTTCTGGTAACTCGCCTTCAAGCTTATTGTCTGCAACCTGGAACTCTACAAGCATAGAATACCGCCCAAAGTTCGGAGGCAGAGTCCCTGATAAATTGTTGCTAGACACTTTTAAGGACCACCAGACTTGGAAGACGGCCATTATTGTCCGGGATTTTTCCAGATAATTGATTGAAAAACAAACTCAGACCTGTCATGTTTCTGAGTCTGCCAAAATCATCAGGTATGCTTCCGGTCAGTTTATTATCGGAGAGGTCAATAACATCAATGTTTAATGCTTCAACCACCCGAGGAATCTCCCCAGACAATCGGTTTCTGAAAAGATACACAATACTTAAATTCTTTGGCATAAACAAACTGCTCGGAATTTTCCCAGTCAGATTGTTTATTGACAAATCCAAATGCACCAAAGCCTCCATTTCTCCAATCGTGTCCGGGATTTCCCCATTCAAATTAGACCCAGTAATCCATAAAAACTTAAGCTTCTTCAACTCCGTGAAACTCGAAGGCAACTCTGCTGCTGTCATGTTTACATTATAGGCCAACTGCAGTGACTCAAGTTTGAACAAGTTGCCAATTTCTGGCAGGAAAGAACCGTTAAACACAGACTGGAAAAGCTGAAGCGTCCTTAGCTCCGTTAACTGTCCAATAGATGCTGGAATGTTACCAGAGAAGTTGTTGGCTCCAAGGTTGAGGTGGCGCAGGCCAGACAAGCGGTGAATGTCAACTGGGATTGTGCCGTTGAAGTAATTCTGTGAGAGGTCAAGGTCTTTAAGCTTGGAACAGTTATAGAGCGCTTTAGGAAACTCTTGAGGAATGAGGTTGTTTGAAAGGTTAATGACTGTGAGGTTCTTGAGGTCGCAGATGAAGGGTGGGAACTGTTTGGGTGATGTTCTTGTTTTGAAGTAGTAGTTGGGTGACTGTTCCACTGGTGCAAGTGATCTCTGGCCAGTTACAGTGGGTCGAGTTTGTTTTTGATGATGTCCAGTGGCTTAGAGACGGTGGGTTTTCCCAGTGTTGCTTTGGTTTCAGTAGGACTGCTTTTTCTTTATCATTGCACAGAGAGTTTGCATGGGTGATCAGGACAAGGAGATGAAAGAAAAAGATGGTGTTGAAAGAGAATTGGACAATTGTTGGGGTTGTTTTCGTCCTTTAGAGGTTGAGTGCGCTGGTTTCTGTATTCTGATCTCAAAGACAAGCAAATCGGTGGGCAATCAGTTTTGTTTCAAGTACCGCGTGCGAACCAAACACCACAGCTGAGAACCATCGACTAATTTTAGGAAAATGCTAGGGAAAAACATCCCACAACTTTTGTCAAGTTTTAATGGGAGGAAAAGTCTCGTGTCATATTTTATATTTACGCCTAGTAATGTTTTTAAAGAGCTTCGAGGTCTTCAAAAGCTCAAGAAAATTTTAAAACTATTTGTAAGAATTGAGTGAGTTTGTTTCAACTTTTTGAAGTTGGACTTTTTGAAAAAGTTAAGTTTTCAAAAAGTGCATAATAAAAAAGTGTTTTTTCAAAAAGTTGAATATTTAGTAAAAACTGTTAAAAAGTGCATTTTGAAAAAGCTGAATGTTTGGCTAGCATTTATAAAAGTGGCAATTTGAGGGGTAAATTACCAAAAAGAACAATGTATATATAAGGGAGTTTATTTCATACTTAAATCAATATTGTGAAATTATTTTTTTCTCACCAATATTAGCTAATAATAACCTACCACTTTAGATTTATTGTGAAAGTATTGTGATAATTTATACTGATTTTAATTTGAACGTACTATTACAATTATTTTTTTCTCTTTCTAAACAAATTATTTTTCTCTCACCAATATTAACTAATAATAACCTACCACTTAAGATTTATTGTGAAAGTATTGTGAAAATATTATGACAATATTTCTCAATTTTAATTTCTTATTCTTTATTTTATGTTTCCCTTATTTTATTTTATTTTATTTTTTATCCATATTTCCTTCTTTTATTTCCTTCTTTTTTTTTTCCCTCTTTTTTTCTCCTCCACACACATACCCTTAATTTTTTTTCTTTATTTCCTTCTTTCATCTTTTTCCCTACCACTTCCTCCACACATGTGCCCTTACTTTTTTTCTTTATTTCCTTCTTTCGTCTTTTTCCTTACCACTTCTCACTCCAGAACGTTCCACTTCTCTGCATTTTTTTTTTTTTTTTTTGACAGTTCGAAAGCTACAAGGATCAAGGAAGAGAGAAGATGATGATGATGATGAAGAAGATGAAGATGATTGAAACATAAGGAAATCCCTCATCTCTCTCCTTAATTCTCAAATCCCTTAAGTCTCTGCCACCATTGGGTTTGTATTTGATTTTGATTTTGAGTTTGGGTTATGGGTTTTTAGTTAATGGTTTAATTTTGAGTTGATTTTCTGTGGATTTTGGGTTTGATTTTGAGTTGATTTTGTTTTGGGTTGATTTTGAGTTGGGTTTGGGATGGGTTTTCCAATGGGGTTTAAGTTGATTTTAAGTTGTTTTGTGTTGATTTTGAGTTATTTTTGGTTTGATTTTGTTGATTTTGTGTTTGGATTATCAAATGTTGAAATGGGTTGTGGTGGTAGACTGGTGATAGTTGGGTGGTGCTGTGTTTGTAGCAGCACGGAGAGGGCAGAGCAGAGAGAAGAGATGAGAGGCGTGAGTGAGCTTTATTGAAGGGTAATTTGGTAATTGCCCGAAGAGTCCAACAGATAGTTGAGAACGCGCATGGACTTTTTCTAAAATAGACCTCCAGAGCTCCATAATGGTTTGCACGTTCTCAGCCTTGGCCAAAACGCAACTTTTTCCAAAAAGTTGTGTTTTATGCTAAACCAAACGGGCTTTTCACTCCAGCTTTCTTCAAAACGGGCTTTTTGGGTCCAAAACGTTGAAACAAACGGGCACTTACTAAAGAATGTGCCCACTTTGCCTATGTTAGATCACTAATTTCTTGTTAGACAAAATTTGACTGCAAACTTAGTTGTCGTCAATAATTACAATTCTCATTAAAAAAATTAACACAGTTATATATTTTGAAAATATAAATGTTGGATTATATGTTATTTATGTTCTTCATACGCATATCAAATTTCGTATTAATTGGATGTTAGTTACTATTTGATCCATAAATTTATTTATTTTTGCATAATTTTAAATTACAAAAACTTAAAATTTAAACATTTAATTGATGTCATAGTTATTAATATTTCATCTTCTAGAAATTTTGCAAGTATGAAGGTTATAAGAAGAAAATTTTAACTAATGGTTGATTTGTCAAATTCACATTTAATAAAAATAGATTAAGTAAAGCTATAGCTATTAACTACAATCAAGTTTGAAGCCAAAACTTTGTTATTGTTTATATATATGCTATTAATTACAACCAAGTTTGTAGCCAAAATTTTGTCATTGTTTATATATATATATATATATATATATATATATACATTTATATATTTTGAAAGTTGATATCCCATGTAATGTGTGGCTACATTCTTGAAAACGATTAAGTAGCATTTACGTATGAAATCTTGTAAAACTCTTTGTATCACGGACAATGACTGTGTCATTAGATTTTTTACTCCAACTATTTCCATCAAATTTCATTAGGATTGCGTGTATATAAAATTCATCTTCTTGACCAATTTTTAGTTACATATGATCATATGCCTCTTGCATGCAATCCTTGTTGTCTCCATTTTCTAATAGTTCTCCCCCTCAAAATACTCTACTCAAAATATTAGAGGATTTCGTCCTTGTTTCTTATAACTGATTTGGGACCTACCAATATGACCTTTCAAACCAATTTTATATTTATCTATACTATATATAAGAGGATTCCCCTATTTCAACTGGATTTTTTTGTGATTCAAAAATACCCTTATTAGTGAAGGGTAACTTCATTTAGAAATATAGTCATAAATGTTAAATAATAAATTTTATTTTGAATTAAAAAAGAGAACTCCTAAAATTTAGAATTTTTTTTCCTTTCACGTTCAAAAAAGAAATTACAATTACGGCTTATCTTTAAAGTTTATCCTTTTTATTTATTTGGAAAAAAAATATATATTTCTCAATTATAGTAGATGCAAATTATTAACCTTTACCCAAAAAAATAGAAGAGCCTCTCACGCGCGTGCTTAGAGGTTAGTCTTCTATAACATGATGTTTGCAAAGCTTTACGAATACATTTGGGAACATTGCAAATTACACTCTCTAAAGTTTGGGAGTGATTGAATTTTACATCCTGAAATTTCAGAATTTAAATTTTACCCCTTGAAGTTTGGTGATGTTTGGATTTTACACCCTGATATTTTAGAATTTGGATTTTACCCCCTCTACTTTAGGAGTGTTTAGATTTTACTCCCTAAAGTTTTTGGGTGTTTGGATTTCACACCCTAAAGTTTTAGAATTTGGGAGTATAAAATCCAAACAACCCTAAATTTTAGGGGGTAAAATCCAAGTTTTGAAACATCACAGTGTAAAATCTAAACACCCCAAATTTCAAGGAGTAAAATATAAATTCTGAAATTTCAGGGTGTAAAATTCAATCACTCCAAACTTTAGGGGTGTAATTTGTAATTTACTCAATATATTATGAAGACCGGTGAATTTGATCTTGTGTATGAAAAACTCAACACTTTTTCTTCTCTTTTTCGTTGAGAACTTTTCATAGAGAACTTTTCATAAACACGATATTAGCGAAATTTGGGCGATAAAATATCTTCACAAACTATTATAAAGTCATAGAATATTTTGCAATAACATACTTTTCATAAAGGAAAGCTAAAATATTACAAGTTAAATTATGGAATATTAATTTTGCAACAAAAAAGAAACCATAATATATAAAATATTTGCTATGATAGGGGAATAGACCCTGTGTTATAAGTTTCATTAAATGGAGAAAGCCCTTTAATTTTATAAACCCAAGAAATTAGGAGTAGAATAATACAAAAGGTTGGAAAAGGGTGTGGAACAATCAAATGAGAGAATTATGCAATGTTAAGTCCATTGTATAATTGAGAGACAGGAAATGAGGGAGTACTTGACGTTTATGGTGTATTTAGCTTTGCCCTCTAAAAGCACTAGTATTGGGGGTGTAAAAACCCCCTAATTGCTATTTTAGCATCTAAACTCTTAAAATTGCACCACATCCAAGTTTGTAAACCCAAAATTTTTCCCCTCCCCGCTACAGTAAGGTTGCATATTGTCGGGGGCGGTTTTTTGCATGTAGCCACGTGTCTTTCGTTGGAGGTGTGACTTTGTTAGGCTCGGATTTGTTTTGGGGAGGTCAACCCGGAACTCGACATTGGGCTGCATAGACCAATGGCTTCCGGTGTATTTTTAAGCCTACAAAATAGATAAACCCAAAGTCTTAGAATCATGATAATGGTTGAAATAAATAAATAATATGCTTAGCATGATAGCTTTAATTAAATGGTGAGTTGATACGTTATTATTATGTTTATTTTTTTTTATTTTTTTTTGAGAAAGTAAAATGGGGGCCTTTATGGCTATATTACACCCCCGGGCAGGACGCTAGATGGCCTCGGACAGGGTAGCCCAATCTCGGGGGCCCGCCTGTACCACTGTGTGGGGAGTTACCCCACTAAGGATGCCCACCAACGGACTCCTGCGGGCAGCGGGATTTGAACCTAGGTGTGGTGCACGAAGCGAACGAACCTTACCCACTTAACCAAGCCCCCGTTGGTTATTATTATGTTTATTAAGTGTTGTCCAATATTAGAAAGTGTTTAATTAGGTGTCCAATGTTTAACAATGGGATGAGTCCAATAATTCATGTCTAGTTGCGGTTCATGGTTCATGTTCAACATAATAAGGTATGTCCGCAATGGTCCATGTCCAAATAATATACGTCCAATGGTAGTTCATTCCAAAAATATGTGTCCAAGGGTGGTTCATGTCCAAATAATATATGTGCAACGGTGGTAGATTGATTTATTAATATGTATGTTCATTAATGAAGTATTAATAAATCCATGATTATTAGATGGTGAGATAATATTAAAGTAATTTGCATCCAGCGGTAAAATGATAATGAATTACCATATGCTTGATAATGTAATTTCAAAGATAGAGAAAACATTGACTTATCTTTTATGTTTCTGACCCTAGCTGTGTAGCAGCACTCCATTCTTTATATGATTTGTGGCTCTGGCTGTTTAGCATTAATGGGCTGATAACCTTCATATTCTTCATATTTTGTAGCTCTAGCCTTTCATGTTTTGCAGCTCCGGCTATATCACATCAGTAGGCTTTAATATTTCAACAACATGAGAAAATGAGTCCAGCAACATAATAACATTAGTCGAGTGGTATAATAATGATGAATAAAATAAACTTAATAATATGAATTTGAAGACAAAAATATGATGACTTATCTTCATGTTTCGCAGCTTCAGCCGTATTACATCAGTGGGATTAACATTTCAGCAGCATGATGAAGTGAATCCTTTCATGGTAACTTCATGTCTGAAAGGGAAAAATGGGTGCAACTGGAGAGAGAGAGCATGTCCGGCCGTGTGCATCGGTTGGTTAAGTTTGTCCCCTTAATCATGCACTTAAATGACTTTCCCCATGTAATGCTCTTTTAGTTTTTTAGTCAAATATGAGTGATGTTGCCTTCCATGAGAATGACTCTTAGTATTGTAAGTTTTTGCCTTTCATAGGAAGGGCTTTTGATAAAATAAATATATGCCTTCCAAAAGAAAGGGCTTTTAATAATAAGTTCTTGGAAGAGTGTTTGATATGTTTTAAGATGTGTGGGGATGATAAGAAATATATGTATTTTGTGAGATATGGTGTTTGTAATATGTATAGGAATTATATGTAGATACTTTGTTGGACATGGATCTTGTATATGTACACTTTGTGAGACATGGAGTTTAAAGATACATAAGGAGTATGTATGGGTATTTTGTAAGGAATGTGTTTGTAAAATATATGGAAGTGTGAGACAGATGATATGAAGGTTAAATATAGTAAATAGATGAGATTATAGCTGCTGCTGGAGTGGTTTTTGTGTTATGTGATGGGTTATATTGCTTTCTAAGAAAGGAGATTTTGTATGAGAAATAAAGAATGAGATGGAGATGTGTTTTTGGGCAGCAAAATGACGAAGTTTCAAAGTATTGAAGTGTGGGAGAGATGAATAGTGTGTAATGGTGTGGTGTAAGAGGTGTAATGTAATGGTGCTATCTAGGAAGAGATATTTTTGTAAGGGAGATGGAGAAGTATAGAAGAGTTTAGAGACATATGCAGCAAAATGAAGTTTCAGAATCTTGGGGATCAGAGAGAGAGAGAGGGATCAGAGAGAGTAGAGGGGCCCTTTGGTGTGTGGCTTGGTCCTCTTTATATAGAGCCAAGCATGTAACTAGATCGGAACTAGTTGAAGGGAAACTTAGCAAATAAGGAAAAATCTTTGACAAGTTAAGTGGTTTCATTAGAAGGATTTTGTTTTTTAGCCAAAAGAAGAAAGCTAGAGACTTAATGGTGCTAGAGTTGCTGTCACAGCTGTCAATCATAGCTGTCACAACTGGCTGATGACATCTTTTGCTTAGAGGACAATACATGACATTAAATTCATGATTTGGCTAAAAATGATAAGATAATCTTTATGGGATCCTCTTGTTTCTGGTACCACAGCTGTTGGGATTGGGCATTAATGGGCGAATGACATCATTTTTAGGACATGTGTCAACTTGCTGGAGCTTCTGCAACTTTTGCTGGGGTTGTCATAGCTTTTGCAGAAGATGTTTGCAACTTCCGCTGGAGCTGTTTCAGCTTCTGCAGAAGTTGTTGCCACTTCCGCTGGAGCCGTTTTTTGGTGTTTTCGGCTAAGTTTTCTCTTTTGGAAAAATATATGCTTAGTCCATATATAATTTTGGTGAGTAATAGACTAGTTGGTTGATATTTGATGAAGTTTTAGAGATGTAATTATGGTCTTTTTGTATTTTAACCAAATCTTGGAGAGTAAGGAGAGCATTTTAATGCTAGATATGAGATACTAATATATATTTAGCCATGTGCTCATAATTGATTTAGATGATAATAATATAATTTATATGAAATACTATAATTACATTTTTAAACTTATATTATATGATGAACATTAGTTTTTATGTAAAGAGCATGAGAAGTTTTATCATTTTAAGTGTTATGTGATATGAGAGGCTTACCAAATGTTACCTATTGCACACTGACCCGTCAGAGTTAGGGGAATTGGGGAAGACATGCCAAGTAACATGCTTTCCTTTATCAACTTTGAATCACTGGAGCTTTACTAAACATACTTCTTGGCCCTCCAAACCACGACTCCCAAAATTCCCCCGATGAGACTCATGAGCTTGGATCATGAGCCAAAAATGAGATGATGTGCTATAAGCTTGAACCATGGACTTTGACGTCTTTTTGTGTAAATATGGGCTCTTTTTTGGGCTTTAAAAGAGGTTTTCCCAAAATCCATAATAGTGTTGACGTGGCGCGAGTTGCCAATGAAATAAAGCCATGTGGCATGAAAAATTTATCCTCAACACATATGTGCAACTAGGGCTGTCCAAATCAACCCGCCACCCGCCCCACACGCCCGGACCCAACCCGAAACCACCCAATCCAACTGCTCCGGCGGTCGGACTCGAGTCCTGACTCCAAAAACCTGACGCCGGCTGGTCGAGTGGCGGTTTTCTTCTCCAAAACCTGAGCCACCCGACCCGACTGATGTTATCTACAAATCCGGCTAACTCCGGCAAGATCAAGCTTAGATTCGAGGAAATCTGGCGAGATCTCGACCGTATTTGGTAAGATCAAGCTTAGATTCGAGAAGATCCGGCGATATCAAGCTTAGTTCGAGGAGATCCGGCGAGATCAAGCTTAGATTCGAGGAGATCCGGCGAGTTTTTCCAGAATCCGGCAAGTTTTTTCCAAAAACCGTCGAATTTTCCAGATTCCGGCAAATCTTCTTCTTCTTCTTTTTTTTTTTTTTTTTTTTTTTTTTTTTTTTTTTTTTTTTTCAGATTTTGATGCTTTCTTCATTACGGCGACCCGACCGGCGCTCACCCTCACCCGAAACCGACTCGACCGATTTTCCGGTGGGTCGAGTTCGGGTTCCTCCGCTCTCCACCCGACGTCGGCGGGTCGAGTCCGGGTTGGGTCCAAACTCGACCCGTGGACAGCCTTATGTGCAACCTTAGAGCAATTGCATCAGTGGATGCAAATTTTTTGTCTATTTTGCAAAAAAAAAAAAATAATAAAAAAAAATAAAAATAAAACCATGCATTTTCTATTTTACACACCAAATTTTACAAAACACCCACATCAGTTTTTCTATTCTATCATCTATTTTATTTAAATAATCATTTTCCTCATTTTTTTATTATTTATCTCAATTTGTCCCAACCCCACACACAAACTAACTTCACTACCATCTGAAAACTCTCTCTCTCTCTCTCCATCCTGAAAGACCCCGCCGCCTCCATGGATGACAATCGCCTCTCCTTCTCCCTCTCCCTCTCCCTCTCCCCCTCTTGGTTGAAATTGCCTCTCCCTCTCTCCCTTGTAGTCATAAGCATCAATCCAAAAGCTCTTTCTCCGCCATAAATACCGATCCACAGAGAGAGAATGTGAGACCCAAAAACTTTGATCTCCTCCACAAGCACTGAGACTCATTCCAGTCGACTTCCAAGCACCAACCCATAGCCACAAGTTTGCAATGATGCTGCTCTTTGTCTCTGTTGGTGAGTCACTGTGAGGGTGTGTTTGATTTTTGGATGATTTTGTGGTGTATCCATGTTGTGGTGGTGGTGGTTGGCGGTGTTGGGTTGCAGTGGTGGGTTTGTTTGCAGTGGTGGGTTACGGTGGTGGGTTGCGATGATGGGTCTGTGTGTGGTTGGCGATGCTGGGTTGCGTTGTAGAGATTATGGGTTGAAGGGAGAGAGTCAAGGGGAAAGAGAAAAGGTGAGGGGAGAGAAAAAAATATTAAAATAACTAGCCTTTGAGCACGCGCTCACGAGCGTGCTTAAAGGCTCTTCTATTTTTAGGGTAAAGGTTAATTTAGAGTATTTATTATAATTTGGGATTACTACATTTTTCAATCACAAAAAAAATCTAGGGGTGATGAAAAATTATTTCTCCACACATGATACTCATCACACCCCTAAATTTATTTATTTTTTATAATGATACTCATCACACACTTGCTCAGAGGTTAGTTATTTATAAGTTATGCATATATATGACAAACAATGTAGCTTGCAAATCATGGTTATTGTCGTTTTTTTTTATGATTATTATTTAATTATTATTTTCGTTAGATGTTTGGAAAAAATATTTTAGATTTTAGGTTGTAAAATATTAATCAATATGGGCCAATATTTAAGCAATTACACTGGTTAAATTTCAGGTTAATTTTATGAAATATAAATTATTATTTTTGTTTTATTTATTGCACTCACTTAAAAAAAAAAAAAAAATCATTGACCACTGGCAGAGCATATGCTTGAGGGTTTTTTTTTTTTTTTTTTTTTTTGTTGTTGAGAAAATTGCATATGCTTAAGCTAACTATTTGAATAGTGATTATTTAATATTTAGATCACTATTTACATCAAACATAGAGTTCAAGATATAACTAATATGTTTTCATAATTACACACGTTTTTTCAAAATGTATTTGCATTTTTCAATGGCAATGCATGGGGTTAATTTTTTTTACGTAGAATAACTTTATTTTATTTTTTATTTTTTCACCATACCTCGCAAAATAGGAAAAAAGAATGTAGGGTGGTTGAGAGAGATAGGAAAAAAGAATTCAGTTTTTTATATTATATTATTTTATGGTGTAGTTATATTATTTTAAGAGGTTATATATAAAAATAAAAACTAGGATGTAGGGTGTATTGTAAAGTGAGTTAGTATAATAAATAAAGTAGGCTTTTAGATGGCAAAATAGCAATTGGTTCCCATCCTCGGTTGTTAGTGCTCTCAGTTTTGCACCTCTTGATTAAGGTCTTGAGATTGGGATGTTAAACCATTCACACCAATTCGTATATAATAGGAAAAATGTGTAGAATTTACACAGTTTTTTTTTTTTTTTTTTTTTTTTTAAATCACTCATATCAATTAGTGTATAATTGTGTAAATTTATAAGTTTGTTAGATTTAATTGTGTAAATTTACACTGACCTAATTCATTTTACATTTAGTAATTTATTATTTCTTTATGTATCTAGAAAATGAAAGAAGAGAGTAGATGGTGATTGTTGTGTGTGAAAAAGAAAAACAATTAAAAAAATCAAAAAATGTAGTATAAAATAAATAATCTAATGTATAATAATATAATATTTTAAAAAGCAAATATATAAAATAAAAAAAGTAAATACTTATATTAAAATAGAGAAATTTTTGAACGATAGGCTATTTGTTCTTGCAATAATATTTTTCTTTTCAAAAAAGAAAAAGAAAAGTTGACACTTTCTAATCATGGGATCGACAGTGGTGGAAGAATTTGGACTCACTTAAATGGTTGGTACGCTGTACATATTTTCCTGTTTCCAGTCAATGCCAAAGAAGCTGTGGAAAATCCAGGCAGGATTATTTGTTAGTGACAGGACAGGACTGTAATTTTCAACAAGGTAATAGTAGGTGATGAAGTGCAAATTCGTCAGTCGAAGTGAATGTGTCCAGATGAAGCCAAGCCCTCATCTCTGTAACAGTAGAAATGGTAAGGTAGCTTCCTTAGAAGGGTCACCGGTGTGGTGCCTACCACAACGTCTTCGATGCCAAAGTCAATACAAGGAAGCTCTCAAAAAATAAAGCAATGTAGTGGAACAACAATAAGTATTTCTGATTGTGTCTATGTACCTTCTCCTAGCCCTGGGAGGGTTGTATATATACATTCCTGTAGCTCCTAGCCGTTGTGACTGTTATGGTGGTTTGAATACTTCTTTTGGTAATGCCTCATGGTCAATGATGTGAGCTTTGATGGGCTTCCAACGGTCTGTACAGCTGTCCCTGTAACCGTTCGTGGCATTTATTAGCCTGTATTTAATGGCTTCTTTTCCTCCGTTAGTAATGTGGCTTGCACGTCAAAGGCACCTAGTTAATCCGTCTGTCAATACTGCCTCGTTGGTTTTGATGAGGTCGTCTAGAGAAGTTGAATTTGTCAGTCCCATCAACTGCCCCCGGGTTCTGTGGTTGTCGTGACGTGTCATGACGATCATAGAAGAAGAAAGGTCTATGGGTTGTACATGACTTTTGGGATTTCGCTCTGCATTAACTGCATAGTGGCGACGCCACACGTGTCATGGCCACGTGGCACATTTTGACTTGTGGAGTTAATGCTCCAATTGTATGACCCTTGGGTTTCCCGCTGAATTTTAGTTTTTTGAGCCTTGGTTTTTAAACTTCTTCTCTCCTCATTTTTCCCTTTCACTTTTTTCAAACTCTCAATCATTACTCTAAGTGTTTTCTTCTCCGGTCTTTCTCTGTGATTCTTCTTCGATTTTTCTCTGTGGCTCTTATCCGAACTGGTACGTGGCAAGACTTTCTACATTTTCTTTTGAGGTATGTCTCTCTTCTCTCTTCTCACTTTCTGTTTCTTTTCTTTTTTTGGCGTAGGCATACACTATGGTGAATTTTTGATTTTCTTTCCCTTTTCTCTTGTGTTTGTTTTTGGGTCTCAGGGCTTTTAGGATTTATCTTTTTTCCTTTGTTTTCTGGTTTTTCCATGGTTAATGGCTCTGCGGTTAGGATAGCTTGTCCCTCAATTTCCTTTCTTTTTGCGCATTTAGGAGGGTCTTTAGGGGTTTTCCCACATCTTGAGAACTTTGTTTTTGAGGGTAATAGTTTGAGCGTTGCATTGGCTGATTTGCTGCCTTTGCTTCGTCAATCCATTGATTGGTTTGAGGGTTTGGGGAGAGAGCGAAAGATCATGTCTGAGGTGAGATCGAGTGAATTAGAGACTGGGTTGTCCTCTAATGACGGTCCGGTGGAGGCTGGGGGTGATACTGCTGTTTCTACTCCTCGAGAGGTTAGGGCTTTTTATGCCCTTGAAGAGGTGTGTGGCTTAGACACCGACATGCTTTCTAGGTTAATTTTATGAAATATAAATTATTATTTTTGTTTTATTTATTGCACTCACTCAAAAAAAAAAAAAAAAAAAAAAATTCATTGACCACTGGCAGAGCATATGCTTGAGGGTTTTTTTTTTTTTTTTTTTTTGAGAAGATTGCATATGCTTAAGCTAACTATTTGAATAGTGATTATTTAATATTTAGATCACTATTTACATCAAACATAGAGTTCAAGATATAACTAATATGTTTTCATAATTACACACGTTTTTTCAAAATGTATTTGCATTTTTCAATGGCAATGCATGGGGTTAATTTTTTTTTACGTAGAACAACTTTATTTTATTTTTTATTTTTTCACCATACCTCGCAAAATATATCTTTTAAGGTGTAAATAATTCTTTGTTTTTTGCAGTTGATTCACCTTGCAAGATGTATCTTTTTTTCTTTTTTTAATGTAGAAAGTAATAACTTGCAAGAAAATAAATACCAGTATGACAATTATTAAGAGAATATATATATTACATGTATTGATATATACAAACATAATTAGGGTCATTCTTTTATTGAGCTATCTTTTTGACAACAACTACATTAATGACAATCACTTTAAACTGTCATGCCAGTCATACATTGAAGTAAACTATATAAATAACAACGACTTCAAGTTATTCTCGAAATCATATAGTACTCAAGTATTAGTTTATCTCACCGAACTCATCCAAATTGGCTTTTTTTAATGCAATCCATCAATATTGTCAATAAGTTAACCTGGAAAAGAAAGAGAGAGAGCAAAAAAAAAAAAAAAAAAAAAAAAAAAAAAAAAGGGAGGAAAGAGGAAAGAGGAAAGAGGAAAGAGGAAAGAGAAAGGGAAAAAAAAAAAAACTAGTTTTTGGTATTATTATAAAAATTAGCTGTTAAGATACTCACAAATTAAAATAACATTATGCACTTATGTAGTAAACAAACTAATAACATATCATTGAAAAGGACTTTTATTTTCCGCCATGTCAAACTTCATCTTAGATTATACCATGATTAAACAAACTATGAACATGCCAATAGTTTTATTTATTAAATAAATATGAATGGCATTTTATTTCCTAAAATGAATCAGATAAAAGAGGGAACTTAAGGAATTCTATTTTTTTTTTGAAATAAAGGAATTCTATTTTAAGTGTATGAACCGAAGTAAACAACTTATGTATTCCTATATTGTTGCAAAATACAAAACCATGAACCACAAAAGAAAAAGGAAAATAATAAAAAAGAAAACCAAGCAAACAAAAAACGTAATGATGAGGAAGAGCAGACTTTTCCCTATAAGATTTGCAGATTCACTTAAAAACGAAAAAAATATATATATATAGGAATATCGGTTATATGTTTTTATTGTTTTATTTATCTAAAAAAAATCATTTTTTTTTTTTTTTATATAAAAAATTTAAGGTTAATGGTTACATACCTTCCTTTCCAGTAGTGTTGATTGTGTAGCTCTATCACAAAATGGCTATAGCAAAAAATTTGCATGAACAAAAAAAACACTTTGTCAACCAAAATTTAATGAAACGTATGAATAAATTTAATGACTACCAAAATTTAAGTTTTAATGTTGCAGACGTTCCTTTCCAACTGTGTTGATTATACAATTCTATCATAAAATGGCTCTAGCGAAAAATCTGCATGAACAAAAAACAAATTCAGTGAATATATATTGTGTACAAAGAGGATGTGGTACCAAATTAAATGTTTACATACCTTTTCAGTAGTATTCATTCACAAAATGGCTATGAAAAATAGTGTGAGACGGGAGGTGGATGATTGCGTATTGAGTCAGTTCACTGATTTTATATTTTTTAGGGAAATGTTGAATGGTGTTTGACATTCCTAATTCTAAGAGGAGTTACAATTTATTTTTTGAGGGTATTTTTGGAACCACCTAAAAGAGATAATCTTTTAACAAAAGAGATGAATGTGAGATATTTTTTTAAAACGTGATTTTAATATCTGTATTTGAAAGTAGTATGTGATTGTTTTTTTTTTTTTTTTTTTTTTTTTTTTTTTTTCAAACAAATAAAAAGATAAATGTGCATTTCTTTTTTAACAGATAAGTAGTAAATGTAATTTATTTTTTGAATGTGTATTTGAAAATGGTGTAGTATTTGAAAAAATTGGGATAAGGATACGTGTTTTGAAAAGGTTGGGAATAGGATAAATTAAAAAAAATAAAAATAAAACCACTCTTCCACTAACTTATGTTTTCAAAACAACCCTACTTATCAAAACAAAAAACTACCGTAAGTTGAAAAAAAATAAAATAAAAAAACCCTATCCTTATCCCATGGTAAGCTTCATCAATAATTCTATCCAAAAAAGAAAAAACCTTATCTGATAGGTTGATTTAAAAAAAAAAAAAAAAAAAAAAAAAAAACCTATCCTTATCCCACGGTAATCTACATCAATAATTCTTTCCCAAAAGAAAAAAAGAAAAAAAAAAAAAACTCATCCTTACCGAATGAAAAAGAACGTGAAAAAAATATAGCAAAAAAAAAAAAAAAAAAAAAAAAAGAACTGTACAGGATTTAAAAGAACGTGAAATTTTTTTAAAAAAAAATGAAAAAGAATTAAAGAAAGTGAAAAGAAATTGGAAAAAGAAATGAAATCTAAATTTAAGGAAGTCTGTTTTTGAAAGTATATAAAATATATATATATATATATATATATATATATATGAACTTGTAAAAAAAAAAAAAAGGGGAAGGAAATTGGTGTGACGTTGTTGACCCTATTTTTTAAAAACTTATAAGAAAAGTTATTGGATACTTGATGAGGGTATTTTTTACATGAAAAAAGTCCAGTTGAAGGAAGGGAATCTTCTTATATATAATATAAATGTATAGAAAGGTACAATAATTGTGCATATATGCACGGTTATTGTAAAATTTGTGGATATATGCAAACTAATGTACCTACTGATGTGGGTGTTTTTTTGGGTAAAATGTGCAAAATTAGGGCCTTCTTCTATTATCTACTGTATGATGTGGATGCTCTGTTCATAGGATGTATAATTATTTATATATATATATATATATATATATTTTATTATTTCCCTTTGTCTCACTTCTTTAACTTTCCCTATTCTCTCTTTATTTTGTTTTTTTTTTGTCCCTTCTTGGTCTCTCCACCTCCTTTCTTCTCTATCTCAGTTCTCTATTTCTCTCTTCTACGTTTCCCATTATTCTCTCTCTATTCACAGCATGTTTCTCGCTCATCTATTTCTTCTCACTTGACTAAGTTTTGGTTGGATCGAATTG
Organism: Quercus tomentella; assembly: GCA_028535165.1. Lineage (NCBI taxonomy): Eukaryota > Viridiplantae > Streptophyta > Magnoliopsida > Fagales > Fagaceae > Quercus > Quercus tomentella. The sequence continues at coordinate 40,583,047 of JAPQVY010000155.1, forward strand.
GAGGTTGCTAGGTTTTGGTGGTGGTAGACATGGCAAAATGGGTTAGAATTTTCTAACCCAACCTGAAAAATACCTAACCCAAACCCGATTTTTTTTTACCCGAAGCAAAAACGAGTTGACCTGTGACCCGACCCGAACCCGAACCATTTTTTAAAACTTTTTTTTTTTGGTAAAAATAATAATAAAATTAAGACAATATTGGTTTAATTGTTTGTTGTGAGCTTTAAGGAAACAATTGAGATATTAATATAACTGTATGCAAATTAATTGAAAGATAAATGATTGAGCATTCTGTAAAGTTGTGATTTACAAATATGTATTTTGTTGGCTTTTATTCCATGCAAAATTTGATTGTAATTATTTTCAATCTTGTGTACCCTGTATTTGTTGTGGGATTTGATTGTAAGGGTTGTGTGTGTTAGAAAGAGAGTGTGAAGACTCAAGCAAGTGAAGCCAGAAGACTTCTTGCGGGTGTCTCGTGACTAAGCTTCCCGCGAAGTGAAGCATGTGCCTTGCACATGACTAGAATGCGAAGAGTAAGTACAGATGGAGACAGCTGTGTCTCGCAAGTATCTCGCGGGTAAGGCCTTCCCGCGAGACACTCGTGAGACATTCTGTTTTGCCAGTCTGTACTGTTTCATACACACTTTCTGTACCCTCACTATATATACCCATATTATCCACAAATGTGAAGGAGAGCTTCTGAGAGAAAACCCTAGTTAAAACACTTGAGAGTTAGAAATTGTTATACCAATAGTTCTCTACACATTTGTTTGTGGAATTTCCTTATCTCCTACCTCTCCATTTTCATATCATTGAGAGGTCAATAGCCCAAACACTTACTACACCTTTTGAGAGTGTCCAGTGAGGTTTTGGTGCTGCTGGGAAACATTAGAAAAAGCCAAGGATGGCAGATGCAACATGGAGCTTGTCGCGGGATCCGGAGAGCTAGACAAGACACGGTTCCGAGAAGCCTTGTTGGAGTAGGAGCTTGGAGGGCTTAGGTATAGCGGGTAGATTAGGCTTGGAGGGTCTCTTGCTTACCCATGTATCCCAATTGATTGTCTAGTGGATCGATTACCGCTTGGAGGGCGGCGAAGAGGTTTTTCACCGAGTTCTTCGATTTCCTCTTCGATAACACGTCTCGGTGTTATCTGCGTTTGCATCTCTCTTCCCTACTCTTGTTCATTTCATTTTACTGTTGTGTTGCTTTAAATATGGATTAGAGTAGCTTTTGTGCTTGTATGCTTGTGTTTACACTATTTCGCACTTAGTATTAAGTTAGTGTAAAATCAACCAAGCCGTAATTTGAATTGGGGGTCTAAACAAGCTCTTGTGTTTTCACACATTTCGAGCTTTCACATTCTATAATGAGTAAAGATTTTTAGATATTAAATAGCAAAGTGCATGCCAAGATAATCTGGTTACAGTACAGTTAAAAACATAGATTTAAAATTGTGGACATGTGTGAGAAACATTCACAAGTGTGAAAATAGTGAAGCCGAAGTATCAAATTAACATAAATTATGAATGCTTAGACCTATTTTTTAATAATTTATGTCCAAAATAAATGGCTTTTCAAAATAAATTATGATATTTCCTAAAGTGTGTGTTGCTTAACAATGATATGATATTCATAAAAGAGACCATGTATAAATAAGTAAACACTCAAACTTTATTATAAATATCAAATTGAAATAGAGTGCCCATCACAATTGCCAATAGATTATAAAATTAATTTTTAAGATTGTAAATTTCTTATATGTTTTTATTCTTTGTCAAATGAATTATCCAATAAGTCATTTGTAATTTTGTTTTATATTTTGGGATGTTGATATTGTGTAGAAATAAAATTTGTGTATTTGTTTTTCTTATCTTTGTGTTATTTTGTTTTAGATAGCAATGTTATGATTTGTATAATTTTAAAATTATTGAATAAGTATTAATAAGTGTAATTCATTCTTGATATAAGTGGTAAATTCAAAGTAATGCATTTTACATCAAGTAATTTGTTGCATGACTTTCTAAATGGCAAATACATGTTGTTTTCTTAAAAAAAAAAAAAATGTGAAAAATATGGGTCAACCCGACCCAACCCGCAACTTAATTGACTCGAACCCTTTTTAACCTGCAACCTGATTGACCTGACCCGAACCCGACCCGACCTGCCCGTTTTGCCATGTCTAGGTGGTGGGTTTCGGTTGGGGAGTTAAATCGATGGCCAGCTTTTGGTGGTGGGTTGTTTCGGTGCTTGCTGGATCCGTTTGGTGGTGAGATTCGGTGCTTGCTAAGCTTGTTTGGTGGCTGGGTTTCAGTGATGGTCTTTTTGGTGGCTGGGTTTCGTTAGTGGCTGGGTTTTGTTCGGGGTGGTGGTGGTCGTGCCTTTGGGTTTTGGTTTTGGGTTTTGTTTGGGTGTTTGATGATTTTTTGTTTAGGTGTTTGGTGAGTTGGGTATTGGGTTTGAATTACTTGGCGGTGGTGGTGGGTGGTGCTATTGGGATGCTCTACGGTGGCAATGGGTGGTTTGGGTTTTAGGTGGTTTGGATTTGGGTTTGAATTAATTGGTGGTGGTGGGTGGTGCAATTTGGCTAATCAACAGTGGTAGAGGTGGGTGGTGTCATTGGGTTGCTCTACAATGGCAGTGGGTGGCTGAGAGAGATAGGAAAAAAGAATTCAGTTTTTTATATTATATTATTTTATTGTGTAGTTATATTATTTTAATAGGTTATATATAAAAATAAAAACTAGGATGTAGGGTGTATTGTAAAGTGAGTTAGTATAATAAATAAAGTAAGCTTTTAGATGGTAAAATAGCAACTGGTTCCCATCCCCGGTTGTTAGTGCTCTAAGTTTTGCATCTCTTGATTAAGGTCTTGAGACTGGGATGTTAAACCATTCACACCAATTCGTATATAATAGGAAAAATGTGTAGAATTTACACAGTTTTTTTTTTTTTTTTTTTTTTTTAATGACTCATATCAATTCGTGTATAATTGTGTAAATTTATAAGTTTGTTAGATTTAATTGTGCAAATTTACACTAACCTAATTCATTTTACATTTAGTTATTTATTATTTCTTTATGTATCTAGAGAATGAAAGAAGAGAGTAGATGGTGATTGTTGTGTGTGAAAAAGAAAAACAATAAAAAAAATAAAAAAATGTAGTATAAAATAAATAATCTAATGTATAATAATATAATATTTTAAAAAGTAAATATATAAAATAAAAAAAGTAAATACTTATATTAAAATAGAGAAATTTTTGAACGATAGGCTATTTGTTCTTGCAATAATATTTTTCTTTTCAAAAAAGAAAAAGAAAAGTTGACACTTTCTAATCATGGGATCGACGGTGGTGGAAGACTTTGGACTCACTTAAATGGTTGGTACGCAGTACATATTTTCCAGTTTCCAGTCAATGCCAAAGAAGCTATGGAAAATCCAGGCAGGATTATTTATTAGTGACAGGACAGGACTGTAATTTTCAACAAGGCAATAGTAGGTGATGAAGTGCAAATTCGTCAGTCGAAGTGAATGTGTCTAGATGGAGCCAAGCCCTCATCTCTGTAACAGTAGAAATGGTAAGGTAGCTTCCTCAAAATGGTCACTGGTGTAGTGCCTGCCACAACGTCTCCGATGCCAAAGTCAGTACAAGGAAGCTCTCAAAAAATAAAGCAATGTAGTGGAACAACAACAAGTATTTCTGATTGTGTCTATGTACCTTCTACTGGCGTTGGGAGGGCTGTATATATACATTCCTGTAACTCCTAGCCGCTGTGACTGTTATGGTGGTTTTAATGCTTCTCTTGGTAACGCCTCATGGTCAATGATGTGAGCTTTGATGGGCTTCCAACGGTTTGTACAGCTGTCCCTGTAACCGTCCGCGACATTTATTAACCTGTATTTAATGGCTTCTTTTCCTCCGTCAGTAATGTGGCTTGCATGTCAGAGGCACCTGGTTAATCCGTCTGTCAATACTGCCTCGTTGGTTTTGATGAGGTCGTCTAGAGAAGTTGAATTCGTCAGTCCCATCAACTCCCCCCGGGTTCTGTGGTCGTCGTGACGTGTCATGACGATCACAGAAGATGAAAGGTCTATGGGTTGTATATGACTCTTGGGATTTCGCTCCGCATTAACTGCATAGCAGTGGTGCCACACGTGTTGTGGCCACATGGCACGTTCTGACTTGTGGAGTTAATGTTCCAATTGTATGACCCTTGGGTTTCCCGCTGAATTTCAGTTTTTTGAGCCTTGGTTTATAGAATTCTTCTCTCCTCCATTTTCCTTTTCACTTTTTTCAAACTCTCAATCATTACTCTGAGTGTTTTCTTCTCCGTTATTTCTCTGTGATTCTTCTTCGATTTTTCTCTGTGGCTCTTCTCCGAACTGGTGCGTGGCAGGACTTTCTACATTTTTCTTTTGAGGTATGTCTCTCTTCTCACTTTCCGTTTCTTTTTTTTTTTTCTGCGTAGACATACACTATGGTGAATTTCTAATTTTCTCTCCCTTTTCTCTCGTGTTTGTTTTTGGGTCTCGGGGCTTTTAGGATTTATCTTTTTTCCTTTGTTTTCTGGTTTTTCCATGGTTAGTGGCTCTACGGTTAGGATAGCTTGTCCCTCAATTTCCTTTCTTTTTGTGCGTTTAGAAGGGTCTTTAGGGTTTTTCCCACATCTTGAGAACTTTGTTTTTGAGGGTAATAGTCTGAGCGTTGCATTGGCTGATTTGCTGCCTTTGCTTCGTCAATCCATTGATTGGTTCGAGGGTTTGGTGAGAGAGCAAGAGATCATGTCTGAGGTGAGATCGAGCGAATTAGAGACTAGGTTGTCCTCTAATGACAGTCCGGTAGAGGCTGGGGGCAATACTGCTGTTTTTGCTCTCTGGGAGGTTAGGGCTTTTTATGTCCTTGAAGAGGTGTGTGGCTTAGACGTCGACACGCTTTCTAGGTTTAAGGATAGCTTCCGATTTCCGGACAGGGTTGGGGTTCGTCTACCCAGTGAAGAGGAACGGGCTTGCCACTTCTTCCTTGGGGAGGTATGCTTCTACAAGGTTGCTTTCCTGTGTGGTCTTAAGCTCCCCGTCCATCCATTTGTCATGGAGCTGTTAAGCCATTTTGGCATTGCTCCTGGGCAACTTTTGCCCAATTCGTGAAGGATAGTGGTCCGCCTAATGGGAATATGGTTGGCTGCTACAGACGGTGACATGATCAGAGTGGACGAGCTCGTCTACCTGTATCGTCTAAAGGCGTCTAAGGAGCACGGGTACTATGAGTTGGTGCCGTGGGAGAGGAGAACTAGGATCGTTTGGGACCTGCCTTCGTCCTTCAGATACTGGAAGTCCCGATTCTTCTTTGTTTTCGGGGATGATTGGGAGACACCCTCTAACGAACTTTGGGGTGATCTCCCAAGGCTGCTCCATCGGTGGGGTACCTCGAATTTAGGTGCGTCATTATTTCTCATCGTCATTAATTTTCGTCGTGTTTATTTATCGTCACTAACTCTCCCACCCATTGTCTTCTGCAGTTAAGAGACGGTCTAAGCTTAAAAGTAGGTACACAGGACGTGTTGAGAAGGCGATTGAGTACGCGAAGACGATTGAGGACTGGGACGATCTTGTGGATCCACGGACTCTTGCCTTCTATTGCCTAGGCCCGGAACCGTCTGCCTACGTCCTACGAAACATAAATATTAAGGAGAAAAAGAGTAAGTGTTAGCCTCGTCATTGTTGACTCTTTTTTATATACACCTTTGCTCATGAGTTTTTTTTTTTTTTAGGAATGACGACGAAGTTTAACCAAAGTATGTACGCCCGAATGAGGCCAAAAAGAATGAGCCATTGTCCAATCTTGGGGCCAAAAATGTAAAGGTGACGGACAAGGGTGCCTCCGTCACACCTGCGACCCCGGTTACCCCTGGTGTTGAGACGGCGAGGACAGCCTCCCCAACCACCTTGGTTGAAGAAATCTCTCCTCAACGGAAGAGGCAGCGGATTGGTGACAAGGAGAAGGAGAAGGCCGACTCTCGTTCATCCAATGTCTGGGACGATGCTGGGATTGCGATGGCTAGGGCTCAGGAGATTTTTACTGCTGATGAGATGAAGGTATTCACAGGCTCGTCTCCTAGTGGGCTTGTGGGTCGTCATCTCCACAAGCTCGTCCAGGTAATGCCCTTGTGCAAGCTCCATTTTCCCTTCTCTTTTTTATTTTTATTTATTTTTATGTTGTTTTGAGATCTACTACTTCTTTTTTTTTTTTTTTTTAGGTGCTGGGGGAGAGCCTCCATCTTTTCTCGGAGTATCTTGCTCAAGAGGCTAAGGTCGAGTCTGCACTGTCCCGGGTGGCAGTCTTGGAGGCGGAGAATTCAAAGTTGAAGAAAGAGTTGATAACTGTCATGGGCAAAGCTAACCTTGCCAAGGAAAAGGCCAAGATTCTCAGTGACGACCATAGGGCTGAACGGCAGTTGACTATGGAAAAGGATGAGCAACTCCTGGCTGCTAAGGAGAAGATCAAAACTATAGCTGTTAAGGCCGTCGAAGGTTTCCAGCAGACTGAAGAGTACAATACTGTGCTTTTCAGCTGGTACTTCAAAGGGTTCGAGCTTTTGAGAAGATACTTCATCAAGCACCCTTCTGGAGTAGATTTGGAGAACCTGGACCTCGAGGAGGTAGACAAGGAGATGGCTGCTGACGAGGCTTCTAACTCCACTGCCCCTGATGGTGATGCCCCCGAGAGTGCTCTTCCCCCTCCATGTGGTGATGACACAGTTACCGACGCCTGACCCTGTTACTTGTAAAAAAAAAATTCTTTTTTTTTTTCGTGGGTGCTCGTGATGTTTTAGGCTTTTTGTAAATCTAATTTTAGAACAATCTTTATTCTACTTTGAGAACAACGTTTTTAGCCCAATGTTTGTGGGCCCTTAATTTTGATGTAAAAACAATGGTGGCTACCCGTCATTTTTGGGCTTAAATTAAATTTGTAGTTGCATACTTACTTGCTTGCGTTCCTTTAGTTTCTCTTTCTGCGTCAGCATTTAGGACTTAGCAAAGTTTTTAGTTGTGACCCTTCTTTGTCTTTGTCAACACCTTACTCCTGTCTATGCAGGCTCTGTCACTTGAATATTTGGTGAACTGGTTAAACCCTTTTCAAAAGACGTTCTCTCTTTGCAGCCTTGTCTTCAGGCCTGCACTTGAGTAACACCTTGAACAGGTTTGTTGCAAGGTTCTTGTTGTCAGTAACTTACATTCGTCAATAACTTACATCCGTCTAAGCGGAATCTGGCTACTTAGCCATTCTTATGTTTGACTTACACCCATTTAAGGGATCTTGTCATTTTTAGCATCGTCAGTAACTTACATCCGTCTAAGCGGAATCTTGTTACTTAGCCATTCTTATGTTTGACTTACACCCATTTAAGGGATCTTGTCATTTTTGGCATCGTCAGTAACTTACATCCGTTTAAGCGGAATCTTGTTACTTAGCCATTTTTTGTGACTTTTATTGCACTAGATCTGCTTTTAAATATGGGCTGAATAGTCATTTTTATTGCTTTCAAGAATGAGTACAATTGTCTGTTACATCTATTGGTGGTATTTCTTCAAGTGCTCAATGTTCCGTGGTTGCGGGAGTCTCTGCCTGTCTAGGGTCTCCAGGTGATAGCTGCCTTGTTTGGAGTAATGGACGACCCGGTAGGGTCCTTCCCATGTGGGGCTGAGTTTTCCTTGGGCAGAGTCTATGGTTGCTGGGGTGACCTTGCGTAGGACGAGGTCTCCTATGTCAAGTCGTCTGAGCTTCACTCTCTTGTTGTAGTACTCGGCCATCTTCTGCTGGTACTTAGTCATCTTGCCGGAGGCTTTCTCTCTCACTTCATCTAGGCAATCTAGGTTGACTTATAACTGGTCGTCATTATTCTCCTTGTGGAACATCTCTCGCCTGATGCTGGTTATTCCTACCTCGACTGGGATTACTGCCTCGGTGCTATAAGTGAGTTTGAAGGGGGTTTCTCTTGTTGGGGTTCTCACCGTGGTCCTGTAAGCCCACAAGACACTGGGCAATTCGTTCGGCCAGGCACCCTTTGCGTCGTCCAATTTGGCCTTGATAATCTTGAGTAGTGTCCGATTCGTCATCTCCATCTGTTTGTTTGTTAGTGGATGTCCCAGGGATGAGAACTGGTTCTTGATCCCTAGGCCTGAACAAAAGTCCTTGAAGCTCTGGCTGTCAAACTGCCACCCATTATCTGATATGATCATTCGTGGAATCCCGAACCTGCAAATTATGTTCTTCCACACGAAGTTCTGGATCCTGGCTTCAGTGATGGTTGCTAGTGCCTTTGCTTCGACCCACTTTGTGAAGTAATCAATGGCGACTAGTAGGAATTTTACCTGTCCTTTACCTTGAGGTAAAGGGCCAACGATGTCGATTCCCCATTGTGCAAAGGGCCAAGGGGAGAATATCGTCGTCAGTCTTTCAGCTGGAAGGCATTGGACGTTCCCAAACCTTTAGCACTTGTCGCACTTCTTGACGAGCTCCCTTGCATCTACCTGCATTGTAGGCCAGAAATAACCTGTTTTGATAACTTTACTTACCAGTGATCTGGGGCCTACATGGTCTTCGCAAACTCCTTCATGGATCTCCTCTAGAATATATTTGGCTTCTTCTTCGTCCACACACTTCAGGTAAGGCATGGAAAAGCCTCTCTTATATAGTGTGTCATTCAGGATCGTGAACCTGGCTGTTCTTCTCCTGACCTTCCTGGCTTCGTCGATGTCTTGAGGGAGGTGCCCATCCTGGAGAAAGGATATGATTGCTGTTATCCAGCTACCTGTGCTCTGGATTGCGAATGTGGAGATCTCTTCGATGCTGGGGCATTTCTGGATTTCCGTCACCAAGCCTATGCTCGCCGCTCCTTCTTCCAACGATGCTAGCTTCGCGACTTCGTCTGCTACCATGTTTTGGCTTTTGGGGATCTGCACAAATTCCACTTTATCGAATTCCTGAGTCAGATGCTTCATTAGCCTGAGGTATTTCTGCATTCTTTCCTCCTTTGCTTCATATTCTTCCTTAATCTGCCCTATCACCAGCTTTGAATCACTCTGGACTAGTAGGTTCTTAGCTCCAATTGCCTTACCAAGTCTTAATCTCATCAGTATTCCTTCGTACTCAGCCTCTTTATTGGTGGCAGAGAATTTCAGTTGAACTCCATGTTTGAGCACTTCTCCGTCAGGGGTGGTTATGACAACCCCTACTCCCCCCCTCTTTTGGGTTGACGAACCATCGGTCTGTACTGTCCACCGTTCTGTTTCGTTGGTGAGGCTATCCTCGTCTGGGAGGGTGAACTCGGCGATGAAGTCCTCCAGGGCTTACGCCTTAATGGCTGTCCTGGGGTGATACTCAATATCAAACTGGCTGAGTTCCATTGCCTACTGGACCATTCTCCCTACTGCTTCAGGCTTGTTCATGGACTTCCTGATGGGTTGATCCATCATCACCAGTATAGGGTTCGCTTGAAAGTGTGGTTGTAGTTTGCGCGAGGCTACTATTAACGCGAATGCAATCTTTTCAATCCTTGGGTACTTAGCTTCAGCACTTGGAAAGCTTGACTGACATAGTAAACTAGGAGCTGTTTCCTTTCCTCTTCTCGAATGAGGGCTGCGCTTACGGCTGTGATAGATACTGCCAAATACAAATATAAGTTTTCCCCTTCCTTGGATAGACTTAAGAGGGGTGGATTATTCAGGTAACGTTTAAGTTTCTGAAACGCTGTTTCACATTCGTCAGTCCAGGCAAAGGCCTGCTTCAATGTCTTGAAAAAGGGCAAGCATTTGTCCGTCTCTCTAGAGACGAACCTATTGAGAGCTGCAATTCTTCCTGTGAGCTTCTGGACCTCTTTGACGGTCTTGGGCGATGTCATGTTGAGTGTGGCCTGCACCTTCTTAAAGTTTGCTTCTATCCCCCTTTGAGACACCATGAATCCTAAGAATTTCCCCGAGGCTACACCAAAGGCACACTTGCTAGGATTCAACTTCATCTGGTATTGTCTGAGGGTGGTAAACGTCTCCTTCAGGTTGTCCAGGTGGGCAAGTTCTTCTCTACTCTTGACGAGCATGTCATCCACGTACACCTCCATACTCCTGCCAATCTGCTTGCTGAACATCTTGTTTACTAACCTCTGGTAGGTTGCTCCTGCATTCTTCAGCCCGAAGGGCATCACCATATAGAAATAGAGCCCTTGACTTGTGATAAAAGCAGTTTTCTCTTGATCTTCTTCAGCCATTTTTATTTGGTTGTACCCTGAGAAAGCGTCCATGAACGTCAGCAACTTATGCCCGGCCATAGAATCCACCAACTGGTCTATCCTTGGTAAAGGGAAACTATCTTTCGGGCAAGTTTTGTTCAGGTCCGTGAAGTCCACGCACATTCTCCATTTCCCATTCACTTTCTTCACTAGTATGATGTTGGCAAGCCAATCAGGATAGTAGACATCCCGGATAAAGCCTGCTAACAATAGTTTGTTAACTTCGTCTGTAATTGCTTGGTTCTGTTCAGGGGCAAAGAGTCGTCATCTTTGCTGGACGGGCTTTCTCTCCGGGTCCACGTTCAGCTTATGCTGAATGACTTTTGGAGATATGCTTGGCATGTCCTCGTGAGTCCACGCGAAGACGTCCATGTTTTCTTTAAGGAATTGGACTAGTTTTGTCCTCATCTCGGGACTTAGTTTCGTCCTTATTCTCATCGTCTTGGTTGCCTCCCCTTCGACTAGTTCCACTATCTCCAGGGCTTCCACTTTATCTTCTTCTTTCTCCTTGATTATCCACATATGGTTCTCCTTTGCAGCCAATACAACCTGGTAGCATTTCCTAGCTAGGACTTGATCTCCTTTTACTTCGCCGACACCGTTTTCAGTTGGAAACTTTACCTTTAGGCAATAGGTGGACGTGGCTGACTTCCATCGGTTGAGCGTGGGCCTCCCAATAATCACATTGTAAGATGAGGGGCAGTTTACCACCAAGAAGTCTAACTGATGGTTCAACTGCCTTGGGTAGGTCCCCACTGTTACTGTCAACGTCACTATTCCCTTTGGATATACTTTGTCCCCACTGAACTGACGAGGGGGGAGTTAAATGGGCGTAGTCTTCTTGGATCTAGCTTCAGTTGCTGGAAAGCGGGAAGGTAGATGATGTCTGCGGAGCTTCCATTGTCCACGAGGATTCTCTTGGTATTGAATCCTTCTATCGTGAGCATTATGACTAATGGGTCGTTATGAGGCTGCTTCACTCCCCTTGCGTTATCCTCGTTGAAAGACATGTCCTGATCCGTCCGTCTCTGCTTAAGTGGAGGTATCATGTGGATGCTGTTCACCTGCCTTTGACATTCTTTCCTGAGGGATCTGAATGACCTGCCTATGAATGGCCCTCCTACGATCGTCTTTATCTCCTCGATCACATTCTGTGGGGGCTGGGACGTGTTATCTTCATCTCTGGGCGAAGACTCGCACTGATTTTTGTTACCGTCCCTGAACCTGCTAGACTCCCCTTTCTTCACATACTTTTGCAGTTTTCCTTTCCGTATCAACTCCTCTATCTGTTCCTTTAGGTCCCGACAATCTTCTGTATAGTGGCCATGATCCTTGTGAAATCGGCAGTACTTCTTCTTGTCACGAACGTTAGGGGATGAGTGTAATGGCCTTGGCCATTTGAGGTAGTGCTCATCCTTAATCTGCGTCAAAATTTTGTCAACAGGCATAACTAGAGGGGTGAATTTTACCGTTCGAGGAGTTTTTTCGTCTTTCCTTTTGCCCCCGTCACTGGTTCAACGATCTGGACGCTCCCTTTTTGTCCTCTACAATCGTCCTCCTTCCTTCCCTTGTCTTCCGACTTTTCTACGTCCCTTATGGCTGCTAATGCATCTTCAGCATTCATGTACTTTTGTGCCTTCGGGAGCATTTCCACCATCGTCTTAGGAGGATTCTTTGCGAGTGAAACCATGAACTCTTTGGACTTCAGCCCTGCCTTAAAGGTCGTTAACTGCACTTTGTCGTCAGCGTCATCTACCTCCAGGGTCTCTCGAGTAAAGCGTTTCACGTATGACCTCAGGGTTTCCTTCTCCCTTCGCCTAATAGTGAGCAAATGGTCCGTTGGCCTCTTAGGGCGTTGTCCCTCGACAAAGTGGCGCAAAAAGGCGTTGCTCAACTACTCGAAACTGTCGATGGACGAAGTTGGCAACTTTGTGAACCACTCCCTTACAGCTCCTTTGAGAGTGGTAGGGAAAGAACGACACAGTATTTCGCCAGGAGGCTATTGAAGGCCTAATGTCGTCTTGAAGGTGTTGAGATGGTCTTGGGGGTCCTTAAGTCCGTCAAACGGTTCAAGTTGAGGTAACCAAAACTTTGACGACACTGGGCATTCCAAGACCACTGTAGTGAAGAGAGAGTCTGTTGCCCTGACAATCCTATCCAGGCTTCGGTTCGTTTTCTCCTTAATGGCATTCTTTAACTCGTCTATCTCCTTCCTCATCTCTTGAAGAAGATCTGAGTTCTGTTTATCTGGAGTAGTAGGCCCTCGATGGTCACTTCTTCTATGGCTATCTCCCCCATCCTCCAGGTTGGCTCTGGACCGATTCTCCTCCTGTTGAAGCCGCAGCCTCATTTCTTGATTCTGCCTGGTGAGCTCTTCAACGGTGGCTGCAAGAGCCTGGACTTGCTGAGCTAAGGCTGTTGAATCCTGGTTGGATTCCATCTGAATATAGAAGTTGATAGAAACTACGTTTTCGAATCTGAGTACGAAAACGTCGCTCCCCACAGATGGCGCCAAACTGATGAAGTGCAAATTCGTTAGTCGAAGTGAATGCGTCCAGATGGAGCCAAGCCCTCGTCTCTGTAATAGTAGAAATGGTAAGGTAGCTTCCTCAGAGTGGACACCGGTGTGGTGCCTGCCACAACGTCTCCGATGCCAAAGTTAGTACAAGGAAGCTCTCAAAAAATAAAGCAATGTAGTGGAACAACAACAAGTATTTCTGATTGTGTCTATGTACCTTCTGCTGGCGCTGGGAGGGTTGTATATATACATTCCTATAGCCCCTAGCCGTTGTGATTGTTATGGTGGTTTTAATGCTTCTTTTGGTAATGCCTCATGGTCAATGATGTGAGCTTTGATGGGCTTCCAACGGTCTGTACAGCTGTCCCTGTAACCGTCTGCGGCATTTATTAGCCTGTATTGAATGGCTTCTTTTCCTCCGTCAGTAATGTGGCTTGCACGTCAGAGGCACCTGGTTAATCCGTCTATCTATACTGCCTCGTTGGTTTTGATGAGGTTGTTTAGAGAAGTTGAATTCGTCAGTCCCATCAACTGCCCCCGGGTTCTGTGGTCGTCGTGATGTGTCATGACGATTATAGAAGATGAAAGGTCTATGGGTTGTATATGACTCTTGGGATTTCGCTCCGCATTAACTGCATAGCGGCGGCGCCACATGCAACGTGGTCCACCGTGAGGACTATATAATTTCTCAAATAGTTGGCACGCATAACATATTTTCCAGTTTCTAGTCAATGCCAGAGACGTTGTGGAAAATCCAAGCAGGATTATTTATTAGTAACAGGACAGGACTGTAATTTTAAACAAGGCAAAGAATATTAAATAGTAGGCAAAAGCTTCATTTTACACCTAGTAATGGGAAATCTTGTTAGAAAAATTATAGCAACCAACTCCGATATCCAGTTGGCCTTCTTCTTTGTTCACTAGTCCCTCAGCCTACAGGCAATACAGTAGTCAATCAGTCAATTACTGGGAAAGTGCTGCTTGTGCTTTGTAATCGAAATATCAAATCTGCAATTCTTTGTTAAAGAGTTCTGTCAAAGGTTATATATTTTGGGTCATGTTAACGGATGTTTTTAGGATAATAGTTAATAATCTATTTTAGAAAAATTTTGACACCACTTTTATGAAAAATGAAAAAAAGCTATAAAAATATTAATTATTTTTTTTCTCTTTTCTCATTAAATTTTTCTTAAAATAGATTGCTAATTATTGCCTAAGGACATATGTTAACATTTCCTATATTATATATACCTACTCCCTCGTCTTTTTTCGCCGTAAATAGAGGTTATTACTTATTAGTATTACTTTCAAGTCAACACAAATTTAGTACGGAAGATAAAATACAATGGATTGTGTTACATTTTCCTCGAAATCAATATGAATGAGTAAATTTTATTGTCTTAAATTCCTCTTCTTTTTTTTTTTTTTTTTTGATTGGAAATGAAATTCTATCATTTGTCCACTAAGAAAAAGTATTTTTTGTTTATTAAGAAAAATATTCTTTGTCTACTGAGAAAATACATTTCTTATCCATCCAAAAATAGGTATTTAAATCTTATACATAGAGAATAGTCATAATACCACAAAAGAATTAGTTTGAAAGGGCACAATTAGAAGATGAGCTCAGATCTCTTTGGCAATTCGTATTAATGGCTTGGTTTTGGTATTTTTTGGTGAGAATTTCTTTTCTCTCTTGGTTATTATGCAGTTTTGCTTTGGTCTTTTGTGAGTGTCACTTTACTTTGTTTTGTACTGCAAATTAGTTTGTGAGAAGCTCTCTTAGTGGTGTGGCAATTTATATTATTTAATTTGGGTAGTGTAGTTTGTCTTGTGTTTAGATGATTGTCACTTATTTTTTGTGTAGAACTACAACTTGATATTATGTGTGGCTTTGGGTCTTTGGTTTGAGATAGAGAGAAATATCTTTGAGGGTACTGTGCTATATAGAGAAAAGTTTCCCTTGTATAAAGTGTAGTCCTCAATCTTCATATTTGTGAGGAATGGGTATTTGGGTGTATTGAGATTTTAGACTTTGTGAGAGTATCTCTACACTATCTTTGTCTTATCCCAAATATAATTTAGTGAATTCACCTCTGCAACTCGTGGATATAGGCTATTGCTGAACTATGTAAATTCTTCGTGTTTTTATGATTGGGCCTATTGTTATTTCAAGTTCTTTTTACTCTTATAATTCATTAGGAGATCCTGTTCAAGCCCATAATATAATAAATCAATATTGCATGAGAAAAGAGGCTTAAAGCTGATATTACAAAGTGAAATTATAATGCTTCACTTCCCTCACATTGTCAATTTAAGTTTGATCAGATCCTTATTTTAGTTTAGAGTGAATATTTGATAAGGATGTGGTGTAAAAGGCTACTTTTACCCATCCACTAATTTTGTGCCACATTAGATTTGTGTAAATAAAACATTAGAACCAATCTCATACGATCACACCCTTTAATACCTAATGGAACAATAAAAAATTAGACACATCAAACTAAAAATTCAGTAAATACCATTAGAGGCCTCCATCAAAGCCGCCAGAGTCTAAAAAATCTGTTGGAGTCGCTTGGCTTGGCCTAGGCTAAATTTTCAAGCTTTGGTAATTTTTTTTTTTTTTTTTTTTATATTTTTCTTTGGGTCATGCTAACGAGTAGCCTTAGGGCATTGGTTAATAATTCATTTTAGGAAAGTTTTGACACCACTTTTATGGGAAATGAAAAAAACTATCAAAACATTAATTGCTTTTTTTCTTTTCCCATAAAAACTTTCTTTAAATTGATTATTAACCAATGCCCTAAGGGCACTCGTTAGCATTTCCCTTTTTCTTTTTATGTTTCCCTTTAAATGGTCAAATTTTTGCACATGATATTTGTTCATTTTGCGGGGATGTGTTATAATCAAGTAATACCAATAGTCTAATTATGATTGTTAGCAAGTTCTTGCTACTAGGAATCTTGAATTTGAGTTCTAGTAGAAGAGAAGGGTGGATTTGATTTTGTCAGGTACTTTGATTATTTAGATCTACTTGCCGAATTTTTAATCTTTTAACGATGATGACATGAAATAGGTTTTTTTTTTTTTTTTTTGAGATGTTATCAAGTGTATTAGGATGTATTGATTTTACAATGAATTTTAAGTAAAAAGGCTGATGTGGCATGTCCTTATTGGTTGGTGAAAACCAAAGGATTTACATCTTGTCCTTATTGAATTTGTTCTCTTTAGTTTAATTTGTTGGTGCAAACACAATAATAATGGAAATAACACAATGAGAAACCGAAAGCCTTTGGTTGGCTAAACTTTGTAACAAGTAGGAGGTTTCAAGAGGCTGATTCATTTCCAATTTTGATACCTCCACCCTTCACCTCCCCCATGCGCACGTATCTAGCCCAATATTTGAGACAATTCATGTTAGCCCATTAATCACCAGAATTAAAAAGAATAAAATAGTCTTTTTCCTTTTCAATGTAGGATTAAACATTTTCACTAACTCCTCATCTTCCATATTCACTCCCATATCTTTACATTTATGTTATAACATTTATTCATTTTAATTATTTAATATTAAAATGCTCCAACATAATTCTCCATAACCCATCTAATCCCATGCAGAGTCTTATATTAATTATGCTTGACAGCCAATGGCGGAGCCAAGATTTTGTCTTTGAAAGGTCCAAAAATGAAAAAAAGAAAAAGAGATAATTAAAATTTCCCCTGTCTATACTACCACATTCATGCTAAGTATAATAATTAAAATAGTATTGTAAACATGTGTTACAGAAAGTGTATTTATTAAATTTAAACAAATCATGAGACAAGATTGACAAAAAGATTTAATAACGTTAACTTATGTGTAATCCAAATATGTCAAAAACAAGCAGTGATATAAAAAGTTGAATATTTTTATTCAAAATTGTAATCTATACTCTTTAATAGGGATTTATCAAATATTGAATTAGAAGTAAAATTCTCAATAATTTTCCTTTTACTATTAAAAAAAAAAAATTAGACAAAGTATCTATATATAAAAAGAGCCAATAGGCTCATGAACAGTGTTTTTGGTTTAGTGAGTTGCCTTTTTCCTTCTTTTTTTTTCTCTCTCTCTCTCTCTCTCTCTCTCTTCAAGTTCACCAATTTGGTTTGAGCTTGTTTATTTATTTATTTATTTTTAAAGATCTTTATATGTTTACTTTGTACTTGTAATGTAAGCTTACATTGTATACACACAAAAGTGGCAAATATTATATACATTTGCAAAAAAAAAAAAAAAAAAAAAAAAAAGTACAAATTTTGCAAATGTGTACAACATTTGCCCATTTTTATGTGTTTACAATATAAATTTACATTGTAAGTGCAATGTATATTTCTATATATAAAAAGAGTGAATGTGAAAAGTTACAGTAATTTTGCTACAATAGTTTTGGTTTGTTCAATTTTCATTGTTTTGCTGGCCTTTTTTATTTTTATTTTTTATGGTGAATGCATAAAGCTGTAGTAGATTTGGTATATTATTTTTGGTTTGTCCAATTCGTGCTGTTTCAAATTATTATAAAACATTAACACCACAAATTGGCACAATATTTTCACAATTGTTGAGGTGTTAATTCATTATAGATCAAAATAAAATAATAAAATATCATACTAGAACCAATCACAACTAAAAAAAAAAGTATTGTGAAAAAGAAGTGCTACATCCACAATAATTTTCACAACACTTTCATAACAAATCAAATGTGGTAAATTGTTATTGGTTCTAATTTAAACTTACCACTGAAACTACTTTTTTCCCCACCAATAACAACTTGTAGTAACATACTACTTAGAATTTATTGTGAGAATGTCATGGACATAGTATTTTTTTGTGTGAAAAATGTTAAGACATCTTGATGTCATCACAATATTTTTAAAACTGCTGAGTAGTCAATTCTTTACAAGTTAAAATAAAAATATAACAAAATTACAAAGGTATTATGAAAATGTTGCATCATTCTGTTATGTTTTTAGAAATTTTTTGTTGGTTTAATCAACTTTGTTGAGCCAAAATTCACTATTCCACATACAAATTTCTTGGGTTGACTTTTTGTATATTTTTTTTCTTTACACACCATTTTAAGTTAAAACACATAGTTTTATACACAAAAACAAAAACAAAAACTTAGGAAAAAAAAAAACACTTTTCATCCTTTAAGTTTGGGGTAGTTTACAATTCTTCCTTAAACTTTAAAATCAAGCAATTTTTCCCTTAATATTTTGGAAAAGAGCAAATATCTCATATTGTTATTCTTTCAGTTAAATCCCAATAAAAGCTTATGATTCTTAAAATATTTTATTGTGTAATGTCTAAATTACTCGCAAAATTTTAGCATCCCGAAAATTTTCTTTATGTATTTTTAGTTTTAAATGGTAGAAATTCTTAGAAAGTTGGAATGATGATATAAGGTGTTTTATTTGTTATTTAAAGAACGTTGATTTCTAGGTTTAAATTTTCAAAACTTATAATTTATCTAATGAAAAATTTGATGACACATGCCTTTTGTTATTTATTTATTTTTTAAAAATTTTCTTAGCAAAACTTAGTTGTTTATTCTTAGAAGATGATGATATTCGTTATCATTCTTAGAAGTTTTTAGAGAGTAAGTATATTATCTTTAGCAAGTAGGTACAAAAAAACTATTATAGTAAAATAAATATTTATATGTTAAATAGCTACCTTAACTTTGTGGTTGATCAAAATTCTTATACGAATGAGATTAACTTTTTAAGACATAATTAAAAAAATTCTTAAAATTAATGTCTCTTTTGATTAATGTAAATCTCTATATACTTTAAAAATCAAATGATTTATATCTTTGTTTTGTGATACAAAATAAAATCTAAAATTGACCTTAATCATTATTTTTTTTCCACGACAAGCCCGTGCCTTGCACATGTTGCCCTAACTAGTATTTGTATAAGTTTTAATAATAGTTTATTATATTTATATATCATATAATAATAGATTAATTAATTTAATGACTAATAACAAAGGTAAGAAAAATCACACCTAGGGTCCCACGTGTAGGATTTGTAGCAAACTATAATCTAAATTGAAGTGTAGGTTGGGGAGTATAACTTTGCTTTAGAAGACAACTTGAAGTGCAAGTGCAACCCACCATGTGTAGGGCTTAAAGTAGATTGTGATCTAAAATCTGTAAAGAAAATCTTATCTGAATAAGCCATTGGCAGACTGAATGAAGAAGGAAAGAAAAGAAGAAAAATAAAAAGCAAAGCAGATTAACTTACAAGTGAGTCTAAACGTTGGAGATTAAGAAATGAGAGAGAGAGAGCGAGGATGAAGAAGAAACCCTCTGTGACTGTGGTGGTGCTCTAATTCTTTGCCTAGAATTCAAGATGCAGATCAGCGAAACTTGGAGATGCCATCTGTGACTGTGTAATGCTCCAAAGTAAGCTAGAGAAATTTTTTAGTGAGGAAGAAGCAAAAATTACTTTTTTTTTTTTTTTTTTTTAATTTATATTTATTTCCTTTTATTTTCTTTGTTAAAATTGTTACAATAACAATGTGTACTCATCATAATTTATGAATGATCCCTTAATTAAAGTTAATGATGTATATATTCAATTATCTCTAATAGGATTTTAATCCTATTTAATTAAGGTAAAATGTTAGTATTTAGAATTTCTACTCAAATACAATAAATACTAATTATACGCGCACGCACATATCATATACTATATATAATAGCAGAAGTCTTTTCCTGCAATTAAGGGCATGCTACCATGTAGGAAAAATGCCCATCTAAAATTCAGCCATGATCACACTTAAAATGCGATAAATTATATTGTTTCACGTTAAAACACCGTTTGAGAGTGTCTCTATATAAATAAAAAATAACCAGTTAAAATACAAAACTTACAATGCTCCCAGAAAAACTTACAATAGGAGAAAAAAAAAAAGGGCGATGCTCGTTTGATTCCTCGCCAGACGTAGACCATCGAAACTGCAACCATATAGACAAAGAAAAATCTGCCACCATCAGAGAGACAGGCCATGTACCTATAACTGGTAAAGTTTTTGTTTTTGTTTTTGTTATTTTCATTTTCGTTTTCAAATTTGGGAATTGAATATAATTTAGGATTCGTAAGAGGGATAATTGTTTCGGTACAAACCAAAAGAGAAGAAGACTGTGATAGAGAGAGGGAGTTCACTAGGCTGTATGCCTGCCAAAGTCCTATCTCACACCACCATCAGACTCGGTAAAGGTCTTTTTTTTTCATTGTTAAAATTTATGGATTAATTGTTATTTAGATTTGGTTATTTTGGTAGGATTGATATCGATTTAGGTGTTTGGATTAAATTTGATTTTGATTAAGGAATCTGGGTAAGAATGCTTTAGTCTGGGGTATTCGAGTTAAATTCGGGATTGGGTTTTTATTTTATTTTTTCTCTTTTCTTTTCTTAAGTCTAAACGTGGGAATTGGAGTGTGTCTTTTGGGTGGGAGTGTTTCTTTTTAATCTAAACGTGGGAGTGTAGAATTGTGGCAGTATGGGGGTGCTTTTATTTTATTTATTTATTTTTTTTTTGATAAAGTTAAAGTACCGTTTGAAGAAAAGGAATTGCTTGGTTTTAAACCTTTTCAATATTAATAAAACACAAACAAAACAATATGAACAAGCAAAATACACTGAGAGAGAACAGAGGTTCCATATTTAGTGAGATGCAGAGAGAAATACCACTAGACAACTGCCACTGTTTTGCATATTCTAGTCAGATTTGATTTTTCTTTTTTGGGAGCATTGAAATTAATGTGTGTCTGATGTTTGCTTCAGCTTTTTTGTTGCAATGTATTGTGGCACAATTCTAAGCCAAAAGAAGAGTTAAACAGATCTATTCTAATAGATGGGTTCGTGCTCTGCCCCCATCTACTCTCTCTACAACATCTGCTGTTTGTGTTCGTGCTCTGCCCCCATCTCTTTTCTGCAACATCTACAGAAGCTCAACATCATCTCACAGTTTCAAATTAGCATCTTTAATCTTCAATATATCTATGTTTTAATTTAAAACCTGATGCTTATACTACTTAAATTACCATCTATCCTCTTCAATATATCTATATTTAATTTTTTTTTCCCTGCTTAATTGTCTAGGGTTCTTCTTTTACCATTTTTTAAAGTAGATGGGTTGATTCTCTTTTTTTGGATGCTTTGGTTGGTTTTGCTTTTGGTAACATTAGGGATTTTTCCTTTGATTTATTGTGGTTAAAAGTCAAATTTCACCTTGGATTGTTTAAAACCTTTATTTTTAAGACAAAAACAAACTTTCCAATTCAAGTTTGTGCCAAAAAGTGTTACTGTTTGATGTTAATCTTGATTTATGTATTTATTTTATATATCCTTGGCCAATAGAAGCCAAATCCTTAGCCATCATCATATGGGAAATAACCAACAGATTGTTAAACACTAACCAACAAAATGTTAAACATTGTGTGGATTTTGGATTGGTGCTACATGTGTAAGAGAAATGGTGAATCGGTTGACCATCTATTCCTTCATTGTCCTTTCGCTATGGATCTATGGTCTATGGTTTTGGGTCTTTTTGGAGTAACTTGGGTTACGCCGCACACTGTTTTGGGGCTGTTACGGTGTTGGCAAGGCAGCTTTGGTCGTCATCGAAATGGTTATATTTGGTCCATCATTCCTCACTGCTTCTTGTGGTGTCTTTGGAGGGAGAGAAATAGTAGATGTTTTGAAGATATTGAGAGATCTATTCCGGACCTCAAGCTTCTCTTTTTTAGAACTTTAAGGGATTGGTTGTTTGCTTTGCAAAATCAATCATTCCCTTCTTTTATTGATTTCCTAGACTTTTGCAATTTTTGTATTTGATTTCTTTTCACTTGTTCACTCCCTGTGCACTAGGGTGTTCCTTTTTCATCAATATATCTTATTACTTATCAAAAAATATATATATATATATATATATATGGTTGTATGTTTACACATTAATGCTTAAGTATTTTTGTGGAACTGATAAATTACCTTTGATATGGGAGCAATTTTTCATATTTTTACGACTCAAACCATATTACAATGTTTGCTTCCACTTCTTTTGTAGTCCCTCTTTCATCTTTCTTTGTTGTGATTTAAAAAACCTTCTTACCCTGTCATTTTGTTGAAATATAGATTTACTAAGTTCTTTGCCAGGTATGACACTTGGGTAATTTGCAAGAAGAGTTGTTGCATCAAACTGAGAGGTTAGGATAGCCTGATTTTCCCTCTATTTATATCATAAATTGAATTAAATTTTGTCCATTGATATTTTTGGGTTTGATTTGGATTTTAATTCCATATGTTAGTCTGATTTTTTCTTCATTTTTTTTTTTAATTCAATGAATTCTTATTTTGTATTCAACAAAACTGTAAAACTGTTTTGATTTTTTTTTTTTTTGGCTATGCTTTGTGACCAAATTCCTTACAATGATTGCTTCAACTTCTTTTTGTAGTCTCTCTTTCATTTTTTTTTTTTTTTGGTATAATGTTAAAATAATTTTTTTTTTCTGTCCTTTTGTTTAAACCCAGATTTATAACATTCTTTACTAGATATAGTGTTTTGCAAGAAGAGTTGCTGGATCAATCTGACAAGTGGATGTGAGTCTAATGTTGTAAGATTCATCGAATAGTTGAGTCTAGGTACAATTTTACTTAATGTTTCCCTGTGTTATTATTTTCTTCATCGTTAGAGGCTAACATGTTTCATCTTTAATATTTCTATCTTAGTTTCATTAGAGTATAGAGTTTACTACCATATTTCCTGCCGTAATTTTTTACACTATAGAACTCTTTATACCGTCAATTTTCTTTGGTCCTTTTGGTTTAATTTTAGTTAGTAGTTATTACATATTCACTTTTAGTTTAATTCATTTTCATAATGAGACTATTTAATCTATGTTTTTCAGTTTGAAATTGCTAAAGCTTATAGTTTAAATTGGTTAGGATTGAACACTGGTACTATCCGGTTCAAAATTTTAAATTAACTAGTCACATACCCGCGCATTGCGCGTGATAATTTTTTTAGGATGATCTCATTAAATATTTTATTAATACTATAATTTTAGTTATTAACCATTGGTTTTTCATTAGTTTTTAAGTTAATAAAAACCTAAAATATACCTTTTTTTTACCTTTATACACACACACATAGTGAATCTTTACACATACCTTTAAGAAAACTCTATATATTCCACTTTTTTGGATGCGTAAAATTATAGGCTACTATTCCATAATGATAGTGGCTAATTAATTTTATATATATATTTTTTAGTGATCTCATTTGTAACGCTTCTTACCATTATCACATATTTACTAATTGATAATTTGCATAACAAAGACGATAAATGAGAGGTAGCATTGTTCATTAGATTTTCGAAATTAATAGTGTATGAAAATATTATATATATATATATATATATATGTATATGTATTATAAATAAGGTTAAATGAAATGTCAAAAAATGGATTTTTAAATTTTCTAACTTTATTTCTGATGTAATTTCTACTGTAATCAGAGAACGCCTCTTTTTTTAGTTATGATTAATATGGTTTCATAGTTAGAGTTTGATTAGTTTTAAATTTAAATTTAGTACTATGGGCCCGTTTGTTTAGGCGTTTACATTGCACAGAACGGCAGTTTCACGAATCGCGATTCCGGGATTGCGTTTGGCTAGGCGATATCTGCGGGATTGCGTTTTCAATTCCGCAGATTTTTGAGATTTCGAAAATGAAATTTTCTATTGCTTTTTCAGCATCGCGCGGTTCAGGCGATTAGGTTGCCGCTAATTGTTTCATGCGGTTCAGGAAATTATTTACCGAAATCCCAGCCTATCCCTTCTCCATATATATATCTCATCAGTCTTGGTTCTCTCCTCATCAATTTCACGATATTCACTTCTTTCTTCTCTGTGCTCAGTTACTCTCTCCGATTGCCGTCGTTGTTTTACATCACAATTTCCAGGTAAATATTCGCATATCTCATCAGTCTTGGTTCTCTCCTCATCAATTTCACAATATTCACTTCTTTCTTCTCTGTTATTGCTCAGTTGCTCTCTCCGATTGCCATCGTTGTTCTGCATCACGATTTCCAGGTAAACATTCTCCATTACCCATCTCTGAAATAATTATATTGATTTGGGCTTTTGCATGTTAGTTTAGATGACTGAATAAACTCAAAATATTAGAACTTACATGACTAAGGGATTTGTTGTTGCTGCTGTTGTTTCTTTACTGGTTGTGAAGTTTTTAAAACAATTTCAGACAGATGAGGTTGATCAAAACCATTTGGATTGGATGGGATTCATTTTTTCTTGTTGAAAAGTATATGGGTTTGAAGAATATTTCAGGTTGTTGTTGTTGCTGCTGTTTATTTACTGGTTGTGAAGTTTAAAAAAAAAAATTCAGATAGATGGGGTTGATGGAAAATTTCAGGTTGTTGTTCTGATGTGCTTTTGCAGTTTAAGAGTGTTTTGCAGTGCTTTTACTTTTGCAATTAAGAGTTTTTTGTAGTTAAGAGTGTATTACTCAAAACATTTGAAGATGCTTGATGTTGTTTGCTTTTCTATTATAATGTTGTTTTGAAGTGCTGTCCACTATAATATGTCCTTTTTGCATGTGTTTTTTTTTTTTTATTATCATCAATTAAATTTATGATTCATTAAAAAATTTAGGCATTTGTTTCATCCAATTTGTTCTTGCTGCCTTTTAAATTGAACCTACACTTAAGTTGAACTTAGAATGCGGCAAGATTAAAATTTAGCTTTCTATGATGAATAGGCAGGGAATGTGGCTGCTCACACGCTTGCTAAGTGGGGTAAATTCTCAGTTTTTTTTTTTTTTTTTTTTTTTTTTTTTTTTTTTTTAATAATTTGTCTATGGAATCCTCCTCATTGTGTTTCTAGCTTAGTGCGCTCAAAGAGGCCTTAAGTAATTTTGTTTGTTCTTATGTCTTTTGTTTTTGCCTTTTGCTTTGGGTAGCTAGTTTATTGTGTTGTTGTTTCTTTTCAAAAAAAGAATAAAAAACAAAGATTGGTTCACGAATCGTGATTCTAGGATTTTGTTTGGCTAGGCGATATCTGCGGGATTGCGTTTTCAATTCCGCAGATTTTCGCGATTCTGAAAATGAAGTTTTCTACTGCTTTTTCAGCATCGCGCGGTTTGGACAATTGGGTTGCCGCTAATTGTTTCGGCTGAAAACCCAAGTTAGCCTCAACTTCAGGAAATTATTTACCGAAATCCCAGCCTATCCCTTGTCCATATATATGTATCTCATCAGTCTTGGTTCTCTCCTCATCAATTTCACGGTATTCACTTCTTTCTTCTCTGTTATTGCTCAGTTGCTCTCTTCGATTATCGTCGTCATTCTGCATCACGATTTTCAGGTAAACATTCTCCATTACCCATCTCTGAAATAATTATATTGATTTGGGCTTTTGCAAGTTAGTTAAGATGACTGAATAAACTCAAAATATTAGAACTTACACGACTGAGGGATTTGTTGTTGCTGCTGTTTCTTTACTAGTTCTAAAGTTTTTAAAACAATTTCAGACAGATGAGGTTGATCAAAACCATTTGGATTGAATGGGATTAGTTTTTTCTTGTTGAATAGTATATGGGTTTGAAGAATATTTCAGGTTGTTGTTGTTGCTGCTGTTTCTTTACTGGTTGTGAAGTTAAAAAAAAAAATTCAGATATATGGGGTTGATGGAAAATTTCAGGTTGTTGTTCTGACCTGCTTTTGCAGGTTAAGAGTGTCTTGAATTTCTACTGCTTTTGTAGTTAAGAGTGTATTTTATATATACATAGAGAAGCATATCCGAAAGAAATGTGTATTTTAATTGATTGTTGTTGGATTGAAAAACTGAATGAGTTGAACCCAAGCTTAGTGCTCTATGAAATCCTTCAACTAATTAGGCTTTGTTGTATTACTTAGACTTTAGCCTCTATAATAGCAGTTTTTGTAGCTTTAGAAGTGTACCAAGTTCTTTTCCACGAATTAATGCAACTCTTTGAAAGTGGAGATTAAGAGTAAATATATAGAAGATAGTGAGGATAGCGCCATAATACAGTCACTGTTCTAAGCATCAGTTATGATTTTGGGGAGATTAACTGGTTTTCAATTCCCAATTTCATCTGTTTTCTGTTTGGAATTAATTAGATAATGAAGGGATTGAACTTGAGTAATTGCTAGTTTTCAAGGAACTTAAGCTCTAGATTTTAACTACATATGATTTGATCAAGACATAGGTTGTTAGCTCATGCTGTTAAAGGGGAGTTGGTTACTCATATACCTTTTTAGTTTTTGGCAGCTTAGAATTATAGTCTATTGTGGCTTTGGTGTTTGCTCTCATTGGTTTAATTGCAGACTACAAAGATCTATAAATAACAGTATTGGTTGCTGAAAGGGTCAAGGGGAAGGTTGCTCTCATTGGTTTAACTGCAGACTGCAAGAGCTGCCATTTAGGCTAGAGCTCATGGCCCTCTTTGTCTAATTTATGATATCTCTAAATTGTTGGACATGGTTGCTGTAGCTGGTTAGTAGCTCACATATAGAACTTATGGTGTTTGTTTTGTATTTAATTTCTTGATATTCAGACTTTGGTTTTACGTTTTCCAAATTTTCTATGGTGAAGTGACAAATGATTTCCTGACTAGAGAGTGCCAGCAAGACATGATTTAATAACTAGATAGATGACTTCCTTGGTTATTAGAGTTGACCACGGTTTAGATTCCAAATGCTTATTTTATTCTATTGACTGTGAATGCACAATTTAAGTTAGTTTTATTATTCTACTTAACCTTTACTCTTAATGAATTTTCTGAAAAAATTAATGTTTTCCCTTTAAACTTTTGGCAAATTGCTCACTACCCCTGAATGTTAAAGGACTGTCTATCCCTGGAAAGTTTAACTATCAAAACAAGTTAAGGCTCTTAGCTAGATGCCATTTTGGATGCCTTTATGAAGTTTCTACTGCTTTTGTAGGTGGGACTTTTTTATTAATGTAATTGTTAAACTTAATTACATATTTTCAATAATAAAAAACACTGATCATAGGAAAAATGACAATATAACCTTCAAAAAATAGTTAAGTCCTTTTTTGGAATTTACACTCAAAACAGCTATTTTTAAAACAGCTTATCCAAACGCTTAATATGGCTTTAAAAATAGAAAACGCATATTTTCACATTTTTACCAAACACTTATCTGTGGTTTTTAAAATGGAGTTTTGAAAACGCACCTTTTAAAAATGCTAGTTTTTAAAACGCACCTTTTGAAAACTCTAGAGGTTATTACTTATTAGTATTACTTTCAAGTCAACACCTCTAAAATGGAAATGTTGTGCATTATTAAACCCAAAAAATAAATTTAGTATGGAAGATAAAATACAATGGATTGTGTTATGTTTCCTCAAAATCAATATGGAGTAAATTTTATTGTCTTAAATTCCTTTTTTTTTTTTTTTTTGATTGGAAATGAAATTCTATCATTTCTCCACTAAGAAAAAGTATTCTTTGTTTATTAAGAAAAATATTCTTTGTCTACTGAGAAAATATATTTCTTATCCATCAAAAAATAGGTATTTAAATCTTATACATAGACAATAGTCATAATACCACAAAAGAATTAGTTTGACAGGGCACAATTAGAAGATGAGCTTAGATCTCTTTGGCAATTTGTATTTATGGCTTGGTTTTGGCATTTTTTGGTGAGAGTTTCTTTTTTCTTATTATGCAGCTTTGCTTTGGTCTTTTGCAAGTGTCACTTTACTTTGTTTGTATAGCAAATTAGTTTGTGAGAAGCTCTCTTAGTGGTGTGGCAATTTAGGGTCCATTTGGTACGAGATTTCTAGTAATGTTGTTTAAGTTTTGTTAAAATACGTGTGGGTGAAAAAAGTGCGTGGAAATACATGGTGTGATGTTTAAACAACAGTTTTCGTTGTTTAAACACCGTTACCAAACGGGGCCTTATTATTTAATTTGGGTAGTGCCGTTTGTCTTGTGTTAGATGATTGTCACTTATTTTGTGTGTAGAACTACAACTTGATATTATGTGTGGCTTTGGGTCTTTAGTTTGAGATAGAGAGAAATATCTTTGAGGGTGCTATGCTGTACAGAGAAAAGTTTCTCTTGTATTAGGTGTAGTCCTTAATCTTCGTATTTGTGAGGAATGGGTATTTGGGTGTATTGAGATTTTAGACTTTTTGAGAGTGTCTCTACACTATCTTTGTCTTATCCCAAATATAATTTAGTGAATTCACCTCTACAACTTGTGGATATAGGCTATTGCTGAACTATGTAAATTCTTCATGTTTTTATGATTGGGCCTATGTTTTTTCAAGTTCTTTTTACTCTTATAATTCATTAGGAGATCCCGTTCAAGCCCATAATATAATAAATCAATATTGCATGAAAAAAAAAGGCTCAAAGCTAATATTACAAAGTGAAATTATGATGCTTCACTTCCCTCACCTTGTCAATTTAAGTTTGATTAGATCCTTATTTTAGTTTAGAGTGAAAATTTGATAAGGATGTGGTGTAAAAGGCTAATTTTACCCGTCCACTAATTTTGTGCCACATTAGATTTGCGTAAATAACATATTAGAACCAATCTCACACAATCTATCCTGTCATTATCTAATTACCCAACTCCTAATAAAATATTAAACAATAAAATTAAATAAAACTACATAATGTTCCAACTCCCTTCTTTCCAAGTTGCTTCTCACATACAACATCACTTCTTGGGCTTAAAAGGATCTTATGACTGAGCATCCACAGAGGTGGCAAGCTTTTTGGTGCTACAAAACTATCTTTAACCCGATTTAAAAGTTGTTGCATGCTTGAATTGTGTGAAGGTGGAATGATTTGATTTTGTGGAGCTCCCATGGCCTTCATATCTTGTTCATATCTAGCCAAACGCAAGGATTTGCATATCACTTGCATTTTGTTGATACTTTCAACTGCTAGGGATTGTATCTCTTTCAGTTTCTCCATGCATTTCAACAATTGTTCCTTCGTACTTGGCTCTGATACCAATTGTTACAAACCAATTCAGTTTGTTGGTTACCTCGAGGGAACCAAGACCTCCTAATTGATAGATAGACCACTTCGAGAGAGTCCAGTCCTCCAAAGTGAATACTCACCCAATAATAATATTTTTCAGCTTCTTTTATTAATCAACATCAAGCTATATATATAGGTGGCTTTACAAGATAAAACTAACATTTAAATTCAAAAGAAATCTAATCTTTATCTACTACAAGTAGATAAGATTTATTCAAATACTAAGCTAACAATCTATCCTATCATTATTTATTTTTATTTTTTTAGAGAATCCGGCCAAGAAGGCTACTTTAATTAAAAGAAGAAAAATACGACAGATAACATGTATACAGATCCGGAGGAACAAACTCCATCCAAACCAACAAAGGACAAGACAACCTAGCTCTCTTAGCCAAGGCATCAGCTAAAGTATTACCTTGCCTACACACATGAGAGAAAGAAAGGCTCTGAAGAGAGCTAGCAAACAACAAAATGTCTTGAATAATATGACCACAAGACGAATGTAGTAAAAGTCTATTACTAATAGCATGAATGGAAGACTCCAAGTCACCCTTAAAGACAACATTACAAAGACCAAGTTCCCAAACAAAATGAACTACATGCCTAGCTGCCAAAGTTTCAAGAGTAAAAACAGACTCTAGAATGGGAATTTGCTCTGCCAAAGCCGCAACCACCTCCCCATGTTCGTTTCGAACAGCCATGCCAATACCTACTGCCATTAAATCCTCAAAAATTGCCCCATCAAAATTTGCCTTCACAAAACCCGCATCAAGAGGCTTCCACCGAGGTCTCCTTGCACGAACCTTCTTGCTGGGACAGCGACGGACCTCCTGGAACTCCTGCAAGTGACGACGCGCAACGCCAGCAACCTTGTTCAGCGGCCATACCACCTCACCAACCCACAACTTATCATTATTTAATTACTCAACTTCTAATAAAATTAAACAAAAACTAGGCAAACATTATTATACAAGTGAGTCAAGTTCAAAATTTATTCTTTGTGCTTAAAAGAAGAAATCAAACGATGGATGCCAAGATTTCCTCATCATTTTCTGACGCACTCTTGCGCTTTGAATTTTTGAGGAGGGAAGAAGCATTGTACAACCTTGCCGCAATCTTCTCTCTATAAACAAGTGGCTGGTTGCTTTTGTGCAGAATCTGCACAACCTCTTTCATGGAAGGCCGCTTAGAAGGTTCTGTATTCGTACAAATGATTCCAAGAATGAAAACAGACCTCATTTCTTCCAAATAACTGGGTTCCTTGATCTCCTCATCCAATGCATCAACTATAGGGATGTCATCTTTAATGTAACGCTATGCCCATTCGGCAAGGGATGTGTGTTCATCACCATAACTAGCTTCCCTTCCAGTAGTTAGTTCCAGAAAGATAACCCCAAAGCTATAAACATCAATCTTCTCATTAACTCGAGTTGTGTGAGCATACTCTGTAGTTCAAATTTACAACACAAACTAAAATAGAATTCCTGCTGGTGGAAAAGGAGGAAACGAACATCACTATTAGAATGAAACTTATAAATTTGTATATCACACACTTGGAGCTATGTAGCCAAAAGAATCAGCTACAACTGACATTGTAGCAAGTTCTCCCCGCTTGAACATCTTGGCTAGACCAAAATCAGCTATCTTTGCGTTGAACTCAGAGTCTAAAAGGATGTTACTTGATTTCACATCTCGATGAACAATTGGTGAGGAGCAGCCATGGTGCATGTAATAGAGCCCCTTGGCAGCCCCAACTGCTATCTGCAATCTCTTAGGCCAATCCAGGACAACATGCTGGACTAAACTTGAGGTGGATGATGCTCTACTCTTCCTATGCAGCCATTGATCCAGGCTATGGTTTTTTGAATACTCATAGACTAGAAGTTTAGAATTTTCATTGGACATACAACAAAGCAGCTTCACTATGTTGGAATGTCGAATCGAACCCAGTATTTTAACTTCTGCATGAAATTCTTTCTCAAGTTTCTGCTCTAGCTTTCGGTTATTCCAAATTCTCTTCACAGCAACAAAATTGTTTGAATCATTGACAACAACACGGTATACCTTCCCTGATCCATCGCTACCAATCACATTATTTTCTGTCAATCCTGACAAAATGTCTGATTCCCTGAAATTCACCTTCTGGGAATATGGTGAACTTCCATGTGGAATCTAATCCATGCTTTCCCTTCCTATAAATACAGATCATTGCAACTACAACACTCAGTAGAGCTGCTGCCACAAAACTTATAATTAAAGGAAGATATTTGGAGGGAACTTTGCTCGGTTTACGATGGTCAGAATTGTTGCAGCTACTAATGTTTAGTGATGGCTTATTAGCATAGAGAGCAAGATTGTTCAAGAAGCTGCTGGCATATGCATCATTTTCAAATTGTGTTGGGATCCTCCCAGTCAAATGATTGGAAGAGAGATTGAGTAAAGTGAGCTTCAGGAGGCCAAGTTGGAGAGGTATTTGGCCAAAAAGTTGGTTTTTTGACAAGTCCAACTCTGTAAGACCTGCCAAATTACCTAATTTCTCCGGAATAAGTCCAGAGATTTTATTTCGACGAAGGTTTAGAGTATTTAACGTTTTCCATGATATAATATCTGGTGGAAGGGGGCCCAAGAGTCGATTTTGATCAAGAAAGAGAGTTGTTAAATAAGGAAGAGATGTTAATTCTCGAGGAATTGTGCCAGTAAAGAGGTTATTACTAGCCTCAAATACCTCCAAATTCCTCCAGGTTGACACTTCAGCTGGAATCTTACCCGAAAAGTAGTTGTTATTTATTTCCAATCTTGAGAGATTCCTTGCCACTCTTTGAGGAAGCTCGTCTGTAAATGAATTGTTGCTTAAAATCAAGACGCTCAAATTCAACGATGTCCATAGGCCACTAGGAATATCCCCAGAAAGCCTATTATTGTAAACAATCACAATTTTCAAACCATTGCAATTGCCAAGCGACTTAGGCAATTCTCCAGTGAGGTTGTTGTTAAAAGCTACCACACCCACCAACCTTCCGTTATCACACAAGTGTTCTGGTAACTTGCCTTCAAGCTTATTTTCTGCAACCTGGAACTCTACAAGCATAGAATACTGCCCAAAGTCCGGAGGCAGAGTCCCTGATAAATTGTTGCTAAACACTTTATGGACCACCAGACTTGGAAGACGGCCAATACTGTCTGGGATTTTTCCAGATAACTGATTGAAAAACAAACTCAGACCTGTCATGTTTCTGACTCTGCCAAAATCATCAGGTATGCTTCCGGTCAATTTGTTAATCGAGAGGTCAATAACATCAATGTTTAATGCTTCCACCACCCGAGGAATCTCCCAAGACAATTGGTTTCTGTAAAGATACACAATACTTAAATTCTTTAGCATAAATAAACTGCTTGGAATTTTCCCAGTCAGATTGTTTATTGACAAATCCAAATGCACCAAAGCCTCCATTTCTCCAATCGTGTTTGGGATTTCTCCATTCAAATTAGACGCAGTAATCCATAAAAACTTAAGCTTCTTCAACTCAGTGAAACTCGAAGGCAACTCTGCTGCTGTCATGTTTACATTATAGGCCAACTGCAGTGACTCAAGTTTGAACAAGTAGCCTATTTCTCGCGGGAAAGAACCGTTGAATGCACACTGGAAAAGCTGAAGCATCCTTAGCTCTGTTAATTGTCCAATAGATGATGGAATGTTACCATAGAAGCTGTTGGCTCCAAGGTTGAGGCGGCGCAGGCGAGACAAGCGGTGAATGTCAACGGGGATTGTGCCGTTGAAGTAATTCTACGAGGAGGTCGAGCTCTTCAAGCTTGGAACAGTTGTAGAGAGCTTTAGGAAACTCTTGAGAAATGAAGTTGTATGAAAGGTCAATGACTGTGAGGTTCTTGAGGTCACAGATGAAGGGTGGGACTGTTTGGTTGATGTTCTTGTTTTGAAGAAGTAGTTGGGTGACTAAGCCGTTGGTACAGGTGATCTTTGGCCAGTTACAATGGTGAGAGGAGTTTAAGGAGTTCAAGTGGCTTAGAGATAGTGGATTTTGCCAGTGGCTTAGAGATGGTGGGTTTTGTCAATGTTGCTTTAGTTTCAGGAGGACTGTTTGTTCTTTGTCATTTAGCTGAGACTCAGTGTTCGCATGTCCAAAAAGGAGGAGAAGGAAGGAGAGGAAGATAGTTGTTTTGGTCATTTGGAATTTCGGACGTTACAAGTTCGTTATTCCGTTTTCTCAACTCAAATATGAGCAATTGGCGAGCAATCACAAAGAATTTGCTCACTTTAAGACGGCTTGAACCAAGGAAATTTACGTTAGGGTCCCAGTATGAGAAAACTTTGCACCATTTTGTAAACTAATCATTACCCATTCTAAAAATAATTGGTGATTAATTCTAAACTAAATTCGTAATAATTTTCATTTTGATATAAAAAATCAAAGAATTAGTTATGATTTCATCTTATATTTTGTTGTGAACCTTGTTTTAATAATATTCATGATTAAACATTCTCTTGTCATTGTTGCAATAGAAATTATTAGAACAAGTACAACCACTATAACCACTTTATAAACAAATCAATTGATTTTCTAGTTCTTACTAGTCATTGGCACAATTCAAAAATATTTAATATTCTTTTAAAAAAATTGAGATATCAAAACCATATTATGCTAGAATGGTAAAATTTGTCACAAGTATTGTATCTAAGTGACACATCATGGTGTTTTTAGGGTTCAAATCCTCACTCCCTTCACTATTGTAAGTTTGTACTATCAAATAATAATAATATTGAAATTTCCTTTTCATTAGTTTTTATTTTTTATTTTTTATAATTTGTAAATTCTTTAGAATAAAACTTAACTTACTAATTAACAAATATCTTCAACTCTAAAAGGGTTTATAGTCTCACAATCAAACCTGGAGCATTTTTTTTTTTTTTTTTTTGGAGAAGAAATCAAACCTTGAATAAGTAGCAATGATTTATTGTAATTGACATTTATAGCAACATAAAAAAAATCTAATCAATAATGATACTAAATTATAAAGTCATCTTGTTAATGACGAAAAATATAAAAAATAAAAAATTTTAAAAATAACTCTGTTGGTGGAGTTGAACAGTATGATAGCACTGAAATATTAAATTTTTTTTATTTTGAATAATCCAACCGCCAAAATGTCAAAAAAAAACATATAGTCATAATATATAATTCATTTTAAAAAAAAAATCCTAGGCGGAGATTTTTTTTTACTCTAATATGATTTCTATTTCTGATTTGGGGTTTTTAAGGGGGCTTCACCGAAATTTCCAAAATATTTCAAAATGTCAAATGTGAACGGAATATAGTTGCTGGAAGTCACGGTTAGTTTTCTAAGTCTTTGGCAGGAAAATTCTAAGAGCTGGGTTTGACATTGCCACTGCATTTCCAAGCACGGGAGCACTTGACCTTTTGGGGTCAGTCTTCGAGGCCCGGGAAGTTAACAATGTAAGAGCATCTCCAACAGGAGAGCTAAAGACAAAATCCTCTCTACTATAGAGAGTAAACCCACAAAATAGGTCTTCAATGGATTCTCTATACCTGAAATTTTTTTTGGCTCATGAACAGTAGCTCATCAAGTCTGATGGGCCACTGTTCATTCTTCAAATGTTTTTTTTCTATTATAATAATCAGGTATTGAATAAAAAAATGTTGGAAGATGTGTAGTTAAAAAAAGAATAAATAATGAATGAAGAAATAATATATAAATGAGATAGAGAATGGGATAGAGAATCTGTTGGAAAGTGTATTAGAAAAAGTGGATAGCTAAAAGGTAAAAGTCACTGTTCATTCTCCAAACAGTACAAAAATTTGCCTAATCTACTGAAGATGCTCTAAAAGCATTAAAATACACATGGTAAGTTGGTAGCATAGTAGAAAAGACTTGAAACTTACAAATTTAAAAGAAAAATGCTAAAAGTACTTAGATTAATGTAATAATGAATGTAATTGGTGAATTTTAACTAAGGTTTTGAATTTCGTTTCGTAGACCATTTAGAATTGGCTACCGGAGCTGAGTATTTTGGTACCAGTATGCATTGGTGCACTGTTTTGGAATTGCACACGTGTTTGGCCAAAATTTAAGTTGCATTCATGTGATTTAAAAGTTGGCACTTTACCCATCTGAGATTAGCTCTGTTAGGTTGTCGTAACCCAAGTCCGTACTTTTACCTTTAAAAACACACAAAAACACATAATCAATATATATATATATATATATATATATATATATATATATATAAAACCGAAACTTTTGAAGCACTCACAATTTTCCACATCAACATTAATTAATTAAATATTTTAATTAATTAATATTATAATTACAAAATACAGTAATTATTCAGCATTATCTAAATATCATTCTTCCCCCACCAAATACACCCAATACTTTGTCACGCTAAACTCTCCACCCCCTAACTTAAAACTCACCCTTTCCTTCCCCCAAAATCAAAACCCAAAACTCAGTTCCTCCCACCGCCGTGGCCGTCGCCACCACGAATCACCGCCACCGCATCGATTTCTCTCTGCATCTCCATCATCTGTTTCCTAATATCTACGTTCATAGTTTTTTTTTTTTTTTTTTGGGGTTTTGATTTGGAAAACCGGTTTTGCTGTTGATTCACCACCAATCTCCTCTTTCACAGGTAACTTCTTTTCTCTTTTTTCTCTCTTTGGAGCATTGGGCATTCAGGTTTTTCTCTCTCACTCTTTGGGTTTTCAATTTTGGTAGATATTTGGATTCCAATTGGTTCTTAATTTTTCCACTCCTACATAGAATTTTGATTTTTAGGTTTTTGAATGTTTTCGTAGATATTTAGATTCCAATTGGTTCTTAATTTTTCCACTCCTACTTAGAATTTTGATTTTAGGTTTTTGAATTTCTTGATTTTAGCTAATCAGAGAATGTTCATAGCTAATAAGAATGCTTTTAAATTTTCTCAATCTTTGCAGGTACCTCAGTGCTGGTGATTGTAAGGGAAAACTTCATATCTATTACCTACAAACTTCTGATTATTCATGCTTTCAAGTAATGCATTCACCTACATGCAGTTTTGAAATATTCCTTTCAGGTTATGCTTTCTGAAAACTGTTTAGGTCCTATGCATCTTAGAATATTAAAATTTTGGAAATTTTGGCAGGGTGCTCGTGACTCAAGTAAAAAGGAGGCTAATTCTGAAGAAGCCGTAGATAACCAGTCCTTCCTTGCATCAGGGGGCCGCAATTGAATGATCCATCTTTATGATGTCAGTAGGTTTGCTACTTTCCTCTGTTTTTTATTTTTATTTTGTTAATCTCTGCCCACTCACTGGGGTTTTCGTACTACTGTTTATCTCTGTGAGTTTTGGACTTCTTTCATTGTAATTTTGGATGGTTCTTGCTTCATTTTGAACGAAATTTCTTGAATTTGCTGCAATCCTTGATGGGTATTGCTTAATGAAAAGTTATCAGTCTCATATATGTGACTTCAACCTTTTTTTTTAATCTAAGTTTTATATCAAGATTAGCAATCTGACAGTGACCCAAAAAAGAAAAAGAAATAAATATGACTCTAGGCTTACTTTGTCTTGAAGATTTTCTTCTTCTTTTTTTTTTTTTTTTTTTTTTTTTTTTTTTTCATATAGCGGGTAATTTGTTTGTGTATTTTAAAGACATTTTAATGGGTAATATAATCTTTTTGTCTTGGTTTGTGTCAAATTGTAATTTATAGGTCTTAATTTTATGTTTTTAGTTAGGCTGTAGCTGTTGCTTTGCAAATAGCTTTTGTTTGCAACATATATTTTTTGAAATTCATGCATATATTTTTAGGACATGAACTTTCTACTAAGAAGACATATGCTAGGTACATGGAACTTTTCTTCCTTCTAATTTCAATTGGGTATTTGTTTTTGTGCTCCTTATTTTGAATTATGGCAGGGCAATTGATGTTTGTCTGGATTTTTGCTGCCTAGAATGTTACTTTTATGTGGATGAAATATCTTAAAGTGCATATTGGGTTTTCATTATTGGATATTTTGTTGCTCTTATTACTGCAAGGCTGAATAGAGTCTTCCTTGATTGCATAAACAAACATAGATGATTTTGAAAGAATTGGAAACGGCATTTATTTTTTGGCTTTGGAATATATTTTTGACTGCAAGGAAAATGTCATATCTCAATTGGGAGAGGTTGAGGAAGAATAGGGTCAAAGCCGAAGTTCGACATGGAGATATTATCTCATTTGGTAAGAATATCATTCCATATTTTTATATATGATAAATGTTACTGATGTGGTAGATATTTACTATCCAAAAAAAAAAAAAAAAAAAGAAGAAGAAGAAGCTTTGGGAGAGGTGGGTTAGGCTGATTTCAAGACTCAAACTTGGAACACATTGCTTTAGGCAGACATAACTTGCCATCATAATGTCTTTTATTTTAATTTTCTCTATAATCTGTAGGATTGGTCTTTGATTCTGTAGGTTCCTTGAACAAATTGAATTTGAGGAATTGTTACCCTTAAAACATATATTCTAATGCTTTCAAGTGATCATGTTTGACAACCTACATACTTATTAACCTTTTTGTCTCCTTCAACTTATAACTTGCATTTGCGTTTGCATTTGTTTACAAAGAAGTTCTTGTGTCTACACCGATGCCAAATGGTGCAGTTTTAATAAGAAAAGAAGGTATATTCTTGATTATGTGTTATTCAGTTTAATGGTATTTTGTTGTATAGTTGCTTCTCATAGTGCTTATTAAAAGTGGTTGTATTGGATATTGCATGATAGTGGCAATGTTTTTTAGAGACTTTTAATTATTGATTTTGTCCTTTTCAATGTTGGGATTTTCTAGGTTTTGCATGTAATGCTTTTCTTAAAATTTTAGTTGATAATCTGTTTGATTGATGAGGGGAAAAATTCAAACGTCTTGATTTGAATTATATGGAGTAGCAAGTATGGTTAAGCTATATATAGGTAAATCATTCCAAATTTTTGCAACATTCTCTGTATAATGTTTTGAAGATAAAATGTTAAGGATAGTTTTTTCTTAAAAAAAATATTATGTAAAGGGTTGTAATTTAGTGCTGGATTTTTTTAATCACATTTATGATGAGTATTTTTGCTATATGTTATGTATATTAAGCAAGTTTAGGGGTGATATTGTCAAATTTACATCTTGAGAACTTTGAAATCTTTGTGAACATGTAATTTTTTTGTTCTGCCTCCCGTCCATGGTTGTGGCATGTTCTTTTTGATTTTAGGGTAAGGGTTCTACAGATTTCTAAGAGTAATGCAGGATGGAGGTTGTCTAATCTTAGCTTTTGAGTAAAATTTGATGGCCAAAATTGCACCATATTTGTCACAAATAAAAAGATATATGTTGCAACTAACAATGGAAAAATTGCTGATTGATGTGCAATCATTAAAATGTTAAATTTTGGTTCAAAGGTTGATATCAACCTAATTTTTAGCATTTGTTACAATTTTAAGTGAATACATGTAAATTTGTTCAAATGTTAATTTTTATGCCTTACAGGGCTTTGAGGAGTACTTAAATTTGATTCTGGATGATGCTGGAAAAGTCAACATCAAGAGGAAGAGAAAAAAACTTTATGTGGGTTCATTTTCTCGTTTTCCTTTACTTTTAATCTCCCAAATGTGCATACTCTGAATGTGGTACATCTATTTTGTTATGGGTCAATTACATCAAAAAAAAAAAAAAAAAATGTAAAGGGTAGATTCTTCTTAAGAGATGCAACACAACAACCACCTCTCTCTCTCTCTCTCTCTCTCACTCTCAATAGTGGAAAGTGATGATTTCAGCAATTGTGTAAATTGACATTATATTTCCTTTTCAATCCCATTGAGGTCTAGCGTCTTTGTTTACTGGCAATGTTAGAATTTAGATACATCTTGGATCAAGAATGATTAATGTAATTATGAAAGATATTTTATTGAATGAGTATGGAATTAACTATATTTGTGTAATTAATTGTATTGGAGTGTACTTATATCAGTTATATATTTTCTAAATATGATCTCAAGCTCTTGGTTATCACAATATCTCATTGGATGTGATAGATTTTATTGGTTTGGTATATAATTTATACCATGATCTTTATTTATTTATTTATTTTTTCATATTGGGGAAGTTATCAATAGCTTTCCCGTGCATCGCACGGGTTAGCGACTAGTAAAAATATAAAAACTAAGATCTAAAAGCATATCTAATCATACCATATACTATATATAATAGCAGAAGCATTTCCCTGCAATTAAGGAGGTACTGACAAATAGGATAA
This sequence comes from Quercus tomentella, assembly GCA_028535165.1. Taxonomy (NCBI): domain Eukaryota; kingdom Viridiplantae; phylum Streptophyta; class Magnoliopsida; order Fagales; family Fagaceae; genus Quercus; species Quercus tomentella. The sequence goes on from JAPQVY010000155.1 coordinate 40,622,265, forward strand.
CTGTCTATCTAAAATTCAGACACGTTTCACTTTAAAAAGCGATACATTACATTGTTTAGTAACACTACAACACCGTTTAAAAGCGATAAATTATAATGTTTTGCTACGTTAAAGCACTGTTTGGGAGCCCTTAGTATAAAAGGAAACTAATCGCTTAGAGCATCCACAACAGTGGAGCTAAATTTTTAGCAATTTAGCTCCACCAAAAGTTACTTTATCTATTTTACCTACACACATGCTGCAGTAGTGGATCTATTTTAGCTTTCAACACAATAAAATAATATAATCATCACAATAAAATAATATTTCTACTACAATAAAATAATATATCATCGCCACCACCACACAGCACAAACATCCTCCACCACCACCACCAGCAGTCCACAGCAGAGGAAAAAAAAAAAAAAAAAAAAACCTAAATCCTCAATCCAGACCAAACAAAATCACCAACCGGAGACAAACCCAGCACAAATCGGAGACAAACCCACGCGTCGATGCTGCCCACATTGTCAACATCCTCGCCAACGCTTTGGTTTCTGATTACGCTACATCAGAAAGTGACAGTGAGAGAGGAGAGTGACGGTGAGTTTATCGGCGGCTTGGGACGGTTGGGTTGGGCCGGCGGCGGTGAATGAGGGAGATTGAGAGCGTGCCGGTGAGAGAGGAGCGACGGTGTGTGATTTGGGGCCTTGGGACGGCTGCGTCGGGAGTGGCGGCGGGAGGATGAGAGCTTGAGAGAGTTTTGGGAGAGTGAGAGGGACGGTTGGGTCGAGAGAGGATGAGAGCTTGAGTGATATGGGAGAGGAGGTTGAGTGATTTGGGAGAGAAAGAGAGGCACAAAGTGAGAGTGATTTGAGAGAGTGATGAAAGCTGAGTGATTTGGGAGAGAGACAGAGGCACGAAGCGAGAGAGAGAAAGATATAATTTTTTAATGGGAGTGAGACAGAGGCATGAAATAAAATATTTTTTTTTTTTGCTCTCATGAACAGTGCACATCTATTTTTAGATGTGCACTGTAGCAGTGGAGCTAAAATTTTTAGATTTAGCTCCACTACTGCAGCAACGTTTTTGGGTTCGTGGAGCTAAATTTTAGCATTATACTTATATAGCACCACTGCTATGAGTGCTCTTAAAAAAAAGAAAAAAAAAAGAGAGAAAGATTGCTATGAAGAAAGGAGAGAGAGATCAAGAGAAAAGAGACAGAGAAATAGAGAGGCAGAGATTGAGAGAAGGGCGCCTCTGCCATCATCGTAAGGGCGCCACCCAGATCTTCTACCATCACTGTAAGCCTCCACTCACCACCCGACTATCGTAATCGCTAGGTAAAGTTCTGTTTTAAATTTAAAAATTTAGGGTTTTTGGTTTTTATTTGGTGAATCAATTGGGTGTTAATTATGATTTAGATTCGTATTTTGGGTCAGATTTTTTTTTTTTTTTTTTTTGATGGGATATTTTGGGTCAGATTTGGTTTTGATTAATAGATTGGTATTTTGGGTCAGAAATAGAGAGAGGTGATGAAATAGAGAGAGGATGAGGCCTAGGACACGGAGAAAGAAACACTGCATCAATTGGGCACCGTATAATTTTTTTTCTTCCCATTTTTTAGATTTGGGTATGAAATGTTACTTTTGATTGAGTTTTTTTGTTGGATAGGTTTAGATTTGATTCGTTTTTGTTTTGGGTTTTTGGATTCTCTGTCAAAACCTTTTTTTTTTTTCTCAATTTTAAATATGATTTAGTCTTTTAAAAGACTTGATTTTGGTTTAGGGTTACGTTTTTGGTCCAGCACCACCCATCTCCGGCTCCATTCAACCATAACTTCAACGTACGCGCAACAATTTAACTCTCCCTCTTTTATTTTCTTCTCAAAAAACCTAAACCCAATGCATCAAACTTCTAATCCACTTTTTCCTCCAGGAACGTCTCCATCTGCTCCTCCTTCTCCTTACCTCTCCGGATGGCGTCTGCTTACCGGCCAAAATGGCCAACTGGCCTCAAAATCATAACTATCTAGTTAGTAGGTGCTGTTTAGAAATATATTTTGTTTATAGCATCTCGAGTCTTGAAGACTCGATTTTAATCTTCAAAATCGAGTCTTTGAGGCTCGATTTGTAGCTTGGACCAACTCTGATGTGGCAGAAGTGCCACATGGGATTTACATGGAAATCGAGTCTCTAAGACTCGATTTCTAAGCCCTATATATAACACTCAGACCAAACACCAGAGCATCAGAGGTTTTAAACCCAGAGAAAAAAAAGAAAAAAGAAAAAAGAAAAGAAAACCAGAAACGGAGAGGGAGAGAAGATCGAGATCGGAGATCCAGGCGCGCGCGGCATGACCAGAAACCGACCAGTGACCCAGGCGGCCTGGGCTTCGCGCCGGCCAGCGTTGAGCGCGGCCAGGGGCTCGCGCGAGCCTGGGTCGCGCGCGGCCTGGGGCTCGCGTGAGCCCCAGGCCGGTGTGAGCCCCTGGCCGCGCACGACGCTGGCCGGCGCGAGCCCCAGGTCACGCTGGTGAGGTTTAGCGGTGAGGTTCTCTGTTTCTCTCCCTCTGATCTGATCTGAGTAGCTGTGTGTTTCTCTTTCTCTCCCTCTGATCTGATCTGCGTAGCGGTGAAATTTCTTAAATTTGTTTTGGGTATTTCGGCATGTAGAGACTTAGAATTTTTTTAAAAAAATTTTGGGTTTGAAATCGAGTCTTAGAGACTCGATTTCCAGGTGGACACCCATGTGGACAAAGTGCCATATCAGAACTGGTCTAAGCATACAAATCGAGCCTCAAAGACTCGATTTTGAAGCCCAAAATCGAGTTTTTAAGACTCGAGATGCTATAAACAAAATATGTTTCTAAGTAGCACCTACTAACTAGATAGTTATGATTTTAAGGCCAGTTGGCCATTTTGGCCCTGCTTACCAAGTTGAGTTTTTCATTAGTTTTGAGTGAACTTCTGGCTTTATGGGTTTAGTATTTAATTGGGTTTTATGAGTTTTGTGTGTTTGTAGTGGAAATTTGAGGTTTCAAATTCATAGATTTACTGAGATTTATAGTGAATTATTTAATAGTTTGATTAGCTTAATTTTTACTTTAAATAACTCAAAAATTATGCTTATCACCTTAATAACCCCTAAATCCTAGATCTCTACGGATGGAGAAAGAAGGTTCAGTGAGGACTTGGGGATTTTTACATACTAATATTGCCAATGACCAAATTTTCTCAAATTTGTCCTCCAAATATTGCTCTAATGCATGCCTTACAAGGTTCTCATAGCATAAAAGTATTTAGTATATATTCTATCTTTCTGTACATTGATCTGTTGGTATGGTTGTCACTCATGCATAACCCGTGGTTGAAGTTATAAGCATGGAGAATGGTGTTGTGTGCTATAGTGTTGAGTTTTATTGTGATGATGATGTGAAATATTGATCTCCAATCTCACCCGTTATAGTCTTAATGTCCTCTCTTTTATTTTTCTCCACTTTACAGTGGACCTCTGTGGGCTTACATTGAAGGTTTGCGTTTATTTTCATCTTTTCTCATCAGGTACTTTTCTATTTTTTGTGTGTGTGGGCCGTGCTTGCGTGCAAATTTGAGTAATAAAATTGCTCAACATAATTTCACCGTGTGGTTATCTTAGTTTTTAAATATAGTCAACAAGTTGCAAGTTACAGGAAATTAGAAATATTTCTAATTGCTCTAGTATTTCTACAAAGTGAAAATTCGTATCTTATTCTAAAAGTTGCATGTTTAAGAGTGATTTGGGAGGGCAAAGAGTATTTGATCTCAATCAGTTCTGATTGTGTTTGTTTTGTTTGTGAAGTTAATCTAGGTATATTAGATCGTGCTCCACTTATTTATTTGGGTGACTTGAAGCATCCTTTCCAAGTTTGACTAAATGGTTGGTTGTCTCTGCAAAAGGTGGGTTGATTCCATTGAGTGCTTTTATTTTTCTATTGCATTTCAGTGACATTCAATTACAAACTTTTAAATTGATTTGCACTTACAATTGATTTGCATTTGACTTTTTAAATTGATTTGCATTGCATTTAGTTGGTTTGAATTAGAATTCAACTAACATTTTATATATAAAGCTGTATTTATATGAAAACCATTTTACTAAATTTAGGTTGTATTCTATTTTAGAATTCAGATAGTTCAAATGTAAATTTAAAATAAAATAAAAAATTGTTCTTCTTAAATGTTGTTATACAGTATATTTATATATTGGTTGCTGCATCATTATTTCATAGAAGTCTTTTCAATTGAATTTTTGGCAGCCACATCTATTTCCCTAATTTTGAATATCACATGATAACATGTATAAGCTGCAATATCTATAATGTGTGAATGGTGATTGAAGTCTGCAAGGTTTTTTATCGTTACTACAAAGTTAACAAAAAAAACTTAGAAAAATTGTTGACATTTGCCTAGAAGTTGTGCCAACATGATTTTTTTGCAAAACTATAATATGGAAATTGGTTCAATTTGGTTTCTATTTAGAGGCTATGCAGATTTATTTAATTTTTTTTAGTACTAGGTTGTTGCCTGCTATAATAATTTGATGTTGAGCAAGACTTTGTTGATGGTGGTTATGTAAGAAGGATTTGGTTTTAGGAAGACTGAAGCCAAAAATATGTAAAAGTGTGGTAGGGGTGACATCTTATAGAATAATCAATGGTATGGATTGTGGAGTAATTGCAGATTTATTTGGAGGGTGTTTGCTTTTGTGGCTAAATGTCAATTGGAAAAGATTAGCAATAAAGGTGAAGGGATATGTTTACAAGTATGAGGCTTTCTGCCTTGGCAGAGTCAAAGACAATCAATGTTACATGTAATACTAATCATATAGAATTTTTCTTGCACTGTTAATCCCAGTGCTCTTCTTAGTACTTTCTTTACCACAATGAAAAAATAAAAATGCATGTTCCCTATAATATAAATGTGAGATATCTTCTTCTCAAAGTTTGTACTCTTTTGCTCTCCCTGAACAAAGTTTGTAAATATCAAATGTAAAGATACATGAATAGGTGATGGTTTTTGTGTTGACACACTTTTGAATTGAATAAATATTCTCTTCCTTATCCATTAGAAAGTGACAAGATTTGGCATTAGTAGTTGATTCACGTAGAATGAAGATTTGCTTTGTTACTCAAAGCGCAAACCTTTGAGTCAAGCTTTGGTTTTATGTTTAGTCTATAGGTTATCTCAAGTTTGGTTTAATCAAAGAATCATGTTATTGTATTTTAATTCGATCAGAATCTTCTTTAAGAGTAGCATCTAGATTTTTGAGGGGTTTTGTTTGATTTTTTGTTTGTTTGCAGACCCCAGCTTCTTTTCTAATGTCCTCCTTCAGTAACCCACAGATTATTTTTTGCTTTCTGACATGCACAGCGAAAGACCAAATCTATGGAGTTTAGAAGCTGTCTGCAAATTCCAGCAATAGCAAAGTGAAAAGGTAGAGCTGTGTTTTTCCTTCTTCTATATATATTTTTGAAGCATATTTCCTAAGACTTCACTGTCATCCAAGATGATATATTGATTGTTGAATCTAATAGGCAAATAGTGGGTTATTTTTTGTTGCTATGTTGCCTTTGAAAGGTGGGGGAAGGTCCACATCATCTCACTGTTTCTTCTCCTATTCGAATTAGCATCTTCAATCTTCAATCTTCAATATATGTATGTTTTAATTTAAAATCTAATGCTTACACTACTTGAATTACAATTTGTCTCCTTCAATATATCTATATTAAAATTTTTTTCCCTTGCTGAATTGTCTAGGGTTCTTCTTTTACCCTTTTTAAAAAATAGATTGGTTGATTCTCTTTCTTTGGATGCTTTGGTTTGGTTTTTTCTTTTGGTAACATTAGGGACTTATCTTTTGATTTATTGTAATTAAAAGTAAAATTTCACCTTGGATTATTTAAAATCTTTATGTATAAGATGAAAAAAAACTTTCCAGTTCAAGTTTGTGCCAAAAAGTGTTACTGTTTGATGTTAATCTTGCTTTAAGTATTTATTTTATATATCCTTGGCTAATGGAAGCCAAATCCTTAGCCATCATCATATGGGAAATAGACAACAGATTGTTAAAAACTAACCAACAAAATGTTAAATATTGTGCGGACAATTCACTAAATATGGTTGTATGTTTACACATTAATGCTTAAATATTTTTTGGGACTGATAAATTACCTTTGTTATGGGAACAATCTTTCATGTTTTTGCAACTCGAACCATATTACAATGTTTGCTTCCACTTCCTTTGTAGTCTCTCTTTCATCTTTCTTTGCTGTGATTTTAAAAACCTTCTTACCCTATCATTTTGTTGAATATTGAGTTCTTTGCCAGGTACAACACGGGTATTTTGCAAGAAGAGTTGCTGCATCAAACTAAGAGGTTAGGATAGCTTGATTTTCCCTCTATTTATCTCATAATTTGAATTAAATTTTGTCCGTTAATCTGTTTGGTTTTGATTTAGCTCTGAATTGCATATTTTAATCTGCTTTTTTCTTCATTTTTTTAATTCAATGAATTCTTATTTTGTATTCAATTGAACTGTGAAACTGTTATGATTATTTTATTTTTATTTTTTGCTATGCTTTGTGATCGAATTCCTTACAATGATTGCTTCAGCTTCTTTTTGTAGTCTCTCTTTCATATAGTGCATTCTTCTTTTGCCATGCTTTGTGATCAGTCCTTTTGTTTAAACACAGATTTCTAACATTCCTTAACAGATACGACACTTTGGTGTTTTGCAAGAAGAGTTACTGGATCAAACTGATAGCTGGATGTGAGTCTAATGCTGTAAGATACATCGAATAGTTGAGTCTAGATACAATTTTACTTGATGTTTCCCCGTGTTATTATTTTCTTCATCATTAGAGGCTGATTTGTTTCATCTTTAATATTTCTATCTTACTTTCATTAGAGTATAGAGTTTACTATCATTTTTTTCTGCCATAATTTTTAGGCTATAGAACTCTTTATACCGTCAATTTTCTTTGGTTCTTTTGGTTTAATTTTAGTTAGTTGTTATTGCATATTCCAATAAGTTTAAATGTTTCCTTAAATATCACTATGTTAGCATTTTGTAAAAGATAGACCAAACATTAATACTTAGTACTTATGATTGCTATTTCTTTTTTCTCTGGAACTAGGTTGTGGCCTGCTGTAGTAACCTATTATTAAATAAGCCTTTGGTTGATGGTGGTTATGCCTGAGGGATTTGGTTCTAAGAAGATTGAAGCCAAAAATCTGTAACAGTGTGGGCAAGTAACAACTAATAAGTATCAATAGAGAGAGTGTGGTGTAGTTGCAGTTGATTTATTTTTTTGTTGGTGGTGGTGTTTTCTTTTGGGGCCAAATATCAACTTGACAATGGATATGGATAGCAAGTAAAAGTGCATAGCTTAGTCATTCGTGGTTGATTATTGTGTAATGCGCATATGCAGCAAAGTATTTAATATTTTATTTGTTATGTACATGTTTTTTTGCTTTCACAAACAAATTGTTCTTGATTTAAATGCAATAATTTGAAAGAGTTTCTTCTTTAAAATTGTTATGTTTGTTGCTAAATCATTTAGCAATGATTTTGTAAAGGCATGAATCTTATTTTTCATCTCTTTTATTGTCCTTGGCAAATTGTTATTGACTTGAAAGCAATAGCTTGGAAGAGTTTTTTAAAATTGCTGTGTTTGTTGCTAAATCATTTAGCAATGATTTTGTGAAGGCATGAATCTTATTTTTCATCTCTTTTATTTTCCTTGGTGACACATTATCTATTGTGTGATGGAAAAAGCCAAAACAATCATTGAAATAATTAACTCAAGTGCTCTTTTTCAACCTTTGGAAATATAATATGTTATATAACTTTCTGAATATTGTATTCATACAATGTATAAACAATACTTTTATAAGAAATTTTCCGTACCAATGCATCTTTATTGCATTTGTTGTATAAGTTTTATAATTTAAAGAGTTAATTAACAAAACTGATAGGAGAGAATTTCCATGATCATATGTTTTACATGGGGAAAAAAAAAACCTTATGAAATCTACAAATATTTCTGCAATTTGAAACATGAAGTCAATCAATATCAACTCTCGCAAGCCTCTTAGGCTTTGTATGTTATCGTAGTAAAGGAGTGGGAGTTTCCTTCTAATATAAGAAGGTCAATTTATATTTTAGTTATTGATCTTTTTTGTTTGTTTCAATTTATTACAGAACTTGCATTTGCATTTGTGTACAAAGAGAAGTAGATATATTCCTAATGAGGATGAGTTATGTAATTTAATGGTCTTTTGTTGTATATTTGCTCTTCAAAGTGCTTATTACAAGTGGCTATATTGGATGTCGTATTGGTCTTTTATAGATTTTGCATGTTGTATTCTATTTTAGTTGAGAATCTGTTTGGGTACTAAATTGGGGAAAAAACTGTAGAAAAGTAAAAGTTAGTTCAATTAGTTTTGAAGGTATTATTATTATTATTCACAAATGCAGAAGTGTGACTAATGAAAACTCTACAACTGATCAAGAAATTCTAGGAGTCTTGATGTGAAGCTATAAAAAAATGTGACCCACAATTGGACTAATGAACCTACTAGAATTTGGCATTGGTCAGACTCACCAAAAACTACTGTAATCATAATTGTGACAACTACCTTCACTATGTTTTCTATATGTTCTTGGTCCTTTCTCAAGCAAAATAGCAAGAGAGAAAAAGTGTTGATCTCTCTCTCTCTCTCTCTCTCCTCGAGCTCTCTCCCCTCGAGCTTATTACAAAGAAGTATGTTATTTTGTTCATATTTTAGTTTCAAATAATGTTGTTAGGACAACTGTTAATATAAAAGGAAAATCTTTATTGATCATGCAAATCTTTGTGTTCGTAACCAGATTTCAATATGCATTCTTTAGAATGTATAGTAATAATAATTTTTTTTAAATGGAATTAAGGAATTTTTTTGGGTTAATTATTGCATTTTAAAATAATAAATAAACAGATTGATAACTAACGTATCTTATGCACTTTGCAACAAATTTTTTCTTTATAGATTGATTTTATTAGCCAAATTTCTTTTCTACTTATTTCATACTTCAATAACTATATTCTCTCGAACCCATAACCTTTAAAAAATCCTTGAACCAATTAGTTATAACTTATGGGATTTCGATTAATATTTTTTCTAGATCATGTGTTGATGCCAGGTTATGTTTGTTTTTTAGAAGAACACGTGCACATAGCATCATTATCTGAACAACTAACCATCCTCCCCTTTCCATATTTTACCATTACATTAAGTATAATATATTAAGTTGATTGTTTTCTAATTCATAAAATGATCCCGCGCATTGCGCGGGTTAAACGCTAGTACTATATATAATAGCAGAAGCTTTAAGGAGGTGTTGCCACGTTAGGGAAAAATGCCCCTTAAAAACTGACACGTGTAGAGTTAAATCTTTAAAATTTCGCTTGGTGCGTCTGGAAGACTCACTTTCAGACACCCACCCGCTTATCCAAAAAAAGAAAAAAAAGAAAGAGAAAACGTAAACCTTTGTAAAAACACCAGTCGCTTATCCACAAAAAAAACAAAAAAAAAAAAAAAAAAAAAAAAAAAAAAACTCAAACCCTAAAACCCAAACCATATTTCCCGATCAAAATTCAGACTCCCTCAAACTTGCGATTCTTCGCTACACCTCCATATACACACAGATCGGACTAGCGTGTTCCAACCCATCAAACAGATGGAAAAAAAAAAAAAAAAAAAAAAAAAAAAAAAAAAAAAAACCTCTGCAACAGTGAAAACCTCTGTTCGTGCTCTGCAACAACAAGCGATTCAGAAGATAATTCAGAAGGTAGGCCTATTTTTTTCCCTTCTTTTGGTTTTCTAATCAATTACCGTTTCTAGGGTTTTGAAAATTACTGTGGAGTGTAGATTTATTGATGATTTCTCTCAAACTGAAATCTATTTGGTGCTGAAGAACAAAGATTTATGTGTTGCCAAAAAAATAAAGTTCTGTCATTTCATTTATGTTGTTTTTAATTTTTTGTTGAAATATTTTCCCCTTTTTATATTTTCGTTTCCCATGTCTCTTCTCTACCATTGTTGTTAAGGTTTTTGCAGTATATATTTAAAGTTTTTCGTTTATAGTTGCTCTGTTTTTCGTTTGTAGGGATTATTTTCCCCTTTTTTGGTTTTCTATTCAATTACCATTTATAGGGTTTTGAAAAGGCTACCTTTTCCCTTAATTTCCAATTTATTTTTACAATTCCTTGAGTTCTGTTTGTTCGATTATTGTATTTTGTTTGGTAGTTTTTTGTTATGTTTGTGCTTTTTTTGGTTCACCCCTAAAATTTGAATTAATTTATGCTTTGTGTAGATCTACGTTTTGTTGAATCGTTCTTAAGAGAAAAAAAAATTGAAAAAAATACCGTTCAGGCCATTTACCTGCCATCATCAGATCGTCGAAACTGCCACCGGTTATTTTTTCCCATTTCTTATATTTGGGTATTTAATATGACTTAGTTTTTGGGTATTTTGGTTGGATAGGTATAGATTTAGATATTTGCTTTGATGTTTTGGGATTTCTGTTACGGTTTGTAGATTTCAGATTTTGATGTTGTTTGTTTGGTTCTTTCCTTCTTGCCCTAACTCACTTTTTCTCTCTAGCTTTCCATCTCTGTTTCTTTCCCAAGAAAGTTGTGATTATATATGCTTTGTTATTTGTTATTTTTCTTTAAAGAGTATAACTCAAGGGATTATTCAATTTGCATAATTAGAAACAATGAGGTTTTTTATTGGTTGTTGAGAAAATGGAGGATTAAGTGAGGGAATGATGAGGGAAATTGGAATTTGTTTGTGGTTCAATTGGGGACTGATTGAATGAGCAAAGTTTGAGTTTTTGGTTTTGTTAGAAACTAAATAGTAAAAAATGTGTGAAAGGTTATTAATTTGATGCTTCATTTGTTGCTGGAATTGTACTGGAAAAGAAATAAATGTGAACAATATTAAGGCTTTTACTATTGTTCTTATTTTAAATTTTATGCTTGGTATTTGATGCGACCTTTTTTTTTTTTTTTTTTTTTTTTTTTTTTTTTTTAATTCAAATACTTATCTTAGGAATGTTCTCATCAAAAAAAAAAAAAAAAAAAAAAAAAGAATGCAAATCTTAGCAATGAAAGAAAGGGGAAAAAATACCCAAAAACTAAGTACCTATGACATTCACATCAAATGGTATTTCCTCACCCATCTATCATCCACTTCTTTCATCTATATCTCCGGTAACGCTTCACTGCTCCTCTATTTTCTCTTTCTTTTTTTTTTTGCAGATCAAGCATAGATTGTTTCATTAGCTTTCAACCGAGCAATTCAATATGCAAGGTAATTGATGAGGATAGTTTCTCTGTTTCATGGACTTAGAAACTCATAAATTTTTCTCTCATCTATATCTCCTCCACTCCTCTCTCAAACTCTAAAACACACAAAGGCTGAAACTAATCACGTATTAGAGGGCTTTAATCTCTTTTCTCTCCTTTTTTTTTTTTTTTTTTTTTTTCAATATGCAGACAAGGTATTTGATGAGGATAATTCAAGCATGAGAGAAAGTTCCAATGATAGGCTGATGAGAAAGAAGGAAGCAATCAGAAGTAGAGAGAAAAATTTTCAGTCCATACACTCCGTGGAAGAGAATTACCTCCACAGCTGCTTCGCTCATACTAGAGAGGTATAACTCTATAAATTTTCTGTGCCATCGTCTTTGTCTTTGGATTCGTGATTGTCGTCTTTAGCAAACCCTAAGAAGCCCGCTATTTTCCTCAACAACCACACCGAGAATTTGAGAAGAAAAAAGGCGCTGATTGTTTGGTAGTTTTTGTCCAGTATTGTATGGTTGTGAGAGAAAAATAAAATATGATATAAATAATTAAATAAGAAAGATCTTGGAAGAGAGAAAGAGAAAGAGAAGTGGTGGGAAGAAATGTTAAGTATATAGTGGGTGGCCGTGGTCTTTTTCGGGGTTTCTTATTGCTGGCTTAACTCACTCAACAACTTTTTTTTTTTCTGCCTTTTGTTTGCTTGCACCCAAAATTTTGGTGCAGCTTTTAGGTAATACTGTAGCTAAGGGTCTCATCATTCTTCGGGTTTTCAACTTTTTTTTTTTTAATGGAGATCAAATTGACACTCTACTCTCATAAAATTGGATCAAGTCCCCTTCTGGATGCATCTATTCTGCCATAAGAAAATGTTTCTGCCACCCCCTATTTAATAACAAAGAAACTGCCTAACCATGTCTATAATCTTAAGCAATTTTTGGGGTTTTATGAATGTTTTTTGCATTTTAGGTTTTAGCAAATGAGAATAATAACATTTTGCAGAGCGGGTGATGCTATTTTTAAATTGATTATCAGTGCCTTTTGGTTTAACTTTAGTTTAAATTAATGAAATTAGAATCAATGAAGATCAAAGGCTTGGTAAAAAATTAATGTCTGTTCTGTGAAAGTCTTTTATTGTTGTTTGGATTATTTTTTGTTTCTTTTCATGCCCACGTGGTCTGTGCTGTGACCGATGGAATTCAGAGAATTTAGTTGAATTCAAGGTGACAACCCTCCTAAAATTATTAGACAAGAAGAGAATAGTTTTTTATGGAGTAATATTTGCTGCCTCTTATTGCTTGAGCTATAGCTTAAATACAACTATGACAAATTCATTTAAAATTGAATACAATTTCAATTTGTATTTTTGGGTGCAGCACATCACGCTTAGAAATTCTAATTTACTTAGGTTTAGAAACCCTATTCAGTACTGCTAGAAATAATTCTTGCTGCTAGCTGGGTCATGTAATTAATTGGACGTGGACATAAAAGAAATCCATTTATGAATGAGTAGGAGGAATACATGTTGCGTACACACCTTTTTTTAGGTTTTAATTCATTCAACTAACTACCTACTATTGTAGTTTACTTTTAATTATTTTTTCTTCAATCCTTATATGATGGTTGTTGTTGAAAGGTAGAGATAGTTATTTTCTGTTTTTTTTTTTTTTTTTTTTTTTGGTTATTTGTTGGTTTATAAATTCTATTCAGTTCTTTTATATGTTTCTATACAGTTTTGTAGGCTCTATTCAGTACTGTTAGTGGAAGCAATTGGACTTGCTCGTTGATTTTGCTGAAGGAGCTTATAGGTATTGATATAAATTATTATTATTTAAAAATTTTCATCAATTATTAATATACAATGAATCAATGGATGCTATTAAAAGAGAATTAGACGTCAAATTATAGAATAAATTTCATGGGTTTGGTTGTGTTGAGGATGTAGGGTTAATTTGAGAGGTATTTTTTGTTTTTATTTTTTTACCCAGCAGATACACATTGTATTAACAGTAAACACAAGGAAAGGTAGGAAACCCATAAACACCACTCCATGGTAAATTATTGCTTAACATACATGGTGAAGATCTTTTTGGAAAAAATTATTGCTTTATGCAGATTGGAATTTTAAGCCATGTTTGCTTAACGTCACAAACCTCCTTGACCAACGCAATCATTAAACCTACATTAGTATCTGTAGGAGCGTTTCTATGTTGTTTGTTCCAATCATGATTCTAGGCAGTATTTGTACATCCCACTCTTGAAATTTAATATTAATTTAGACCAATTATTATGCGTTTCATAGGTTAAAAGAGAAGAGACAGAAAAGATGATTCTGGGTAGTTTTTGGGATGAATCGGAGAAATGTGACTTTTCATGTCCCTTTGATGTCCATAGATTTACAAGCCATGTATAGTAAGTTTATAATTTATTGTTAATGTTATTGAAAGTGTCAAAGTTTATAATTTTTAGTCCAAATTTTGTAGTTTGTTATTGTGATTTTTATGTTATTTTTGTTATTATTTTAATTTATGAAAGGATCTAAGAATATATTATGCTCTCAATAATATTTTTTTACCCCTATTGTTTTAGGGACTCTATATACTTGAGACTCTTTGATGTTTGAAGTTTCCGAGCAAGGTACGCTTTTAGTTTTTTATATTAATTTTTGGAGTGCATGTTTTCATTTGGATTTTCTACATTGATAATGTTTGCAACCTCTTTATGAAAGAAAAGTTATTCTTAGGGAAAAATGTCAACAAAAACTTAATAGTTGAATAAATTTATTTTTAAAAATTACTAATTTTATCAAAATTTGATGTAACTTCAATTATATATATTTTTCCCTAGAGGATTTTAAAAAATAAGCAAATATGGGGCTTCATCGTTTCAGATTAGCTTTTTACTTATCTTAAATTCTTAATCGTGTATAAGGCAATAATCAATGAAGTAGGAGCCTATGTTGCCAAAAATATCTGTGTCATGTATCTTTCTATTTTGAAAGAACGACATTCTCTTTATTTAGCCTTCACGACTACCATTTTATTTTGAGTAAACTTAACAATTTAAAATATGATCATTAGGTTCATATTCTTCTGTATATTAACCTTAACAAATTATATTTACTCTATTTTCAAAAACATGTAATGTAATTGAAAAATGACCCCTTAAAATTCTGCCACTTATGAGTTAAAAAGCAATAAATTATATTGTTTGGCAATGCTACACACCGTTTAAAATATATTTGCCCCCATATTTGCCCACTTTTGCATACCAGGAAGGATGCAAATGAAGCTGACTATTCTGAATGCCTAATGTATTAGGCAAGAAATACAAAACATTTTGATGCTCTTGTGGTTTTGCTCTGTTATTATTCTATTTCATCATTGATAGCTATAAAGATTCTTTTTTTTTTTTTTTCTTTTTCTTTTTTTGGGTGGCATAATGAGTTCCTGTTGGGTTTTCATTGTTGGTGGGAAAGTAACTTTTTCCTTTTTATTTTATGAGAAGAGTTTTTGAGAAATTCACATTTTTTTGATCACTGAAATTCAACATATTACCTACAGCCATCCAAAATTCATACTTTTAAGAAACAATAATATGTATTTGTACAATGATCATCTATTCTTCATGGATAGTGAAAGCTCGAAATTGTGTAATAACACAAGAGCTATTTAGACCCCCAAAATAAAATAACGACTCAATAGATTTTACTCTAACTTATACCAAGTGCGGAATAGAGTAAATGCGAGCGGATAAGCAAACAAGCTACTCTAACACATATTCAAATAATCACAGCAGTAAAATGAAATGTAAAAGAGTAGGGAAGAAGAATGCAAACACAAATAACATGCCGATGTGTTATCGAAGAGGAAACCAAAGAACTCGGCGAAAAACCTCTCCGCCGCCCTTCAAGCGGTAATTGATCCACTAGACAATCAGTTGGGATATATGGGTTAGCAAGAGACCCTCCAAGCCTAATCTACCCGTTGTACCTAAGCCCTCCAAGCTCCTACTCCAACAAGGTTTCTCGGAACGGTGTCTTGTCTAGCTCTCCAGATCTCGCAACAAGCTCCATGTTGCATCTGCCATCCTTGGCTTCTTCTAATGCTTCCCAGCAGCACCAAAACCTCACTTGACACTCTGAAAGTGTGTGGTAAGTGTTTGAACTATCAACCTCTCAATGGTATGGAAATGGAGAGGTAGGAGTTGAGGAAATCCACAAGCATATGTGTAGAGATATATGGGTATGATAATCTCTATCTCTCAAGGTTTGAGGCTAGGGTTTTCTCTCAGAAGCACTCCTTAACATTTGTGGGTAATGTGGGTATATATAGTGTGGGTACAGAAAGTGTGTATCAGATAGTACAGTCTGGCAGAACAAAACGTTTCGCGAGTGTCTCGCGGGAAGGCCTTACCCGCGAGATACTCGCGAAACACAGCTGTCTCCATCTATACTGACTCTTCGCATTCCAGTCATGTGCAAGGCACATGCTTCACTTCACGGGATGCTTAGTCACGAGCTACTCGCGAGAAATCTTCTGGCTTTAATTGCTTGAGTCTTCACACTCTCTCTCTCTCTATCACACAACCCTTACAATCAAATCCCACAATAAATACAGGGTACAAAAGATTGAATAAAATTACAATCAAATTTGGCATGAAATAAAAGCCAACAGAATACATATTTGTAAATCACAACTTTACAATCTCCCCCTTTGGCTATTCCGTGGCAAAACCCCTAAAACAGACTCTAGACTTAAACATGAGTTTGGGAACAATGGCAAAACTCACTCACACCTAATCTAGAAACTGTGAAGCACTTGCACGTTTATACCTCTAACCTGAAACACTCGCACACAAACAAAATTTTCATTAAGCTTATGATGAGTTGAATACAAGGTATGAACATGAGCAAGCATAGTGCGATCAAGTATGTAAACATTAGATATCATGTAAACAAAAACTTGATCAAACAAGTTCAGTCATCAAAGAATGACTACAATGAACATTTAGCAAGTAAGTGTTCATCCGGACATGCAAACAAAGAGCATGTTAGACTTATGGTTAAGTGATTAAATTCACCATTTCCTAATAACTTAAGCTTTTGGGACAATCGGTAATTTAACATGGTATCAGAGCAAGAGATCCTGAGTTCGATCCTTGGCTTTACTCTACCTCCCATTTAAAATGTTAAATTCCCACTTGTTGGGCCCCCACGTATTAAGGGGAAGTTTAGGCCCACAAGTGAGGGGGAGTGTTAGACTTATGGTTAAGTGATTAAATTCACCATTTCCTAATAGCTTAAGCTTTTGGGACAATCGGTAATTTAACAGAGCAATCACTTATGATCACTTGTATGTCCAACACACGACCAATGCAAAATACGTGAAGTATATGCATCTAGGAACAAGATCCTACTAGGGCACAAGTGTGAGGTACTCAAGACATATTGGCAATATCTTAAGAGTACAAAAAAGATGCTACAAAGCAATAAGGTAAACATAACATACTGAATATAATCTGAAATTAAAAACAGAGTGTATTGAAGTTTTAAACAAAAGCAGTAAAAGCATAAATACTAAACATAACTCAAAGCACCATAAAGCAACGAGAAAACAAGCATAAAGTGAAACAAGGTTTTCTCATAAAAGAATGTCTTCTCCCCCTTGGAATATGCATCTCTCCTATGACTTTCTCCCCCTACGAATGTGCACGAGGTAGAATTACTCCCCCTAAGAGTGTGCACATGAGTCATATAGAAATGACGATACAAACCTGTATACTCTCCGGTATACTCTCCCCCTTTTTGTCACAAATAGACAAATAAGATAAGAGGAAGGAGGGAAAGAAAAGAAGATATGAGCAATGGTGAAAGATGATGCATGAGGGGTGCAAGATGAATGAGAAAATGAAGCTCAAACGAAAGAAAAAAACATCTTAAAAAAATGCTACAAAGCATAAAGAACATGACATGCTAAGGATGATGGAACATGATGTAAACCTAGGCATGACATAGACACAGGAACATGTTAAGTGCTAAAAGGTCTAAAAAGACTTAGCTAGCATGAGAGAAGTGCAAAACATGTCAAGTGTTAGAGTGTGTGCAGCAAAGGTGCATCTAGTATGCATGTGAGATGCATGACCAATGCATGAATAAGAACTCACGGGAAAAAGTGTATAAAACACACCACCAATGATCAAAACATGATAAACATGAATAATTATGGTGATACCCAAAATTTGGTACTCATTGGAGTCCAAAACAACGAGAAAATGCCATTTGGGCATTTTATCGAACACTTAGAGTGCACACATTACACATGTATGTTAAACAATGCATGAACATATGAAAATCTTGCCTAAATACATGTTATTTTTGCCACAAGGGGCCAACAACCAAAGCAAATCATCATTTAAAAAAAAGCCCAATCAAAAAGATTGACAAAAATTAAGTTTTCCAACTCCCATTTGAGAAAATCCCAACTATGAGCATAAAACCCCCAAAAACATAATCTAAGGATCAAAATCAATGAAAATTGTTAAAGATTACCTTAGAGATGTTAATGGAATGAAAAACACTTGAATTTAGTTGGGTTTTGATGTAGAAACATTAAAATAGGGATTTAGGAGAAGATAGGAGAAGTTTAAAATGAATGTCCCACGAAATGCCCTTTAAAAAGCTGATTTGGAAATTTTCGCGAGAAGCTGACTCGCGAAAGTACTCGCGAAATTTTTCGCGGGTAAGCCTTACTCGTGAGCTACTCACGAAACAATCGCGAAACTCTCTGTCCAAAGTTGAAAAACTTGAGATTTGGACCTTTAAACTCCCAGTTGAGCTTACACATGAAATGGGTCATGAAAACACCCAGAAAACATGTTTTTCACACAAAAACAACTTGAAAAACTTTGAAAAACATGGGTGATACAAATCACTTCCAAAAGCAAACAAAAAGGACAAAAATATTTTTGGTTTGATCCACATATGGTTGAGCACACACACATCACATTTGAACATGTACAATCACACAAATGAAATATATATTCATTGAACATTAGACTTGTGTGTTATGTGTGTGTATCAAATGTGAAATAGTCCTTAGTCTAGAGTGAAGCTTCAATGATCAATTCAATCAAGTCATACACAACTAGTACTAAGTCAAATGGTCTATCTCAATTATAGAAGTGAACATATATGACTTCCCACAAAAATGATTACAAAATCTTTGAAGCTTTTCATTTGGCTTTTTTACAAATCATAACATTTGATCATTTTTTGAACAATACATCTCTTTTTGAGATTGGTGCTTGAAATTTTTGATATTTCAACTTTTAGATTTAGCCTTTTGCTTTTTGAGCACCATACATTTTAACACAAAAATCGCTTTCCCTTTTTCCTAGTCAAATACTAGTATAAGCGACAGGCTTTTGCAGGTCATTATCTCTTTTCATTTGGAGATTTACATTTGGTGAGCTCTATAGCAAAAACATAAAAAAATAAAGTGGGAAGAGATATAGGCACAAGTCTATGCAAGTATCAAGACCATCAAGACTATTAACCAATCATTCATGACAAGCTTAAAGATCTATTTACAACAATCACCCATAGTTTTCAAGATTTCTCCCACAAAGATATATGTGCATACAAAACAAGTTAAGCTCGTAAATGCACTACGCCATAAGTACGAAGGTACTAGGCCAAACTCACATGTGACATGTGCTCAAACAAATACGATCAAACTTTTTCAATTTTTCACTTTTTATGCGGTTTTGGTTTTTTACTCACACAAAACAAAAAAACATAAAAGTAAGATAAAAAACAACAAAAACAACAAAAACAATGCATATAAAGAGATGCATGATACACAAATGCATGACAATGAAGCATCTAATGCATAAAAGGTCCTACAAAGATCGAAAGAATTATATCAAGGACCAAAAGAGCATAAGCTCAATTATAGGAACCCTTCCTCATCCAAACGGAAAGATTGTTTGGAATGAATGTCTCATGAGAAGTGAGACGAAGGTTGGAAGAATGATAACTGGAGATGCACATAGACAAGGAGTTAAGACCATTAAACACTTTCTTTAACAACATGCTATTTTCACTCAAATCTGGTTTACCCTTTTTAGCACAACTTCCAAGAGGCTCAAGTTTCTCTTTTCTTTTGATTCTTTTAAGAGCATGAAACTTAGAGCAATGAGGTCTTAAATGACCAAAGGCACCACAATGGTGACAAACAATGTGTTTAGGCCCACTTGGCTTTTTGGGAAGGGATCTAGTAACATGGTTTTGTTCCCTCTTCAACTTATGACATTGAGGTCTTATATGACCAATCACACCACAATGGTGACAAGTTGGAACAAACTTAGATCCATCCAAAGCCTTAGGTTGAGACCTAAATAGAGACTTTGACTTAAGAGCCTTTCTCTCCACCTTTTGATTTCTTTTATGTGGAGGAATGTACAACGATTTGTCCTTTGAGGTAGAACACACAATAGGCACAAAATTGGGTACCACAACATGATTGCAACAAATATTTTCATCCTTTTTAGCAATAGGTTCAGCAATCAAACACTTGGCATGCATCTTGAGAGATTCATTTTCGCATTTTAGCTCATCAAGAAGTTTGTTAGACAAAACAAGTCTAGTATCCAAGTCCATATTCAAACACTCAAACTCTTTTAGCTTTTCAAGAGAATTTTCAGCAAGTTTCTTATATTTTTCAACCAATTTGTTGGATTCATTGAGCTTAGCTATCAAATCATCCTTTTCACAAAATAACTTGCTCAAATCCTTATTAAACTTCTTAGCCTTTTTCTTCAAGAGTTTGATGTTAGGAATATTAACAACACCCATAGATTCAAGTATCATGTCATCACAATTATGAGGATTAACACTTATAGAAGCATTTTCACAAACACATGGCATGTTACACTCAACAACATCCAAAACATCCATAGAAGCATACAAAGCATTATCCATGGCAAATAAACACAAGGGGTCAAGGATCACACTTAGGTATTTAAACCACAACAAGTGTACCCACTCTGATACCAATTGAAAGCTCGAAATTGTGTAAAAACACAAGAGCTATTTAGACCCCCAAAATAAAATAACGGCTCGATAGATTTTACTCTAACTTATACTAAGTGCAGAATAGAGTAAATGTGAGCAGATAAGCAAACAAGCTACTCTAACACATATTCAAATAATCACAGCAGTAAAATGAAATGTAAAAGAGTAGGGAAGAAGAATGCAAACACAAATAACATGCCGATGTATTATCAAAGAGGAAACCGAAGAACTCAGCGAAAAACCTCACCGCCGCCCTCCAAGCGGTAATCGTTCCACTAGACAATCAGTTGGGATACATGGGTTAGCAAGAGACCCTCCAAGCCTAATCTACCCGCTGTACCTAAGCCCTCCAAGCTCCTACTGCAACAAGGCTTCTCGGAACCGTGTCTTGTCTAGCTCTCCGGATCCTGTAACAAGCTCTATGTTGCATCTGCCATCCTTGGCTTCTTCCAATGCTTCCCAGCAGCACCAAAACCTCACTTGACACTTTGAAAAGGTGTGGTAAGTGTTTGGGCTATCAACCTCTCAATGGTATGGAAATGGAGAGGTAGGAGTTGAGGAAATCCACAAGCATATGTGTAGAGATATATGGGTATGATAATCTCTAACTCTCAAGGTTTGAGGCTAGGGTTTTCTCTCAGAAGCACTCCTTAACATTTGTGGGTAATGTGGGTATATATAGTGTGGGTACAGAAAGTGTGTATCAAATAGTATAGTCTGGCAGAACAAAACGTTTCGTGGGTGTCTCGCGGGAAGGCCTTACTCGCGAGATACTCACGAAACACAGCTGTCTCCATCTATACTGACTCTTCGCATTCCAGTCATGTGCAAGGAACATGTTTCACTTCGCGGGATGCTTAGTTGTGAGCTACCCGTGAGAAATCTTCTGACTTCAATTGCTTGAGTCTTCACACTATCTCTCTTTATCACATAACCCTTACAATCAAATCCCACAATAAATACAGGGAACAAAAAGATTGAATAAAATTACAATCAAATTTGGCACGAAATAAAAGCCAATAGAATACATATTTGTAAACCACAACTTTACAGATAGGATTAATTGTCTTTTGTCAAGTGGAATGTTCAACGACAATTGCTGCTCTTCAATTGTTTTCTTTCCACATTTAAGTGTCAAAGGAACTTTTTTAAAAAAAACATGAGAATATAGACAGACCCCTGTTTAACATACCCCTGTTTTGTCCTCTATATTTCTGTGAATTTTAAACTTGGGCAAGTTGGTACAAGTATACATTAAGGAATTTATTAGGATATGCATATGTGTAGACTTTTGGTGGAGAAGCACTGATATTAAGAGTGGATATTTAACACTTCTAAGACGCATCAAAGAAACTCAATAAATCTTCATGTTGGTCATGCCAAACATATCAAAAAATATATATTTCTAATCCAATATTAATAGCTTTTTCTTCTGTAAAATCATTTAAGGTCAATGAGCCATGGTCTTTCCTCTCTTAGGGCATTCATTTATAAGTAAGCATTTATAATCACAAGTAGATTGTTTGCTTCCCACCAAGAGAGTTTTCTGAAATAAGTGAAAATGCTACCACATGCTGGTATAAATTAATTTTTTTGTAGTCTGACTCTTTTATATCCTTTTGTAGGGGACTTCATATGAAGTTGTTGATTGCTCCCATGGTAAGCAACTTTGGGAACTGTGTAAAGAGAAGTATGAATCACTATGGCTTAAAAGGGGAAACCACTGTGATTTAGAGCTCAGATCGAGCACAAGATTCTTTCTTCAATATCTGTGCTTAATTTTGGTATAATCTTACTTTAGCCACTTATAGTAAAGAATTAAGAAATCATTTTTGTAACTGAACATGCATTTGAATAGAAACTAAAGTGTTCATATATAATATCTTAGCAAAATCTCAAAATTAGCATTTTCTTTGTCCTTTAACATACAGCTAATAATTTGGTTTATAAACAGTATGTTTTGTGTAGTTTTTTGGTTGGTATGTATGTCATGTGTGAAAAAAATGCATATATGTTTAGACTTCAATAGGATTTTTCTTTTTTCTTTTTTAGTTAGTATGGTTTAGTAGGAGTTGTGAAATTGAATTAACCATCTATTGAATGGATAGAGTATGGAGAATATGTGTCTTAAATTAATGAGGTTGAGAAAATTTGTGTCCTAAGGTAGCTTAAACAAAACATAGTTTCTTATCAAACTTTGTGGTCTATATGCATTTATGATTTTGTTTTTTTTAGTTTCTTATCAAGCTTCTAAGATACATTTACTTTGTGCAGTATATAAATGTTAGGGTTGAATGAAATCTACAAAGGTCTATATTCATTCCTCATGAAAGGGACATGATAGGCAAAAAATATGAAGGGGAAAAAAATTTGGCCGATTGGAAGGTAGCAGGAACAAATCTCACATCATTCAAATTCTTCATTTCTCTTTGTCTCTCACTTTGTCTGAAAAGGGGGATATTTATTCATCTACCTTAGCTGATGTTGAAAAAATTAGCTGATGTTGAATCAACATCTTCAAGTGCACTTGGTCGGATTGTTTTAGATTTAGATATTTGAGTTAGATT
This sequence comes from Quercus tomentella, assembly GCA_028535165.1. NCBI lineage: Eukaryota > Viridiplantae > Streptophyta > Magnoliopsida > Fagales > Fagaceae > Quercus > Quercus tomentella. Next base: position 40,645,275 of record JAPQVY010000155.1, read on the forward strand.
TGGTTTTAATTATGGTATTGGGTTTAAAATAAATTATGTATTGGGTATTTGTATTAGATTTGGTTTTGTTTTAAATAATTGGGTTAAATTAGTTTTTGGTATCTGCCTACGGTGTTTGTAATTAGATTTGTAAATGAAGATATGTGTTGGGTGTTTAGTATGTGGTGAAAGTGTATCTACATATTATTAAAAAAAAAAAAAAATTATTTCTAATAAATGTAAATAAAAAGGTTCCCGCACATAGTGCGGGTTAAAAGCTAGTTTATTATAATGGTGAAGCTTTTGCCCAAGAACACTCTTCCTCTTCATATGAACGTTCTCAAGCCATTCAATCCAAAAAAAACTGTCATATTCACAAAAATCCAGAGGGAGAAGAAAAAGAGACTTGAACACCTTAGATCCAAACCCAAAGAACACCATTCAAAATTTCAAATACATATTCAAGGAAAACACGTAACAAAATCCAAAAAGCCTCACAATATTTTCAGTTAATAAGTGTTAAGGATAAGGTATTAAGATTACCTTGATGAGGGTATTTTCGTCTAGCAAGAGTTTTCGTTGACCATCCATCCCAGTGACCCTGTCGGGCATAAGGCCCCTTTTTCCTTCTAGCCAAGTACTCATAGGGACCGACGGTCCCATTCGCAGCATCCCGATGGACGAGCTGCATGGCCTATCGACCATGAGCCCATCATAACAAAGGCCTCGGGTCCGTCATGATAAAGGTTCAAACAGACGAACATGCGGCGAACGGGTAACGACAAACAGATGGTCCTCATCTCTTCACTTGCATACCAACAAACGGATGGCCTTGCCGACATATAGAAATGATGGGCCCCACAATCCTTTACGTAGTCTCCATGCATATATCCTCATATGGAAGTATCTTACCCACCACGTCTAAAGACCCTACTACACGCCCATATCTTCCCTATATGGAAAACCACCATAAAATCTTGGAATCCTAATTCCAAATCTTCTCTACAAGGAAAGATCCCTACATTCACAGGATCTTGGTTTGTTGTTCATCATTATATAAATATCAGACCCCCTCTTCTCCCTTGTAAGCAAAAAATCCCTAGTTCTCTCAGAAAATCACTAGAGTTTGAATCAATGGTTCAAGAACATTCAAGGAAAACCTAGCAACCTACAAAAACAAAGAAACTTAAAACCTCCACCAGCTCACTAAAATCAAAGCCCAACATCAATGAAACCCGAAAAAAAAAAAAAAAAAAAAAAATAGCATCCTCAAGTGCAAGGTCAGCAACGGAGAAACCAAGAGATGCTGCTAAGGGTGGTAGCGACAAAAAAGTAGTGCCAATCACAAGTTCATACTTTATGTACTACTTACTCTTCCATTGTCACACCACCGCATATAGAAAGAGATTGAGGGGTTGGAGAAAGGAAATAGAGAATTAATCAGATACAAAAGACTTTTTGAGCCGAACACTAAAAAAAAGAAATTTTGATCTTGTTTTTGTGTTCTTGTTGAAGCTCCTAAACCTTCCAAATACATTTTACAAAAACCATCTTTTGATCATGTTTCTTTTAATTTTGTTATGTTTTTTGTTTTTTTAATAGAGGTGGGTTACGGTAATCTAACGGAACTGACCTCAAGTAAATAAATTGTCAATTTTTAAACCATAAGTAGGCAATTTAAATTTAGGCCAAACCATAGGTGAGTAAGTTACAATTAGCCCTATGTATAAAGTGATGTTGCTAGTTTTATTTGTTTGATTTTTTCCCAGATTAATGCTTATTTTTATAACTATTTTAAATAATTCTTCTCTCTTTCTTATTGTTTTCTTTTTAACCATACCTAAGAGCATTCATAGTGATGCTCTCATATTGCTATATTGTTATTTTTAACAATCAACACCACAAAAATAGAGTTACATTGGTGGTGTTATTTTTAAATTTCTTAACAATTGACCTACAGTAAACTGCCATCTATGGCAGTCTACTGTAGCACAACAATTATAAAAAATAATATTCTTTATTCCATGATCATCTCTTTTTCTCATTAAAATATTGCTTTCTCCCTTATTTCTCTCTCTCTCTCTCTCTCTCTCTCTCTCTCTCTCTCTCTCTCTCTCTCTCTCTCCCCGTTTCTCCCTCTCTCCTAATTATCTCACTCTTTCCTCCATTTCCTCTAGTTCGTCTCTCTCTCTCTCTCTCTGGTTCTACCTTTCTCCAAATTTATGAGTTTTGTTTTTGGCGGTTGTCGTTGTTGGTGGGGTTCCATTTGGGGCGGTTGTCACACCGTTGGTGGGTTTCGGTCGTCGTCGTTGGTGTTTGTACTTTGGTGCCTTGGTTGGGTTTGAAGGAGCAATGGGTTTTGTCGAGTTGAGTTCATGAAGTTATGGGTTTTTTGGGTTGTGCAGTGGTTTAGTGGGATTGTGGTTGGTTTGGCAAGGTTGTGGCTGTGTGGGTGGTGATTTGTGGGGGTTGTGGGTTTGTGATTTGGTTTTGGCCGGGAGATTTGATTTGTAGGGTTGTGGGTGGCAGTGGTGTTGGTGGTGGGTGTGGGTTTGTTGGTTCTTCTAGAGAAGAGAGAGAGATACAGAGGAAGAAAGAGGAAGAGGCATTGAATGGGTTTGTTGGTTCTTCCAGAGAAAAGAGAGAGAGAGAGAGACAAAGAGGAAGAGACGTTAAGGAATACTAAAGAAAAAAGAAATTAAAAAAGAACAAAGAAAGAATATTTAAATGAAGTGCTTAAATAAATAGAACCATTGATGTTGGGTGTATTGTAAAGTGAGGTGTTAAAATAGATAAAATAGTTTTTTGAGTTGTTAAATGCTAAAATTTATAGCAGCATCATGGTTTTCAAACCTGGACCGTTCAGAGAACCAGTAAAGGGAGAGGTTTAAGGTTTTAAAGATTCAACTATGATTCAATCGACGTCGAACCGTGATGATGTCATAATTAATTTAATAATTAATAAAAATAAAAATAAAGGTATTAAATTTATAAATATTAGCAAAATTGACTAAAATATCTTAAAAATTTGAAACAAAGTCTCAAATAAAAGATTATTACTTATTCTTATTATACCTAAATTATATAAATTAATGAATTACCTATAATGTTTTTTTTTTTTTTTAATCTAAATAAGAGTAGAAATGATGAGATTTATAAAATAAATAAAAAAAGAAAAAAAGAAAAAAGAAACTCAAGTATGGACTTTTAGTAAATAGAGTACCACAGTGGCTATTTTGACTATTTGCATTGTGCAAAATAGGAACCTGGGAAGATTTTTTTTTTTTTTTTTTTTTTTTTTTTTTTTTTTTTTTTGAGGGGATGGGAAGAAGGTTCATTTTCAATTTTATTCTCATTATTCTATTTTGACTCCCACCCACCCACCCACCAATGTGAATTCTGATTTAATTTATCTCTTCGCATTGCATTTATCACTTTCCTTGTGATGCTTTATTTCCTTCTTACAAAGTTACCCAGCACCAACTGGTACCAGTGCAGTACTCTTACTTCCCTCTTCTTCCTCCTCATATTTGCGACTCATCTCATCTTTTTTTTTTTTCAATTTTTTTAAAATTTTAATCTCATCATGCCATCAGTTCTTCACAAATTTCAAAGACTTACGGTTGAATCGGCTTATGATTCGAATGATTTTCCAAGTTAGACCTCAGTTCAATTGGTACTCTCATATTTTTTATATGCCCAGTTCTCATATATAAAAAACCGTTTTCATGAACGGTTAACGGTTAACTTGGTTGGACCGTACAATTCGGTCCGAGTTTAAAAACCATAAGTAGCATCACTGTTCTCCACTTCTCTCTCTTGAAATCTCATCCTTTTTTAAAACCTTTTGACCATACCCACAAATATCACTTTTTATTTAATGTTCTCTTTCTTTAATCTCTTTTTGACATATGAAGTAAATATGGTCCAATAGATATAGATAAGTTTACTATTGCTCAAAAATCTTCTTCCTCTATCGCTACTACCTAACAGTGGCACAGTAAACCTTCTCTTAATTTTTTTCCCCTCTTCTCTCTCTCGATCTGGGTTTGGTGTGATAAGAGAGGGGGTGATTCTACCAAAGACATTTTAAACTAAAACATTTTTTCCAGTTGGAACTCCCAAAATTGACCTAAATGGCCGGTTTTATCTGGAATGGTCCAGTATTTAAACCGAGATGGAACAAGGGGTATGGTTGTGCCAAATTTGTTGTCGGCATGAAAGATTCCAGCCATTCCGGCTGGAATGGAATGGATTTCAAAACATTGGTTTCAACAACCTCATAAAATAATATTTGAATTTCCTCTTTAAAATTAGTGATACATCAGTTTGTAAGTTTAATGTAGTAAAACATTTGTAGTACGCTACTCATAGCCCTATCCAATTCCAAAAATGAGTTTGCTTCTTGTGACAAATAAAAAATAACATTTTTGGATTCACTAATTGTCCTAGACCTAATAATGACATCTTTTGTGGTGCCCTAAATCTACAATTTAAACCCCTCCTCCCCCTCCCACACTATCTATGAATCTACCTATGAAGAAAAAATATTATTTTAATTTTTAATTTGAAAATTTAAACTTGATAAGTCATGACAATCTAAACATTCCCTCCATAATTGAAGGACTGCCTTGTCATTTATAATATCTCTAGAAACATGTTTAGAGTAGTTGTGGATGTCGTTGTTATACTCTTTGCTCTTAAATAATGTTTTTGGTCTATTATTTTTGTTTAAAGTCTCTCTCTCTCTCTCTCTCATATGGAGATGAAGACAAAGTAGCGGTGGAGCTAGGGGGAAGGGCCATCTCCCCCCCCCCCCCCCCCCCCAAAAAAGTCTACATTACTTCCAAAACTTAAGTTGTTGCCCCCATGATAAAAAGACAAGAAAATAATCTCATTGCTAGTTAAAGCAGAACACCTAACATAGAAACAAATAAGAATAGAAAAAACTTATTCCATTTTAAGAAAACCAACTTGAAGCAAACAAACTCTTTTTTTAGCTAGCTAATCTTATTATTGTCACACGTTTTTACACTATTCAATGCACCTTTTTTCCCCTTCTCCTTCTCTTCTTTTTTTTTTTTTTTTTTTTTTTTCACACAATGCTAAAACTCTAAATTCTCTACTCTCTTTTTTTCTTCTCCATCTCTCGACTTTTATATTATTGATATGAAATATATACTTGTAATTAATTGAGATTATGAAGAATCATAAGCAAAAATGAATTCGAATTGAATTCTAAACAAATTTGTCTCAAGGCAGATTTTGCAAATCTTCCTACGAACATGCTACATAATATTTTTTAGGTAATTTTCTTTCAATAATCTTGTTCCCTACACAAAAATCCTAGCTTAGCCACTAAGAGGAATCACACAGTAATAATAGTGTAAACATTGCCAATGCCAATAAAATTTTCACATCACAAGATAGGTTGTTTCGTTAGTGGTTTTTAACATATATGAACAAAATGTTTTGATTGATATGGGTTAAAAACTTTGTGTTTAAAATAAATATAATTTTAAATTTTAAATTTCAAATTTATTTTGTCACAAATTATTCTTAAAAAAAAAAAAAAATTGTCACAACGACACATACTTCATTTTTTTTTTTCGCTCCATAATTTTTTTTTCCCAAACTTCCTTTGTTTTATTTATTTATTTTTCCTTTTTTAATTTAAAAAAAAAATACTGTAGTCTTTTCTTCACCCTTGGGGTTCACGTTCGTCCTTTAGAATTTTAAGCTCCAAAAGCTAACCAAATTAAATAAAAACCCTAAAGAGGGTTTATTTTTTCATGCAAGCCTAGCTAGTGGAGAAGCAAGGATTTAATTTTAAGAGGGATGTTTAAAAGGGGCATACACATGCACACAAATGTGAGTCCTTGAGACCAATTTGGAAAAAAAAAAAAAAATGTTAAGATTAAGCGATATTCTAATACAAGAAAGTCTTAAAAAAAACATATTCATTATATAGTGTGATGATGCCAAAAATGGTTGTTAGTCGTTGACCTTGTCTAAGCTCTGGACAAGAAGATGTTCCCCGCAAAGATGAGAGAGAAAGGCATCGGAGTGCTGTTAGCCAAAAATTCTCCGATGACTAAGTCAATAAGCTTCTCAATATCTCTCAAAGAATCATAATGTAATTCTGTATATTTGGTGGGTGTAGCTTTCACCTGGGGTTTGATGGCCTTTTATAGCCTGCTCTTGTATAGCCGTTGGGGGCCTTTAATGGTCCTCTAGTGCTTGCATGTGTAATGTGTAAGGTTGAATTTGTTCAACCATCTAATTGGCTTTATTCCGTGCCAAATTTGCTTGTAATTCAGCATTTAGTAACCCTGTATTTAGGTGGGTTTGATGTAAGGGTAGTGAGTGAGATAGAGTGAAGATTGCTCAAGAGTGTGCAAGAAAACAGAGACTCGCGGCTGGGACTCGCGGGTTACTCGCGGCTGCAAGCCGCCAGACGCAACACACGTGCCAAGCATGCTGGAAGGTGAACAGTCATGCCAGCTAAAGCACTACAGGACAAAACAGGACAACTGGCCATACGGTTATCTCGCGACTGGATCTCGCGACTTGGTCAAGCCGCGAGGTCAAGCCGCGAGCCACCCCTATTTTGTAAAACCTGACGTTTCACATTCCTCTCCCACTCCAGTATAAATACCCCTTTTACCCACGATTGAAAGAGAGCTTCCAGAGAGAATTTTGAGAGAGAAACCCTAAAGAAAAACAAGATTGATTCACCCACAATCTATACCTTAGAGTCTCTCCAAATTCCCCAACTCTCTTCCTCTCCATTGTCAAATCCTTGAGAGGCATTATACCAGACCTGGTTCTCACCATCATCATCACTGTGAGACAGTTGTTTGGATTTCTGGGAAGCAGTTAGGAAGGAACCAATCTTCATTGGTTGATGCTATGGTCTAGTAGCGAAATCCGGGAAGCTAGAAAAGAAAAAGGTTCGGCGCAACCTCGTTGGAGCAAGAAGCTTGGAGGGCTTAGGTGCACTGGGTAGATTAGGCTTGGAGGGTCTATTGCTGTCCTTGTATCCCAACTACATTTTCTAGTGGATTATTGACCGCTTGGAGGGCGGTGGAGAGGTTTTACGCCGAGGGCTTCGGTTTCCTCTTCGATAACACATCGCGTGTTGTCTTTGTGTTTGCATCTTCCTTCCTCTCTATCTTTGCCTTTTTATTATCTGCTGTGGATCTTATTTTGTTATGGCTTAGATAGTTTTTAACCAATTTCATATTATAGCTTATGTTAAGTTTCCGCACACTAGTTGTTTGACATATTGCTTGAATTGGTTAAGTTGTAAGTTGGGGGTCTAAACGTTCAAAGGTGTTTTTACACGTTTTTTAACTTTCATTTGGTATCAGAGCGGGTACACTGTTATTGGTTTCATTACCATTGTGTGATCCTTGACTCCCTTTTGAGATGGATAGGTCTCAATCCCTAAATGCTCCTCCATATTTTGATGGTAGTAATTATGCTTTTTGGAAGGTTCGCATGAGAGCATTTCTGTGCTCCATTGATGAATCTGTTTGGGATGCAGTTGAGAGTGGTTGGACTAGACCTGAGGCAGCCAAATCCACATGGGATAAGGCAGCACTCGCTGCATCTAATGCTAATAGTAAAGCTTTAAATGCTATTTTCTGTGGTGTGTCTCCAGATGAATTTCACAGGATTTCTCACATCACCGTTGCCAAAGAAGCATGGGAGATATTGGAAACTACCTATGAAGGCACGAAGAAAGTGAAGGACACCAAGTTACAAATGCTGACCACCCGGTTTGAGGAGCTCAAAATGAGTGAGGATGAGTCTTTTGACTCTTTCTATGGGAAGCTAAATGAGGTGGTTGTCAGTAAGTTCAACTTGGGGGAGAAAATGGAGGATTCTAAAATCGTAAGGAAGATGATCATTGCCGGAAAGTTTTCGTGCTAAAGTGACAGCGATTGAAGAGAGCAAGGACCTAGATGACATCAAAGTCCAAGAGCTGGTCGGTTCTCTTCAGACTTATGAAATGTCGCTGCCCAATCAACGGAAGAGTAAATCCCTTACTCTTAAGACCATTAATGAGAAGGTAGAAGTCCATGACTCATCGGAAGACGATGTGGTTGATAAAGATGTTGCATACCTTGTAAAAAATTTCCGAAAGTTCTTGAAGTTCAAGAATAATGGAAAATTTGGTGATAAAGGAAAATTCCAAAGTTCTGGAAGAGAGAAAAGGGAATTCAAAAAGAGAGATGGTAAAGAATCCCAACCTACACAAGGTGTCACTTGCTTCGAATGTAACGGGCATGGACACTTTAAGAAAGAATGTCCGAATTATTTGAAATCGAAAGGCAAGGTGTATGCCACGACATTAAGTGACTCGGATTCATCCGACTCAGAATCAGAAGAAAGCTGTGATGGAGAGGGGAACTATTCAGCTTTTATGACCATTGCTCACGTTGAGTCTTCAGACGAGTTGAATCTGCTTGTACAAGACCTTGGAGAACATAGTGATGATGAATCACTAGGAATTGTTGAAGAATCAAATGCTGAACAAGATGAAAGCACAGCAAATCTTCAAGAGAATTATAACTCACTCTTGGAAAAGTCGGGTGAGTACATAAGGGTGGCCAAGGCTGCTGTGAGAAAAATGAAGAAGGCAGAGGAGGACTACAAAAGTCTCCTAATCAGATATAGGGAGGCCAAATGCGAGATAGAAACTTTGAATGGTGAGTTGTCCGAAGCTTACAAAAAAGTAAGATTTCTTGAGAATGAGGTTGTGCAAGCAAATGCTAAAGTAGAGAGGGTCACCACCAAGAAGCTAGATGATGTTATCTCATCTCAAAAGAGCTTTTCAGACAAATCCAGATTGGGATATACCGGAGGAAGTAGCTCATCTGGAAATGTCACTAAAGAAGTGAAGTTTGTTAAGGCTAAAGATCCAGTTGTAGCTGACCTTACTGATGAGAAACTCAAGATGGAGGAGAAGAGAAATGTGGGGAACGAACGGTTGCTGAATTCCCGTAATCAATATGTAGGCAGGTCTGAATCTTGTGCCAAGTCTCGCCCACGACCACAAAGAGGTCCTAGAGTGACTTATGTGTGTCATTATTGCGGACTTCAAGGGCATACTCGACCAAATTGCCAAAAGCTGAGAGCAAAGAACAGTGCAACTCCTCAAAGGTCAGGAGGTCCTAGAAATGATAGAAGAATTTGGGCAGGTGATCAATCTAGAGATCAAAATGGTGATCCCGGAATGATGAACGTGATGAAGATGATTGGTGCATTCACCAACTGCTTGGAAAGCTTCTCACGAAGGTTTGAAAGCCCTAACTCCCGTACCCAATCCTATAAGGAAATCACCCCAAACGCAAGTGACATGTGGGTGAAAAAGGGTACTCATGCATAAGCATTAGAACATGTCCATGCATTAATACTTCCTATGCTCTATGACAATGTTTGTTTGTTTTACTTGCTGTTTTTGCTATTGGTTGTTTGATTGTCTTCTTGTGCATATTTTTTTGTCTTATCAATCTTTTTGCTTCGTGTGTCAAAAATCCAAAAATCACATAAAAATTAGAAAATCAAAAAGCTTGATTGACTTTGTTGAGTTTTCGTCTCAAAACTTGTTTTGCCTTGTACCTTTGTGCTAATGGCTTTGTGCATTTTCGAGCATTGCTTGTCTTCATGCACTCATATCTCTGTGGGAGAAATTTTGAAATCTTTGTGATTGTTGTAAATAGATCTTCAAACTTGTCATGAATGATTAGTGAATGGTTTTGTTGATCTTGAGACATGCATAGACTTGTGTCTATATATCTTCCCACTCTTTATTTTTTGTTTTTGCTAAAAAGAGCTCACCAAATGTAAATCTCCAAATGAAAAGAGATATTGAGCTGCAAAAGCCTGTCGCACATACTAGTATTCGACTAGGAAAAAGGGAAAGCAACCAAAAATTAAAGAGAAATGTTTATTCAAAAAGCCAAAGGCTTGTTCATCAAAAGGAAATGTCAACTATCACTCTCACAATGAGAGGTGATTGCCTCAAAAGATCAAAAAGATCAAATGTTGATTAAAAGTGGAGTCAAATGTAAAGCTCCAAGTCATGTTATCAAGTTTTTGTGGGAGGTCATATATACATACTTCTATAATTGAGATGGGTCACATGATCTAGTACTAATTGTGTATGTCTTGGTTGAATTGATCATTGAAGCTTCACATTAGACTAAGGACTATCTCATTGTTGATATCCACACACAACACACAAGTTTATGTTCAATAAATGCCATATTCATTTGTGTGATTGTACTTGATAAAATGTGTTTTCACATGCTCAATCTTTGTTAAATCAAGCACAAAAAGATTTTTGAGTGTTTTAGGTGTTTTTGGAAAGTATTTTGTTTGAAAAATCTGAAAATTTCAAAAATCCAGTTTTGCCCTGTTTTGGCGGCTCAGTCGCGGGTATGTCAAGTCACGAGCCTCAGTCGCATCTTCGCTGGTCATTTTTGGCGACTTGTTCGCGAGTGAAAGGTCCAGTCGCGAGGTTATTCAGAGATTTTCGCGGCTCAGCTCGCGACTCATTCGTGGGTAGACCTTCCAGTCGCGAAAAACACTTAGAAGAATTTTTCAAATTTTTGTCCTTAAGTGTTTTGGCGGCTTGAACTGGCGACTGTGTGGCGACTTAATCAAGTCGCGAAAATCGCGTGTTTGGCAGAAACAGGAGCAGTTTTTAAATCTTTTTCAGTTTTCCCTCGAACATTTGTAACTGTTCATTTTCTCTCTAAAATATCTCCTTCCCAAACACTCCGTGCTCCGATTTTCAATCTCCATTGTTGCATATTTTCTGCTCAAATTCTTCATGTCACAGGTATGGGTTTTCAGTTTCGAACTCATTTCTACTTGATTTTGTGTTTTTCCCCTTGATTTTTTTCTTATGTTTATGATTTAGAAATGGGTTTGTATTTCGGCTATTGCTCTTTGTTCATGCTTAGCTTGCTGATGATCTTGCTAAAGTTTGTTTTGTTCTTAGTTGTCTTCATCCTGTGCTTAGCTAAGTGTGTCTTTTATTTTATCTGATTTTGAGCTGTTGAGTTGTTCTCAAAATGTTTCGTTTGATGATGTGCATGTTCTATTGTGTTAATCTGTTGGGTGCATCTGTTATTTTCACAATGCTGGTTATGAGCCTTATCATTTCCCATTATCTGTCTCATTGACATATATCTGCCTTTAGGATAGTTTCTATATCTGATGATTTTTTATGTGTTTCCTATCTTAGGCTTGTTTATCCATGTGTTTTTTCTAAGTAGCTTATGATTTAAGTGTTCAAAGTTCATTTGTTTGGTTGAAATCTCTTTGTTAAACTACATGGTACTGACTTGTTCTGCACATATATTGCTCTATATTGTTGTGGCCTCTTCTGATTGTTCACAGATGGCTCCCTCTCCTCCTAAGAAGAAAACTCCTGCAAAGAAGGCTGACAAAAGATTGAAAATGGATCCTAAACTGTTTAGGTCAGTTCATCACTTTGAGAGATACAAGGATAACTTCTTGAAAGCAGGAAGTATTCAAGAAAGATTTGTAGATTTGGAGGACTTGAGACAAACCTTTATCCCCAGCTGTTTTGAAGGAAGAGGATGGGAAAAGCTTCTGAGTGATTTCCCTGTAGTGTGTGAACCCCTGATTAGGGAATTTTACTCAAATGCTGTGATAAGGGAGAATGAGTTAAGTTGCTGGGTTAGAGGTAAGGAATTCATTTTGGATGCACATGTCATAGATGATGCATTAGGCCTTGAAGGATTAGAAGATGAGGAATTTATCAACTACAAGGATAGGAGTGTTTCTATTGAAAAAGTTCAACAAAGGATAGGTGGGCAGAGAGAAGGGAAATGTTTGAATACCACTGCCTTTCCAGTAGACATGAGGTGTCTAACAATCATCATGATGTTTAACCTCTATCCCATTAAGAAGTTGACTACAATCAATTGTGCTAGAGCAATCTTTCTGATGGATCTCAAAGAAAAGAATTTCATAGACATAAGTTCCCACATATATGACACTATTGTGGATGAGACAAGAACAACCTCTAGGCCAAAATTGATCTTTCCCAGCTTGCTGATGAGGATTTTTAGAAGTAAGGGTGTTGCAATCCCTCAAGACATCAGTCCCATGTCCACACCTTCTGCAATTAACAAGCTTACTTGCAAAAGGATAAGTGTTAGGCTTCCAGGAGAAGAAGATGAAGGTGATGAAGGAGAAGGTGTCCCAATGGATACTAAAGCAGAGGCAGCAGGGCATGCATCAACCTCAACACCCAGGAGAAGTGGCAAAAGACCCAGAGCATCAACTTCTTCAGATACACCTCCAGATGCTTTCCAAATCATTCTGGAAAGACTTGATGGGATCAGAGAAATCCAGACTGAGCACTCTGAGAGGATGAGAGCCATGCAGGACCAGATTGATGTTTTGTCTGCAAAACTTGACAGCTTCACCACTCAGCCTGCACAGTGACCCTTTGGCCATTCCTGTCAAAAAGGGGGAGATGTTTCTGTTGATAATGACATTGATGATTGAGAAGCAGAAAAGCAGATCTTAAGGGGGAGTAATGTGTTGAGGGGGAGTTGTCAAATTCAAAGACTTTGTTTATATATGTTTATGTTTTGAGTACTCTTAGTGTTTTTATGGGTTTGATACACTGTGTTTTGGTGTATAGTTGTTTTTAACTCTTAACCTATACTCTTGGCTTAATCTTTAATATGTTTTGTTGATGTTATTCAGGATGTTTTGTAGTCTGTACCCATGTGCTTTTGTAAGCTTTTAGGGTTATTGTTTTATGCATAGTTTGTAGGCTTTATGGTATGTACCTTGCTAAATGCAGCCTTTATGCTATGTTGAAATCAGTACTTTGATCTAAATGTTCTGCATTTTGGTTTATGTACTGTCACTCTTGTGCCCTTGTAGGATTGTTCCTAGATGCATATACCTTGTGTGTTATGCATTGGTTGAGTGTTGAACATACAAGTGTCTTGCCTTGTGCTTGTTAACTTGTATGTCCTTGTGTTCATTCCAAGTGTGAATGAGCACTGTGATCACTACCTTGTGGTGTTCACTTGGTTGATCAAGCCATGGTTTGTTTCTTAACTCCATCTTTGCTTGATCACATATTGCCTGTTTCATATGCATTTTATAATTTTCTGCTTACAATGATCATGGTGTATTGTTGTGTTTCAGGAGTATTATGTTCATATGATTCAAGTGCTTCACAGCTTCTAGAGTTAGGTGTGAGTGAGTTTTGTTCAACTGTTCCCAACTCACATGTTAAGTCTAGAGTCTGTTTTAGGGTTTTGTCACGGAATAGCCAAAAGGGGAGATTGTAAGGTTGAATTTGTTCAACCATCTAATTGGCTTTATTCCGTGCCAAATTTGCTTGTAATTCAGCATTTAGTAACCCTGTATTTAGGTGGGTTTGATGTAAGGGTAGTGAGTGAGATAGAGTGAAGATTGCTCAAGAGTGTGCAAGAAAACAGAGACTCGCGGCTGGGACTCGCGGGTTACTCGCGGCTGCAAGCCGCCAGACGCAGCACACGTGCCAAGCATGCTGGAAGGTGAACAGTCATGCCAGCTGAAGCACTACAGGACAAAACAGGACAACTGGCCATACGGTTATCTCGCGACTGGATCTCGCGACTTGGTCAAGCCGCGAGGTCAAGCCGCGAGCCACCCCTATTTTGTAAAACCTGACGTTTCACATTCCTCTCCCACTCCAGTATAAATACCCCTTTTACCCACGATTGAAAGAGAGCTTCTAGAGAGAATTTTGAGAGAGAAACCCTAAAGAAAAACAAGATTGATTCACCCACAATCTATACCTTAGAGTCTCTCCAAATTCCCCAACTCTCTTCCTCTCCATTGTCAAATCCTTGAGAGGCATTATACCAGACCTGGTTCTCACCATCATCATCACTGTGAGACAGTTGTTTGGATTTCTGGGAAGCAGTTAGGAAGGAACCAATCTTCATTGGTTGATGCTATGGTCTAGTAGCGAAATCCGGGAAGCTAGAAAAGAAAAAGGTTCGGCGCAACCTCGTTGGAGCAAGAAGCTTGGAGGGCTTAGGTGCACTGGGTAGATTAGGCTTGGAGGGTCTATTGCTGTCCTTGTATCCCAACTACATTTTCTAGTGGATTATTGACCGCTTGGAGGGCGGCGGAGAGGTTTTACGCCGAGGGCTTCGGTTTCCTCTTCGATAACACATCGCGTGTTGTCTTTGTGTTTGCTTCTTCCTTCCTCTCTATCTTTGCCTTTTTATTATCTGCTGTGGATCTTATTTTGTTATGGCTTAGATAGTTTTTAACCAATTTCATATTATAGCTTATGTTAAGTTTCCGCACACTAGTTGTTTGACATATTGCTTGAATTGGTTAAGTTGTAAGTTGGGGGTCTAAACGTTCAAAGGTGTTTTTACACGTTTTTTAACTTTCATAATGTATATTTGAGCTTAAATGAAGATTTCACTGACTTATAATTGCCTTTCTAATCGTTGCTACTCGTTGGTTACGAAGTCATTTATTGCTCCACGGTTAATGCTGTATGGTCATCTAGACTATGGACGATTCTAAATTGAGTACTCGTCAATTGCCCCTTATTCCTTTGTTAGTCTTCTTAACGATTGTAGGAATATGAAAGGTTTGTTTGTGCTTGTTGATGACTTTTGGGATTCTCTTTCTTTCGCATTTAATGCGACATGACTTATACATCAGAACGTGGACACGTTTCGGCTTTTTATTGGTTGGATGTGCAAAGGTGGTATCTTGGTTTTCCTACGCCTGAAATCACATCTTTCCTTAAAAACTTTTCATTTTCCTCTTCTTTCTATCTTCTTCAAGCTTCTAAGTTTATTTTCCTGTATTTTTTCGGTGAGTTGTCTCTACTCTCTCAATTCATGGTTGATTATATTGCTATTAGGGTAGATTCCCCCTCCATTTCTTTTTTCTTCGCTAGGCTAGGTGTTTTCCTTGAATCCTTGGGTGGTCAACGTCCCTAAGTGGGTTTATTTGTGTCTCGAGATTGTGCCCTTAGGCTGGTGTTGCTCGAGGTTCACCCCTTAATCTGCCATTCCTTGATTCAGTATCATTTGGTGAGTGAGATGGTCGAGGAGATGGTTATGGGTGTGGGTGTTAGGTCTAGTGAGCTTGATATGGGATTGTCGTCTAGTGACAACCCTGTTGGTATGGAGGTAGACATGGCAATGTCGAAACCCTCTTCATCTTCTTCGAAAAAACCCTTTCATGCTTTTGGCCGAAAAATGTGTTTTGGAAGAGAAACATATGAGGAGGTTTAGAAAAAGGTTTCAATTTCTAGCTGAGAAGAAAGTGCGTCTCCCTCGTCTAGACGAGAAAGCATGTCCTTTTGCCCATGGTCAGGTGTGTTTCTATAAAGCCGCTTTTTCTGTGTGGCCTTCAATTTCCTGTCCATCTCTTTATTCACAAACTGCTTGGTCATTTAAAAATTGCTCATGGTCAGCTTGTCCCGAACGCTTGGCAGACAGTTGTGAGTTGTATGTCAATCTAGACATCTATCCATGAAGGAAGCATGATAAAATTGAACAAGTTCTTATTCCTTTATCGTCTGAAACTCTCGACCCCCTATGGGTATTTTGAGTTTCGTTTGTGGGATAGGAAATTGAGATGCGTCCGTGGTTATCCCTCTTCCTTTCATGACTGGAAGTCGAGGTACTTCTTCGTCTATAGAAAAAAATTAAGAAACCGCTTCTAATGAAGTTTAGGGCGAGGTGCCCATATTGCTGCGTAAGTGGGAGGTTCCCACACTTGGTGTGTGTTTCCCTTCTTTTGGTTTTTACATCGTCCATATACATATTTTCTTTATTCTAACCTTTGCCTTTTGTAGCTTTTATTCGTCTAGGCTTGAAGAGTAGATATCAGGGATGAGTCCAAGCTGCTCTGGATTTTGCTCTTGGTATCAAGGATTTTGATGAGCTTGTCGACCTGTGATCTTAGTACGATCACTTCTCGAGGCTTGAACCTTCGGCTTACATTAGTCAGTTAATTGATAGGGAAGAGAGAAGTAAGTGTTTGGATTTTGTGCTTTTACCTCGTTAATTTTTTACCTTCGTCAATATCTTCGTGATTTTCTTACTTTGTTTTGTAGAGATGGCTACTCGCTTTAGTCAGGATAAATATATTCGAGACAAAGGGAAAAAGAATGAGCCTTTGTCAAAGATAGATTCACCTTTGAAAAAGCTAAAAAATGGGGGCAGTTCTGGGATTGTCATTTCCAGCCTCATCCATACCCCTTTGCCTTCTTCTCCTGCTGTACCGATTGATGAGTTTCCTTCACCTCCTCGGACTTGGAAAGGGAAGGAGAAGAAAGGTGAGAGTGTTTGGATTGATCTTGCGATGACCCTTGGACGGGTACACAATGTCATCTCTGAGAAGGAGCTCAAGGCCTTGTCTTTAGTGCCTTCTCATGAGCTTGTTAGTCGTCATATTCACAAACTCATGCAAGTGAGGTCTTCTTTT
This sequence comes from Quercus tomentella, assembly GCA_028535165.1. Taxonomy (NCBI): domain Eukaryota; kingdom Viridiplantae; phylum Streptophyta; class Magnoliopsida; order Fagales; family Fagaceae; genus Quercus; species Quercus tomentella. Next base: position 40,661,775 of record JAPQVY010000155.1, read on the forward strand.
CTTTTAACAATGTTCTCTCTCTTTTTTTCTTTTTTCTTTTTTAAATTTTAAACATATGTACTTGTTTCCTCTAGGTTCTTGGAGAATCATTGCACCTGCTGATTGATTACCTCGCGACAGAAGAGAAAGTGGTGATGGCCAATTCTCAAATTGAAGTTGTAAAGGCCGAGAGCTCAACGCTAAGGAAGAACCCGATTGAAGCGATGGGAGAGGCTAACAATTCTAAGGCCAAGTTGAAGGAAGTCTCTGACGAGCTGAGGACAAAAAAGATGCTCGTCATTCAGAAGGATGAGGGGATTCATTCTACCATGTTGAAGCTTAACTCTGAATGTGAGAAGGCTGTGGCTTAATTGCCACTTTTGATGAATACTTTAAAGGCTTTGAGTTTCTCTAACAGTGGACGATGAAGCATCACACTGAGTTTGACTACTCTAATATTGAATATGAGGCCATTGATAAGGAGATAATGGCTGATGAAGTTGCTGAATGGGCCCGAGCCAATGAGCAAGTTGGAGTGGAAGGAGGAGATGAAGGAGAAGGCCCTAAAGATACACTAGTTAATCCCCTTGTTGATCCCCTTGTTTAAACTTCATTTTTATTTTTGTTTTGGTTTACCCTAGTTTTTAGGCTAGTTCTCGTCCATGTTTTGACGAGTATATTTCGAGAAGACAATATTTGTGTTCTTTATTTTGTGAACAACTGAAGTATTTTAAAACCTTCATAGGCTTCTTTCTAATCATGGTGCTTCTTTGATACTTAGAATATTTCGCTACTTTATAAGAATTTTGCTTTGTCAATATGGTTGCTTTTGTTGGTTTTATACTTCATGAATTTAATCATAGTACTTTGTTAAAATGGTTGTACTTCATGAATTTAACCACATAATAATTTTTTAAAAAACTTGTGAATTTAATCATATGATATGACTTATTCTCGCTTTGAGAATTTGGTCGTCAATATGATTTTACTCGTTGGTTTTAACCTTGTGAATTTTATCATATGACTTACTCTCGTTTTGAGATTTTGGTCGTCAATATGATTTTACTCATTGATTTTAACCTTGTGAATTTTATCATATGAATTACTCTCACTTTAAGAATTTGATCGTTAATATGATTTTACTCGTTGGTTTTAACATTGTGAATTTAACTACTCTCCAATACTTGATGATCTTGTACAGGCCTTCCCAGGTTGGGTTCAATTTTCTTTGTGCTGGATCTTTCGTGGCTTTTATTACTTTGTGTAGTACTAAGTCCCCATGATTGAACCTTCTGAGCTTGACCCTCTGGTCATGATACTTTGTCATCTTCTACTTGTACTTCGTTGTTATCTACAGAGCGTCTTCTTTGACCTTGTCCAGAAAATTGAGGTCTAATTTGCAGCTTTCTTCGTTAGCCTCCTCGTCAAAGGGTTCTCTTCTGAGGCTGGATAGGCTAACTTCCACTGGGATAACTGCTTCTGAACCAAAAGCCAGTTTGAAGGGAGTTTCTCCTATGTGAATTCTTGCTATTGTTCGGTATGCCCATAACACACCAGGTAGTTCTTCTGGACATGCCCCCTTTGCCCCCCTCAAGTCGGACCTTGATGATCTTCAGTAATGTCCGATTTGTTATCTTTGTCTGTCCATTGGCCTGTGGGTGTCTGGGAGGAGAAATGATTCTTGATTTATAGAAATGATTCTTGATTTCTAACTCACGATATAAATATTTGAATTTGGAATTATCAAATTGTAGTCCGTTATCCGAGATGATGATCCTTGGAATGCCGAATCTACAAATGATGTTTCTCTAGACGAAGCTCTGTATTTTTGCCTCCGTGATTCTTGCAAGGGGTTTCATCTCGACCCACTTGGTAAAATAGTCAATTGCAACAAGTAAAAATCAAGCTTGCTGTTTACCTTGTATAGGTGGTCCGACAATGTCAATTCCCTATGTTGCGAATGGCCAAGATAAGGAAATACTCATCATGTTCTCTGCTGGAACTCTCTGAACATTTCCAAAGCGCTGGCACTTGTCACATTTCTAGACTAGGGAGTGTGCATCCTTTGTCATTGCTGGCCAGAAATACTCGGCCTTGACAACCTTATTTACTAACGACCTTGGCCCTGAGTGGTTTCCATAGATCCCTTCATGTACTTCCTTGAGTGCATAGTCTATTTCTTGTGGGTTCAAGCACTTGAGGTATGGTAGTGCATATCCTTGTTTGTACAATTGGCCGTTGAGAATGGTGAATCTTGCTTATCGAACTCTGGTTCTTCTAGCTTTGTCTGTTTTCTCTGGCAACTTCCCTTCCTGAATGTATGAGAGAATTGGAGACATCTAAGTGCTTTCAAACTCAACTGGTAGAATCTGAATATCTTCAATGCTAGGCTTTGTCTGTATCTCTGTCATCAGGCCTTCATCTTGTGTTGTTTGTTTGGACAAGGCTATATGTGCAACCTCGTCTACTTCTGAATTCTCTTCCCATAGCACTTGAACGAACTTGACCTCATCAAAATGATTGGCCATCTGGATGGCTAGTCTCTGGTACTTCTACATTCATTCCTCTTTTGCTTCATACTCGTGGTTCACTTATCCAACGATCAGCTCAAAATCGCTTTTTATCACTAAGTTTTTGACGCCTAGGGCTTTAGCTAGTCTTAAGTTAGTGAGTATTGCTTCATACTTTGCTTTGTTATTTGTTGCTGGGAACTGAAGCTGTACTCCATATTTGAGGATGTCCTTATCAAGAGATATCATGACAACTCCCATGCCTTCCAATTCTTTGACGGATGACCCATCGGCATGAATCATCCAGAACTGTGTTTGATCATCAACTAAAAAAGTGAATTCAGCAATAAAGTCTACTAATACCTGGGCTATGATTGTTGACCGGGGTCTATATTCGACGTCTAACTGATTGAGCTCGACGGCCCACTGTACCAATTGCCCAGCTATGTCTAGTTTACTCATGGCCTTCTTAATGGGTTGATCCGTCATTACAATGATCGATTGTGCCTAGAAATAAGGACGAATCTTTCTTGAAGCCACAATCAATGCAAATGAGGCTTTTTCTAGACGAGGATACTTCGCTTCTGCATCTTGGAAGGCTTGGCTCATGTAGTATACTAGTCTTTGTACCCTGTTTTCTTCTCTGATTAAGGCCAAACTTACTACTGTTTGGGAAACTGCTAGATACAGATAAAGGTCCTTTCCTTTTATAGACGGGCTTAGGAATGGTGGCTTTGACAAGTAATCCTTGAGATTCTTGAAGGAAATTTCGCATTCCTCAGTCCACTTGAATGCTTGTTTAAGTATTTTGAAGAATGGTAAGCACTTGTTTGTGGCGTTCGACACAAACTTGTACAAAGCCAGGACTCATCCTATCAGTCTTGGCTAACGTCATTTCCAAGATGGCCTTCACTTTCTCAAGATTGGCCTCGATTCCTCATTGTGACACCATGAAACCGAGGAACTTTCCTGATGATACCCCAAAGGCGCACTTCGCTGGATTGAGCTTCATCTTGTACTTTTGGAGTGTGTCAAAGGTTTCTTTTAGATCATCTAGATGTTCCTTGGTCGTCTTGCTTTTGACAAGCATGCCATCAACATAGACTTCTACGTTCTGCCTGATTTGTTTGTTGAACATCTAGTTCACCAACCTCTGATATGTGGTCCTAGCATTCTTTTGTTCGAAAGGCATCACTTGTGTGATGTAGAACAGACAACACATGCCTTCCTAGAGCCAAAAGGGCGCCAGAAGTCATAGCATACGATCAAGGGGGGTGCCAATAGAAACCATCAAGGCGACGATGTTGGAATTGCATGAAATTCGGCAAGTTGAAGGGAAACGACATTCTAATCTATACTCAAGACAGATACCTCGACTGTCACCTAAATTTAGACAAAATCCTTCGTTAAAGCCCCTAAAACATTGTTTTACATTGAGTTATTCGGTTTTCCTCTTCAATAACACATCACAGTGTTATTTTGGATTTGAGTCTCTTTCCCCTATTGCCCTTTACATATTTCTCATTGCACTTATTTGTTCATCCATGAAATTGTTGAGTGCTTTGATTAATTAATTTGCTAATTACGTATATTCCACATTAAATGTGTTTAGATTAAAATTAATAAAGCCGCAATTAAAATTGGAGGTCTAAACAAGCTCTAGTATTTGTTACATCGAGCATTAAGTGTGTTTATATTAAAATTAATCGTGCTGCAATCAAAATTGGGAGTCTAAAAAAACTCTAGGATTTTTTACATCGAGCTTTCAATATATATATAAAATAGTAACTAGCCTTAGCCTCGCATGTGTTATGCATTAGTGGCCTTTTTTTTTTAATAAAAAAAAAAAGTATAAATGGTTATAAAGACTTCTTCACATCCTCCATTGAAATCTTCCAAAATACAAGTAATCTTTAAGAGAAAATCAAAAAATTATAAGTATTTATACTTTTCTAGTGCAAAATCTAAAAGAAAAAAGTGGGGAATATGAGATTTTTGAAATTACTATTGTGGGGACACAAAAACTGGCCCTCGAGGAGTTCTCTGTGGATTACCACTACGATTATTCAAACAACCTATATATAAGTAAACAACAAGGGATAAACACTCCACAATGGAAAACTCAAGTAATTGATTTCTTTGACCTCAAATGTTACAATTTCTATCTAGATATTACAATAGGTAACTCTCCCATTCCCGCGGTGTTACCCTTACTCTCTCCCTGATTGATTTTTCTTCTATGTATTCCCTTCCTTCGTTTTCTTTGGATTCCTTGCCTTTTGCCTTTCCCTCCTCTTTTATAGCTTTAGTCCTTACTCTTATCACTACAGCTGTCTTGTTGTCTACTAAAGTCTCAGGGATATTTTCCTTAACTTTATCGGTTTCCTCTCCACCCTTATTCTGGAACTCTAACTTTTGTGGCTTGTTTGTACTGTTCAGGATATCTTATTTGTATTTAATGCGGAAGAGGTTAGGTAAGAACCCCATCATTAATGCGGAGGCAAAGATTTTCTACCTTCTTGCATGTTCTAGAAGTTTCCCATGGTTCCAGGCATCTCCCGGAAACCACACGTGGACAATCCGTGCAGCATCCTTCAGATAAGACTAGTTCTTTACTTCTCCACGAGAACCACCTTCCCGCGTTGCCTTCTTCTTTCATAGTACTTAGGATGGACTAGCTATTTTTTCTTCACAACTCATTACCCCTTGGGCCTTCCTTGTAGCATATAAGATGGGCCCAACTCATTTCCCGCGGCCCAACTACTTTTTGGGCCCTAGGCCCAGATGGGGACTCTTCCACTCCCCACAACTATTATAAATACTTACTCTAATGATAGTTTAGTTTGAATTTTGTTTTACTCGAGTATAAATGTGACCTAAAATTTAGGTGTTTGAAATATATTATTTCCGTATTTGATCATACTATTTGAAAATTTTTAATATATTAAGTAATGAGGGAAGGTATTTTGAAGCATTTAAAAAATGGATAGTAAAAAATATATTTATTCTATTAAATGACTTTCTCCTTCATACTTCTTCTTTACCAAAAATGAAAATAAACTCTTGGAAAAAAAATTGAAAATAAATATTTTTATGATTTTTTTTTTTTTTTTTTTTGAGATAGATATTTTCATGATTTAAATGTTGAAAATCATCCAAAAGTATAAGGGTACTTGCACTTTGCATCCAAAACAATAAGTCTTACATTCATCATCCTAATTGTAGCAAACTTTACAAATTTCACCCCATATAGCCTAATTGACCGTTAATATTAACAAGAATGTACTTGTCACTTGATCATAAAATTTTAGTAAAAAATAACTAACAGGGCCAAACGAAGAATTCAATTTTTTATGGTCATGTGACAGTTAATTTTAACTGTAAATCCAGCAATGAAGTGAAATTTTGCAAAGCTTGTTACAACCGAGGTGGTGATTAAGAGTTATCATAGTTTGAACTTTGAGGTGCAAAGCAGAAGTTCCCAGTAGTTAAAGAGTTTTTTTTTTTTTTTTTTTTTTTTTCTATTTTTTGTAACTAACCCGATTTTCTTTTAATATTTTCCCACTTTCATATTCTCTAGAATTTATACCGAATGCCTACAATTAAAAAAACAAAAAGCATATCTTCTTTCGACTCACTCTTCTATTCTTACTACTTTTTTTTTTTTTTTTTTCCAATGTTCACTAATCCCTATCAATGAATCTTCATTTTTTTATTCTTCTATATGTCTATCTCCCACCTTTTCTTCCTCCACTACCACTACCACTACCAACAAAAGACAACAAAATGGCCCTTCCAACACGGAATGAATCGAAACATAGTGGAACACATTGAGGCACTAGAAATGGTTGGTATGCTTTATCGTTTAACGCATTTCTAGTCCATGTGCAGTGTGTGGCTAGAATATCAAGTCAAATCTCACTTGTGCAAAATGCGAACTGGATGACGCAACAGTCCCCACTAGACTCAATTATTAAGTCTTCTCGGTAGTCCTCCCCTCATCTCACACGGATGGTCGTCTTACTCATAGGTGCCACATAGGCCCACCTCTTATGAGAAAAAAAATTATCTTATGAGACAGTTTTATGAAATCTCTTTCTCACAACATATAAAACCACACATATTATAAAAATAAAATATCTAATGAAACTGTCTTATAAAATACATTTTCTATTATGAGAGAAGCTATGGTGTACTGGGTATATATAACTCCTTTCTTGTATTGCAACAAGTCTTACATTTGTGGAATCCACGGGTCTTATGTTTGTGGAATCGACCATCGTGAGAGAGAAGTAATGTTACATACACAATAATTTTCACAACAATTTTTACAATAATTGAGTTGTCAAGCTTTTATTGATTCCTATCTAGTCTCACAATTAACATTACTTTTTAATTTACCATTAACCACTTGTCATTTTGATAGTTTTTGTGGAATTTTATGTTGTTACGTGTGTGAGTCGAAATGGCAATTTTGGTTCGCCCAACTTGACCCACTTCTCCTTGCTTCGCATGGGTTTTTCCCGTCTCGCAAAGGTGGTGGGGAAAGAATGGGGTGATATTTTAGCCCCGCACCACAGGGTAGGGCGGGGTGAGGCGAGGCGAGGCGAGAATGGGTTTAGACTTTTTAGACCTACCTTGTCCTGCCCCACGTTAATAATGGTTAAATTGTTAATTTTTCATACCTTAAAACCCTACTATGTAAACAAACATATCATCAGCTTATTTTATTATACCCAATGTAACTCTCTGCCTCTTTTTCTCTCTAGCAAGGTTGAAAATAAGGTACCAATTTTAACTTTTTCTTCTATCTTTATTAGAAATAAATTTATATACTATAAAATCATTGATTTTGTATTATGAGATTTTTTTTTTTTTTTTTGTGATATTGTTTTGTTAAATACTTGGATAATATTATTCAGTTTTTGCTAAAAATTAGTTTGATTTAATGGGATAGATTTATTTGTAATTTCAATATATTTTTATTAATGAAACAGGTTTTATTAAAAAAAAAAAAAATTGTAATAGTTGTGGGCAAATTAATGATAAGTAGAGTTTTACATGTGGGGTGAGTCACTAGGTGTTTATGGAATCCACCGTCGGGTCACTGGTTCAACCAGTAGGTTACAAGTCGAATCGAAAAATTAAGTAATTTTTTTTAAATAAAAATATATAAAAATAAGTTTGAAAAATCATAACATAAATACGTAAATTTAAAAAATGGGCATATGCCAAAGTTAAACTGGGAATTATAATTCAAAATCAATGTTTCACAATAATAAGTAGTCTTTTGATTGGATAGGAGCCTTGGAAGTAGGTAGACAGATAGATAAGTGCATTTTTTGTTTTAGTTCTTTAGGTTTTCTCCTCTTTAAATTACTATGTTATAACATATTAAATAGTAAAGAAGACAATAAAGTGGATCTATAGATGTAATTTTACAAATTTCACAAACTAAACCGAGTTATAAAACTCATCCAATTTACTTTGGTTGCCACAAATCTATCGGGTTTGACTAGATTTGACCAAGTATTATGCAAAAATGTCCATTTAAACATTCAGACCAATTTAAGTGCTGGGTCACTGGGTTAGTCCAGGTTTAATAACTATGATTTTAGCTTTTAATGGGCTTTAAAGCATTCTCTATTTTAGCATTAATTGGTTTTAGAGCATTGAATTTGAGTGCTCCAACCACCTTCAGAGTGTCTATTTAAGAAAATATTTTAAAACCACACTTTTAAAAAATACCTATACTTTTAAACCTTTAGGGCCCGTTTGGTAAGAGATTTCTAGTAATGTTATTTAAGTTTGGTAGAAATACGTATATGTGAAAAAATGTGTGAAAATTCGTGTTGTGGTGTTTAAACAACAGTTTTCATTGTTTAAACACGTTACCAAACGGGACCATACTTTTTCTTTTAGACTATTTGTAAAGGTCCATTTTCAAAAAGTTGGAAAAAAAAAGGGTATCAAATCAAAATAAAGCAACGGGAGAAAACAATTCAAACTGAACAATCCAGCTTGCTTGGAAAAATATTCCAAAGAGAAATTATGATGCTTGACTTTGACTTGACTTGCCAGACGGACAATGTTTTTTTTTTTTTTTTGAAGCCGGAACCAAAAAAATATCATTAATGAAGAATACTAGAATCCAAATACAAAGCATCAACTGCTGGTGGAGGATCCTCCTCTAACCATACAGTTTCATTATCAGATAATCTAGCAAATCTAGCCAAAGCATGAGCAACACACCATTGGCACTACGCCTAACACAATTGACTGAAAAGGATCTAAAACCTGCAATCAAGCACCAAATATCTTCATAAATAAACCCAAGCCGAGCTAGATCTGGTTGAGCCTGTGCCACTGTCTTCAATACCCTTGCGTTGTCACCTTCCAAAATCACCTCCATAAACCCTACATCTATAGCAAATTCAAGCGCTTTATGGCAAGCCAGCACCTCCACCTCTTCACTATCCCTCACAGCCCCACCCTTAGCCGAAATAGGAGCCATCACTTCACCATTCCTATTACGAACCACAGCCCCATAACCCGAATCAGCTCCATCATTAAAACACGCACCATCAAAGTTCAACTTGAAGAAATCTCCTTGTGGTGGCTGCCATGCCTGACTTACTGGAACCGAAACTGTCACAGGTACACTCAGATGCTCTTGTGCCTCATGAAACTCTCTCAAATAATCCAAAGCCTGCTGGTATGACCGTGATGGATGTTGAAAAGCTCCCCCATGCAAGATTGAATTCCGCTGAAGCCAGATTTGCCAACAAATCACCCAAAATAAATCCAGCTCCTCATGTGACAACCTCGGCATGAGCCTAGCAACCAACTGCCCAAAATCCACTTGCACTGTACCAAATTTTTGAAACTTGATTGCACTGCCAGCCCAAACATCCTGTGCTGCCCCACACTCCCAAAGAACATGCAGCACCGATTCATCAGCTTTATGACAGAAACAGCATCGAGCATCCTCCAACACCCTCCTTTTCACCAGATTGTCTTTTGTAGGCAGTATATTATGGCATGCTCTCCATGAAAAAATTCTGATCTTATTTGGGACCTTAGCCTTCCATATCTGTGACCACAAAGAACTTTTTGATGGTTGCACCAAAGCCTCTCCACTGTTAGTCTCAGCCAACCTCAGTTGCTTGGCCAGACGGACAATGTTAGATAGGATCTTTTATATGTTTGTTAATTTTATTCTCGATAACCTATGTCGTGGCATGTAGAAACTTAAATTATGCTTTCAGTAGTCAGGAGAGCTGAGCCAATCAAATGAATAATGCAGGGCTATGTACTTCTGTCAGACGTGAATTACGCGCACTTCTCCATCACTTCACTCTTTAATCACCAGCTCAGGTTTAGTGATATTGGCTGGATCAAAAGACTATGGAGAGCAACTCTTCGTCTTCGTCTTCGTCTTTGTCAATATCTCCAGTCTCTACACCCCACATATAATGCGACACTAATCCGTGTGATCCACGGGGATGTACTCACCCGTGTGATGCACGATAACGTATTTGAAAACAATGTAAAGTTGATTATAACATTCGCATGTGTTTTGAGTTTAGTTTAGATCATTCTATAGTAATATCTTCCGTATAAAGGTTAAAACTTGGTGTGATGGCAACTGCTTTCCAACCTCTCCAAAATTACGAATAGAACTGCCTACTACTAACCACCTATTCCAGATTCAAAAATCGAGCATGAACTTGTTTTATCATATATTTGATATCAAAATTTATGCAGTGAATAATAAAAAAGAATAACCATTAATCCACCCACCATTTATCAAACATCATTACAAATTTAATCATTTCATCCATACATGTCAACAACAACTGAATTCAAGTTGTAACTTGTAACTAGTGTGAAAACAAATAGAGGCATCAAAGGAGAGTTTCTTATCAAATATCACTATAGATTTATGTCAAGTATTGGTATTAAGACAATATATCTTTGTACTAGTGATGGAAAAGTTGACTAGAACTATTCAAGATCAAGTCTTTTGCGTATGCCTTTTGCAAATGATATAGTTTTTTAGTGGATGAAACTAGACGAGTAGTTAATATCAAGTTAGAAATTTGAAAAGATGCTTTAGAATCTAAACGCTATAGGTTAAATAGGACCTAAACAAATATACTTTAGAATCTAAGGACTTAAACAAAGATGAAGGGTTTGTAAGACTTTATTGTTAAGATGTAACAAAAAGTGAGAGCTTTTAATATCTTGGATCAATAATTCACAAAGATTGAGAGATTGAAGAAGATGTGAATCATAGGAAAATCACATTAAGTTCCGCATCTAGGTCACATGGATCTGTAGAGAATTGAAAAATGTTTTGAATGAAAAAAATTTTAAAACTTAGCCAAAAAGAAAATAAAAGAATGAGAAACTGATTTTGGAAGAAACAAAAATCTAACCTCCTAAAGTTCACATAGGAATTAAGACCACAAATAAAAATAAAGAAGGGGGGGGAGAACCTCATGGACAAAATTTGCATGCAATTTATGAGTTTAAACATGCAAGGCACCAGCAAAAGTAGACCAAAGGATAATAAACTTAAAAAAGAAAAAGAAAAAAGAGAGACACATAATAGAAGCCAGTTCTAATAAGAGGACAATCTCTTTCCCCTTGTTTGATAGAATTATACACTTATATAAAATAAAATAATAAATAAATAAACTCCTTATATTATTCTGCAACAGATAAAGGAAATCTTCTGAACTATGGTTACATTAAAAGGCATTTGTGCTTTTATTTTATTTCCTTTTTTCCTGTAGCAAACAAGGTAATGAAGACAATCTGCTTTGCTTTGTCATTTCCTTCTGGCATATTAATGCAAGGAGCCCAAGTAAAATCATCTATTTTCTTCCGGGTTTTAATTTTGAATTTTGAACCAAACTTCTTTTTAAATTTGACTTTACCGTTGTTGAGAATTGTTGATGCACATTTTTTGATCCATACCCGAAAGCCCATACAGAGGAAAGCCTAATGAAAAGCAAGGTCCAAAGAAAGAAATGTAAGGTAAAGCGATCTGCAGTAGAATACAAATCTACAGCAGAATACAGCTTTGCCACAGAATACAGTTTTCTGGCAGGATGGCTTCGGCAGATAAAGACAAAATATTGGGCCTAAGACCCTTTTGATCCAGTCAACATTATTTGGCCCACAATGGCCCAATCCTTTTGTATAAAAAGATAGGCGTGAAAACTAATAAGAAGAAGCACGATTAAAAGAAACAAGAAACAGTAGGAAGTGTCAGCAGCAAGAATTGCGTGAAGGAAAGCAAAGCCAAACCAAAGGAAGTGACAAACATAGCAAGAAACGCATGAAGAAATAAGACAAAACACGTAGCAGAACGAAACAAAACTAATCTGCTATAGCAGAAACGGCGTGGGAACGAAAGAAGACAAAAACATAAAATAGTGGAGCAAGCACAGAAGGGCCAGAGCACCACCAACCTGTACCCAGCCAATAGGGAGGTGGGCCCACGGTCAAAGGGATTCAGAGGGTGTGGTTTAGTGGTGGGGGGAAAAGGGGCCTATATTTGATTTCCAACCGTGACTTCTTTTGGGAATATATCCTGCCGGGATGGTATTTTACCCAAAAGAGATAGTAGATGGCTAGGACCATCTGATGCATGCCATAGAGGTAGGTAGTGAGGTAGCCCAATCCTTATCCATTTGAACCTAGAGGTAGAGGTATACAGCGAGAACAAACAAAAGGGAATTTTGTCAAGAAATGAGTAGTGGTGAAGCAAACTTATTCTAAGTAGAGGTAGTGGCCAGGTAACCAATGGGTTGGTAGGCAGTCCTGAAGGAATGTCCACAACAAGCCAAAAACAATTGGTGAAGCCCTAGGGGTAAAAGGGAAAAATCACATTGAATCAGTTCACTATAAAAGGAAGAGGTAGGCATGGATGTAAGGGGGGAGGAAGCACCTAAGGGGAGGAACCCATAGTAAGAGAGGGGAAATCACCTAAGGGGGGAACCCATGGTAAGAGAGTAGTAATCACCTAAGGGAGGCACTTAGAAAGAGATAGTCACCTAGAGAGAGGGACTCAAGAAAATAAAAGACCAAAGGGGGAACAACCCATGGCAAAAGAGTAGTAAGAAACTAAGAGTAAAAAGAACGGAGAGAAAGAAAGAAAGAAACTGGAAAAAAGAAGAGAGAAAACACGGCAAGAATAGGGGCATGCATCAACAGACCATCTTTTCCCTCCCTCTTAGCAAACCCACTCTTTGAAGTCCCCCAAAAGTAGTACTCAGTAGCCATTTAGGCCTATTCTCCAAAATGCACAACTTTGATGGCAAAAGCCTATGAAAAGGTTGTCCTAATCTTTATCTACTACAAGTAGATAAGACTTATTCAAATACTAAGCTAACAATCTATCCTGTCATTATCTAATTACCCAACTCCTAATAAAATATTAAACAATTAAATTAAATAAAAACTACGTAATATTCCAACTCCCTTCTTTCCAAGGTGCTTCTCACATACAGCATCACGTCTTGGGCTTAAAAGGATCTTATGACTGAGCATCCACAGAGGTGGCAAGCTTTTTTGTGCTACAAAACTATCTTTAACCCGATTTAAAAGTTGTTGCATGCTTGAATTGTGTGAAGGTAGAATGATTTGATTTTGTGGAGCTCCCATGGCCTTCATATCTTGTTCATATCTCGCCAAACGCAAGGATTTTCATATCACTTGCATTTTGTTGATACTTTCAACTGCTAGAGATTGTATCTCTTTCAGTTTCTCCATGCATTTCAACAATTGTTCCTTCATACTTGGCTCTGATACCAATTGTTACAAACCAATTGAGTTTGTTGGTTACTTTGAGGGAACCAAGACCTCCTAATTGATAGATAGACTACTTCGATAGAGTCCAGTCCTCCAAAGTGAATACTCACCCAATAATAATATTTTTCAGCTTCTTTTATTAATCAACATTAAGCTATATATATAGGTCGCTTTATAGGCCAAAATGGCCAAATACCACCTTTTTTGGAAATTTTTAGCAAAAAAACACTGTTTCGGAAATAAATGGCAAACTACCACTTTTTCCAGAACTCGAGTTTCAGAAACTCGAGTTCCTCATCAATTCTGCCACCGTGGCACTGCTGAGTTGGATCTGTGCGATTAAAAAAAATTATGTGGTACTCGAGCTTGGTAAACTCGAGTACCATGCAACACAATACTCGAGTATACCAAGCTCAAGTACCTTTTATAAATAAAATGCAAAAAAAAAAAAAAAAAAAAAAAAAAAAAAAAAATTCTACAGTACTCGAGTTTACCAAACTCGAGTACCGTGTAATTTTTTTTTTTTTTTTTTTTTTTTGTTTGGGGATAAACAACAAATAAACATAAAGATGAAAATAAGTAGCTTTTTTTATGTTTTTATTTATTTAAATAGAAGCATTGTAAAATATAGAGATTTTAATTTCGAAATATGAATTTAATTTCTACATTAATTAAAATTGTTTATTGTTTTCTCATAAAAATTGTTCACTGTTTTCTGTATAAACAATTTCTACGATTTTGCATAAAATTATTTTCTATTTAGCATTATTTAAGAAATTGTTTGCTCTCTTTTTTGCATAAATTATTTTCTGTTCACTATTTAAAAAATTGTTCACTGTTTTCTCATAAAACACCTACTGAAATCGTGTTTTCTAAATTTAAACGCCAAATCTGAATGCTTTTTCATGTTTGAATTTCACAATAATCAAATATATTTTTCTGCATTGATAAAATCTGTTTCTACATTAATAAAATTTTCCCTCTGCACATCATATTTACTGTATATTCAAATCTGCTTACTGCATTCATAAAATCTGTTTTTTGCATTAAATAAAACTGTTCACTGTTTTCTTATAAAAATTGTTCACTGTTTTCTGCATAAACTGTTTCTAGCATTCTGCATAAAATTATTTTCTGTTCAGCATTATTTAAAAAATTGTTCACTCTCTTTTATGCGTATATTATTTTTTGTTCACTATTTAAAAAATTGTTCGCTGTTTTCTCATAAAACACCTAATGAAATCGTGTTTTCTAAATTTAAAAGTCAAATCTGAATGCTTTTTCATGTTTAAATTTCACAATAATCGAATTTGTTTTTCTACATTGATAAAATCTGTTTCTACGTTAATAAAATTTTCTCTCTACACATCATGTTTACTGTATATTCGAATTTGCTTACTGCATTCATAAAATCTGTTTTTTGCATTAAGTAAAACTGTTCACTATTTTCTCATAAAAATTGTTCACTGTTTTCTGCATGTTTTTAGCATTGGCGCAATTATTGCACTTAAATGGTTTTTGTGTTTTTTAAAATATGTAGCCATATGAATAATGGACAAACTCCATGAAAGAAAAATGAATGATTCATATAAATCACCTAATGGTAAATGCCTCGAAAAATTCGAATTTGTAAGAAAGTTTGAATTAGTTGAATGTAGAAATTCTAGAAAAATCGATGGAAAATCAATGAACGTACCAAATCGTGAAGGTGTACATAAGATGTACAGATAGACTAGACTTGTTGAGAAATTTGATTTCGTTGAAAGTACAAAATAATGAAAATTCAATGGAAAAATATGTACGTTAGATGTATAGATCGTATGTATTTGTTTAAAAATTTGAATTCGTTGAATGTACAAAACTGTGAAAACTCAAGGAAAAATTGTGTACATTAGATGTACAGATAGTACGAATTTGTTGAAAAGTTTGAATTCGTTGATTGTGTAAAATCGTGAAAATTCAAATGAAAATTGAAGAACATAACAAATTGAGTAAACTTAATGGAAAATTAATTACATTAGATGTGCAGATCATCCAAATTTGTTTCCAAATTTGAAGTCGTCAAATGTACAAAATCGTGAAAATTCAATTTAAAACTATGTACTAATGTACTAATCATCTTGATTTGATGAAAATTTCAAAATTGTTGAACATACAAAATCGTGAAATCTTAATGGAAAATCGAAATTGTTGAACGTACCAAATCGTGAAAATTCAATGAAAAGTTGTGTACATTAGATGTACAAATATTCTGGACTTGTTAAGAAATTTGATTTCGTTGAAAGTACAAAATCGTGAAAATTCAAGAGAAAATTGTGTACATTAGATCTACAGATCATTCGAATTTGTAAAAAACAAAATTTAGATGTACAGATTGTTCGAATTTGTTGATTGTATAAAATCTTGAAAGTACAAAATAAAATTGTGTAAATTAGATGTACAGATAGTCTGAATTTGTTGAAAAGTTTGAATTCGTTAAATGTATAAAATCGTGAAAATTAAATGGAAAACTGTGTACTAATGTACTGATCATCCGAATTTGTTGAAAAATTCAAAATCTAATTTACACAATTTTATTCTGTACTTTCAAGATTTTATAAAATCAACAAATTCGAACGATCTGCACATCTAAATTTTGTTTTTTACAAATTCAAACGATCTGTTCATCTAATGTACACAATTTTCTCTTGAATTTTCACGATTTTGTACTTTCAACGAAATCAAATTTCTCAACAAGTCCAAAATATTTGTACATCTAATGTACACAATTTTCCATTGAATTTTCACGATTTGGTACGTTCAACAATTTCGATTTTCCATTAAGATTTCACGATTTTGTACGTTCAACAATTTTGAAATTTTCATCAAATCAGGATGATTAGTACATGAGTACATAGTTTTAAATTGTTCGCTGTTTTCAACAATAATTGCGCCAATGCTAAAAATAATTTATGCAGAAAACAGTGAACAATTTTTATGAGAAAACAGTGAACAATTTTACTTAATGCAAAAAACAGATTTTATGAATGCAGTAAGCAAATTCGAATATACAGTAAACATGATGTGTAGAGAGCAAATTTTATTAACGTAGAAACAGATTTTATCAATGCAAAAAAACAAATTCAATTATTGTGAAATTTAAACATGAAAAAGCATTCAGATTTGGCTTTTAAATTTAGAAAACATGATTTCACTAGATGTTCTATGAGAAAACAGCGAACAATTTTTTAAACAGTGAACAGAGAATAATTTACGCAGAAAAGAGAGTGAACAATTTTTTAAATAATGCTGAACAGAAAATAATTTTATGCAGAATGCTAGAAATAGTTTATGCAGAAAACAGTGAACAATTTTTATGAGAAAACAGTGAACAGTTTTACTTAAAGCAGAAAATAGTTTTACTTAGTGAACAGTTCTACATTCAACTAATTCAAACTTTTTTACAAATTCGAATTTTTCGAGGCATTTACCATTAGGTGATTTATACGAATCATTCATTTTTCTTTCATGTAGTTTGTCCATTATTCATATGGTTACATATTTAAAAAAAAAAAAAAAACACACAAAAACCATATAAGTGCAATAACTGCACCAATGTACAGTAAATATGATGTGCAGAGAGAAAATTTTATTAATATAGAAACAGATTTTATCAATGCAGAAAAATATAATCGATTATTGTGAAATTCAAACATGAAAAGAAAACACGATTTCACTAGGTGTTTTATGAGAAAACAGTGAACAGTTTTTTAAATAGTGAACAGAAAATAATTTATGCAAAAAAGAGAGCGAACAATTTCTTAAATAATGTTGAACAGAAAATAATTTTATGCAAAATCGTAGAAATTGTTTATACAGAAAACAGTGAACAATTCTTATGAGAAAACAATGAACAATTTTAATTAATGTAGAAATTAAATTCATATTTTGAAATTAAAATCTCTATATTTTACAGTGCTTCTATTTAAATAAATAAAAACATAAAAAAAAGCTACTTATTTTTATCTTTATGTTTATTTGTTGATTATCCCCAAACAAAAAAAACAAAACAAAACAAAACAAAAAAAAAAAAAAAAAAAATTTACACGGTACTCGAGTTTGGTATACTCGAGTATTGTGTTGCTTGGTACTCGAGTTTACCAAGCTCGAGTACCACATAATTTTTTTTTAATCGCACAAATCTAACTCAGCAGTGCCACTGTGGCAGAACTGATGAGGAACTCGAGTTTCTGAAACTCGAGTTCTGGAAAAAGTGGTAGTTTGCCGTTTATTTCCGAAACAGTGTTTTTTTGCTAAAAATTTCCAAAAAAAATGGTATTTGGCCATTTTGGCCTGGCTTTACAAGATAAAACTAACATTTAATTTCAAAAGAAATCTAATCTTTATCTACTACAAGTAGATAAGATTTATTCAAATACTAAGCTAGCAATCTATCCTATAATTATTTTATTTTTTTGAGAAACCAACCAAGAAGGCTACATTAATTAAAAGAAGAAAAATCTGACAGATAACAGGTATACAAATCCGGAGGAACAAACTCCATCCAAACCAACAAAGGACAGGACAACCTAGCTCTCTTAGCCAAGGTATCAACTAAAACATTACCTTGCCTACACACATGAGAGAAAGAAAAACTCCGAAGGGAGCTAGCAAACAGCAAGTAGATAAGATTTATAAACTAGGCAAACATTATTATACAAGTGAGTCAAGTTCAAAATTTACTCTTTGTGCTTAAAAGAAGAAATCAAACGATGGATGCCAGGATTTCCTCATCATTTTCTGACGCACTCTTGGGCCTTGAATTCTTGAGGAGGGGAGAAGCATTGTACAACCCAACAGCAATCTTCTCTCCACAAACAAGTGGCTGGTTGCATTTGGGCAGAATCTGCACAACCTCATTCATGGAAGGCCGCTTAGAAGGTTCTGTATTCGTACAACTGATTCCAAGATTGAAAACAGACCTCATTTCTTCCAAATAACTGGGTTCCTTGATCTCCTCATCCAATGCATCAACTATAGGGATGTCATCTTTAATGTAACGCCATGCCCATTCGGCAAGGGATGTGTGTTCATAACCATAACTAGCTTCCCTTCCAGTAGTTAGTTCCAGAAGGATAACCCCAAAGCTATAAACATCAATCTTCTCATTAACCCGTGTTATGTGAGCATACTCTGCAATTCAAATTTACAACAGAAACTAAAATAGAATTCCTACTGATGGAAAAGGAGGAAACGAACATCACTATTAGAATGAAACTTATAAATTTGTATATCACACACCTGGAGCTATGTAGCCAAAAGAACCAGCTACAACTGACATTGTAGCAAGTTCTCCCTGCTTGAACATCTTGGCCAGACCAAAATCAGATATCTTTGCGTTGAACTCAGAGTCTAAAAGGATGTTACTTGATTTCACATCTCCATGAACAATTGGTGGGGAGCGGCCATGGTGCATGTAATAGAGCCCCTTGGCAGCCCCAACTGCTATCTGCAATCTCTTAGGCCAATCCAAGACAACATGCTGGACTGAACTTGAGGTGGATGATGCTCTACTCTTCCTATGCAGCCATTGATCCAGGCTATGGTTTTTTGAATACTCATAGACTAGAAGTTTAGAATTTTCATTGGACATACAACAAAGCAGCTTCACTATGTTGGAATGTCGAATCGAACCCAGTATTTTAACTTCTGCATGAAATTCTTTCTCAAGTTTCTGCTCTAGCTTTCGGTTATTCCAAATTCTCTTCACAGCAACAAAATTGTTTGAATCATTGACAACAACACGATATACCTTCCCTGATCCACCACTACCAATCACATTATTTTCTGTCAATCCTGACAAAATGTCTGATTCCCTGAAATTCACCCTCTGGAATATGGTGAACTTCCATGTGGAATCTAATCCATGCTTTCCCTTCCTATAAATACAAATCATTGCAACTACTACACTCAGTAGAGCTGCTGCCACAAAACTTATAATTAAAGGAAGATATTTGGAGAGAACTTTGCTCGGTTTATGATGGTCAGAATTGTTGCAGTTGTTAATGTTTAGTGATGACTTATTAGCACAGAGAGTAAGATTGTTCCAGAAGCTGCTGGCATATGCATCATTTTCAAATTGGGTTAGGATCCTCCCAGTCAAATGATTGGAAGAGAGATTGAGTAAAGTGAGCTTCAGGAGGCCAAGTTGGAGAGGTATTTGGCCAGAAAGTTTGTTTTCTGACAAGTCCAACTCTGTAAGACCTGCCAAATTACCTAATTTCTCCGGAATAGGTCCAGAGATTTTATTTCGGCGAAGGTTTAGAGTATTTAACGTTTTCCATGATATAATATCTGGTGGAAGGGAGCCCGAGAGTCTATTTTGATCAAGAAAAAGAGTTGTTAAATAAGGAAGAGATGTTAATTCTCAAGGAATTGTGCCAGTAAAGAGGTTATTACTAGCCTCAAATACCACCAAATTCCTCCAAGAAGGCACTCCAGCTGGAATCTTACCCGAAAAGTAGTTGTTATTTATTTCCAATCTTGAGAGATTCCTTGCCACTCTTTGAGGAAGCTCGCCTATAAACGAATTGTTGCTTAAAATCAAGACGCTCAAATTCAACGATGTCCGTAGGCCACTAGGAATATCCCCCGAAAGCCTATTATTGTAAACAGTCACAATTTTCAAACCATTGCAATTGCCAAGCGACTTAGGCAATTCTCCAGTGAGGTTGTTGTTAAAAGCTACCACACCCACCAACCTTTTGTTATCACACAAGTGTTCTGGTAACTCACCTTCAAGCTTATTGTCTTCAACCTGGAACTCTACAAGCATAGAATACCGCCCAAAGTCCGGAGGCAGAGTCTCTGATAAATTGTTGCTAAACACTTAAGGACCACCAGACTTGGAAGACGGCCAATACTGTCTGGGATTTTTCCAGATAACTAATTGAAAAACAAACTCAGACCTGTCATGTTTCTGAGTCTGCCAAAATCATCAGGTATGCTTCCGGTCAATTTATTAACTGAGAGGTCGATAACATCAATGTTTAATGCTTCCACCACCCGAGGAATCTCTCCAGACAATTGGTTTCTGAAAAGATACACAATACTTATATTCTTTAGCATATACAAACTGCTTTGAATTCTCCCAGTCAGATTGTTTATTGACAAATCCAAATGCACCAAAGCCTCCATTTCTGCAATTGTGTCTGGGATTTCCCCATTCAAATTAGACGCAGTAATCCATAAAAACTTAAGCTTCTTCAACTTCGTGAAACTCGAAGGCAACTCTGCTGCTGTCATGTTTACATTATAGGCCAACTGCAGTGACTCAAGTTTGAACAAGTTGCCGATTTCTGGCGGGAAAGAACCGTCAAACGCACACTGGAAAAGCTGAAGCATCCTTAGCTCCGTTAACTGTCCAATAGATGATGGAATGTTACCATAGAAGCTGTTGGCTCCAAGGTTGAGGCGGCGCAGGCGAGACAAGCGGTGAATGTCAACGGGGATTGTGCTGTTGAAGTAATTCTGCGAGAGGTCGAGCTCTTCAAGCTTGGAACAGTTGTAGAGAGCTTTAGGAAACTCTTGAGAAATGAAGTTGTATGAAAGGTCAATGACTGTGAGGTTCTTGAGGTCACAGATGAAGGGTGGGACTGTTTGGTTGATGTTCTTGTTTTGAAGAAGTAGTTAGGTGACTAAGCCGTTAGTGCAGGTGATCTCTGGCCAGTTACAATGGTGGGAGGAGTTTAAGGAGTTTAAGGAGTTCAAGTGTGTAAGGTTGAATTTATTCAACCATCTAATTGGCTTTATTCCGTGCCAAATTTGCTTGTAATTCAGCATTTAGTAACCCTGTATTTAGGTGGGTTTGATGTAAGGGTAGTGAGTGAGATAGAGTGAAGATTGCTCAAGAGTGTGCAAGAAAATAGAGACTCGCGGCTGGGACTCGCGGGTGACTCGCGGCTGCAAGCCGCCAGACGCAGCACACGTGCCAAGCATGCTGGAAGGTGAACAGTCATGCAAGCTGGAGCACTACAGGACAAAACAGGACAACTGGCCATACGGTTATCTCGCGACTGGATCTCGCGACTTAGTCAAGCCGCGAGGTCAAGCCGCGAGCCACCCCTGTTTTGTAAAAACCTGACGTTTCACATTCCTCTCCCACTCCAGTATAAATACCCCTTTTACCCACGATTATGAGAGAGCTTCCAGAGAGAATTTTGAGAGAGAAACCCTAAAGAAAAACAAGATTGATTCACCCACAATCTATACATTAGAGTCTCTTCAAATTCCTCATCTCTCTTCCTCTCTATTGCCAAATCCTTGAGAGGCCTTTATACCAAACCTGGTTCTCACCATCATCATCACTGTGAGACAGTTGTTTGGATTTCTGGGAAGCAGTTAGGAAGGAACCAATATTCATTGGTTGATGCTATGGTCTAGTAGCGGAATCCGGGAAGCTAGAAAAGAAATAGGTTCGGCGCAACCTCGTTGGAGCAAGAAGCTTGGAGGGCTTAGGTACATCGGGTAGATTAGGCTTGGAGGGTCTATTGTTGTTCATGTATCCCAACTACATTTTCTAGTGGATTATTGACCGCTTGGAGGGCGGCGGAGAGGTTTTACGCCGAGGGCTTCGGTTTCCTCTTCGATAACACATCGCGTGTTGTCCTTGTGTTTGCATCTTCCTTCCTCTCTATCTTTGCCTTTTTATTATCTGCTGTGGATTATCTTTTGTTTTGGCTTAGATAGTTTTTACCTATTCCATATTATAGCATATGTTAAGTTTCCGCACACTAGTTGTTTGACATATTGCTTGAATTGGATAAGTTGTAATTTGGGGGTCTAAACGTTCAAAGGTGTTTATACACGTTTTTGACCTTTCAAAGTGGCTTAGAGATGGTGGATTTTGCCAGTGGCTTAGAGATGGTGGGTTTTGCCAATGTTGCTTTAGTTTCAGGAGGACTGTTTTTTCTGTGTCATTTAGCTAAGAGTCATAGTTTACCTTTCCAAAAAGGAGGAAAAGGAAGGTGAGGAAGATAATTGCTTTGGTCATTTGGAATTTTGGACGTTATTCTGGTTTCTCAACCAATAGATAAGCAATTGGGTGAGCAATCACTAAGAATTTGCTCACTTTAAGACGGCGTGGACCAAGGAAATTTACGTTGTGGGTCCAAGTGTATTTTGTTAAAGGATTAGTCAATTCTAAGGTAGCGTTTGGATTGCGTCTGCGTTATTGAAAACGCAGACACGTTTTTGGATTTTTTTTTTATTTATTTTAAGGACCAACGCCTCTTGCACTGTTCATGGGACATGAACAGTGCAAACAGGCAAATGAACAATATTTTTTGTGTGAACAGTAATTCGAAAATTATTTTTTTATTGTTTTCAGTTTTCAGCAAAATAAGCGGTATCCAAACGCACCCTAAATGACATATGTTCTTAACATGTTCCACATATTGTTATGAACCTTGTTTTAATAATATTCATGATTAAACATTCTCGTGTCATTGTTGCAATAGAAATTATTAGAATATGTACAACCACTCTATAAACAAATCAATTGATTTTCTTGTTCTTACTAGTCATTGGCATAATTCAAAAATATTTAATATTTTTTTAAAAAAATTGAGATATCAAAACCATATTATGCTAGTAATGGTAAAATTTGTCACGATCGAGTCTTGTATCTAACTGACACACCATGGTGTTTTTAGGGTTCAAATCCTCACTCCCCTCATTATTGTAAGTTGTAATTATCAAATAATAATAATAGTGAAATTTCATTTTCAGTTGTTTTTTATTTTATTTTTATAATTTGTAAATTCTTTAGAATAAAACTTAACTTACTAATAAACAAATATCTTCAACTCTAAAAAGGTTTATAGTCTCTCAATCAAACCTTGAGCAATTTTTTTTTTTTTTTTTTTTTTTTTTGAGATGAAATCAAACCTTGAGCTAAGCTAAGAGTAAGTAGCAATGATTTATTGTAATTGAAATTTATAGCAACATAAAAAAAATAAAAATAAAATTATCTAATCAATAATGATACTAATTATAAAGTCATCTTGTTAATGACGAAAAAAAAATAATAATAATAATAATAACTCTGTGGGTGGAGTTGAACAGTGTGATAGCACTAAAATATTAAAATTTTAATTTTGAATAATCCAACCACCAAAATGGCAAACAAAACATATAGTCATAATATATAATTTATTTACAATTTTTCTCTTGGCTGAGATTTTTTTTTTTTTTTAATAAAGGGATTTTTTTTTTTAGTCTAATATGATTTGTATTTTTGATTTGGGGTCTTTAAGGGGGCTTAACCGAAATTTCCAAAATATTTCAAAATGCCAGTGTGAACGGAATATGGTTGCTAGAAATCATAGTCAGTTTTCTAAGTCTTTGGCAGGAAAATTCTAAGAGCTAAGTTTGACACTGCGACTGCATTTCCAAGCACGGGAGCGCTTGACCTTTTGGGGTCAGTCTTCGGGCCCGGGAAGTAAACAATGTAAAAGCATTAAAATACACATGATAAGTTGGAAACATGGTAGAAAAGATTTCAACATACAAATTTAAAAGAAAAATGCTAAAAAAGAAAAATGCTAAAAGTACTATAAGTTTTATATATTAATGTAATAATGAATATAATTGGTGGATTTCAATCAAAGTTTTGAATTCCATTTCGTAAACCGTTTAGAATTGGTTATCGGAACTAAATATTTTGTTACCAGTATGCATTGGTGCACTGTTTTGGGATAACGCACGTGTTTGGCCAAAATTTAAGTTGTTTTCCTGTGATTTAAAAGTTGTCACTTTATCTATCTGAGGTTAGTTTCGTTAGGTTGTTGTAACCCACCTCCGTACTTTCACTGTTAAAAACACATAAAAAACATAATAAAAACATAAAAACCAATATCTAAAAGTTATTTATTAAAGAGCAAAACTTAGGTACAGTACTTAGGTGCTGTTCCTTAAGTTCTCTTCTTAAGATTCTATCACATGGATTTTTTTCTCATAAGATAGAAGTATATTTCTTAGTTATATAGCCACATGGCTGAATTTTAAGAATGGAATCTAAGGAACAGCACCCAAAATACTTTACCTAACTTTTGTCTTTTATTAAAATGGTGAAGCTTCTGCCCAATAACACTCTTCCTCTTCATATGAACGTTCTCAAGCCAATCAATCCAAACAAAACTGTCATATTCACAAAAATCCAAAGAGAGAAGGAAAAGAGACTTGAACACCTTAGATCCAAACCAAAATCCAAAAAGCCTACAATATTTTCAGTCAATAAGTGATAAGGATAAGGTATTAAGATCAAGCTCACATCTCATCCATCCGAATTACATAGTTTAAGTAATAGTGATAATGTGATCCGAAATTCAAATTCAAAGTAGTTGTGTAGATGGTGATATGTGACAAAAAAATAGTACTAGATCCATTTAATAAAAAGTGGGCAAAAAATATCAATTAGTCACGGTTGACCATTTTATTGGTCCTTCACGTCTCCATCCCCTGGATTTCCCATTTACCATCAGTGAAAGCTTGTCAATACAGTGACAAAAATGGTTGGGAAGAGCAATTATTAGCAATAGAAATAGCATGGTTCTTGAGATGGTGTGCAAACTGTATAGTGTTGGAAACTATATGTATATTTGAGCTAGAGTTTGAATCAATGGTTCAAGAACATCAAGAAAACCCAGCAACCCGTAAACCCAGCAACCTACAAAAACAAAGAAACCTAAAACCACCACCATCTCACTAAAATCAAAGACCACCATCAATGAAACCCAAAAAAAAAAAAAAAAACCCAGCCTCCTCAAGTACAAGGTTAGCAACAGAGAAACCAAGAGCTACTGTTAAGGGCAGTAGTGACAAAAAAGTAGCGCCAATCATAGGTTCATACTTTATATACTACTTAATCTTCCATTGTCACACCACCGCCTATAGAAAAAGATTGAGGGGATGGAGAAAGGAAATAGAGAATTAATCAGATACAAAAGACTTTTTGAGCCAAACACTAAACAAAAACTAATTTTGATCTTGTTTTGTGTTCTTGTTAAAGCTCCTGAAGCTTCCAAATACTTTTTACAAAAACCATCTTTTGATCTTGTTTCTTTTAATTTTGTTATGTATTTTGTTTTTTCAATAAAGGTAGGTTACGACAATCTAATAGAACTGATCTCAAATGGATAAAGTGTCAATTTTTAAACCACATTTAGACAACTTAAATTTGGGCCAAACCACATGTGAGTAAATTACAATTAGCCCTATATATAAAGTGATGTTGTTTTTCTTTTTTCCCAGATTAATGCTTATTTTTATTACTATTTTAAATAATTCTTCTCTCTTTCTTATTGTTTTCTTTTTAATCGTACCTAAGAGCATTCACAGTGATGCTCTCATATTGCTATATTGCTATTTTTAACAACCAACACCACAAAAATAGAGTTACATTGGTGGTGTTATTTTTAAATTTCTTAACAATTGAGCTACAATAAACTGCCATCTATGGCAGTCCACTGTAGCACAACATTTATAAAAAATAATATTCTTTATTCCATGGACATCTCTTTTTCTCATTAAAATATTGCTCTCTCCTTTTTTTTTTCTCTCTCTCTCTTTTTGCCTTCACCCAATTCTATCCTCTCTCTCTCTCTCTCTCTCTCTCTCTCTCTCCTCCGTTTCCTCTAGTTCATCCCTCTCTCTCTCTCTCTCCCTGGTTCCACCTTTCTCCAAAATTATAGCAACCAACTCTGATATCCAGTTTCAGTTGGCTTCTAGATAGTTTTCCCTTTTTCCACTAGTCCTGCGCATCCTGCATGCAATGCAGTAGTCGATCGTCAATTACTGGGAAAGTGTTGCTTGTGCTTTGTAATTGAAATATCGAATATACAATTCTTTGTTAAAGAGTTCTGTCAAAGGTTATATATTATGAGTTATGTTAATAGGTGCCTTTTCACAGTTTTGTCTAAAAATGACTCATATTAGTTTGTGTATAATTGTGTAAATTTATAAGTTTATTATAGTTAACTGTTTAAATTTACATGGACCCAATTCATTTTACATTTAGTGTCTGTTTGGAAATAGTTTATTTAGCTAAAACTGAAAATTTTTTGCTGAAAATACGGTAGATAAAACTAAAAGGTAGCTAAAATAGTACAGTGGAACCCATGAATAATATCAAAAAGTGCAATGGGACCCATTAATAGTAGCAAAAATAAGCTGAATAGTAAAAAAAACTGGTTTTTTAAACCAATGCCAAATGCACATTTAGGTTCTATTTGGGATCCGCTTATTTTGCTGATACTAAAAACTTTTTGCTAAAAGTACGATAGATAAAGGTAAAAGTTAGCTGAAATAGTATATTGAGACCCATGAATAGTACAAAAAAGTGTAGTGGGGCTCATGAATAGTAGCAAAAATAAGTTGAATAGTAAAATAAGTTGGCAAAAAATAGGCTATCCAAACGCAACCTTATTTAGTTGAAACTGAAAACTTTTTACTGAAAGTACTGTAGATAAAGTTAAAAGGTAGTTGAAATAATATAGTAGGGCACATGAATAATACCAAAAGTGCAATGAGACCCATGAATAGTAGCAAAAATAAGCTAAATAGAAAAAAAGCTAGCTTTTTAAGCAATGTCAAACGCACACTTTGTTTTTTATTATTTCTTTACGTATCTAGAGAATTAAGGACAAGAATGGCTGATGGTTGTGTGTGAAAAAGAGAAACAATTAAAAAAAATCAAGAAATGTAGTGCAAAACAAATAATCTAATATGATATTTTGAAAAATAAATATGAAAAATAAAAAAGTAAATTATTATATTAAAATGGAGAAATTTTTGAATAATGAGAATGCTTTTAATTTCTATTTGTTCTAGCAATAATATTTTTCTTTTCAAAAAAAGAAAAAGAAAAGGAGACACTTTCAAATCACGGGATCAAAAGTGGTGGAAGACTTTTTTTTTTTTTTTTTTTTTTTTTTGAGAGAGAGTTCCAACCTTTGGCATCCGCTCCAAAAGATAGCTCTTTATCATTAGACCAAGTCACTAATTGGTTTTCGGTGTAGGCGGGGATTGAACCACAGATCTCTTATTCAACCATCAGACACTTTACCAGTTGAGCTAACTGGAACCCACATGGTGGAACACTTTTGACTCACTTAAAAAGTTGGTACACGGTACATAGTTTCCAGTCAATGCCAGAGAAGCTGTGGAAAATCCAAGCAGGATTATTTATAAGTAATAGGACAAGACTGTAATTTTAAACAATGCAATAAATATTAAATAGTAGGCAAAAGCTTCATTTTACACCTAGTAATTCTTTAGGATCAGTCATGTTTTTAGAGAAGCGAATAGGTGTGTGAACCATCTCACCAAAGGAGGCTGCACCCTTATAGGGAATTTTGTTGTTTTAGACTCTCCCATCACGAAAGAATTATGTATTATCTTAGATTCTGATGCTTCTGGTTTGTATTCCTTAAGGCTTTTAGCCACTACTTCACCTTTTATGGCTAGTTAACTAATGCATATCATCCTTTTAACCCCAAAAAAAAAAAAAAATTTTGTTAGAAAAATTATAGCCACCAACTTCAATATCCAGTTCCAATTGGCCTTCCCCTTTTTTCACTAGTCCTGTAGCCTGCAGGCAATGCAATAGTCAATCAGTCATTTATTGGGAAAGTGCTGCTTGTGCTTTGTAATTGAAATATCGAATCTGCAATTCTTTGTTAAACAGTTTTGTCAAAGGTTATATATTATGGGTCATGTTAGTGGGGTAATGGTTAACAATTTATTTTAGAAAAGTTTTGACGCCACCTTTATGAGAAATGGAAAAAATTATAAAATTATTAATTTTTTTTTTCTTTTCTCATAAAATTTTTCTTAAAATAAATTGTTAATTATTGCTTAAAAACATCAGTTAACATTTCCTATATTATATATACCTACTCCCTGATTTTTTCGCCGTAAATAGAGGTTATTACTTATCTATATATATATATATATATATATATATATATAAAACCGAAGCTTTTGAAGCTCTCACAATTTTTCACGTCAGCACAATATTTAAATTAAATTAAATTTTCCACCTCATCACTGTTTTCTTTTTCCAACGCAAATTAGACTTCTAGCCAAATAAGGACACTCTCCCGCCGCCTCTATTCTCTCCTATTTAAGAATTGCTTGCGTAGAAAACCTAAGCCCCAAAAACTATTCGCGGACAAGATGATGTTTGAGGACCCTCACCACAAAGTGAATATTGAAACTGACATCTTTTTATAAAGGTTGGTCAATATCTTATATTTTATATATATGGCCGTTGGTCACCACTATTTTTTTATTTTTTTTATTTTAAATTCTTTTTATTTTAGATTTTATGATTAGATCTGCTATTATCTTCTTTTGCCGCAACACAATTTTCTCCTTAAAACTTATTTTTCTTCAAGATTTTTTTTTGAGGGCGGCTCATGCTTCACAATTCACATATTCCACTTATGTATTGGACTCCTCTCCTTCTTCGGTCAATGCATCAAGGTTAGGGTTATTTGATTTGTTCAATAAAAATTATAGATTTGTTGCTTTTTCTTATAAGTTTGTCAATTGTTGTTTTGTTTATTTAATTGCTGGGCCTGAATCTTTTAATTAAATCTTCAAATTTTTTTAACCTTTTAAAAGTTTTAATATTTTGAATTTTAACATTTAAAAGGTAACTCATATTTCTCTAATATTTCTATGTTGTGTAGACATATTTTTTTTGTTTATTATATTTCTCCATTGTGTAGTCACATAATTTTTGTTTTGTTTTAATAAATTCTTGGCTCAAAATCTTCTAATTGTTTGGTTTACATATGAATTTTTAAGTTCATTTTTTGCAATACATTTAATTGTCTGGCCAATTTCAATAGTAGAAAAGCTATAATCATGGATTCTCTTCTTTCTATTGTATTTCTCTATTGCGTAATTATATATATATATATATATATTGTTTTATTTCAATACTTTTGAAGCTTTGAATCTTCTGATTTTTTTTTAAATTTTTTTTTTTGGCCTTTTGGAAGTTTTAACATCATAACTTTTGGGTTTTATTTTTTCTATTATCAGAAATTATCTAGAAGATTTCAATGAATATCCATGGATTATTCTTTTTGAGGGTAACCCATCTTTATCTTATATTTCTATTCCTAACTTTTTTTTTCCTATATTTTTTCTTTAATTGTCCGTGTTTACGTCTCTTTTGTTTTTCTTATTTTTACTTTCATAGTGTATGTACATGTTGTGTATGTTCTTTGATTCTTTCTTTAATGATTTTTGTGTGAGTATGTGTCATCGTATCTGGGTACTTAGGCAAAATCTATAAAGACTAAAGATGCTTCTTTTTTTCTTTTTTTCTTTTTTTTTTTTGTAATGAATCCTGTGTTTTTTATGACTTTAGTGAGTCATATTCTTAATGATCGAAATGGTTTTGTTTGACGTGGATTTTGTTCATATTGGTTTCAAAGTTTATTTCTTGGCTTATATTATAGATTGTAATATATTTATTCATCAAACTGTTTAGTTGAGTTTGTTTTCGAAATTGTTTTCAGTGTTGGAGATTTTCTTGAAGCATGTTGGTATCATATATTAAAATACTGTTAAGTTGATAATAATAATAATAATAATATAGTTTAATAAATGTCTGAAACGTATAGCTGTTAACAAATGTTTTAGCTATATGATTTTATTTTACAAATTCAATTTTGGTGTTGTAGTAAAATAAACAAAGATTAAATTATATATTGTACTCAATACATTTTCCGTGCATCGCACGGGTTAGCGACTAGTTAGTATTACTTTCAAGTCAACACCTTTAAAATGGAAATGCTGTGGATTATTAAACCCAAAACATAAATTTAGTACGGAAGATAAAATACAATGGATTGTGTTATGTTTCCTCGAAATCAATACGAATGAGTAAATTTTATTGTCTTAAATTCCTTTTTTTTTTTTTTGGTTTAGTTGTTTTGGTTGGAAATGAAATTCTATCATTTCTCCGCTAAGAAAAAGTATTATTTGTTTATTAAGAAAAATATTCTTTGTCTACTGAGAAAATATATTTCTTATCCATCAAAAAATAGGTATTTAAATCTTATACATAGACAATAGTCATAATACCAGAAAAGAATTAGTTTGCCAGGGCACAATTAGAAGATGAGCTTAGATCTCTTTAGCAATTCATATTTATGGCTTGGTTTTGGTATTTTTTGCTGAGAGTTTCTTTTCTCTCTTGGTTATTATGCAGCTTTGCTTTGGTCTTTTGTGAGTGTCACTTTACTTTGTTTGTATAGCAAATTAGTTTGTGAGAAGCTCTCTTAGTGGTGTGGCAATTTAGGATCCGTTTGGTAAAAAATTTCTAGCAACGTTGTTTAAGTTTTGTTAAAATACGTGTGGATGAAAAAAGTGTGTGGAAATACTTGGTGTGATGTTTAAACAACAGTTTTCGTTGTTTAAACACCGTTACCAAACAGGGCCTTATTATTTAATTTGGGTAGTGCGGTTTGTCTTGTGTTTACATGATTGTCGCTTATTTTGTGTGTAGAACTACAACTTGATATTATGTGTGGCTTTGGGTCTTTAGTTTGAGATAGAGAGAAATATCTTTGAGGGTGTTGTGCTGTATAGAGAAAAGTTTCTCTTGTATTAGGTGTAGTCCTTAATCTTCGTATTTGTGAGGAATGGGTATTTAGGTGTATTGAGATTTTAGATTTTGTGAGAGTGTCTCTACACTATCTTTGTCTTATCCCAAATATAATTTAGTGAATTCACCTCTACAACTTGTGGACATAGGCTATTGCTTAACTACGTAAATTCTTCATGTTTTTATGATTGGACCTATGTTTTTTCAAGTTCTTTTTACTCTTATAATTCATTAGGAGATCCCTTTCAATCCCATAATATAATAAATCAATATTGCATGAAAAAAAAAAAAAGGCTTAAAGCCGATATTACAAAGTGAAATTATGATGCTTCCCTTCCCTCACCTTATCAATTTAAGTTTGATCAGATCCTTATTTTAGTTTAGAGTGAAAATTTAATAAGGAAGTGGTGTAAAAGGCTAATTTTACCCGTCCACTAATTTTGTGCCACATTAGATTTGTGTAAATAAAATATTAGAACCAATCTCACACAATCTAGCCTGTCATTATCTAATTACCCAACACCTAATAAAATATTAAACAATAAAATTAAATAA
Organism: Quercus tomentella; assembly: GCA_028535165.1. Lineage (NCBI taxonomy): Eukaryota > Viridiplantae > Streptophyta > Magnoliopsida > Fagales > Fagaceae > Quercus > Quercus tomentella. Next base: position 40,693,308 of record JAPQVY010000155.1, read on the forward strand.
AAACTATGTAATATTCCAACTCCCTTCTTTCCAAGTTGCTTCTCACATACAACATCACTTCTTGGGCTTAAAAGGATCTTATGACTGAGCATCCACAGAGGTGGCAAGCTTTTTGGTGCTACAAAACTATCTTTAACTCGATTTAAAAGTTGTTGCATGCTTGAACCGTGTGAAGGTGGAATGATTTGATTTTGTGGAGCTCCCAAGGCCTTCATATCTTGTTCATATCTAGCCAAACGCAAGGATTTGCGTATCACTTGCATTTTGTTGATACTTTAAACTGTTAGAGATTGTATCTCTTGCAGTTTCTCCATGCATTTCAACAATTGTTCCTTCATACTTGGCTCTGATACCAATTATTACATACCAATTGAGTTTGTTGATTACTTCGAGGGAACCAAGACCTAATTGATAGATAGACTACTTTGATAGAGTCCAGTCCTCCAAAGTGAATACTCACCCAATAATAATATTTTTCAGCATCTTTTATTAATCAACATCAAGCTATATATATAGGTGGTTTTACAAGATAAAGCTAACATTAAAACTCAAAAGAAATCTAATCCTTATCTACTACAAGTAGATAAGATTTATTCAAATACTAAGCTAACAATCTATCCTATCATTATTTAATTGCACAACTTCTAATAAAATTAAATATAAACTAGGCAAACATTATTATACAAGTGAGTCAAGTTCAAAATTTATTCTTTGTGCTTAAAAAGAAGAAATCAAACGATGGATGCCAAGATTTCCTCATCATTTTTTGACGCACTCGTGCGCTTTGAATTCATGAGGAGGGGAGAAGCATTGTACAACCTTACAGCAATCTTCTCTCCATAAACAAGTGGCTGGTTGCATTTGTGCAGAATCTGCACAACCTCTTTCATGGAAGGCTGCTTAGAAGGTTCTGTATTCGTACAAATGATTCAGAGAATGAAAACAGAGCTCATTTCTTCCAAATAACTGGGTTCCTTGATCTCCTCATCCAATGCATCAACTATAGGGATGTCATCTTTAATGTAACGCCATGCCCATTCGGCAAGGGATGTGTGTTCATCACCATAACTAGCTTCCCTTCCAGTAGTTAGTTCCAGAAGGATAACCTCAAAGCTATAAACATCAATCTTCTCATTAACTCGTGTTGTGTGAGCATACTCTGCAATTCAAATTTACAACACAAACTAAAATAGAATTCCTGCTGATAGAAAAGGAGGAAACGAACATCACTATTAGAATGAAACTTATAAATTTGTATATCACACACCTGGAGCTATGTAGCCAAAAGAACCAGCTACAACTGACATTGTAGCAAGTTCTCCCTGCTCGAACATCTTGGCTAGACCAAAATCAGCTATCTTTGCGTTGAACTCAGAGTCTAAAAGGATGTTACTTGATTTCACATCTCGATGAACAATTGGTAGGGAGCAGCCATGGTGCATGTAATAGACCCCCTAGGCAGCCCCAACTGCTATCTGCAATCTCTTAGGCCAATCCAGGACAACATGCTGGACTGAACTTGAGGTGGATGATGCTCATGGGCGGAGCTACATGTTAGGGTGGGGGGGCCATGGCCCCCCCAAAATTTTTGAATTTTTTTTTTACTATATAGAAATATTTAATATTTTAATAATTAGCCCTCAAAAATGGGACTTGGCCCCCCCAACTATTTGAGTTGGTCCAATAATGTTCTTAAAAAAAAATTGTCCAATTTGTCTAGTAGTTATAGAGAACATATTGTTTCTCAAATTCATTTTTTATAGTAAAATGTGTTCTCGTATTTTTTTAAGTTTTGAATCATTAATGTCTTTGAACACTTCATTAATTCAATTGAAATTTTTTTACTTACAACGGTAGACAATTTGGTAACTTATATTGAAAATGAAAATTGTAAGAATTTCACTATGGAAGATTGTGAAAGATTAATTTAATTCTATGAAACATTTAATTTTAAGGATTCATTATGAAAGATACTAATTTTTTTTGTGTGTGTGTATAGATACATGTGTTTGTGTATGTGTAAAAAAGTTTGTATAGACTAATAAATTAGCAACACAAATCGGCCCCCCTAAACAAAAATTTCTAGTTCCGCCCCTGATGATGCTCTACTCTTCCTATGCAGCCATTGATCCAAGCTATGGTTTTTTGAATACTCATAGACTAGAAGTTTAGAATTTTCATTGGACATACAACAAAGCAGCTTCACTATGTTGGAATGTTGAATCGAACCCAGTATTTTAACTTCTGCATGAAATTCTTTCTCAAGTTTCTGCTCTACTTTCGGTTATTCCAAATTCTCTTCACAGCAACAAAATTATTTGAATCATTGACAACAACACAATATACCTTCCCTGATCCACCGCTACCAATCACATTGTTTTCTATCAATCCTGACAAAATGTCTGATTCCCTGAAATTCGCCCTCCAGAATGTGGCGAACTTCCATGTGGAATCAAATCCATGCTTTCCCTTCCTATAAATACAGATCATTGCAACTACTACACTCAGTAGAGCTGCTGCCACAAAACTTATAATTAAAGGAAGATATTTGGAGGGAACTTTGCACGATTTACGATGGTCAGAATTGTTGCAGCTGTTAATGTTTAGTGATGGCTTATTAGCACAGACAGCAAGATTATTCAAGAAGCTGCTGGCATATGCATCATTTTCAAATTGGGTTGGGATCTTCCCAGTCAAATGATTGGAAGAGAGATTGAGTAAAGTGAGCTTCAAGAGGCCAAGTTGGAGTGGTATTTGGCTAGAAAGTTGGTTTTCTGACAAGTCCAACTCTGTAAGACCTGCCAAATTACCTAATTTCTCCGGAATAGGTCCAGAGATTTTATTTTGGCGAAGGTTTAGAGTATTTAACGTTTTCCATGATATAATATCTGGTGGAAGGGAGCCCGAGACTCGATTTTGATCAAGAAAAAGAGTTGTTAAATTAGGAAGAGATGTTAATTCTCGAGGAATTGTGCCAGTAAAGAGGTTATTACTAACCTCAAGTACCACCAAATTCCTCCAGGAAGACACTCCAGCTGGAATCGTACCAGAAAAGTAGTTGTTATTTATTTCCAATCTTAAGAGATTCCTTGCCACCCTTTGAGGAAGCTCGCCTGTAAACAAATTGCCGCTTAAAATCAAGATGCTCAAATTCAACGACGTCCATAGGCCACTAGGAATATCCCCAGAAGGCCTATTATTGTAAACAATCACAATTTTCAAACCATTGCAATTGCCAAGCGACTTAGGCAATTCTCCAGTGAGGTTGTTGTTAAAAGCTACCACACCCACCAACCTTCCGTTATCACACAAGTGTTCTGGTAACTCGCCTTCAAGCTTATTGTCTGCAACCTAAAACTCTACAAGCATAGAATACCGCCCAAAGTCCGGAGGCAGAGTCCCTGATAAATTGTTGCTAAACCCTTTAAGGACCCCCAGACTTGGAAGACGGCCAATACTGTCCGGGATTTTTCCAGATAACTGATTGAAAAACAAACTCAGACCTGTCATGTTTCTGAGTCTGCCAAAATCATCAGGTATGCTTCCAGACAATTTATTATCGGAGAGGTCAATAACATCAATGTTTAATGCTTCAACCACCCAAGGAATCTCCCCAGACAATCAGTTTCTGAAAAGATACACAATACTTAAATTCTTTGGCATAAACAAACTGCTCGAAATTTTCCTAGTCAGATTGTTTATTGACAAATCCAAATGCACCAAAGCCTCCATTTCTCCAATCCTGTCTGGGATTTCCCCATTCAAATTAGACGCAGTAATCCATAAAAACTTTAGCTTCTTCAACTTCGTGAAACTCGAAGGCAACTCTGCTGCTGTCATGTTTACATTATAGGCCAACTGCAGTGACTCAAGTTTGAACAAGTTGCCGATTTCTGGAGGGAAGGAACCGTTAAACGTACACTGGAAAAGCTGAAGCGTCCTTATCTCCGTTAACTATCCAATAGATGCTAGAATGTTACCATAGAAGTTGTTTGCTCCAAGGTTAAGGTGGCGCAGGCCAGACAAGCGGTGAATGTCAACTGGGATTGTGCCATTGAAGTAATGCTATGAGAGGTCAAGATCTTCAAGCTTGGAACAATTATAGAGCGCCTTAGGAAACTCTTGAGGAATGAGGTTGTTTGAAAGGCTTTAATTCAGTTATGCTTTAATTGAAGAATGAGATTGTTTAAAATACCATAGAATTTTTTTTTTTTTTTTAAATCTTTAATTCAGTTATGCTTGGCAAAACAACAGTAGAAACTATTAGGTTGCTTTAGATCAATCACATTCTAGAAGCCTAGATCCACATATCAAAAGTAGACAAAAAAAGTTCTCAGACTTGATCAAACTTTAAGTGCAAAACATTACTGCCAGACTTACAAAATGTTGTTTTGTAATAATGAAGCATTTGATTGTCAAAGAAAGATGCAAGAAATCATTATTGGTTCATTTCATTAAACTTACATTAAAGTGAAGGCCACTCTCACATCAAATCAGATGCTTACCCAAACATCAAACAAAGAAAAAAAAAAAAAGAAAAAAAAAATACAGAGAAGCACAGGTTCACCACGGGTTGAAAACCCATAACCATGGGTTTCAATAGATCAAATCAGATGCTTACCCAAACATCAAAAAAGGAAAAAAAAAAAAAAGAAAAAAAAAAAGCAAAAAAGCAAACTTTCATCACCAGAGATGATACAGTTAAATCAGATGCGAAAACGCAAACATCAAACAAAGAAAAAAAAAAAAAAAAAAAAAACACAGAAGCAAACTTCTCATCACCAATCCTTAATTCGATGTAAAAGATGCGAAATACGTTGCTATTACCAAATTAGATATATAAACAGCTTAAATGTAAAGAATACCTTCGGATTTCTATGAAAAAAGCTGAGAAAGAGGTCGGAGAGATCGGTTTGGTTGGCACGTGAAGCACTGCGTGACCGTGACACGGCGGCGCGGGTTGGCTGAGCTCGAATCGATGAAATAGTGCATGAGGAGATGAGGGCAGTGAGAGCTTCTTTTAGCTTGTGGTGGTACTAGAATGGAGATGAGAGAAGTCTGAGATGAGAGAGCCGTTGAAGAAAGCATCAAAAGGAGTGCCTCACGTGTTTGCTTTGACTGTGGGACTAGGTATGTAGTGTTATTTACGAAAATTCCATTGAAAACAGAGTTATGGAAACTGAAAACACCTAAAATGTGTTTTTAGTTTCCATAACTCATCACTCAAAAATCAGAGAATTGAGTGATGGAAACAAAAACTGAAAACAACTGGAAACAAAAACCAAACGAACTTCTCAGCTATGGGACACACCATTTTTGAGTTATGAGTTATGGACACAGAGTTATGAGTTATGGAAACAGCAAATCCAAACAACCCCTTAATAACTGCGAGGTTCTTGAGGTCACAGGTGAAGGGTGGGACTGTTTGGGTGATGTTCTTGTTTTGAAGTAGTAGTTGGGTGACTGTGTTGAGTTAGCGGAAGCTCTGACACTACATTGTTGAACAAAAAACTGAATAAGGAGCTTTTATTTAAAACTTGACTCTTAAAATTACAACACTTAAAGACTTAAGGAAAGCCTAATGTGCTCCACGTATGAAACAATTACAAAACTCAGTAACACCACATGGCAAAGCTACTGTAGCACGCTTAGCTTTTACAAGACACACACCAACTTTCTAGACACCTATATGCTGACACTACACAATAGCTCTTACTTATTTCTCCGTTTCACACTACTCACTTGGCCTATGACACACTTCACTTCACACACTTCACTTGTCTCTCACTTCACGTCACACTTCACCTTACACACAACCACTATTACCTCACTTCACACATGTCACAAGTCTCTCTCAGCTCATGCACCATAAGTAGGAACCAAAGGTTCCTATTTATACAAGCATAAGGTCGGTTAAGTAACCGACATTGAAGCTTCTAGCTTCATCTAATTTTTGCCACCAGAGTTCTAGTAGTTCTAGGCTTTATTTTATTATTACTTTAGTATCTAGCCCATGACAACCTCTAGACTATTCAATAATTTGTGGCTGAGTTTTACTTTTACATAGAAGTCTCTAAAGATATCTCATAGAGAAATCCGGAAGGAGCATCATGGAGAAATTTCAGGAATACAAAAGAATTTTCTAGAGAATGAGAGAGCGGCGGTGCTTGATTTTAACACTCCCCCTCAAGACTGACTCTCTCTCAATTTCAACATTGTCGTCATACCAAGTTGCTTTCTAAAGTCTACAAACTTTGTTGTGTTAAGTCCTTTAGTGAATATATCTGCAACTTGGTCCTCTGTCTTAGTTTGGCACATTTCTATCTCTCCTTGTAATACATTTTCTCTTACAAAGTGATAATGCAACTCCACATGCTTGGTTCTTGCATGGAACTCTGGATTTTCAGCCAAGCATATTGCTGATTGAATATCACAGTGTAGTGGCACTGCATAATCAATTGTTTGATGTAAATTTCCCATAAGCTGCATCAACCACGTACTTTTTTGAGCTGCTGCCACTGCTGCTCTATACTCTGCTTCAGTGGTTGATAGGGACACTGTCGGTTGTCTCTTGCTACTCCAAGATACTGCAGCTGTGCCTAAGCTAAACATATATCCAGTAGTTGAACGATGTGTGTCATGATCTCCAGCGTAGTCAGCATCACAATAACCAACAAGCTTGCAAGTTTCACCTTTCTTGTATAGGAGACCATAGTCATTTGTCCCTTTTACATACCTTAATATGCGGCGAACTGCTTCCAAGTGAGGCTTTCTTGGATTTTGCATGTATCGACTCACCACTCCAACTGCATATGAAATATCTGGCCGCGTCAATGTTGGGTAGATTAAACTACCTACTAATTGTCGATACATGGTTGGGTCTTCTAGTTCTTTGCCTTCTTGTGCACAGAGCTTAGCATTGACCTCCATAGGTGTAGAGATTGGTTTGCACTTAAGCATCCTGAACTTTTGAAGTAAGTCCTTTGCATACTTGTGCTGACACAAGAATAAGCCATCCTTAACTCGATCAACTTCAAGTCCAAGAAAGTGCTTAAACTCTCCAAGCTCCTTCATTTGGAAGCGGGCTACTAAATTTTCTCTTGTTCGACAAATTTCATCCACGTCATCTCCAGTGATGATCAAATCATCAACATATACAAGGACAACTGCTAATTTGCTTCCTTGTAATTTAACAAACAAACTTGAATCTGCTAGAGCTACTGAATAACCACTTTCAATTAAGAATTCTGCAATCTTACCATACCATGCCCTTGGTGCTTGTTTTAACCCGTAAAGTGCTCTTCATAACTTACAGATATAATCTGGTTGGGCTTTGTTTTCAAATCCCCTTGGCTGCTTCATGTTAATTTCCTGATCCAATTCTCCATGCAGGAAAGCATTCTTTACATCCATCTGCCATAGCTTCCAAGATTTACTTGCTACAAGTGCTATCAAGACACGTACGGTGCTGATCTTTGCCACTGGGCTAAATGTTTCATCATAGTCTAGCCCATATTGTTGAGAGAATCCTCGAGTTACCAGGCGAGCCTTGTATCTTTCTACCGATCCATCTGCACGAGTCTTAACTTTATACACTCATTTAAAAGAAATGGGTTTGACATCCTTGGGCCTTGGCACAAGATCCCAAGTTTGATTCTACTTTAAAGCTTGAATTTCTTCTTCCATTGCTTTTCTCCATTCTTCTCTTTGAGATGCTTCTTCATATGTTGATGGCTCTTGTATGTTTCCATCTTCTGTGATTGCTGCATTTGCATACTCGGGATTGGGTTTCTGTTTTGGCTCACCTTCATCCTCAAAAGATTGTAACTCATCGGTTACCATGAACTGATCTTTCCTAGACTGCACCCCATGCTCTCAAGCATTTTCTCTTCAATTTCCTTTGAGACTGTTAGCATTTCTTCCTCTTCTACTGCTTCTTCAACTGGCTCTATCATAGCCACACACGATTCAATAACCCATTCTTCTTCGCTATCATCTTCTAGGTTGCTGAACGTCGCTGTATTTCCTTGAGCTATTCTCCACTTGAATCGACAGTCAAGTGCAAAGTGGCCCATTTTTCCACATTTGAAACACTTGACATTACAGCTTTTGGGACTAGTGGATCATCGATCATTATTGTCGCGACTTCCTCGAGCTCCTACATCTTGAGAGCCCTCCTTATCTTTTCTATTTTCATCACTGTTATTAATTCTGTTTCGTTCCAGCCGAAACGGCCGGAATTTTTTGTGCCGGCGTGCAATCCGGAACGTTAGTACCATCCATTCCACCTCGGGTCAAATTTCGATCTGTTTCGGGATGTTTCGGCCGTTCCGGTCAATTCTGGCCAGTTTCGGGCAAAATGGGAATTTCGGTCGGTACCAGTTTTCCCTTAAAAAAAAAAAAAATTCTATTCTACAACTACATCCCTCTACATCTCAAATCAGATTTTCACGGATCCATTCACGGCTTCTATTTTGGCAGGATCTAAAGCTTTAAGTTCACTAGAAAATAATCACAACCCAAAAAGAAATTAAGAAGAGAGAAGGAAAATAATAAGTTAACAACAATGGCAGTGTCTTCAGCAACCTTCATCTGCATACTTGATCTATGCTTTTCCCTTTTATTTTTTTGCTTTATTTTCTTTCTTCACTGCATTGTTTCACTTGCTTGTCTTCACGCTTCGTCAAACCTTCAAATTGCTTGTCTTCACGTCAAACCTTCAAAGTGCTTTAGAGTCTGAGACTTCATGTTATTTTTGAACAATGGCTATGGTTTGGTAAAGTTCTGAATGGTTCCTTCTTCCAAGATATGATTATCTTTTAGTGGATTCGAAAATTATTATTTTATTTGGTTTTTGAATGGTTTGATGGGTTATTAATATTGCTGCCTACTAGAGTACATTGAACAAAGAGTCTACTTTGTGTAGGCATAGAGCTCTCCAGTCTCTTTATCAGTTATCACACTATGAGTTATAATAAATTAATAATAAGTTAATAACTATGAAATGCTGTGGAAATTAGCATAATTCATGCAAAAAAATTATAAAAGTATTCAGCAAAAAAAATTATAAAAGTGGAATATATATATATATATATATATATATATATTTTTTTTTTTTTTAAACCCGAAACATCCTGAAACGGTACGTCGAAATTGGCCGGTACCGAAATATTCCGTTCCACTGAACAAACCGAAATGGGTTCCGAAACGGAATTAATAACGTTGATTTTCATCATTTTTATTCTTAGAACCTACATTAAATCTTTTCTTGGGTCGGTCTTTATAGTGACCGCTAAAGAGTGCCTCCTCGTCACTCTTTAGTGAGACCCCAACCATTTGCTTGACCAATGCTTCTTGGTCAGCTAGCAAATTTTCCAATTCTACTAATGATGGTTGGACAGACCAACCTTGAATGGTAGCTACAAAACTTCTATATTCGGGTCTCAACCTATGAATTATTATCCTTCTCATTCTTGAATCAGAAATATTTAATGCAAGATCTAATTCAGAGATTTCGCGACAGAGAGACTTTACCTTGGTGAAGTATTGCGTGATCGTCATATCTCGTTGTGCCACTGACATTAGCTCGTTCTCAAGCAACTGTAGCCTTACATCATTCTTCTTTGAAAATAGTGTTGAAAAGGTGTCCCACGCAGCCTTTGGTGTGTTTACATGCCTGATGTGCTCCAACATCTCTTCCTCGGTGCTTGTCTTGATTGCAAACAAAGCCTTCCCAGCTTTAATCTTCCACTTCCGCAAAGCTTTGGCATTCTCAGGAGGTGTGGTTTCGCCACTAGCCACAATCTCCCACAAATCTTGCCCTTGCAAGTACGACTCCATACAAGTCAACAATGTGTTGTAATTCTGGTTATTGAGCCTTCTAATGCTACCAACAGTTTGGAGGTCCGCCATCACAACTTGGTGAAATCTCTCGCTCCATATAAGCTTGGTCCCAGACCACGAGCTTCACTGTCCCAGACTATACACGAGCAGAATGAACACCTCCAAAAAATATTGTCTTCGACACCACAAACACAGTCCCTGACCACCTCGCTCTAATACCAGATTGTTGAGTTAGCGGAAGCTCTGACACTAAATTGTTGAATAAAAGACTGAACAATGAGCTTTTATTTAAAACTTGACTCTTTAAATTACAACACTTAAGACTTATGGAAAGCCTAACGTGGCTCCACGTATGACACAATTACAAGACTCACTGACACCACACGGCAAAGCTACTATAGCACACTTAGCTTTTACAAGACACACACCAACTTTCTAGACACCTATGTACTGACACTACACAATAGCTCTTACTTATTTCTCCACTTCACACTACTCACTTGGCCTATGACACACTTCACCTCACACACTTCACTTGTCTCTCACTTCACGTCACACTTCACCTTACACACAACCACTATTACCTCACTTCACACATGTCACAAGTCTCTCTCAGCTCATGCACTACAAGTAGGAACCAAAGGTTCCTATTTATACAAGCATAAGGTCAGTTAAGTAACCGACATTGAAGCTTCTAGCTTCATCTAATTTCTGCCACCAGAGTTCTAGTAGTTTTATTTTATTATTATTTTAATATCTAGCCCATGACAGCCTCTAGACCATTCAACAATTTGTGGCTGAGTTTTACTTTTACATAGAAGTCTCTAGAGATATCTTATAGAGAAATCCGGAAGGAGCATCATGGAGAAATTTCAGGAATTCAAAAGAATTTTCTAGAGAATGAGAGAGAGGCGGTGCTTGATTTTAACAGACTGTTCCACTGGTGCAAGTGATCTCTGGCCAATTACAGTGGTGGGAGGAGTTTAAGGAGTTCAAGTGGCTTAGAGATGGTGGATTTTGCCAGTGGCTTAGAGATGGTGGGTTTTGCCAATGTTGCTTTAGTTTCAGGACTCTTTGTTCTTTGTCGTTTAGCTGAGACTCATAGTTCACATGTCCGAAAAGGAGGAAAAAAAAGGAGAGGAAGATAATGGTTTTGGTCATTTGGAATTTTGGACGTTAGTTCGTGATTGATGAGCAATTGGCGAGCAATCACTAAGAATTTGCTCACTTTAAGACGGCGTGAACCAGGGAAATTTACGTTGTGGGTCAAGTATGAGAAAACTTTGCACCATTTTGTAAACTTATCATTACCCATTCTAAAAATAGTTGGTGATTAATTTTAAACTAAATTTGTAATAATTTTCATTTTGATATAAAAAAATCAAAGAATTAGTTATGATATCATCTTATATTTTGTTGTGAACCTTGTTTTAATAATATTCATGATTAAACATTCTCGTGTCATTGTTGCAATGGAAATTATTAGAATAAGTACAACCAGTATAACCACTCTATAAACAAATCAATTGATTTTCTAGTTCTTACTAGTCATTGGCATAATTCAAAAATATTTAATATTTTTTTAAAAAAAATTGAGATATCAAAACCATATTATGCTAGTAATGGTAAAATTTGTCACAAGTTTTGTATCTAACTGACACACCATGATGTTTTTAGGGTTCAAATCCTCACTCCCCTCATTATTGTAAGTTGTAATTATCAAATAATAATAATAATAATAGTGAAATTTCATTTTCAGTAGTTTTTTATTTTGTTTTTATAATTTGTAAATTCTTTAGAATAAAACTTAACTTACTAGTAAACAAATATATATCTTCAACTCTAAAATGGTTTATAGTCTCTCAATCAAACATTGAGGCTTTTTTTGTTTTTTTTTTTAGAGGAAATCAAACCTTGAGCTAAGTTAAGAATAAGTAGCAATGATTTATTGTAATTGAAATTTATAGCAACATAAAAATATATATATCTAATCAATAATGATACTAAATTATAAAGTCATCTTGTTAATGACGAAAAATAAAAAATAAATAAATAAATAACTCTGTGGGTGGAGTTGAACAGTATGATAGCACTGAAATATTAAAATTTTAATTTTGAATAATCCAACCACCAAAATGGCAAACAAAACATATAGTCATAATATATAATTCATTAAAAAAATTTCTCTAGGCTGAGTTTTTTTTTTTTTTTTTTTTTAATAAAGATTTTTTTTTGGTTTTGTTTTTTAGTCTAATATGATTTTTGTTTTTGATTTGGGGTCTTTAAGGGGGCTTAACCGAATTTTCCAAAAGATTTCAAAATTCCAGTTACCCAGTGTGAACGGAATATGGTAGCTTGAAATAACGGTCAGTTTTCTAAGTCTTTGGCCGGAAAATTCTAAGAGCTGGGATTGACAGTGACACTGCCACTGCATTTCCAAGCAAGGGAGCGCTTGACCTTTTTGGGGTCAGTCTTCGAGGCCGGGAAGTAAACATTGTAAAGTGTAAAAGCATTACAATACACATGATTAGTTGGAAACATAGTAGAAAAGATTTGAACATACAAATTTAAAAGAAAAAGGGTCCGGCTCCCCTCCCATTTAGAAGACTTTTGACTCACTTAAATAGTTGGTACGCAGTACATATTTTCCAGTTTCTAGTCAATGCCAGAGCAGTTGTGGAAAATCCAGGAAGGATTATTTATTAGTAACAGGACAGGACTGTAATTTTAAACAAGGCAATAAATATTAAATAGTAGGCAAAAGCTTCATTTTACACCTAGTAATTCTTCAGGATCAGCCATGTTTTTCAAAAAGCAAATAAGTGCATGGACCATCTCGCCAAAGGAGACTGCACCCTTATAGGGAATTTTGTTGTCTTAGAATCTCCGATCACGGAAGAATTATGTATTATCTTAGATTCTGATGCTTCTAGTTTGTATTCCTTAAGGTTTTCAGCCACTACTTCACCTTTTATGGCTAGTTAACTAATGCATATCATCCTTTTAACCAAAAAAAAAAAAACTTGTTAGAAAAATTATGGCAACCAACTTTGATATCCAGTTCCAGTTGGCCTTCCCCTTTTTTCACTAGTCCTGCAGCCTGTAGTCAACCAGTCAATTACTGGGAAAGTGCTGCTTGTGCTTTGTAATTGAAATATTGAATCTGCAATTCTTTGTTAAAGAGTTCTGTCAAAGGTTATATATTATGGGTCATGTTAGTGGGGGTAATGGTTAACAATTTATTTTAGAAAAGTTTTGACGCCACTTTTTATGAGAAATGGAAAAAATTATAAAAATATTAATTTTTTTTTTTCTTTTCTCATAAAATTTTTCTTAAAATAAATTGTTAATTATTGCTTAAAAACATCAGTTAACATTTCCCATATTATATATACCTACTCCCTTGTCTTTTTTCATCGTAAATAGAGGTTATTACTTACTAATTAGTATTACTTTCAAGTCAACGCCTCTAAAATGGAAATGCTGTGGATTATTAAACCCAAAACATAAATTTAGTGCGGAAGATAAAATACAATGGATTGTGTTATGTTTCCTCGAAATCAATACGAATGAGTAAATTTTATTGTCTTAAATTCCTTTTTTTTCTTGGTTTAGCTGTTTTGATTGGAAATGAAATTCTATCATTTCTCCACTAAGAAAAAGTATTCTTTGTTTATTAAGAAAAATATTCTTTGTCTACTGAGAAAATATATTTCTTATCCATCAAAAAATAGGTATTTAAATCTTATACATAGACAATAGTCATAATACCAGAAAGGAATTAGTTTGAGAGGGCACAATTAGAAGATGAGCTTAGATCTCTTTGGCAATTCGTATTTATGGCTTGGTTTTGGTATTTTTTGGTGAGAGTTTCTTTTCTCTCTTGGTTATTATGCAGCTTTGCTTTGGTCTTTTGCGAGTGTCACCTTACTTTGTTTTGTACTGCAAATTAGTTTGTGAGAAGCTCTCTTAGTGGTGTGGCAATTTAGGGTCCGTTTGGTAAGAGATTTCTAGTAACGTTGTTTAAGTTTTGTGAAAATACATGTGGGTGAAAAAAGTGTATGGAAATAGGTGGTGTGATGTTTAAACACCGTTACCAAACAGGGCCTTATTATTTAATTTGGGTAGTGCAGTTTGTCTTGTGTTTAGATGATTGTCGCTTATTTTGTGTGTAGAACTAAAAATTATGTGTGGCTTTAGGTCTTTAGTTTGAGATAGAGAGAAATATCTTTGAGGGTGCTGTGTTGTATAGAGAAAAGTTTCTCTTGTATTAGGTGTAGTCCTTAATCTTCGTATTTGTGAGGAATGGGTATTTGGGTGTATTGAGATTTTAGACTTTGTGAGAGTGTCTCTACACTACCTTTGTCTTATCTCAAATATAATTTAGTGAATTCACCTTTACAACTTGTGGATATAGGCTATTGCTGAACCATGTAAATTCTTCATGTTTTTATGATTGGGCCTAAGTTTTTTCAAGTTCTTTTTACTCTTATAATTCATTAGGAGATCCTGTTCAAGCCCATAATATAATAAATCAATATTGCATGAAAAAAAAGGCTCAAAGTTGATATTACAAAGTGAAATTATGATGCTTCACTTCCCTCACCTTGTCAATTTAAGTTTGATCAAATCTTTATTTTAGTTTAGAGTGAAAATTTGATAAGGATGTGGTGTAAAAGACCAATTTTACTCGTCCACTAATTTTGTGCCACATTAGATTTGTGTAAATAAAATATTAGAACCAATCTCACACAATCACACCCTCTAATACCTAATGGAACAATAAAAAATTAGACACATCAAACTAAAAATTCAGTAAATACCGTCAGAGGCCTCCATTAAAGCCGCCGGAGTCTAAAAATCTGTTGGAGCCGCTGGGCTTGGCCTAGGCTAAATTTTCAAGCTTTGGTATTTTATTTTTATTTTTTATGTTTCCCTTTAAATGGTCAAATTTTTGCGCATGATATTTGTTCATTCTGTGGGGGTGAGTTATGATCAAGTAATACCAACAGTCTAATTATGATTGTTTGCAAGTTCTTGCTACTAGGAATCTTGAATTTGAGTTCTAGTAGAAGAGAAGGGTGGGTTCGATTTTGTCAGGTACTTTGATTATTTAGATCTACTTGCTGATTTTTTAATCTTTTAACGATGATGACATGAAATAGGTTTTTTTTTTTTTTTTTTTTTTTTTTTGAAATGTTATCAAGTGTATTGGGATGTATTAATTTTACAATAAGTTTTAAGTAAAAAGGCTTATGTGGCATGTCCTTATTGGTTGGTGTAAACCAAAGGATTTACACCCCGTCCTTATTGAATTTATTTTCTTTAGTTTAATTCTCCATAACCCATCTAATCCCATGCAGAATCTTATATTAATTATGCTTGACAGCGAGTGGCGGAGTCAAGAATTTGTCTTTGAGGGGTCCAAAAAAAAGAGATGATTAAAATTTTCCCCTATCTATACTACCACATTCATGCTAAGTATAATAATTAAAATAGTATTGTAAACACATGCATAGTATCTGGCTATGCGAGCATGCCCAATCGGTGTGGAAGTCTGAACTCTGCTTCGTCCAGTATTACAAAAAAGGTTTTAGAACGTTTTTTGACTTATTGGAGGAGGTGTTGTGAAAAGGGTCAGGATTTCATGTGGCTTGGTTTTCTGCAATTGCGTGGAGCTTGTGGCAGAGGCGAAACCGTTTGCGAGAGAATCAATCTGTTTGGCCACTTCATGAGATTGGAGCACGAGCAAAAGATTTGGTGACTGAATTTTTGGATGCAACAAAACAGGATGTCAGGCCGAGAATTGGAGGTACATCAGCTCGCTGGATTCCTCCTCAGGATACATTCTATAAAGCAAACTTTGATGCGGCTATATTTGAAGATTTGGGTAGTGCAGGTTTGGGAGTGGTGATCAAAGATTGTCATGGCCAAGTTATAGCTGCCTTAAGTCAGAAAATCCGGAAGCCTAACTCAGTTGAAGTTGCTGAAGCGTTAGCTGCTTGCCGAGCTGTTGTGTTCGCAAAAGAATTATGTATTTTTAAGGTGATTGTGGAAGGGGATTGTTTGAGGGTGGTGCAGGCCTTGAAAGCAAAGGAGAGGTGTAACACTCTATATGGGAATATAATTGAAGATGCGCGCAATCAAAGTTTATCCTTACAGTTTTGTCAATTTCAGCATGTTCGCCGGGATGGTAATAAGTTGGCACATGCTCTAGCTAGGAGAGCGGTTTCATCCGCAGATTTTGATGTATGGGTAGAAGATCTACCTAGTGAGTTGGAGGTTGTATTCCAATCTGATTTACCTTAATAATATTGACTTACCGTTTTCTCAACAACAAAAAATACTATTGTAAACACGTGCTACAAAAAGTGTAATTATTAAATTTAAGGTAAAAATGCAAAACTGACCCTCTAACTTTCACTGTTTTTCATTTCAATCCCCTAACTTTTGATTTTGTCAATTCAGTCCTCTAACTTTTAATTTTTGTCAATTCAAAGCTCTGTTACAACTCAGTTAGTGTTGCCATTAGATATGCTTGAAACAACGCCGTTTTGCTCTCTATTTTTTTTTTTTTAAACTCGGAATTAAAATAAAATAAGAAAAATCTGAAAAAAAGAAAAAGAAAAGAAAACATTAAGGGAACGACGTCGTCGTTCCCCTTCCCTGAATCAAAACAAAGAAATCACCCCACCCAAATTCGTAACTTGGAGTAATTGGGGAAACGATTTGAGAGAGAGAGAGAGAGTGAGTCCGTTTAAGAGAGAAATTGAGTCAGAATAAGAGAGAGAGATCGAGCATGAGAAACTGAGTCGGACTGAGAGAGAGAGACCGAGTAGGAAACTGAGTCCGTTTAACTATTCGAGACCGATTTGCAGAGATATTATGAATCGATTTGACATAATCGGTGATTGAGTTCTGATGAAGACCGATTTGCAGAGATTGAGGCCGAGAAATTTAGACCGAGAATCCCTATATTGACTGAATCGATGATGGAGTTCTGAATCGGTGATGGGTGTACTCCGTAGCTCCAGCTCCGGCCAAGTTTAGGTATGATGAAAACCCAGTTTTTTTTAGTGTGTTTTTTTGGGTATAAGTAGTAGCAGAACAATGAATTGCTGTGTGTTTGGTGTCTTTTTCTGTTGAGTATTAAAACTTAGATTTATAAGAGCATCAAACGTTGTAATTCTATCTAATTTACTCTCTGTTTTAAGATGAATACTCTCTGTTTCAGACCCTCTTTATGCACTTTATTTGTCTTGATTCAGGGAAGGGGAACGACGACATCGTTCCCTTTTTTTTTTTTTTCAGATTTTTCTTATTTTATTTTAATTCTAAGTTTATTAATAAAAAAAAAAAAAGAAAAAAAAAAAGAGCACAACAGCGTCGTTTCAAGCATATCTAACAGCAACACTAACGGAGTTGTAACGAGGTCTTGAATTGACAAAAATTGAAAGTTGGAGGACTGAATTGACAAAACTGAAAGTTAAAGGACTGAAATGAAAAACAGGGAAAGTTAGAGGGTCAGTTTTGCATTTTTGCCTATATTTAAACAAATCATGAAAAAATATTGACAAAAGGATTTAATAAAGTTAACTAATGCGTAATCCAAATATGTCAAAATCAAGCAGTGATATAAAAAGTTAAATATTTTTATTCAAAATTGTAATCTATACTTTTTAAGAGGGAATTATCAAATATCGAATTAGAAGTAAAATTCTCAATATTTTTCCTTTTACTATTAAAAAAAAATAGACAGTATATTTGTATAAGTTTTAATAATAGTTTATATAAAAAGTTAAATATTTTTATTCAAAATTGTAATCTATACTTTTTAAGAGGGAATTATCAAATATCAAATTAGAAGTAAAATTCTCAATAATTTTCCTTTTACTATTAAAAAAAAATAGACAGTATATTGAGTCTTTTGGCCGAATATTGTTAAATCCGGAGTTTATTTGCGTTATAGGCACTGTTCCAAGTTATTTAGAGAATTGAGGAAAGAGAGTGAATTTCAGCAACGGTGTTGCCAAAATTCAACAAAAGTATGAGAGAGAAAGAGAAAAAGTGGGAGAGAGAAAATTTTGAATTTCGGTAATCACATTACCGAAATTCTTGCTGCCCAAACCTGCTGACCGAAAATCAATTGTGGCAATGCCATTACCGAAATAGGGGAAAAAAAAATTTTTGTGGCAATTGTGGCAATGCCATTGCCGAAAATGGGAGGAAAAAAATAAATAAATAATGGTTGCTGAAATTTGGAGAGGAATTACAAAAAAAATGCTACGTCCACAATATTTTTACAACATTTTCACAACATTTTCACAACAAATCATAGGTGATTAGTTATTACTAGTTCAAATTTGAATTTAACACTGAGATTACTTTTTTAATCCAACAATAACAACCTGCCACTTAAAATTTGTTGTAAAAATATTGTAAAAATTGTGTGCACACATCATTTCTTAAAAAAAAAAAAAAAAAAAAAAAAAAAAAAAAAAAAAGTGGAATGGATTTGTGGCAATGGCATTGCCGAAATAGGAGGGATTTTTTTTTTTTTCTTTTGGCAATGCCATTGCCACAAATGCATTCCACCTTCTTCTTCTTCTTTTTTCTTTTTTTTTTTTTAAGAAATGATATGTGCACACAATTTTTACAATATTTTTACAACAAATTTTAAGTGGCAGGTTTTTATTGTTGGATTAAAAAAGTAATCTCAGTGTTAAATTCAAATTTGAACTAATAATAAATAATCACCTATGATTTGTTGTGAAAATGTTGTAAAAATATTGTGGACGTAGTATTTTTTTTTTTTTAATTCCTCCCTAAATTTCGACAACCATTATTTATTTATTTTTTTCCTCCCATTTTCGGCAATGGCATTGCCACAATTGCCACAAATTTTTTTTTTCCCTATTTCGGCAATGGCATTGCCACAATTGATTTTCGGTCAGCAGTTTGGGCAGCAGGAATTTCAGTAATGTGATTACCGAAATTCAAAATTTTCTCTCTCCCACTTTTTCTCTTTCTCTCTCATACTTTTGTTGAATTTCGGCAACATCGTTGCCGAAATTCACTCTCTTTCCTCAATTCCCTAATTAACTTGGAACAGTGCCGATAACGCAAATAAACTCCAGATTTAGCAATATTCGGCCAAAAGACTCCAGTATATTTGTATAAGTTTTAATAATAGTTTATTATATTTTTATATCATATAATATATTAATTAATTTAATGACTAATAACAAAGGTAAGAAAAATCACACCTAGGGTCCCACATGTAGGATTTGTAGCAAACTGTAATCTAAATTGAAGTGTAGGTTGGGGAGTACAACTTTGCTTTAGAAGCCAACTTGAAGTGCAAGTGCAACCCACCACGTGTAGGACTTAAACTAGATTGTGATCTAAAATCTGTAAAGAAAATCTTATCTGAATAAGCTGAGTCTTTTGGCCGAATATTGCTAAATCCAGAGTTTATTTGCGTTATAGGCACTGTTCCAAGTTATTTAGGGAATTGAGGAAAGAGAGTGAATTTCGGCAACAAAATTGAGGAAAGAGAGTGAATTTCGGCAACGGTGTTGCCGAAATTCAACAAAAGTATGAGAGAGAAAGAGAAAAAGGGGGAGAGAGAAAATTTTGAATTTTGGTAATCACATTACCGAAATTCCTGCTGCCCAAACCTGCTGACCTAAAATCAATTGTGGCAATGCCATTGCCGAAATAGGGGAAAAAAAAAATTTGTTGCAATTGTGGCAATGCCATTGCCGAAAATGGGAGGAAAAAAATAAATAAATAATGGTTGCCGAAATTTGGGGAGGAATTAAAATAAAAAATGCTACGTACACAATATTTTTACAACATTTTCATAACAAATCATAGGTGATTAGTTATTATTAGTTCAAATTTGAATTTAACACTGAGATTACTTTTTTAATCCAACAATAACAACCTGCCACTTAAAATTTGTTGTAAAAATATTGTAAAAAATTGTGTGCAAATATCATTTCTTTAAAAAAAAAAAAAAAAAAAAAAAGTGGAGTGGATTTGTGGCAATGGCATTGCCGAAATAGGAGGGCTTTTTTTTTTCCCCTCCTACTTCGGCAATGCCATTGCCACAAATGCATTCCACCTTTCTTTTCTTTTTTTCTTTTTTTTTTAAGAAATGATATGTGCACACAATTTTTACAATATTTTTACAACAAATTTTAAGTGGCAGGTTGATATTGTTGGATCAAAAAAGTAATCTCAGTGTTAAATTCAAATTTGAACTAATAATAAATAATCACCTATGATTTGTTGTGAAAATGTTGTAAAAAGATTGTGGACGTAGCATTTTTTTTTTTTAATTCCTCCCCAGATTTCGACAACAATTATTATTTTTTTTTTCCTCCCATTTTCGGCAATGGCATTGCCAAAAAAAAAAAAAACATTCTCCTATTTCGGCAATGGCATTGCCACAATTGATTTTCGGTCAGCAGGTTTGGGCAGCAGGAATTTCAGTAATGTGATTACCGAAATTCAAAATTTTCTCTCTCCCACTTTTTCTCTTTCTCTCTCGTACTTTTGTTGAATTTTGGCAACACCGTTGCCGAAATTCACTCTCTTTCCTCAATTCCCTAATTAACTTGAAACAGTGCCTATAACGCAAATAAACTCCAGATTTAACAATATTTAGCCAAAAGACTCGAATAAGCCACTAGCGGATAAGTCATTTGGCTGAATATTGCTAAATTCGGAGTTTATTTGCATTATAGGTACTGTTCCAACTTATTTAGGGAAATGAGGAACGAGAGTGAATTTCGGCAACGGTGTTGCCGAAATTCAACAAAAGTATGAGAGAGAAAGAGAAAAAGTGGGAGAGAGAAAATTTTGAATTTCGGTAATGTGATTACCGAAATTCCTGCTGCCCGAGTGCTTAAAAAAGAAACTAATTGTGGCAATGCCATTGCCGAAATAGGGGAAGAAAAAAAAAATTGTGGCAATGCCATTGCCGAAAATTGGAGGGGAAAAAAAATAGTGGTTGCCGAAATCTTGGGAGGAATTAAAAAAAAAAATGTTACGTCCACAATATTTTTATAATATTCTCACAACAAATCACAGGTGATTAGTTATTATTAGTTCAAATTTGAATTTAATACTGAGATTACTTTTTTAATCCAACAATAATAACCTGCCAGTTAAAATTTGTTGTAAAAATTGTGTGCACATATCATTTCTTAAAAAAAAAACAAAAAAAAAAAAAAAAAAGTGGAATGGAATTGTGGCAATGGCATTGCCGAAATAGGAGGAAAAAAAATATTTTCAATTGGTTTGTGGCAATGCCATTGCCGAAATAGGGGGGTTAAAAGAAAAATTCGTGGCAATTGTGGCAATGCCTTTGCTGAAAATGGGAGGGGAAAAAAAATAGTGGTTGCCGAAATCTGGGGAGGAATTAAAAAAAAAAAAAAGTGCTACGTTCACAATATTTTTACAACATTTTCACAACAAATCACAAGTGATTAGTTATTATTAGTTCAAATTTGAATTTAATACTGAAATTACTTTTTTAATCCAACAATAACAACCTGCCACTTAAAATTTGTTGTAAAAATATTGTAAAAATTGTGTTCACATATCATTTCTTAAAAAAAAAAAAAAAAAAAAAAAAAAAAAAAAAAAAAAAGGGGAATGGAATTGTGGCAATGGCATTGAGGGAAATTTTTTTTTTTCCTCCTATTTCGGCAATGCCATTGCCACAATTCCATTCCACTTTTTTTTTTTTTTTTTTTAAGAAATGATATGTGAACACAATTTTTACAATATTTTTACAACAAATTTTAAGTGACAGGTTGTTATTGTTGGATTAAAAAAGTAATCTCAGTATTAAATTCAAATTTGAACTAATAATAACTAATCACCTTTGATTTGTTGTGAAAATGTTGTAAAAATATTGTGGACGTAACATTTTTTTTTTTTAATTCCTCCCCAGATTTCGGCAATCACTTTTTTTTTTCCCCTCCCATTCCACAATTGCCACAAATTTTTTTTTTCTTCCCCTATTTTGGCAATGGCATTGCCACAATTGGTTTCTTTTTTGAGCACACACTTGGCAGCTGGTTCGGGCAGCAGGAATTTCGGTAATCACATTACCGAAATTCAAAATTTTCTCTCTCCCACTTTTTCTCTTTCTCTCTCATACTTTTGTTGAATTTCGGCAACACTGTTGCCGAAATTCACTCTCTTTCCTCATTTTCCTAAATAAGTTGGAACAGTGCCTATAACGCAAATAAACTCTGAATTTAGCAATATTCAGCCAAATGACTCACTAGCAGACTGAACAAAGAAGTAAAGAAAAGAAGAAAAATAAAAAGCAAAGCAGATTAACTTCCAAGTGAGTCTAAACGTTTGAGATTAAGAAATGAGAAAGAGAGAGGATGAAGAAGAAACTTGGTGGTGCTGTAATTCTTTGCCCAGAATTCAAGATGCAGATCAGCGAAACTTGGTGATGCCATCTGTGACTGTGTAATGCTCCAAAGTAAGCCAGGGAAATTTTTTAGTGAGGAAGGAGCAAAAATTACTTCTTCTTTTTTTCCTTTATTTTCTTTGTTAAAATTGTTACAATAACAATGTGTACTCATCATAATTTATGAATGATCCCTTAATTAAAGTTAACTAGTCGCAAACCCGTGCGATGCACGGGATAGTTTTAAATCAAATGTTAACACGTTCAGATTTAAACATCTCTCTAATTTCAATTATTGAAAGCTAAATTGACTCTGATATAAGATGAAACATGTAATATTATGAAATAATATTAAAAATGAGATAAATATAGATATTATGAAGTAATATATTACAATAATCATAATATGCTTTTACATTTGGTTTAACAAGTATTACAAAAGAACATCGCACGGGAATGCTACTAATTTTTTTAATTAAAAAAAAATAAAAATTATATCCATAATAGAAGGACATAAAATATCATTACTGTCCCAAAAGATGACACATAGATCATAGTTTTAAGCTGAAGCTCCTCCCAACAGTTTTTAATTTGCACATAAGTCCCAATACCATGTATTTTTGCTATGACTTTTTTTTTATTTTTCAATTTCATTTATTTCATGACTTCCACTAAATATTCATTGTATTCATAATATTTAAAAAACGTTGAAGTAGAGTTGTATCCTCAAATAACTAAATAAAAGAGTTTAATTCCTCTCTGTTTCAATTTAAAACCAAATTGTGCATAAAAGCAAAAAAATTTCCTTTGTTCCACTATGCCTTTAGTACCAAAATCACAAATCCATTAAAACCAAATTGTGCATAGAAAATCTTAGAGATTGAAAGACAACTTTAAAGTGTTTTTTGTATCTTCTTCCTTTGTTGCTTTGTAGCAGTCCCTGAATATGCCCTTTTGTTTTCCTTGAGTACAGATGTTGGTGTGAGTTGCACATTGCTTTGAACATCAAGTTTTTGAAATTTTGTACAATCACCATCTTCTTCAGTTGATAAGTTGTTGCTACATTCATTTGAAATATCACTAATGTAAGCCTAGCAATAGAACAGGTTGAGGAATGTATTACAACATATACATCTTAAATATCATATTTGTAATTTTGCTAAATTAAAGAATACGTACTTCTGTCATTTTATCAAGCTAAATTGCTTTGTCAATTTCTTCAAAAGAGTCAAAAAGTTTCTTGACGAAGTAGAATTCCCATCCATACTTGAGATTATAGTCATTTAGTTGTATTTTTCTTCTTAATTGAAGAAAAATATAGCATTCACATACTAACTTCAGAATTAAAAAAAAAAAAAATTAAATAAATAAAATAAAAATAAAAACATGATTATTTGATAAAAATACAAATTGTACATAGAAGTAATTAAAACAATGGAAATCTTGAGATGAAACAGTTAAACCAAACATAAAACCAAGTTTGAGATAACCAAGAAACTTAAATATGCAATCATATTCCAATTTCAAATTCTTTCTACAAACATATTACCAATAAATATGCAATAAATAGTACAGAATAAGAGAAAGACTGGTAAATACCTGACTTTCCTCGTCTTGTAGTTGTATTACCAAATAAGCCAGATATCAAAATGCTAAATCCCTACCTGCAAAACAGTAAGAATCCAATTTTCAGCCAAGAAACATTAATAGAAGAGAAATAGTGCAGTACAGAAAGTTTGAAATAGTGTAGTGTAGTGCAGATTTTAATGAAACAGTGCAGTGTAGTGCAAATTTTTCTTTTTTAATCTCCTTCATATCATCAAACAATTTGATTGTGAGAGTAGGCAGCTTACCCTCATAAAAAAAAAAAAATGAGAACTCTTCCTATATATGTTATTTTCTTCAAGAATTAAATAGATTAGCATAAAAAATTTTATGATTCTATCCAATGAAAAAACAATCACCTGCATCACCATAGTTGCTGCTGTTAGCTAACTTTAACTCATTTTTTCCATAGCAAAGGAACCCAGATATTAAAAGCAAAAGCCTAAACTAAATCCTCTAATTAATTTAAGAATTCCATTTTGTTTTATGCAGTTACTTTCAGTTATAGTCTTGTAGCCTTGCAAGTATTTGAATGTATCTTATCTAATAATGTATCTTATCTAATCAATGTGTCAGCTACATCATACCTTGCATGTCCATATGTTCATGTGTTTGAAGACAAACATAATGTTGTTGAGCAATACGATATTCAATTCTGAAAAACTAAACAACACTGAAAAACTAACCTTAACGTACTCCACACCAATTTCGCTAAGATTATCAGGAATGTTGTGTAATGAAAGCAAGTTGATAACTCCACCTCGCTCAGTTTCCACTAAACAAATTCAAACCCATAGCTCAGTTTCCACACAAAAATTCAAATTGATTATCACTATTTTAATATCTATTTAAAATATTGAAGATGTAACTCACTTCAAAAAATATTATCGTCAAAACACACTACTAAACTCAGTTACAAAGTTCCAAACCTAAGACTTATCTAAGCATGTGCACAAACTCAATTACAGATACAAAAGAAACACAGCTAAAACAGCACATATTAAAATAATAAGCCAACAATAAACTGTTGAAGTTACAAAAACCAACAACTGTCACATAAAAAGCTGAATAAATCCCTCTAGAATTACAAAACAGCTGACTTCACCATCTATTGCAAATGCAATTCACAGAGTTCCATCTTTGGGGTAGCCCAAGACAACGAAGCCCCACATTCTACTACTGGTTATAACGTATCACACCACTTAATTCCAAGATACATCTTTCAATTTATGATACAGAAAAGAAAATAAAGCTCAATACAGAAAATTTTATCAACATATACTCAAAAACATTTTGCAAAAAATAGTAAATTGACCCAAAACCACCTACTCAAATCAATAATGCATTCACAAAAGAAAATTCCCAAGTATATGTATAATGGTGTTTTTTTTAAGGATTGAAAAGAAGTGGAGCAACTATTATGACAAAGAATTCCATTAGCGTAATCATATTTATAATGAAAGTGGCAGAACACAAAGTGGTTTAGAAAATACCAGGTATTGACACATAGATGGCTAAGAAAGTGAGTCCACTTAGAAGCACTCTGCTTCATGGAATAGGATATTCTCCAATTACTAATTCTCATGGCCCTTCAAACCACCCATGGAACAATGAATTTTAGACTCGAATTGGAAACATCAGAAGAAGTAAAGGGAAATCCATAAAGCTGGATTGTTGGGGTCATCTATAAATATATAAATATATATATTAATATATATATATATATATATATATATATATATATATATATATATATTCCATTGAGAGTGAAAGAAGACCAACTATTTCAAGCATAACCTAATCTTTAAAACCTCAATAGTTCTTTTCATCGAAGTGAACTAATTCAAAGTAAATTAATTTGAAGTAAACAAAAGCAGATCAAATCCTAAGTCATAATTCTGACATCAAATTGATTGAAAGCAAGCATAAATGCAGACCAACCATAGACTACCACTAAACAAATTCAAACCCATAGCTCAGTTTCCACACAAAAAAAAAAAAAATCAAATTGATTACCGTCAAAACACAATACTAAACTCAGTTATAGAGTTCCAAACCCAAACTCAATCAATTATAAATACAAAGAGAAACGCAGCTAAAACTACAATTTAATCAACTCTAGAATACAAAACAAAAATCAATGAAGCTGGGGTAAAAAATCTCAGAAAGGCTAAGAAAAAAAGCTAAACTAAAAGTTAAGAAATCCAAACTAAACGAATACCATACATTTAACCCTGCTGCAAAAACTAAAATTTACTAAAATTAACAACAATTTATAGCATAATAACATATTACCAGTAAATTTTATTTATTTCAATCAACCTAAACAAATAAAGACCAATAAAATTATGGTATATAACACCAATAACCTAGAGGCCAAAGGTCAGAGGTCAGTTCGTGTTTTGTGTTTTTCAGGGAAAAGATGGAGAGGTTCAGAGAGAGTTGAAGAAGAAGCAGATATCTTCGATTTTGCACGGGTTCAACATTAATCAAAACCAATTATCCAAATACCTAAATTAAAGAAAATCAAACCAAATCCAAATACCTAAATCTAAGATAACAAAAATTAAAATACCTTCACTAGTAGCGGCTTTGGCGGTATATGACGGTGGTGGGAGGCTGGTACTTTTTGCCACTGAAGGAGTGAGAGAGTGCCCATGGGATATGGTTTAGGGGTTTTGAGAATTGAGAGAGGCAGAGGCTAGAGAGAACGACAAAAGAGAGAAAAAAACCTAAAATAAAAAAGAAAAATAAAATAGTGGTAGAATTGGGTTCCAGTTTATAAAACCTAAAATAAAAAAGAAAAATAAGAATTGGGTTCCAGTTTATAAAACCTAAAATAAAAAAGAAAAATAAAATAGTGGTAGAAATAAGTAGAATTGGATTCCGGTTTTAAAAAGGTTTTATTATTTTTTTTTTTTAATATTATTATTATTATTATTTTAATATTGTGCTGATGTGGAAAATTGTGGGAGCTTCAAAAGTTTCGGTTTTATATATATATATATAGATAATGTATACAATTATCTCTAATAGAATTGTAATCCTATTTAATTAAGGTAAAATGTTAGTATTTTAGAATTTCTACTCAAATACAATAAATACTAATTACACACACACACACACGCATATATATATATATATATATATATATACACACACAAAACTTTAGCCAGGAATGAGGGACCAAAAGCATATATTTTAGTTGGGAATGAGAAAAAATTATTAGGTACTCACGGAGTACCATAAATGCATAGTCTCCCTTCACATAAATGGTGGGTCCCACCATGAATTTAATTAGTGGCACCAACCATTTATGTGAGAGGAGGGAGTACGGGGTGAAATAGAGAAGTAACCCAATCCACTTTAGGTTCTATTTGGTTGGGGGTGAAATAGAGAGGAAGAGGATAGAAAATAAAGGAGATAAAATTGATTTTATGGGTTTTTGGTTGGAGAGAAGGGAATGATGGAAAATTAGTGAGAGATGTTTTCTTGTGGGCCTCAATTTAGGGAGGAAAATAGGGGGGAAAGAAATAGTTGCAGTCAATGACAACTATCCCCTCCTCCTTTTACGAGAATCTACTTGTTGTTTTTTTAACAGGACTCAGTGGGGCCATGTAATAGAAGATATTAAAAAAGTCAGTGCTTGTTTGCAACTTTGTAGTTTCTATCATGTCAGTAGTGGGGTAATAGTTTAGCTCACTCCCTTGCTAGCAGAGCAGTTTTAACTGCTGATACTGATATGTGGTTAGAAGAACTACCACCGGATTTGGATGATGTTTTCTAGTCTGATTTACCTTAATAATAATAATGACTTACCTGTTTCTCAAAAAAAAAAAAATGTTTTTGCTTTCCTGGGCATGGACTTTTTAACTTTTCTTCCCCCGGGTTTTGTTCTTGTTCTTCTTCTTCTTCTTTTTTTTCTTTTTTTTTTTCTTTTTTTTCTTTTTTTGGGTTTAACTAGATGGATTCTTTTTTGGGCATGATTTTTCTTTTTTAATAAATTTGAGTGATTGAATTTTTTTTTTTTTTTGGGTTGTTTGACATTTTTTTTGTTTTAATTGGACATTATTTTTTAATAAGGGCATATGAATAAATTTATACAAAGTCAAAATTTTTTTTTTTATCCCTACACTTTTCTATCTCCGCCGAGAAGGGTAATTCTACCGTACCTTCCTTTTTTGAGGGGGGTACGGTACCCACTAGTAGGTAACCTGCTATATTAGGTTACCCTTTTCTCACATTTGATTGTTCCATCCTCACATTGTGCAGTTCCAACGTTACATGTGACAGTTCTTTTGTCACATTTGACGGTTCCGTTACTTTTTTTTCTCACATTTGATGGTTCCATCCTCACATTGTACAGTTTTAACGTCACATGTGACATTTTTTTGTCACATTTGGCTGTTTCTTTACTTTTTTCTCATATTTAACGGTCCTATCCTCACATTGTGTAGTTCCAACATCACATGTGACAGTTCTTTTGTCACATTCGATGGTTCCCTTACTTTTTTCTCACATTTGATGGTTCTTTCCTCACATTGTGCAGTTCCAAGGTCACATGTGACTATTCTTTTGTCATATTTGGTGGTTCCTTTACTTTTTTCTCACATTTGATAGTTTCATCCTCACATTGTGCAGTTCCAACATCACATGAAATAGTTCTTTTGTCACATTCGGTGATTCCCTTACTTTTTTCTCACATTTGATGGTCACATGTGACAGTTCTTTTGTCACATTTGGAGGTTCCTTTACTTTTTTCTCACATTTGATGGTTCCATCCTCACATTGTGCAGTTTCAACGTCACATGTGGCAGTTCTTTTATCACATTTGGCTGTTCCCTTACTTTTTTCTCATGTTTGACGGTTCTATCCTAACATTGTGCAATTCTAACGTCACATGTGATAGTTCTTTTGTCACATTTGGCAGTTCCCTTATTTTTTTTCTCATATTTGACGATTCCATCCTCATATTGTGCAATTCCAACATTACATGTGACAGTTCTTTTGTCACATTCGGTAGTTCCCTTACTTTTTTCTCACATTTGATGGTTTCATTCTCACATTGTGCAGTTTCAACATCACATGTGACAATTCTTTTGTCACATTTGGTAGTTCCTTTACTTTTTTCTCATATTTGACGGTTTCATTCTCACATTGTGCAGTTCCAACATCATATGTAATAGTTCTTTGGTGGTACCCTAATTTTTTTTTTCTCATATTTAACAGTTCCATCGTTACATTGGGCAGTACCAATATCACATATGACCGTACTTTTATCACATTCAATGGTTCTTTTTTTTTTTTACTCACATTTAACAGTTTCATCGTCACATTAAGCTGTACCAACATTACATATGGGCGTAGTCAACCCAACCCAACCCCACTGAATTAACTAATAATCAACAAATATATATAACAAAAATACTCCTAAAGTCTCTAAAATTCCGAAATACCCTTAAATATACTAGAATTACCAAATGCATTCTAACAATTAAAAATTACCAAAATAACCTCAAAACTCTCAAAAATTATTGGGATATCCTTAAAACCTAAAAAATGACCAAAATGACCCTAAAATCTAAAAAATGACTGAAATACCCTCTTAACCTAAAAAATAATCGAAATACCCTTAGATAATAAAAAAAACTACCTAAATGACAATGAAATCTATAAAATGACTAAAATGACCTTGTAACTTAAAAAGTGACAATAATGCCTTTAGAACCTAAAAAATGACCTTAATGCAGCTTAAACCTAAAAAATTACCGAAATATCGATAGAATATTAAAAATTACCGAAATGACCTTGAAACCTTAAAAAAATTTGAAATACCATTGAAACTTATAAAATGACCAAAATACCTCATTAAACTTGAAAATGATTAAAATACCCCCGAAACCCTCAATAATTATCAGAATACCCTTAGAATCTAAAAAATGATCAAATTACCTTTAGAACCTAGAAAATGACCGAATGACCCTAAAACCTAAATATTTTTTTGAAATTACCCTAAAACATAAAAAATGATCGAAATAACCAAAAAAACCTAAAACAATGACCAAAAATACCCCATAACACTTGAAAATGACCAAAATACCTTCGAAACCCTTTAAAACTACCAGAAGACCCTTTGAACCTAAAAAATGACTGAAATGACCTCGTAACCTAAAAAATTACTTAAATACGCTTAGAACCTAAAAAAATTACCGTACTTTTGTCACATTTGGTGGTACTCTAATTTTTTCTCACATTTGACAGTTTCATCGTCACATTGGGCAGTACCAACATCATATCTAATTGTACTTTTGTCACATTTGATGACACCATTATTCTTTTCTCACATTTGATAGTTCTAACGTCACATTAGGCAGTACCAAATCACATATGATCACACTTTTGTTATATTCCATAATACCATTATTTTCTTCTCAAAAAAAAAAAAAAAAAATTCCTATTATTTTTTAGTCACATTAGGCAGTACAAACATCACATATGACTGTACTTTTATCGATTCATAACAATCTTGATAATAATTAAAATGTTAATAATGAATTATACCAGGTTACCAATTCTTCACATTTAATTGTTCCATTCTCACATTGTGTAGTTCCAATATCACATGTGACAATTCTTTTGTCACATTTGGTGATTCTCTTATTTTTTTTCTTACATTTGACGGTTTCATCCTCACATTATATAGTTCCAACATCACATATGACAGTTCTTTTGTCACATTTGGCGGTTCTCTTATTTTTTCTCATATTTGACAGTTCCATCCTCACATTATGTAGCTTCAACATCACATATGACAGTTATTTTGTCACATTTGGTGGTTCCTTTATTTTTTCTCACATTTGATAGTTCCATCCTCACATTGTGCAGTTCCAACATCATATTTGACAGTACTTTTGTCACATTTGGTGATTCCCTTTTTTTTCTCACATTTGACGGTTCCTCACATTGTGCAGTACCAACATCACATGTAACTGTACTTTTGTCACATTTGGCGGTTCCTTTATTTTTTTTCTCGCATTTGATGGTTCCATCCTCACATTGTGTAGTTCCAATATCACATGTGACTTTTCTTTCGTCACATTTGGTGGTTCCCTTTTTTTTTTCTCACATTTGACAGTTCCATCATCACATTGGGTAGTACCAATATCATATCTGACCGTACTTTTACATTTGGGCCCACCACTGAAGTCATTTTTTTACTTACTTATTTCTTTATATATATGTTTGTAGCAAAAAATAAGGATGAAGATGGCAATCCCACATTGGGATGGTTTAAAATACATATAGGGACGATGACAAGTATATGTCAAAATTGATGGTTCCTTTTTTTTCTCGCCAATTACCATAATACCCTTGAAACCTAAAAAAATAACCATAATACCCTTAGAACCTAAAAAATAACCAAAATAACCACGAAACCTAAAAAATGACCAATATATCCTTAGAATAAAGAAATTGACTAAATGACCCTGAAACTTTAAAAAAAAAAAGTACCATAAAACATAAAAAATGATCGAATTTAAGACAAAAAAAAAAAATGACCACATGACCTTGAAACTTAAAAAATGACCGAAATTACCATAAAACCTAAAAAATGACTAAAATAACCACGAAACCTAAAACAATACCAAAATACCCTTAGAAAAGAAAATGACTGTAATGCCCCCTGTACCAAGAGAATATCTAAAATACCCTTAGAAACTGAAAAAAGACTAAAATACCCTTAGTACCTAAAAAATTGACCAAAATGACCCCAAAAACCTTAGAAATGACTGAAATTCCCTTAAAACCTAAAAAATGAACAAAAAATTCCCCCAATTCCCTCTAAAATTATCAAAATACCCTTAGAACCTATAAAATGACTGTAATGCCCTTGAAACCTAAGAATGACCAAAATACCATTGAAAGTCTATCGAAGGTGACCAGGGTGAACCAGCCAAGAAGCCTTCGACAGTTGAGCCAAGAAGCCTTCGACAGTTGACCCCCTTGTGATTAATTAATTGATTAATTAGCCAAGTTTATTAATTTATCAAATTAACATACAAACGCGTGGTAGCACAAACAAATCACCAATAAACTAATTATGCAATGGAAAATAAATTTGACATGGTGATTTGTTTACGAATGGGGAAAACCTAACGGCAAAAACCCCACCGAGTGATTTTCAAGTCACCATTCCCGAAATTCCACTATTATCAAAACAAGCGATTACAAGTAAAGGAATCTCAGTACCTTCTACCAACCTACAGTTGAACCCTTACTCCAATACCCAATTGGACTTGTTCTGTAGTGATAATTTCCCCTTTTGATGCACGACTCCCAAGTACGTGACTAACCAACGCGCGGATCCCAATACGCGACTTCAATCACCAACTAGAGAAGGTTGTTGGCTACAAAGTTCTTCAGTTCATCCCAACAATGAAGATCAAGAAGATACTTGGTCACAAAACCCTACAGTGCACATACACAACAACTTCTTCACAAGAATGATGAACTAGGGCAAAACTTTGTCTCCGGTTACAAATTGCTTGAACAAACTTTGCTCAACACTTGTGCAACTTGTGTACACTTTGACAGCCCTTAAAATAATCATTTTATATGTCTAGGGTTAAAAGAAAAGAAAGCTCAAACACATAATCACGGATTAGAGTTAAAACAGAACAGGAATTCTGTTTTTCATAAAGCTCGATAGATACCTGTCTGTCGAGATGCTGTCGAGCAGTTGTCGAGCCACAGGGCTGGAACAGCTTCTTAAGCTCGATGGATAGCTAGCTGTCAAGCTTTAATGAATAGCACTTCTTCAGCTTGAATCTTGGACAGACTTGCATGTCTTCAGCACTTGATCTTGAAACACAGTTTCTTGAAGTATTAAACACATCCTAGATTTATCCAAATACAAGTAAAGTACATTTTGTCAAAGGATTAGCCAATTACATAAAATAGTAACATATGTTCCTAACAAGTGAATCACATATGTCCTAACAATCTCCCCCTTTGGCAATCTGTGACAAAACCACAACAAATAAATGAACATATAAGAGAAGTCATAAATCACTCAACTCATATTCACTTGTTGAATACAATAAAATCTATCCTAACACAAACTCTTGAAAAACTTTGCAAGAAGAGAGTTTGTGGCAAGTAGACTTTGACAACTTGTATTTCTGAAACACTTTAAACAAAACTCATTAAGGCATCTTTGTGTGAAACAGAAATAATAGATTGCATACATGTAATAAGAAGCATGTGCATAAAGAGAGAAAAGAAACAACACATGTAAAGGTAGGTGAAAGAAACATACATCAACATATATAAAGAAGATAAGTACAATGTATGTCAAAAATGGTCACAAAATCCATGTACAAGAACAAATGTATCTAAAAGAGAGAAAAGAAAAAGATATAAGTAATCCTTACTACATCCCTCAGATATCAACACTCCCCCTACCAAAATGTCCTATACTAACTCTCCCCCTAAGAATGACTACTCTCATATCAAAACTACTCCCCCTTTTTGTCACGAGTGACAAAGGGTAAAAGTGTCAAGTAGACATCTCATCGGTAGAGCTAGCATCTCCATCATCATCATCCGAAGCATCATCGTCATCACCATCATCATCATCCTCATCCTCAGAATCAGAAGCCACTGGAGGAGGTGGTGAAGGAGAAGCCTCAGGAGCATAACCACCCATGGTCGCCTGTCGCCGTGCAATACGACCGACACAAACGTTCACCTGATACAACTCTATAGAGAATGGATCAAGGGGTGCATCCATGCGCTGCAGCTGCGCCATGATGTCTCCCAGAGTCACATCGCCCGAAGAAGAGGAGGGAGTGGATGTGGATGGAGCAGAAGGAGACGAAGCAGAACGGGAAGGAGGAGCTGCTGAATCCGACTGCCGAGACCTAAACTGCACCTCGCTACTTTTAACGGTAGCGTAGTCTATGGCACACATGACAGAAAAATAGTCGGAAGAGGGAAAGGGAACAGAAAAATGGCATAGAATCCGCGTGATAGCCAAAGGGAAAATGAGCTTATCACGGGTAGTCATATCCCTATACACATCTAAAATAGAAAGAATAAAATGTGAAGGAAAATCTATAGTGAGGTGCTCTAACAAAGAAAGCAAAAAATCGAGCACAAGGCTTTGGAATAGACTTATAGTGAAAGAGTGGGTGCAAAACAAAAGTTATCACCATGTTCATGAATCAAGGACCTTTAGCAAAGGCCTTACATGGTGTAAACTAACGATCACCCCAATCTGCAGGACGTTCACAGAAAGCGGAAATCATCTCGTCTTTGGACACAGTCCTCAGACGCTCACAACCGAGGTAGTCAGGATGCTCTACCCTCGGAACATGAAGCACATCCACAACAAGCTGCGGTGTGACTACAATGCGCGTACCTCGAACGTTAGTAGAAAAGAGAGGTACTGAAAAATCGAATCCATGCATGTTGGAGTAAAACTCCTGGATCAGCACAGATGGAAAAGTGACCGGGACGTCACATAATGACTCCCATCCCTGACTGTGAATGACAGTGGGAAGGTCAGTGTCGGCGAAGTCCACCAAAATGACTTGGCGTTCCGAATGAACACCTCGTCGAGAAAAGTTCTCCGAGAAGTCCTTTCGGGCATCCTCATCACGGAACCGAATATGAGAAGGAGTAGGATCAGAAGAAGACGATGCCCTAGAACGCAAAGGGTTCTGGGATGGAGCTGACTTACGCTTAGGTGTCATAGACTCGACTAACGTAAACAGAAAGAGAGGGAGAGAAAGAGAGAC
This sequence comes from Quercus tomentella, assembly GCA_028535165.1. NCBI lineage: Eukaryota > Viridiplantae > Streptophyta > Magnoliopsida > Fagales > Fagaceae > Quercus > Quercus tomentella. The sequence goes on from JAPQVY010000155.1 coordinate 40,728,000, forward strand.
AATCAGAAAAGTCCCAAAACAATTCAAATATAACAAGTATATTGAAAAGAGAGTACGTATGCATGGGGAATGCATGAACATGTGATATGCAAAAGAATTTGCATCATGGGCTCAGCCCAATCCAATCCTACCAGCACACAATTAATTTGTACACATCTAAATGCATGATAATATAATTATAATGCACATGGAATGCAATACATGAAGTTTTTTGAGATTGAATCTTCAAAACCCATCCCAAAAATTACACAAAAACCTCTTTGATTTTGAAAAACCTCAAATTTTGCAAAAATCCCAAAAGCTTAGGTTTCAAAGAATGAAATGCATGAAAATGAGAGAATCGAAGCTTACCAAGTGAAAAAAAGCTTGATAAATCTAAAAAAAATGCTTGAGGAAGAGGTTAGAAGTGAAAGAGAGAGTGTTTGGGAGATGAACAGGTGCGGATAGATCGAGAGAGATCGAAGAAATAAGAACCAGATCGCGAAGAACGAATATATAGATCCTCAGTAATTCTCGACAGATAGAGGTGTCGAGCCATCTGTCGAGGAAGGTGTCGAGAAGAACAACGTCGACAGATACAGGTGTCGAGAAACAAAGCAAAGACACAAGAAAAGAAGCTCGATCGATCCACCAACTGTCAAGAAGCTATCGAAGGTCCAGGAACTTTCTCGATCGATCCACCAGCTGTCGAGAATCTGTCAAGATTGCGATAAGAAAAGACCTTAAGAGCTCGACAGATAGACAAGTGTCGAGGAGGTATCGAGGAGGTGTCGAGATTGCTTAAAAACTGTTTTTCAAGAAGGGATAAACACAGATATGAATGCAATCAAGCATGCAACTCAACCAGAGATTCAATCAACATTTTAAGCTCTCAACATCATCTCTCAACAAAAATTTTAGCACAATGATCCCAAAAACACACACACACACTAAACAAGTCTAACCAATTTTATATTTCAAAAACAAGTTAAGACAGTTTAGTGAGCATACATTAACACATGTAAAACCTTGTGATGGCCAAATCACATTGTACCTGCACATGTATCAAAAGTAGCAAAGAATATTGCGTGTTGTGTGTAAAAAACATCGCAAGATTGCATAAGTGTATACATGTTATGACGATTTGAGATATGAGAAAATCACTTTAACTCACACACAATCATAACTGTTTGATGGGGGACTATCACCTTCGAGGTAGATCTTATAACTCCCACATCTCCTAGAATATACGCTTGCAATCATATTTAAAGCATTTTTGATCTTTTTGCTTTTCATTTTCTTTTCAAATTTTTATTTAAGCAAATCATGCATGGGCATATAAGAAAGAGAAAAGAAATACCCAATGATGGTAAGCATTTGACATTCCAATTTTGCTATGCCGAAGCACACTAATGTCATTGACACTGCACTTTTGCTATGCCGAAGCATACAGGTGTCATATTATGATTGGCAGGCAACAGTGGTGAGATGGTTATTTATGCATTTCTCTTAGGATTTTCTAATCCTTCTCGTCAAAAAGAGTGATACGAGTGTTAAGTACAAGAGATTACTTAATCTTACTCTTCACAAACATGAGCCACAAAGCTCACTTGCTTAGTTGTGCATAGAGATGCTCATCTAAACTACAAGAGATACAAAGTTTAGAAAACTTTGTTTCAATGGCCATCCAAGGTATACAAGTACCAATGTACACAAAACACACACTGTTTTTTGTATTTTTCTGATTTTTCAATTTTTTTTATTTTTATATTAAAAAAAAAATAAACAAAACTGAAAACAAACAAAAATATGTTAAACAATGCAAAGTATAAAAACTAGACTGACTCAAAACTTGAAAGCAAAACACACAAATAATGCACACACAAAAACAAGAAGAGAGAAAGAGAAAAGTGATAGAATCACTTGGAACCTTTTTCCTTCCACACCCTAGAAGAGCATTTCCTTTGATTAAACCCTTGAACCGGCGGTGAGGGGGAAGAATTGAAACCGTTCAAGTTCGAAAGGAACATGAAGGCTTTGAGAAGATCTCCAAGGGGAGCAAGAGAGGATTGAAGCTGATTCTGGCTTTCAGATGCTATCATGTCATTGCTCTGTTGAGTGGCTAACCACTTATAGCAATTTGGTCGAGTATGACCAGCAACTCCACAATGATGACAGAGATGATGCCTCTTTTGTTTAGACTACTAAGAGTTAGCCTTCTTAGCCCTAGGGTTCTTAGCTTCCTTCTTATCTTGCTTAGGGGGTGCTCCTAAGATAGATTTTCCTTTGTCTAAGTTCTCACTAGCTAAATCAGTTTTAACATCATTGTTCTCAATTTCAACATTATTACTAGAAGGAACAAAAACAGTAGTACTAGTAGAAGCAGTATTAGAGGAAGAGAAACCATACCCTAGACCTGTTCGATCAGAAGCAGATTTCTAAAGACTGAGCATCTCATCAAGCTTTGCACTTGAAGTCCTCTTCAATTGAGCTCTGACTTGAAACAGCTCTGCTTCAAGTTTCATAGTCTTCTCAGCCAGAAAATTATTCTCGAACCTCAGTGCTCCAATAGTCTGATTAGCTTCATCAAACTTTGTGGAAAGCTCCTCACGGTCAAGTTCCACATCACTGAGCTTCTTGGTGGTCAGCCTATATAGTTTCTCATGCTTCTCAAAAAGCTTGTACAGTTTCTCATAGGCTGTATGGATGTCATCCTGATCATCTATCTTCTCAAACTTGGACTCTACCAATTCCTCTTCTTCATCCACATCTTCAACAATCCCATCAGTAGGATTGACAGTGGCAGTGAAGGCATTCAAGAGTCCGTCATCCTCATTGTCGAAGTCATCCTCAAACTCGATGTCACTCAAGGTAGCAGCAAGTGCCTTGCTCTTCCCAATGCTCTTGAGATATGTAGGATACTCTTGCTTCATGTGACCGAAGCCTTGACACCCAAAGCACTTAGGTCCTACGGGAACTGTGTACTGACCGCCATCCCTTGCATCCTTCTTCCCTTTGTCTTGGATCTTGAACTGAGAAGAACTGGATTGCCTACGGTCCTTGTCAAAACCCTTCCCATTGGCATTCTTCATGAACTTCTTGAATTGCCTAGTGATGTAGGACTTCATCTTAGAATCTTCATCGTCTGAAGACTCATCTATGTCACTTCTCTTAGCCTTCAAAGCCATGCTCTTGCTCTTGCCTGACTTACCAATCCTTGTTAACCCTAGCTCATAAGTCTGCAAATTTCCAACCAGCTCTGTCAAAGGAATCTTATCAATGTCCTTTGATTCCTTGATCGCCGTAATCTTGGCATGGAATCTCTCAAGTAGAGATCTGAGCACCTTTCTCATAATCTTGGGTTCAGGAATGGTTTCCCTAAGATTAAAAGCTGAGTTCACTATGTCCTTGAGCTTGGCATAGAACTCATCGAACAAATCATCCCCCTCCATCTTAATCTCTTCAAAGCTTGTAGTGAGCCTCTGAAGTTTTGAATCCTTAACAGCCTTTGTTCCCTCATAGGTTGTCTAGAGGATGGTCCATGCTTCCTTAGCAGTTTCAGTGGAGGATATCTTCTTAAACTCCTCATTGGTGACTGCACTGAATAAGGCATTCAACGCTCTGCTGTTGAAGTTTTCCGCCTTGATCTTGGCATCATCCCAATTGACTGACGCTTCTGTAGGCTTAGTCCAGCCTATCTCCAAGCTTGCCACACTTTCTCATCTAAAGACTGCAAGAAAGCTCTCATGCGTACTTTTCAGTATGCATAGTTAGTGCCATCAACTAAAGGAGGTATAATTAACGACTGTCCTCTATCCATGACAAACAGGGGTCAATGGATCAGCACAGCAAAGATTAAACCCTAATCAGAGTGTGCCTGCTCTGATACCACTTGATAGGCCAAAAACGAATTGACCCCCTTATGATTAATTAATTGATTAATTAGCCAAGTTTATTAATTAATCAAATTAACATGCAAACGCGTGGTAGCACAAACAAATCACCAATAAACTAATTATGCAGCGAAAAATAAATTTGACACGGTAATTTATTTACGAATGGGGAAAACCTAACGGCAAAAACCCCACCAAGTGATTTTCAAGTCACCATTCCCGAAATTCCACTATTATCAAAATAAGCGGTTACAAGTAAAGGAATCCCAGTACCTTCTACCAACCTATAATTGAACCCTTACCCCAATACCCAATTGGACTTATTCTGTAGTGACAATTTCACCACTCCCTAATCAGAGTGTGCCTGCTCTGATACCACTTGATAGGCCAAAAACGAATTGACCCCCTCATGATTAATTAGCCAAGTTTATTAATTAATCACATTAACATGCAAACGCGTGGTAGCACAAACAAATCACCAATACACTAATTATGCAGCGAAAAATAAATTTGACACGGTAATTTATTTACGAATGGGGAAAACCTAACGGCAAAAACCCCACCAGGTGATTTTCAAGTCACCACTCCCGAAATTCCACTATTATCAAAATAAGCGGTTACAAGTAAAGGAATCCCAGTACCTTCTACCAACCTATAATTGAACCCCAATACCCAATTGGACTTGTTCTGTAGTGACAATTTCCCCTTTTGATGCATGGCTCCCAAGTACGTGACTAACCAATGCGCGGATCCTAGTACGCGACTTCAATCACCAACTAGAGAAGGTTGTTGGCTGCAAAGTTCTTCAGTTCATCCCAACAATGAAGATCAAGAAGATGCTTGGTCACAAAACCCTACGGTGCACATACACAGCAACTTCTTCACAAGAATGATGAATTAGGGCAAAACTTTGTCACCCGTTACAAATTGCTTAAACAAACTTTACTCAACACTTGTGCAACTTGTGTACACTTTGACGGCCCTTAAAATAATCCTTTTATATGTCTAGGGTTAAAAGAAAAGAAAGCCCAAACACATAATCACAGATTAGAGTCAAAACAGAACTGGAATTCTGTTTTTCATAAAGCTCAACAGATACCTGTCTGTCGAGATGCTGTCGAGCAGCTGTCGAGTTACGGGGCTGAAACAGCTTCTTAAGCTCGATGGATAGCTAGCTGTCGAGCTTTAATGAACAGCACTTCTTTAGCTTGAATCTTGGATAGACTTGCATGTCTTCAACACTTGATCTTGAAACACAGTTTCTTGAAGTATTAAACACATCCTAGATTTTCCCAAATACAAGTAAAGTGCGTTTTGTCAAAGGATTAGCCAATTACATAAAATAGTGACATATGTTCCTAACAAGTGAATCACATATGTCCTAACATGGATGAATACCTTCCTTAGCTTGGTGAAACTTGGTCCTTTTTATAGAAAGTTTGGAGTGGATTTACTTGTTAGGTGCCACTAATATAGTGGGAGATGGGTGAGCTTAATGGGGAGAGTAGAGCGAATTTCGGGGAATTCACCCCATATCTCGGAATAATGGATGGTGCAATCGTTCTTGGTTTGCAAAAAACATCTTAGAACTTACTAAGTGCTGATCATCCATGATCTTTTGTCCATCGACGACTTGTCAATTATCCTAGACGACATTCCTCCTTTTTGGTGTTACTTCTTTCCTCTTTCCTTTCTGGACGTGGATATTTTGGACTGACTCCTATGGACAATATATGTACTTTTTAATTACCCATCATCCTTAAAACCTAAAAAATTCCTAAAATACCCTTTAAACCTAAAAATGACTAAAATACCCTTAGAACATAAAAAATTATTAAAATGACATTGTAACTGAAAAAGTGGCTAAAATACCCATAGAACACCTTGTTGAACTCTAGTTTTATAGGCTTACGTTCTATTGATTTATATATATTTTTATTTTTATCCCAGTGGAATTGGAATTTACAGACTCAAGTTCTTTTTTTTCTTTTTTTCTTTTTAAGTTTTTGTTTAAACAGCCAACATCTTAGTAAATCTCCTAGAGCAGCATTTTAAGATATAATATAGACCAAAAATTAATAGTTTCAATGGAAAGGTCATTGTTTTAACTTTTAACACACAGATGAAGTCTATGCATAAATAAATGAAGTTTCGCTATTGAATCAAGTTTCGCCAATAAATTTTTTTTGGCTAAAACTCTATAATATCACATTAGAATCTATACCATTGTAGCTACATTTTTCCAACAACTAATACTTTATAACAACTAAAAGTAATTTGCTCTTTCACAAGTTGTATATGCTTAACAACAATCCGCAAATGTCTTGCCGATGGATGGCATGCACCTTTTCCTTGAACGTTCTAGCTTTGGCAGATGACTGGCTTCATTGTCCATTTATAAGTATAGAAAATGTATTAGAAATCAATAATATGCCAATTAACATAATAGTTCAAAAACTAAGTAGCTAAAAAGCCAAGATTTTCAGGTCTACAACATATGGAGCAGTAAGATTCTGAGGGGGTAATATATTTAGCAGATTATAAAATTGGGGGGTGAAAAATATTTGATGAATTAACTCTCCCAAGACTACAAATCTAAAATAATGAACCATGAACCAAGTGTTCCGTGTATGACAAATTACAATTACAAGGAAAAAAGAATTCATTTATAGATAGGACAATCAAAGCACATAATAAGCTCATGAAAGGCTCTATTCCAGATCTTCACTCATCTGACCATTCCCTCATCCTACCCATTAGCTCTCAACAACTTAATAAGTTTATTAGAAAGGGGAAGAATGGTAAAATAAGAATTTATGTTTATATAACATTGTACTGTACTTAACCAGCTTGACTACTCAATCCAAAAAAAATTTCAAGTGTCAACAAATAAATATAGAAGGAGAGGCTTTCCATTGATAACTTTCTTTATTTATTTTTTTGAGAAAGCACTAATAACTATGTAAATACTAACTGAAATGTTGTCTTACAAATTTCTTTAACCTTGATATCCTTAAATATAACTATTTTATGAGGCTGATTCCCAATATCACGTATTAGTTCAAAACATCAACAGTATTCATCATACCAATTTAGTGTAGATGTCACCTGACTGTATTGGAAACAGAGCAACTATAAAGAGGTTTGAGTATATTTTCTTAAAAGTTAAAATGAGTCAGACCTAATTATAGTAAGGTAAACAGTAAACTATTGAATATAAAATTAGAGACATTAACATATCTATTTAACAGGTCATTCTATTGGCAAACAAAGCAACTAGGTTACCCACTTGAAAACACAGCTTAAAGTGTTTCCTGCTATAGCTTTCTCAGTTTGGATGGTACAATTTGAAGCATAGAACTCACTCTGATGACAATGACTACCAAGCCAACACAGTAATGCGAATTACCTGTTAATTGACAATTATTCAATGAGCACCTAGCTTTAAAACCTTGAAAATGATTTCATCCAAAATAGTTCATCTGAGAAAGGCTTTGCAAAAACAATAACTTTGTCACCATGATCCTCATACAGCATATGCTCACCCTTAAATCTTGAATCAATGGTAGCAACTAATCCTCTCCAAATGCTATCAAACATTTAGGAGCATGCCAAGAAATTGCAAATAGACTTCAAATTTTTTAGGTATGCATCCCTAAACATTTTTTAGGGTACCTATCACAACAAAAAACACTATATGTTGAAATTTTAATCGCCTCATTTTGCACCTCCATTTAAAGAAGTCCATTGTGAATATACATGCCTATTCTACTACTGAACTATTCACGTGCATACTCAAGACCCTTCAAACATATCAAATAGCAACACAGTGAATACACAAATCTTGTGACTTAATTGGACATGTCCTTATTCCAATTACTAGTCAAAAATAAAAAGAAATTGAAGTTTGGCATACAAAAATTGTATATCACATTTAAGTAATTTTCTTTTTCTTTTACAGTATATCAAGTACCATAAAATGATTGGGTTATGAATATGTATGTTAATGACATAAGATCAATAATACAAATTAAAAGCAAGAAACATTATGTGATAAAAAAGTTTAAGATTGCTACTCCTGTTTCTTTATTGCAATAATCAAGCAGAATCTTTATTAAGAAACACAAACACACATTGGTTGTTGATCCTATAAATTACACAACAAAAAAAATTTATCTGCAACTTGTAATTGTTCCATGGAGGAAATATAAGCAAAAAAAATTAGTTCACAACAACATGAAGAGACGATAGAACAAGAGAGATCAACAAAAAAAAACCCACTGAGCCATAGAAAACAAAAAGACCCATTGGATAACCACGGCTCATCAGAAAAATCAGATACCAAAAGACCCACTGAAAAGCCCTCTAAAATTCACAGCCACTAAAACCTAGGATAACACCCAAAGAACTCATTGAAATTGAACTCACAAATCCAAACAACACAAACATAGGGTGATAGAACCGAAGTGAATGAAATACAGAGAAATTACAATAAAACAACACAAACTGCATGAAGAAGATTATGGATTCCTCCTCACCCACCCCATACACAATACCCACAAGAAAATCAATGAAATAAAGAGTTCATATATCTACATTTTCTAACGGGTAATCCTAAAAATAAAGAAAAAAGGAAACAAAACAACGACATGAAATTAGAGTTTTATTGTTTTGATCCTTACCTTTAAGATATCAAAACGATTTTCATCTTTGAAGAAACCTTCACCTGAGAATGCAAGAAGAAACAATCTGAGAGGAGTGGAGAACATGAGAGAGAAACAAAGATGCAGAGAACGTGAGAGAAAAATTGAGAGAGGTCTCATCTGAATTATTTTTGGTTTATATACGCTGACTTGTTTTACTAGTAACCAGTATCCACTAAAACTAAATCAACAGTTAAGATCAGAACAACACAAAATTAATGATTAAAATTTGTGTAGGTACCAAACCCTCAAAAAATAAAAAGAGTACAGTAGAATGACCCCACCGAGACACTAAAATCTCTTCTATCCTCTCATTTTTCTATTCTCCGCTATATTCACATTCAATGCTTTTGATGGATGTGAGATTTTTTTTTCTTTTTTTTCATAGGAAAACTCAAAGCACTAGAAAAACATCATCTCCATTTGTAAATGATTTATTCTATGGCTCACATTAATAATTAATATTATCAAGATTAAATTACATTTTTAGTTTTTGAAATTTAGGATTGTTTTTATTTTAGCTTTTTACATTATAAAATTTTCATTTTGGTCATTTATGTTTGATTCAATTTTTTGTTTGGTTTTTTATATTTCAAAATTTTTATTTTCAAGATTAAAGGCTGAAAAAAAGAAGAAGAAAAAAATCTACCTATAGTTTTGTATGGAACGTAAAAGGCTAAAATGAAAGGTAAAAATGAATATGTTTGGATACTGCTTATTTTGCTGAAACTGAAAACTTATTACTAAAAGTAAAAGTTAGTTGAAATAGTACCATGGAGCTATGAATAGTATCAAAAAGTATAGAAGGGCCCATAAATAATAGCAAAAATAAGCAGAATAGTGAAATAATTTTCATTTATAATTTGTATCCAAACGGAGGCGAAGTCGTCAAACTCGAGGCTGTCAACTGTATGGAAATGCTTACAAGTTTGTATTGGAGGGAATTTTAATAGAGATGCAATTTTTTATTTTTCTTTTTCTTTTTAATAGAGATGAACAAAATTCTACCGCTGGTTCTGGCATTGGAGCTGCCTTCCTTGCTGCCTCTCATTCCCAATACCTGGGGATAGAAGAATCATGAGAAATGATCTAGGCCAAGGTAGATGCGAGAAATATGGATTTTTTTTTTTTTTTTTTTTTGTATTTCCTTTTATCCTTTCTTTTCACAATTCCGTCTCATTTAGAGCTTGTCTTAGCTCCTAGTTCGAGTGACATACCAGCAAAACCTTAATATATGGTTTTGCAGAGCATATAATTGAACATCAAGTCGAGTTTGGAGAGTCCACTCATGTAGGGCTCAAGCTTTTTTTGCTGCAGCACTCTCATTCTGCTCTCATCTTGAGGTTGGCACCGCTACATCTTTTTTAAGTCAATCTGTCCTGTGTTAGGAAATAAAATTGGGAATGTAAAACTGTTCTCTGGGGATTTACTTTGGCGAGCATTCTCTCCTATTTCTATTGCAAATAAAACACGATTTTGTGTTTCACCAATGTGGAATATTTCAATTTTGGAAATCCATGGAAAACCGAGCATGCTGTTACTTGTTGTAGAAAAAAATGTACCTTAGGTTCTATTTAACGGCAACGGCATTTTTTTTAGCCCCGCAATGATTTGTTAAGATTTTTTTCCTCCAAAGTTATCCTTCGTCACATACATCACCACAAAAGGTAGAACCACAGTTTTCACTGGAGGTATTATTTACACCTGCATTCTCCCTTATAGGTATATATCGTTCAAAGTTAAAAGCAGTAGTAATTAGCATCTCCAGCACCAACAGCCTCTCTAAAATTTTGTATTGTTTAGAGACAGTTACTTTAAACATTTATCTTTTTTTTTTTTTCAAATATGCTTTTCAATATACTCTCTATTATTTTTCTATCTAATTCAAATATTATTTCTTCATTTTTTCTCTATTATTTTTTATTTTCATTTCTTCAAATTTTCCAACCATCTTTTTTGTTAACTGTCTAATTTTAATTTTCACGCATGCATAATTTATTTGTCCACCTTTACCAAATCTATGTTAGTCTTCTGCAAATCTTTTTATTTTTTTATTTTTTTTATACAAAATAAAATTTCTATTCTAGCCTAATCTTAGTGTATATATATATATATATATGAAACTCTCTCTTGGAGACTTGAACCTCAGCCCTTATCCCCCACATCCCACAAGCACTTATACTTATAGAAATAATCTGTGTAATTTGGAATTAATCTATTATTCTTATTCATTTAACTTATAATTAATTTTTCTTAAAAAATACTTATCATTAATGAGAGAGAGAGAGAGATCCTACCGTTTCTTCTTCAACAAGGCTTTATGCTCTTATATTGATTGTAAAAAATCGCCATACCCACTAAATCATTTCATTTCAGAGCATTGACTTGATGAGATTCTATGCATGTAGCCTAGATTGGCTAGATCGGCTTCTTTGTCTTCTTCTTTTTTGGGTTTTATTTTATTTTTTATTTTTAGCTTTTGTTGTTTGATTTGACTAGTTTTAAGATTGTGTTTTTGAGTTTGTATTTTGATTGTGCTTAAGTTTAGAGATGTTTGAGAGAGAAAGGATCTAGAATTGGTTGTGTTTGCAGCCATTGTGAAGGTTGAGTAAAAGTTGAATATTTTAATTGGTTGAGTTTAATTTTTTTTATTCCGGCTAATTCTTCTGCTGATGAATAGTAGGTCTTCAAACCAAGAGAGTTGCTGTTCATTAGCAAAAAAAAAAAAAAAAATCCGTTTAGAGAGTCTGTTGGTGCAACATTTCATGGGTTTATTCTCCAAATCAAAGAGAATTTTGGGTTTAGAGAGTTTGATGGAAATGTTAGGAAGAATACTTTGTTTGTGTTAAATTACTAATTGTTCCAAAAGTTTAAACTATTGAGATATGATAAATTTAATTATTTAACAACTTACTTCTAATAGTTTGCATTCTCTATTCTTTATTTTTGTTTTCATAAGACTATTCTTTCTTGTTTAGTTCAAGATCCAAGTAAACTGTTTAATGTATTCATAAAAAAAGAAATACTAATAAAATCCACATAAACGGATCCATTTTCCTTTTCATTTAATTTATTATTTTTTATTAAAGACTCCCCGAATATCTTCAATTAATACAATACAAAGTTATAAACTATAGTGTTACAAAGCCAATTGAGTTTATTGGTTACTTCGAGGGAACCAAGACCTCCTAATTGATAGATAAACTACTTCGAGGGAATCCAGACCTCCAAATTGAATAGTGAATATTCACTCATATTATGATAGATAAACTACTTCGAGGGAATCCAGATCTCCAAAGTGAATAATGAATATTCACTCAATAATAATATTTTTCAGCTTCCTTTATTAATCAACATCAAGCCATATAAATAGATGGTTTTACAAGATAAAACTAACATTTAAATTCAAAAAAAATCTAATCTTTATCTACTACAAGTAGATAAGATTTATTCAAATACTAATCTAACAATCTATCCTATCATTATCTAATTACCCAACTCCTAATAAAATATTAAACAATAAAATTAAATAAAAACTATGTAATATTCCAACTCCCTTCTTTCCAAGTTGCTTCTCACATACAACATCACTTCTTGGGTTTAAAAGGATCTTATGACTGAGCATCCACAGAGATGGCAAGCTTTTTGGTGCTACAAAACTCTCTTTAACCCAATTTAAAAGTTGTTGCATGCTTGAATTGTGTGAAGGTGGAATGATTTGATTTTGTGGAGCTCCCATGGCCTTTATATCTTAATTCCTACCTTTGGCTGCTTCTAATAGTTTGCATTCTCTATTCTTTATTTTTGTTTTCATAAGACCATTCTTTCTTGTTTAGTTCAAGAACCAAGTAAACTGTTTAATGTATTCATAAAAAAAGAAATACTAATAAAATCCACATAAACGGATCCATTTTCATTTTCTTTTAATTTATTATTTTTTATTAAAGACTCCCTGTATATCTTCGATTAGTACAATACAAAGTTATAAACTATAGTGTTACAAACCCAATTGAGTTTATTGGTTACTTCGAGGGAACCAAGACCTCCTAATTGATAGATAGACTATCTCGAGGGAATCCAGACCTCCAAAGTGAATAGTGAATACTCACTCAATAATAATATTTTTCAGCTTCCTTTATTAATCAACATCAAGCCATATAAATAGATGGTTTTACAAGATAAAACTAACATTTAAATTCAAAAAAATATATAATCTTTATCTACTACAAGTAGATAAGATTTATTCAAATACTAATCTAACAATCTATCCTATCATTATCTAATTACCCAACTCCTAATAAAATATTAAACAATAAAATTAAATAAAAACTATGTAATATTCCAACTCCCTTCTTTCCAAGTTGCTTCTCACATACAGCATCACTTCTTGGGCTTAAAAAGATCTTATGACTGAGCATCCATAGAAATGGCAAGCTTTTTGGTGCTACAAAACTCCCTTTAACCCAATTTAAAAGTTGTTGCATGCTTGAATTGTGTGAAGGTGGAATGATTTGATTTTGTGGAGCTCCCATGGCCTTCATATCTTAATTCCTCCCTTGGCTACGCATTGCCCACCACCCTCTTTAGTTGGTATCACTTGTTCATATCTAGCCAAATGCAAGGATTTGTCTATCACTTGCATTTTCTTCATACTTTCAATTGCTAGATTCTCCATGCATTCCAACAATTGTTACTACCTCCTAATTGATAAATAGACTACCTCAAGAGAGTCCAAGCTAACCATTGAGGGAGCCAAGACCTCCTAATTGATAAATAGACTACCTCAAGAGAGTCCAGGCCTCCAAAGTGAAGACTCATTCAATAATAATATTTTTCAGCTTCTTTTATTAACCAACATCAAGCTATATATATAGGTGGCTTTACAAGATAAAGCTAATATTTAAATTCAAAAGAAATCTAATCTTTATCCAAAGTGAATACTCATCCAATAATAATATTCTACAGCTTCTTTTATTAATCAACATCAAGCTATATATATATAGGTGGCTTTACAAGATAAAGCCAATATTTAAATTCAAAAGAAATCTAATCTTTATCTACTACAAGTAGATAAGATTTATTCAAATACTAAGCTAACAATCTATCCCATCATTATTTAAACATTATTATACAAGTGAGATAAAAAGAAGAAATCAAACGATGGATGCCAAGATTTCCTCATCATTTTCCGACGCACTCCTGCGCTTTGAATTCTTGAGGAGGGGAGAAGCATCGTACAAACTTGCAGCAATCTTCTCTCCATAAACAAGTGGCTGGTTGCATTTGAGCAGAATCTTCACAACCTCTTTCATGGAAGGCCGCTTAGAAGGTTCTGTATTCGTACAATAGATTCCAAGATTGAAAACAGAGCTCATTTCTTCCAAATAACGGGGTTCCTTGATCTCCTCATCCAATGCATCAACTATAGTGTCATCTTTAATGTAACGCCATGCCCATTCAGCAAGGGATGTGTGTTCATCACCATATCTAGCTTCCCTTCCAGTAGTTAGTTCCAGAAGGATAACCCCAAAGCTATAAACATCAATCTTCTCATTAACTCGTGTTGTGTGAGCATACTCTGCAGTTCAAATTTACAACACAAACTAAAATAGTATTCCTGCTGATGGAAAAGGAGGAAACGAACATCACTATTAGAATGAAACTTATAAATTTGTATATCACATACCTGGAGCTATGTAGCCAAAAGAACCAGCTACAACTGACGCTGTAGCAAGTTCTCCCTGCTTGAACATCTTGGCTAGACCAAAATCAGCTATCTTTGCGTTGAACTCAGAGTCTAAAAGGATGTTACTTGATTTCACATCTCGATGAACAATTGGTGGGGAGCAGCTATGGTGCATGTAATAGAGCCCCTGGGCAGCCCCAACCGCTATTTGCAATCTCTTAGGCCAATCCAGGACAACATGCTGGACTGAACTTAAGGTGGATGATGCTCTACTCTTCCTATGCAGCCATTCATCCAGGCTATGGTTTTCTGAATACTCATAGACTAGAAGTTTTGAATTTTCATTGGACATACAACAGAGCAGCTTCACTATGTTGGAATGTCGAATCGAACCCAATATTTTAACTTCTGCATGAAATTCCTTCTCAAGCTTCTGCTCTAGCTTTCGGTTATTCCCAATTCTCTTCACAGCAACAAAATTGTTTGAATCATTAACAACAACACGGTATACCTTCCCTGATCCACCACTACCAATCACATTATTTTCTGTCAATCCTGACAAAATGTCTGATTCCCTGAAATTCACCCTCTGGAATATGGTGAACTTCCATGTGGAATCTAATCCATGCTTTCCCTTCCTATAAATACTGATCATTGCAACTACTAAACTCAGTAGAGCTGCTGCCACAAAACCTATAATTAAAGGAAGATATTTGGAGGGAACTTTGCTCGATTTATGATGGTCAGAATTGTTGCAGCTGTTAATGTTTAGTGATGGCTTATTAGCACAGAGAGCAAGATTGTTCAAGAAGCTGCTAGCATATGCATCATTTTCAAATTGTGTTGGGATCCTCCCAGTAAAATGATTGGAAGAGAGATTGAGTAAAGTAAGCTTCAGGAGGCCAAGTTGGAGAGGTATTTGGCCAGAAAGTTGGTTTTCTGACAAGTCCAACTCTGTAAGACTTGCCAAATTACCTAATTTCTCCGGAATAGGTCCAGAGATTTTATTTCGGCGAAGGTTTAGAGTATTTAACGTTTTCCATGATATAATATCTGGTGGAAGGGAGCCCGAGAGTCGATTTTGATCAAGAAAAAGAGTTGTTAAATAAGGAAGAGACGTTACTTCTCGAGGAATTGTGCCAGTAAAGAGGTTATTACTAGCCTCAAATACCACCAAATTCCTCCAGGAAGACACTCCAGCTGGAATCGTACCACAAAAGTTGTTGTTATTTATTTCCAATCTTGAGAGATTCCTTGCCACTGTTTGAGGAAGCTCACCTGTAAACGAATTGTCGCTTAAAATCAAGACGCTCAAATTCAACAATGTCCATAGGCCACTAGGAATATCCCCAGAAAGCCTATTATTGTAAACAGTCACAATTTTCAAACCATTGCAATTGCCAAGAGACTTAGGCAATTCTCCAGTGAGGTTGTTGTTAAAAGCTACCACACCCACCAACCTTCCATTATCACACAAGTGTTCTGGTAACTCCCCTTCAAGCTTATTGTCTGCAACCTGGAACTCTACAAGCATAGAATACCGCCCAAAGTCTGGAGGCAGAGTCCCTGACAAATTGTTGCTAAACACTTTAAAGACCATCAGACTTGGAAGACGGCCAATACTGTCCGGGATTTTTCCAGATAACTGATTGAAAAACAAACTCAGACCTGTCATGTTTCTGAGTCTGCCAAAATCATCAGGTATGCTTTCGGTCAATTTATTATCGGAGAGGTCAATAACATCAATGTTTAATGCTTCAACCACCCGAGGAATCTCCCCAGACAATTGGTTTCTGTAAAGATACACAACACTTAAATTCTTTAGCATAAACAAACTGCTTGGAATTTTCCCAGTCAGATTGTTTATTGACAAATCCAAATGCACCAAAGCCTCCATTTCTCCAATCGTGTCTGGGATTTCCCCATTCAAATTAGACGCAGTAATCCATAAAAACTTAAGCTTCTTCAACTTCGTGAAACTCAAAGGCAACTCTGCTGCTGTCATGTTTACATTATAGGCCAACTGCAGTGACTCAAGTTTGATCAAGTTGCCGATTTCTAGCGGGAAAGAACCGTTAAACGCACACTGGAAAAGCTGAAGCGTCCTTAGCTCCGTTAACTGTCCAATAGATAATGGAATGTTACCATAGAAGCTGTTGGCTCCAAGGTTGAGGCGGCGCAGGCGAGACAAGCGGTGAATGTCATCGGGGATTGTGCTGTTGAAGTAATTCTGCGAGAGGTCGAGCTCTTCAAGCTTGGAACAGTTGTAGAGAGATTTAGGAAACTCTTGAGAAATGAAATTGTTTGAAAGGTCAATGACTGTGAGGTTCTTGAGGTCACAGATGAAGGGTGGGACTGTTTGGTTGATGTTCTTGTTTTGAAGAAGTAGTTGGGTGACTAAGCCATTGGTGCAGGTGATCTCTGGCCAGTTACAATGGTGAGAGGAGTTTAAGGAGCTCAAGTGGCTTAGAGATAGTGGATTTTGCCAGTGGCTTAGAGATGGTGGGTTTTGCCAATGTTGCTTTAGTTTCAGGAGGACTGTTTGTTCTTTGTCATTTAGCTGAGACTCAGAGTTCACATGTCCAAAAAGGAGGAGAAGGAAGGAGAGGAAGATAGTTGTTTTGGTCATTTCGAATTTTGGAGGTTAAGTTCGTTATTCCGGTTTCTCAAACCATAGATGAGCAATTGGCAAGCAATCACTAAGAATTTGCTCACTTTAAGACAGTGTGAACCAAGGAAATTTACGTTGGAGGTCCCATGAGAAAACTTAGCACCATTTTGTAAACTAATCATTACCCATTCTAAAAATAATTGGTGATTAATTTTGAAATAAATTTGTAATAATTTTCATTTTGATATAAAAAATCAAAGAATTAGTTATGATATCATCTTATATTTTGTTGTGAACCTTGTTTTAATAATATTCATGATTAAACATTCACGTGTCATTGTTGCAATAGAAATTATTAGAATAAGTACAAGTATAACCAGTATAGCCACTCTATAAACAAATCAATTGATTTTCTAGTTCTTAATAGTCATTGGCACAGTTCAAAAATATTTAATATATTTTTAAAAAAATTGAGATATCAAAACCATATTATGCGAGTAATGGTAAAATTTGTCACCAGTCTTGTATTTAACTAACACACCATGGTGTTTTTTGGGTTCAAATCCTTACTCCCCTCATTATTGTAAGTTGTAACTATCAAATAATAATAATAATAATAATAATAATAATAATAATAATAATAATAATAGTGGAATTTCATTTTCAGTAATTTTATATTTTATTTCTATAATTTGTAAATTCTTTAGAATAAAACTTAACTTACTAATAAACAAATATCTTCAACTCTAAAAAGGTTTATAGTCTCTCAATCAAACCTTGAGCTTCTTTTTTTTTTTTTTGGAGAGGAAATCAAACCTTGAGCTAAGCTAAGAATAAGTAGCAATGATTTATTGTAATTGAAATTTATAGCAACATATAAAAAAAAATAAATAAATAAAAAATCTAATCAATAATGATACTAAATTATAAAGTCATCTTGTTAATGACGAAAAATATAAAAATATAAAAAATAAAAATAACTCTGTTGGTGGAGTTGAATAGTGTGATAGCACTGAAATATTAAAATTTTAATTTTGAATAATCCAACCACCAAAATGTCAAACAAAATATATGGTCATAATATATAATTCATTTAAAATTTTTCTCTAGGCTGAGATTTTTTTTTTTTTTTTTTTTTTTTTTAATAAAGGGATTTTTTTTTGGCTTTGTTTTTTAGTCTAATATGATTTTTATTTTTGATTTGGGGTCTTTAAGGGGGCTTAACCGAATTTTCCAAAATATTTCAAAATTCCAGTTACCCAGTGTGAACGGAATATGGTAGCTAGAAATAAAGGTCAATTTTCTAAGTCTTTGGCAGGAAAATTCTAAAAGCTGGGTTTGACAGTGACACTGCCACTGCATTTCCGAGCAAGGGAGTGCTTGACCTTTTGGGGTCAGTCTTCGGGGACGGGAAGTAAACAATGTAAAAGCATTACAATACACATGGAAAGTTGGTAACATAATAGAAAAGATTTGTCCATATAAATTTAAAAGAAAGAGGGTCCGGCTCCCCTCCCATTTAGAAGAGAAACACTAGGGACACCAATTTTGACACAATTTTGTACCATAACTCGCCACATGACGAGTTGTAATTGGTAAAGATGTGTCCCTACATGGCTCACTAACACACCCTTACCATGTGACGAGTTGTGACACAAATTTGTGTCAAAATTAGTGTCCCTAGTATTTCTCCATTTAGAATCCTCATGTTTTCTCCAGTTTTTTTCTAGATGACTGACATGTGGCAAACGACACATCAAAAGGTTAAAAAAAAAACCACGTCAACTACGAATTTTCTCTCAATTTTTGACAAAAGCTAAAAGCAAAAAGTGGGGGGAATATGAGATTTTTGAAATTACTATTATAAATACTTATTCTAATGATAGTTTAGTTTGAATTTTGTTTTACCCAAGTATAAATGTGACCTAAAATTTAGGTGTTTAAAATATATTATTTCCTTATTTGATCATATTATTTAAAAAATTTTAATATATTGTGAGTAATGAGGGAGGGAATCTTGAAGCATTTAAAAAGTGGATGGTAAAAAATATATTTATTCTATTAAATGACTTTCTCCTCCATTCTTCTTCTTTACCAAAAATGAAAACAAACTCTCAGGGAAAAAAAAAAAATTGAAAATAGATATTTTTATGATTTTTTTTTTTTTTTTTTTTTTGGAGAAAGATATTTTCATGATTTTAATGTAGAAAATCGTCCTAGAGTATAAGGGTACTTGCACTTTGCATCCAAAACAATAAGTCCTACATTCATCATCCTAATTGTAGCAAACTTTACAAATTTCACCCCATATAGCCTAATTGACCGGCAATATTAACAAGCATGTACTTGTCACATTATTATAAAATTTTAGTAAAATAACTAAAAGTAAGGGCCAAACGAAGAATTCAAATTTTTATGGTCATGTGACAGTTAATTTTAACAGTCAATCCGGCAATGAAGTGAAATTTGCAAAGCTTGTTACAACCGAGGTGGTGATTGTGAGTTTTCATAGTTTGAACTTTGAGGTGCAAAGCAGAAGTTTCTCATAGTTTAGAGTTTTTTTTTTTTTTTTTTTTTTCCTTTCTATTTTTTTGTAATTAACCCTATTTTTGTTTAGTGTTTTCCCACTTTCATATAATTTCTACCGAATGCCTACAATTAAAAAAACAGAAAGCATATCTTCTTTTGGCTCGCTTTTCTATTCTTACTACTTTTTTTTTTCCAATGTTCCCTAATCCCTATCAATGAATCTTCATTTTTCTATTCTTCTATATGTCTATCTCCCACTTTTTCTTCATCCACTACCACTACCAACGAAAGACAAAAAAATGGCCCTTCCAACACGGAATGAATCAAAACGTAGTGGAACACATTGAGGCACTAGAAACGGTTGGTATGCTGTATCGTTTAACACATTTCTAGTCAATGTGCAGTGTGTGGCTGGAATATCAAGTCAAATCTCACTTATGCAAAATGTGCGAACAAAATGACGCAACAGTCCCCACTAGACTCAATTATTAAGTCTTCTCGGTAGTCCTCCCCCCATCTCACACGGTTGGTTGTCTTACTCATGGGTGCCACATAATGACACAGTTCTATGAAATCTTTTTCTCACAACACACGGCGTTTCCAACCAAATCAGTCCAGGTTTAATAATTATGATTTTAACTTTTAATGGGTTTTCAAGCATTCTCTATTTTAGCATTCAGTTGGTTTAAGAGCACTGAATTTGAGTGCTCTAACCACCTACAGAATGTCTATTTAAGAAAATATTTTAAACCACACTTTTTAAAAGTAGCCATTAAACCACCTTTATACTTTTTCTTTTAGACAATATTTGTAAAGGTCCATTTTCTAAAAGTTGGAAAAAAAAAAAAAAAAGGTAGCAAATCAAAATAAAGCAATGGGAGAAAACAATTCATACTGAACAATCCAGCTTGCTTGGAAAATATTCCAAAGAGAAATTATGAAGCTTGACTTTGACTTGATTTGCCAGACGGACTATGTTAGATCGGATCTTTTATATGTTTGTTAGCTTTATTCTCAATAACCTATGTCGTGGCATGTAGAAACTTAAATTATGCTTTCAGGAGTCAGGAGAGATGAGCCAATCAAACGAATAATGTAGGGCTATGTACTTCTGTCAGACGTGACTTACGCGCACTACTCTATCACTGCACTTATTATTCAACCAGCTCAGGTTTAGTGAAATTTGCTGGATCAAAAGACTAAGGAGAGCAACTCCTCCTCTTCGTCTTCGTCTTCGTCCTTGTCAATATCTCTAGTCTCTACACCCCACATATAATGTGACACTAATCTGTGTGATCCACGGGGATGTACTCACTCGTGTAATGCACGATAACGTATTTGAAAACAATGGAAAGTCGATTATAACATTCGCATGTGTTTTGAGTTTAGTTTAGATCATTCTATAGTAATACCGTATAAAGGTTAGAACTTGGTGTGAAGACATCAGCTTTCCAACCTCTCCAAAATTAAGAATAGAACTACCTACTACTAAGTATTGTTATTGATTCCGTTCCATTCCGGCCAGAACGGCCGAAATTTTTCGTACCGGTATGCAAACTAATACCGGAATACCCCACGTTCCACCTCAGGTCAAATTTCGGGCCGTTTCGGTCCATTCCGGTCATTCCGGCCGAGATGCAAATTTCGGCCGGTACCGGATTTGGCTTATTATTAACTTTTTTTTTTTTTTTAAAGTTATATTTGGGAGTTCTTTTGATGATGAATTTGATCCTTCTCTCATGGATGATGATGAGGAAGAGGAGTAAATCTTGTATTATTTGATATTTAGTTATTGTCTTGTAATCTTCTTATTGTGTGATGTTAAATTGATGTTATATTTCAAGTTATTGATGTTTAAGACTTAAGAGTTAAAACTAAATGATTTGTATTATTTGATATTTAGTTATTTATTTATTAGAATTGACAATTTTATGTTCTACAAGAATATATATAAATTATTTTTGAAGAACTCTAAAACACCCTGAAACGGTACGCCGAAATCGGCCGGTACCGAAATATTCCATTCCACTGGACAAACCGAAACGGTACCGAAATAACATTAGTAAAAGTTGTAAAAATAAAATGACATGTCAATTTAGCAAGTAACAGGGAGTATGACTTCGAATAGGATAGAATGACAAAAGAATACTAACTCTGATTAGTCTATTGAGGATCCATAGCTAATCCAACATTTGTAGGACTAAGGTTTCGTGGTTATTGTATCAAGTCCTGAATTGATTATGAATATGACAAGAAGCTGATTACAGGAGTTACATTCACTTCAAACTGAAATCCCTACCTAGAGCATTGTATTTTTGTTCCTACTTTCAATAAGAAAGTGGGATATGAAATCATACAAATTCACTTTCATTCCATTGGACTCAGTGAAAGAACTGCCCAAGGAAACTGTGATAATATGTCTCAGATCGTTAGAGGACCAAAGAATCAACTTAATCTAAGTTATAAGCACCTAATCTAAAAAGTATCAGGTTATTCTTAACCAAACAGAAGCAATACACAAAAACAGCATTAAAAAAATTCAGAGAAATGTGCATACCTGGAAATGGAGGCAGACATTTGATAATGACGTTCGAACATGAAATTATGATGACTTTGACTGGACTTGACCTGACCTTGTGTCACTAACTTGACTAGATCTTGTGTAAAGTTTGATTGGATCTTTTTGTTACCTTCATCCTTGATAACCCATCTCATGCCAGGTAGAATCTTAAATTATGCTTCAGGTGAGCTGAAAAAACCCAGCAAAAATCTCCTTTAGTTGAACATTAGAGGGCGTGGCTTATATCCAGTTGGCAAATGCCCCAGACATGCATCCATCTCTGCAAGTGTGATGCGTCCAGCGCCAACTTGCATCTAGTACACAAATTCACAGAACAACTATTAGTATAGTCTCATATCTTCATACCCCACTATCAATGAGGATGGATCGTGTTTCTCACAACCACAAGATGGCAGACTGCATTTCCTTCTCCACCCTCACCACGCCAAGAGAGGAGGAAAAAAAAAATTTAAGGACTAAATGGTACAGATTGTGAAGCAGATACAAGCATATCAAACTCCAAATGCATTTCCTACATTAAGTCTTGAATAAATTCTGAATATTACAGTATGCACATTCACATCAAACTAAAGTCCCAACCTGAGCCAAGATTCAGAGCAGTTTTTTTTTTGGTTCATTCTCTTCAATAAGAACATGATTTGAAATTATATGAATTGCCCTTCATTCTATTGTGCTAAGTGAAGGAACTGCATAAGAATCCTATTTCGATCCATTCTCAAAATCCAAGATTCAAGCCTCAACCATTTTATTTTGCACTGTTGGGGGGTGGGGGGAGATTAGGTTATGGAATCTATAAACTTTAGTAAAATCACTTTAAGTTCCGCATCTGGGTCACACGGATCTGTAGAGAATTGAATAATGATTAGAAATGTTTCAGAATGAAAAAATTAAAAAACTTAGCAAAAAAGAAAATAAAAAATGAGAAACTACTATTGGAAGAAACAAAAATCTAACCTCCTAAAGTTCACATAGGAATTAAGACCACAAATAAAAATAAAGAAGGGGGGGAGAACCTCATGGACAAAATTTGCATGCAATTTATGAGTTTAAACATGCAAGGCACCAGCAAAAGTAGACCAAAGGATAATAAACTTAAAAAAGAAAAAGAAAAAAGAGAGACACATAATAGAAGCCAGTTCTAATAAGAGGACAATCTCTTTCCCCTTGTTTTATAGAATTATACACTTCTACAAAATTAAATAATAAATAAATAAACTCCTTATAATATTCTGCTACAGATAAAGGAAATCTTCTGAACTATGGTTACATTAAAAGGCATTTGTGCTTTTATTTTATTTCCTTTTTTCCTATAGCAAACAAGATAATGAAGACAATCTGCTTTGCTTTGTCATTTCCTTCTGGCATATTAATGCAAGGAGCCCAAGTAAAATCATCTATTTTCTTCCGGGTTTTATTTTTGAATTTTGAACCAAACTTCTTTTTAAATTTGACTTTACCGTTGTTGAGAATCATGAGGGATTTTTTTAATTAATTATTTTCCTTATTGATGTACCCCTTGAAAGCCCATTTAAAAAGGCTCTAGTAAACATAGAAGACAAAATATTGAGTATTGAAATTTCATATTGGAATTTTTCCAGTTGCTGGGTATTGATTCTTAGCAACTTAGGTGCTGTTTCTAAGTTTTTAGCTTGGTGCTGAATCATAAGGGCCTATCCGTTATTTTTTGTTCAATTTTCTTCCTTATATTCAATTCTATCTCCCAGTCCTATCCCCTCCTGATCTGGACCTGCTCCAACTAACATGAAGCCCTGATGGCTCATGCAGTAAAGAGTTCAAGGAAAAACAAAATCAAATACCAGAAGATTGAAGAATAGTGGTTTAATTTCAATATGAGGCCTCATTGGAACCTTTCATAGGCTACTTTAGTTATTATTGACTCTTATTAGTATTAAATTTCTTTAGGTTAGAAAGTTCTTAGTTCAGTTTTAATTAAGTTTTACTGAATTAAGGCAATCTTGTAAATTCAAAATTTTCTAAAATGGGTTGTCCTTGGATGTACAAAAGGCCCATGAGATTTTGTTTTGGGTCATTTTTCTATTTGATTTAGTAGTTCTTAAGTACTTTTTTCTTTTTTATTAGTAGTCTTAATTTTTCTAGAAATAACTTATTTAGAGTCCTAGTCCTTCTAGGAAAGAATTTGGCAATAACCTATTTTTTTTTTTTTGGATGTATTTGGCAATAACCTATATAAAGGCTTAATTGAATTCAATAACATTTATAGCGAGATTGATTTTAATAAAATTCATCAACTTACTTAATAAAATACAAAGGGTATTAAATGCACATAGAATTCTTGAATTTAACTCAAACCTGTTGTGTTACCTTAGAGGTTCTGTTTTACCTGATTTGGGAGGAGGAGGGTGGGGGGGGAGAGGGGAGAAGAAAAGGCAAAAGCCCTTTATATAGGGCTAAACATGCCCCCTGTAATAATTAAGGAAAAAGGCCTTGCATGTGATTGTCATCTCCTGCCCAAGTGTATTGCTTGGGAAAACCAAGGTGTGATTGCCTTGTGCTTATCTTTCTTTATTTCTTAACACCAAACAGCCATCAAACAGATTCAAAATCCAATCTTTTCATTACCTGAACCTACCTAAACCCTTAAGCATCAACATTTATTCAAGAATCTTTCAAGATCTGATAAAAAAGTCTAATTTAGTATTGAACTACTAAAGATCCTACGTCACTTGAACATATCTTAATGGATGCATGTAGCAACACTTGGTCAACCTTCATTAGTGGAATTAAAGAATGAGCTTCTTAGATAGTGAATCAGAAATCATATGATTATTGTTGGGAGAATCATAGGGAGAAGTAAATCAAACATCTGTTATGATCGTTGAACTTCTCAAATTCCTCAACGGAGATGTGTAAAAGGACTCTTCTTTTTTGTTTTGATATCCCAGTTACATGCTAGGTTGCAATCAAAGCAAAATGAAACCAAGTATTTAATAAGGGATTCACCTATGATGGCAATAGATAGGACCATTGCATATGCTTGACTTCCTTACCACTCAAAGGTTGCAGAAAATCACTTTAAAGCCCATATCAATATATGCCTTGCTTGGTTTGATTAAACAAGGATGGTTAGTGTATGCTGATTTAGCTTCTCAAGGCAAGTAGGACCTTAACCAACCAATATATCCTTTTGATATACCTTACACCTTGAATTTCAGAATTTGGGAATAGTTACACTACATCCTGAACGTGACATTTACAACGTAGCAGAACAAATATAGGGAAGAATGTGCAGCATTCATGAATCATATCTAAAAATTCACCTATGAGTGGTGTGGGGAACATGTACTCACTAGGCATATGGTGCAAGTGGTGATATTTCTTCTTCAAAACAATGTTCAAGAATTAGCAAATTGCTGTATCAGTTTCTTCTTTCCCCATAGGTTGCTATGGTACAACTTTCACTGTATCACATAAGGTTTCTGCTTGCCGGTGGCTAGAGAACATAACCAAAAGGTAGGGGAGCCAAGACCAAGATAATTATCCCTTTCAGCAAGTACCCTTCTTATGTTGTCCCCATGCAAAGATCATGGAATCAAGCTACAAGGCTCTTTCAACTTAGCAAGCTATTTATACACTCACTAGCTTTTAGTCACATATACCTATAGAAATTATTTTGGCTTCCATAAACTAATTCTGCATCCAGCTTGATATTAAATGTCAACAACTTGCCCTACAGAGTACAGACCACTAGTCAAGAAGACAGAACCATATCCACATAAGTAAAGCACCAGAGTTTTCTTTCTTATTGGTTGTCCTACTGTCTTTCATGCTTTCTCCTCTTAATTCCAATTCAATCCTAAGAACTTTGGAACCTCATAGTTTCTAAAATGTCAAGGTGACCATGGTAACAGCAACATGACATCATGAAAGCAACGCACAGTTTCTTAGGAATCTCATGAGATCAATTGCCTCAAAGACTAAGTAGCAAATCATCCTGCAGAACACAATGCACAAACTAATAATATTTAGCATCCTAAACCACTTTAACTGAACACATTTGGTTTGCTGATGAATAGGATGTTAATACAAAAACTCAAGAATATAATGCCATATTCCCGATCCTCAAATTTCTTTATTTCCACAATATGCATTACAGCAACAAAAAACTTTGTTTACAAAAATATCATAGACTCGAGAGCAGCAAATAACACACATAAGGAGATGGCGAGCAAAGTCTCAAAACACCCAATGCCAAAAAAATAAAAGAAGAAAAGAAATATGTACCAGTTTGAGACGAAGTAGCCGCTGCAATTTCATTCAACAGAAACAAACTCACATCGAGTTTAGCCTTGTGAGCGTAAACCACCAATCCAATCCAACATCGTGATCTTAATTCGACCTTCGCAAATTGGACTTTTCCAGAGGCTGGGCTACCCAAAAAGTGGGTTCAAACGGTTAACTACGGCCTCGTCCCCGCCGATGATGATCGCCACCGTAAACATTTTCGTCATTTCGCTGGTTGTAGTGTTAAAAGAAAAAGCAAGAACTCATCATATCTACACAGTCTAATTACCTTCAAATCGATTTTTACGGATTGAAAACAGAGAAAGAGAGAGAGAGAGAGCAGCGGCAAGGTTGGTCAGTTTCCGATCCACCCAAACCCATCGCCGGTCAGATCGCGCCGTTCAATCCCCTCCACGCGCCGGTAAGTACTATTTCCTTGTCTTCCTTGGCTTTTCTTCTCCGATCCCTCAAACCCACCCCTTTCTCTGAAGGTATTTTGATAAATATATATATATCTGTATTTTTGGGCAAATTTCACAGACATACCCTGAGGTTTGGCATAATACCAATCAAGTCCAAAGGATTTAAAAACTGACCACTTCAGTCCTTAAACCCAAACAGCTTATAACGCCGTTACCTATTTTTAATTCTATTCCAAAACTCTCCTCTTTCTCTCATCTGTCTCCTTCAGTCTCTCTATGTCAGACCTCTCTAAATCTCTCTTTGTCCCAGAGCTTTTCTTTCTCTTCTCTTCATATGGCTTCCTCGACCCTTTCTCTAACCTCTCTTTGTCTTTGTGGTGGGCCGCGGTGGTGGAGTTGCGGTGGTTTGTGAGTTTTGGTTAGATCTGTGTTAGAAGATTTGGGTTTTTTTGTGGATTGGCTTTGGAATTTTGTGGGTTTTAGTTTGAATATTTTGCGGGTTTTTTGGTTTGGATCGGCGGATGCGTGTGGCTGTCGCCTTTAGAATTTCCCATGTTGATTCATCCTCCACAGTTACAGTCACAGAACGTACGCGCCGCCACGGTCTCGACCAAGCCGTGATCTAGACATTTCCAACCTTCACACTCGACGGGTCACTCACTGAAAACAGAGGCTAGAGAGTTGCAATTGCATGCAAGTGGATGAGATCGTGAATCAAAAGAGTGGGAAGCTCCCAAGGTGACCTTCACACGATGTGTTACTCACTGATTCAACCTGTATACAACATAGAGATGTGATGGAGATTTTTCATAGAGTGAGTTGCTTGTGCTGGGGGTTGACATTTTTGTAAATTTGAGAAGATTTTTTTTGGGGGTTTTGATTTGTTGGGTTTGGTTTTGGATTTGAAGCTGAGATTGGATTTTGATTTTGTGCTGGGGTTTGACATTTTTGTGAATTTGAGAAGATTTTTTTAGGGGTTTTGATTTGTTGGGTTTGGTTTTGGATTTGAAGCTGAGATTGGTTTTTGATTTTGTGTTGACGTTGATTTTTGGTATAGTTCTTGACGGCAGGTTCTTTGATTTGGATTTAAATATTCAAATGAACTGATTTGTTGTGTTTTACTATCATTAAATGAAAATTTGTTTTGATTGTTGGTTCCATTCAAGGTTTTTTTTTTTTTTTTTTTTCCTTCTTTGTTTACTGGAAACGTGTTCTACAATTTCTTCTTCTTGTTTGTTTACTGGGAAAGCTCTGAGAGTCAGAGAAAAAGAAGAAAGAGACTGAAGGAGACAGATGAGAGAAAGAAGAGAGTTTTGGAATAGAATTAAAAATAGGTAACGGCGTTATAAGTCGTTTGGGTTTAAGGACTGAAGTGGTCAGTTTTTAAATCCTTTGGACTTGATTGGAATTATGCCAAACCTTAGGGTATATTTATATATACACAGTCTAATTACCTGGTTTACACTCAGAAATTCATTTACATCGAACCAAACGCAGCCTAAAATTTTAGGATTCACATTCTCCATATTTTCTAGGGTATTCTACCAATAGATTTTCTTAAATCCTAATCACTCTTTTATGATTTAAGAATTTAGATTTTGTCATGTCAGCATTCTGCTAATAGTACTCTTAAAATAATAAAATAATGTTACAAACAAAACAATTAAGATTATTGTTAGTAAAATACTGACATGGCAAAATTCAAGCCATTAAATTATTAAAGAATGGTTAAGATTTAAGGAAATCTATTTGGTAGAATACCCTAGGAAATCTAGAGGATCTGGATCCAAAATTTTATAGATTTTCTTATCAAAGAAAAAAATATACGTGCTTAAAAGTTAAAAGGTAAAATTGGCTATTTTGCCTTAATTTTTGAACTGTGTAGTCAAACGGCTCATTTTTAAACTATGTAGCATAATACCATTGTTTTGATAATCAATATAGCTAATGTCGAGTTATGCTTGAGGTAAAATATGCATTCCTAATGTCTAGTTCTTCACCAAAAAAAAAAAAAAAAAAAAGTGATAAAATACACATAAAACTCGACATTGCTAAGTGGTATTTTGCTACATATTTTGAAAATTGGCCTATTTGGTAACACAATTAAAAAATTAAGGCTAAATAGTCATTTTTCCTTGAAAGAAAGTGAAGTGCTAAGAAGAATTCTTCTAATAATTTCACGTTGTACTGAAAAATGGTAAGAATAGTACGTGTAAGTTCTGTGATCCATACCCCCTTTAGATGACATATCAACATGTTGGTTCCTTCTCGAGAAGGTGGGGTGCACGATACTTAATCTCCCTGAAAGCGGTTTAGACTCAAAGCCAGCACGAGCCTAGGAGTATGCAATGCCTCTTAAAAAGAGGCAAAGGATTCGCCACCTAGTTATAGGTCTAGGAACCAAAAAAATGACTCCATAAAGGTCTTCTTACTAGACAAGTTTCGGAGTTAGGGTACAAGATGGGAAGAGGTTAGTGTGGGTGCAAGCGCCCAAGACAAGTGGTTTCCTCGTTGGAAGTATGCCTCAGCCTAGAGTGGACCAGGCGAAGGGTGAAAATAGAATCGCCACCTGGTTTAGGTCCAAGAACCAAATTGGGCCTTTTAGACCATTTACATACATGCATAGGTCTACATACAAGATTATGAGTCCAGAGTTTGGGTATAACTTGTACGCATGTTTGAAAACATGCATGCGCATACTTAAGTATGCGTACGCATTCTTGGCACAGAAACAGTAAAAATCACATTTTTATGTATGAAATCAAATAAAGGTGTTAACAAGTAAGCATGTTAGAAACCCTAAGTACTAAACAAAGAACCAAATAAAACTAAACTATAATCATATTAACAAATCAAAAGGAAATCATAATCATTAAACAAAAAAAATATTAATATTCAAGCTAACATCACATAAATAACATGTTAATATAACATAAGAATAAAATAAAGACACAAGACAAATAGAACAAACTATAATCAACCCAAGACCAAATTAATATATGTCAAAAGAATTAAAAACAACAAATAAAACAAATATGACAATTAGGAAAACTATATCGACAACTCATGTGAATCATATAAAGCAAATGAGATGTTCATGGGAAGAATACTCACCTTACTTAGAATCATGAGTTTGAGGTTTTTAATCGACCTCTTAGCGCCTACAACATAAAGATTAGATTAAGAGAACAAGAGAATTAAAGAACACAATAGAACTTAGTAAATCACAACTCAAGAACAAGATTATAATTGAAAAGGTTTTGAAAACAATTAGAAAACTAGTTTCTACCTTAGAACTAACTAAAGAGAGGTTTTGAATCTGTAAAAAAACATGCTAAGGTACTGGGTATGAGTTTAGAAAAGATGCACTAGGGTTTTAGAGAAGATGGAGGCAAAAAATAAACTCTCTAGATAAGGTTTGGATTGGAGACATAAGGTGAATATTTATACATTAAAATTAGAGTTTTGGGGAATTTTTAGAGGCCTTTGGACGTTTTCAAGGGTCTAGAGGCCAGCACTCATCAAAGAAGGATGTTTTAGGGGCCTACAATTCAAGTTTTGAAGACCTAGGAATGAGCCTGCATATGCAGCTTTCGTGCATGTGTACGCATGCTTCCCATAAACCCCCTAAATTTGACTACATAGTTGGGCCAATTTCAAATGGCCATAACTCACTCAATCTTAATTCAAATCATGCAGAATTTATATTCAAATTAATGCCCAGGATTTATACTTTCCAATGAAACAAACATCACTCAAAAATTCATTGTGGATCAAAAGTTATGGTGAAAACATTAGGCAAATGTCATTTTTCATCATCGTTTTCAAAGCAATTTAAGCACTTTTAAGTTTGATTACTTCCAAACTATTGTGAACTCTTTAATTACCCTTGGTTGACATATGTCAAGCTCATCATTGGGGCCAGGGACCATAGGTTATTAACAGGTACAA
The DNA here is from genome assembly GCA_028535165.1 of Quercus tomentella. Lineage (NCBI taxonomy): Eukaryota > Viridiplantae > Streptophyta > Magnoliopsida > Fagales > Fagaceae > Quercus > Quercus tomentella. Next base: position 40,758,618 of record JAPQVY010000155.1, read on the forward strand.
AATGAGGTGTCTATAGTTTCCCCTCTTTTAATTGTGCTTGCACTGCAAGTATAGTTAAAAGCCTGAAGAGACAAAACATTTTATAAGTTAATAAACTTTGAGTCCACACACACATGCTACACACAGACAACAAACATGCAAGCAAATGAAAACATGGGATGTGCTTAAAAATGTGATTAGTACACTTCCAACAAGAAGTGTGAAAAACCCCATGAGACATAAAAGAAAATCTGGGATGTTTTTGAGTTTTATGGACTCTACTGTTGAGTTTTAAGGACCTCTACTTGATCATGACATACATACATGTAAGTGATCATGCAAATAAGAAATCTACCATAAAAGACATAAAAGAAATTATCTGAGACATTTTCGAATTTTAAGGACTCTACCTTTGAGTTTTAACAAATTCAATCTAAAGTTGGGGGACCACTCGACCAAGCATTTATGTCCACACATAAGAGGCCACTTAAAAATGAGCATTTACATCCAAACAATAATAGTCACACATGACTTACACAAACACACAATCACACAAGATTCATAAGAAGAAACTCACAAGACTTATGCAAACATTAAAGACGCATGCAAGGATGCAAAACACAATCACACAAACTCACATAAGTAAAAGAACACACAATCACACAAAAGCGAGACAAATATACACATAAGACTCACATTAACATCAAAGAAACATGTGATCACAAAATGCACAACAAACAATCACACAAAAATTATGTGAACAACGAAGATACATGCAAAAGTTTAGTAATACAAAACATGATCACACAAGACTTATATCAAATATCAAAGATGCATATGGTCCATAAGATTTGCACAAAACACCATGGATGAACACAACAACAAAGGGGGTCACATAAATATAATGAAGCATGCAATCACACAAAAGAGAAACAAGATAGGCCTAAGGCCCTAGACAAAACGAGGATGGACTTAAGGCTCGACACAAAATAAGGAAAGGCTTAAGGCCCAAACGGAGTATAAGATGGGCCTAAGATGAAACAAGGATGCAAACAAGAAAACAAACATATAAAAACCACACAAGACACCAAACATGCAAACAAACATACAAAACATAAAAAAGCAAACAACAAAAGATCAAAGACCAACTACAAGGATTGCAGAAAAACATGAAGATACCAAAGACAAGGACAAACACAACAATTTTTAAAGAAAAAAAAAAAAAAAAAAAAAACCCACATAGAACAAAGGATAGTAAATATGACATGAGAAATACGAAACTCAAGGTTAAATAGACTTTTATAAAAGAAGACACGAAACAAGATCATCCTAATACGCATGGTAAAAATAGGAACCAAACACTTGATTCATCATGGATAACTTTTGAAACATTCAATCATTAGAACACATCCTCCTTGTGGGGTCCACCTTGCCCTTAGCTTAACTGATTCTTTTTTTTTTTTTTACCCTATCTTCTGTCTAGACCGCCCCTACAGGCCTAAAGGGCATTTTTTTACCCTTTTTTTTTAAAAAAAAAAAAATTTAAGCCATAATTTTTGCCTAAATCGCTATTGCGGGTTTTCAACCTAGCAGGCTCTTTCACTTTTACAAGAAACAAACAAATTAAATGGTAGACAATGAACAAGTGCTACGACTTATCCTCAAAAAATCTTGTTGATTCAAATTCTCAATACATGAGTTGCATAATTGACAGGATCTTATGTGGCTGCACCTCGCAAGGTTGCTTACGTACCCAAAAGGGATCAAGCATAACGTAGTTTACACAAACAACTTCAATTAATCTGAGAGGACATTTTATTGGCTTATAATGAAAGCTTTAGTTCTTGGCTCACAAAGAAATGGATAACAAAGGCTCAAAGTTACTTTCTTAAGGGTTACAATTTGGTTAAGGATTACTTTTTCATTACTTTGGAAGTTTTTTTACTTTCATTTTTTTTTTTTTTTTGAATTTCACTTCACTTCACTTTTATTTTTTCTTTTACTTCCACCATTTTATTCCACTTCTTACCCTTAGTGTAGGTGTAATCCTTGACAAAGGTTACTTTAAAAGAAAGCAACTTTGAAGGCTCAAAAAGGGTTAGTAAAGGGAAATGTGTTTAGGATAGTAGAATAATGACCTCTTTTCATCCTAACTTCCATTGCTTATTTATGGGCAAACATGCAACATCACACATTGTGAATCAAATTAACTTAAAATTTTGAGAACTTATCATAAAATTAACTCAAACCATTGCAAACCACTTTATTGATGAATTAAAAGAGAGTACATGAATTGAAAGACTTATTGAATTGAAAAACACATTGAATTGAAATAACGAAGACACTTTTGAATTGAAATAACAAAGACTAAATTTCTTGATCAATCAACCCCAATTAGGGGGAGGCACAACATGGAATTCTGGGAGAGAATTCATTCCAATATGTAGCTTTGTAATCTTCTTTGATTGGATAAGGTCTTCGATATCATGCTAGAGACGAATGAATTTACCGGTACGGTGACCTTTGCTCTAATGGTACCCACAATACTCGTTGGCAAAGTAAGTTGGAGAAGAGATATTTGGAGCATACCTACCAAGATCAAATGGCTTCATAATTCCTTTCCTTGATAAATCCTCAAATGCCTTCAACAAAGGCATGCCCAGTTGGGTGAGCTCTCTTTGTCCATTGCGAGCATGAACAATTGTAACATCATTTGGCTTGCCTTTGCAAGGGCTACTTCTCCTAAATTCCTTTGGGTACCTTAGCTTCCTTTTCCCTTCATCATACTTGTCAAAGATAAGATCTTGAACTATTTTCCCTAATTGTTCATGCTTGGTATGGATACTCTCAAGATGACATAACCTCTCAAGGATAGGAGCAATCATCCTTACAACATTTTCCTCCACTTGCTTCAAGATATCTTGGTCACTTGATGTCATTTGGTCAACAAAAGTAAGCTCAATTCTTATGAGGCAATTATCAGAGGTTCAAGACCAAAAGGGTTGTGCAAGATTCTTTTTAGGAGCAATGGTGAGTCATCTACAAGAGATTTATCCTGAGAGACATTTCATTAAGATTACCAACAATAAATTTTACATTCAATTCTCACTTAACCATGCCCCTATGGGATCACAAAGTTAGACAAGACTCAAGAAAGATAAGACCCCAAAAAAAAAAATGAAACTGACATAACAGTGGAGACACTAAAAGATGACAAACTTTGACAAAGACATGAGCCTAATGCTGGACAAGCTAGAATGGACCTAGAGCCCAAGACAAATGACAAGATAAGGTAACAACCCTATATGACACGACATAGGCCTAAGGCCTTAAAACAAAAATAAGGAAAACTCAAAGTTTAGACAAAACCAAAGATGGGCCTACGGCCCCTAGACAAGGCAAGGATGGACCTACGGCCCCTAGACAAGACAAAGATGGGCTTAATGCCCCTAGACAAAAAGATAGGCCTAAGGCCCAAGACGAGACGAGGATGGGCTTAATGCCCCTAGACAAAATAAGGATAGGCCTAAGGCCCAAAACAAGAAAAAGGATGGGCCTAGAGCCCAAGACAAGATAAAGATGGGCCTTGTCGATGCCTTGTGGCAGTTGATCACCCTACATGGCGACACTTGCACTAAAAGCTGAGCTTGGGTGCTGTGAAAAAAGGGTAGACCTCTGGTGTGTGACTGAATTGAGTCCATTTTAACTTATTAGTTATTATTACCAAAGGTAAGTGAAGTCGCCACCAATCATTGGGTTTTTTCTAAGATGTGATTGATCACCTGACTCTATTTGATTTTATTACCAGTCCTAAGCTAAGAAAAATTGTCGTTTTTCCTAATCTAATACGGATGGTAAAAAATCTTGACTCTTGAGTTCAGAAGTTTGGTTATGTGTAGGGAAGGTGTTAGGAACCCCACAATGCTTGTCCAGAGACGGTCCTTTGTTTTGGTAAAATCTTAATTTTCGGACATTAGCAATTAAAAACAAGCTATTGGAATTAGCTTTCAGGGCTTTAAAAGAATTAGGCTTTGAGGTTTGATTTTGGAAAGGGATGTGGCCTTTATCGAGCTTTGCTAGCACATTTAGAATTGTTGCCAAATTTCCATAACGAAAATCTGGAAGCAGTTTGCCTTATTTTCGTGGTGGAAATTCGGCAGCATTTTGCCTTAGGTGCGTCGTAACTCATGAAACAATATTCTCACCAAGCTTTCGCTGTAAGAATATGGCAAGAAAGATGCCCTATTTTCACGGCGAGAATTTGGCAGAGTTTCAGGTTGGTGCGCTATGGTGCACCAACAGGGTTTCGTACCTATATATACGGCATGTGTCAGTATGTTCATACTAAGGCAATTCAAGGCTCACAAGTGCATTAACACATATTGACGTGTGTCACATACACAAGGAAATCAATGTCACTAGCTGACATGAATCGAAGCAATCACACCGCGACAATCATGCACACAATGTAGCATGAATATGCATCTACAGCAGTCGCTTTGAATGCATACCCACACTCCAAGATCAAGAGCACCCATGATCACGAAAGGGGTACCCTCCTAACCACATGAGTCCATCATACAAAGTGCATGGCCATCTTAAAACAAGCATATATATATATATATATATATATATATATATATATATATAGGAATCTACGGCAATCGCCTTGAATGCATACCCACATTCCAAGGTCAAGAGCACCCATGATCACGAGGGGGGACCTTTCTAACCACGTGATTCCATCATACAAAGTGCATGACCATCTTAAAACAAGCATATATATATATATATATATATATATATATATATATATATATATAGATATATATCGAGCATACACAATACAAGCACACATAGCAGGAAAATAAACTAGACATTGCCAACGTCCCAAAGGTATAGCCCAAGTAAGGTACAAGAAATGTAAAGATCAAACATTGCCAAACCCTAAGAATGCGGCCAAGCAAGATACAAGGAAATAAAGCCCTAGTCTAGAAAGCTATAGACATGGTTCTAAAGAAAATGCTAAGAGAGAGAACCACATGGGAAGGTTAAGCCTACTAATTTACTGATCATTGCCCTTTTTGGGTTTGCCCATTTTGCTTGCATTTTTTCCTTTTTTAGCTTGCACTTTAGAAGTTGTGCCCTCACTCCAAACATGTACATGCAACAATAAATAAATAAATAAAAACACAAAGCCAACAGACAAGCAAAAGAGATAGCAAAAAAACAAAGAAAGCACTAGGTAAACACACAAGACATTCAAACAAGGAAAGAAAGCACACAAAGGGGCAAACAAGCATGCTATCAAACAAACAAGCAAGAAAGGGTGTCCTAGAAGGACAAATATAGGTTTGGATTTGGTGTCCATAGTTCCATTAGATTGGAGCACGGACGACACATGTGCCATCAAGCAAAGTTCCTAAAAGAGACTCGGGATTTCGTGTACAAAGATAGGTGTAAACTTGCACGAAATCATAGGTAGGAACCAAGCTTGATGACACAAACAAGCACATAGAGACACAAGCATGAAGACATAAACAAAGATGCAAAGATGCAAAAAAAAAAACAAAAAACAAAAAACAAAACAAAACCAAGAAAAGCCAAAAAAGATGGCACAAAGCAAGCATAGCAAGCACACAGGAAGCCAAACATGTTATCACACAAAGGGGAGAGCTAAACATGTTATAAGGCACATACAAGGCTAACATGCAAAGCTAAACAAAAGAGAAAAAGGCAAGCCAACATCACGAAGATGTACTCTCACATGGGGTTACATCCAAACAAGCCACAAAGGGGAAGGGATGCAACCAAACAAACAAAGAGGCATCAAAGGTGAAAACTCACAAACCCACAGAGGGAAGACAAACAAGAACATGGCAAAGACCTAGATCTAAGCATACAAGCATGGATCCAAACACAAAAGCATGGAAAAGAGGCAAACAAAGCACAAACATGCAAAAAAGAACTAATCCAAACCCTTTATTGAAACTTGGGTGTATGGATGTAAGCTTAGACCACTAGATCTAAATCTACACCCTACCCAAAAGACAAACAAAAGAAAAAGGCATAAACAAGATGGTATAAAGCTATAAAAACACTAGGCACAACATCCAAACAAAGCTTTAAGCACATAAACATGGCAAAAAGCACAAAAAAGAAATTTGGACATATTCTAGCCCAAGAAGGCTAGGCCAAGAACATCAAAGCAATAAAGCATGTTAAGAAAGCAAGTAGACATGCTAGGAAAGCAATAAAACATGTTAGGAAGCAAGATAAAGCAAAAACATGCTAGAGAAAAAAAAAAAAAAGCCATAAAATTACATGGGTGTAGATTATAGCTAAAAAGCTACATCTACACCCTTAAACCTTGAATCCAAGGTAGATGGACCAAGGAGAGGGAGATGAGAGCAAGAACACTACCTCTTGATTGATGGGAAAAGTGAGAAATTAAATATTTTTGTGTGTGTTTTGGAGAGAATTTAGAGAGAGAGAGAGAGAGAGAGAGAGAGAGAGAGAGAGAGAGAGAGAGAATCTACCCTAAAAATGCTCCAAAATGCCCAATTATTTTTTTGTTTTTTTTAATTCTGGGGGGTTTGGGGGTATTTATAATGATTTTGTGACGTGAGCAATCTTGTCCTTTCTTGGTTCTGCCTTCTATTGCTTATTTGAAGGCTTTTCCAAACTCCAATTGATTTGATCTTGGTATCCCTGGAAAGGTATGGATTTCTAGTTTCCAGAACACTTGACAATTTGAAAATCCAATGGTTGGATCAAAAATTATGGTTTTAGGAAGTGAGCTGACGTGCCCAATACGGTTTTCAAGATATCTCAACCGTTTTAGGAAGTGAGCTGACGTGCCTAGTACGGTTTTCAAGATATCTTAACCGTTTTAACTCCGATTTTGTTGCCCCCAAATTGTGTGCGAAAAACTGCACTTTTTATGGGTCAAAACCGGTCTTACCTTGATAATGCTGAGCTACTATAGAGGATCTGAAAATTTTTCTTGGATTTGGCACCTTGGCACTGAGTAAAAACTCCCTTTTTTTTAGCTAGTCAACCGGTCAACTTTAGCTTGATATGGTTTGAGGTGCTCCTCCTTAGTTTTCCACACCCTTTGTGCTTGGGATATGACTGGAGCTAAATCTCCATATACCTCCACCTTCTTAACTCCTCCATTCCAAGGATGCAAGCCTTATACTCGGCCACGTTGTTGGTAGTGATGAATCTCAACTTGATAGATAAAGGGATGTGAGATCCATCAGGGGCCAAAAGCAAGATGCCTACCCTATACCCATGCTGAATAGAGGACCTATCAAAGTGCATCTTCCAATCTTCTTCTATGTCAATTGCTAGAATGTCCTCATCTGGGAAATCATCATTTAAGTCCTTTCCTTCAATGGGGTGATGAGTACAAAATTTTGCAATAGCTCGTCCTTTAATTGTCTTATTGGGACATAAGTAAGATCAAATTTGGCCCAGAGTATGAGCTATCTTGATAACCTTCCAATGAGAGTGGGATTTTCAAATAAATACTTAAAGGAGTCCATGCTTGCCACCACTTGGACCTGATATGCCAATAAGATGTGTTGTCTCAACTTCTGAACAGCCTAAACTAAGGCGTAGCAAGATCTCTCAATGTCAGTGTATCTCACCTCATAATCTTTCAACTTCTTGCTCAAATAGTAGATTGCGTGTTCATTCTTGGTCTCATCCTCTTATGCCAACATACTACCTAGAGTGTCGTCCAAAACCAACAAATACAAGAGTAAGGGCTTTCCAAGCTGTAAGGGAACCAAAATAAGTGGGTTAGCTAAGTATCCTTTGATGGTCTCAAAGGCTTTCTGGCATTCATCATTCCATGCTTTGGGTTGTCCATTCTTAAGAAATTTAAAGATGGGTTCACATGTAAAGGTCAACTTGGCTATGAAGCGGTTAATGTACTAGAGCCTTCCTAGGAATCCTCTTATCTCCTTTTCATTCCTCAGTGAGGGCATCTCTAGAATGGCCTTAACCTTTCCTAGGTTAACCTCTATACCTCGATTGCTTAGAAAGGTACACTTTTGTGGTTTCAACCTTAGCTGATACTTCTTGATTTACTTAAAGAATGTTTGCAAGTTGATAGGGTGTCCTTCCCTAGTGTTAGATTTCACAATCATGTTTTCCACATATACCTTAACCTCCTTGTGCATCATGTCATGCAATAGGGCAATCGCCATCCTTTGATACATTGCCCCTGCATTCTTGAGTCCGAATGACATTATGGTGTAACAATAAATACCCCACTCGGTTACAAATGTGGTCTTGGTGGTATTCTCTGGTACCATTTTAATCTGGTTAAAACCTGAAAATATATCCATGAAATACATCAATGCACTACCTATGGTGTTATCCACTAGAACATTGATGTGAGATAGAGGTAAATCATCTTTGGGACACACCTTGTTTAGATCTCAAAAATCTATGTACATCCTTACCTTGCCATCCTTCTTAGGATCTGGAACCACATTGGCCACCCAATCTGTCTGTTGTACGGGTTTGATGAAACCTGCAATTAACTGCGGCTTCATCCTATGGAGCTTCTACTTGACAGACTTAATATTAGGGAGCTTAGGAGTACGCGGTGCCTTTTAGAAAGAAGCAAAGTAGTCACTACCTAGTTATAAGTCCAGGAACCAAAACATGACCCCATGAAGGTCTTTCTACCAAACAAGGTCTAGAGTTAAGATAAAGGATGGGAAAAGGTTAGGCACCCAAGCTTGCCCAGCCGTAGCTGGCCTTCATATATTGTTGCTTGATTTGAGTAGGAGGTAGATTTATCCTAGAAGTTTGAAAGTGCGCATTTGCATCTAGGTGTAGTCTATAGGTCATGTGAGACAAGATATGGAAAGTGATGTACACATGTAAGCATGAAAGCAAAGGGATAGTCATGGAAAAGAAACTGATTCATGGCAATGAACTCAAAGGAGCAAAGCATGGCATGGAAGACAACATGATAAGACAAACAAGTGTCTACATGTGTATACCTAATCATGCATGTACACGGGTACATACATATGGGTACCCAACAAAGTTGCCTATCTTACTCCAAAGGATGTTGAAGTCTTATGAGGAAAGATTATTAATTGAAGTGGAATCTTCATTACTTGATGTGTGTTTTCCCTTTATTATACTTGAGTTGTCTTAATTTGACATTAAAGGCTTTGTGGCTTTTAAGGCTTAACAAGAATTTGTTTGATTAACTTCTAATGTTACCAATTAAGTTCAAATCAATTACCTTAATCGTATTAAAGCATCCTTTGAAACACTTTCCTTATATTTGAATAGCTAATTAAACCCAAATGAATTGAATACTAAGTAGCTATTGACTTTAAGTTTAGAAAGTATTTAAGTATTTTATATTTGAAATGTTTTTCTTATTTATCTCTAAGACTTTTAGTTGCCTTATTGAGTTTGAATCAGAATTAAAGATTAGATGAGAGAGAAGAAAGAAAGTCTATTATGGTTTAGAGATGGAAAAGGAAAGAAAAAGAAATGTTTTTGGTATTTTGCAATTAATGTCAAACAAGAAAGGAAACAAAGACAAACAGAATATACACATTAAAGACAAATAAAAACAGATAAGAAAAGATAATAAAACATGGCATTAAAGACAAAATGAAACAAAAAGGTAAGAAATCTAATTGCGCTCAAATTGGCGTACGTCGTAAGAAGGGCGTGTACGCACTTGAGACTTAAAGCGGAAAACAACCAAAACAAGAACCCTAGCTGCATGAAAAGTGCATACACCAAGATATTGACATATATGTGTTTTATCCTATGCATACGCATCTCGAGGCAAATTAGGGTTTTTACATGTTCTTAACACAAACAATAGAAATGAACAAAATTAAAGACACAATGTGAAAAACATACATGCAAAACGACATATTAAAGATAAAAAAACAGCAAAAACATAATAGAAACAAGAATCAAGGAGGAAAATGTGGGTCATGGAAAAGATCCACATCTCCTCCTCATAGAACCTATAGTGATGTAGTTTTAACTGGCCCTTCGAGCAAAATTGACTACCGCAGTTATGTGTGTGGGAGGATGAGTTAAGTAACTTGATTAGGGTTTGCTAAGAGGCCATAAGTAGTATGATTGCAAGCTTGAACCAAACTAGAATTTGAAGATGGGTGAGAAAGAGACTACCTTCAAATAAAAAAGGATCTGAAGATCAATCTAATGCTCAACCCCTTTTTCCCTTCTAGCCTTAAAACTCTAGGTTTAAGTCTTATCTGGGATTTTTGGCAGAGTTTCGATAAGGCTTAATTTTATAACCCTTTTGATGTTGGAAATTAGGGTATTTATAAGGGAAATGGGTAGTTAGGGTTTGATGACACATTTGGGCAGCCAGTTGATCAGGCTGGTTGCCCTAGAATCTCATCAAAATGGAAATGAAGTGATTTTAGGTTTTCTATCCAGAAAGTACGTACGCTACAGATTGGATGCGAATGCACTCATTGTAAGCCTAGGCTAAATTAGGTCAAAAATGGCTTCGGGCTTTGGGCTTCCTACATATTTTTCATATTTGGGCTCAAGCTTGGGCTGTATTGGGTCATGTTTTAGCTTGTCATCCTCATGGGTTCCACACACGATGCTAATCATTTTGGTAGCGATTTGATTTCTTGTCATTAGGATAGAGGGGCTTGGATAGAGGTCGGAACGAAATAGGGTATCTACACAAAAAATTTCCATTTTACAAAAAAATGTAGAGGCTTCATTCTTGATGGCCTGGTTTTCCTTGAAAAAGCTCTTGGACTTTTGGCAATGTCCTCCTTAATGCAGAGTTCCGACTACTTGCCACCAATTTTTATCTGTACAAATTTAAATAAGGGAACCATTAGTGTATGCATGCATGCCCTTGTAAGGTTAGAAACCCTTAGGGTTCGGATTTGATCTAGTGCACAAGCAACTTGGTTGCTCTTCCCTAGTGGTTGGTTGTAAATGCTATGCAAGCAAAACGGAAAAACCTTGGAGTAAGGCACAACTTTCCAATGCAAGCAAAAAGGCAAAACCTGCAAACGAAAACTAGACACTTTCCTTTTAACTCACTTTTGAAAACAATCCTAATAAGCATATCATATCCTAGGCTTGGATGTTCACTCGGCTTGGCTCTACCTAATCCACATTGGGAGAGTCTAACTACTCTAAGCCAACTATATGAGACATGGTCAAAAGGTTTGTCCAATCCTATCCCTAGGGGGATCTCGATCATCTGATCCTTCCCTTCATAGAAGTTGTGGGATAGAGCGGATCAAGGGGGCCTTTTCAATAACTCCTGTCCTCACCATGGACCCAGAAATACCTACAATTCGACATCCAACAACTATCTAAGGTATGCGAGTCAGGCATTGGCCTTAAGTGCTAGGTCCAGGTTCAACCCAATACAAGTGGTTTGCTATGCATTTTGAAATGAAAGGGGAAAGACTTCCAACCGGCATACAAAATCTTACTACCCTAGGTTTGCACATGTGAAGGAAAGTTGTAAAGCATGCATACAAAAGCAAGAAAGCTTACATATATACAACAAGCACAAAAATACCTCAAAGCCATTTTTGAAAACCCATTTTTTCTTAAAAGGATTTTTGAAAATATAAATTTGATATTTGAAAATAGTTTATTAAAGATATAGTGAAAACATTTTCAAAAAGAAAGCCTTGAAAATTAATGCCAATTTCAATATTTTAAAAGCAAATGACCAAAGATTAAGAGAAAACCAAAAGCTCTAAAGGCTAAACTTTCTAAGTATCCCCAGTGGAGTCATCAGTTTGTCGATACCTTGCAACAGTCGACTACCTTGTGCGGCAACGCTCACATGCCTCCTCGGAGGGCGGTGCACAGGTTCGGGTGTTGTGAAGAGAGAAAAAAAAAGGGAACCTCCGGTGTGTGTGATTGAATTAAGTCATTGTTAATCGATTATTACCAAAGGTAGTGAAGTTGCCACCAATCATTAGGTTTTTCTAAGGTGTGATTGGTCATTTGACTCTATTTTATTTTATAACTAGTCTTAGGCCAAGAAAAATTTTGTTTTTCCTAATCTAAATGGATGATAAAAAATCTTGATTCTTGAGTTCGAATGTCTGGTTAATTGTGGGGAAGGTGTTAGGCATCCCATAAGGCTTGTCCGGAGACAGTTCTTTGTTTTGGTAAATTCTTAATTTTCGGTCATTGGCAGTTAAGAACAAGCTATATGCTTTCGGGGCTTTAAAAGGATTGGGCTTTGAGGTTTGATTTGGAAAAGAGGTGTGGCCTTTATCAATGTTTCGCTAGTACATTTGGAATTATTGCCAAACTTCCATGACAAAAATCCGGCAGCATTTTGCCTTATTTTCATGGCGAAAATCCAACAGCATTTCAGGTTAGGTGTGTCATCACATACAAAAAACTATTCTCACCAAGCTTTCTCTATGAGAATATGGCAAGAAGATGCCACATTTTCACAATGAAAATCCGGTAGAGTTTTGCGTTTGATGCGTATGTATAATGTTCATACTAAGGCAAGTCGGGGCTCATCAAGGTTTAAACACATGATGTGTGTCGCATACACGCGGAAACCAATGTCACTAGTTGACATGGATAGGGACAATCACATGCGGTAGGTCATGCATACAATGTAGTATGAATATGCATCAAATCAACCTGTGATTATGAGGAAATCTCCCTCTATTTCCTTGTCAGAATTCAGGTGACATGAAATCAACCTAACTTCCCCATGGCGACACTTGAAATAGAAGCCCGAGGTAGCACTATCTTGACAATTTTTTATCCAATTGATGTCATGTTCGGTAAGGTTAAGCCTGAGCCTCCTACTGAGCTCAGCAACACTATTGACCACCCTGAATATGTTTGGGGTACATTGGTCGAGACATATCTTAAAATGTCTAAGAAAGTTGGTGAGGAGTTTACTCATTAGAATCCTAACCACACCTTCTACGAAAGAAAATTAGGGGATGATTATGGTTTTGATCCCCTTCCTAACATCTACATCATCCTCATGACAGAAGCTTACCCTAACATTATCAGGGATCACATAGGCCCTTCTAAATGCAGCTAACCTGTCGGAGGTGTCAACTAGGGACTTAAATTTACCGATTTTTCTACTAAGAGTGAGGAAAAACAAGAACATATTGGAAAAATGTAAAAAATATCGAAGAGGAAACTTACCTAGACAAAGAAAAACCCGAGCAAGGCACCTTGGGAAAGTTGCACTCACTCAAAAACAATTGAGCTCTCTAAAAAACAAGTAGAAGGGAGGAACAAATGGAAATCCAGAAACTGGCTTGAGCTACCCTTTATATAGATGTGGGATGAGTGAGAAAAAAGGCCATGACTCTTGGATTCCTGTGCCCCACCGAATTTGACAATCCATTTGAACACGTGTAGCTCATTAAGGCTAGGGGTGAAGGGTCATGTCTTGGGCATTTAATGCAAAGTTGCATCATGTCCCATCAATGGCAGTTAATGATGATCCCCCCTACCTCACGCCACGATTCCCACTCCATCATAAATGAAGAAGAGATCGCAGGGGGCTATTATGGAAGGTTGGAGCGTAGCCACCCTATGGACTTCAGGCCGAGGAAGAAAGGCCGAACAGACACTCCCATAATAAGAACTAGGCCTAAATCTCAATATTGAAAAGCCCAAGCCCGAGAGATGATAGTTGATCTGGACACCAAGGTAATCCAAGGAACACCCTATTAAGAAGATATCTACAAATTTACTGAGAACACAACTTCGATCCCCATTCCTGAGGAACACGAAGAAGACAAGGTAGAGCCCAACGTAACATTCAACTCTACATCATTTAAGTGTTCCTACCTAATGTCAAACTCATTAAATGATAAATGACTAGCTTGAACTGTAGAGACACCCCTAAAGTCTCCCTTTATGATCAAAAGATGACAGGAGAGGTGTTTTATAGGACAAGCATCTCCTTTGATCCAACTAACTGAAGCACAGCTGGAAAGTAGAAAGGAAGGGAGGATAAAAGGAGAAGATAGCCAACAAGGGATGGGATCCAGAAAAAATTAAGAAAGAAGAGCAAGAGAGAGAGAGAGAGAGAATTAGAATCTGTATCCATTGGTTAACACTTTGTACCACAGGAAGTTGTTTTTTCTCAATCAAAGAGTCTTATTCCACCATCTTTGTTCTTCAATTGTTTGTCTAATCTTCCCATTGTGGGCTTTTTACCCTTTCTTAGAAATTAATTGTGTTTTTCAAAGGCTTTCTTAGCAGTTCTTGAATCCTTTTTACACCCACAAAAGAGATATTAGATACTGAGATAGAGGAAATTCGAACGTTTATTTTTTTGTTCTAAATCACATTCCAACTTCATATTTACAATGACTTGACCTCATGTCTCTTCAAGATCGATTGGATTTTTTTGCTTGGGGGATGGGAAAGTGGTTGGTGAAAAATGTTAAGGAGGATTAAAAAAAAGGTGAAAAAAAAATTATAGTTTTCCACCATGTATGTTTAATCGAGAGAATGCAAAAGTAGGAGTTTTGAAAATAAATATAAATTTTACTTGGTTGGTAAAAAAAAAAAATTTGAGAGGATGAAAAAGTCATTTGTATAAATTTACTATTATGCCCCTATAATATAGTATATATGAGGTAATTTGACACATTATAAAAGTGACATCACAATTATTACGTTATTTTAAATTCTTTCTGTCTATTATTTTTTAAATAACAAGAAATAATGTGATAAATTAAGTTGATTAAAATTAAATATGTACTAAAAATACAAACAAGCTTCTTTCTTTGTCTTTTAATTTTTAAATAACAAAAAAATAATGTGATAAATTAAGTTGATTAAAATAAAATATTTATTTTGAAAAAAAACAAACAAATGTGTGGATTGTTCATGGCTACCTGACTATAGAAGGTAAGGGGAAAAAAATGGAATAGGATAAAGAGATGAGTTGCTAAGAGCGTCATAACTCAATTAGTTGGCATCTCTTAATATTTTCATTTGAGACATTGAAGGTTCAAATTCTCCCACCCCAACTATCAAATTATTCAACCAAAAAAAAAAAAAGGAAGAAGAAGAAAAAAGAGAGGTGAGTTAGTGGGATTGGTATGTGGAAAATCCTCCCTCTTTTCTTCACCCATTCGGGGAGATTTATTTTTGGTGGGCTCAAGTGGAAAACATCCATTCCACTCTTTTCCACCCCATTTTCCATCACAAACCAAATGATACAAAATTTGGATTTTCTCTGCAATTTTCTCCTCCATTTTCTCCATCTCCTCAATTTTCTCCCCAACCAAAAGGATGCTAGTTTGGTTTTCAATGACCTTCTAGTGCCACATAGAATCTTAAATTACGCTGTAGTGCTCGATTTACATTCAAGTGAGATGTGTAAAAGGTATTTCTTTTTGATACATCGAAGTTAAAGGATTTGAACCCTGGATATCTCAGTTGGAAACATCAAGAAATGTTAATTATGCTACGGGGCTCTTTACGTATAAGAGGTATTTCTTCTTTTTGTTTTGATATCCTAGTCACATGCTAGGTTGCAATAAAAGCAAAACACAACCAACTATGTGATGAGGAATTCACCTATAAATTTATAATAGTAATTTACAACAAAGTAATTCTTGTATGGTCCCAGACATAACGAGAGATGGGAGCATTGCATATACTTAAGTTCCTCTTTGAGGGAGTAGAAAATCACCTTAAAGCCATATCAAGATGTCTCTTGATTCGTTTCATGAAACTGGAATGGCCAGTGCATACTGAAAATACTGATTTAGTCTCTCAAGGCTAGTACGACCCCCCTATCAACTAACAGATTTTATGAAATTGCCTTAAAACAAATTTTAGAATGTGGGAAGAATTAATATATATCCAGTGGATGACACTTACAATATGGGAAAACAAATGTCATCATGAATGTGCAGCATTCAAGAATCATATCTGAAATTTTTTTTATTAATTAGACATATCAGAACATTTGGTTTTTGTCTATGAGAGATGTGAGGTATGTGCTGCATAGTGGAAGTTATGATACTTCCTCTCAATGCATGATTCACGAATTACGCAAAAGAACGTCTTTGCTTGTTTCCCTAGAGCTTGCTGGTGGTTAGACACTTGACCATAAGGTAGGGGGAGCCAAGGCCACAATAAAGTATCCCTTTCTACAAGTAACCTTCTTATTTTGGCCCAATGAAATGATCATAGATCAAGCTCTGCATAAGGCTCTTTCAACTTAGCAACTAGCAAGCCATTTAAACAACCACTAACCCTAGTTTCATAAAAAGTTTCAACAATTTCCATAAACTATCACAAACACAAATCCCCAGATTTTTCTTGTCACTTATATCCATTCCTATGGTCTTTCACACTCTCTAATCTTAGTTTCAATTCAATCCCAAGAACTTTGGGATCTCAGAAAGTCACAATTGCTGTAAATGACTATAGCAACAGCTTGTCATCATGAAAGCATAGCAAAGTTTCTCAGTTATTAAATGAGATCAATTTCCTCACAAACAATGTAGCAAATCATCATTCAAAACACAATGTTGAAACTCATACTTAGCATGCTAAAACAATTTAACTAAACACATTTGTATTGAAGTATTGCTGGCAAAAAGCATGTTAGTGCAAAAGATCATGCATACAATGTCAACCCCAAAATGCCCAAAATTCCTCATTTCTAAAATATACGTTGCTTTCAAAATATCACACACATTAGCCCTAGTAAACAAACACAAACGCAAGGCTTAAAACACCCATACATTGCAAAATGTAAAATCTTTATATTCATTAGTAGCAAATGTTGAAGCATATACCCGATAACAAACTCAAAGTGCCCATAAACATCAATAATCAAACATACATTTACCGCTCTAAGACGAAGTAACCGTTGTAGATTGAAGAGAAACATTATTGAGCCGCTCCAGAGCCAAAATAAGCGCTTGTGTACCAAAATTCCCTTCCCCATGAGCCTTAAGTGAGAGATAAAGCTGCTGAGCCAAAGCCAACCCAGGCAAAGCCAGACCCATATTCTGACACTCCTTCAAACAAATCCCCAAATCCTTCACAAAGTGATTTACATAAAACCCAGGCTCAAAATCCCTCTTCAAAATCCTATTCCCATACAAATCCAAAGACTTTGACCCAGCCGCACCACTCGATATCGCTTCAAGAAACAAACCCACATCAAGACCAGCCTTGTGAGCATAGACCATACCTTCCACCAATCCTACCATAGTGGAAGCAATCGTTATCTGATTCGCTAGTTTCGCGAATTGACCTTTTCCAGTGGCACCCATGTAATTAACTTTACCAAGGAGGGCAAAAAGTGGACTCAAACGTTTCACCACCGACTCGTCCCCTCCGGCGAATATCGCCAACCTTCCGTTTTTAGCCCCGAGATCGCCGCCGGATACAGGTGCGTCGATGGAGAAGCAGTCTTTAGAGGAAGCGGCGGCGGATATCTCGGCGGCGAGGGAGGGTTCGGAGGTGGTCATGTCGACGAGTATGCCACCGTGGCGGAGGCCGGAGAGGGCACCGGAGGTAGGGTCGAGTAAGACGGAGCGGACGTCGGAGGGGTAGCCGACGATTGAGAAGACGACGTCGGATTGGGAAGCGAGGTGGTGAGGGGATTGGGCTAAGTGGGCCCCCATGTCGAGGAGGGGCTGGGCTTTGGAGAGGGTGCGGTTGAAGACGGTGAGGGTGTAGCCAGCTTTGATGAGGTGGGAGCACATGGATCGACCCATGACGCCGGTTCCGATCCAGCCCACACGGGTGTTGGATGGGCTAATGAGCTCTGTGGTGTTGGCCATGGAGCGAGTGATGAAGGTGAGGCAGGGAATGGAGAGAATGGTAGTGGGGAGGGAGCGGAGTAAAAGAAGAGGTACTGCCATTTCTTTTCTTTTGTATATATAGACTATAGTGTTGTCTTCTGATTGTGCACTAGTCGTAATTTTCGTTTAATTTGTGGACGAAGATTCTCTCCAATCTAGCATCCTTTCACTCCTCCTGTTTTAAGAATAATACTATGGACACAAATTATTTTAGAATAAACTAATATTTGATCTTTATCCTTTAAAAAATTTAATCTCAAACATTTTAATTGTGTCAATTTGGTCATTAATCTTTAAGTATCGTGTCAATGTAATCCATGCCGTTATCTCTTAGATAGAAAAGTCGGATATGACAAACGGCTTAAATTAAAAATATATATATTGCCACACCAATTGTTACCTGGACTAACATGTCAACATAATTTTAAATTAAAAAAAAAAAAAAAAAAAAAAAAACAAGTGTAACTTTTGGATCAAAATCCCTAACTCACATCTATCAACAAAAGAAAATCCCTTTCCTCAAAAAAAAAAAAAAAAAAAAAAAAAAAAAAAAAAAAAAAAAACTCCCTAAGTCACTATTTCAGATTTCTTCACGTTTTGGTCCTTTAGAGAGAAAAGATAGGCACTATGGTGGCCAGAGATTATGCCAAAGGTGACGCTTGACAGTGAAGACTAGAGCTGAGGGCTGACTTGCAACAATCAGACCTAGATGTCATAACATATGAAGTGTTGTAATATGGCAAAATATTCTAGCAATTTCCATTCAATTTAGTCCATAGGCATTTTTACTCTGAGAGAGAGAAAGAAAGAGAGAGAGACTAATCTAGTGCCGCTAGAAGAGAGAGCCACTGCTGGAAGGAAGGAGAAGGCACCGCCGGAAGGATAAGGCATCGCCATCCTCACATAGTGATTTTGGATTTTAGGGAGAAAGTGTTTTAGATGGGTTCTGCCCTTGTTTATCAAACTAAAAATATTTCATTTGAGTTTTTTTTTTCTTTAAACTGACGTGGTTCTATCAAAGATTTGATTTGGGTTTTTTATTTTTTTTTATTTTTTAAGTTTGACATGTGGCTAATGATGTGGCAATTTTTTTTTTTTTTTAAATTTAGGCCGTTTGACACATCAAACATTTCCATCCAAGAGATAACAGCAGGGATTAAGTTGACACAACATTGAAAGTTTAGGGACCAATTTGACACAATTGAAAAGTTAGAGACTAAATTAAAATATGATGTAAAAGATAGGGACCAAATACATAGTTTACTCATTATTTTTCAAAATTTTTACAAACTACTAACATAGTATGTTATACATAAACTTTTTAAAATACTAAAATACACGTCAAATTAAAAGAACTAAAATTTCAATACAAGGTTTTTGGAAAAGAAAAAAATAAATCTAAAAAATCATTCACAGTTTGTCTTCCACCTCCCAACCTCCCCTCTCTTCTTGGAAATAGAATCAGCATCTCTGAAACTACTAATTGGTTAAATGAGAATTTAGATATAACTAATTGCTTAAGAGCTTGATTTGATTTTTTTTTTTTTTTTTTTTTTTTTTTCCTTCTGAAGCCCTTATTATTCTTGGGATAATTTCACAGTGGGTAAGAAATTTGATTATAGATTTTGGCAGTTTTGGAGAAGGGAAAAAAATTTGGGTTTTGTTTGATTCCAAATTTCAGATTTTTTTTTTTTTCATAGAAAATCTAGGTAGGTTAGTGAGAATTTAGATATAACTTATAAAAATGGTAGAACCACAACTTTTGCCACAACTTCCTCACATGGTATGTTGTAAGTAGTGGAGTAAAAGTGTTGAGTCCATATAGGTCCACAACTCCACCACTCACAACCTGTCACATGAGTAAGTTATGACAAAAATTGTGGTCTTAGCATTACTTATAACTTATGAGTGTTGGTGATTGTTTTAGTATTAGGCGTCTATTGGCAAAAATTAAATTGGATCGGTGGCATATTGTAGGCCTGTTCAGGATTTGACTAGCACCAATGAAACCGACCGGTGCCGAACTGATCCAACAGCTGCAAAACACTACCACAGGTGTCCGGCACTGTGGTCGGCGGCAATCTAGGCACACCAAAGATAGTCGATGCAGCAAGCGGTGGTTCTTTTGCACTCCGACGAGAAACCGCACCGCATATATACACACACACACACCACAATTAACGTATGTGTATATAGTTTTATGCTTCCAGAGAGAAGAGAACTCAGAGATGGCAGGCGAGAGAGGCAAGGTTGAAGAAGAAAAGAACGGCACTGCCCGAGTCTGTGGGTTAAAAAAAATGTTAGGGTATTATTTATTTATATATACACTAAAACAATGTCATTTTGAACCTCATATTAATTTTAATATCAGTTCCAAAACGAAATTGTTTTATAATTAGATTAAAAATAAAGACCTAAACGACATTGTTTCAATTTTAAACCCTAGATTTATTTACTCACACCCCTGCTATCTCTCTTGTCAGTCTCCCTCTCCTAGTCCCAAACTCCTAACAACTCTCTCTCTCTCTCTCTCTCTCTCTCTCTCTCTCTCAACTTCTACCTTCTACCACTTGCTGCCCTCATATACCACCGCTCGATGCCACCATTCTAGGAGTTCACCCTCTCCTCTCTCTTTGTCACGACATTCTCAAGTTTTTCTAGTGGAGGTTTTGACTTTGGATGCGCCGCCTTGCAATGCTTTGTACCAGGTTTATATTTCTTTTATTTTCAATGGTTTTGTTTAATATTTTATGGGTTTGGTTTAGTGTTTCCATTTGGATTTTTTTGATTTAAAATGTGATATTTTTTAGAGAAAGATTGAGAATTTCTTTGTAGTTGTTTGTTTTCTTTTTATTAAAATATATAGGTTTTTCAATGATTATGATGAGGTTTTGGGATGCTAATTGCATTGTGTTTAGTTCTTGACAAAACAGGGAATTAACCGAACTAACCGCGTCGAACCGATATGGTGCACCACACCTTTTGTAGACAAGTTCCTATCATCCACAAGTGAGGTGCAGTCAAGTATAAAGGAAAACTGCTCCTTACAAGTGTGGTGCAAAAATACCCCCAATAACCGGCCACACCGCACCATGTACAAGCCTAGCATATTGTAAAGAATTGAAGCTTTTGGGTGATTAAAAATCTCTTTTAGGGTGTTGATACCATATTTTGTCCGACTCCAATTCACACGTCAAAACAAGTGCCAAAATCCAAAAAATTTGAAAAAATGTTCAAATTGCAAGTTTCAAGGCCAAAAAGGGTAACAAATAAATGCAACATGATTGGATAGTGGATCAAAGGGTTGCGACATTCCAAAACCCCTTTGATAGCAATTAAAACCAAAACCCTAACCACCGGTCAAAAAGTTGACTTTTTGATATGACCGTCCAATCAAGTTGAATGTTGGACCATCTCGTGGGGCATATTTTCCCTTTGAAACAATAGTTTACAGGCCAAAATTGGAGTTAAAACGAATGAGATATTAACAAAATACCAAAACCCTAATTAAATACTTCACTTTTTTTAGGTAAAACATGCAGTTTTTAGACCAATTTTGCGCAAAATATTGTACCGATTGGGCGAGAACTAGAGCAACAAATTGGAAGAAACAAATGTTTTAAGGAAAAACGTCACAAAATTTCCTACACAACATCACCTCCCTTCTAGACACGACATCTTGACGACTGTAGCTCCAAATCTTGCAAAGTCAAAACCTATGAAAATTTGACATCCATAGCTTTCCAGGAATATAAAGTTTGAAGAAAAAAGAGCTCAGAAAGCCTCCAAACAACTACACGAAGTTCGGACCAGAAACCAGAAAAAAGACATAATAGCCTAATGAGGTGTAAAAAATGGGAGGCTATGTGATAGTGATTTGGTACACCATCACATAGCCTCCCACTTTTTGGCTATCTCTATAAATACCCCACCCCACCCCCCCCCCCCCCAAATTTTTGTAAAAAATTGGAAGTTTTTTGGGAGAAAAAACAGGGAAAATTAGAGCATTAGCATCCTAATATCTAACAAAAAAGGAAAATGTTAGATCTACAAACTATTTTACAAATTGCTGACGTCATGAATGGTTATTGGTAAGTGAGAAAGCGATGCTAGTAGTGGGCCTAATGAGAACTAATAAGAATTGGCCACAACAATAGTTTGTAATTATAGCATTACTCCTAAAAAAATTTAAAAAAATACTCATTTTACACTCTAGAAAGTTATTTTATCTATTTTAATATAACATCTGACAACTCACCTAATATCTCATCTTTTATTTTAACATACAACACATTAAAATAATATAAAACTAACCCCAAAATAAGTAAGACTAGTTTGCTTTTATTTATAAAGAAAAGAGAAAGTGTTGAATAAAATAATCAAAATA
Organism: Quercus tomentella; assembly: GCA_028535165.1. Lineage (NCBI taxonomy): Eukaryota > Viridiplantae > Streptophyta > Magnoliopsida > Fagales > Fagaceae > Quercus > Quercus tomentella. The sequence continues at coordinate 40,780,842 of JAPQVY010000155.1, forward strand.
AGTTTTGAACTCATCTATAGTAACTTCTAAATTTAAGAATATTCGCCTAGATGTAGTAAGGATTTTAGAATTTAAGGATGTAAAATAGCAATTTGGGTAGTTTACCCCCACCCTAATGCTAATGCTTTTAAGAGCACTTGCATTAGAGAATATAAAATGGCATAAATGCAAAATTTTGACCACCCAAACCAAAAAAATCTCCTACATCAGTTTGTCTAAAATTATAGATATCTTTTCCACATATACGTGTAAATTTACACGGCTACCTTTTATGTGTAAAAGCATATTTTATTCATTTCTCAATTCACCTTTTCAGTTGTTATGTGTGTGTGAGTGATGTGGGTGTTTTAAAAAAGTAATTATGGGTTCAAGTTATTCTTGCCATAACTATAGATAATGTTACACTACACAATAACTTGTTATTGAATTCATATTTTGAAAATCCTACCATTGGATTACATGTTTTATATATTCTTAACATGTCATTTTTCATGACAATTAGATATTATCTACCATTTCAATCTATAAATTCATCTTTTATACATTATTTCAAACTACAAAAATTTGAATTTAAATAATTGATTGATAACATGACTATTGATTTTTGATTACCTTGAAATGTTGCAATCATGGAGAATATACGAAGATAATGTAATCTAATAGTGGATTTGTCTATATTCAAATCCAATTAAAAAATATGGAGTAGGGTAACATTGCTTAACTCAAAGTTACACCACATGTAACTTTAACCCAACCCTTTATTGAAATAGCTTTTAGAATAGTTAACCTAATGTGAGTGTTTTTGAAAAATGGTTGAGTAAAATTGAAAAAATAAATAAATTCTTTTGTTAAAATAGACAAAAAAATTTGCACAAGTTAATGCGAATGCTTAACTCTTAACCTTATTTAGTACATTCTAAATAAAACATTGCAGCTTAAGTCTTAACCTTATTTAGTATATTCTAAATAAAATATTGTCAGCCTTTTCAATTTCCCATAAAAAGTTTCCTAAAATAGTCATGGTTTTCCAACACAGACCGAACTGGCTGTTCCAACCGAGTTAACCGTGAACCGATCATGAAACTGGTTTTTTTAAGAGTGAGAACTGGCTATTTGAACACGTGGAGAGTAAAACCTGAGATCTAACACCCAATTAAGAACAAAGACCAACCTTGTAACCATCAAACCACTTGCCCTCCTTATGTCCACTTGCCCTCCTTTTTTTTAGCTATAATCTATTATTATATTTATTTTATACTTACATGATTTATAATTTCTCAACATATTATATTACCTCACTCTCAATTTATTAAATATTACTAAATTTGTTTTCTTTGATAAATTTACTTGTGATTTAATAATAATTCTCATTTGCATGGGAATTTACTAAATTAATTAAAAGTGATTTTTTTTTTTTTTAATTTAATCAAAATGATTTATACTTGAAGGATGCCAACTGATGATGCACAAGAATCAGTGGGCTGGATGCTCCGGGCTACGATGACAGTTTAATGACCTGAAAAGAAAGAAAAATTTTCAAGGGTGACTGGGGTGAACTAGCCAAGGACTCTCCGACGGTTAAGTCAGTTTCTCTCTAGAACACAAGGATAGTGAATTAGTAAAATGGTAAAACGTACCTTGGGTTGATGGAGTCAGATCCTTTTTATAGAGAGTTTTTAGTGGGTCTACATGTTCGGGTCCACTACCATCATGGGAGATATGTGTAGTTGGTGGAGAAAATGGAGCAGATTTCAGGGAATCCTCCCCACGTTCTGAAATGATTAATCGTGGTCCAATTGCTTGGTATTTGTAGAAAAATCCTCCAAAATTTGTTAAGTGTTATTTGGTCGTCCATGCCCCTGTATGACAAGGATGACTAGACTGCTTTGGACGATCATGATACTCATGGACGCAGGGGCGGACCTAGGATTTCAAGCTAAGGGGGGCCAAAGTATAAGAAGAAGAAAAAAATTCAAATAGATATTCATATAGTACTAACAAACTATCAACCAAGATCAAACACAAAATCATTATTTCTTAATACATTAAGATGCAATCATTTACCAAGAAAGACAAAATAATACAAAATAATATTGTTTCTTAAGAGCATCAACTTTTGCTACTTTAATATAGCTTTTGAAATGTCTCCTACAGTAGTGTTTTTGGTATTTGGTGTTTTAAATACTAAATATTTACCATTTAGAACACTTAATGCTAGTACTCTAATATTGGGCTGACTAAGATTTTTTATTTTTTATTTTAAAATTTTGTTTTTGTTAAGTTTTTGAGTTGGGTAGTTGCTAGTTAGGTTAGGTTAATTAAAAGAGAAAGAGTCTAAGTTTTTGGAAGAGTGAGGCACAACTCTAGAAATAAATAAAAAATATATAATCATTAAAAAAAATTCTTTTTTTTTTCTTTGGGCTAGGGAGGGCCCAATTTTTTTTTTTTACTTTTTTTTCTTTGGGCTAGGGGTGGCCCGAGTCCCCTTGCCCCCCCCCCCCCCTGGTGGGTCCATCCCTACAGGGACAGATTCTATTCATATCCGTGATGCTTTTGTTGGGCTCCCTTTCTTGTGAACTGTTCTGGACGTGCATTGGTCATGGACGACTACCATGGACGAATTGAACTTAATCTAGACCATCATCAGTTGCCCCATTGTCCTTGTGTCGTCCATACCACTATTAAAGTTATAATTGCTATTATAATTACTTTACAGGTGGCGATTTTTCATTGGCTAATGAGTTTTCTACGCAGCATTTTTGGGGTGGTTTAAGATTAGACGTCCTAGATGCTGACACGTGGCTTAATCTTAAGGGTTTGTTTGTCGCATCGTTTCATTCTTCAAAAGATTGCCATATGGTGCTTCTTGGTTAGTTCGTGTTGCTTCAGTCTCCCTCTTTGCTGCCTATAAATAGTCCAATACCTCTCCTACCCTTTCACTTTCTCATATTTTCCTCTCTAACATCAATCGTTCTCCATGCCTCGTCTAGAAGTTTCCTCCCGTCCCTAGCCTTCTCCATCTAGAATCAGGTATCCTCTTTTCTTCATCTGTAAGTTTTCTTCTTTAGAATTCTTTACAAATGGCTGAGATTGTAGTGTCCTTGTCTAATGATAGGGATGAAAGAGAAATAGACAAGTATCACGACGAGAGTAATAGTAGTGGTTGTAGCAGTGAGAGTAGTAGTAGTGGGGGTAATTCCACAGACGAGCAATACTCGTTCGGAGTTCTTGGGGTTCCTCTAGAGATCCTTCAGGAAGAGATGAGGATGAGGGCTGCTTCTGGGTGGTCCACTAGCCCATCTATGAGTGTTGAGCCATCCATTCCTTCTCCTAATGAAGAGGTGGACATCATATATAGTTATACTGTGAATATTTCATCCAAGGTAGACGAAAAAAAACTTATCATGCTCAGAGATAAATACTAAATTCTTGATGAGGTTAACCCGCTACCCTTGGAGAATGGTGTTGTACTCCCAATTTTCCTAGGGTTGGTATATACGAGGCTTACCTTCTAAGGGGCCTTAGGTTACCTTTGAATGCCTTTGCCAGAGAACTCTTTCATAGGTTAGGTATAGGGCCAAATCAACTAAACCCCAATGCATGGAGAACCATAGTGTCTATGCAGGTGGAGAGAGGCTTTTGACGAGAACCGTCCTCTTACTGTGGACGAGTTCCTATATTGTTATAAGCCCTTTGAGATAAGCCAATCCATTGGTTTTTACCAATTTTCAACTAGGGGCTCTAGCTGTAGGTAAATTAGGTCAATTCCCTCGTCTAATAGGAGGTGGAAGACGGAGTTCTTCTTCGTCTCTAGGTATTGGGCTAGAAACCCCATTGAGGTAGGTAGGAATACCTTCCCTCCTTACACCAGTGACATGGGTCGTCTATATTCTCAGGGTATACTGCTTTCTTTTACCTCATCTTGAATATCTTATTATCTTCGTCTCACTCTTTGTTGTTTTCTTTTTAGTTGTAGCTCATCCTTCGCTGAATAAGTTTCATTTGAACTGCATCCAGCAGGCATGCTCTTTTTTCTGATAGAGCTTTCCACTCCTTAGTGACGCTTCATCGTCTATCCACTTGGGGACTTAGGCCTGTTCCTACAAAGGTAGTATTAGCCCACGAGCTTACCACTCGTCGACGTAAGTTCTTTTTTATTTTCTTTCACTTTTGCTTGTTCCTACTCATTTAATTCTTCTAGGCTCTGACGATCCTCTTTCTTTTATATAGGAATGGCAACTATGAAGGAGAATAAGGGGAAGGCCTGGCAAATGATGAAGCCGTCCAAATAAAGGAAGATGCCCTTACCCAATCTCTTCTAGCAGCTTCGGAGAAGAGGAAGACTTTATCTAGGACGCTTGATGCTAGAATTCTTCCTAGCTGTCGAGGCAATAAAAAACCTAAACATGGTTCTTCCAAGCTCTCGGTCGTCGAGACTAACGCTCCATTCCTCCTGCTGTTTCTAAGCAGCCGTCGACGGCGAAAACTCCTCTCCCCGATGCGAGCCCGTCCCTTCCTTCTGTTGTTGCACCTCCTGAGATGGAATCACATTCCCATAAGGTTTTCCATTAAGTAGAATAGAGAATGATGTGCTGGTGACACATGTCATCACTCTCTCAATCCACTTTTCTGGCAAGCCCAACTTCTGCATAATGCCCTGTAAGAATAGTCATTCCACTCAATCATATGCTTGTTGACATCCAGCTTCAAAGCCAAAGCACCTGTTTTGCCCTTCTTCCTGGCATGCATAGAATGCAAAACCTCATATGCCACAATAACATCATCTGCAATAAGTCTACCTAGCACAAAAGCACTCTAGTCTGTACTTGCCTCTTCCCTTCTTTCTTTTTCCTTTTTTTTTTTCTTTTTTTTTTTTGGTTTGGACGTTGCCTCTTACTTTATCTTTTTCTTTTTTTCATTTTTGCTTTCTTTTGTGATTTTGTGTTTTTGTTTTTGTTTTTGTTTTTGTTTTTGTTTTTTTTAGACGTGATTTTTTTTTCTAGATATGATTTTTATTCCTAATAAGTTTGGGTGATTGCTTTTTTTGTTTTAATAGGGCATCATTTTTTAACAATGGTACATGAGTAAATTTATATAAACACATTTTTTCCATTCCTCCACTTTTCCACTCCCAACCAAACAAAAATGAGAGAAATCTTTTGGGTAAACTACGTTTTTTTATCCCTATCCTATATACCATATTTCAATTTGATCCATAACCTTTCAATTGTGTCAATTTGGTCCTTAACCTTTCAGTACCATGTCAATTTAATCCCTACCGTTATCTTTTGGATGAAAATTGATAACGTGTCTAATAGCCAAAATAAAAAAACTAACTTCTGTTGATGTGAGAATAAACTAAAATTTTATTTTGGGCATTTGCCATGTTAGCAATTTTCATCTAAAATATAACGGCAGGGACTAAATCGACACAACACTGAAAGGTTAGGGACCAAATTGACACAATTGAAAAGTTGGGGACCAAATTGAAATATGGTGTAAAGGATAGGGACCAAATATATAGTTTACCCAAATCTTTTCTATCCTCTCACTTTTCCACCCTCCTACCATTTTTTATCCTCCCACTTTTCTACTCCTCCAACCAAACGGACCCTAAGTAGGTTTTGAGTCAAGTCATATAGTGTATGATTACCCGTTTAAATTTACATCAATTATTTATTCTAAAAAAAAAAAATCATCAATTATTTCTTCTAAAAAAAATTTACATCAATTACCCATTACCCACGCAATTCATTTTAATATGGGCAGAACCCAACCCACCTAATCCATTTATTACCGGTTTAAAATCAAAAACTTGAACATGTAGCATCTCTCTAGTTTTTTGACATCCAAGCAAAACTTAAAGGAAATCAACGACTTAAAATTTCTCGTCCGCATGCTAAAAAGAAAATAATCGAAGTCTAACACAATAATACATTTGACAACTGGCCAAAATGGCCAAATACCACCTTTTTTGGAACTTTTCAGCAAAAAAACACTGTTTCGGAAATAAATGGCAAAGTACCACTTTTTCTAGAACTCGAATTTCAAAAACTCAAGTTCCTCATCAGTTCTGCCATCGTGGCACTACTGAGTTGGAATTTGTGGGATTAAAAAAAATTATGTGGTACTCGAGCTTGGTAAAGTCGAGTACCATGCAACACAATACTCGAGTATACCAGGCTCGAGTACCTTTTATAAATAAAATGCAGAAAATTTTATTTCTACAGTACTCGAGTTTACCAAACTCGAGTACCGTGTAAATTTTTTTTTTTTTTTTTTTTTTTTTGTTTGGGGATAATCAACAAATAAACATAAAGATAAAAATAAGTAGTTTTTTTTATGTTTTTATTTATTTAAATAGAAGCATTGTAAAATATAGAGATATTAATTTCGAAATATGAATTTAATTTCTACATTAATTAAAATTGTTCATTGTTTTCTCATAAAAATTGTTCACTGTTTTCTGTATAAACAATTTCTACGATTTTGCATAAAATTATTTTCTATTCAGCATTATTTAAGAAATTGTTCTCTCTCTTTTTTGCATAAATTATTTTCTGTTCACTATTTAAAAAATTGTTCCCTGTTTTCTCATAAAACACCTAGTGAAATCGTGTTTTCTAAATTTAAACGCCAAATCTGAATGCTTTTTCATGTTTGAATTTCACAATAATCGAATATATTTTTCTGCATTGATAAAATATGTTTCTACATTAATAAAATTTGCTCTCTACATCATGTTTACTGTATATTCAAATCTGCTTACTGCATTCATAAAATTTGTTTTTTGCATTAAGTAAAACTGTTCACTGTTTTCTCATAAAAATTGTTCACTGTTTTCTGAATAAACTGTTTTTAGCATTGGCGCAATTATTGCACTTAAATGGTTTTTGTGTTTTTTTAAATATGTAACCATATGAATAATGGACGAACTCCATGAAAGAAAAATGAATGATTCGTATAAATCACCTTAATGGTAAATGCCTCGAAAAATTCGAATTTGTAAAAAAGTTCAAATTAGTTGAATGTAGAAATTCTAGAAAAATCGATGGAAAATCAATGAACGTACCAAATCGTGAAGGTGTACATAAGATGTACAGAACGTGTAGACTTGTTGAGAAATTTGATTTCGTTGAAAGTACAAAATAATGAAAATTCAATGGAAAAGTATGTACGTTAGATGTATAGATCGTATGAATTTGTTTAAAAATTTGAATTCATTGAATGTACAAAACTATGAAAACTCAAGGAAAAATTGTGTACATTAGATGTACAGATAGTACGAATTTGTTGAAAAATTTGAATTCGTTGATTGTGTAAAATCGTGAAAATTCAAATGAAAATTGAAGAACATAACAAATTGAGTAAACTTAATGGAAAATTAATCACATTAGATGTACAGATCATCCAAATTTGTTTCCAAATTTGAAGTCGTCAAATGTACAAAATTGTTGAACATACAAAATCGTGAAATCTTAATGGAAAATTGAAATTGTTGAATGTACCAAATCGTGAAAATTCAATGGAAAGTTGTGTACATTAGATGTACAAATATTCTGGACTTGTTGAGAAATTTGATTTCATTGAAAGTACAAAATCGTGAAAATTCAAGAGAAAATTGTGTACATTAGATGTACAGATCATTCGAATTTGTAAAAAATAAAATTTAGATTATAGATCGTTCGAATTTGTTGATTGTATAAAATCTTGAAAGTACAAAATAAAATTGTGTAAATTAGATGTACAGATAGTTTGAATTTGTTGAAAAGTTTGAATTCGTTAAATGTACAAAATCGTGAAAATTAAATGGAAAACTGTGTACTAATGTATTGATCATCCGAATTTGTTGAAAAATTCGAAATCGTTGAATGAACAAAATCGTGTAAACTCAACAGTTGTCAGACATTAACAACAACATTTTGTATTGCACAGAACGTGTAGACATTAACAACAATGTCTAATATTCGTAGGTAGAAACTTTTGGAAATCATCATTACTTAAATCTGAGAAGTCTGGAATATCTCTTTCATCATCTAACGCAGTAACTTCATTAATAGACTTGATGGCTCGCTCTTGTGCCTTCCCCTTTAGATGCTTCTTAGCTTTTTGGATTGCATGAAAACGGTTTAATTGCCTTCACATTTGATTGTTCTCTTGTTCAAGACGAGCAAGTACGTTGGCAGGTTCATCTCTAGGTAACTCGGCTGAGCGTGCCTTAGGAACTCATAACCCATGCCATCGACAATACACCTCCAACTCACATGAGGTTTTAAAAAGCTGTACACAAAAACTAAAGCTAAAAGCTGAAATTGATGCCAAACAGACTCTTATCTCTCTAAAGGTTTTATTTTTTTGCATAATTTTTTTCTTCTTTCTTAGATAGTTGTAATAAATAAAAGAGAGAAAAAAATGTTCTAGAATTAAGTAAAATTAACGTAGAAACAGATTTTATCAATGCAGAAAAACAAATTCGATTATTGTGAAATTTAAACATGAAAAAGCATTCAGATTTGGCTTTTAAATTTAGAAAACACAATTTCACTAGGTGTTTTATGAGAAAACAGCGAACAATTTTTTAAACAATGAACAGAGAATAATTTACGCAGAAAAGAGAGTGAACAATTTTTTAAATAATGCTGAACAGAAAATAATTTTATGCAGAATGCTAGAAATAGTTTATGCAGAAAACAGTGAACAATTTTTATGAGAAAACAGTGAACAGTTTTAATTAATGCAAAAAACAAATTTTATGAATGCAGTAAGCAGATTTGAATATACAGTAAATATAATGTGCAAAGAGAAAATTTTATTAATGTAGAAACAGATTTTATCAATGCAGAAAAATATATTCGATTATTGTGAAATTCAAACATGAAAAAGCATTCAGATTTGACGTTTAAATTCAGAAAACGCGATTTCACTAGGTGTTTTATGAGAAAACAGCGAACAATTTTTTAAACAGTGAACAGAGAATAATTTACGCAGAAAAGAGAGTGAACAATTTTTTAAATAATGCTGAACAGAAAATAATTTTATGCAGAATGCTAGAAATAGTTTATACAGAAAACAGTGAACAATTTTTATGAGAAAACAGTGAACAGTTTTAATTAATGCAAAAAACAGATTTTATGAATGCAGTAAGCAGATTTGAATATACAGTAAATATGATGTGCAGAGAGAAAATTTTATTAATGTAGAAACAGATTTTATCAATGTAGAAAAATATATTCGATTATTGTGAAATTCAAACATGAAAAAGCATTCAAATTTGGCGTTTAAATTTAGAAAACACGATTTCACTATGTGTTTTATGAGAAAACAGTGAACAATTTTTTAAATAGTGAACAGAAAATAATTTATGCAAAAAAGAGAGCGAAAAATTTCTTAAATAATGCTGAACAGAAAATAATTTTATGCAGAATGCTAGAAATAGTTTATGCAGAAAACAGTGAACAATTTTTATGAGAAAACAGTGAACAGTTTTAATTAATGCAAAAAACAGATTTTATGAATGCAGTAAGCAGATTTGAATATACAGTAAATATGATGTGTAGAGAGAAAATTTTATTAATGTAGAAACAAATTTTATCAATGCAGAAAAATATATTCAATTATTGTGAAATTCAAACATGAAAAAGCATTCAAATTTGGCATTTAAATTTAGAAAACACGATTTCACTAGGTGTTTTATGAGAAAACAGCGAACAATTTTTTAAATAGTGAACAGAGAATAATTTACCCAAAAAAGAGAGCGAACAATTTCTTAAATAAAGCTTAACAGAAAATAATTTTATGCAGAATGCTAGAAATAGTTAATGCAGAAAAGAGTGAACAATTTTTATGAGAAAACAGTGAATAGTTTTAATTAATGCAAAAAACAGATTTTATGAATGCAGTAAGCAGATTTGAATATACAGTAAATATGATGCGCAAAGAGAAAATTTTATTAATGTAGAAACAGATTTTATCAATGCAGAAAAATATATTCGATTATTGTGAAATTCAAACATGAAAAAGTATTCAGATTTGGCGTTTAAATTTAGAAAACACGATTTCACTAGGTATTTTATGAGAAAACAGCGAACAATTTTTTAAATAGTGAACAGAGAATAATATACGCATAAAAGAGAGTGAACAATTTTTTAAATAATGCTGAACAGAAAATAATTTTATGCAGAATGCTAGAAATAGTTAATGCAGAAAAGAGTGAACAATTTTTATGAGAAAACAGTGAATAGTTTTAATTAATGCAAAAAACAGATTTTATGAATGCAGTAAGCAAATTTGAATATAAAGTAAATATGATGTGCAGAGAGAAAATTTTATTAATGTAGAAACAGATTTTATCAATGCAGAAAAATATATTCGATTATTGTGAAATTCAAACATGAAAAAGTAATCAGATTTGGCGTTTAAATTTAGAAAACACGATTTCACTAGGTATTTTATGAGAAAACAGTGAACAATTTTTTAAATAGTGAACAGAAAATAATTTATGCAAAAAAGAGAGCGAACAATTTCTTAAATAATGCTGAATAGAAAATAATTTTATGCAGAATGCTAGAAATAGTTTATGCAGAAAACAATGAACTATTTTTATGAGTAAACAGTGAACAGTTTTAATTAATGCAAAAAACATATTTTATGAATGCAGTAAGCAGATTTGAATATATAGTAAATATGATGTGCAGAGAGAAAATTTTATTAATGTAGAAACAGATTTTATCAATGCAGAAAAATATATTAGATTATTGTGAAATTCAAACATGAAAAAGCATTCAGATTTGGCGTTTAAATTTAGAAAATACAATTGCACTAGGTGTTTTATGAGAAAACAGTGAACAATTTTTTAAATAGTGAACAGAAAATAATTTATGCAAAAAAGAGAGCGAACAATTTCTTAAATAATGCTGAACAGAAAATAATTTTATGCAAAATCGTAGAAATTGTTTATTTAGAAAACAGTGAACAATTTTTATGAGAAAACAATTAACAATTTTAATTAATGTAGAAATTAAATTCATATTTCGAAATTAAAATCTCTATATTTTACAATGCTTCTATTTAAATAAATAAAAACATAAAAAAAACTACTTATTTTTATTTTTATGTTTATTTGTTGATTATCCCCAAACAAAAAAAAACAAAACAAAACAAAAAAAAAAAAAAAAAAAAAATTACACGGTACTCGAGTTTGGTAAACTCGAGTACTGTAGAAATAAAATTTTCTGCATTTTATTTATAAATGGTATTCGAGCCTGGTATATTCGAGTATTGTGTTGCATGGTACTCGAGTTTACCAAGCTCGAGTACCACATAATTTTTTTTAATCCCACAAATTCCAACTCAGCAGTGCCACGGTGGCAAAACTGATGAGGAACTCGAGTTTCTGAAACTCGAGTTTTAGAAAAAGTGGTATTTTGCCATTTATTTCCGAAACAGTGTTTTTTTGCTCAAAAGTTCCAAAAAAGGTGGTATTTGGCCATTTTGGCCTTTGACAACTAGTTTGAGAGAAAAAAATCACTTTAATCTTCATCTTGGAAATTGCTAAAATATGCAAAAATAAAAAATAAAAACCAAAAATAGCATGAAAAACTACTAAAAGTGAAGAACATCTTCCTCAATACCGTTTCTTCTATTTTCTTTTCCTGAGCCTAAGTTTTCTCAACAAACAAACATGGCTTTTACAAAACAAAAAAGAAAATTTTCAGCATAATCATGTGCAAAGGAACCAAAAGTGGAGCTCAATTGATCTCTACAAGTACAAGGCCGTCATCTAGTGAGTCCACAGATGTGTTGACACCCAGACCGATGGCAAGGGCAGGAGCCGCAAACCAATCAGAGCAAAATAGAAGAAGAGAAAAAGGGGAGTGGCTGCAAGTTTAGGTTAGGGTTTAGAACTTTAGAGTTTTTTTTTTTTTTTTTTTTTTTTTTTTTTTTTTTTTTTTTTTCCTTCTTTTCTTTAGAATTTAGATTTTATTTTAGAACTGAAAAAATAAAATAAATGAGTGCACACCTATGTTTACCAGTTAAGACTCATTTAACTAGATTACCCGGTAGGACTTTGCCCATTGGGTTCAATCAAGATTTACCTAAATTAAGTTGGTCATGAGTAGGTTATTGAGTTTGGGTAAAAATTGCCACCCCTACTCTGCATACTAAGAGAGCGTTTGGATTCGGTTGAAAAAAACTGCGTTTGCGTTTTGTCTGCTTTTTTTTTTTTTTTTTTTTTTTTTTTCACGCGTTTTGGAGCGTTTTGGGTGTTGCGGCTACTGTTCATGTACTGTTCAATGAACAGTAGCCGCAAACTTTGGCTTTTCAAATTTTTTTGACCAATCACAGCATATCGTGTACTGTTTACGGACCCACAAATTTCACTTTTCAGTAACTTTTTCATTAAAAATGGGTCCCACGATACTATTCACACATTTAAAAATTATTTCGCTACAGTGTTTTTCAGTTTTCAGTTTCAGTTTTCAGTTTTCAGCTGTATCCAAACGGACCCTAAGTGTGTGTTTGTATTCAGCTTCTGCGTTTTCCTGCTGCGTTTTGCTCCTTTTTTTTTTTTTGGTTTTCACGCGTTTTGGGTATTGCGGTTACTGTTCAATGAACAGTAACCGCAAATGTTGACTTTCTACAGTGAACAGTGCATATATGCACTGTTCACGGACCCATAAATTTCATTTTTTATCAATATTTTCATTAAAAATGAGTCCCACAGTACTATTCACACATTTAAAAATTATTTTGCTACAGTGTTTTCAGTTTTCAGTTTTAGCAAAATAAGTTGTATCCAAACACACCCTAAGTGTTAGTTTGGATACGCGTTTTGATTGCTGCGTTTTGCCTTCTTTTTTTTTTTTTTTTTTTTTTGGGAGCACGCGTTTTACCCCCAATGCGGTTACTGTTCATGTACGGTACATGAACAGTAACCGCAACTTTTGACCAGTTTTGCGTGAATAGTGCATCCGTGCACTGTTCACGGACCCACAAATTTCATTTTTTATCAATTTTTTCATTAAATATGGGTCCCACAGTACTATTTACACATTTAAAAATTATTTTGCTACAGTGTTTTCAGTTTTCAGTTTCAGCAAAATAAGTTCTATCCAAACAGACCCTAAACCTCAGTTTCCTTTCGTTTTCTTTCCCAGCCACCTTCCCCCTTTCACTTTTATTCCACGACGTTGGCTCTTAAATTGATATGACAGAAGCTAGGCCCTCTCCTAAACTTGTCTTGAATAGTTTCATTTCTTTCCTTGCTTGCTGCTTTTGTTGAGTCATGGCTCTTAAATTGTGATATGCAAAAAGCTAGGCCTTTCCTAAACTTGTCTTGAATAGTTTCATTTCTTTCCTTGCTTGCTGCTTTTGTTGAGTTATTTTAAATCTATGTACATATAATTCCATAGCTCAACTGGCATCTCTTGATAGTGTTTCCAACGAAAACATCAATCCTGTCGATAGATTAAAAAAAAAAAAAAAATCTATGCATAGACAAACACTAGAGAATGATGGAGTCAAGTTGACAACACAAACCCAGGGGCACGAAATTATTGGCGCCCACACTTGTTAGAGACTTAAAGAAGGTGTGAATAATTTCACCCAGGGGCAGGGCATAGAGTATAGGAGCTATACGTGCAAATTATGCTTTGGATACTTGACAATATATGGTAATACACCTTTTCCTAAAACAAGCCAAAAATATCAAACATCGTCCAGAAAATACGGCACAAACTAGATTATATCAAATTGGGGTCTAAAAGCTAAATAGAGGCGACACAAATTCTGGATTGCCCCTTGAAAGTTTGTCAATATTTTTATTTTGTGAAATCAACTTTCCAGTTGTACTCAATTATGTCAGCTCCTATAATGACAACAAAAAACCAGCAAAGGATTTTCGGACTTTTGCCCAGTCAGCTGCCATAATCAGATGATATGAGATGATTTTCTAAGGTCTGCTGAAATCAAGTTAACTTGACAATCTTGTCTGAGCCCAAAACAGCTCCGATTCACCGACCAGTTCAAAAATCTCCAGCTAAAGATTTAATTCTAACATACCACACACCTACAACCCAACGATGGAACTGGTTCATAGGTCAGATTTATGTAAAAGATCAATGTATCGCAGGAACAGGTCAGAAATTCTACCATCTCAGTCAGCAAGCTGGCATTATATCATACGCCACACCAAAATATAAATTTGAAGACACATCACAAAACTATTCATAATAGAACAGTGATATTATCGCTGTTTGCATCTAATTTCAGCATTATAACGGTAACAAACTACATCTGCTATCATGTCCCGCTCTTAGAAAACTTTTAAGCTATAAAAATAAAATAAAATAAAATATTGCCTAACGGTCAAAACAATCAGTACATGTGTACAAAAGTATGGAATAGCTGGAGTAACCCTCTCAAGGAAGATACCTATTTAAAGATATAACCATGAAAATGAACTTCATCAATTGGGAAGAAAGCACGACAAGGGTCCTGCAAATTATTGAGACCAAAGAAACACCTACAGAGGAAAACATCCCATTAACATATAAATAAGCAACCGTTAATGTACAAAAATATCAAAACTAAAATCAAGCTAATGAACACTTGAATAATGCATAATAATAGATTGATGCATGATCCTGTAACAAAGAGAACATAATTATAGAGATTGTTTTAATTTCTATTAGCAGGCAAGAACCACAAGGAAGAAAAACAGGCACTGAATTATTTTTTTTGATAAGTAAAAAAAAAAACAGGCACTGAATTGCATTTCACAACATAGAAATGGGCCACTAAAGTGGTGCCTTTCCAGCTGATAGGTGTGCAACTAGCTATTTGAACTTTGCCAAACCCTATTAAAGTCAATAGAAAAGAACGTAAAGAAAGAAAGGTTAGAAGGGGTAGGGTGTTATTTTTGTGGTTAACTAAGGAATAAAGGACCATTAACATGCTATTTCCCATACCAGATGATAATATAGATAATATACACACCATATGCAGTTGACATATTCAATTATCACTATTAAATGACTTTAAACCTTACAAAGTCTAGACCATGCTTTCAAAAGGCAAGCTATTAAATGTAACTGCTCAATCTTCACATTCTCAGGGGTACAAGTACAACTATTGGTCTTCCTTTACCTAGTATGTCAAACACTCCTTAATCCAAGCTTCGAATGATGGTGTAAAGCAATGAGGCCTTAATGTGAGATATATGAGAACAGGGAATAGAAATACCACAAGCAACACAGAAAGTCAAGTATTAACAAATCCCAGTTATAATCATACATCTTAATAAGTTGATATATTATAAAGAGGTCAACAAGACCCGTATGCAACCCTTATTATCTAATTGTGAATCATTTCCGCGGGAATCTTCAAATTAAAGCTCAAATTGACTCCTTGACTATTTAGAATTATAATAAAAACAAAAAACAAAAAAAATCAAAACCCACATACGCTTAAATAGTACCACAGACACAGAATGCAATCCACAATTTAAACCTTACAAAGGCAATTGTTCCAGATATTTAAGCATGGAAAAGAGAGACAGAATTATCTGCACAATGACCCATACACCATTTGCATACAGGGCTTGAAATTAAATGTACATCATTAAAAGAAGAATGGAATGCCACCAGTCGGGAAGGGAAAAAAAAGTTATAGGCTTCAACAAGAAGTCCAATGAACTCTAGCTCAAATGGCATCTCCTCTCGTTGTAAGAACAAGGTGTAGGATGAGGCCACGGGTTCCAAAATTACTAGATGCATGTCAAATTACCAACTTAAAAAAGAAAAAAAAAAAAAAAAAAAAAGCTTTAATGAGAAGCAGATTCCACAATAAGAATAACACTTGCCTGCATCATAAACAGTATTTTATATAAATTCTCTAATTACAATGGTGTAGCTTGAGATGAAGAAGATAAACATAACAGAATCTAATAGAAAGCTAATACAGAGATATGATGAAACAAGCAAAACCAAAGTGATGAACAAGCAATCATTCATAACTTGATTACTTGATGGAAATTTGCAGAGTCTGAGAGGCAGCAGTGTGGATATGCTAATTAATACAATGTTTCAAAAGTTTGTAGACCCAAATCAGAACTTTACATTATATGGTCAGAATAACTAAATAAATCATATTTAGCTAAATAGGATCACAAACATTAAATTTACAGTCACAATGATGTCCTATAAATACAGCACTTTCTAGTGTCCATATTCCATAAAGCCACTATTTTAAACACTTCAGCAAATATAAAAAGCCTCAAATTTAAGAAGCCACATCCCCCAACAAAGGCATTTTCTCTACCCTTTCTTACCCGAAAAAAGAAGTAAGGTAGGGAATCTTTCTACAGAAGAGCCCTTTGGACTCGCCTCTAGCCAGGCAACTAACCCCACCCCCACACCAGACCCAGTTGCTGGACTCGATGTTTATGTTCATGCCCAAGAGCAAACACCCATCAATAAGCAATTAATTATTGATGATCATGATTAAATTTAGCTACCCAATCAAAATCCAAAATACAACATTGGAAACAAATAATAATAATAATAATTTTAATTTTAATTGCTGTAACCAAAAAAAGAAAACCCCACCTTTTATTTTCCTCACTTGTACTCAAAGTTGGGAACCGGTGGGGCATCGAAGCTCTCCAAGATCTTCGTCTCGCTTCCGCTACCGGTGGATTCCGACTCTTTGTTCTTCGACCACCAGCCTCCAAGCCAACCCGAACCAGAGTCCGTAGAAGAAGAATCTGGTTGGGCTTGGGGCAGGCCCGGTACCTGGCCCATGTAAGCAGGAATATTCGGCTGAGGCTCCTCGATGATCACAGGCATCTGTTGTTGACCACTAAGCATACGGTTAAGCATGATTCCAGCTCCTTCGATGAGAGCCAATAGGACTCCACCGAACACGGCGGAGCGAGCGGAGGCGCCGAGACCTTGACGCATGGAGAGGAAGCCACCGGTGGCTGCACCAGCCACAATCGAGTTCCAAGGGTCTTCCTTTTGGCGAAGATAGACCATGGTACAGTCGAAGGCAGAGAAGAGTCCACCCCACACAGCGAAGCTTCCACCGACGCGAGGAGCGTTGAGACGCACGGCTTGCGTGCCACCGACTAATCGAGCACCAGAGGGAGAGTTGTAGACGCCTTTCAGGAAGTGGAAAGCAGAGCCTCCCACCGCACCCATGGCGAACGCCCCACCGATGTCATCTAGTATGCGATCTGGACACGGTTCTCTTGTTGTTTCTGGCGTACCCATGGCTTTTCTCTCTCTCTCTCTCTCTCTCTCTAGGGTTTGCTCCTGTTTTTAGTTTTCTACGGAATTTTTGAAGTACTTGTATTTGTTGGCTTATTAAACTATAAAAATAATGTCTTGGGGAAGGGGCTTGGGCTTGGGCACGGTTTGAGTTTTTTCCCTTTTCCTACTAGGCTACTATTTTGTTTTATTTTATTTTTATTCCTACTTAGAGCATTCACATCAGCTCTTGCATAACTGTGAATAAATGTGTAAAATACACATTTTGACCGTTTTTACACATTTTAAAGCAAAAAACACACTACATCAGTCCAGCTAAAATTATGTATAATCGTCTAAAATTTTCCACCAGCTACAGTACCCGTGTAAATTTACACGGGCACTGTAGCTCGTGTATTTAGTTTTTTATTAATTTCCGTTCGCACCAATTTTTCTCTCTCTTATCCGTGCACAACGACCTCAATGGAAAAACAAACAAACCCAAACGGAAAAACAAACAAACTCAAACGGAAAAAAAAGAAAAAAAGAGACAGATCGGTGCTAAAAAAAAAAACCCAAACGGAAAAACAAACAAATCCAAACGGAAAAACAAAAAAGAGACAGATCGTTGCTTAAACCAACACAGAGATATACTTGCTAAAAAAAAAAAAAAAAAAATCCAAACGGAAAAACAAACAAACCCAAACGGAAAAACAAAAAAGAGACGATCGGTGCTTATCGGAACGATCGGAGCTCGTGGGTCTCGCTTTGTCGGAGCTGTGATGATGATCGGAGCTGTGGATCGGTGATCGGAGCTGTGGATCGGATCTGTGATGATGATCGGAGCTGTGGATCGGTGATCGGAGCTGTGGATCGGAGCTGTGATGATGATCGGAGTTGTGGAACGGTGATCGGAGCTGTGGATCGGAGCTGTGATGATGATCGGAGCTGTGGATCGGTGATCGGAGCTGTGGATCGGAGCTGTGATGATGATCGGAGCTGTGGATCGGTGCTGTGATGATGATCGGAGCTGTGGATCGGTGATCGGAGCTGTGGATCGGAGCTGTGATGATGATCGGAGCTGTGGATCGGTGCTGTGATGATGATCGGAGCTGTGGATCGGTGATCGGAGCTGTGGATCGGAGCTGTGATGATGATCGGAGCTGTGGATCGGTGATCGGAGCTGTGGATCGGAGCTGTGATGATGATCGGAGCTGTGACCGAGAGGGAGAGAGATGAGACAGAGAGAGAACGAGAGGGAGATAGAAGAGAGAAATCAGAAAATATGAGGGAGAGGGAGAGAGAGCACGTATAGAGAGAGAGAGAGGTCTTTCTGTTTTTTTGGCTGAATAGAGAGAGAGGTCTGGAAAAATGAATAAAGAGAGAAAGTGAGAGCGCGTATTGAGCGAAATAATAAAAAAAAGAGAAAAATGATTATTTTATTAAAATATCTTGTAAAATAGAAGAACTGATGTGGGTGTTTTATATAGGTGGTAGTGTAAAATAGAAAAAGTAGGTTTTTTCGTGTAAAATAGACGGAAAATTTACACGAACTGATGTGAATGCTCTTAACTTAGTTTTGATAGGAAAATATGTGAATTATAATTATTATTAGTCACTCACCTACGGTATACCCATAAAAAAAATTAAAATATATATATTTATAAATGACATATATTTAAATATATATATATATATATCAAACATAAAAAATAAATTAAATTAAATTAAAAGTCAAATATGAAAATTTTAGTGTGAGTTCCAGTTAGCTCAACTGGTAAAGTCCCTGATGGTTGTATAAGAGATTTGGGGTTCAATTCCCGCCTATAAGTTTGAATTTTTTTTAATACCTAAATATCAATTAAATAATATTGTCCTAATTTTCTATATTATAATTTAAAAAATCAATTTTCTTCTTTTTGAGATTCAAAATTACTAATTAAATTTTTGTGTTTATGTTCTATTAACAACTTTTTTACATTTGATAGTAGTTAATCCATTTAATCAGCAAACTCATAACAATATTCTTATGGTGATTGGTGAAACAATTTAGAGGTTTTAATTGAGTTGAATCTCTATTAGCCTAAATTTTGAGAGACTGCATGGGGTGAGAGCAATAATGGAAAATCTACTTATATTTTTTCTTTTAAAAAAATATTATCATCTTGCAACTTTTAAGATTATTTGTACAATTTTGAGGATTTTTTTTCATGGAGGGCCATAGACGATTTTATAAATTTCTAGGCCTAAGGGAGTCTTAGGCCTAGGCCTAGAGTCAACATTGTTTAGATGAGAAAGGTGTTGGATTACTACTTTGATATTTACAAATCAACTGAAAGTTGGTGCTTGATAATTATAAAATAGAGCTAGAGAAAGTGAAAACAGAAAGGGGAAAAATACAAATTCTTTTGGGTGGAAACCCTCTATGTTTGGAGAGGGAGAAAAGCATAGGTTCAAGCTAGTCAATTAATTCACTATTTTTTGGAACACAGTTACACTAGCATATGTGTTTACAATGGAAAAAAGAGAAAATAAAGGAAGAAGGTTGGTAAAACTACTCTTAGTTATAAATTCTTCCATAGCAAGAAGGAGTAAGTTGTTTTTCCTTGGATCCTTCATCATCCTTTGTAGTAGTAAAGGTAGGCATATGTGATTATCCAAAAAACAAAAGGTAGGCATATGTTGCTTTCTTATTGGACAAGGCCTTGCCTCCTTATTCCAAAATGACAAAGTTGAGCTAGCAAAAATTGTACTTCATGTATATAGTGGGTTTTTTTTTTTTTTTTTTTCTAATGAACCGTGTACATAGTATTCTATGCATGTCTGCCTATGTACTAGTAGTAATTAACATACTCGATGATGCACTTGAACGCTGGTAGAAATGGAATGGAATCCAATTGCTACTTGCAAAATAACGATGAGAAGTTTCATTCTCTAGTGGCACCGGTGTGGTGCCAGCCAAAGATCTTCCGATGATAAAGTCAAATACTTGAGAAAAGAGGATAATATGAGAATAAAATTATATCTGAGTATGTATGTTTTTTTTCTTTCTCTTAAGAGTGGTTTTATATAGCCCCTTGAATTTGTTAGCCATTAAGGGTGCTTTTATTATGCCCATAATGCTTCTTAATGATAAATGGGTCTTTAATTGTGCTCCAACGGTCTTTGTTTCTATTTCTTCCTGTTGCTAGCAAATGGCCATTTAATGCCCATTAAACGCCCCCTTTAGCCATCTCTTAATTTATTCGTTCATGATGTTATGGACAAAGATAACTTTGGACTCATCAATTGCCCCTTATTCCTTAATCGTTCATAAACTATTGGACGATCCTAGGAATACGAGCAGTTTAAGTTGTCTCTTGGCTTACTCTAGCTTTTGATATTCCGTTCTTTTCTTCATTAATGCGACGTGGCGTTATTAGGCAAATTGTGGACACGTTTTGATCATTCATTGTGGGTTCGTGTTTTGATGCGACTCTTTGTTTCCCAAGCATTTTTCTTGGTATTTTAAGAAGCTTACTTCTTCTGCTGCAAATTTCTCATGTGTTCTTGGTTTTAAAGCTTCTTTTTCAGATACAATCTTCTTCCAACTTCTCTTTTCTTTATTTCTTGCCCTCATTAATGGTTAATTATTCTAAAGTTAGGCTTGCCTCTCCTTCTGTCTGTTTCTTTTTTGCTCGGTTAAGGGCTTTCCTTGAGTTGTCTAGTGGTTGTCGCCTAAAGGTTAGGCTTTTTGTTGCTACAATAGTGCTTTCAAGCCATTCTTGACTGAGCTTTTTCCTTTGATTCACCAATATTTGTCTTGGTTTCGATTAAAATCTAAAATGTCTTTAGGGGGAGGGGGAGGGGGAGGGGTGGGGGGGGGGGAATAGATACTAAGGTCAGATTGAGTAGTCTAGAGATTGGGTTTTCATCTAGTGATAAGGTTGTGGAGATGGAAATAGATATTGTGGCTTCCAAACCTTCGTCTTCTTCTCAGCCCCAAATTCTTCAAGCCCTAAACGAAACCTGTTCTTTGAAAGAGAAACACATAGGTTTAGAAAACGGTTCCAATTCCCTGATGAAACTGTAGTTCGTCTTCCACGTTCGAATAAGAAAGTGAGTGCTTTTGCTCATGGAGAAGTTTGCTTTTTGCAAAGTGAGCTTTTTGAACCGTCTTAGATTTCCCGTCCATCCATTCATCATGGAGCTTTTCCATTGTCTGAAAATTGCTCCAGGACAACTCGTTCCCAATTCTTGGAGAATTATAATTACTTGTATGTAGATTTGGATGTTCATCCATGAGGGTGACATGATCAAGGTGGACGAATTCGTTCATTTGTACCATCTGAAAGAATCTAACCAGTTAGGTTATTAAGAGCTTGTGTCTTAGGAGCAAAAAGCTAGGGTTATGGGTGATTTTCCTTCTTCCTTCCATAATTGGAAGTCTATGTACTTCTTTGTTTCTAGTTCTAGTTGAGAAACATCTTCAGATGAATTCTAGGGACATGTTCCCATGTTGCTATTTCGATGGGAGAAACCTTCACTTGGTGCGTCATCTAACACTTTTTTTGTCACATTTGATCATCTAACAATTGCCTTGACCTCTATTTTTGTTTCAGTTAAAATTCGTCCAAAGTTGAAAAGCCAATACAAGAGTCAAGTGCAAGCGGCATATGATTATTCCAAAACAATTGAGGATTTCAACAACTTTATTGATCCTCAAACGTTGTACCAGTATTTTCTAGGACATGAGCCATCTCCGCTCGTTCTTAAGGAAATTTCAAGAGAAGAGAAGACTAAGTGGACAAGCATTTTTTTTTTTTTACTTCGTCTAACCTTTATGTCTTCTATTTGTAGAGATGGCCACCCGTTTCACCAAAGACAAATATGCCCATGTCAAGGGAAGACAGAACAAACCCTTGGCCAATATCTCGTCTGATTTAAAGAAATGTCGTATGGAAGTTATTGGTTCTTCTGTTCGGACAACAATTTTGGAGGCTTCCTCTCGTCTTGATCCGACTGCTATCCCCCGACTGTTTCTTTGGAAGAGTTGACCCCACAGCCGAGAAGTGGAGATAGAGGGAAAGACAAAATTAGAGCGAGCATTTGGGAGGATGCTACCAATGCTGTAGGGAAGTTACGTCTAACGAGCTGAAGAGCTTATCCTCCATTTCTTCTAACGAGCTAGTGAGTCTTCATATTCACAAGCTAGCCCAAGTATAGTGCTAATGCTTTGTTATTGCCTTTTGCACATGTATATGCACACATTTTTTACTAACCTTTTTATTTCCAGGTATTGGGGGAATCCTTCCACATAACCATGGAGTATTTGGTGAACAAGAAGAAAGCTGTTTTGGCTAGCTCCAAGATTGAATCTCTAGAGGTTAAGATATCAAAGATGAAGAAGGATCTTATTGCTTCCATGGACGAATCAAACGCAGCGAAAGAGCGTCTAAAAGTAGTGACTGACGAACTCAAAGCTGAAAAGATGCTAACTGCCTAAAAGGATGATCAAATTCTAGCTGTCATCCTAAAGGTTGAGACGAAGAAACAAGTCGTTGTTGTTGGTTTTTAGTCCTCTGACGAGTACTTTGATATGCTATTTGATTACTACTACAAAGGGTTTGAGTTACGTTGTAGGTATATGATGAAGCATTTCCCGGGGCTTGATCTTTCTAATATGGACTTTAAAGCTATTGATAAAGAAATCCTTGTTGATAAGGTTGTTGCTAGGGCCACAGACACATTGGTAGGGCTATAGAGGGCGTTGGGGACGTCAACATGGACGATGCTGATAAGAATGTTCTCCCTGCTACTCCACCGATTTAAAAACCTCTTATTTGTGTTTTTCTTTTTCTTTTTAATTGTCTTGTTTTGTTTTGGGCCTTGAACAATTTATTTGAATGCTTGGGATTACCCCGTTTATGTTGGGCATTTGAACCATTGTCATTTTCCTTTGAATGCTTATTTAGATTGTTTCTCCTTGCTTTTTTTTTTTTTTTTTTGTAAGTGTTTGAGAAGACTAATAATTTGTCTTACGATCTACAAATTTGATTGTGTAGGACATTTTTGTCCGTCATGTGATTTATATTCCTTTAGAAATAATTCGTATCGCTTGCTCGTTGTATGATTTGCATTCCTTCTAGGGGAATTTATATCATTTTTTTTTATCATCGTATGATTTGTATTCCTTCTAGGGGAATTATTGTTGGGGTTTATGCCCTAAAATCTAATTTATTGACATGTTATAAATAATTAAATTGTTTAATTATATGAAACTATTTATAAATAAACTAATGGGACATTAACTTAGTCCACGAGATGTATAGTATGTGATTTATGTGATTTAGTCACAGAAGATATAAATCACAAGTTCTTTGTAAATTCAAAATTTTAATTCGTAGTCGGTGATGAAATTGAGCATTTCATTTGCGAAGACTATAACATTTCAACTAAGATGATTTATCTTGATCATGGAAGTGGAGACTTCTAGTTAATATGTTGATATGTTTTAAGAGTTAAGACATATTAAATTGGACCGCTGTGAGATTATTATTGTCCTAATGACTGTCAAATGAATAATAAATCTCACTGCTTCTATTTACATCAACTCTAAATCCTAAGAGAATAATGAACCTGATCGTGAGGTGTATATTGCTTTGATATATTAGAAGTTTGATATATTAGAAGTGAGATCTAAAATCACAATCAAAATCTCAGTATGTTGGGCAGCCGCATTTAATGTTGATGGAGCATATATTCTCAAAATGGAATTCATAATCTCTTAACGAAAATATAAAATATTCCCTTGAGAAAAGTTTAATGGGTTTGGTTATTCAGAGTGTTGGGCACAATCACTTTAGTAAGGAGTTACTAAAGGATTAAGCCAGGTACTTAAGGATTAAAATTTAGTAATCTTCAAAGTAGCAGTCAGCATTCTTGACTTTGTATTACTACGAATATTTTAATAAAGGGGTTGCATCTATAATAAAGTCTTGGGATATAATTTATTAATAAGGTTTAGAGTGCAATTATATTCATATAGTGGTATTGAATATAATTAATGGTAACTTTGGACTTGTCAAGAGTTGATAGAAAAGCCCAAGACCCATTGAAGCTAGAGTTTTATTTGTTCCATTTTGGTCCCACTCCAAGCCACATACTAAAACTCAATTGGAATGGCCTAAAAGGCTAGCCCAATTAGATAATTAGTTATATATAAGGAGAGAAACATATAGAATTTCATAAGGGGTTTTCATTAAGATCATATAAGGAATGAAATGGTTGTTGACATCCCATTTTGCAACCCGCATTTAACCTTACATGGAGGGTAAAAGGGTAAATTCACCTTGAAAATATGCATCTTGATTCTGATCATTAGACCCTTAATCTCATTTCACCAAAATGATCTTGATGTTGTAACGATCAAATCGACTGGTCATAAGCCCTAATCGGACCATCAGATTGAAAGTTATCATCAAACCAAGTTTTGATGGTCGAGATGCATTATCACAAATTGAGTCCGACTATATGTGATTATGAACAATTGATTTCAATTGGTTATAAGTATAATCAATTTGAGAACGATGATGTATCATAATTTGATTGGTTAGGATTACATTTTATAGTAGGGTTGCACACACTTAATTAACTAGATAGTTAAACATTAATTATTCAATGAGTAATTTTTGTAATTATCTTTTAATTAGCATAAATTTGGAACCAATTAAGTCTGAAATGGGAGTGATTGGAGCCATTTAATGTTAATTAGGAGCTAATTTGGGATCTATTAATGTTAATTGTGCTGAAACCATTTTCTAACAAATGACCTCTGCTCACTATTTCATCAATATCTCTCAGAATATTTTGAATCTGTGAATGAGATTAATTTTTCCAGAAACTAGACATCTGGGGCTTCAATTTGAGTACAAGAATGAGACAATTCCGATTAAAATTGAGTCAGATATGATTTTTCGAAGTTGACTCTACAAGCTGTTATAGCAGCTACGGGAAAACCGAATTTTGCTTATTCCTCACTCTCATCAATCTTCATATTTAATGCACCAAATTTCCCCAAATGCTAAAATGAGGTCTAGGTTCATGATTCTTTGTCAACCCTCATTAAATGGCCTTCCATTCATATTTCCTCCACCACTACTATATAAACCCTCCCTCTCCTTCATTCCAAGGCACACAAAAAACCTCTTCTCTTCTCTTCTCTTGAATTCTAGTGAAGTTAAGTAGTCTTATTATATCTTGGTCTTCCTAAGACTCAAGGTATTGAGTGAGACTCACTCTCTCTCTCCTAGCTCTTCTTTTCCTCCACCCTTAAGACCTCCATCAAGAGTCCCCTCATCCACCACATGGATCTTGCATGAAGGTATAATCCCCTTCCCTAACTGTTTGTTTATGTTGCCATGATGAGAATCTAAGATTGAAGCATGATAATATCCTTGAATATGTTTGAATGCTCTTAATTGTTCTTATGTGTTCTTCACATGTTCTTAGTTGTTCATCACATGTTCATGCATATCACTAGATTTAATCTTAAATCCACATCAAAAATATGAAAAACATGTTTGTTTAATAATTCTTTCAAATCCTTGAATCTAGGTTATCACTATCCACACACATTCACTAGAATTTATTTTTCAATCCAAATGTAATGCTTAATAAATTGAATTAGGGTTTATTGCATGCACACACATTAAATTCAACATATAAATTGATTGACATATTGGATGATATGATATGAATGTTGGCCACCATAGTCTAGAAGACCGATTTCACCGGGCAAGGTGGGTGCCTAACACCTTCCCACCTTGTAACATAGCCTCCGAATTTAGATCAAGGGTTAGTAGATCAAATGCTTATCCATGTAATTTTTGATTTTTAGATTGTAACTAGGAAACAAAGCCATGTACTTTATCTTAGATTGTATCTAGGACCAAAGCCATGTAATTTTCCTATGATCAATGTAAATTCAATTACAAATTAATAAAATGAGGAATTTTTCAATTTTGGTTTTCTTATTTATTCCAATAATTAAATAAGTGACGACTCCATTGTAAAACCCTTAATCTAAAGGGGAAAATATAACTAATTGAACCTCCATTTTGAGAGGCAATAACACGACCCCACCCATTCACGTGGGTTTGGCCCAACATCCTATAAAAAACGGGCCGGGGGTGCGGTCTCTCACAATGGTGTGTATGTAAGTGTAAGCCACTCTCTTATTCTCCTCTTGGAAACTGATTGAGAGACCATACTTCTTGGGCATCAAGTGGAATTTGAGTGAAGATTAAAAGTGTTACCAAGTACTTCTAATCTTTTGTTTTTGAATTTCACCACACCAAGGTACGCTCACTTGTTCTTAAATTCTAAAACTTACATAGTACATGTTATCAATTGCAAATGAAGTAAATCTGTTAATTTTCCGCTGCGTATGTTTTGTATGCGATACAAACATGTATTTTTCGAACAATTATATCATTTTTGGTCGTCATATAATTTGTATTTCCTTTCTAGAATTTATATAATTTTTTATCCTCATATGATTTGTATTCCCTTTGGGGGAATTTATATCATTTTTGGTCGTCATATTATTTGTATTCCTTCTGGGTGAATTTATATAATTTTTGGTCATCGTATTATTTGTATTCCCTCTAGGGAAATTTATATCATTTTTGCTCGTTGACTGAATTTTCTTCGTTGTCTATTTGATATGATTAAAACATACACAAAAAATGAAAAGGAAAACTACAATATTTTGTTTCCTATTGATGGTACCTCTTGAGGTGTTCAATATTCCATAGACAAGGAAGTGGTTTCCTGTCCATTGATTCCAAGTAGTAGCTTTTTCTTCTTGAGTAATTAGTGATCTTGTAAGGTCCTTCCCACGTTGGTCCAAGTTTGCCTTGTGTTAGGTCTTTAGTTGCTTGTGACACTTTGCGTAGTATTAAGTCTCCTAGTTCAAATCTTTTGAGTTTGACTCTCTAGTCGTCATATTTAGTCATCTTCTCCTAATACCTCGTCATTCTTTGGAGTGCATCGTCTCTTACTTCATCCTAAGACCGTCATTATTGCTTTTCTCATCGAATAATTGTTGGTTCCTCAAGTTGATTACTCCTACCTCATCTGGAATGACTACTTCTGTATTGCGAGATTGAACGAGATTTCTCATATGAGGTTCTAGCGATTGTTCGGTATGCCCACAAGACATTTGGTAGTTTTTCTGGCCATGTGCCATTTGCCCCTTCCAGTCGAACTTTAATAATCTTTAATAATATTCGATTTGTCACTTTAGTCTGTTTGTTGGCTTAGGGTGGCCTAGTGATGAGAACTAATTTTTAATGTCGAGGTTTGAGTAGAATTCTCTGAACTTGTGACTATTAAACTGTCTTTTATTGTTTGTTGTCTAAGATGATCACATTTGGTATGTCGAGTTTGCAAATGGTGTTCTTCCAAATGAAAGTCTAAATCTTCGCTTTTGTGATTGTCACTAAAGCCTCTGTTTCGACCCATTTGTTGTGAAATAATTAATGGCAACAAGTAGAAATTTATATGTTTCTTCCCCCGAGGCAATGGTTCGACAATATCAATCCCCCACTGTGCAAACAGCCATTGTCATCTTTTCTCTTGGTACTCTCTTGGCACTTATCACAAGTTTGGACAAGCTCGTGTGCTTCCTTGTGCATTGTTGGTCAAAAGTAACCTATCCTAATCATTTTCCCGATCAAGGCCCTTGCTTCAAGATGATCTCCGCAAATTCCCCCGTGTACTTCGCTGAGGATGAATCTAGGTTCGTCTGGTTTTACGCATTTGAGGTAAGGTTGGGAGAATCCCCTTTTGTAGAGTACGCCATTGAGGATGGTGAATCTAACTACTCTCTTCTTTACCTTCTTAGCTTCTTTTGGATCTAATGGCAACTCTCCATTCTTTATGTAGGAGAGTATCGAGATTGTCCAACTTTCATTGTTTTGGACAAAGAAAGTTCGGATTTCTTCTATGCTTGGGTGCTTCTGAATTTCAATCTTCTTGGATGGATGTTTCATCTAGTCTTAAGATGATGCGCACTTTGCCACTTCATATGTCTTTGCATTCTGGTTTCTTGGTACTTGTGTGAATTTTACCTCTTCGAAATCACTCATCATCTGATTTGTTAGCTTCAGGTATTTTTGCATCTGGGGTTCCTTTGCCTCATACTCGTGGTTGATCGCTTCATTGTTGGTTGCAGGAAACTAGAGTTGTATTCCATATTTCAAAATGCCATCATCTAGTGAGATGATGATAACACCTACCCCACCTAGCGCTTTCATGGACGATCCATCTGTATGAATCGTCCGTACATTTTCCTATTCCTGCATGTATTTATCCAAAGGAAATAGTAAATTTAGCAATGAAATCAGTTAAAAAATTATATATATATATATATATATATATATATATATATATAATTTTTAACTTGAGTAAAATCAAATTCGGGTTAGCTATATTTTTAACCCATTTTTAACTTGAGTAAAATAAAATTCGGGTTAGCTATATTTTTAACCCAAATAACCCTCGACCTTTCAGCTCATCGAAATCAACCCCAAAACTCCTTCCCCTCGAGGATTTTTGTCTGTCGTGTTATAAAAAGGACTGGCAGTATACCGAATGTCGTTCAACTAACCCTAGGAATGAATAGTCGTTTCTTTCTCTAAACTGCGTGTAGTTTATGGCATTGGTCAGGCTCATTGTCATTGGTGCTGTGCCCGTGCGTGCGGGTCCAGCATAAATTCGCTGCACCTCATTTTGCAGTGTTTATGATATGTCGTTTAACTTGGCCACCACTGTCAGTCAAAACCAGTTTTAATTTCTTGCCGTACCTACTGGAAAAACCCTGACCTCAAACTTGGGAGGAATTAGCAACCAAGTGAAGCTATCTATTCTATGGGATGCGGATAAGGTAACACTGTATCTTAAACCTAAGAGCCTTTCTTCATTTGTTACACATAATAGTTTCTTGTCCAAAGTTTTCTTCTTCTGACTTTGGCACTTTAAGGTTTCGGATATATATTTTATTTTCTTATATGCTTACAATGTATAACAATTTGACGAAGAGCCATACATTTCCCTTGGCTATTAGGATTTATTCACAACCTAGATGCTTCAAATTATTCCACATCTCAAAGCCCGAATCTTTTCCAACTGGGTTTCGTTCAAAACCCCAATTAAACCCCTGTGGGACCAAAACCCATGGAAATCTCCATTTGATGAACCGCATGAATTTTTCAACTTGTTCTCTTTATAGGACACTGGAAATGGGTGATATGGCAAAACCCAGAAGTGTGTCCAGTGGGTTTCGGCTTCGAAGTGGAATACAGTATTGCCCTTTGATAAGAGCTAGATGTTTTTCTAGTTCCTATGCTAGGAAAAGTGGCGAAAAGAATGATATGGTAAGAACTGGAAAATGTCTTCCTTGGTTAGCATCAAATAGAGCTAAGGAAGTAAAAGGGTCTACAAAGACGAGTCGTTCTTCTTGGGAGGAATCGGCAAAGAGGTTGGAGAAAGTGAGTAGTAAGTCTTCTTGGGAGGAATCAGCAAAAAGGTTGGAGGAAGCAACAACAATGAGAAGTGCCCATTCTTCTTGGAAGTCATCGGCAGAAAATTTTGTGGGGAAAAGTGGTAAATTGGCAGTGGGGAGTGAAGATGATAGGAATGGAATAGATATAGCGGAGGATCGGAAAAGTGGTTTTGTTGATATGGATGGAAGTTTTGAAGTAGATAATGAAGGAGGAGAAGAAATTGAGGCCATTGATGATCCAAGATGGGATAAGATTAAGCATAGATTCAGGGGAATGGCAGATGAAAAGGCTGGATCTGTGAAACCTGAGTTTCGGAGGTGGAATAAGCAGGAAAATTGGGGTAGAAAGACATGGAAAGAAGCTACGGAATCGACAGTACCTAAGATGGTTGGTGAAGGGATTTATGGGGTTGGTCCAGTTTTGGCTGCTTTGTCAGCTCGAAGAAGAGAATTTTATGCATTGTACCTCCAAGAAGGGTTGGATTTGAGTAATAATAACAGGAAGAAGAAGGACAGAAAAGGGTTTGAGAAAGTTTTGAGGATGGCTGAAAAAATTGGGTTAAGTGTAAAGGAAGCATCAAAGCATGATCTCAATATGGTTGTTGATAACCGTCCCCATCAGGGTCTGGTTCTAGATGCTTCTCCATTGGAGATGGTAAAAATGAAGGAATTGGAACCTGCTTCTGTCGAGGAAGACAAAGGTTCTCTCTGGATAGCCTTGGATGAGGTCACAGATCCTCAAAATTTGGGGGCAATCATTAGGTCTGCATACTTTTTTGGAGCTTCAGGAGTGGTGTTATGTGCCAAGAATTCAGCACCATTGAGTGGTGTTGTAAGCAAAGCAAGTGCAGGTGCTCTTGAGTTAATGGAGCTTAGGTATTGCAAGAATATGATGCAGTTCTTAGTTTCCTCAGCTGAAAATGGTTGGCGGGTTCTTGGAGGTTCAGTTGCACCAAAAACTGTTCCCTTGGATGAGGTTTTGCCAGGTGCACCAACAATTCTTGTTTTGGGCAGTGAGGGTACTGGGTTGAGGCCTTTAGTGGAGAGATCATGTACACAGTTGATTAGGATCCCTGGGAATATTCCTATGGATTTATCTACAGGTGGAGTTAATGATGTGGAAACTGCAGAAACAAATTCTGGGTGCTCAAGTGAAGAGTTCAGGTCCTTTCTGGCTGTGGAGAGCTTAAATGTCAGTGTTGCAGCAGGTGTGCTTCTTCATCACTTAATTGGAAGCAATTACAAGAATCAGTGCTACATAGGAGACAAGCCGACTGATGCACTTGAATGAGATTTCATGGCCCATGCCATTCATTTTGTTGTCTCAGTCTATTTATCTAAGTAGATTATAATTGTCTATCATTTTAGTTTTTCCTTATAATACAAGCATTATAACAAATTTTACCAGCATCTGTAGGATTTTATAATCAATTGGTAGTAGCTTCAAAGTTTTGAATGCCTCTTCACCTCTTGATTGGAAACATGTACCATTAAGAGTTGTAACTTTGGTCATAAGCAAAGTAATGGCCTTGGAGAAAGTCCTATGGCCTGACGCTAAATATGTCTCCTAAATTTTTTCAATATTTCCACCAATTATAAAATTTCCATGTAACATCTCTCCAATAAATAACTATTCCATAATATATGCTAATATTTTCCGACAGATCAAACTGCTATTAAGCTACGGTGTACTAAACCTAAAGCAAGTATTGCCTTAGCTTGGTCACTTCTTTAACTGTAAAATCTACCTCTATCAGCCCTTGAAGTTTTGTGATTGTTCTTGTCTTGCTCATAATCAGAACTGTTTGTTCCATATGCAATGATTTCTGATGTTAGTCATGCAAATATCATACTCAATAATTAAGTAGGTTGTTAATTCTTAAATTCTGTTCAGATAACTCCAAACGTGGTGTATCTAGAGCTATGAAAATGAAATATTGCCACACTGAACATCTTGTGGATTAGTTTTTGGAAGCTAAACAAGCCCAGCCTTGTTTAGCAAGATTGTTAATAAAGTGGGTTTGTGTTTTCGGAGGGGCTGGGCCCAGTCACCAATTCGGGTTCAAAGAAAAATTGGACCTTTAATTCATCCAAAAAGATGGAGTTTAACTGCCTCAGGAGCTGACTGGTTGCACTCTCCCATTGTACTTGAAGTCTTGGTTCAGCATTTCTAATCATATATATATATAGATTTCTTAATTTTGCTACAGTATTTACCATGCTCATTGCAGAAATTGAAGAGTCCTTTTTTTTTTTTTTAATGAATGCAATGTAATTGGCATATCTACTGTTTAAATCTGCCTTGCATCAGGTATGGGCATCCATGTTTTTTTAGCTTCGAGTCCTTCGACATTCATTAAAAAAAAAAAATCCAGTAGTCATATTTTGTCAAAAGTGTTGTCTTTGCCGGGAGGAAATGCATATGTTCTTCTTAGAATTCAATATCTCGCAAGCTGCCCCAGTTTGGTAGACACAAAGGACATGCAGTTGCATCTTCTCCAATTCATTTTGTAGTCCAGATCCTGAAATACAGTGCCCAAATACTTCTTCATATTTTTTTTTTTATTATTATTATTATCCAATAAATTGGAATCTTATTCAGGTGGGATAAATTAGGATAATGATCACAAATTGTAAGAGGAAGGGAAAGAGGAAATGGATAGATAAGAAACCAGTCTTACACTTGAAACCTGACGACATTTTCATTTAAAATAAACTTATTTTTAGACCCAAAATAAAGTAACTTATATAAAGCTATATAAGCCTATACCGATTATACCTTATTCCATGGTAATAAGTGATCTGTCGGATATATCATACATGTTCCTGTACCGTATGCCAGCATATTTGTTCCAGGTATGAGGTAACACTACCAACCATTTTGTGGTCTTTGATCCTGCATAATCTGTGGCCCACAAATATGGAAATATTGATGCCAATCTTCCTCATTATAATTCTTACGCTTCAATTTCTTAATGAAAGCGCAAAACAAGACTGTTTTTTACTGTTTCATAAACCACTGTGCCTCACATTTTGCATATTTTCGAAGTATTTCAGGATCTGCATGCTATTTGGGACTGGATTTTAGCGTAGAAATTGCATATTCCTCTCAGTCAAGGGAAACTCATTTGGGTTCTATTAAAAATTTTGTTGCCTTGATACAATTGGTAGGCCCGTGGGTTGTTAAATTTTATCATATTTTTACATTACAAGCTGTGTGCGTTTTCCTTCGATGTAGCTCGTATTACCATCAAAAAAGGAAATCGATAATTTGGTATAAATTAGTTGCAGTACATTTTTGGAATCAAGCTTGCAATGAAAATACAAGAATTCATTCTTCTTCTTTTTTCTTTTTCTTTTTTTAATAAATTCATAGATTACTATACTTGATACTTCTATACGTCAAACAATAGAATTCGGATTTCATGGCATCTGTAGTTATTATTAATGTTTGTTGAAGACACCGATAATCTCTTCTACCAAAAACAAAGACACCAATGATCTCTCAACCTTAATGAATTTTATTTTGTATGAAGGTACGTAACCAAACAAAGTGCTATTAGTGGGTTCCAGTTAACTCAACTGCTAAAGTCTCTGATGATTGAATAAGAAATCTGGGGTTCAATCTCTTGCTGGTCTGATGATCAAAAACTATCTTAGAAACGGACGCCATAGGTTGAAATTCTCTTTAAAAAAAAAAATAACAAAGTGCTATTATTCATTTTGTTTATCTTTGGCAACTTTGGCCAAAAATTGCTAAATAACCTTAATTTTTAATGTATGTAGCTAAACAATCTCATTTTCAAACTATGTAGCAAAATATCACTATTTTGGAACTTGACATTGCTAATGTTGACTAAAGTCAAGTTTTTTTGCATATTTTGCCACTTGAATTTTTTTGAAAATTCTGTGCAGAACTCATCATTGACATTAGGAATGTCGAGTTCCACTTAAAAATTAAGGCTATTTAGCCATTTCCCTCTCAATTTTGGAACATTCTTTAACTAATTAATTATTGGAGTAAACAAAAAATTCTTTCATTTACTGAGCATGGGGATATATTTTGTTTTCTCTTTTTTTGTTGTTGTTTTATGCATAAGAAATTTCATGATTAGATGGGACTTGCTGAATTTAGGATTTCCTCAGAGGAAATTATTTTCAAGAAACTAAGGTTAAGTTTTTTAAAGTCAAAAGACAATTAAAATTTAAATTAGCTTTTGATTGTATTATAATTTTACGCCACTTGTCTGATTTATTTTTCTTAATTTTTTGTGCTAAGCATGAAACCCAAGGAGATAATAACACACACTCAACCATTACTTTGAAATTAGTGTATAACTCCGTGCATATGCACGGTACATTTAAAAACAATCACAATTATTTATATATATATATATATATATATATATATATATATAAAAATGTTTGCTTATTGATTATGAATTAAAAAACAAATTGAAATTAACATTTAGAATAATAAACGTAAAAATAGAATTAGTCATGCCAAGATAACATTTCCTAAGGGACCAATCCCTTCACCAAAATAACTTGGAAAAAAGTTTGACAAAGACCATCTTGCTAAGACGTGTAGCTTTGTTAGCATTCCTATACACCCAATTAAACTCCAGCCGGTCAAATCTTGCATATAGCAATCTGACTTTAACAACAAAATTAACAGTTCTCTAGTGCACTAATTTGGATCTATTGGTCACTACCTCAACTCAAATTTTGGAATTACCCTCAATTACCACATTCTAAAGCCACTTTTGACTTGCTAATTTCACTACCCACAAAAAAGTTTTGGCTTCCACTTGAATAGGGACCTTAGTATTCACTTTTTTTGAGAAGGCAAATAAGCTACACTATAAGCCACATTCCATGGGTGCATGTAGGAGCTATGCTTCATACATGATTCTAATATCAAGTTCAACATGACATAAAATGACCATGAATGACAACATTCAGGAGAAAAAGTTGTCTTAAAAAATTTAAAACTCAGAGCTTGCCTTGAACTATGGATAATGACAATGCCTCAAGAGTCAAGGTTAAATTATGTAAATTTGATTTGCAAAGCTTAAGGTCAAAGATACAATTATCAAATGACATACGCCCACTATTATCCTCTAGCTCACAAATCAAACTTTAAAGTATCTTCTCTCTCAACCATGGCATTCACCCACTATTATATTATGCTATATGATTTTCATATGAAATATTTCTATATTCATTCATATGTGAATCTTCCAAACCAAAATTTGCTCATGAATTAAGACAAATAAATAGCTTTCGTTTAGAGCTTTCATTTGTTCCACTATATTTTCTGTTATATGATACCATTGTTTCTAGCAATGCTTAGCTTCATTAAAAGTCACACATAACTAAGTATATACTTTGAAGAGCATTACAAACTATGAAAAAAAACCTATTATAAAAGCTCATAAACTAAACAAATTTCTCTGAAGATGGGCTGAATTTGTAATTTTCCTATTTTTTTGGTTTGTTTGTTTTTGGATATGATCTTTTCAAAGATAAGTAACACTCATATGGAATGCTATATTTTAGCTATTGATGAATATTTACTGCTTTTGAGTGCCATCCCCCATTTTGGATCTAAGTAAATAATATCTCTCTATATTTACCTATTGAGAAACTAAATATATTTTTAATTTTTAATCGACAAATCTCATATACCTAACTGTATAAAAAACTTGTATTAAAGTCTGGTCATTGTTACTAATTGTATAACTAAATTCAACTATATATTTTTTCATTATAGATCTTATCTCATGCAATGTGAAAAATTTCAAGAAATACCACTTTCAACTTAGTGTCTCCAAAAAATAAGTCATGTACATTGGACTTGGAAGAAAAAGAACTACCGGTCTTGCCCAATCATACCCTTATATTCTTACCACAAATAATTGGATTACTGGCTTTGTTTATTGTTGAGGTGCAACCAAAACAAAAAAGGCAAACGACAACAACAAAATTAATAATAAATAAAATCTCCAAATAGCATTATAATGAAGTATTGTTTCCATTGATATGTGGGAATATCCTTTAATCAATTTGATATTGAGAGCTACCCACCCTTGGTGTATGGGGGTGCCCTTTAACCCAAGGACGAGGGGCAAGTTGAGACGGACTCCCTATATACACTAGAGCCACAAGACCCTATTGTCATTTGGGACAGACCACCAACTACCTCTCCCACCTAGCCAGTTCCCTCATATATTCAACTCCTTTAATGCCCCAACTTGGTTACAAGCTTACGTTACTAAGCTCGGCAATGAAGTATTGTTTCCAAAAGCCATATTTTTCGAACTCGTATGGTTGCCTATTTTAATCCTCATATGGGATTTAAGTTTCATTTATACATTTGAATATTGATATTGTTAAATTCAATGGTTAGTTATGAAG
This sequence comes from Quercus tomentella, assembly GCA_028535165.1. Lineage (NCBI taxonomy): Eukaryota > Viridiplantae > Streptophyta > Magnoliopsida > Fagales > Fagaceae > Quercus > Quercus tomentella. The sequence continues at coordinate 40,817,058 of JAPQVY010000155.1, forward strand.
CAAAAGAGTTGTTAACAGTATAAAAAATAAAAAAAATAAAAAAAATAAAAAAAATTAAAAAAAAAGTGAGAAAAGGAATTGACAATGTTTCATAAGTCAATGAATATAAATAGAAAAGGGGCTGCAAGTTTACTTACAAATTTGTTTGTTGTGCATTGGGGGGTTGCTGGTGCGTTATTAATAGTTGTTTGCCGATGGTAGCAGGTGGTTAGGGGTTGAGATAATATTTAGAGAAACATTTGAGAGAGAGAGAGAGGAGCTTGAGAGTTTACATAGAAGTGTCCAGATGAAATGTTCTTGTTTAGGTTATTTTTGTGGTCTTCTTGGTTTTTGTATTAGGTGTTAATGTATTATTTGTTTTGGCACAAAAATTTTAAAAATTTAGATAGGACACATGGTGCAAAATTGAGAATCCAATTAACTCACTTGACCCAAAAAAAAAAAAACATGTGGCGCAAAATTGAGAATTCAATTGAAATCTAATTGGATTTTCTCTCAACTTCACCTACTATTATTATTATTATTATTATTATTATATATAGATTTGTTCTTTTTAACTTTTATATATCTATAATCTATAATCTTACTTATTTTTATATGTTTCATAATATAGGATGACATCATGAGAATTTGTTATTTATGCTTCTTCTTAGGTAAGCCGCAATAAGTCATTGATAAAAATTTTGACCAACTACTTGTCATTGGCTATTGAATGCAAGATCATTTGGTCTTTAGGTATTTTGACAAATAATAATTAAAACTATTGTGTAAATGTTAAACTAAAATAATGTATTTATTAGCTTAATTTAGTATGAAAAAATTAAGGTTGTGTTTGGTTCAATGGAAATTGATTTCCAAAAAATATTTTCTGCATTTACGGGTGTTTGGGGCTATTGAAATTGTTGGTCAACTGGAAATTGTTTTTCGGTTGACTGTAAAATAAAGGCACTTCTGTCTAAAAATTGTTTACACTTTCATTTTTTGTAAAAACATTTTTCGCTTTACCAAAATTTATCAACTGAACCTCCACCTCCACCCCAACTATCAACCACCCAACCACCACCCACCACCAATGTTCTCGGTCTCCAATTGCCAAGCATTGTTGCAAGTCGTTGGCTGTCAATCAGTATTTCTTTTGAGAAAAAATTCTCTTTTATTTATTTATTTTATATTTGATTGGGAGATGAGAAAATGTGGGAAAGTAGTAAAAAATATTTTTTCTATAGTGTTTTTTAGGGTATTTTTTGGGAATTTATTATCTTTTTTTTAAAAAAAAAACCGATACTTAAAAATATTTTTCATATTTTTTTGTTGAACCAAACACATCCTAACTTCTTACTCACCATTGCTATTTCTAATATGATACGCCAAATTTAGCTCCACCTAAAAAATTATGAAATGCAATTTCTTTTACTGGCTTGTAGCTTTTTGAGTGTTTGATACATCAAATGATGTATTCACAAATTAGAAGTCTTACTAAACCAAAGGCAATTAGATTGATGAATAGTAATACATTCTCTTATATGTTGAATGATAAAGGGTGTGTTGGGGCATTACCAAAAAAGTGTTTTAGGCCCATAAAAAAAATGTTTTAGGAGCCTCAAAGTTTTTTAGAAATTGTTAGGTTTATTTTAATTTTAAATGCATCTATGAGTTACAAACTAGTCTATATCTATATCTATATATATATATATATTAAAAGCCAAAATTTAGAGAAAATCCAATTAGATTTTAAATGGATTCTCAATTTTGTGCCACTTATCCCATCTAATTTTTAATTTTTTGTGCCAAGTAGATTATTGAGTGTAAAAATCAAAGAATCCAAATCCAATTAGATTCTAAATTGGATTTCAATTGGATTCCAATTTTGCATCAAATGTCCGTCAAATTTTTTAATTTTTGTGGCAAGTGAATTATTGGGTACAAAAACGGAAGAGTCTAAATCCAATTAAATTCTAAATTATATATATATATATATATATATATATATATATATATTTATACCATGTGTAATTTGAACTGTGTAATTGTGATTATTTTTAATTGTACATATGCATATGCACAAGGTTACACACTAGTTTTATATATATATATATATATATATATATATATATATATATATATATATATATATTTTTTTTTTTTTAAAATTTCTATGTGAGTTAATGTTGTGCAAATGACGAAGAGTCTAATTAAATAAACCATAAAAAAAAACCCAAAAAAAAAAGAATAAACTCGCGTGTATATCCAAAAAATAAAATAAAATAAAAAAATAAAGAAGAAAGAAAGAGTAAAAACATATATATATATATATATATATATATATATATATCTATGGCTTAAACAATGTATAATTTGAATTCATATATGTGTAATTATATTGTTTTTAATTGTACTATGCATATGTACGGATTATACACTAGCGTATGTATATATATATATATTTAAAGTCATAATTGAGAGAAAATCTTTTCTTTTTTTTTTTTTTTGAGAAGGAGAGAAAATCTAATTAAATTATACAATTGAAGTCTAATTTTGAGGCATGTGTCCTAAAATTTTTCTTATTTTTGGTGTCAAACGTGAGACCACAATGTAAATGTTTATCATTGTACTTATTTACAACAACGTGAAAACCAAGGAGTTCAATATAAAAAATAAAAAAAAATAAAAAATTCGAAAAAGTGAGACGTCTCACAGAGTCTTCTAGGTTAATATTGCAAAATTTAAAGTTTATTTGCGTTATAGGAACTGTTGGAAGTTAATTGGGAAATTGAGGAGAGAGACTGAATTTCGGCAATGGCATTGCCGAAATTCAGCCAAAAAGCAGGAGAGAGAATAAGGATGCCGAAATTCAGCCAAAAAGCAGGAGAGAGGAGAGAGAATAAGGAAAGTAGGAGAGAGAAAATGTTGAATTTCGGCAATGGGATTGCCGAAATTCCACTGCCTAGTTTTCCTGCCCGCCTGCTGTGTGTCCGAGTGTGCTCGAGTGTGGAGTGCTCTTAAAATAAAAAAAAGGCAATGACGGCAATGTCATTGCCGAAATAGGGGAATAAAATTTTTTTTTTTTAAGCAATTGTGATAATGGTATTGCCGAAAGTGGAAAAAAAAAGTGGTTTCGAAATCTCTAGAAGAGTAAAAAACAGGTTTCATGTCCATAATATTTTCACAATAAATCACATATAATTAGTCCACAATATTTTCACAATAAATCACATATAATTAGTTATTATTAGTTAAAAAAATTTGTGACAACTAATTGTGGCAATGGCATTGCCAAAATAGGAAAAAAAAAAAATTGTGGCAATACCATTGCCGAAATAGGGAGAAAAATAAAAGTGACAAACTACTTGAGGCAATTGCATTGTCGAAGTAGAGAGAAAAAAAATTGGAAATACCATTGCCGAAATAGGGGAATAAAAATTTTTTTAGCAATTGTGACAATGGGATTGCCGAAAATGTGAGAAAAAAAAAGAGAGAAGGATTATGGCAATGGGATTTATGAAATAGGAAAACAAATTTCGGCAATTCCATTGACGAAAATGTGGGAAAAAAAAAAAGAAAGAATTGCGGGAAAATTTTTTTCCCTATTTCGGCAATAGCATTGCCGAAAATGTGAAAAAAAAAAAAAAAAAAAAAAGGAGAAAAGGATTACGGCAATGGGATTGCCGAAATAGGGGAAAAAAATTTTCCCCTGTTTCGGCAATACCATTGCTGTAAATGTGAAAAAAAAAAAAGAGGATTACGGCAATCCCATTGCCGAAATAGGGGGAAAAATAATTTCCCCCTATTTCGGCAATGGTATTGCCGTAAATGCAATACCATTGCCGTTTTCTCTCTTTTTTTTTTTTTTTTTTTTTTAATTTTTTATTTATTTATTTATTTACATTTACGGCAACGCTATTGCCGAAATAGGGGGAAATTTGTCGTAATCCTTTTTTCCACATTTTTCCAATGGAATTGCCGTAATCCTTTCTTTTTTTTTTCCACATTTTCGTCAATGGAATTGCCGAAATTTGTTTTCCTATTTCGGAAATCCCATTGCCATAATCCTTCTCTCTCTTTTTTTCTCACATTTTCGGCAATCCCATTGTCACAATTGCTAAAAAAAATTTTATTCCCCTATTTCGGCAATGGTATTTCCAATTTTTTTTCTCTCTATTTCGACAATGCAATTGCCTCAAGTAGTTTGTCACTTTTATTTTTCTCCCTATTTCGGCATTGGTATTGCCACAAATTTTTTTTTCCTATTTTGGCAATGTCATTGCCACAATTAGTAGTCACAAATTTTTTTTAACTAATAATAACTAATTATATGTGATTTATTGTGAAAATATTGTGGACTAATTATATGTGATTTATTGTAAAAATATTATGAACATGAAACCTGTTTTTTACTCTTCTAGAGATTTCGAAACTACTTTTTTTTTTCCATTTTCGGCAATACCATTATCACAATTGCTTAAAAAAAAAAAATTTATTCCCCTATTTCGGCAATGACACTGCCGTCATTGCCTTTTTTTTATTTTAAGAGCACTCCACACTCGGGCACACTCGGACACACAGCAGGCGGGCAGGAAAACTGGGCAGTGGAATTTCGGCAATCCCATTGCCGAAATTCAACATTTTCTCTCTCCTACTTTCCTTATTCTCTCTCCTCTCTCCTGCTTTTTGGCTGAATTTCGGCATCCTTATTCTCTCTCCTGCTTTTTGGCTGAATTTTGGCAATGCCATTGCCGAAATTCAGTCTCTCTCCTCAATTTCCCAATTAACTTCCAACAGTTCCTATAACGCAAATAAACTTTAAATTTTGCAATATTAACCCAAAAGACTCCGTCTCACAAAACACAAATTATGAAAAAAAAAAAAAAAAAAAACTCAATGGACTAGAAAGAGTATTCTAATGCTGACACGGTCGAACTCACAGTTCGTGATTACCCAATCGCATGTCCTTTTTCAGAAAGGTTCCTACTAACTTTGGCTGACAATAATAAAATCCCACACAAGATGCCACTTATCAATCATACCTAAAGAACATGAACCTGAAATATATGTTTTTGAGTTTTTTCTTTTTCTTACTTCTGCTGTTCTTTTGAGTGTTTAGGCCCAAAGGAGCAGAGAATACTCTACAAATCAAACAACTTAAAGATATAAACTAGCTCGCAGGGAAACCACCCAGTGCCGCTACCCACTTCTACTTGGGCTGAGCTTAATAGGAGCAAGAGACTTGGTGTGTGTTTGGCAATAGATTAAAAAGTCAATTTATTTTACTATTTAGTTTATTTTTGCTACTATTCATAGGTCCACAACACTTTTTGGTACTATTCATGAGTCTCACTTTACTATTTCAGCTAACTTTTACCTTTATCTATAGTATTTTCAGCAAAAAGTTTTCAGTTTCAACAAAATAAACGGATCCCAAACAGACTCTTAGTGACAATAACCAAAATGAAATATTATATTTAATCGAGTTTGATGTCTTTATTATTGGTTTTGGCAATTCAATAACCTCCACTGGATTCTTCGGTAGTGGTGTCTTCAATATAATCAAGGTAGGAAAAATTAGATTAAATTAAATTATTGTCGCTTCAAATTTAGGGGCATGTTGTTCAAATAGTAGTGATAATTATCATGGTTTTCAATTATATGGTTCTGTTTCTTCATGCCTATTTTTAAATAAATTTAGTAGGTGATTGCTAAAATAGTTGTTGATCAATTGAAAAAAAAAAAAAATGAAAAAAAGTTCGGTGAAGTATTTTGTAATTTGTATGATCCCTAGATCACTTAGGTAAGATAACTTGCATCACCATTGTTTGAATGTCTCCGTCTGTACACACGAGTTACAACCTAGTTGAGTTAATGGGAGGGATTGAGAATTCAAATCCATCAACACAATTTCCATGTACAAGTCATGGATTCATTTGTATCATGGTTCAATCATCTATGCATTGGACGTTTTGTTTACATGCCAGCATGCAATCCAGAGAACACAAAACCATTTGTAGTGGCTTGTACAAATATGTTGTAAGGTAATTGCAGTTTTAGATATAATGATACTTTGTGGCATGTGAGAGTATTTTTTTTCCTTAATTCTAAATTATGATTGCATGTAAAAGACTAAAAGTAGGCAATAAAACTAACCAAAATTTTTATATGTAAGTAGAAACTTCACTTAATTAGGCTTATAAGCGCATTCACAATAAGGATTGTTAAAAGCCAAAAAAGTTATTTTTTAGCAACTCATTCCAAAAACATATACTATAACAAGGGTGCTATTGCTAAAATATTTGGCATCTGAGCTATAGTAGACAGCCAAAGATGATAGTCTACTGTAGCTAAGAGTTATAAAAAAATAATAATATTTTATTTGTTTCAGCCCTTTTCACGCGCCCCTCTTTCTTTTTCTCTCTTCAGCCTTCTCTTCTTTCTTTCTCTTCAGTCTCTTCTCCTCTGTTTCATCTCTATCTCACCCTCTATTTCATCTCTTTGTTTCATCTCTCTCTCTCTCTCTCCACCTCTCACCACCGCCTTGCCACCAAGGGGATCGTTTTTCTACTCCAGATTAACACTGGTGTTGAGATCAGCAACAGCTTGGGCATGCAATGGCGGTAGAGATCGTCTTTGGTGTTCTAGGTTCGTGGGTTATCATAATCGGGTTGCAAGTTGTTGAGATTGGTGGGTTTTGTGGCTTGTGGGAGTGGGTGGCAGTGGTGGTGGGTTGCGGTTGTAGCTAGTTGTGGTCTTTTTGCTGGGTGGTCATGGTTAATGATGGTGTTGTTGGGTTGATCATTGTCGTGGGTTGTTGAGTTCAATGGTGGATTTGGGTGTTTTGTCGTGGGTTTAAATGTTTGTGAAATGGGTTTTACCTATGGGTATGGTTGTTTTGTGGTTGTGGGTTTGGGTGTTTGGCTGTAAGTGTGAATGTTTGTGGTTGTTTTATGGTTGTGGAATGGCTTTGGTGGGTGTATGTGGTTGTTTTGTGGTTGTGGGTTTGGGTGTTTGGTCGTGGGTGTGACTGTTTGTGGTTGTGTAATGGCTTTGGTGGGTATACGTGGGAAGAAATTGTTTATATTATTTTAAAATGTTGTATGCTAAAAATAGAACCTTTGATGTTTAATATATTGTAAAGTGAGATGTTAAAATAGATAAAGTAGTGTTTTGTGGGTTTTGTGGGTTGTGGGAGTGGGTGGCAGTGGTGGTGGGTTGTGGTTGTAGCTAGTTGTGGTCTTTTTGCTGGGTGGTCATGGTTAATGATGGTGTTGTTGGGTTGATCGTCACCGTGGGCTGTTGAGTTCAATGGTGGATTTGGGTGTTTTGTCGTGGGTTTAAATGTTTGTGAAATGGGTTTTACCAATGGGTATGGTTGTTTTGTGGTTGTCGGTTTGGGTGTTTGGCTGTGAGTGTGAATGTTTGTGGTTGTGGTTGTTTTATGGTTGTGGAATGGCTTTTGTGGGTGTATGTAGTTGTGGTTTTGGGTGTTTGGTCGTGGGTTTGACTGTTTGTGGTTGTGTAATGGCTTTGGTGGGTATACGTGGGAAGAAATTGTTTATATTATTTTAATATGTTGTATTCTAAAAATAGAACCTTTGATGTTTAATATATTGTAAAGTGAGATGTTAAAATAGATAAAGTAGTGTTTTGAGATGTTAAATGTTAAAAATTTTGACTCCCTTAATGTGAATACTCTAAAGTAACCAAAAGGTCTTTCTCAAAACCAAAAGGCCTTTTTTTTTTTTTTTTTTTTTTTGCAGAGAAATGAAATGGATGAAATTTTGAACACTACAATGCAAAGCCTTTATAAATCACGAAGCGCATCAAAAGTATCGTAATTCAACTGACTTCTCTTGGTATTTTTTAATAGAGACATCTAGGATTCAAATATCACTTTTTTTTTTATTGTATCTATTGAATTAATTAAAAAAAAAAAAAAAAAAAAACCGCAAATCCCCATGGGGTAAATAAGTGACCTACAAAAGAGGACTTGGGAGCCCAAGAGCCTAGCTCCATTGGACTATCTTTTTGTCAATATTTTTAGGAGTTGGCTTGCATCATTTCATTTAAAGTAACCATAAAGATTAAGCTGTAAAAATGCCTATGGATACTTCACTTTCATTTCGTTTGCAAAACTAGTACTTGATGGGACCTTTTAAGTTGACAAATGATTCCAGTGCTAACATTACCGGACTAACCTAAATACCAGTTCCTCAAAAAAAAAAAAAAACCTATACCTAAAATTCAAAAGAAAAATAATTGCAATTGCGCCGGAGTTGTTAAAACTTAAAATAGCTTTTTAGTTATATTAACAATTTTAGTGTGAATGCTCTTAGGAGTTAGGAGTTGGCTTGCATCATTTTCTTCTTCCCGCCTTTTCAAACAAAATGCGGTTTGAGTTGTTTACGTATTACATATGGACTCTTAATTTTCTTATCTTTATAAATATAAATATGAACTACATCAACAAAAAAATATGCACATGGGATCCACATCAAGTTTGACATGGACATATGGTGAGTTACACATTGACACATGGCGAGTTTGCTTCTTTTTATAATTAAGATTTGACACTAATAAGGGAAGAAGAAATTCAAATTATTGACGTCCATTTTATAATAAATTCACTTCATCTAATTCAAATTATTGACTTTGGTTTGGGTGAGCTCACTTTACCTTCATGTGTTTGAATTTTGAACAAGAATAAGCACCTTCAATGGCAAAATTTGCCTTCTTCTGCATTTATTAATTTGATTTGATATGTCATAATTTTTTTTTTTTTGTGTGAAAAAAACATGTCATAATATTTAAATAATCAATAATGATACAAATTTTAACTATTTCTTTTTCACAACTTCGAGATGACACATCATTTTGCCATAAATAAATAAAAACCATTGAAATGACATATTACGATTTGTATAATAAAGATTGTATTAGTGGTAATTCATATAAAAACAAGGTATGAATCATATTTGATTACCTTAACACATGAAAAGGCAATGGTAAATGTCTTTCACCAAAAGCTATTAGTGTTCAAGTTGAAAAAATTAGAGGTAAGATTGTCTATCAATCACCTTTCTCACATATCTCGTAAAATAAAATAAATAAATAAAAACAATTTTGTATTTTAGTACAACCTTTAATAAGTGAAAAAAAAAAATAATGTCCTTATTTTTGCCTATTAAAGGATTGGAGATGGCTGTGTTTAAAATGAATCAAAAAAAAATGGAAGAGGAATAGACATTCAAAGATTAAAGAGCTCAAGATTATTGGCCCTTAGAATTTGAGGTTGTTTTCATTTTGACTCTTTATGTTTGAAAAAAAAAATTGGCCCTTCATGTTTGATTATATTTTCATATTGATCATGTTTTCCATTTTTGTTAATAATCTGTTGACACCTGGCATTATTTAGGTGATGTATTTTAATAGATGACACTTATTTAACCATCATATTAATGACAAAAAGTGTCCACGTTGCTTGGGAAGGAACTTAGATGGGTGAAGTGACCTAATGGATGATACTTCTTTAGCACTTAGGGCATGTTTGGTAGATTGTAACGGTAATTACATAGGAATAGGAATATATATTACACGAAATACAAAATGTTGTAATGTAATACTTATAACTATTCATTTGTTTGGTGACAACACAATAATAGAACTCTGAAGACAACAAAATGAAAGCATTTTAAATCAAACTTAAGATATATTTTAGAAAATATCTTACTTATATAATTATATTTCCTAAAAAATAATATTTTTTAAGTTTGAAAGAGAGATTAGTTATTTTTTATGATTTTTATTTTCATAATTGTTATGTGCATATGAAAAGTTTGTTTATTTAGAAATAAATTAATTGTATAAATTAATACACCTAATAAGAAATAGTTATTACATCCATTTTAGAGATGAATAATTATTCCTCATTTTAAAGAATAGCTATTTATAAGGAATGATTATTTTCTGTAATAAAAACATAATCAAACTACTGAATAACTAAATCATAAGAACAATGGAAAATTATTGTGTATTTCCAGAGTACAATATATGCGTACTCCTTCCTCTCACATGAATGGTGAGTCTTACTAATTAAATTTCAAGAACAACTATTGTATTATAGTGCCTATTACAGTTTACCAAACATACCCTTAATGGAACCTAGCTTGTTTTCATATAATAATATAAAAGGGTTTCAAGAGCTTTGGGACGAGTGGGGAGTGGGGGGGCATGGCTTCCCAGGCCAATGCATGCCTCTGCCCATACTTAGACGACTATCTTAGTCGTCTATACGTTAGAGCTGGCCTTAGGATTTAGGGAAGAAATGTTTCAAATTACGAATTTAGTAATATATTGTAATTATCTCAAAAAAAAAAATTTACATAAATATTCACAATTGATGTGAAAATGTCCATATTTTTAAAATGTTTACATTTAAAAACATGAAAATGAATGTAAAAAAAAAAAAAAAAAGTATCATTATTTCGAGAAAACAAAAATTAAACAGTAACATGATATTATATGAAAAGATAAGCGCATGAACAGTAAAAATTTGGAATTATTTTTGTCTTTTCTGAGGCATAATGGGTTTGGTGCCTTGGTGGCTTTCTTGAACCAGCCACCCTTTCTTAAATAATTTCCCCCTGTTTATAAATAAAATTTTTTTTGTCCCCCGTCCATCCCTATCTTTCGTGGATGTTTTCTGATGCCCAGGTTCGTGAGTCGTGACATGCTTATCCAATAAATTGATGGAAAATCGATGATGTTACCTGCACATTTATTACAGAATATAGATAGAGCATCAATATAGAGAATAGGTTCCTATAGGCTATAGTACATCACCTTGACAAGGAAACGGCTGTCTCTTTGCACCCACAGGGCCACAATGGTCATTTTGCATGACGCTGCACATATATATGGTCCCCAAATTCAAACAATTTCACTATTCAGCAAAAAAAAAAAAAAAAATCTTCAAACAATTTCACAGTGATTTTTTACCTTTAACCGAAAGTGTAAGACACAACAAACAAGTCTCTCTTCTCCCAAAAATTAATAATAATAATAAAAAGATGAAGAAGACATAACAAGGCTCGAGCCGGTTAAGGTCAATCCGTTATATACCTTAAATATTTATTGTAGCGAATTTTACTTTCAAGTGCAAACAAAATAAATAATAATATTGTAGTACAAGAATTGTCACCCTAGGTTTGTCAATGAATAGCCTAGGAATTAATCTTAAAAATAGTCTAAGATTTAAACTCCACTAAGTACGATTCAAAGGATTTATTGTAATATACAAGGCTTAATGTTGGTGCAAAACTTTCTATAAAAAAATGTTGGTACAAAATGCTACAATATTTAATAATAGAGGTGTAATCATATATGGATTTCCATGTTATGATCCTAGTATTTCATATGAATTAAGGCTGTGTTTGTTTTGGGTGAAAATCACTTCCAGAAATCATTTTCCCCCAAACCCGCATGTTTGGCTGTCACGAAAAATGATATTTTTCGGAAAATGACTTCCGGTTGACCAATATTTTCACCTTTGACCCGGAACTGATTTTCTCCCCTCATTTTCACTTCAAAGCATTTCCGGAAAAAGAGAGAGAGAGAGAGAGAGAGCGCGCGCGCGCGAGAGGAGAAGAAACATTCCAGTCAGTCCGACGATCGCCGGCGGACTCTGAGTTCCAGGCGGCGCCGATCTCGCGAGCTCCAGTCCGACGATCGCCACGAAGATCGCGATCGATGATGCGATCTCGCGAAGCGTCGATCGCGATCTCGCCTTCGCAAGATCGCGCCGTCGCGAGATCGCGTAGTTGATCGCGATCTTGCCTTCAACCGAGATCGCGATCGACGGCGCGATCTCGAGAAAAATCGATCGCGATCTCGCCTTCGCGAGATCGCGCAGTTGATCGCGATCTCGCCTTCAACCGAGATCGCGATCGACGGCGCGATCTCGAGAAAAATCGATCGCGATCTCGCCTTCGCGAGATCGCGCCGTCGCGAGATCGCGCAGTTGATCGCGATCTCGCCTTCGCCTTCGCGAGATCGCGCCGTCGCGAGATCGCGCAGTTGATCGCGATCTCGCCTTCGACCGAGATTGCGATCAACGGTGCGATCTCGCGACGCGTCGATCGCGATCTCGCGACGCGTCGATCGCGATCTCGCCCCGTCGCGAGATCGCGCCGTTGTAATCTCGCGCCGTTGATTGCGAGATTACGCCGGCGAGATCGCGATCTCGGATCGCGATCGTTGATGATATTTTTCTTGGGTTTGTCTTTTCCTTCTTCTTTTCCAAACATCAGAAAATATTTTCCGGAAAATTTTTTGAAATGCAACCAAACACATGAAAACATTTTCCTTTCCGGAAATGGTTTTACACGAACCAATCACAGCCTAAGGCTGTGTTTGTTTTGGGTGAAAATCACTTCCGGAAATCATTTTCCCCCAAACCCGCATGTTTGGCTGTCATGGAAAATGATATTTTCCGGAAAATGACTTCCGGTTGACCAATATTTTCACCTTTGACCCGGAAATGATTTTCTCCCCTCATTTTCACTTCAAATCATTTCCGGGTCACGCAAAACATAGAGAGAGGGAGAGAAAAAACGCAGAACACAACACAGAGAGAGTGAGAGAAAGAACAAAAAAACCATCGCAGAACACAACACAGAGAGAGCGATTGAAAGAACGAGCGAAATCAAGCCAATGAGCGAGATCAAGCCAACGAGCGAGAGATCAAGCCAACGAGCGAGATCGAAGCCAACGAGCGAGATCAAGTGCGAGAGCTCCGATCGATCCAGCTACCGAGAGCTCCGACCCAGCCAACGAGCGAGAGAAAGAACGAGAGCCAACGATCCACAAACCAACACCGATCTACCTCACGCCGGTCACGCTGAGCTCAGCCAGACGATCACCGCGCCAAACGCCGATGCACTGTCACCGAACCCCCACCTCCGTAAAACACACAAGTCCAATCCACATGCACATCGGATCCGATGTGCATTTTATATATATATATATATATATATATATATTTATTTATTTATATATCTTCTGAAATAAATATATATATAAAAATATTTATATATTTATTTATATAATTATTTACTTTTTTTATTTAATTTTTTTAATTATCCATTTTTTATTTAAACTGTGTTCATGGATGTTTAAGGGGATCAATGTGTAGAACTTGGTATTGTGATTTTGCTGTGATGGAACCACTGTTCTGTGTAGAATTTTGCTGTGATGTTGAAGAATAATGTTGGGAAATGTTGGTGCTGTGAACTTGATAATGTTGGTGCTGTAAAAGGAAGTCATTTTTCGTAAAATGTTTGTACAAACCAAACACCGGAATTGATTTTCCGTAAAACGAATTCCGACATAGCCAAACACCTGAATACATTTTCCTTTTCCGGAAATTAGCATTTCCGGAAAATATGTATTTTCCGGAAAACGGTTTTACAGCAACCAAACACAGCCTAAGTATAAACTTAAGAGTATTCGCATCAGGAAATTCTATCCTATCTTATTTTACTATCTCAAAAAGCCACTTTATCAGTTATACAATACCATTTACAACACACTCAACATCTCAACTTTTATTTTCCTATTCTACTCATTAAAATAATATACCCCAACTATTCTCTCCCATCTCTCTTCTCTCTCTAATTTTTACCTCTCTTCCACTGAAACCAAACCACCTCCACCGTCCAAAAAGCCTAAAAAAAAAAAAAAAATCACCTGCAAAAATCAATACAAATCAAACCCAGAGCCAATACTTCCACTGCAAAAAACCACTTGAAAAAATCCAATACTTACACTGTCGACCCAACCGCCACAACAACTCCACCAATCTCCAAAGAAATCCAGGAAATCGTGGCCCACCAAGCGAAAAAACCCAGCCACCACCACACAAAACCACCACGGCACTAGCTAGCAACCACCACCATAATCACTGTACCCAACACCATGCCACCACCATTCCAACCACCAAAACCCACGCCGACAACCTTAGATGAAACCCATGCCGACAACCACCAAGAGAAACCCATGCCGATACGAACCCATGCAACCCACGGCAAACCCACAGCCCAACGCCAATCTCCACACCCCAACGTCGATCTCCACACCACACCCAAACACCAATCTCTACGCCAAACGTGATCTCCACGCCACCACACTGATCTGCAACGAGAGAGAGAAGAGAAATAATGAGTGGGTGGTGGCTTGTCATGGCCGGTGACAATGGGTCAGGCCATGGTGTGGTGGCTATGGAGTTTTGAGTTTGAAGAGAGGGAGTGAGTGAGGACTGAAAGGAGAGAGAGAATCAGAGATTGAGAGACGGAGAGAGAGAAGTGAGATAGAGAGTGGAAGAGAGAGAAATGCCAAACTGAATAAAATAATATTTTTGTTTTTAGAATTGAGTTACAGTGCAATTCTACATGTAGAATTGCACTGTAGCATAATTCCAAAATTTTTTACAATAGTAACAGTTTAGAAGACCGAATGCTGAGCTCTTTTGGGCTTGAAATGCCAAATTTTCCTTACATTTGGCATTTGCAATCCCCAGTGTGAATGCTCTAATCATGTGTTTATAAGTCCTTGGGCACCCTCTCCTCGCAAGCCGGTTTTCAAATGTGAGTTCTATCTATGAGTTTGTAACATTTCACCATAAACATATTCTTTTAGAATCAAACAATGTTAATTCTTTTTCTTTATTTTATTCTTTGTAATTTTGTATACATTTTATTCTTTTCAAAAAAAAAAAAAAATTATTTCAACAAAAAATGGAGCAATTTAAGTAACCATATTAAAACATAGACTTGAATCACTTGATAGACTTTATTGTCTATGTATCACTTCCCCAATAAATGAAATTACAAGTAGAAGAAAAATATAATTTAACTATATTTCCTAAATTTCATTTAATTAAACCTAACATTCCAATAATCCGCAGAAGAGTTATTAGGCTATTGGCCCTCTCAATCCACTTGTTACAAATAGAACCAATCTGAATGAGTTAGAACTTAGAACTTAAAAAGAACTGCCAATCATGCATCCATTAGGAATCGTAGTTGTAAGTGAAGAAGACTGGTAGGTCGGTCATACAGTTCTGTTATAGTACTTTCCAAATCATAAATCATAATGATAAATCGTACCTCACCAGTCCCAGGAAAATGTTTCAAATTGCGCAATGGCCATGGGCCACGTGGTATGGTGAACTCTATCCCTTCCTAACATGGGTTTTGAACCGCAGAGCTGGCAAAACCATGTGAACGAGGCACTAATATATGCCTTAGTCGAGACACAAAAACATTTACAAATTTTTTTTCATGATAACTGAGTTGACAAACTTTTAAAGGTTCTTGTATAATTATATAGACACAAACTGAGTTACTAATTTTTACTAACATAATTCTTTTATTTGTCATTAATAATTTGTCACGTCAGTTAGTCAAGTGTGGATTTATTTATTTATTTTTTTTTGTTGATAGGCTTTCTCTTTTCAATTTCCAATTCCTAATATGGTCCATCACGATTAGCAAAATAATAACATGGTCCATCACTTCCTTGTGATAGCATCTTAAGCTAAACCAGTTCATTGACAGCCCATTGCTTGACAAAGAACTTGCTTCCTATTCCACATTTTCAGTGTGAATGACAATTACGATGTAATTGGCTCCGTGGTGCCACCCCTTTGAGTTGGTCTAAGTAATACTATAATGATTCCAAATTTTATAATTCTGTCATTTATATTTTATAGGACAAAGTTTAGCTACAAAATTGGTTGTAACTTAAGGCTACAAACTCACTTAATAAAATAAATATTACAACATATTTTGAAAATTTAACCATTAAATTGCATGTTCTTTATACTCTTAATACACATGTTAAATTTTGTGTCAATCGGATATTATTTATTATATGATCTATTAGCTTATATTTTGTGCATAATTTTAAATTACAAAAACTTACAATTTAAAAAATGTATTGATGACATAGCTATTGATATTTAATTTTCTTGAAATTTTGCAAGCATGGAGGATATAAGAAGAAGATGTAATCCAATGGAGGATTTGTCAAAATTCACCTCCAATAAAAAGATATTAAATAAGTTTGTAGCCTAAGATTACAACCAATTTTGTAGCTAAATTTTGTCCTATTTTATATCTATTTAAAGAAAAAATACATAATGCTTTTATGCAGTAGGCATTTCTACTTGTATTGTGTAGCAAGTGAGTTTGTCAATTAGTAGATATATTGATATATAGTGTGCGTTTGGGTCCGGCTGATGCGTTTGCGTTTGCATTTTTCTGTTCTTTTTTTTTTTTTTTTTTTTGCACGCGTTTGAGAGACCAACACGGCTACTGTTCATGCATTATTCATAAACAGTAGCCGCAAAGTTTGACTTTTTCCACATTTTCAGCACAAATTTTACTGTTTACGGATCCACAAATTTCACTTTTCAGCAACTTTTTTATTAAAAATGGGTCTCACAGTACTATTCACACATTTAAAAATTATTTTGCTACAATGTTTTTCAGTTTTCAGTTTCAGTTTTCAGTTTTCAACTGTATCCAAACGGACCCATAGTCATATTATTTATTTATTTTGCTAAATACAGTCATGTAAGGTAGAATTGAACAAGTTACCAACCCTTTCAAGCAATCAAGCTCTGTTCTTTTAAAATGTCTATGAACTTCTTTACTAAAATGGGTATTTTCCTATCCTAGGGATTAAAACTTATTTTTTTCAGTCACTAAAATAAAATTATTTTAGCGGATTCCCTAGGTGTATCATGTATGCTTCTAATCCTTCGCAATGTAACAACATGTTCACGTAATAATTATTTATAGCTCTTGTTAAATGTTGAAAATATTTTTAAAAATATACGAACATCAAACAAAGTAGCTTGGAATCCATTCAGGGGAAAGAGGAAAAAAAAAAAAAAAAAATCTTAGCTTGGAATCTGATTACACTCCACCCCCACGGATCCACATGACTATTCCTTAAGAACAAATTAAGATATATTTAAAAATATATCCCTTAAATAGATTTTATAATTGGTTTGCTAATCGATCGCTGTTGTTCCCAAAGTCTAACAACGGTTTCTTCCAACATCAACACACCTAATATTCTAGTAAAAAACAACATATTTTCAATGCAATGTCGTACACGATTCAAGTATGTTTATGCTCATAATAATAATAATAATGTTTTGGCCAACTAAGTAACGCACTCAAATATTTGCTACTGCCACGGTATGCATATATAATGAAGATGTTAAATACATAAATGGCCAACCTAACTGAAACTTTATAGCATTAATAAGCTCACTAAAGAAAAGGGGAGACAGAAAAAAAATAAAGTGGTTAATCAATTTCTGTTAGTAAATCAAATGAAAAAGAGTAATGACACAGCCATAAACTATTTTACAACATTTTTATAAACTGTTGATATGGTCAGTTTCTTATTGGTTTTCATCTAGGTATGCTATTAACATCACTTTTTCATTTACCAATAACTACTTACCACATCAGCAATTTGTAAAAAATTTTGTAAAGCAGGCTTAAATGAAAAATCACTTTCTTTAAAACCATATTTATCCTCACTAGAATCAGTTTGCTCAAGAAAAATAGGTAAATCATCTTTAGGATAGAACTAAACCTCCCAAGAGAATTATGTGAATTTCTTTAAAAGTGTGCAAAATTTGTGAAATAAAACTGAATTTGAATGACTATATATAAATAATGAAGACATACCATTAAAACTACACATTTTGAAAGGTTGCTTATGCAGGGGCATAAATTTTAAGACTCTATTACGAATATTACTAATTGTTAGAAATGGGCGAAAATTATATCAACTTATTTTTATGCAAAATTCTACATAAAATAGTTATTTTGTTATGATATCACTTGTTCGAACTTAATTCTGCTCTAGTAAACATTTTAATAAAATTATAAGACATTTGGCATAAATGTCCATCATTCTCATGTCATTTTCTTAAGTGATCACTATGTCGAGCAAAATTCTCAGAATATGTATTCTTTCCCTCTAAATCTTTCTTTATTCTTCCACTTTTAAAATAGGATCTACACACACTCTTATTTTTTGAGTTGGTCCAATGCAATGAGAGGATTTTAGTGAATTTCTTGTGCTATCTCTTGTAGTTCTTTGCAAGGTTTGATTTTTAGTGAGTTTCTATGGCGGCACATTCATATGGAGTTCAACTCACAACTTTTTACACAAAGAGTCCTTTGGGAAGAGTGAAACTGCTTGCAAGTTTATAATTATTTAATGACCATAATGAGGAATGGTGCACAAGTGACGTGGTCCACCATGAGAACTGTATAATTTCTCCATAATGAGTATGTTATATATATATATATACATATTTTTTTTTTTTGTTGCATTTTATCTTAGTTTTTTTTTAAAAACAAATTAACTATCTAAGCATTTGAAAATAAACTAACTTTTAGTTTTTTTTATTATCACATATTTAGTATATAAATCTTATCTCTTTAGATAAATACTATTCAGATAAGTTATTTGAAACTACAAGCTACCCAAATGGATAAGCATGTATGTCATCTTTCTTTGTAAAGAGGGGGAAAAATCAACTTCATCAAAGTAAACCGTATGCATGGGAGAGATGAAGCATTCAAAGTTGGAAACTTGGCATATTAAGAAATTGTAGTGTAATGTTAGAAATTTAGGCTCGAAGAGTTTTTTTTTTTATTTTTTATGATTTATTTTCAATTTATTAAAAAGAAGAAAGGTTTAAGTTCACCTCCTCATTACAATAGTTATTGAACTATAAATTTAAAAAATAAAAAACTGGACAAAGCTTCCTTGGTGATGTTATTGTTTTGAATTCAAAGCTATGCTGTGCTGTGCTGTTGAATTCAAAAACAAAACAAAAGGAAGAAAGAAAGAAAGAAAGAAAAAAGCGTGGAATTAGCATAGAAGGAGGTTGACAAAATAAAAGGAAATGAGACGATACTGCGGACCTGCGGTATGAAAAGCGACAGCAAATGAAAAGAAGATCCGAATCACAAAGCAGCATCTTCTTTCCTTAAACCCCCACCCCCACCCCCACCCCCAAAACTCAACTAATCTGCACGTGCCAGCTTTCACGGTTCCATTCCAACTCACTAATCTGCTGCAATTATTTTTGTTTCTGTTTTTCCTTATAAAAATATAAAAATAAAATTCTACCAAATAAAAAATAAAAATAACCACTCATCCAACGGTCTCTCCCTCTTCCTCTTTTGTTTTTTTCATTCTTGTTTTTAACTCCCTACTCTAAATTAAAAAAAAAAAAACAAAAATATGTGGTCAATGAGAAAGAAGCTCTTCGAAAGGAAATATAAAAATAAGGCGGTTTAACACACTAACCCCTTTCCTTTTCTTCAATCTTTGTGGCTCTCCCATGGTTGTTCTCTATGTTTTGCTGTTTCTGAAAGAAAGAAGAGAGAGAGAGAGAGATAAGAGTGTTTGTTTAGTTAAAATCTAGGGCTGGCTAAGAGTAAGAAAGATATATCTCTATATAATTATCGTTATTCGAAAGCATAGGCATAGAGAGTGATTTTTGAGAAAGAGAGAGAGGGAGCGACAATGCCTGCATTGGACGCTTTCGATGCGTTCCTTTTCTCTCTAAGCAGAGCCTTTTGCAGCCCTCTCGGAGTCTTCGTTCAGATCCAGGTTTGCTTTTTTTTTTTTTTTTTTTTTACCCTTCTTCGCTTCGCACTCGCGGTTTCTTTTTTCAGATCCAAAATCCGTTTGGTTGCTGAGAAAGTTGAGGAATTGATAGTTTTTATTCTTCACTGTCTTCTTTTTTTGAATTTGGTGTATGTAACAGAGCCATTTGGCTATATTTTGTTCGATTGAGTAGAAGTTGCTTCATTTGGCTTTTTCAAAATTCATTTCCTTATTTTTCTAAATTTTCTCGGCAACCAAACGGTGGACCACTTAGTTTTATCTTATTCCTTTATTTTCCTTTCGCTGAGCTGTTATTTTTTAAAATTTTATTTATTAAATAGCTATAAACAATTTTGAATATTTTTTTAGGGTAAAAGATTGAAGCTTTTCATCGAACTAGCTTCAGATCTGAATGGTCCGTTTCGTAGCAAATGGCAGAAACATGAAT
Source organism: Quercus tomentella (assembly GCA_028535165.1). Taxonomy (NCBI): domain Eukaryota; kingdom Viridiplantae; phylum Streptophyta; class Magnoliopsida; order Fagales; family Fagaceae; genus Quercus; species Quercus tomentella. The sequence goes on from JAPQVY010000155.1 coordinate 40,837,204, forward strand.
GCAATTTTTAATTTCTTAATGGAGATTCAATGTTTGAAATTTGACACAAAAATTGAAGTCAATGTTAATCTGGGTTTACGACGACAATTTATCTCCAATTTATTTTAGATAATTACCTATGGTGAAGATTTAAAATCCTCTATTTATGTTATTAATATATATATATATATATATATATATATATACACACATATTATAGCGCAATACTCGGAGATAAAGGTCTTTGCTGGTTATGGTGACTTCTTCTTGTAGTCAATGGATATTACTATTTACTGCTATAGTTCTCAGTAGTTGATGAGTCTCTAAAATTCTTTAAACTTTTAAAAAGGAGAAGCCCTGTAAGTGGACAGGTTAGGGAGATAGGAAATTCAAACTGCAGTCTGAAATGGGTTTGGATTTTAAAATTTTTTGGAACTAAGCTATTAAGGCATAAAATTGAATTAATGAAATTTATGGGTGGCTTTAAGTTTTATTAATACATGGAGGTCATTTTAAATCCATAATATTGTAAGTGTCTTTGTTTGAGCAAAATCTCTAAATTCAATTCATCAGGTGTGGTTATATTTATATAGAGCAATTTATACTAACAGTTGTTCTTCGACTCTGTTGCTTTTAAATCCTCAAATCCAAATGCAACCTTAGTTGAAATCAGAACAATTATTTAACTGTTAGATGGAATTAGACTATAGGGGGAAAAAAAGCTAGATGGAATTAGGTTCTGCAAAGATGTCTAGTTTGGTAGTTCCATCAGTGACACTTCAGAGGATGTGCAATTTATACTAGACTTAGTCATTTAAATCCTTATTACTATTACTGTAAGTAGTCTCCAATAATATCCATTGAGAAACTACTTGTCTAAATACTAATGGTGTTTAAAAATGCGGCATTCCCATCCTCTTGATGCTTTAGGATAAATTTATGCTGAGTTCATTGCATTTTAATTTGAATCCATTTTTTTTGTGCTGTAGGGATGTTTAATATGCTTAACTCTTGCTCTTGGGTGGGCTTTTGCGGCCTATGTCAGGTAAAAAAATTCAGTGGATAAATTTTATTAATGAATTAGTGACATGGCCTCTATGATTAATTCCCTTTTATCATTGTAGTATGGAAACACAAAATTGCTATTTGAGCTGTCTCCAACTTCTTTCTCACAGGAATAGGGAGATCAAACAGATGAAGGATAGTATGCGATGTGGCAATAGCTTTGCTTTTCTTTATCATGATATTAATAATCTTGAGCACACTAATCAGGAGAATCTGCCCAGAGTGTCAGTTGTTATGCCTTTGAAGGGTTATGGAGAACACAATCTACACAATTGGAGAAGTCAGGTGAGGTTTTTATCATGTGCATTTTCATGTGCCCTTTTTCATTAAATAAGTCTCATTTTATTTTATTTTCAAAAACAAGAAGGAAAAATAAGTCAAGTCTATTCATAATATGCTGAAAATCTATCATAGCTTCTAGATCATTCTGTGTGTGTGTCTGTACACACATTCCTGGGACACTATCACTATGTACAGATAAAGAGTTCTTTCTGGATGACAAAATTATTTTCAATTTCTTCTTGGAGCTGATACTTAGGCATGTTTACCATTGAAATCCTTGTACCTATTTTATATTTATGCTGAAGCTTTCCCCTCTAATTGTAAATATTTTTGTTGGTCTGAAGTTTTCAACTGTTCATCATGGTTCCATCTCATGAATGGTTGCAGATTACATCTCTCTACGGTGGTCCTGTAGAATTCCTTTTTGTGTTGGAAAGTACAGAAGACCCTGCTTACAGTGTTGTATCTTCGTTAATATCAGATTTTAAGGTATATATGTTTTTACGATTGTTGTATACTTTTCTGATTACATATGCCGTGGTAATACTGAGAACAAACATCACAACATATTTTTTTATAAGTAAGTTTTGGACCAAAGGGATGGGAACTGGAGATTTTGAACTAGCGACCTCTGGTTCTCAAGGCGCTGTCTTGAATTGATTTTGCTACCCCTTGGGGTAAGAAACATCCCAGCATACATTATGACTGGGTACATAGTTTGTGATCCTGAGTGCCACTAGCACTGATGTTGAAATGTAAACCTTGCCTTTTAATATCTTTCATGATATGTGGGTGCCTAGTGAACTTGTTCGAACTTCTTTACCATAGTTACATTTCCTTACTTGTATTCATGTTTAATATGTGCAGGATGAAGTTGATGCTAAGGTTGTTGTAGCTGGTTTGTCAACAACTTGCAGTCAGAAAGTTCACAATCAGTTGGTATGTAACAAGTTTGCAACTTGGTATATGGTCTTTGCCAATGCATAATGAAGGCAAAGGCCTCTGATTACACTTTTTTTTTTTTTTTTTCCTTTTAAAAATATATGTATTATGTCAAAATATTTCTATAATATGAACTTATGTTATGTTGTCTTTATATCTATTTTCTAGAATAATAATAAACTTTTATTCTTTTAAAAATTGAGTGGGAATATATATGGTAAGGCTAGATGTTTAGCCAATGATCTCTAGTTCAATTGGCACCTTCTCCCCTTATAAGTGCTAGGTGTAGGGTAGGGTTGTGGGTTCAAGATCCACTGGACTCGTAACTTACCAGTAACAAAAAATGATAAGACTAGATTTTAAATAGGATTGACTCTTATATTATGTTTCTGCAAGGCATGTTGAAAGCAGAGCAGCCCTGCCTTAACAAATTGATATGGAATTTTGAGCTTATTTAGACTAAAATAATCTTGTAAGATGTCATATAGGCTTTCATAATTTATCTTTCCTATAAGCATATGTTTTTGTTAACACTAAGTCATATATGATGCGCTCTTGTGCAGGTTGGAGTGGGGAAAATGCATAAAGACAGCAAGTATGTATTATTTTTGGATGATGACGTTAGGTTGCACCCTGGTTCAATTGGAGCTCTCACTGCTGAGATGGAAAAGAATCCTGATGTATGATTTTGCAAACTTACTCCCAAATGCCCTCTACTCTAATTCCCTGGGATTTACGAAAAATCATTTATCTTGTACTTATTTTTTAAGGTGTATTTTGTTATGGTAATGAGTGCCTTGGTCTTAACAGATTCTTTTTATGTTCTTGACTTTGTTGGCATTGGTTTGCAGATATTTATTCAAACTGGATACCCTCTTGATTTACCTTCGGGGAGTTTAGGGAGTTACTGCATTTATGAATATCACATGGTAAGGCATCATCTATGAGTTCAGGCTCCCGCGTCCCTTCCTCTTTTATTTTTTTCCCTTTTCTTTTTCCCAAACTTCTTAATTTATGTGTACATGTTTGTCCACTTCTATTTTGTAGTTCATGGTAGGGTTTTATTTCTTTTCAACATGTAACCAGAAATTGTTAGGTGTAAAAGCTACCGCATCATCTGCATGGGCTTGCTTAAAATATAACTAGGGTTCTTAACAAAGAGAAATTAATAGGTCATAGTGTGTGTTATGTTAATCTGTTGTAATAGGGCTAATTTAGACATTTCTGTTTTATCAATTTTTGCAAGATTCTTTCTCATTTTTCGAATGTCTTCTCTATTTACTCTTTGGGCACTACTAGAAGGTAAAAGAGTAGGGTGTTCCTGTGTTTGCCTTATTATAACCTTTAGTGAGTCTTTGAGGCTCATATGTAGGGTTTGTTGAAATAAATTGTTATGAAATTTTCTAGCATCTCAAGCAAATAACAAATGGTAAACAATTATGTACCTTTTTATACTCCCAGTGTACTAGGATTGTGCCCCTTTATGCTTTTTTGAATGAAAAAAAATACTACTTATAAAAAAAAAAGTGGTAATTGATTATGTGTGAGGAACATGCACCATTTTGATTGATTCTCACTACTGCATTGTAATATGTCCTAGAAATTATGTGAAAACTAAGTAGTAGTGTTATTTTTTTTATTTTTTGGTAATGAGTGTTACTGATTAGGAGGCACTGCCTCTAGTACACGGATGTATACATGATGTAGTGTTAAAGAATTACAAAGAATGAAAGTTACAATGAGAAAGAGAGAAAATCCATAAAATCTACAACAGAATGGGAACCATAACACAGGACGGAAAGTAACTTGTTTTTTTCTCTTGTGAATTTCAAGTAACAAAAGGATAAACAAACACATAATCATGAGTGTTCTTTGGAAATTCCAATGCACTAACAAGTAGAGAGATAACAGTTTTAATGAGTGAACTATAAATTCTTGAATTTGAATTGCAGTGAGGACAGAGTTATATAGATGATCAGTTTCAATTGCAACTGTGTTTTCTTGAATTTTTTTTATTACAACTAGTGGTATTGAGCTTTTTTATTGCATTCGATTTTAGTTTCCTTTAAGAAAATCTTGGAATGTTAATGGTCATGTTCATAGTGGGCTGATATTTATATGACATCTAGCTGTTAGCTTTCCTTAATGGTACTTAAGTAATAAATCCTTCAAGTCATACATAGCTGACAATTTGTCTTCCCTTTCTGATTGACAGCCTTGTTCAATGGGATTTGCTACTGGTGGAAAAACATTCTTTTTGTGGGGAGGGTGCATGATGGTAATTAACTGCAACCTTTTTTGTGGGTGTTGCATTCACATAATTTAGATGTTCTGATTTTTCTAGATTGTTGGCAGATGCATGCTGATGATTTTAGACTTGACCGGTATGGTGTGGTCTCGGGACTTCGAGATGGTGGATACTCTGATGACATGACTCTTGCAGCTATAGCTGGTAATGAATCCATCAGTAATTTTTTTTTTAATTTTTTTTTTATTTTATTGGCAATCCTTTTGCAGACTTAGAAGCATTGATCTACACAGATCACAACTTTGTTCTGTCATCAGCTGTTAAGATTACCTATTAACTAAATGCTGGTGACTTTGTGTCTAACAATTTGGCACGTGTGTTAGAGCACTGAAACGGAATTTCTCTTGGTTATTTTTATTTTCTTTTTATCTTTTGGTAAGTTACACATGAGGCACAAGTAGTTTTGAAACCATGACCTCACCCTCCACCCATTCTTGTGGGAGAGGAAGTGCCATTTTAGCCAGCACTCATTGGCTTTTCTTGGGTTTTTGTAGTCCTAGGTAAATACTAGGTTTTTAATCCACCATTTAATGTCATCTTGGGATCATGGTGGTGTTATCAGACTTCTGTTATTTGGATGTTGTAATTTCTTTATATTCCCATGTTAATGTTATTTTTTGTAATTTTGTGTGAGAACGCTTGATCTTGGATGACCAATTGATATGCTTCTGCTAAGAAGTTACTCCATATATGGCCATAGTGGATACTTTTGTTTGCTGAAGTGTTAAAAATATTTTACTTTTGTTCTCTCCGTGATTTTAGTGTGCTTTGATAAGGGTCTGTGCTATGGCTCTCATCAAGTTCAGGGTCTAGCTATGTTTATTTCCTATTCAACATGGTGCAGAGTGGACGTTTCTCTAATTGTTGATGTTATTTTTCCCCTTTCCAGGGGCTCACAAGAGGCTCATTACATCACCTCCGGTTGCTGTGTTTCCTCACCCCCTTTCAAGTGAACTTAGCTTCTCAAGGTTTGTTATTTTTTCACTTGCTTATGCTCATGTCTATTACACTTCTTTCCATTTTTAATTCTTGGCTTCGTGTGTAGGTATTGGAATTACTTGAGGAAGCAGACATTTGTTTTGGAGTCATACACAACGAATGTTAATTGGATAATGAATCGTGCATTGTTTACTTCCCACTGCTACCTGTCATGGGGATTCGTAGCACCATACATTATGTCTATGATTCATATTACTGCAGCACTTAGAATTTACATTAAAGGGTATTCACTCGAGGAAACTTCCTTCACTTCTGGTGGTGAGCACACTACTTTTCCTTTTTAGGTAGGTTGTTAGTGTTGATTTATATAAAACCAATGTGCAGGACCTTTCATGCAGGATAAAGTTTGGTGAATGCCTATTAAAAAAAGTTTGTACTCAGTGCACAACTCAGTATGAATGTTTCATGCTATTAATTTATACAACATTTGATAATAGGGCCTTCAACCTTAATGAGGAAGGTTAAGATAAATATGGGGTTGGCAAAGTCCCTATCGACACTCTACATTTGAACTATGTTTATGTGGCAAATTTGAACTCTTAGAATCGTAGTCTGGGGAAAAAAACATGGATTGTTTCAGTAACTTAACAAAGGTTACACATTTTTCTTTGGGGTGGGGGGGGTTATTGTATTATTGCAACCTGATATTCCAATCGAAGTCATGATATGTTGCAAATCCTTGATAAGATATTTCTGTTAGCAATAGCTAGGGAAGTGCACTATTATATTTTGAGAGTTGGATTTAGTTTATGTAAAAAGTTTTTCTTTTCTAACTGCTATTTCTTTTTTCAGGGTTGTTACTGGTGGGCTACCTAGCTATATGTACTTTAGTAGAACTTCTTTCAATGTGGAACTTGACAAGGATAGAAGTTCACCTATGCAACGTGTTATCTCCTGAGGCACCTAAACTGTCGCTTGCTTCTTACAATTGGGTTCTTGTAAGTACTTTTAAGTCTCTTCTTCCAGTGAAAGGACTTGGAACTTCATATTACAGATATGCTATTACTTTTGTGTTGAAGTTCTAAGGGATCCTAGGTGTGAGGGTTTCTTATGAAGCAATTATCATGAGCAGTATTTCTGAAAAGGCCCAAACATTAAGCATAAACCCAAACATAATTTGACTTATCTGATTGTGACATCATGATGATGACTGATGATTAGTTACTAATGTAATCAAAATGATTTTCAATTGAGCAGGTATTCATTGCAATGCTAGTGGATAACTTTTTGTACCCTGTCTCTGCAATGCGTTCTCATTTATCTCAGTCTATCAATTGGTCTGGTATCCGGTATCATTTGAAGAATGGAAAGATAAGTAAGGTAAGCTGGTTAAGATCTTTGATTATTTCAAAAGCATTATTTTCTCCAACCAGCTAGTATTTCATTTTAGGGTAAATTACAACTTACCCATCTGTGATTTGGCTGAAATTTAAGTTGCCTACATGTGGTTTGAAATTTGACACTTTACTCATTTGAGGTTAGTTCAGTTAGATTTCCTTAACCCATCTCTGTTAAAAACATGGCTAAATATGTGATTTTGTTTAACTTTTATGTTTCTCTCCTCTAAAAACACAAAAAACATAAAAATACAAGATCAAAAAGAATCCAGCGGAACATTTGCATCATGGGATTTCAAACCACAGGTAGACAACTTAAATTTCAATTAAACCTTAAGTGGATAAAATGTCAAATTTTAAACCAGATGTATGTAGCTTAAATTTCAGCCAAACCACAGTTATGTAAGTTGTAATTTGCCCTTCATTTTATGATCTATTGTATATCTGAAGTTGTGGATTGTAAATTCCACATAACCTGAGAATTTTTGTTCAAACTTTCAGATTGATGTAAAATGCCAGCAGTGCTTTGGTGTATGTACAAAAGGGATTTTACTAAGGGCTTAGAGATGAAAAATTTTCCTTTCATTTTAATAGTTCCCTTCGGTTCTTTTCTCTTTAGGATTTGCATACCCATTTAGTTGTTTAGAGAAGCTTTTATTTTTTATAAGATACTCAGGAAGATTTTCAAGTTAAGTGGAAGAGCTCAGATTAAAAAATAAAAATTATAGCGTTTTATTTGTTTTGTGAATTAACAGTTTAAAGGGTTGGAAAAAATGGAAATAAGAACAGTTGGAGTTAAATACTGGAGCACCATATTAGTTGTTTTTTCTTACTTTCTGAACATTAGTGATTTTATTCACTCCGCAGATTGAAAGAAGCAAGGAAATGGGTCCAGAGAAGTCGTACTTGGGAGGAAAAAAATTACTATATGGGAAGAAAGGCGCTCCTCCCAAAGTCTCGTTACTCAGTTCATTGGCCAGAAGTATGGCGCAATGGCACCAGCCTAAGAAATTTGATAGCTAGAAATGGGCTTTACCAATCCCCCATAAAAAAAGGAAAAAAGAAGAAGAAAAGCTTAAATCCTTTTGCCCACCTATTGCGATTTAATGGGCATCAAGGGCTTCAGAAGCAAGAAATGCTGTGGATTATCTGGTCCTTGTAGATTGCTTGGCCATCCATTACTCATGATAAAAGTGTTTTAGGAATATTTGCTTCAATATATTTTTTTAATCCCCATTCAATCTATTTGATTCTTCTGCATCCCCCCCCCCCCACCTTTTCTGGCCTGATTTTGTATTTTGCACTTTCTTTGTAATTTATTGAGTTGTTAAACAGTTCAATTCATAATGTTAGTTAAAATTCATAATGTTAATTAAAATTTTTCATAATGTTAGACAGAAGTGGTATACAGATACATTTTCCTGCGAAAAAGTTGCTCCCCCCAGAAAATATTAAGGACTTCAGAGTGAAAAAAGAAAAACTAACAAAAACATAAAGTAGACCATGTTAACAAAGAGGAGAAATGATCTGGATGCTTTGAATTTTTTCTCCTTTTTTTTTTTTTTTTTTTTTTTTTTGGTTTTATTTTTTATTTTATACTATTTATAACAGGATTTTTTCTCTTTTTGGTCTAGACTATTCAATATGACAACATTAAGCCTCTTTTTTATTTAAAATGGAATCCGTCAAATTAAGGATAACAAAGTCTTTTACAAGTAAATAGCAAACTTAGTAAAAAAAAAAAAAAAAAACCACGTCCAATTATTATTATTTTTTATTTTAATAAAAAGAGGCAATTTCAAAGATAATATCCAAATCCTATATTTAAAGTATTTTTAATTTTAACACTTTATCATGACTTTCTATTTGACCGCATATTCCATTTAAAAATTAAAATTAAAAAAAAAAATCTATTTTTTTTAATAAAAGGGCAAATTATAACTTATCTATTTGTGGTTTGGTTGAAATTTAAGTTGTCTATCTGTGATTTAAAATTTGACACTTTACTCATCTAAAGTTTGACCGAAATTTAAATTTCCTACATGTGATTCGAAATCTCATGTTGCAAGTGTTTCGTTTGATTCTTTTTGATCTAATTTGATTTTATATTTTTATGTTTTTGGAGGAGAGAAACATAAAAGTGAAGCAAAATCACATATTTAACTATGTTTTTAACAGATGTGGGTTAAGGAAATTTAATTGAATTAACCTCAGGTGGGTAAAGTATCAAATTTCAAATCACAGATAGGCAACTTAAATTTCGGCCAAACTACACGTGGGTAAGTTGTAATTTACCATAATAAAACTTAACAAACTCTTACTGTTCACTAAAAAAAAAAACATTTTTTCTTAAAAATTAGCACAAACTCTCTAGGTAGTTATATTTAACACACATTTGATATATCTTTTTCCTAAAAATTAACACACACTAAACTCCACATTCTTTACGGTTTGATTCCTTTTTTAAAGTCCTAAATTTTAGTTTTTTAAAAATCTCTTTCCTGTAGTTAGTAAACAAATTCAAATTAAAACACTTTTTTCTAAAACAATTATCTTTGTCTCAAAATAAAGCAAAATGATTAATTTGAAAACATAAAAAAATGATACCCCTTCTTCTCAACCCAAAAAAAAAAAAAAATAGTACCCCACAGTTAAAGCAAAATGATTGCTGGAATAGTTTACAGTGGTGATAAATCGGAGGCGCACTATCTTATAGAAGAACTTAATGGGCCCAGGTAAATGTAAAGAGTAATATGAGACAACTAATTTTTTTTTAGTTTTTATATCTTCATCTACTGTTGTTGATTGAATTCTAATAAAAATTTCATTTTTTTTCTTTAATTTGATTTAAATACTATTTTGGATTTCATAAGAAAAAAGAAGGAAAATTTGTAATTTTTTTGTTTATAAGATTTGGGTTTTTTTTAGCTGGAAGATTAAGAAGAAGAAGAATTGGGATGTATCAGTTGTGTTTATATTTCAATTCTCAATTCTCAAAGGAAGGTAACATGGTGGGATCCCAATTATTATTTATTTATTTATTATTTTTTCAATCTAGCAATATTGTTTGGGCTCCCGCAGATTACCAAGTAATTGTCACGTGTGTAAACAATTCACAAAGTTGAATATAGAAAACATAATTTTTGTTGTGTGATTCAATAAGCTTTACAGTAAAAACAATAACTTCGCTCCTATTGAGTTCTATGATCTATCAATTCATTTAATGTTGTAGGCATATAAATTTTTATTAGTTACTACTGTATGGGCCAAAAATCCAAAGGGCCCAATAAGGAGTTGGGCTTAGATCAAAGTTCACAACAATTAATTTTTAGAGATGGGATTCCGGACCAATAATTGAACCTTTAATATTAATTCTTGTTCAAAGGGGTTTTATATAACAATTGATTGGAAAAAAAAATAAAATTGATAATATGGGTAAATTTGTTTATTTCACCTTCCTCAGAATGATCGAGGAACCTGTTACACTTAGCAAAAATACAAGAATGAATATTTTCCACTTCTATTTAGTAATTTCTCTCTCTTTTGTTTGGGATCTAATCCTTGTTCACTGGAGATCTCTTCTCTTTTATAGTAATCAACTTTCATCTTGACTCTCCACTTGGAGGGTTGTTGATTCTCCATGAGGATACTTGTCTCATAGGACCTTTTGAAGCTATGCTGAGTAAGTTACAAGTAACGTTCGCACTTTCAAGTGTCATTCGGCCATTAATGCGGCTGGCTTAGTTGGTGCAGTGCATTTAATAAAGAGGTGATATCAGCTTTTCTTGGTAGTTTCCCATTCTTCTTATCCACAATGGCAATTTCTACCTTCCTTGGACCAGCATCCTCGACTTTGAGCAAACTCCCTCCCAATCCCTTCGGATTGTCCTTGTCCGAACACCTTCTTCAGGCTAATTGTTTCTTCAGTCATATCTTCTTTTCGATCAACTCGGGCACATTTGAGTTAGGTGAGTTGATGGTTGGGCCTTTAGGCTCCTCAGATCGATCCCGATGGGACCAATATTTCTGACCTTCCACAGTTACGTTGTATCATATTTCTACTCAAGATTTATAAGTTAAATCCCCTAAATACTTTTCCGAAGAAGCCATAATTGGGTATCTAGTAATTTACCAGGATTCTCAATGACAATACTTTAGTTATAGCAACTTTTGTTGCCAAGACATGTAACAACTACATGCAATAAGAATTAATAGGGAAAACACCTTTAGAATCCTTTACTAAATTAATACTGAGATTTAATTCTTATGTTAATATTTCAAAGGATTGCTTCTTCTTGTTATTATTATTATTTTTTTTAATTTTAAAAATATAAATAGTTTCCATTCACCCTAATTCAAGATTTATGCATTTTTCAATAAAATTTATGCATTTGTCAATAAAATTTATGTGTTTAATCACCAAAATATGTAGGAGTATGATGAGATCTAGTACAAAAAAATTAACATACTTTAAATGCATAAATCGTATCAACCCTAAATTAACACATCTTCATCTCACCATCCTTATCTATTATGCCTCTCCATCATTTTTAGAATGAGCAAAATATATTCACCAGTCTCAAGAGGGTTTTAAAAGATGCATTTGGGAGTTACACAATGATATGTAGGAACTAGCCTCATTGCACACGGTTTGTGTAACACCCCGACCCAATTTTATAGTTAACATATGCGTTCAAATGGTTAATCATTATTTGAGTCACTTACTTTCTAAAATTAATATAAGAGTATTTAATAAGCATATTATTATATAATGCCATTGAATAAGAATTGTGAAGATTGTATGTACAAAACTATATTAAGTGGTTAAATTATTAGATATATAGTTGTTGGTGTTTAATTAAGTAAAAGGTAAGGGTTTATATGCAAATTTATTTTATAGTTTGGGCCTTTATAGAATATAAGCTTGTGAAGGGGAGTGGTAAGTAAATTTTAAAAAGTGCAAAGGTGAGTCATCAGCTCACTCTTCCCTTAGCAAACATGTGCCCCACCCAAGTTATTTCTCTTGTCTTCTTTGTTGTTGCACTGAAGTCAGTCTTTTGTTTCTCTATTCTTCTTTCTTCTTTCTTTGCTCTTGAATCGGCAGCACCTCTCTCTCACTCTCTCACCAACAACCCTCCCTCTCTCACCGAAACCATATATCTCTCTCTAAAGAAGAAATTAAAATATTAGCCCTAAGGTTTTAGCTTCAAAGTTTGGATCCGGATCCTCTCCATTTCTATTTGAAATGGAGAGTGTCCAGTTAAGGGACAAGATTCACTTGAAATAAATCAAAGGCCTAAACTGTGCCACGTCAATTAAAATTCAAATCACTTAACTCTTCAAATTCATCTGGGGTTAACAAACTTAACACTTCAAGTTCAACAGGGGTTAACAGACTTAACTCTTCAAGTTCAACCGGGATTAAACTCTTCACTTATTGTTTTACTTTGTGTTAACTCTATTGAAAAAGAAAAATGCACAATGGAGATGGATGCTAAGAACACAAACCAGATTTGATGGGGTTGCAAGGTAGACATGGGCGAACGGTGGCTCACTCCAAGTCGATGAGGTCGGGTCTGGTAGTGCTGTTCTTGCTGGGGCTGGTGGTGGTGGCAATGGTCATTGGCAATGACTTGACGGGATCTGGTTTGGAAGATGAACTTGTGGATCTTTCCCCAGATTTGCTTTGATTTTTTATTTAGGTAGGTGATATTATAGTTGAGTTTGTTTGATTTTCGTCCCAGATATGGAATGATTTTAGATTTAGGCATGGTTTGATTATTTGGATATGAATTTGGATTATAAATGTTGAATTACTTATTTTGCACATAGGTTTTTTAGATTCATTGGGCACTTCTTTTTTGGTGGATCAAAATGTCAGGGCTGATGAAAAAAAAAGGGAAATTTAATGACTTTTTGTATTTCTTACTTTGCATTTTTCTAATGACTTTTATTATAGGTTATAATGGCTTTCACATTTAATTGTATGATTGTATCTAATTTTTCAATTTTTCTCAAACAGATGTATGGAATCAAAGTGTTACAATTTGTAACCTTGACATTCAATTGGAAATGTAAGACTTCAAAATGCTCTAAAAAAATAGCAGTTGTAAAGAAAGATGGAAAAGACCTAGGAGAAATACCAACCAATATACTTCATGTGATGTTCAAAGTGTATTGGCCTAAACATTAACTTGGGAGAAATGCCAATCAGTTGATCAAAGGCAGAATCCTTTTTGTGGGTTATATGTTCAAATATACAAAGTGTACTCAAATTTGTATCTTGCTTAGTTAAGTGTTTAATGATAATGGCATTCACAAAATTAATGTTGATGGTGCAACAACTGAAGATGGAAGACCCTCATGCATCGGAGCAATCATCCGAGACTCCAATGGCCATGTCATAGCAGCAATAAGCAAAACTCCCAGCCCGCTACCTTGTTGATACAACTGAAGCCATTGCTCTGGAAAATGGGATCATCCTTGCCCAAGAAATGAACATCCCCAGTATCATTATTGAATATGATGCCCTTTTTATTGTGCAATTTGTTCAAGTTTGGAAAGGTGTCATGCCCCCATTCAATATGTATTTTACCCTCCCTGATTCTGCTCTATATATGGCTATTATGCCTCACTCTATTGTATTCCATTTTCTCTCTGTTGATGAATGAAACTATCCTTTTCCAAAAAAAAAAAAAAAATGATAATGTTGTAACAATTATGTAATGTTAGTTTTTTTTTTTTTTTTGGAGATAAAAGGTAGAAATTTTATTTAATGAATATGCAAAACATTACATAAGAACCCTGTGTAAACAAAATAGGGGATCCAGACCTCTGACCCTCTGCTAACAGCAACAATCTATATATTACTAAAGCTGAAACGTAGCATTTAATGTTGTTACGCTCAGGTTGAGCCATATAAGCTACCATGTCATTACCATTCTTTTTCCTGAATTTGTCCTACAATTTAAAATTAGTTTTCCTAAATTTAAAAATACTAATAAAAAGAAAATAATTCCCAACCTTTTGTGTTCCATGGTTACAATTTTAGACGGCAACCCTTTGTGTTTCACAGTTACAATTTCAAACAGCAACCTTTTGTGTTCCATGGTTACAATCTCAAATGCAACTCTTCAGTTTCCTAACGCCAAACTTTGGCTTTCTAACTCCTTCATCTCTTCCTCTCCTCACACTATATTAATACTGAAAAGTTGGATGATTTAGTTCAAGCATCTCTAAATCCTAGTTGCTCTTGATCTCTATTCTTGTGATTGCCCTGCATAATAGTTCAATGTAAGGATTAGATTAATAGTATTGTTCTTTTTTATTGTTTTTTTTTTCTTTTTTAATTTTGTTACTACATCTTTTGTGTTGTGGGTATTTGTACTGATATATGATTGTTTGTTTCTAAATTTAAAATTGATTTGGTTTTTTATTTTTTATTTTTTTATTTTTTTTAATGTTTGAGACGGCGGTAACATTATTGGTTTATATTGTATTATCCATGTGATAGAGTTTTAGTAGTATCTGTGTGAAGTTTTAGACTTTTAGTAGTTGGAAAATTGAATGATAGAGTTTTAGTAGTATTCGTGCCTGCAGAAATTCAACTGAATAGTGTAATCCGTGCCTATAGAAATTCAATTTGCTAAGGTATTTTAGTAGATAGCAAATTGAATTATAGAGTTCAAAATTCAATACTATACTTAGAACATATACTTCTCCTTTTTTCTTGGTCTCCTCATTTAAGTGAATCCCTCCTTCATCATTGGAATCGATTTAAAATTCCTTCTATTAGTTTTGATTGTATTTGATTGTACTCTTGGCTATATCATAAAAGGCTGTTTTTTTATATAATTTTTTATGGTAATTATCGTCATTTTTGTTGTTGAATCAAAATAAGATTATGCTAGATCTGCATAATTAATAGTTGTTGCATCTTCATCATTATCACAAGTTTATGATAGAGATTACTCTCATCAATAGTTGCTGCGTCTTCTTTATTGCCAAACCTGATCATCTTGACAAACCTTTTATTTATCTGATTGTACCACATGTATTTATTTACTTTTAAAATGGATTCTATTTGATTGTAAGATTTTTATGTCTTTTGATATAAATGAACTAGCTGGTATGCTAGCCAAACTGCTTGCTTTTTCAGTTTTTTTTTTTAATCTTTTACTTTGCCTCCAACACTATCCTAATTGGTTGTCTCTTTAATGGCATGTTCTGTCTCCATTGCTATATATATATATATATATATATATATATATATATATATATATAGGATCCAAGCACGAAAGAGTTTAAGATGCTTGCTATGTTATTCTCTCAAATTTTTTACAGCATGAACAACTTGCGGTATTGAAGGAATTACTCAATATTTTAATATCAATAGTTATTTGTTAATAGGTGTTTAACAACTTTAGTATATGAAAAGTTTTAGGTTAAACGGGTAATAACTTTAATTTTGTTAATTTTTGCTTTCTAAATTATTAATAGTGATTTATCATGTTAAATTGGTAGTTTATTTGTATATTAATCAGCTACAATGTTGTAATGTTATTTATTTTTTCTTTCTAATTTGTGAGGTTTAATTCAAATAATTTTGAATAAGTCCTTTGAAATCAAATTCAATACAAAAGAAATTTTGTTAGGAACTCTGTAAGGCTAAGGGGAGCTCGAAGATAATATAAGTTTTGGCCTCATATAATATACTTATATTGTGAGTTTCAGTTGTTACAAGTAGTTTTGTAATAACTTAGATATGAAACTCTAGATGTAACACAAATAGTTAAGAATAACGACATTCACTAATATTTGTCTTTTAATTTAAATGGTATTTTGCATAATTGC
Source organism: Quercus tomentella (assembly GCA_028535165.1). Classification (NCBI taxonomy): domain Eukaryota; kingdom Viridiplantae; phylum Streptophyta; class Magnoliopsida; order Fagales; family Fagaceae; genus Quercus; species Quercus tomentella. Next base: position 40,852,969 of record JAPQVY010000155.1, read on the forward strand.
TTAGTATTCATTAGATTTCATTTTCAGTAATTTTCCTGTGCATCGCACAGGTTAGCGACTAGTTATACATAAAAACAACAACTTTTTCCTAGCCAAAAAAACTGAACACTACCTAAATCAAACAGCAACACTTACATATAAAAACAACAACTCCTGCCTAGACAAAAACTGAACACTATCTATAGCAAAGAGGGAAACTGATCCACTCCTAATAGCATAACAATTATGCAGAAAACAACTTTTGCAGAAACACAAACAATACATCTCAAACCTTTAAAACAAAATAGGACAATCTACTACAGAATGTGCAATATTGGACCTATTCTGCAAAAACAATAATTATGCAGAAACACGTAACAATTTCTGTAGCAACAAATAATTATGTAGAAATTAACACCATGCCTATACATCAGACATGCAGATCACTGTCAGTTGCTTGATTGAGCAGCTACCAAAAGTTAATGAAGCTTCTGCAATTAAAGTAAACATTGATATTGATAATTGGAGGTAAATAGAACTCCCTAATAAGACATAGTATAATAATATAGGCCATCTAAGAAGCAAAATTTATGCAGATTGTGATCCAGTGAAAAGAAACTTCAAATTTATGGATCATTATAACTTCAATCTTAAAGTAAGAAAATTACAAAACTAGAACACTTGGTCACAACTTGTACCTTTGTTTTGGCAAGATATAAACAAAGATATGCTCTTTGGTAACAAAAGGAAATGACTTGACTTTATGAACCATCTCATTCCTAAACTAGGACCATCAAAATTCCAATCCTAAACTAGGAAAATTGCAAAACAAGAGCACTTAATCTCAACATGTGTCTTAGATTATAAAACATGATTCTAAACTAGAAAAATGGATTGACTTTATGAACCATCTCATTCCATCCACTTGCAACACTTTCTTGAGTCAAGAGACCTCCACTTGCAACACTTCCTTGAGTCAAGAGACCTCTTGCACCATCAATTTTGTCGTTGGAGCCTACAACACTTGATATACTCTCTAAATGTGATGCTAATGCAACACTTGTTGATGAGCCTCCCTGATGTGATGTAAAACTTGTAGAAGCCGACTACAAAAAAACCAATTACACATTACACATATCACAAGTTTAACATTAAAATTATCAAATCATGCATCTAAACTATTATTAATATCAAAGTAAAATATATAATTGTAAATATCTTTACCATTAAAAGTTGTGTAAAACTAGTAATATTTCCAGAAGAGATATCCTCAGTTTTCTTTTGTGCCATGATGTCATGTGCATTTATTTCTTGTAAAAATTGTACTTGTTTAGCAACAATAATAATATACTATATTTAATGTGTAAAAATAATATAGAATGGTGAAAATAAGGATAATTTAGAAGATTACTTCCTGCACTTTTCTTTTCTTTGTTTGCTTCTTTGATGTGCCTTCCTTTGGTTTCGGCATCTTTTCTATCCATGATTTCATCCTATGCTTTTTATTACGATAAATCTCCCTTTTCTTTATCCCTTTTGGTACAATCGTAATCGAAGTACATAATTAATCTTCTTTGTCTGCAAAATCGGTGGAAGGCATAATGATGTCTTCTTCTACATTAGCTTTGCAATTCCTAAGGTCACAAAGTTTTTTTTTATTTTTTTTTTCAAATCTGCAATTGCTAAGCTTAGAATATTATGGCATTCTTTAATTTCACATGCCACATTCACCAATTGAATATATTTTGGACATAAATCTTGATACCGATCTATATATTCCAGTCAAGTATCCAGCTTAATGTTATGTGTTGTGCAATTTTTTCCACTTCCAAATTTTGCATCTCTTCTCCACCTCTTCATGATATATCTATTAGGAATCAACTTGATATCCAATACATCAAGAACTTTCAAACCATGCCTACATAAAATACCAAACTTCTCAAACTTTCTGCAACTACAAGATATAATCTCATCTAATGGATTCCACATGACTTCATATTTTCCATATCGATTGAAAACTCCAACCACATAACTATGTGTTTGACTCACATTGCGTTCTAGGATGGAAAGTGCCATTTCCTCTTTAACTTTTGTTTGAAATAAATCAAACAATGTAGGCGTGTATACTGTTGTTACTTGGTTAAGCATAGGAGAGCTTTTGAGCTTCAATCTTGGAAATTTATGTCTAGAGTTGTATTCTGCTTCTAACTCCTTATTTCGTTTTTGATTGACAACTCTTTCAAAATGAGTGAAAAACTCTACTATATTGAGATCAGTACACAAGCAATCCTTCAAGTTAGCATTGAAACTTTCACTAAGTTGGGTTGTTTTTATTCCTGCAGTGAAAGTTCTCTTAACATATGCTTGGACCCATTTTTCCTTCAATTTGAATAGATCAATTAGCCATTTATTTTCACAAACATCGTACTTATCCAACATTTCATTCCAAGCTGTAAGAAACTCATCTTCACCATCATACTCATAGACACATGCTAAGAAATCATCATTAAATTGAGACTCATTTTTAAGTAAATGACCCAAGTGTCTCTTAGCATTCTGCCACATATGCCAACTACACAATGCATGATATGTCTTAGGTATGACTACCTTTATTACAGCTGACATTGCTGCATCTTGATATGTGAAAATAGTAATTGGCTTCTTTTCAGACATTGCTTCTAAGAATGTCTCAAATAACCATACAAAAGATTCAATCATTTCATCATATAAAAGTGCACCTCCAAATAAATAGTTTCTCTATGGTGATTGAGTCCCAAAAATACTCCAACTGGCCTTGCATCTCTATTTGTACTATACGTTGTATCAAACGTTATTATATCACCAAAATGGCTATAGTCAATGATCATTCTTGCATCGGCCCAAAAGATATTAGTAATCAACTCTTCACAGTCTAATTGAGTAGCAAAATAATATGAAAGATTTTCCTTAAGTTGTTGACTGAAATATCTTCCCAAGCTAGCAACTTCCCCATGCTTCATGTCTCTCTGTCGCCTAGTTTGTAAATAGTTTTTCTGATCTTGCTTAGTAAAACCAAGATTTTCAAATCCACCAACGTGCTTACTAAGAAGCTTATAAGATTGCTTTAATCTCAATCCCGACTCATATGCCAAATCAATTTCAATAGCATGATTTGCAGTCATTTTCCGTTGTGATGGCATCATGTGTACAATTGATGGGAGGTGGAGATAGTGGTTATGCTCAGCAATAAATTCATTCACCACATATTTTTTACTATCTCGATTAAGTACAATAACCAAACGTGCTTCACAACCACATCTTGTTTCTGCTCGTGGCTGCTTTACATTCTGATCTCACTTGTCTTTGCCTCGAACTCCCTCCTTCGCGCACACAAATCTCCTTGAAGTAACCACTCCAATCTTCTTACATTTATTTACATACTATTTTCTAATGCTAAAACCAGTCTTTCTTCAATATTCATTATAAAAATCATATGCAATCCCATTTGCTTCAAACTCCATCCCTTTAAATGGGGTAAATTCCATGGGCACATTAGAAGGAACATGTACTCCCATTAAAACATTCATCATTATCCCTAGAATGAAATGACCATAAATTTATTATAACTTTCATCTATCATTTTAGTTTTCAAATCAGAGATGATTTTTTAAAAAAAAAAATCCAATAAAACAAACATGGTATTGTATTTGGGTTTTTTTTTTTTTTAATAAATTTTTTTTAAAAGAACAAAATATGGGTTTCACTAAAATTTAAAAAACTGAAAATAAAGCTACATTACATCATTTTGAATAATATGTGAACAATAAACGTGTCCCCTAATATGCCATATGCCATATGCTAATAATGACTAATAAACACAAGCATCACTCACCAACCCACATTTGCGTTTAATAAAGATTCAATCTTGAGCTAAAAAAAAAATATATAGATAGACTCCAAGAATCATCCAGCCAATATAAAGATTCAATCTTTATCTCCAAAAATTAAAAATGAAAGTTCAGATAGACTCCAACTGGCATCCAACCACCAAGACAACACCAAGACAACAAAATAAACGCAAAAAAAATGATCAAAGATCAAAAAAGATAACCATTATCAACTTTTACTGTCATACCTCTGTTTTGGCAAGCTAGAAACAGAGACGTGCTCTGTTGTACAAAAAGAAAACAAACCTTGAAATGTGTTCCCTCCAAAATAATAAAAATCTGAACTTTTGAATGTGTTCTCTCCAAATAATCAAACATGGACTCTTTGGTTTTCACTTTTCCCTCCTAAAATAGCTGTGACTCTTTCTCTTCTTTCTTTTTGTGTTTTATTTTTTTTTTGTTTTCCAATAGACTTTGTTCAGTTGAGTTAAAGATTCAATCTTTATCTCAAAAAATTAAAAATAAATGTTCAGATAGACTCCAACTGGCATCCAACCACCAAGACAACAATATAAACACAGAAAAATGATCAAAGATCAAATAAGATAACCATAAACAACTTTTACTGTCATACCTTTGTTTTGGCAAGATAGAAACAGAGACATGCTCTGTTGTGCAAAAGGAAAACAACCTCTGAGATGTGTTCCCTCCAAAATAATCAAAAATATGAATCTATGAATGTGTTCTCTTTGGTTTTCACTTTTCCCTCCAAAAACAGCCGTGACTCTTTCTCTTCTTTCTTATTATGTTTTATTTGTTTTGTTTTTCAATAGACTTTGTCCGATTGAGTTAAAGAGTGGTTTAGTTTAAGTGTTTAACTACAGTTAAGATTGATATTGGGTTAAGTTATGAGCTGTCACATTTTTTACCATAGATATTTTTTTAAAAGATTTGGTCCCTTAATTGGACACTCTCCATTTCAAATAGAAATGGAGAGGATCCAAATCCTCAAAGTTTGTGAATAAGTAAATAAAACCTCATCTTATTTTAGGTATTTGATGGGGTGATTGTTTTCTTTAGTTTCCCTCTATGTTCTCTAATCTAATTGTTAGAAGTTGAATTGTGGTTTTGTGTTAGCAATTTGAAAGATTGAAGATATTATGGTCAATTGGATGTTTATTCATATATTCTAATATGTCTAGTATGTGTGTATTAAATTTCATATGAAAATACCATCGTTTGATAATTGTTTGTGAATTTACAAGAAAATGTTGCAAAGCTGTCACTGTGACAGATTCTGTGTTTACGTATGATAAATTATGTATTAAATTGTATACAGTGAATTAGGATGCTAGGAGTAGTTCTTATGAATGCTAAGACACATATGGTTCTAATGGAAGTGGTCTCACAGCCATTAGATTAATATAAAAATAATGGTTTAATTTTTAATTTAATTAAAATTCTGTTCGGACAGATTTGAGTATGCTGTCTTGTATGATTTTTAGTAAATCATGGATTTGTAATTTAGTTCTGTAAATTATCATGAAAATTGGATGTGAATTGATAACCCATTTGTATTTTATAAGTGGAATATATGTTGTTGGAATAAACAGTGAACAGTAAGTGACATACTTAACTTTGAGGATTTAATTCTAAAGTTAGGGTGAATGTTTTGAGCTATAAATTAATATGCTCATCATTTGGTATGTCTGGATCATAGATAAATTTTGTATAACTTGGTTCAAGGTTTAGTACTCTAAAGGAAGGGTTCTAAACCATTCAACTGTTGTTTTTATGAAGCTATTTTGTTCATGTTGTATGTTGCCTTGTGTAAGTTGATGTATGCACTATTGCTTCCAATCTCAAACACATTCTGAATTGATTTTAAAGCTGTATGACATGATCTGAATATGAACATTAAAATAACGGTTTCGCTATGATTTGGTACATCATGTTGTTTGATGAATGTATCTTGTGTTTGGGGAACCTTGTTGAGATGAGATTAGGATTTCATTGATTATAAGAGATAGGCTTTGAGATGAATGTGTAAGTTTATGATAAGGAGTAATTGATAGTAATAAGCTTTGATATTTGATTTAGATGTTGCTAGTACCCAAGTCTAAGCTCCTTCGACTGTAGGCTTTCGGTTCCTCTGCTTTCAGGTAAGGGATAAGTTATATGGGCATTTGGTAAGTCATGAGATTATTTTAAAGTGTATTATACATTAAAAGGTTTTGATTAGAGATATGACATATAATCATGTTTCAGACATAGATATGTTCGTGAACTTTCGAAACATTATGTATATGATTTAAGCATATTGATGCTATTACTAATTCCACAGACATGATGTTTAAAGAAAAGAGTGGAAATACTATTATTATGAAATGTTATGCAAAATAAGAATTTTCGGTATGATGTATAAGTATGAAATGTTTTCGGGTTATGTCCTCTGGTGATCTGAACTCGGGTAGTAGGGGTTAAATTACTTGCTTTCTATGGAAAATGTTATTTGATTGGCCATTAAAAGTGGAGAGTTCTGCTGTACCCGTTCTTATTGGTAACAACCAACTTGTGGAGGATGCCAACCTACCCACATGGTTGAAGATATGTATTATGATGTGATCTCGGGAATACCTGGCATTGTGGGGAATGCTGGATGCTTAGCATAATGATGCTAGAAGCCTTCAAATAAGTACAAACTTATCAAATATGGACTAACCGATATGTTATGAACAGCTATATTATTTTATTGATCACGAGAGAATGATTTTGTTTAAATGCATCATGAAAATTTGAAAGCTCTCATGAAAAGAAGTCTCTGATGAAAAGAAAAGTTGTTCTTTAAAGATAAAAGTTTCTAAAGTTCTGTTATGTTAAAGATAAAACTTTTGATGGAAGTTTATGTTAAAAAGTTATTAGATATTTGTTCTTTAAGAAGCGTTAAGTTTTATGATATATGATTTTAAACAATCAATATTATATTCGGTGACTTTGTAAGAAATAAAAGAAATTCAGCCTAAAAGGTTTAGGTAATATTATTTTGATAAGAAAAGAAGAACAATTATTTTCCTATGAAAAACGTATAAGTTATTATTATGAATAGAATAAAATACTATGCATGAAAAGATGTTCTCCTATCTGAATAATCATAAAATGAAATGATTTGATTTACATGCATTTTTATTAAATTCTTGTGTATCTTAATCTTACTGAGCTGTGTAGCTCATCTCTTCCACTCTTTCAGTCAACAGGTTTTATTTTGGAGCGGAGGGAGCCTTAGTCGAATTTTGGAAGGAGCTGACTTTAGTTTTAAATGTATAGATCCCAAATTAGCAATTTGATGTTTAGTTTTGTAGTATTGTGTATCTTAGGATCTAATGAAAGTTGTGCACCTTAAAGTAATAAGAGATGTATTACGTGAAATTTAGAATTGGAGTAACTGGTGGGTTGTGTTATCCTTTAAAGTACAATGTAGATGCTCTGAATATCAAGTGGAAAGTTATATAAAGAAGTAAAGAAACAAGAACGATAAGAAAGAGGGAGTAAAAAGTTTAGTTGGTTTTTGTTAATACCAGGTTTAAGCTTGATATTAGCATGCCGATCATTGTCACAATCCGGGTATCGGGTTTGAGATGTGACAGTTTGCATGTGCTCTAAAGTTCCCTTTTTGGGGTGGGGGGGGGGGGGGGGTGAGGGGTGTTAGTGTCATAATCCAAAAATTATTGTTAGGGTCTTATTTTATGTAATTGGCTAATCTTTTGACAAAATGCACTTTATTTGTAATTGGGTAGATCTAAGATGGGTTTAATACATCAAGATATATGTTGTTCAAGCATATCAAGTGTTCGTATTAAAAGACATGAAGATTGGTCTAAGAAGCAAGTGAAGAAAAGATGTTCATTAAGTCTCGACAGATAACTCGACAGATGCCTGCTATCGAGACTTAATGTGAAGCTCGATAGATAAGTTCAATAGATAGCTCGATAGAAGCTCGATCTATCGAGAATTACGATTTTCAGTTTTTTAGATTTGAATTTCGGCCCAAGCTTATGTATTTGTTTAGGGTTTCTTTTTTCATAACCCTAGACATATATAAGGTTTATTTTAAGAGCCATCACACACGGATACAGAGACCAAGAGATTTATTTTCTCCGTGAGAAGCTACTGCGTTTGTACGCCATAATGTTTTATAACCAAATGTTTTTTGATTTTCATTGTTGATGAAGTGAAGAACTTTGCAACCAACAATTTCGTTCAAAGTTGCTGGAGTTAGTCATGTTCTGGGATTCGTGCAAAAAGTTAGTCACAGATTGGAGATTTGTGCATCAAAGGGAACAAGAATACTACAAGATCAAGTCTAATTAGGTATTGGAGTAAAGGTTCAACTATAGGTTGGTATTTTGGGATAGGTCAGGATAGTTGGTAAGATTCCTTATACTTGTAATCGCTTGATTGTTGATTAGTGGATTCTTGAAAGTGGTGACCTTAAAATCACCCGGTGAGATTTTTACCTTGTGAGAGATTTTCCTCATTTGTCAACAAATTATTGTGTCAATTTAATTTCTGCTGCATTTAGTTTATTTGGTGATTTGTTGGTGCCTTCACGATTTTCATGCAATTAAACCTAATTAATCATCTTGGGTAATTGAATTAATTAACTGGGGTCAAGCTATCTTAACCTAACAAGTGGTATCAGAGCAAGCACACTCTGATTAGGTTTTAATAATTGCTGTGTGATCCATTGACCCCTATTGTTATGGATCATGGGCAATCCCTAATTATTTCTTCTTTATTTGATGGTACTAACTATGTATACTGGAAAGTACGCATGAGAGCCTTTTTGCAATCTTTAGATGAGAAAGTATGACTTACAGTTGAAGTAGGTTGGAAGAAACCTAAAGAGCCACCAGCAACGTGGGATGATACTAAGATCAAAACTGCAAATTTTAATAGTAGAGCACTGGATGCTCTGTTTAGTACAGTGACCAATGAAGAATTCAAGAAGATCTCCTCCATTAACTATGCAAAGGAAGCATGGACTATTCTTCAGAATAACTACGAGGGCACAAGAGCTATTAAAAACTCCAAGTGCTGCGACTTAGATAATGCTCCCAAGTGAAAGATTGTCGCGAAGTAATAACTCGGTAAGTCCGAGGTCGAATCCACAGGGAAAAGGGAATTGATTAGCAAACCACAAGACAATAAAACTAAAATAATAAAGTTTAACTAAAGAGATTTTTGGTAGTTTGGTAAAGGTAATTTAAATTGAGTGAAAATAACAATATATTAAGGTGCTAAGGTTTAGGGATCCACACACAACACATCTATTGGTAGTCTTAATAATATTTATTTTATAACTCAACTAAAATTCATACGAAGGATGATTTTAGTTAGATGATTTAACAATAAAAACTCAAGAATTAATTGTCTAAGGTAATTTCATGCAATTAATTGATTTTAGGCAAAACAAAACTAGTGAATTAGTTCGCAGGGAATACTAAGCATTTAACGTGCCCGGAGTCTACGATAAATCAAAGGATTATACAGAACTAAACACTTTTCTAGATGAGTAAAAAAATCAAAAACATAAAAACATAAGCATTAAAACCAATAAATAATTGTTAAGAATATACCAATAAACGGTTGGGTTTCACCCCTTGCCTTAGCAAGGCTTCTAGCAAGCCATAACACAAATAAAACTCAAAAAACTGTAAAGAAACTTTAAGAAAACCTAAATTATGTTCTACAGCAGCTCTCCCCTGAATTTTGCCCTAAAGAGCCTTTAAATAGGTCAAGGAATCCTATTACAAGTTGAATTTCCGTTTGGAGGAAATCCCAGGTTTTTAGGCTTCATTTAACTGACGTTTTTGGCGCATTTAGATTCAGAATTCGGACTTTTCGTAAACTAAAAAGTTGTAGCCCTTTAAGTTATCTTTCCAGCCCAACTTGGATCATCTCGATTGGACATCGGAACCGAAAGTTATGCTCCAAATACTAACTGGTGCACAGGCTGGAATCCTAATCCGAATTGGACTTGGATTAGATGCAAATTTCCTTTGATTCCTTGCTCCAATTGAACTTGAATTTAATTGGATTGGCCTTCTTTGACTTCATCATGGCCCTTTTAAAATTAAAGTCCATTAGCTTTCTTCTTTGCACAAATCCACTTATTTAATTTCATTATCCTACAAAAGACAAATTCACACATTAAAATTAAGCACAAAATTGATTATTTAGCATTATTCCAAAATCAATTATAAAATGCATGAATTAACTCAAAATAAGTATGATAATGCTTTCTAATAATGATATAAATGTGCAAAATTAAGCTATTATCACCAAGCTTCAAAGGCTCACTACGAGTTTTGAGGAAATAAGGATGGATGAGGATGAGTCATTTGATGAATTCTATGTCAAGCTCAAGGACATAGTGAGAATACGGTAAAAAGAAGCCTCATTTTCATGAAGAAAATCCGGCAGAGTTTCGCATTTGGTGCGCTATGGCGCACCAGTAGGATTTCGTGCCTGTGTCTATGGCATGCACCAGTATGCTCATACTAAGGCAAGCCGAGGCTCACCAGAGCATTAAACACAATGACGTGTGTGGCATACACTTGGAAACTAATGTCACTAGCTGAAGTGGATCGAAACAATCATACTGCGACAATCATGCACACAGTGTAGCATGATCACACTTTAAGGTCAAGAGCACCCATGATCACGAGGGGGTACCCTCCTAACCATACGAGTCCATCATACAAAGTGCATGACCATCTTTAAATAAGCATATATATATATATATAGACACACATACACACACACACATGCACAATGCAAGACACGCAGAGCGGAAAGATAAACCAAACATTGCCAACATCCCAAGGGTATGACCCAAGCAGGGTATAGGAGAAGTGAAGATTAGACATTGCCATACCCAAGGAATGTGGCCCAAGCAAGGTACAGGAAAGATAAATCAAGCATTGCCAACATCCAAAAGATATGGCCCAAGCAAGGTACAGGCAAGATAAAGATTAGACTTTGCCATACCCTAAGAATGTAGCCTAAGCAAGGTACAAGGAAAGAAAGCCCTAATCTAGAAAGCTATAGGCATGGTTCCAAAGAAAAGACTAAGAGAGAGAGATAAAACTACACGGAAAGGCTAAGCCTCCTAATCTACTAATCATTGCCCTTTTTTGGCTTGCTAATTTTGCTTGCATTTTTGTCTTCTTTGCTTGCATTTTAGAAGTCGTGCCCGTTCTCCAAGTGCACATGCAATAAACAAGGAAACACAAGGCCAGCAGACAAGCAAAAGGGATAACAAAGAAACAAAGAAAGCACTAAGCAGACAAGCAAGGCAAGCAAGCAAAGGAAAGGAGACATACAAAGGAGCAAACAAACATGTTATCAAACAAGCAAACAAGAAAAGGTGTCCTTGAAGGATAAATGTAGGTTTGGATTTGGGGTCTGTAGTTCCATTATATTGGAGTACGGACGACACCTGTGCCATCAAGCAATGTTCCTAAAAAGGGACTCGAGATTTCATGTACAAAGACGGGTGTGAACCCGCATGAAATCATAGGTAGGAACGATGCTTGATGACACAACAAGCGCACAAAGACACATGCATGAACATATAACTAAAGATGCAAAGATGCAAACAAAAGCAAGGAAACCAAACAAGAAGGCACAAAGAAAGCTTAAAAGAGACTAAGCATATCATCACACAAAGGGGAAAGCTAATCATGTTATAAGGCACATACAAGGCTAAGATGAGAAACCCTAACATGCAAAGCAAAACAAAGGAGAGAAAGACAAGTGGCAAGTAAGCCACCATCACGAAGATGTACTCTCACACATGGTTGCATCCAAACAAGCCACAAAAAGGTGGAAGGATGCAACCAAACAAACAAAGAGGCCCCAAAGGCTAATAGGCACAAACCCACAAAGGGAAACAAGACATGTGAAGCATGTTAAGGATGCAAGAAACGAGATCTAAGCATAGAAGTACAGATCGAATCACAAACACATGTGAAAGAGCAAAGAAAGCATAAATATGCAAAAAGGAACCAATCCAAACCCTTTGTTGTATTCGAGTGTATGGATGTAGGACTAGACCGCTAACTCTAGATCTACACCCTACCGAAAAGCCAAAACACCAGAAAGAAACACAAACAAGATGTATATATCTATAAAAAGCACTAAGCATATCATCCAAATAAAGCTTTAAGCTCATAAACATGACAAGAAGCACATAAACAAGAAAGCTAGGCCAATAACATCAAAGCAATAAAACATGTTAAGAAAGCAATAGACATGCTAGAAAAGAAATAAAACATGCTAGAAAGCAATAAAACATCTACATCCATAAACCTCAAATCCAAGGTATATGGACCAAGGAGAGGGAGATGAGAGTAAGAACACTACCTCTTGATTTATGAAAAAGAAGAGAAAACAACGGTTTTTTTTTTTTGGTTATGTTTTTGGAGAGAAATTAGGAGGAAGGAGAGAGAGAGATTGCCCAGAAAAATGCTCCAAATTCCTAAAATTCGTTTTATCAATATCTGAGGGGGAGGGGAAGGGGGGGGGGGGGGTCCGGGGGTTAAATAGTTGATTTTGTGACCCTTCACTTTCGGTGCACCCTTAGGGTGCATTGGGCTAGGCTGGCGCATCGGTGCGCCAGACCCAGTTGCTGGTGTCATCAATCTTGTCCTTTTCCCCCACTTCTCGGTTTTGACTTCGATTGATCATTTGAAGGCCTTCCTAAACTCCGATTGAGTTGATCTTGGTACTGATGGAAAGATATGGATGTCCAGTTTCTAGAATAGTTGACAATTTGAAAATCCAACAGTCAGATCAAAAGTTATGGCCTCGAGAATTGATGCGCCTAGCATGGTTTTCAAGATATCTCAACCGTTTCAACTCTGATTTCGACCCATGAGCAATGAAATTGGTTCCAACCCATTTTGATCATCGGATCAAAATTAAGTTTTCATGTCGCTCTTGGGAGTCAACCTTGGGACAAACTTGGTCAAAATTGACAAAAATCTCTAATCACCTCGGATTTGATATAAAAATATGAAAAATGTCATTTTGGGGTGCTTTTAACCAAATTTAACCTTCGGTCAACCTTGGGTTGACTAGGGCATTTTGGTTAATTTGACTTAAAAAGGCACTTTGAGTGCTCCGATGCCCGAACGGGTTGTACCATGTCAATCTAGATGTTCCCACGATCCCTCGGTGAAAAAAAATGATCGAGAGTAGACAAAATACGGTATCTACAACAAGTGTCTTCAAGTTTTTTAATTATTTGACAAGTGACATTTCACGTGGCATAGAGCTTGTTTGGTAAGCGATTCCAAACAATATTTTTTAGTATTTAAATATTGAAAACTGTAGGTCCACAAAAAAAAAAAAAAAAAAAAAAAGGTATTTGGTAGAAGTGTTTTTTTTTGGAGTGTTTAAGTCACAATTCTCAATTTAGGATGTTTAAACACTGTATTTAGAGAACTCTTCATACCAATTTTTACTTTTCAAGTAACATTGTTCAATGGTTTATTTTTTTTATTTTTTATTTTTTTTAATATTTAGAAAAGTGTGGGACCTACTTGATAAGACCTAACATTAACTACGACTCTCTCTCACACTGACCAAGTACCAACATGCCTAATCTTTTCTTTATTTTTCTTTACTTCTTTCTTTTTATTTCTTCTTCTTTTTCACGCTTCCTTCTCTCTTCACTTTCAAATTTCTTTATGTCTCTCTTCACCTCCATTACTTCTCATCTCTCTCTCTCATGGTCTCTTTCTTCCTAGAGGTTTTTTTTTTTTGGCAAAGGATTCGTTATTTTTTTTAGAAGAGTAATGAGAGTGGGCTGCTGGGTTTTTTTTTTTTTTTTTTTTTTTTAAGCAAACGATTGTGGTTATTTTTTTTAAGAGGAGGAAGAAATTTTCTGAAGAGGAAGAAGAGAGCAGATGAAGAAAAAGAACTGAAGAAGACCAACCGGAAATGGCGTGGGAAATTCTCTCTTCTCTAATAAATATTAATAAAATAATTGTAATGTCAGAAAGTTACCCCTTTTAAAAAAATTAAATACATACACATATCAAGTACACAATTATGTTTTTACACATCTTAAAATATGTTGTTTGAAACATGGTATCAAACACATTTTTTGTATTATGAGTACTTTAAATACGTATTTTCATAACACTTTTTAAACCATAGTTTTTACATCATTTTAAATAACAATACTTGAAAACTATTACCAAACAAGCCCATAATTTGCCAAAACACACGTAATGTGGCTACCAAACTAACACTTGGCATGGTTGCCAATTTATGTGTCATCATCTCTAGGATTATGAGTGGCTTTATGCCTCAATATGCTCTTATCAATATAATTATTTTTATAGTATAAACAATATGGCTACTTTAATTTTGTTATACATGCAAAGTCTTTTGCATGGATGCAAAGGCATATAACCATTCGAGCAATAGTTGTTACACACACTATTACTAACACACAACTCAAGTCATGATTTCAATTTAAAATAAGTTGTGTATTACTACATGTGTAAAAGTTATTTTCCTATTCATTAGCCTCTAGACATTGAAAAAGACATATAGCTATTAGGCCAAGTTATGTAGCCATTAGTCATTAACCATTTCTCATTATGCAAAAGTCCTTTGACCATGTACTCCCTCAACTATTATGATAGCATGGTAGAGTAATAATGTTAGATATAGGTGAGCGGCTTCATTTAGCATCCTAGTAGGGACCACTACTCTAACAATAGGAAAATTATTGAATACTCCGGGAGTATTATAAATGCGTACTTCCCTCCTCTCACATGAATTGTGGGTCCCATCATAAATTTAATTAATGAGATCTAATATTATGTGAGAGGGAAAAGTACCCATTTATGGTACTTCAGGAGTACTCAATAATTACCCCCTAACAATAACATAATTTTGGATATATTCTCGCTAAGAACCAGCTTGTTAAACAGATGCGTGTGCATGAAGAATCTTTTTAAGACATTATTGTGCAATGAGAAGGAATCATATTGTCCAATGCAAAGGCAACGCATTTTTACAACATCTCCCCCCTACTAATACAAAATGGTGATAAAGAAGACCTAAGAAACAGCAATTCTTCATACGTTTGAAGCTTCCATTTTCCAAATATCTCTCTTCCGCTTCTTCTTTCTCTCTTGTAATTGTAAATAGATTCATCAGTGTAATTTATTCTTCAAAACGTAGTGGGATTATCAGGGTCGGCTCTACAGTATAGGAGAATAAGGCAGTCACCTAAGGCCCCAAAGTAGAAAAAGGTTCTTAAACTTTAACCAATAGAGTTATTTCTTTCATTGTAATAATATTAATTAAGCCCAACTATTAACTAATAAATAAAATAATTTTTGTTATCATATGAAAAAGAAGAAAAAAAGAAGAAGAGAGAAATGCTATGTCTATAATATTTTTCATAAAAAATTCTAAATGTTAGGTTGTTACTGGTTGTTATTAGTGGGCAAAAAAGTAATTTCAATGGTGGGTTCAAATTAAAACTAGTAACAATTTAATACCTATGAATTATTGTGAATGTAGCACTTCTTAAAAAAAGAAGAAGCAATACACAGAATTTTACAACATTTTTCACAAAAATTGAGTTGGCAAATTTTTACTTGTTTGCATTTAAGTCCACTACTAACATTACCTTTTTACTTACCACTACCAATTTGCTACATCAACAGATGTGAAAGGTTTTGTTAAATTTTTTGTATCTATAGACTTTCCAAAAAAAAAAAAAAAAAACTTCATGATTAATTAGTAATTTTATATCTAAAACAAGAGAATAGAGTTTAAGTAAAAAATATTCATATTTATATATATAAAAAGTCTCAAATTATTTTTTGTCTAAGGACCCCAAATGCATCAAGCCGCCTTTGGAGATTATTCAACTGGCCTCAGCTCTCAGCTCTCAGCTCATGGTTTTCTCCCTCTCAAACCATAAAAGGTTTCCATTTAAAAAAGAAAATTTTTTATTTTTTATCTTGCTCGATCGAAATATATATTTTCCCTTGCTTCAACTTTACTCTCTCATTTCCAAGCACTAGCATCCAGGTGTTGTGTAAATGCCTTATCCTTTTGAAATTACCCATGTAAACTCTCATATATATTAGAAAAGTTCAACTATAAATTTATTAAAAAAGTTTTCAACTTTTTTTATAAAAAATGTTAAAATTATTGCAAATTTTATTACAAAACTTTTAATGACAATAAGTCAATACTATAATAAATAAATGTTCGAATTATTTTTGTGGTACAAATAAATTTTGTTATGTAACAGTATCTCTAATATCACTTTTCTCCTGTTTCGATTTATGCCCTTCAAACATTGGATCCTGGGCAACTGTGGCCCGCTACCCTCTATTTGGTTAGCAAAAGAACCTATAATTCTATAAATCCTCCCATAATGGAGCTAGCCAAGGATAAGAAAGTCAGATGACCCCTGTGACCCTGTCTAATCACTGCCAACACTGGTTGTAAGTTGTAACATGTAAAAGAACTCAGCAGGAGTAGTAGCGTTAAAATTCCAAATCTTGTGTTCACATTGTAGTGAGGCGTCGGCGATGACAAACCATCACATTCACATGCAGTCTGTCATGCACTCATGCTCTCATTTTTTTTCTCCACCGAAAGTCACATATCTTAACCCAAAATCATTCATTAGGAATAATAGGAATAGGAATAAAATAAAGCTCTACAACTCAAAAAAGAATCAATCACCGTTTCACTTTTCTTCTTAGCCAATCCGCTTTTCATCTTTGTACCTATTTCTTTATACCACAAATAGTTCCCTTCTAACCAAAGAAAGCAGCAACAACAGCTGAGAAGAAAATGGGCTGTTTCAGCTTCTGCAACTCCAAAACCCCATCTCCCATGCAAACTTCCTTCTCTGAAGCTATGCAAGAAAACCCAGAACCAAGATATCTTAAACAAGAGGTTCTTTTACGTATACCAGAAAGCAAAGTACATCTGATGGATGAAGGAGAAGCTGTAGAACTCTCTAGCGGAGAGTTTATGCTTGTTAAAATCTCAGATGAGAATGTTTCTCTTGCAACTATCATAAAAGTTGGTGAGGATCTTCAGTGGCCTTTGACAAAGGATGAGCCAGTAGTGAAGGTTGATGCTTTTCACTACTTATTCTCGCTGCCAATGAAAGATAGTGATCCTCTGAGTTATGGAGTCACTTTTTTTGAGCAATCTGGTAGCAACTTGGGCTTTCTGGACTCGTTTTTGAAGGAGCATACGTGCTTTTCTGGTTCGGAATATGCTAGAAATAAAAATGTTGATTGGAAAGAGTTTGCTCCGAGGATGGATGACTATAATAATGTGTTGGCCAAGGCAATTGCGGGGGGGACTGGTCAGATTGTCAGGGGGATGTTCAAATGCAGCAATGCTTACACCAACCAGGTTTGTTTAGGAATTAAAATATCCAAACATGCAAGAGAAATGAGGAAATTTAGTTGCTTTCTTGGTTGGTGTCAGTCATCACAATTAATTGTATTAGTTCCTGAGGTTTACATTAGAAAAGAGAGAATTTTAAGATAAAAGTACCACCAAAAAAAAAAAAAAAAAACTGTTCATAAGTGACATAAACGCAATTCATGAGTAAATTGCACCTTTTGACCCTTAAACGTCCTGAATTCAATTTTGGTTCCACAAATTTAGAAAGAATTGTGATTGTGATTGCAATAATTGTTTGCTTTAAAAGTGACCCTGGATTGTTTGTCTTTGCTTCTGCACATTTTTTTTTTGCGTTTATGCCTCTTAGTGTTTGACTCTTTGTTGCTGTTCTGTGTTGGTATTTTATTATTGAAAGTGGTCCCTTGGTTGATTTTGTGTATATTGTTTTGCATGAAAGTGGTGCCTGATAGTCATGTTTTAAACTTAAGTATTATATTGAGTGTTTATGTTTTAGGAAGGATGATTTTGAGTTCATGATTTTGATGTGTTATGGAAGGAATTTGTGGACAGACCGAGATTTATTGAGTATGTTGGAGAAGAGATAAGGTGTTACAAAAACTGTTACTCTGATGAAGTGTCACTGATGGAGATCATATAATGGTGAGAGAGTTGGGGTACGTATGAGAAGCGTGACATTTTAGTGCATAGCATACTTGCCCTCCCCTTTGAAACTGGGATAAGACCCTTAGAGAATGATAATGATGTGGTGAACATGGTAAATGCAAGCAAAACATGGACAGAAGACGGACGGACCAAATTAATGTCTTTAAATATTTTAGGGACCAAAATTATAATTTTATGGTAAATTCATCAACTGAAGCCTAACACAACCCATACTGTTTGAGAAAAAGAAAAATAGAGAGCACAAAGCAACTAAAAATGACATGATGTATCATATGGAATTCTTGCTAAAATTCTTCTTCAACTAGTTGAATTACTGCAAGACAAAGGGAGAAGATAACGTTGCACCTAAATTCAAGCCAACAATGATTTGAAAATCTCGCGTAATTATGCTCATACTCGTTACCAGAATTACCATGTCACATCATAAAACCTAGTCTTTTAATTATGATCTGGTGAAAAAGATAAAATCTGTTTTCACCAGAATACAAGTGTCATTCTATACATAAAGAGCAAGGACAATTGCAGGTCCAAAAAGGAGGAGAAATGATTCTAACTACAGCTGTGGAGGAGAAAAATGGTGTCAAACCAAGAAGTAATGGCAATAGAAGTGCGGGTGCCACAAAGAAGAGTGGAGTCAACAAAAGCTTAAAACGGTATTTCAATTCCCAAATAATTTAGCTATTTCATAAGAATATTGTGTAAGCATGAATTTCTTTATACTTAATTATGTCAAGGTTGTTATTGTTTTTTGCTGTTTGTTTCTTAGTGTGAGAAAGCTGTCCAAGATGACAGAGAAGTTAAGCAAATCCATGCTTGACGGTATTGGTTTTGCCACTGGATCAGTGATGAAACCTGTGGTTAAATCCCAAGCTGGGAAGGCATTTCTAAACATGATGCCAGGAGAGGTCCTCTTAGCTTCACTTGATGCTGTCAGTAAGTTTAAACCTTATCAGATTTACAGCGAGAAAGTCATGTTTTAAATAGTATATAAATTCATAGAATTAAAGTGATCCATCTTGCCAATTACAGACAAGATTTTAGATGCGGCTGAAGTAGCTGAAATACAAGCTCTTTCTGCCACCTCCAGGGCAACAACTAGAATGGTTACAAAGAGGTAAATCTATAAACAAAACATATAAACGTGTGTGTATATATATAAGCCATTTTAGAGATATGGGGAGCAGCAAGCAGCATCTTGTGCAGAGTTCATATTTATCTTTTGATTCATCAATTACTCGTTCATTTAAAATCTATATTATCAGATAATTAGATCATAAATTTGATCTATCTATACTTTTTGAGTAAACTTCAGTGAAGATGCATAGTTCATAGATATTTCTATGGTCTTATTACTAAATGGTATATTTTCTACACTATGATCTTTGTATTTTGAGCAGCAAGTCATAAATGATACATTTTTGTTCAAAAGCTAGAAATATTTGTCAAATTCTCTGAAGCATTCTTTGTGCTTCTTGTTTTTAATCTTTTTTTCCCTACTAATGATAAATTTTTGATATTTTCACCCATGTGTTTTTTCATCTGTAACTTTTTATTTGCTTTTCTTGAGCACCAGATTTGGAGAAAGTGCAGGGGAGGCCACTGAGGATGTGCTTGCAACTGCAGGGCACTGTGCTGGCACTGCTTGGAATATATTCAAGATTCGGAAGGCCATCAATCCAGCATCATCTGTCTCCACGGGAGTATTGAAGAATGCTGCAAAGGACAGAAAAGGAAAATCTTAAGGGTCAATTGCACGGATTTATTTAACCAAGTTGGAACGATATGTGATAAAACTGCCTTATTATCATTTTTTTGCATGTCTCTTAAAACTATGTAAGTGCCCAAAAGATCACTTTCACCATATGCTAGGGAGCAGTAATGCTTTTCCATATGATGTTTATCTGTGCATTTGTGCCTCTTGTTCTTGACATGGTTTATCAAGCTAGCCATCATACAGACTCTTAACAAGGGGGTTCCCCAAGAATTTGCAACTAAAATATGTTAATTAAACATGTTTAATCTACCCGCACGTGTGAATGTAAGTATGTAACTAGGCCATAGATGTTACAAGCAAGTGCAAACTCTTGACACAAAGTGTTCAGGCTATCGAGAAGAAGTTTTCTGACATCAAAAATCGATTTGGAGTGTCGTACAATTCCATCTGATACTTGTAAACGCACTTTGCAGTTTACATATATGAAGTTCATTCTACAACAGATGCTGATTGCTGAACAAGGTGGCGGTCCTCTTGTCCATTACAAGAAATAAAAGCAATGTGTCATTAGCTTTTATGGCACTTACGTGCTTAAACCATCTGCAGGTCTTGTGCTTCAAACGAGAGAAGGCATAGTGTTTCCTTGAGCAAATGGCTGCCTTAACGTGTGGTAGCTAGGGGTTCATGAATATCAGAAGCTTTAATGGCATGGCTAGAGGTTCATGAATAACCAAAAAGTAATGGCATGGTAAATAGCACTCTAATTTGATCTTTGATTAGTATATTTTGATACATCAGTTGGCTTCATAAGTCAAGCCATAAGTCTTCTATAAGCTGAGTAAGTCCAACTTGAATTGTTCTTTTTTATTTGTTGATAGAAAAATAGTTCTGTATTTTATTTATATATAAAAGAACAATGATGTAGATCTTTCTATCATTGGGTGACAATTTAAGTGACCATCCATGTTTATAATAACAAAAAAGGGTAAATTGCAAATTATACTTCTGAAGTTTGGAAGTGTTTGAATTTTACAACATGATGTTTCAGAATTTTGATTTTATTTCCTAAAGTTTGGGGGTATTTGAATTTTATATCCCCAAACTTTAGAGAGTAAAATCCCCCAAACTTTAGAGAGTAAAATCCAAACACCCCAAAAATTTAGGGGGGTAAAATCCAAATTTTGAAACGTTAAGGTGTAAAATCCAAACACTCTCAAACTTCAGGGGGTAAAATCTAAATTCTGAAACTTCAAGGTGTAAAATTCAAATATCCCAAAACTTTAGGGGTGTAATTTGCATTTTACCCAATAAAGAATAACAAGTCTCATTCTCAAAAATTTGGGATGAACATTATTAAAAAAAATTGTACCAGCTTCTTAAATACACAATTTTAACTTGCAAAATAAAAAGAAAAAGAAAAAGAAAACAGCAATAGAAAAGTAAAAAAAGAGTGAGTTCCAATTTATTCAATTAGTAAAGTGTCTTGTCCTTAAACAAGGAATCTTAAGCTGAATTTGAGAGGACAATTTTAGAACCCCATGGTTGATTTTACAATGGAATTAATCAACTTATTAAATTAACCAATTATGTAATTCAGTTTGATTACTGGTTAATTACCACAGATTTAACAAGTTACCAAATAAAGCAATAAATAGTAAAGTAAAGAACAATAATCTAGTGACAAAGTGGAAAACCTGTGAATGCATTCGTAGGAAAAACCACTACAGGGTTTACCATCAACCCCAAGGTAAAACCCACCCAAACTTCTTGTTGCTATCTTCAGTTGTGACTTATGTGATCATACACTGCTCTAACTTTGTTGGATTCTTCTAATATGGATTTGATCCACTAATACGAAATTCATGCTCGCCACTTCAAGGACAACCTTGAAGATTTCATAGCAACTTGTTTGTGTTGATATTGTGACGTTAGCTTGATCACCAATCATCAGGGGTGTCGTTCTTTGGATTCACTTTGGTATCTTCAATTGGCTCTCCCCTCTTCTATTCAATTGGATCTTATGAATGATCCCTTATATACTTTAGTAATTATGGTATGAATTCCAAGTCATGATCTGACTTAATGGGCACTACAAGGAAAAATGTCTATTACGATGATTGCAAAAATATATATATATATATATATATATATATAGTGGCAATAAAGATATATTGGATCTCCAGGTTCATTTTCGTAGCAATAGTATTAATTCATTACATTAGTATTTTATCGTTGCAATAACTTAAAATTTTTGTTGCAATAAACTATGTACGCAAAGGAATTAATTATTGAAGCAAAATGTACTTGTATCGCAACTAAATGTGATGTTACAATAGGCCAAACCCAAAACAATAACTTATTGCAACAAAATTTGTTGTTGCAACATGTCAATGTCGTTGTGATAACTTATTGCTACGAAACGCCACAATTGCAATGGCTAGTTTTGTTTGCAAAAACATTATTTTTTAAATATAAGAAATCATTTGTTGCAATGACTTTATTATAATGATGATTTTTATTGCAATAACCTAGTGGCTTTCTTGGTTAAAGAGAACATGTAATGGAAGGGGATTTTCTTGGGTTTCTTGGTTCAAAAGCAGTCTTGTTCTAGAAACACCATAAAACATATTTCTAACTACCTAAATGAAATCACTATCATTAGTACTGCCTCTCAAATTGAATTGAAAAGAGGACTAAATAAAAATAAGATCACTAGAAAAGGTATAATAAAAAGAATAGTAAGATCACTAGAAAATAGGTGGACAAGCACTATTTTCACTACAAAAGAGTTAATAGATGATAAAGACAGAATTGAGGTAGTACCTTGTGCCCATTAATGTGAATTCAAAGAAGTCCTAAGCTCATAAAAACAAGGGATCCAGTTGAGCTTTTCAATTGGCTTTGGAATGAATGTGGTATTTGAGGCAGGTCTACTTATATATTTCCTTCAAACATATTGACTACTTGCCCCATGGTTGGCTTATCTCCAAGGTCATCTTGGATGCACCAACAAGAAACTTTGCAAGCTCTAATGAGTTGCTCCATGTTGGTACTTCCTTCTAATTTGTAATCTAACAGAGTTAAAAGGTCTTCCCCCTTCTTTAGTGCAACTATAACTTGAGCTGGGAAGTAGTTATCAAATTCATCATTTGGCATACCACTTCTTTTGCCAAATATAATCTCAAATAGAACTTTTCCATAGTTATATACATCAGCTTTTAAAGTGATAGCTTCAACGTTGATCCATTATTGTGCAAAATAGGACATAGTTCCTTTTAGATTAGTTAGAACCCAACTAAAATCCCAACTAATCATCTTTGTAAGACCAAAATTGTCCACTTTTGGATGATACTCAACATCCAACAATTTGTCATTGGGCTTGATGTCACAATGTATGGTGAAATCTTGGAAACTCAACTCAAGGTAGGCCATCCCTCTAGCCATCCCAATTGCAATACAATATCTTGTCTTCTAATCCAAAATCTTAGAAACGTTTTCGAACGAATGAGATCCTAAAGAACTTTTTAGCATGCAATCATAAAAAAAGATATCTATTTGAATCAGCTACACAAAAACCAGAAGTGTGAATTTTTGCATGGAATTGCTTGTCCCTTTGCCATTTAACATTGACATGCTATAGTATTAGTATTTTATCTTTGCAATAACTTTTAAATTTTTGTTGTAATAAACTATGTATTGCAACGAAATTAATTGTTAAAACAAAATGTACATTTATCACAACTAAATGTGTTGTTGCAATAGGCCAAAGTCAAAACAATAACATTATTGCTACAAAATTTTTCATTACAACACCTTAATGTTGTTGTGATAACTTATTACCAAAAAATGTCATGATTGCAATAACTAGTATCCATTATCCATACAATAACATTATTTTTAAAATATCAAAAATCTTTTGTAACAATAATTTTACTGTAACAATATATTTTTTTTCAACTTTGACTTTATTGCAACAAAAAATGTTGTAATGATAATTTTTTCTTATAGTGGGGTCTAATTAAGAATCAAGTTTCCCGAAACTCAATTGATCTATTAAGTTTCGGGTTTACAAAAAGTTCATTTAAACTAATTTTGTGTCTTCGTATTGGACCTAAAATATGCAAGACTTGTAATTTGTTCGTAATTTGCCAACAGTTACGCTCTGTTTGTTTTAGCATTAATGTTTTCTGAAAAATTGATCATTTTCCAAAAACATTTTCTGGAAAACTATCACATTTTCCGATGTTAGGTAATGACCTTGAAAATGAGATTGAGAGCATTTTCTAGTGTTTGGTATGCTCAAATTTTTTTTAACATTTTTTATATAATTTAAAATATGTATAACATGTGTATTGTGTAAACTCAACTAATGAAATCAATATAAATAGTTAAAAAAAAAAAAAAAAAAACTAAGTATGAATTTTATGCTTTTAGGCTAAATAGTATCAAATTGCCACAGGCTAAATAGTTCAACTTGCAAAATAGTTTAGTACAAATTGTTTGATAAATACCAAAATGCCAAATTGTCCAAACACTTAATTTATATATACTTTTAAGTTTTAAGAAGCCGAACACTGGATTTAATGTTTTCAAATTTTCTATCAAGAAGCATTCTATAGTCGAGGACTCAAGGTTTAGAATTTAAATGTTTTTTTTCTTGATCTTCTCAACAAATAGTTAGTTTTTTTTTTGGTAGAAACAAATAGTTAGTTGATTACTTTATTTATGTGGCAAATCAATAAGAATGGACCCATAAGAGTCTGCAAGGGCCGCCCTTTACTGACACCAACCCATAATTCCAATCCACGGTGGTTTGTTTTCCAGCAAGCTATCACAACAGTTGGCGGGAAACTTGTGAAGCCTGAAATATTAGCTTCAACTACTGTTACACGATTCATAAGAAAGTTGGGTTTCTCTCCAATGAAAAATATTCCTGTCTTACTTGATGAGGTTTGACAAGTTTGCCAATCTATGAGAAGAGAAGAGGGAAGAGACCAGAGAGAGAAAAAATATTGTTTCACGTGACCAAAAGAATAAGAGTTGTAAGCCACGCAAGACCAAGATTGTTTTCCAAATATTTTTTTTGAAAAACAACCTATAGAAAATAGGCCTTATTTTTGTTAGGGTTTTCCGTTGACTAAAAAATAGTTTTCCGGCTACCAAATATTGGAAAATTTGGAAAACTATCTTTATAGAAAGTTTTCCAGTGAAGCAAACAGAGCGTTAACAATTATAGACCTAATAGAATCCATTTGACATAAAAAGAAAAATTTTGGCACCTAGATTTAGGGTCTGTTTGGGATTCGCTTATTTTGTTGAAACTGAAAATTTTTTGCTGAAAGTGCTGTAGATAAAGGTAAAAGTTAGCTGAAATAGTACAGTGAGACCTATGAATAGTATCAAAAAGTGCAAGTGAGACCCATGAATAATAACAAAAATAAACTGAATAGTAAAATAAGTTGACAAAAATAATTTTTACCAAACGAACACTTAGTATCTATTTGGATACTGCGTCTGTGTCTGCGTCGAGTGTTTCACCTTTTTTTTTTTTTTTTTTTTTGAGAAGAGCATTGACTGAGTTCTAGTGGGTCTCGTAGACTGTTCACGGGACCCACAAATCTCTTTTTTCAACAAAACTTTTATTAAAAATGGGTCTTACGGTACTATTCACACATTTAAAAATTATTTTACTACAGTATTTTCAGTTTTCAGTTTTTAACAAAATAAACTGTATCCAAACGGACCCTTAATAATAAAGAACAATTATCCCCGAGCTCAAATAGTACGAAATCTAGCGAAGTTCATTGGAAATAATAGGCTAAATTGCAATTAACATTTTGTGATGATTTTGATTTTGTCCTTTAAAATTTCAAATCATACGGTATCTAGGAGCTAACCCAAAAAAAGAAAACGACAGGTCGTATTGCATCAGCGCTCTGCAGAGACAGAGAGACAGGGAGAGCGATGGAGGAAGACGAGGGTTCGGCGAGGAAGCTGAGCATATACAGAGCAGCGAGGAGCATAAAGCGTAGAGAGAACACAGTGTACAACGCCTTGCGATCCATATACGAGGATTCCATCTTCGTGGGAGAGATCTCCCAGCTATGGCCGGACCTCCCTCTCCTCGCCAACCTTCGCTGTGGCCTCTGGTATTCCCCTAAATTTCACTCCACCTGTTACTTCAAATCCACCGACGGCCACAACAACAACTGGTCTTTCAGCACCTCTCGCCTCAACCTCCACGTCGCTCTTCTCGCCGGTATATTCCCTACTTCTTTGCTTTCTCACACTTAGGGCAGCAATTTTTTGTTTGGATGCTCAGAAAGTTAGGGAAAGACCACGCAATGATGAAATTTTGAAGTTCGAATTTATCTTTTGTCCTTAAATTTTAAGAAGTTGTATTTTTTTTTACGTTTTATTTATTTATTGTTATTATTATTTATTATTTTTTATTAGCATGTTGTATTTTAGAGAAGAAGATAGAACCTGGCTTTTATTTTAGAGGTGGAAAAACAGATAGTTTAGGTTCTATTCTTTGTCCAAAAAATATTGTCAAGGTTCTCTTTTTGTTCTGTTTGTCAGACACACTGGCAAAAAACTTAATGAGATAATCTGAATAAGCGTGAATTAGCCCCGGTTGTAGATTTTGGGGATCGAAGGAGTTGACAGATATTCTATGTGGTACCGTTGGGAGTTTGCCAATGGGTATACCTTTGGCTTTGGGGTTGTCTTTCACGGCACAGAGTGAGGAATTCCATTCTAGAGAAGATGAAATGACAATTGGTTGGGCTGGATAAAGATATATCTGTTAAAAGGGGGACGATCAACGCGAGTACAATGTTTAGTCTTTCGACTTACTACCTCTCTTTGTTTACCATCCTGTCTCATGTTTCAAATCGAATAGAGAAGTTGCAAAGAAAATTCTTAGATCAAGTTTAACTTAATGGATTAGAATACAATGTGTTCTCCACTTTCTTGTGGCAGTTTGGGGTGCATAGCTTAGGTACCTCTAATCAAGCTCTCTTAGAGAAGTGGCTATGGCATTTTGGGAGGAAGAGACACACTTGTGGAAACGGGTCATTGCATTAAAGAATAGTGTGGAAGGTGGAGGTTGTACAATGAAGCCAGTGTGAAGAACTCATAGGTGTAGTTTATGGAGGAATATTAGAGCAGGGTGGGATAGATTTGTTAGCCATGTGCACTTTGAGGTGGGGAATGGAGAACGTGTATGATTTTCTCATGATAGGTTGTGTGGGAAATGGGGATCTACCTATGAAGGAGTTGTATGACTTGTATCCGACATTGTACCCTTTGCTAAATGACTAGGGCGCTTTCATGTCCTCATACTTGGAATGTAGTATTGAAGGGAGGGAGAAACATTAAAATGTCTGGTTCATCAGGCAGTTTAATGACTGAGAATTTGACTCGATTGCTTCCATGCGTGGCTTACTGTATTCAAATATGCCAAGGAGTGCGAGTCCTGGAAGAATGAGATGGAGTTTGACAGGTACTATGGTGTGCTGTGAACCCCAAGGGAGATCTCTTTTCCATGGAGAGGAATTTAATGTGCCAGAAGTGGTTAGTTTTTTTGTTTTTGTTTTGGTGTGTGTGCATGTGGACAGTTTTGTGAGGGAAGATTTTGACTAATGATAATCTTAAAAAGAGAGGAATCACATTGGTAGATTGGTGGATCACTTGTTACTTCACTGTGATTTTGCTAATGCGTGGTTGCGGCTATTTTTTGGACACTGTGTAGAGTGTTTGATTTACTAGTTGGTTGGCTGAATTGGTTCTATAAACTTTTGTTCGCTGTGTGGAATTTAGTTCCTTTGTGTTTGATGTGGCTTTTGTGGAGGAAGTGGAATTCCTACCCTTGAAGATGTAGAGGTTTTGGAAGTGCGGTTGAGGATTTCATTTCTTAGATTACTCTATGAATGGTCAGCTGTCCTAGGTTTCACTGATAGTGGTACTAACACAGAGTTCACTAGTTCGCTCTCTTTTACTTGTAATTATTTGGATATAATTCTTTAGGCTATCTTATGGTTTGTATTCCGATGTAGCTTTTTTTGGAATAAAATCATTTACTTCTCAAAAAAAAAAAAAAAAAAAAAAAAACTTAATGAGAATGGATGAAAAGGTGAAATATAGAAACATTTTTTAATTTTCAAAGATGGACATAAAATTTTTTAAATTTTAAGAATAAAAATAGAACTTGGGCTATATTCCAGGGATGAAAAAGAATATTAAACTTTTTTTTTTAAAATTTATTTAATCTCGGCAGTAATCGTGTGGTTTTTGATGGGTAGGACAGAAGGGAGGGTGTATTATAGTTGATTCCACAAGGAGAGGGAAGCGGTTTCCGGATAGCATGTCAAAGACGATACCCATTTGGATTTGTGTTTTAAATCGGTGCATTCACAATCATTTGAACAATATGCGTGATACTGCACAGATGGATAAGGTGAGTTCTGGTAAAAGTTCATTGTACTTTAATTAAGTAAAACTTCAATATGTGTGTACAATTTTGGGCTCTTAAGGTTTGTGTTTATTTCTGAGTGAGTACTGTTTTATTGTTTTGACTTTTGAGCATGATGACTATGCAGTATGTCTCTTTAGTGATTTGTGATTGGATTATGTTTAATAGTTGATGACTCTCTCTCTCTCTCTCTCTCTCTCTCTCTCTATATATATATATATATATATATATTTCATGTTGTTGATATGTAAATAGTAATGACTGAAGTAAAACTTAAGCAATGCTTGTTGATTTGTATATTTGCATGTATCATTTCCTTAAGCATAAGTTGTCAGTGATGATCTTAAATGATAAATATTTCTATGTTGCTCTATGTGCTGGCTTGATTTTGAACAGGAGTCAAATACTTCTGATCAACATCATGAAAGAACAAGATGTGTCTCTGTTGATTGGGATTGCTCCTTGCATCTTCCCCTCTGGGTTTCTGAAATAGAGAAGGCGTCTATTGAGAGTCACATAGAAGAATGGACTAAACAACTGGATGCAAGCGGTGCTGATATTGCATCTCTAACGACATGCTTGAAAAAGCCCTTACGCCCACTATGGATTTCGCAAAAAACTGTCATCTGGTTAAATGAAGTGCCTGACCATGACTCCTGGGATTTCACACCCATCATACTTGTTTCTGCCTCTTCCTCAAGTGGTGTAATTCAACACAAGTCTACATCAGAGTATAGCTGGAATTATATACCGGGAGCTGGGGATGATGAAGAAAGCTGGGCAAGGGGTTTATCACCTAATCTTTTCTGGACTCACGTCTATGATCTTATAAACTTGGGGCCTGATTTGTGTAATCAGAAAGTAGCAGATATAGTTGAAAAGGATAGAGTATATCGTGCCCAAAGGGGACAAACTGCTCCTCAGGTCACAGTCAAGGCCCCAAAATTGTTAGAGAGCTCATATCATTTTTCACAAGAAGTGCCCCTACTGTTGGGTATTTCAAACCTTGAAATTAATATGAAGTCTTCTGATGAAGATTGTGCAATCTCTTGGCTGGGTTCAACAAATCTTGCAGTTGGCACATCCCAAGTTGGTATGCTTTATTAACACTCTTTATTATTTTTATTTTTCTCTTTGTAATCCACTAATGCTGGTTTCTTAAATTTTCAAAATTTTGTTTCATTGGTATGTTTTTCGCTTAATTGTTCTTGAACCTGGAACCTGGAAGGTGGAAGGAGGAGAGTTGCGGTTGATTGATGACTAGTGTGAAATTTAGTCAATTTTATTATGGATTGGATTCGTTACAATTAAGTAGAACTAAAATAGACTTCATGGAATGTAAGTTTAGTAAAAGTAGAAATAAAGATGAAGGGGCTATAAGACTAATGGTCAAGAGATACCAAAGAGTGAGAGTTTTTGATATCTTGGATCAATAATTTATAAAGATGAAGATATTGAAGAGGATGTGAATCATAGGATAACAGTAAAGAGGATGAAGTGGAGAAGCACATTAGGAGTATTGTGTGATCATAGAATACCTATTAAGTAATTTTATAAGATTGTTATAAGAGCAGCTATGCTCTATGATATTGAATATTGGCTCTTAAGAAGCATTATATTCATAAAAAAAAGAGTGTTAAGATGAATAAGTGGAAATACAAGGAAAGATAGGATTTGAAACGATGAAATTCCCTTAAAGATAGGGTTGTTTGCATTGATGAAAAGATGAGGGAGAATCACTTGAGATGCTTTGGTCAAGTTGAGGGAACGAAAAAAGGTAGAGGAAGACCAAAAATAATATTAATAGAAGTAATAAAAAAAGACATGTCAATTAAGAAAGTAACAAAAAATATGACTATGGATAATGTTGTGAAAATTGTGAAATACTCTGTTTACGCAAGGTTAAAGAATAGAGAATAGAGAGGAGAAAATACGACACAAGAAATTTACGTGGTTCGGCTATGCCCAAAGGAGGTAACTGAATAAAGTTTCACTATAATTTTGGAGGTTGTTTTTCACTATAATTTTGGAGATTACAACAATTGCTTGAAGACACTCTCACACAAACCCAAATCTCTAATACACCATTGGTTCTCTCACAAATAAATCGAGAACACCCTATTGTATTTAGAAAAGAGTTGCAGGACACTATAGCTTCCTATCTCTTGTGCACACACAGAAGAAGCTATTTCACTTTGCTATCTCATGTAGGAGCTCTCTTTTCTTACATCTTTTCTCTCAAACTCACCATCTATTTATAACTTGAGGTTTATAACTAGAGGTTCAGCCGAAATGCCAATGGTTTCAATACATGAAACTTACTTGGTCAAAGAAAATGGCAAGCATTTATTGCCAATGGAGTCATCCATTTCGGTTACAAAGAGAAATCCAATTTTGGATTGTATGTCAGAGGTGGTTGTTCTTTGCCTTTTGACAATACATGCAATACAACAACATTTAATGTTTGCTTGTAATGTCAAGTCACTAACATTAAAATTCAAGCCATTCCAACAGATAAAATAGATTAGTGGAAGAGGATTCATGCAGCTGATCATGACTAGTCTATTGAAGATCCATAGCCGACCCTATAAATTTTGGGACTAATGTTTGATTGTTGTATCTATTACAAATAGAAGTAGAGGCTTTTCCTATTAGATTAACTAGTTGCAAACCCACGCGATGCGTGGGAATATATAAATATTATATTATGAGATGTAATATATAAAAAGTAACAATTATATTATATTATGGGATGTGATACATAAAAAGTAACAATTATATTATATTATGGGATGTAATATATAAAAAGTAACAATACTTCAAGTATTGTCTATTTTTTTCAACAAATTTCTACAAGTATTTTTTATCTCTTTATCTTTACAAATATATCATTCTATTATTTTTTTGTGTTTGATTAGTATTTTTTTAAGGTGAACCATATTCTTCTAACTTTTGTTGTAGTTTGTTATATTTGCCTAATATAAAACTAAACTTATAAATTTCAAATTTATTATTCAAAATTCTTATCTTGTAAGGAATAAGGAGATTAACATAATAATCAAAATTCATCACAAAATTACAATGTTATTTTTAACCAAAATTAAAATGAAACCAAAGGAATAAAAGATTGACTTTAAAATAATTTATTACTCAAACAATTGGCAGGCATATTCAAATTTATAGATATGTAGATTGTGTTTTGATATAAACTCAAATTCCAATTTCCAAAAAAAAAAAAATTAAGTATTAACCCAAATCAAAATTCAACCAAAGCTATAAAAGGGAGAGAGTAGACTTTGCAATGGGAAATTAAAAAAACACAATACCAAAACACATTTATAAAATAAAAATTAAAAAAAAAAAAACAAAAAGAAAATACATCAACCTTAATTAGAGTTATAAGAAAGAACAAAAATCCACCAAAAGAAAGTAGAGAGAGAGAGTACTTGCAATTTTTGTGTATGGATTGAATGGGAGAAATGATATCAAATTTATACAAAATAAAATGGGGAGAAGAAAAGTCAAAATATAAGAAAGAGAAAATAATGAAGTGTAATGGTAAAATAGAGAGTAGTGAGAGATAAAGAGGCAAAGAGGGAGGAGAAAGGTTGAGGAAGTGTAACAGTAGGAATGGACTAATAGGGAGTAGAAGATTTTTTTTTTTTTTTTTTTTTTTTTTTTGAGTAGGGAGAAGAAAAGTTTAAAAAGAGGAAAGAAGTAGAAAATAAGTGGATGATGTGGCTGTTGATGTGGCATAACAGAAGCATAATAACAATAAATGCTACGCTTAAGTTTTTCGATATATATGTGTGTGTATATAGATTTGTTAAGAATCTATAATTGACCCCAAATTTTTGGAAGTTTTGTTGTTGTGTTGCTAGTATGGTTTCACATATTTTCGAAATTTATGTTTGATTACATACGTGAAAAGAGATTCTTTTTTAATATTTTGAACTATAAATAAATACAAAACATGAAGAAAGTTCTCATTTATTGAAATAATGTGGTGGAAATCCTTCTATAACGGCCCTCCTTTTTTAAAACTCCCTGCATGTATGGATCCCGTGATGCATCTTCTTGTCATTGCTTTTTTGATCAATAGTTGGCATGCGTTCTCCTCCCTACCCCCCTCCCCTGCCACCCCCACCCCCACCCCCACCTCCACCTGTCGCCGTCTTTTCTTCCCTCCTTACCTTCTTCACACATTCCTCCTCCTCCTCCTCTTCCTTTTCCTTTCCACCACAGTTTTGTTTTTTTCTCATATCCTCTCTTTTATCCCCCTCCTCCAACTTTGCCTACTCCGTCCCCACCACCTCAGGGGCCTAACCCTGCTTTCCCTAAACTACCTACACTTGTACCTGCTCCATTAACCACACCAAAAATTCCCACCATAGAAACCTCACAAAATATCCTTCCTTCAACTCTTATTTCTGGTCATGGGGGCAGAAAGAGGTCTTTTCGTATTAATGCAAAACTTTTTTCTTTCTCTTTTGATGGGGTTTGGTCTGATTTGTATGCTATTCATGGGACATGAGACGCCGGGATGTTAAGAGCTCTATTTGGGTTGGACGTAGGGGCATGGAGTGGATTCTTACTTGTTTTGCTGATATATGTGATTGGGTGCCAGGACAAGATGTCCTTTGTAAGAGATTTAGGGACAATGGGAAGTTGATAGAGTTATGTGGTAGATCAAATAAAGCCGGTCTTTTTGTGGTTCTAATGGTATATTTTGGAGGGGCTCGGAGAGGTTGTGTTATGATACTAGCAAGTTTTAATCGTGCTGGTTGGTCTTTGTTTCAAAAAGAGCTAGGAAATTTTTTATTCGGTGCAAAACCTGCAACTTTGGCCGGAGTAGCTTCCAATAATATTGGTGGTGATGGTCAGTCAGCCGGTGGTGGCCGGAATAGAATAATTTACCTGTTTATGGTAACCAATGGCAGTCAAGAAAATTCGAAAAAATGGGAACCATTTTGGGGAATAACGAGATTCATGGAGATCTTATAGTAAATGTTTCAGTTATAAATGGTAGACCCATGCGGGTATTTCATTTTAAGTTGACTTCCGCTAATTTGGCTTTGAGAGTTTGCAAGTCTGAGGGTGGGTAACATGTGGTGTTTTGTGTGGATAATAAGGAGTTTTGTTGCTCCAATGATTTAAGTGGTAGGTTGGAGGCTTTAAGCGGGTATGTGACCCGACCAAACCGATTGGATCCGCCCGACCTGAAGCCCAATGGGTGGGTCCAAATAGCATGGTTGGTTGGATTCGGGTCATATGCTATTAAAAACCGAAAGTTCGGTTCGGGTGTCGGGTTAAGCAATTTGAAACCCGTAGAAATCGACCCGACCGCTAATACACTTAAAAAGGATTTGGGTTTATTTTCACGCTCAAAGTCAAGACCTGATCTCTCTCTCAGTCTCTCAAAGTTCTCTTTCTCTTTCTTTTTTTTTTTTTTTTTTTTTTTCTTTCACGCTCTCTCTCTTTCAAATCCCTACCTTAGCCTCTATCTTAATGCCACCATGGGCCCTACTGCCATCGGCCCGCCGTACTGGGTTGAGTCTTGCCTTAAACCCCACTCTCTTGAAGTAAAGAACAATAGAAAATGAGAAAGAGAGAAGGAAAAACGTAGAAGATGGCGGAGGTACGGGTGACAAGGGAGAAGGAATATTGGACACCATTGGAGCGAGGAGTCAAAGGAGAGAGTGGTTTGAACAAGCTTTCTCTAGAGGTCAAAGGTGGATCCAGCTAAAGCCTCCTCTGATCTGCATGGCTTTGATCTTGTTTATCTTGTGTAATCTGATGGCAGATGCAGTGATGGTGGGTGGAGGGAGTGGTGGTGGTGCCAGTTGAGTCTAATTTATCCTCTTTCTCTCTCTTTCTTTCAATCTCATATTTGGGTCTCCTCTTTCTCTCTTTCTTTTAGTCTCGGATCTGGGTTTGTAGTGTTTTTGGTATTTGATTTGAATCTTAGATTTGGGTTTGGT
This sequence comes from Quercus tomentella, assembly GCA_028535165.1. Lineage (NCBI taxonomy): Eukaryota > Viridiplantae > Streptophyta > Magnoliopsida > Fagales > Fagaceae > Quercus > Quercus tomentella. The sequence goes on from JAPQVY010000155.1 coordinate 40,887,142, forward strand.
GTTTTCGATGCTATTTGATTTGAATCTCAGATTTGGGTTTGTGTTATTTTTGGTGTTGTTAGATTTTTGTAGTTTTGGATTATGGTTGTGACATGTGAGAGGTGTTCTTTGAGTTTGAGGTTGATTTCTTTTGTGTTTTTTGTCAGACCCGAAATTACCCGACAGCTCTGATTCGCCTAACCGATGACCTGAGATATCAGGTCCAACCTAAATATTTGGTCGGTTGCGGGTTCATTTTTCATACACCCGATCTAATCGGGTCAGTTGTGGGTTAATCTCAAATCTGATCCGACCTGACCCGTGGACAGCCCTACTCGTGGCCTCATTTAACCCAAAAGGCAAGGGTCATTTTGTCAAGCCCAACCCAATACAATTAAGTTATGATTCACTTGCCTTGTGTGCGTTGGTGCTGGGTGAGAGCTCGAGAGGAAGTGGGTTGAGATTGAGTGGGGATTCCGAGGTGCCAGTGATTGAAGTAGTGCCTGAACGATGCGATAGTTCTGCCCTCATCGCGGATCATCTTCTTAATGCCCCAATGGACTTATCTTTTGTCAGGGTGGAGGGAGGTTATCCTGACGACGTGGCAAGAGCGTTGGAGGCTCGCAAGTTCATCGGTAAGGCGGTGGGTAGTCTGGGTATGGAGGCTGATAATCTGGATCCGATGACTAGTGGCTTGGTTTCAAGGGCGACGGTGATGCTGATTGGGTCTATGGCAGTCGATTCTTCTCACCATCGAAATCAGTGGGTTGACTAGAATCATTTTTCTCCTCTCTCGGATTTGGATAATGAGATGGGTTTTTGTTCTAGGGAGAAAGATGATTTCACGGAAGTATCAAGTGAGAGCGGAGATCAATGGTGCAATCCTGAAGCTGAGTTAGTGCCGACAAGCTCCTTGGATGGGGTTGAGTTGATACCTATGAAGCACTGGTGCGTTTCCAGACTCGGGTGCGGGTGCAGGACTCGGAAATTTTTGAAAAAATAGGGTGCAGGTGCGGTGATTAAAAAATTATTAAAAATATTTAAATTTATATTTTATATATTGCTAAGCATGCTTTTTTTATATAATAATAATAGAAAACTCATATAATAATAATAATAATAATAATAATAATTAAAAAAAATAGATAGTAATAAGTACACAAAAGTTTTTGACATTTGAATTATTGAGAGAGGTATTAAAATAGATAGAGCTTCCCATTAAAAAAAGAAAAAAAAGAAAAGAAAAGATGTGGCTTAGTGGCTGTGGCTCACGTGTTTGGTCAGAGAGCACAAAAACCAAAAATAAAGCAGCCTTTTAAGTGGAAGGCATTTAACAAAACTTGTCTTCTGAGCGGTTATCAAAAAAAAAAAAAAAACAAAACTTATAAAAAAAAACAAAACTTTTAAAAAGAAGAAGAAACACAACATGCTGGGCTCTGGCCAAAAAAAAGGAAGAAGAAGACGAAGAAGCAATGAAGAAGAAGAAGAAGAAAGTGGTTAAGGTTGGTGAAATTGTGACGGCTACAGCGGCTATCTTGTATCAATATCCACTGGTATTTTTGGTTTAAGTTTTTTTTTTTTTTACCGGCTGATTTCCTTTTTCCAGCCGAAACACACCGATATTCGGCCGATACGAACTGATTTGGCCTGAGTCGGCGCGAATCAGCCCGAGTTGGCGCGTATCGCGAAACGAAAAAAAAAAAACTGGATGCGGTTCGACGCGCAGGCCATTTTGCCGCGGCCGTGCATCCCAGGTTGATACAAGGTGGTTCTGAGCCTCTTCTTCTACCGTGGAAGCACTGTGGAGTTAATCCTAGTGGTGTTTTTCACTGGGAGAAAGAGAGTGGTATATTGGAGTGTTCACCTTTATCTAGGTGGGATCCTAATGAGCAGAGGGAGTTGGTGTGACCTAGGAAGTTGAAGAGGGTGAGATTATGGGGTCAGAAGTGAAAAGTTCAAAATGGGAGGTGAGCTTGATGAAAAGTTTCTGTAAAATTGTGGGTTTTCCTCTTGTACAACATGAAGATTAATGTATGGCTTTGTTTTGTCTTTTGGAACAAGACTGTATTGATGTGGTAAACACTATGTCTTCTAAGGGACTAGCAAACTCAAGGCAGAAAGGGCTCAGGGAACTTAAAGGTTTGATTTCTATAGTTAATTATGATAGGGCATCTTCTAAAGGGAGGAATTGAGGTTCTTCAGATGGTCTGGAGGTGATTACTAGTTTGAAATGAGTTTACGACTTTTATCCTGAAACGTTAGGGGATTTAACAATCCTAAAAAACGAGAGGTATGTAAGAATCTTCTTAAGAAGTGGAAGTGTGATATTGTTTATTTTCAGGAAACCAAATTGAATTCTTTAAACTCTTCTGTTGTTCGAAGTCGAAGTCTTTGGGGTAGCCCATTCCTAGACTAGCTTGTGCTGGAAGTAGTTAACACTGCAGGGGGGTTTTATTGGTTTGGGACAAGAGGGCTTATGAAAAAATTGATGTTTCTATAGGTCAGTTTTCTGTTAATGTTTTACTGAAGGGGGTTGTGGATGATTTTGTATGCACATGTACAGGAGTGTATGGACCTAATGATGATAGTCAACGTGGTGCTTTGTGGGAGGAGCTTGCAAGGGTGCACTCTAGGTGGAATGTGGCATGGTGTTTGATTGGGGATTTTAATATTATTCGATATATGGTGAGAGATTTGGTTGCAAGGCTCTCAGTCTAGCTATGTTTGCATTCTTGGATTTCATTAAGGCTAATTACCTTGTCGATTAACCCCTTGAAGGGGCTTTGTGCACCTGGTTTAGAGATTCTGGGACAGATTGTATGTCAAGAATTGACAGAACTTTGGCATTGGTGGATTGGGTAGATCATTTTGGGAATGAGTCTCAAAGGGTACTTCCCTGAGTAGTTTCTAATCATTGCCCACTATTGGTGGTAGTTGGTGGCATTAGTAAAGGTCAAAGTGCCTTTAAGTTTGAGAATATGTGGTTGAAAGATGAGGGTTTTGTGGAGAGAGTTCGGCAATGGTGGAATGTGTATTGTTTTCTGGGTTCTCCTAGCTTTATTCTGGCTCGGAAATTAAAAGCTCTTAAAGATGATTTGAAAAAGTGGAATAAGAAGGAATTTGGGGATTTGGCGTTTTGGAAGAAAAGCCTTTTGTTTGAACTGTTGGGTTTGGATGCTAGAGAGGACTTGTTGGGTCTTTCGCATGAGGAACAAACTTGTTGTACTCAGATTAAAGGTGATATTGCCTATTTAGCTTCTTTGGAGGAGATCTCTTGGAGACAAAATTCTTGGGTTTTGTTTGTGAAGGAGGGTGACAATAATACTCGTTTCTTTCACCGGGTAGCAAATTCCCATAGAAGAACTAATTATATTAGAGGTATAGAGGTGAATGTTGTCCTTTATGAGGATGAGGAAGACGTACATTCTAAGGTGGTTCAATGTTATTAGGGTCTGAATACAGAGTCAGATACATGGCGTCCTTCCATAGATGGTTTGGAGTTTGCTAGTATTGAGGATGAGCAGCTTTCTCTTGAGAGGGATTTTTCTAAGGAAGAGGTGGTACAGGTCCTCCAAGAGATGGAGGGTGATAAAGCCTCTGGTCCTGACGATTTCACTATGGCTTTTTTTCATAAATGCTGGAGTGTAGTGGAAAAAAATTTTATGGCCTTCTTTGATCATTTCCACAGGAGCTTAGAGTTTGAACGGTCTCTGAATGCTTCTTTTCTATCTTTAATACCCAAGAAAAATAACGCATTGAATATTAAAGATTTTCGGCCTATCAGTTCAATTGAAAGTGTGTATAAGCTGTTATCTAAGGTGTTGGCCAACAGATTGAGGATGGTGTTGGACAAACTCATTTTTGAGTTGCAAAATTCTTTTTTTGGTGGTAGACAAATTTTGGATTCAGTGCTTATTGCTAATGAATGTCTTTATAGTAGACTGAAGTATCGTACTCCCGGAGTGGTTTGTAAGTTAGACATTGAAAAAGCCTATGATCAAGTGAATTGGGACACTTTGTTCTATCTGTTAGACAGGATGGGTTTTAGGGTTCGATGGAGGGGATGGTTAAAGGCTTGTGTCATTACTGTCCGTTTCTCAGTTTTGCTTAATGAATCTCCTGCTGGTTTCTTTGGTAGCTCACGAGATATAAGACAAGGTGATCCGTTGTCTCCTTTTCTCTTCCTTTTGATCATGGAGGTTTTTAGTCAAATTTTGAAGAAAAATGAGGAAGGTGGTCTTCTTTGGGGCTTTCATGTGGGACCTGTTAATGCTATTGGTATTCGCATTTCCCATCTACTTTTTGCTGATGATACTATTCTTTTTTGTGATGCTTCTAGGGAGTAGTTGCTTTCAATTAAGGTTGGCTTTGACTTGCTTTCAAGCTTTTACTAGTTTGAAGGTCAATGTGGGGAAAAGTGAGATTGCCCTTACTGGGGAGGTGAGTAACATTCAAATTTTGGGCAACATTCTTCAATGCAGGGAGGGTAGTTTGCCTATGACTTACTTGGGTATGCCAATGGGTACTTCATATAAGATAGCCTTTATCTGGGACCCTATTCTGGAGAGGATGGAGAAGAAGCTTTCAGGCTGGAAGTGTCTTTATAAGGGCGGGAGACTCATTTTGTTGAAAAGTACCCTTTCAAGTCTTCCGACTTATTATCTTTCCCTATTTACTGTTCCTAAAGCTGTGGCTATTAGACTAGAACGAATTCAACGGAATATTTTTTTGTGGGGTTCCTTAGAGGAGTATTTCAAATACCCCCTTGGTGGCTTGGGAAAAGGTCTGCTTACCGCGTGAGCTGGGTGGTTTAGGAATTTGGAGACTGGTGCCTTTTAATCGGGCTTTATTAGGGAAATGGCTTTGGAGGTACAACCATGAAACTTCTCATCTGTGGTGGAAGGTTATTGCCATGAAATATGGGGAGGGGAAAGGGGGGTGGAGCACTAGAGTCTGTAGAAGGGCTCATGGGTGTGGCTTATGGCGAAGCATTAGTTAAGGGTGGGAGAGCTTTTCTAAGCATGTGTTTTTTGTGGTGGGTGATAGTTCTCGTATTCTTTTCTGGCATGATAAGTGGATTGGGGATAATTCTCTTAAAACTCTTTATTCTCAGTTATTTGATGTGTTCAGCCAATAAAGAAACTTGTATTTATGATGTTTTAAGTCCTCCAGTAGGTGGAAATGATAGAGTGTGGAACCTGAAATTTTATAGGGAATTCAATGATTGGGAGTTAGCGGCTTCTTTTTCCTTTCTTCACTTAATCCAATCTCGGATTCCTAGGAGTAGTGGTTGTGATAGTCTTTGTTGGAGCCTCAATGGAAATGGGAAGTTTGACATTCGGTCTTTTTATCATAAGATTCGAAATGCTACTCCTTTTTTCCCTTGGAAGGACATTTGGAAAGTAAAGGTTCCTAAAAGGGTGGCATTTTTTATGTGAACAGCAGCTCATGGTCATATTCTTACTTTGGATAATCTTATGCTTTGTGGTCGCCCTATGGCGAATTGTTGTTGTATGTGTTGTTGTAATGAGAAATCTGTGGATCACCTGCTGATTTTATGTCCGTTAGCTCATTCTATGTATTTTTGCTTCAGCTGTTTGGGATTGTTTAGGTCATGCTAGGTTCTATTGCAGACTTAGTATTTTGTTGGCATCATTGGCTTGGGAAACATAATTCCGATATTGAGAATTTGGTTCTAGGTTGTTTGTTGTGGATTATTTGGACTAAACGTAATTGGCGTTCTTTTTAGGATACTGAGAAATCTCTAGCTCAGTTGTTAGATTTGTGCCAACGGACTCTCTTTGATTGGTCTCGGTGTTGGGGTCTCACGGATTGTTCTACTCTTTTGGATTTTCTTTTGTCTCTTAGAATAGTTTAATGTTTTTTTGTTACTCTTTGTTTTTGTTTTTTCTTTGTTCTCTATTGTGAACTGTGTGTATCTTTTGTTCTATTCATTTTTTAATAATATTTCCTTATTACCTATCAAAAAAAAAAAAAAAAGGAAATCTTTCTGTGGCTCCAAAACCCCCCTTCCCCCAGCGGGGCAGGGTATAATGGAATATCTGTATGGACAAAAAAGAAAACAAGGTTTGAGAAGAACATATCTATAGTTCCATCTAATAAAATGATTGAGTTAATATCCCACCTTTGCATGTGTGTGTGTATATATATATATGCTTTATCAAATTATTCTAGAAATCATAGTGTAAGTTGGTATTTGTCTTCCATATTTTATTACTTTGCTGACATTAAATGTCATTTGAGGGGTATCCCACTGTTCTCTCAGATTTCTATGCTTAATGAGTTTTATGGTCTCTGAATGCCTGTGTTATGTTTATTGGGCATCCGTATATCCTCCAATGCACTTATCTGTTTCTCTTTCTTATCTTACTTCCACCATCAACATTATTTGAGCAGTAATTCATAATCTGTTATGTTCACTTGGTTCTCCCTTTATTTTTTATTCTTTGGTGCAGCTGCAAATGTGTGTAATGTTGATTGCATATTAAATTGTGACCAAGAGTCCATCTCTCTCTTTCTTCCAGATGCTGAAGCATATTTGCATCTTCCTACAGTGGTGAGTATGGAAGAGCTAAGACAAAAGGTCTTTTTGTTATTATTATTATTATTATTATTTTTAATATTTGAAAACTAGTCTGCTTACTTTAGCTTTTTCTGGCCAGATGTCAAAATTGGACCGTTATTCTGTATTAAGCAATCTCCCTTTTGCGGTGAACTTTGCAAAGTTGAATCTTAGCAAAGGGAAGACACTTCTTGTTTGTTGCCATAACGGTAAAACTCTTTTAAGTTTTCCTTGCCTAGTAAATTTTACATATTTACATGGGGTTAGATCTGCCAAGTGAAGGATGGATGTCCATGGACATGAAATCATTTAAATTAAGCCCACTTGTATTTTCTCATATCGTTTCAAATGATTTTAATCCCATTATATACAGCATTAGATTTATAAACTAAGAACATTATTTACTTGTTTCTTCAGTTATTAGTATTGTTTTGTTGCGCTCTTCTTGTTGTGTTATAATGTTGATGTTATTATTTTGGTCCAGACCCCATTTTCTGCAGTACTCGTCTTGTTTTAACTCAGCCCTTTCTGTCATAGTAGCTATTTTCATGATCAAACCCTAATAAAATGGGATGGAACTATTTTGTTTACATTGGCTTCCCAAAAGTGGTGAAAAAATTGTCTGCTAATATTTTGATGTATCCTCATTTTCCAGGGGAAGATATAAGTGTGTGCGTATGTCTTGCTATCTTGACGTCATTATTCAATGATGGAGGTGTGTTACCTTATCTTGCATCAAGTTTTATAGATTTTTACATTTACAGCCAATTCCTTTTTGAGAGAAAATCTAATTATTTCACAAAACTGTTACTATCTTTTTCCATTTTTCCTGTATAAGTAGCTCTTTCATTAATAAAATTGAACTAAAACATTTGTTAGCTATGAACTAAAACCCAATGGGCGTTGAACTCAGTTTTTTATTTAATAAAAAGTATTTTATTGGTGAGTTTACACATGCACACAGTTAGTTTGAACTCACGACTTTACCCTCCACCTCTTATGGAGGAGGAGGTGCCGTTTGAGCTAGAGCCCATTGGCAGCATTGAACACAGTTGTAAATACATACATACATACATACATATATATATATATATATATATATGGTGGAGCTCATTGGCTGCATTGAAGACTGTTGTAAATACATATTATATGGTACCTTTGGTAGATAGTGTGAATTCTTCTTTTTCTCTGAAAGAGCTGTCTGGAATTGCCCAGCCAAAGTTCATGGTTGAAGGGAAATTTTGGTTGGTACAATCTGGACTTGCAGAACATTTGGAGCAAATCGCATTGATGTAGGACAAATTGGGGAATTTGTTGATTAATAAAGTTATTGAATTTTCGAGCATAGAGGCTCGTTGGGCTTTTTGGTTCTTTTCTTCCTCATTTTCTCTTCTTTCTTTCTTCTCTTCTTCTTCTTTTCTTTCTCTAAGTTATTGTTCACGGGTACTGTTCATACTGCCCCTGTACACCATAAAACTTATCTAATTCTTCTTCTTTACAGCCCCAAAACAAGCCCTTTCTTTTACTTATAAAAATCCTAAATCTCCACATACTTTCTCCCACCAAATAGCCATCAAATAACTCATCAAACCACCTTTTAATTCCAAACACAATGCCATAACCCTTTCTTCACTCTAAATCCTATTTTCACAAATCCTCCTAAATCTAAACCCACCGCAACCACATGTAGACAAATTCCCTAAATTGTCCTATGCCACGCATCATAAAGAATAGCTTGTGAGAGGAGGTTGGTTTCAGAAGCATTGCATGAGTGGCAAATAGCTAAGTGTTGGATGCACGGTGCTTTTGTGGTTTTCCACACCCATTTCCTCTTTAGGTTAAAAGGGTGTAGACATACAGTAATAAGCAATGGCTGAGCTATAAGCTAATTGAATAAAGAAAATTTCCATGTTATAGGCATTCCAAGTGAGTGTCACCGTTTGAAACAAATAGTTGGGCTTAGGATGGGAAGAATGGTATGGAGGATGGTGTCAGGGAGAGCGGAAGAGATGCAGCTAAAATCTCAAATCCCTTAGTTCAAAGCAGAGTCACAGACCAATAATCCTTGTCCCTTGTAAGCAGACATTTTTGTTCCAGTTTATACGAACCAAGTTAGCAAATCCAATCCTTCAAACATATCTTGTTAGACTCATCATATGTCTTTTCTATTTCTTTAATAGCCTTAAATAAGTCGTATTGCATGTGTTGATTCATTTTGTATATATATATATATATATATATATATCCCTCAGTGAACTCTCCGTAATCTAGCTTATTGTCTTAAGCATGATTCTCTGTTTTATTGTTGAGACATCTTTTAAATCATCTAAATCTTCTTAATTCTCTTTGACTAACATCTGATAATAAATGATATGTGGAGTAAATGCTACCTCAATATACTCTTCAGTATTTTCTGAACTTCATACTTTCATGTTAGGAACCTTTGACGATGGGAGATCCTTTAATGAAACTCATATTACTAAATGGGAGATGCGAAGGCGACTTGTATATATCTGTAAATTTGCACCTAATGCCAGGCCATCCAGAGGAAATTTGAAGCAAGTTTTTAGTTTTCTAACTGGTGGTAGAGTCAGTTCGGTTTGATGACAACCCCATCCATATGATCACATACTGACAAGCAGGAATGTTTTCAATTCATCTCCAAAGCTTACAGATGTAGTTGCTTTGGTAAGTTATCAAAAAGGCTGACTTGGTTTGGATATCTAAACTCTGGATTGTTTCCTTGTAATTTAGGCCAATGCCCCAAAAAGTACCATGGGGAGAAAAAGATAGAAACATTTCAATTCAGCCTTATCAGAATATTGGATGGCTGAATTCATATTGAATTATTTTTTTACGAAACATTTCGCTGTTAGATTACTTTACGATGGCTTGTGTTGTAGTTGGAGCACATTTCTTGGAATTTCTGTAGTATATAGGTTTTCAAGAAATCAAAGCAACAAATCTTTGCTACTTTTTTAACAACTATCGAGGTGGTATTTTATGATTACTGCATAAAAAAAAGTGATGTTAGTGGTGAAACAACGGAACATCACTCAACTTGATGTTTTGTCCAATAGGAAGTTGGTTGGTGGGTTGTTTTGTTGCTGCTTGGAATCTAGTCAAGCTCAGTGCTTATCTCCATCCAATTATTGTTTCTCCGCATTATTCAAAGGCTAAAATTTCCTGGTTTAACTCAAGGGGTCGCACTATTACCTGTTGGAAAGCAGGCTTTGTTATGTCATTTTTCTTGCTAAATCTTACCACACTTTGGGCGTAAAATTTGAGCTGTGCCTTCATGACTAGGCTATTTGAATACTCTTTATAATTTGGCTTTAGTCGTTTAAAGCTCTATTTATTGATTTAATTTTACCTCCATACCTGCTTTCCATGTATTTGGGCTTTGCCCTTTTATGTCTTTCAATGCGCGGAGAAGGAACAAAAAGATAAAAAAGCAAAGAGAGAAATTAGGCTTTGAATCTAAAGACTAATAAAGGATAAAATATGAAATTGCATATAGCTGGAGGAAGTAATATCTTTCTCTTAATTGTTGGAATTGGACCCCTAAAGAAAGAGGAATGTCAATAATCATAGCCTGCAGCAGGCCCCATTGTAGGGTTTTAGAGGGGAGTAAGAGCAGTATTTCATTAACATTTTGCTTGGCCATGATTATTGATGAGATGGATGACATAATGTAAAGAAGAATGTACATAAAATAATGGCGGTGCTTCTTAGCCCATTTAATTCTGCTTTATAAAACCATTGATAAGCAACTAAACGTCTTTTCCACATAAAGCAATATTATCTATGCTGCTCAAGACGAAGAAGAATACATCACCCAAAAGAAGAATAAAAAAAAGAAAAAGAAAGTGCAAAATCACTTCTTTAATCGTAATCGTGTAATATGATGTTAATCTTGCAATTTTTTCCTTTAAAATGCAATTCTTGACATTTCTTTTTTAATCTTGCATATAATGTAATAGAGAACGGATTTAATTGTGTTTGCATTTTCATGGAGGTATGACCATGGAATATTCAAGCCTTTGCCTATCATTTAAATATGTACGCGTGAGCACAAATTCAAAGTTAACAAATTATTTAATTAAACTTTTGGTAATTTAATAGTATTTTTTTAATTCCCTTTTTTTAAAGTTAAAGTTTACTGTTTAACCATCTATAACTTAAAATTGTTCTTGGTTGACATGCGTGTACTATATATTTATATATATATATATATATATATATATTTTTTTTTTTTTTTTGAGAAACATATATATATATATATATATATATATATGTGTGTGTGTGCGCGCGCGAAACACATAACATCAAGACTAACAGATTATTTAACTAAAAGTTTAGTAATTAAATAATCTATTCTACAAATTCAAAATTAAAGTTTAGTGTTCCAACTTTTATAGCTTGGAATTGCTCTTGTTTGACACACACCAGCAATAAATAAATAAATGAATAAACAAATGAAAAGATAAATAAGATTTAACCAACCAACTCCATTAACTTTGTACTAGTACACGTAGTGAACAATCAAACAAGGAAAACTAGCGGCCTGAGTTTAAAGAGAATAGGGCCACCTCATGTCCAAATCACACTTTCTAAACTTGAAGGTAAAGTTAATAAATTGCACTTCTTAATTTAATATAAACATGTTTAAAAGTTTCTATATTCTTATACCTTTGGTTTTATTTTATTTTTGATAATGAATGATTCTAAGGGTATGAATATGATCCGATCCCCCGACCCTAAAAATTATACATATGCCTAATATGTCATGAACCCAATATTTGGCCTTCATTATTATTATTTTTGGATAGAATCTTCATTAAAATTTTAATAGATGAAGAAATACCATTCCAACTAAATAAATTTGATTTTTTTTTTTTTTTTTGGTGAGAAGGTGTTCCCTTTTTTTCATAAGCCAAATCTGAAAATAAAGTATAGATAATGCATGGTATTGGTCAACCACAAATACCACCTTGTAGAATCAGATTCTAGATTTTTACTAAGCCAACTTCAAAATTAAAGGATCATGTGTCTTAATTTCTTTATTTGAAAACAATAAAGTTAATGGAAAAATCACGTGTTATTAGAGGCATAAAAGAACATTTTTAATTTGGTTAGGCTTGCAGTTTATAATGAACATTTAACAAACCAACCTAGGATCACAATGCGTGTATCTCAAAGTCGTTTCCACTTAAAACATTTTTTTTTTTTTGGGATTGCCACTGTTTCAAATTTGGCTTATAAAAAAAAGAAAATTAAAAAAAACCTTAGAACCTTTAATTACATGTGATTAGGCAGAGATACTGCACATGATACATATGCGTAAGAAAACATTTTAAAGAATAAAGAGTGTTGAGAATCTTGAAATGCGGGTCATTTTTTTTTTTGGTGAGGTTGATGGCTTTGACTAATTTTTGAAATGTTAAAGCTTTTGATTTATTAGCCTTGTCCAAAGTTGGACAATCAAATGGTATGCCTCCACATTGTCTTCCAATTATAATTGTTTATTAAGCCACTAAACTGAAATTAGCACGCCTTACTTTAGCCTAACCTAGCCTAGAAGATTCTACCCACTTTTACTCAAAAAGAAAAAAAGAAAAAAAATAGCTAGCCTAGAAGAGGCACTTCGGACTCAAAAAGTCACAACCATAGACTTTGTCCAATCAAAAGCCTGAAGGGGCAACTTGATTAAAACCTATATCTTAGTTTACGGCGAGAAATAAGGACCTCAATTGTCATCCATATGTTTCTCACCATAAAACACACATAAAATGATTTCGGTAGGGTAAGCTGATGGTAGACTGTCATTTTTAAGGTGGTTTGATTAATCATTCACTCACTACCAATTATGTGTTTCACATATATAATTCAAAGCAAGTGATAATCTAGTAATCCATTTCCAATAAAATAAATGAGTGGCTGAGAACCGTATATAATATAAATATATATAAAATTTAATAGTTACAATTGGAGAGGATGATTTAAAGCTTGAATATTATAAGAGCACTAGCATAAGATATTATAAAAAAGAGAAAGAAAATGTTATTTTGAATAATTTAATAGTTATAATAGATAGAAAGATTTAAACCTTAAATGTTATAAATATTCCAAAAAGTATCAGTCAATTAAATTAGAAGACTCTTAGCAAAATTTTATATATTTGAGGAATCATTTTTACAGAAGTTGCTCAACAAAAGAAATGATAATAACTTAAAAAAAAAAAAAATCAAACCAAGGCATGATAGAAGTAGATATTAATGCGTAAAGATTTAATTGAATTTATGGGTAGCTCCAAAAGCAAAAAATAAAGGTTTAGAAAGATTTATTTAGTCCATTTCTACCGCATTTTACACTTTGGGCATGTTTGGTAGACTGTAATAGACGCTGTAATGTAATAGTTATTCCTATGACTTAGTTATTCTTTAGTTTGATTATGTTTTTATTACTAGGAATAATCATTCCTTATCAATAGCTGTTCTTCAAAATGAGGAATAACTATTCCTCTTTAAAAGGTTGTATTAGCTATTCTTTAGTAAGTGCAATAATTTCAAAATTAATAATATATTTCCAAATAAACAAATTTTCCATATGCACCTAACAATTATAAAAATAAAAAATCATAAAAAATAACACATATCTCTCAACAATTTTTAAGGAGATATACTTGTATAAGTAAGATATTTCCTAAAATAAATGTTAAGTTTCATTCTAATTGTAGCTGAATTGGCACATTCCTATGCACAAAGTGCTTTTGGGGCCTAGGGGGGAAAATGTTTGAGCTGCCGGGTTAGCAGCATGTTGTAATTATATCTAAAAAAAAAACTAGTAAATATGTTTAGTTATTACATTACAACACACTTTATTACTAGTAATAAAGATAAAGATTACAATTCATATTGTAATCTCCTTTTAGTATACCAAACGTACCCTTTGTGTTGACTTAGACGAGTCTAACAAATCGACTTATTAATGATAACTACTTGCACGTACAATACCAAGATAAACAATTACAGAACCTAAGAGGAGGAAAAACAATTGTATGACTTCATCATGATTATCAAAAAAAGAAAAAAAAGAAAGAAAGCCAACTAAAGAAAAAGAAAAGGAGAATAACAATGATTTGTTTACCTAGTGTTGACAAGATACTTATATCATCGGCAATATGGATGATAAGATACTGAAATTATAACTAGTAATCATTTTAATATAATATAATATAATATAAATAGGGTTCATTACACTTTTTCCCCTTAATTATGGTGTAGTTTTGTTTGCCATAAACACAATGTCCATCATACACTACAAAACTAATCAATGCCCCTCTCCTTTACTATGGATATATAAACACTTTTTAAAATTTTCATGACAATTAAAGAAAAAAAATCATATTATGTATGTTTTTTATTATTATTTTTTGGGTAAACTATATATTTGGTTCTTATTTTTTACACTATATTTCAATTTGGTCCCTAACATTTCAATTGTGTCAATTTGGTCCGTAACATTTCAGTGTTGTGTCAATTTAGTCACTACTATTATATTTTGGATTAAAATTGCTGACATAACAAATGACTAAAATAAAATTTTAGTTTATTGTTAGATTAACGGAAGCTAATTTTTTTATTTTGGTTATTGGACACGTTGTCAATTTTCATCTAAAAGATAATAACAGGGACTAAATTGAAATGGTACTGAAAGATTAGAGGCCAAATTGGCACAATTGAAAAGTTAGGGATCAAAGTTAAATATGGTGTATAGGATAGAGATCAAATATGTAGTTTACCCATTTTTTTTTTTTTTTTTTTTTTATATATTTAAAATTTGATAAAAATTTTAAAATCAAACCCATTTTTTTTTATATTTAAAATTTGATAAAAATTTTAAAATAAATGGTAAGTTACTATGACTTTTGAGTAGAGTTTGTAATATGCTTTTATATTAGAACTTCTTTTTCACCCCCTTTTGTGTGCGTGTTTGTTTCTCCAAAATGTATATATAGACACACTAATAGTTAAAGGGGTTATATTGCACTTGCACCATGTAGCTAATGGGGAAAGCACAATTTATCCTTATAAGGATAAATTGCAAAACACACTCCTAAAGTTTGGGGTACTTTGATTTTATACCATGAAGTTTCAAAACTTGGATTTTACTCCCTAAAGTTTCATATCATTTTGATAATAACCGCTCCATTAATGCTGTGCTAATGTGACTGTTAAGCGACACATTAGCTTCCCATGTGTGTAGTGTTGGTCCAATAAAATAATGCCATGTGCATTTATAATGTCACGTCATTAAAATAGCTTAAAAAGTATTATATAAATTAAAATAGATACTAATTAAATTTTAATTAAACAATTAATTTGAAAAAAATTAATTTAATTTGAACTTTTTTCCTCACTTTTTTTTTTCTTTTTATCATAAAATTATTATTGTTTAATTAAATTTTGGTACCTATTTAATTTTTCTAAGATTTTTAAAGCTATTTGATGATGTGTCATTATAAATACACGTGATATTATTTCATTAGACCAACACTACACATGCAAGCTGATGTGTCACTTAACGAACACATTAGTACAACACTAATAGAGGGGCTATTATCAAAATGATATGTAACAGGTGAAATCTAAGTTTTGAAATTTTAGGATTAAATTAAAATACCCCAAACTTCAATGGTATGTTTTGCAATTTACCCTTCTTATAATTAAAAACCTATTTTTCTATATAAGTTTTGTTAATTCCCTTTTCACGGCATTTGTAATTATAGATTGTTTCATTTAAAAGATAACAAACTCCTGCCACCTTTATTTTTTGCCGTATCGTGCACTCTCAACATAGGCTCCACGAATTCAGACACTTGCTTCAAGTCTCCACGTGATTAAGGAAGGGAATCAAGTTTTGCTTTTGTGCTTTTGGTAATTATGTAAAGGTTTTTTTTTTTTTTTTTGTTGTTGTTGTTGTTGTTGTTGTTGTTGTTGTTGTTGAGAAAAAGATGTAAAGGAGTGTGTTGATATTGTTGTCTGGCTTGAAGATTTGCCTTTATAAATAATAAAAAAAAATTTCTATCTTGTAATAATAAAAAAAACGACATATATTTCTACCTTCTTTTAATGAAAGAGTTTTTTATTTTATTTTATTTTTTAATTTTTAATACCAATATAGATTCACACTTCTAGAAAAATTTTTTTTTTATATTAATTAACCTATATATCACATATATATATCAAGAAAAAAATAAAATAGGTTATAAGGTCGAGTCTGAAAATCAGCATCTCCATAAAAAAGAATTAGGGGTAAGACAACTTATCAATCATCTTTCTCATACCACACTATAATTACAACTTTGTACATTGGATATAAATTTAGTAGTAAACAAAAAATGTGCCTCCATAATTTTTTATATACGTGATTAAGGAAGGGAATCAAGTTTTGCTTTTGTGCTTTCGGTAATTATGTAAAGGTTTTTTTTTTTTTTGTTTTTTTTTTTTTGAGAAAAAGATGTAAAGGAGTGTGTTGATATTGTTGTCTGGCTTGAAGATTTGCCTTTATAAATCAAAAAAAATTTCTATCTTGTAATAATAAAAAAAACGACATATATTTCTACCTTCTTTTAATGAAAGAGTTTTATTTTATTTTATTTTATTTTTAATACCAATATAGATTCACACTTCTAGAAAAAAAATTAATTTTATATTAATTAACCTATATATCACATATATGTATCAAGAAAAAATAAAATAGGTTACAAGGTCGAGTCTGAAAATCAGCATCTCCATAAAAAGAATTAGGGGTAAGACAACTTATCAATCATCTTTCTCAGACCACACTATAATTACAACTTTGTACATTGGATACAAATTTAGTAGTAAATAAAAAATGTGCCTCCATAATTTTTTATATAATTATTGGGTTTCTCTAATGTCTATAATCTTTCTTTTGAATTTTAGTTTGTAAAAAGTTTGGCTTGATAATTAGTTACATGGGTGCAATTGAACAATTTAGCTTTGAAATGGTAGCGAATCCAAGTTAGATATTTATAGAGCAAAGTTTCTCTCCAAACTTCTTATATATATATTTTTTTGGATGTGAATTTTGAAAATTTAATTGTTGAATTTCATGTTCTTTATGTTATTAACATACACAGTGGCGGAGCCACACACAAGGGTGGGGGGGCCAAGGCCCCCCCAAAGTTTTAAAAAATTATTTTATAGTACTTGTATTATTTACATTTTAAAAAATCTAGCATGTAAAAATTGAAGTTGGTCTCCCCAAATTTTGAATCATTTCAATGGTGCTCTTAAAAGAAAGAGAAATTATATTAAAATCATATAATTTAAGAGGTTTAACAAATTAAACTATGTAAAAAATGATAATTTGTTGTACATGTCTAATAAAAGAAATACATAATTTTTCAAAAAAAAATAAAAATAGAAGAAATACATAACTTTTGTATGCTCATTAAAATTTAGAAGATGATAAATTCTCTTAGTAAATTAATTTTTATGTGTGTATGTAGAGTTTTGTCTTAACTAATATATTAACATCACAACTTGACCCCCCAAACCAAAATTTCTGACTCCGCCCCTGAACATACATATCAAATTTTGTTTAAAATAGATGTGATTTACTATTCGATCAATAAACTTATTTTTTATACATAGTTTTAGATCACAAAAACTTGAAATTTTAACATTTGTTAGATGATATAGCAATTGATTTTTGATTTTCTTAAAATTTTGTAAGCATGAATGATATAATAAGAACAAGTAATCCAACAATTAAATTTTTAAAATTTACACCCAATATAAAGACATATGAAAAGTTTGATGGATTTCTTTTCAAATTAGTTTAGAAAAAAACTTTGTTTATATTTATATCATTGTAGAGATCGTTTCTGCTTATGTAAGGGTTTGAACGATACAAGTGGTTCTAGCGCCTTTTGAAGTGTTTGGGTATTGGTATTTGAGTCCCACAAACCCGCTTCTCCCGTATTTACCCTTATAATTTTTTTTTTTTTTTAAATTTTAAAAAAACGTGTGCTATTTTAGAAACCTTCAGTGATTTTCAGGTTTCTTTTTCTTTTCTTCAGCATATAATCTCCTTGTTTCGTGCCCATTTTATTTTATCTTTGTATTTTTTATAAAATAGAGTACTTGTGTCCAATCACAGACAAAAGTTTCCAACAAACAATAATGGCTAGTAAGCTTAGCCTGTGAAGTTTACAACTGGTGTCAGAATATTTTAAGAGAGTCTAGAACTTCTAGCTAGCTAGAAATAATGTTACATTAGTCTTTACTCTTAGGAGAAATTTTCCTTCAAAAATAAAAAACTCTTAAGACGTAAGGTTTTTAGTTCATCAAAAAAAAAAAGACGTAAGGTTTTTAATTGAAAGAGAAGGTTTAAAGGTGGACTATCTTTATCGTGCAATCTATTATTACTACTAGAAAGACAAAAATCAAAAGAACAAAATTCTATCAATGTGACAAAAAGCTTAGTGGATCTAGTGTAATCACTATTACTGATGTATCATTTTATCATATTTATGTAAAAGGAAAATGGATAGAAAATCTATCAATTTATTAAAAAAGAAAAAAAAAAATTGATCTTAGACAACTAGAAGTAACCATAAGTGGCAGAATCAGAAACTGTTTTCAAGGGACCCAAGCTAAATGCAACAAAAATTTGTAAGTGAAAAAGTGTTTAATAATATACATACTAGATAACATATGTTATTGTTTCATATTTAGTAAAATTTACATTAAGGTAATATTTTCATGACTTAAAAACCTATATAAAAGTTCAATGGGATAGATGATTGGACAATAACTTCTGAAAATTGAACGTTTTTCCTCTTAAAATATCTTTAATGGTAGATGATCACTTGCTTATAATTTTTTTATTCATCGAGCCCTGAACTTTATTAAATTGTATTGATCATAATTAATTTTAAAAATAATTTCGGGTAATAGTTAATAATAATTATATAAATAATTATTTCGTAATGAACCATAATTGAGGAACACGGATATCTATCAAAGAATGTAATCTTACCAAAAAAAAAAAAAAAAAAAAAATCAAGCTTGTTGTTTTCATAATCATAATTAGAACCAAATTCTAAAACAAAATAAAGTGAAAAAAAATCAATAAAAGAGTCACATTAATAGTAAACTAGTTTGTAATTTGTGTTTATACACAGACATGTTCAATTATAGTTGTAGGGGTATTGGGCTCGGGAGCTTATTATCTATGTATATATTGGGCCTAAGGCTCAAGCCGAGGACTAGAGGACGTCTGAGGAGGAGTAAACATTGTCAAGAGAGTCTGTGTTAGTAGATGGAGAAGTTAATTTTGGTCTTAATAGCCTAGAAGGGTGGGCCGAGGATGAATGCCTTTTCGGTTAATCAAGCCGAGATCTGGATAGGTGGTTTGCCGTCCAGGGAAACGTTCTGGGGAGTTCTGCTGGTACAGATAAGCATTGCAGAAATGTAGAACAAAGGAGGGGGGCCCTAAAATATCTAAAGAGAAAGCTGCTACCATTGCATTAAATGCTCTGCAACTAACTCTCTAGCCGCATTAATGTGGAGTTGATATACCTGAATAGTGGCTTTCAACCTTACAGCTACTACATAAAGACTTTAGGAATGTGCTGATGGGACAAGTATCAAGACCAACTATCTGGCCTGCACGTGGAGGGCAGAGATGAAAAGGGAAAGGAGTATAAAAGAAGAAGGAAGCAATGAGAGAGGGGGATCGAGAAATCTAGAGAGAATCACTGTAGCAATTAGAAAACAAACTTGTAATCAAACTTAAGAGAAATATACAAGAACTGATTTCCTCGGATCGTATCGATGACGATTTTCTTTAGTTGAAATCAATCTATCTTTCTGTTCTTGTCATTTGAATCTACTTTATTTGTCATTCAACTCATTTTAGTCTAGTTTTCTGACTCACTCTCTACAAATTCATTGTTTTAGGTTTTTTGGGCCTGAGTCCATCCATTTTTTGGGTTAGAGACTCAAATCTGGTCCTTACAATAGTGGTACTATTAATGTTATATATATATATATATATATATATATGACAAAATTTAAGTACAGTACCTTAATTAAGTTCTGTTTCTTAGGTTCACATTTTAAGATTTAGGCATGTGATTGCTTAACTAAAATATATACTTCCATTCCATGAGAAAAAATCTATATGGCAGAATCTTAAAAAGGAAATCTAAAGAACAACACTTAAGTACTGTACTTAAGTCTTGCTCATATTAATATATATATATATATATATATATATATATATATATATATATATATTTATATGTATGTATATATAAAAGAGATTAAGAGAAGCATGGCAAAAACAGCCTAGCTCATAAAAAAAAGTAAAACATAACCACTTAAATTAACAAATAATACAAAAATAAAATCACACATTTCAAAGAAACCATAACACCTAATGATGATGCCGAATAAATCACCAGTAAGTCACACGGTCCTCGCACGCTCGAAACAGTACCTACAGAAAAGAAGACCTAGCGGAGAGCACCGGTGTGGTGCCGACCAACTACCCTTCGAAGGTTAAGTTAGAACTATTCTCACAACTCTAGAGTGCTAGAGAGGGTAAATTATGCGTACCTTGATTCGCGAGGGTATTAGGGCTTTTATAGTGGTACGAGGTTGGCCTCTCTTCCTTGACCTCGAAGTCTTTTCCTTGTAGGACTCTGCTTGAGCAATCCAAAACGTGATGAGCAAACATTTCTTTGTAGAGTGGGTTTTTCATCAAACGCGTATCTTTTAGAATTACACTCGCACTAGTATTTTGACTTCCTTTAGGATTCTTTCGGATTCCACGTGTGCGCCACAAGTATTTTTAGTTATGCTAGGCCCTGGGTTCTCCCATATTGTCGGCCCATGGGCTCGGATTCGTTAGGCCCAAGATCATACTATTTTTTACCCCTTCAGTTGCCCCCTTCACCTTGTGGCCTGTCATGACTTAGGCGGTCGGACCATCAGGTTGACGGCTAAATTTCTATTGGGGATGACAATCCAGGATTACTTATGTTGACGGTTGAAGACTCTTGAAGTCGATGGCTCTTTAAGGGGACATGCACTGCGAAAATATGATGATAGGTTGTCAATCATTTATGAGGTACGACACGTGTCACTTCTTGATTGGTTGTTGTCCCGGATTGAGGCGTCGCTTCGTCTTCCGTGCATTTTTCCTATATATATTACACCTCCCTTCTCTCATTTCTACATTTCTCAGCCAAAACGCATTGTCAGAGCGCGATTGTCACCATTGTCAGAGAGCTATCCGTCGAATATCTGTATCTGTCATCTGTACAACCGTCGACCTTCAGTAACTGAGACTTGGTGAGTAATTATTGTGATTTTACAAGTCTTTCATTGGTGCTTTTTATTTGGTTAGACTTCCATACACACCCGTCAATGCTCTTAGATCCGTCAGTCTTAGGTTTTGTCGTCACTTGTAGGCAATGTCTAGTGCGTCAAGTAATTTGTCAGTAGTTCATGACGGGGCGGATTACGAGGAAGTATACCCGTCCGGTCATAAAGGCCAAGAGAGTTCGGGCGAAGAGAGGAGTCCGTCCGCATCTTCCTCTTCCTCAACAAATGAGGATATGGAGATGGATGAGCTAGAGAATATTTCTGTTGACGGCGAGGATCAACCATTAAGATCCGTCATTGGTGCTGATGGACTAAGGGAGTTCATCATGTTACCAGAGTGGACGGTTCATAAATTCACATTCGTCATCAAGCAGAAACACTTCAGCACATTTAGGGCCATTTTTCAAATTCCAGACTATATTTCAATCCGTCTACCCTATGTAGCAGAGAAATGTTATTATGAGGGGGTAGACGGTGTCGGAGTATATGAACAGATGTTGAAGGCGGGACTTAGATTTCCCTTAAGTACCCCGCATAGAGAGCTTCTACATTATTTGGGTTTGTCCGTCACCCAGATATCACCAAATGCCTGGAGGGTCTTCATAGCAATGGAGATTCTCTATGGTGCTATGATAGATGGTGCCAGGAGGCTGACGGTGCATGAATTTCTTCATTGCTACCGTCCAGATGAGATTGATAGGTTAAAAGGAATGTATAGTTTTGCCAGTAGGAGTCCACTGCTGAAGGTTATTTTTGAAACACCTGACTCAAATAGAGACTGGAAGAGTCGCTACTTCTTCTTAGAGGGCGACGGATGGATGGGTCATCTAGGGGAGACGGATTATATGCCTGTTGACACAACCTGGGGAGTGTCAGATCTGACCCGTATGCACCCATCCTAATCTATAAGCTTTTTTCTTTCACACAATTTATTATGATCTCACTTTTGACCTTCCATTTTTTCAGGTAGACGGCGTCCTCAAGTTAGTGTCGAAGAGTTTGGTTTCCTTGAGAAGATCTTTCAGAAGACCTAGCCGACGGAGAGGACTTGGGCTAAGTTGGTAAATCCAGACACCATACACTGGTATTGTGACGGTCCCAAACCCACACCTGAAGCCATCAAATACAGTGAACAAGTTCATAGACGTAAGTCCGTCAACCTTTATTTGCATACATGGCTTCAATTTAATTAATAACTTTTATCCGTCCATTATTTTTTTCAGAGACGGACAATGCTAAGAGAAGGGCTCAGATAAAGTTACAAGCTGCCAAGAGAAAGGAGTCCGGCGAGTTGGTTCCTAAGGGGATGGCTCTGTCGATAAAAAGAAAGCCTTCGCCCAAATCCGACCGTCCACTTAAACAGCCGAAAGTCTCACTAGAACCCGTCGTGGGGTTAATGGCTGCTGGTGTGAATGCCGTCACTCCAATGAGGCATGGGGCAGGCAAAGGTTTGATGAAGGCCCCGTCCACTAGCCAGGAGAAACCTCCCCCTCTCCTTCGAGACGACTCCAAATTTGCCCTGGAGAAGATTACTTCTGTTATTTCGTTGGAGGACTACGAGGATTTGGGCAATCATTCGACGGAGGCCATGGGGGAGACGGGTCTCTTTGTTGTAGCACATGTAATATTGTCCGTCATATTTTGCCCGTCCATTCAACCTGATTTTTGTCTAACACATTTTATCTTGCTTGTTCCAGTCGCTCGTCATGATGAAGGGCCTAATGGATCGCTGCCTTAATCGTGAAGCGGCTCTCGAACGTGTGTGAGCCAAGGCAGAGCAGACGGAGGAAGAGCTGGGTCAGCTTAACAAGTGGAAGTCCAAAATGGAGAAGAAGTTTGACCTTTCTGAGCAGGTAAGGAAGGACCTAGAGCAAAAGACGGATGAGGCGGAGAAAGCCTTGGTGGATAAAGACAAGGAGATAGAAGAATTGAAGAAAAGCCTCCGTCAGGCTAACGAGATAGCGGTTCGTCAATACTGTGACTCCGACGCTTTGTTGGCCGAGCTAGGAGACTCATTCCTTCAAGGATTTGACGACGCCCTCCGTCAAGTTAAGAAAACCTATCCTGACCTAGACGTGTCCATGATAAATAACTGTTAAGGAACAAGGTCAGACGTCTGTTTTGCCCGCTGCCTCGGAGAACACGGACGATCTATTTGAGGAGAATGCGGCTCAAGGAGACGGAGAGTTAGCTCCAGCAAAGAATCCCCAAGATGTCGACCCCAAAATGTAGAAAGCACTTAGTTTATCCGTCAATTTTTTGAGAACAATCCGTCCATTAATTTATGTATTAAACAATTACCCTTCGAGGGTTTTTATCCGTCAATGTTTTATTTCATAATTTTTATGCCTTGTTCGTTATTTCTTGTCATTTGAAAGTTGCATGAATGTCCATCCATGAATTTTACCCGTCTATCATTTCGAAATTTTCACCAAGTTCGGTGACCGGTGAAGTTGATGGGTTCGTATTCGTCCATTTATACTAGATACATATACGTTTCATGGGCTTGTATTTCACCGGACCGGACTGTCCGTCGAAGTTTTGTGGGTTTTTATTTTTTACCCGTCTATCTATGGACTCGGAATTCTATCCACCCTACGGGTGATCCGTCCACTTTGTGGATTTTGTTTATTTTCTCACCCTTTGGGTGATCCGTCCTCCTTGTGGACTGTAAATTTTCTCATCCTGTGGGTGATCCGTCCACTTTGTGGACTTTGTAAATTTTCTCACCCTTTGGGTGATCCGTTCACTTTGTGGATTTTGTAAATTTTCTCACCCTGTGGGTGATCCGTCCACTTTGTGGACATTAAAAATTTTCTCACCCTGTGGGAGATCCGTCCACTTTGTGGACTTAGTAAATTTTCTCACCCTGTGGGTGATCCATCCACTTTGTGGACTAAATTTTCTCACCCTTTGGGTGATTTGTCCACTTTGTGGACATTGTAAATTTTCTCACCCTGTGGGTGATCCGTTCACTTTGTGGACTTTGTAAATTTTCTCACCCTGTGGGAGATCCGTCCACTTTGTGGACTTAGTAAATTTTCTCACCCTGTGGGTGATCCGTCCACTTTGTGGACTAAATTTTCTCACCCTTTGGGTGATCCGTCCACTTTGTGGACTTTGTAAATTTTCTTACCCTGTGGGTGATCCGTCCACTTTGTGGACTTTGTAAGTCATCTGGGCCCATGGTTATTTATCCTTTTTTTGAGAATTTAAGTAGAGAAATACGATTGTGTCTAAATAAATCCTCTAAAATAAATTGCGTTTGTAGGAAAAGTACCTGCCCCCTTGGGCTTAAAAGGCAAAAACATTGTAGCAAAAATTATTAAAGGAAAACTAGTAATTGTAGCTGAAGTTAAATAAGAATCGCTGTTTTTCATATCTCTACTGGTAGTATTTCCGTAGATGCTCCGTGTTCCATGGGTGCTGCAGCTTCTGTCCGTCCATTGTCTCGAGGTGGTAGATCCCCTTCCTCTGCCATGACGTGATTCTATAAGGTCCTTCCCAGTTGGGGCCGAGCTTTCCTTGCGAAGGATCTCTTGCAGTGCCCATTACTTTCCGTAGTACAAGATCACCGACCTGAAAGTCTCTGTGCCTTACTTTGGTGTTGTAGTGTCTTGCCATGAGATTCTGATAACGCGCTAACCTCTGCTCTGCTGTAGCTCTCACTTCGTCCACTAGGTCTAGCTGAAGGTGCATGGCCTTCTCGTTCTCATCCATGTTGTAGTTCTCCACCCGATAGCTTATGAGCCCTACTTCTGCGGGAATGACAGATTCACTTCCGTATGCTAGACGAAATGGTGTTTCTCCAGTGGGGGTTCTTGCTGTAGTCCGATATGCCCACAGAACGCTTGATAACTCATCTGGCCAGATACCCTTTGCCCCCTCGAGCCGGGTTTTAATTATCTTGAGTAAGGACCGGTTCGTGACTTCGACCTGCCTATTAGCCTGTGGGTGCGCAGGTGACGAGTAGTGGTTCTTGATTCCTAGTTCTGAACAGAAATCTCTGAACGCGCTGTTGTCGAACTGCTTGCCGTTGTCAGAGACCAGTACTCTGGGTATCCGGTACCTGCATATGATATTTCTCCAGACAAAGCTTCAGATGTTTTTCTCTGTGATAGTGGCTAATGCTTCTGCTTCTACCCATTTAGTGAAATAGTCTATGCCAACTACTAGAAATTTTAGCTGCCCGACGCTGTTGGGAATGGGCCCATAATGTCTAGTCCCCACTGAGCGAACGGCCACGGAGCCGTCATTGGGGTCAGTTCTTCGATTGGTTGCCTGATAATATTGCTGAATCTTTGGCATTTGTTACAACTTTTAACATAGGCCTCGGCATCCTTCTGCATGGTTGGCCAGTAATACCCAGCCCGCACCAGCTTGTGTACCAACGACCTCGACCCTGAATGGTTTCCGTAGATTCCCTCGTGTACCTCCCTCATGACGTAATCTACTTTTTCGGCACCCAAGCATCTCAGATATGGATGGGAGAAGCCTCTTTTGTATAGGACGTCTTTTATCAAGACAAACCTTGTCGCCTGGACCTTTAGTTTTCTTGCTGCCTCCTTCTCGTCTGGTAAGACCCCGTTTTTTAAGTATGAAACTAACGATGTGGTCCAGGTGCTTTCGGAGCCTATCTCCTGCATGTTGTCGGAATCTATTAGTGGAGAAAGTTGAACGAAAGAGAGTACATTACCAGGGGTTATCATATGCTTTGCTGAAGCGGTCTTGGCTAGACGGTCGGTGTGCTCATTTTCTCCTCTAGGGATTTGGATGATTTTGGCTTCCAGGTCGTCAACTCTTGACCTTACTTGATCAAGGTATCTCTTCATCCTTTCACCCTTGCATTCAAAGTCTCTGTTCACTTGATTGGCTACGACCTGAGAATCGCAGTAAATGACTACGCTTGCGGCTCCTGCAACTTTGGCGAGGTCGAGGCCTGCTACCAATGCTTCGTACTCCGCTTCATTGTTGGTGGTGGGGAAGTCAAGACGGACCATACATTCAATCTTGTCCCCTTCGGGTGACAGCAACACGATGCCGGCCCCCTCGGCTCGTCTATTGGATGATCCGTCAATATATATGCTCCACTGAGGGGACTCTTCTGCCCCCTTGTCTTCGTCATGGCTAAATTCTACTATGAAGTCGGCTACGATCTGTCCTTTAATGGCGGTCCGTGGGCGGTACTTGATATCAAACTCGCTCAACTCTATAGCCCACAACGTCAGTCGTCTTGTAGCCTCGGGATTGCTCATCGCCCGTCGCAAGGGCTTGTCGGTCATGACGTTCACTGTATGGGCTTGAAAGTATGGCTTGAGCTTACGAGCCGCCGTGACTAATGCAAAGGCAAGTTTCTCTATAGGTGGGTATCTTTCTTCGGCACCGCGGAGTGCCCGGCTGGCGTAGTATACGGGCTTCTGCACCCTATCCTCTTCTCTAATTAAGGCCGCGCTGACTGTAGCAGGGGAGACAGCCAGGTAGAGGAAGAGTTCTTCACCTGGTTGCGAGGGACTCAGCAGCGGTGGTGAAGATAGATAGGCTTTTAACTCCTCGAATGCTCGCTGACACTTAGCCGTCCACTCGAAAGACTTCTTTAATGTGCGAAAGAAAAGCAAGCACTTGTCTGTGGCTCTCGACACGAATCTATTTAATGCCGCTATCTTGCCGTTGAGGCTTTGTACTTCCTTCACATTTCTTGGGGGAGCCATCTCCATTATGGCTCGGATCTTGTTCGGGTTGGCCTCAATCCCCCTTTGAGATACCATGAATCCTAGGAATTTTCCCGCCGTCACCCCGAAGGCGCATTTTCCTGGATTGAGCTTCATATTGTAGGAGCGAAGCGTGTTGAATGTTTCTCTAAGGTCTTCCAGGTGATCTTCCTCCCTTCGGCTCTTCACTAGCATGTCATCGACATAGACCTGGACATTTCTCCTGATTTGCTGCGCGAACATCTTGTTCATTAGCCTTTGGTACGTTGCGCCCGCGTTTTTCAGGCCGAATGGCATTACTTTGTAGCAGAAGAGGCCTTGACTAGTCACGAACGAAGTCTTCTCCTGATCAGCTTCGTACATTCGGATCTGGTTATAACCTGAGAAAGCGTCCATGAAGCTTAGTAGCTGGTGTTGAGCCGTCGAGTCTACTAGGACGTCGACCCTTGGGAGGGGATAGCTATCTTTAGGACATGCTTTGTTAAGATCGGTGATGTCCACGCACATCCGCCACTTGCCGTTCGCTTTTTTAACCATTACTACGTTCGCCAGCCAATCGGGGTAGTAGACTTCCTTAATGAAGCTTGCCTCTTGTAGTTTGCGGACTTCTTCCGCTATTGCTCGGTCTTGTTCTAGAGCGAACACTCTCTTCTTCTGTCGGACGAGTGAAAAGGAGGGCGACACGTTCAACCTATGTACCATGACCGAAGGGTCTATTCCTGGCATGTCGTCATGACTCCAGGTGAAGACGTCTTGATTGCTCCTTAGGAAAGTTATGAGCTCTTGATGGACTGCGGGGTTAGCGAGCGTTTCGATTTTGGTTGTTCGGTCAGGATTGGAGCTGTCAAGAGTTATCTCCTCTAGTTTCTCTATTGGTTCCGTCACCGTTCGGTGCTCTTCTATGTTCAAGGCCTGGACTTGGTCTTCTATCTTCATTATGGCTACATAGCATTCCCGCGCGGCCATTTGACTTCCGCATAGCTCTCCCACTCCATAATCTGTAGGGAATTTGATCATCAGGTGGTAAGTTGAGGTTACCGCCTTCCACGAGTTGAGCGTGGGTTGTCCGAGGATAGCGTTGTAGGCAGACAAGCAATCGACCACTAGGAATGTTACGTCTTTGGTGATTTGCTGGGGGTAATCGCCTACCATCACAAATAATGTGACCGCGCCCAGAGGGAATACCCGGCTCCCTCCGAAACCAACGAGCGGGGCGTTCGTCGGAATTAACCGCTCTTTATCAATCCTCATTTGCTGGAACGCCGGATAATATAGGATATTTGCTGAGCTGCCGTTGTTGACCAACACCCGGTGCATGTTGTAGTCTCCTACCCGCATGCTGACGACGAGCGCATCGTCATGTGGATGGTGTAGGCGCCGCACATCTTCTTTTGAGAACCCGATAACGGGGCCTTCTCTTCTTGCTATCTTCGGCACGGTGCCCGTCAGCTGAACACTTTGTACCATCCTGAGGTAAGTTTTGCTAGCCTTTTTTGAAGACACGGATGCAGTTGTCCCTTCGACTATCATCCTTATGTCCCCTATGGGAGGTCTTGGTCTCTCGTTCTCTCATCGGGGGTGCTGTTCTTGTGGAGGTGGATTTGTTCTCTCCTTGCTGACGAACTTTTGCAGTTTTCCTTATCTAATAAGGGCTTCAATCTGCTGCTTCAAGTCGTAGTAATCGGCTGCGTCATGACCATGGTCACGGTGGAAGCGGCAATATTTATCCCTAGGTCGTTTGTTGGGATCACTCTTCAGCTTTCCAGGGAACGTCAGGTCCCCTTCGTCCTTGATTTGCATTAGGACTTGATCTATTGGGGCGGTTAATGGGGTAAAACTTGTGAATCTTCCCCCCATGGGCTTAGGGCGTCTCTCCTCCCTCCGGTCTCCTACCCTTCCTTTCTTCCGGCCTTGGTCCTGTCGGGTGTCTTCTTGCCTCTCTCTTTTCCTGGGCCTCTCTTTTCGGGCTAACAGTGCGTCTTTAGCGTTCATATACTTGGTGGCCCTGTAAAGCACCTCAGACATGGTCTTCGGGTCGTTTTTGTACAGGGAGAACAAAAACTTTCCCCCCTTCAGCCTGTTCGTGAATGCCGCTACAAGTATCTTGTCGTCGGCTTCGTCGATCGAGAGCGCCTCCTTATTGAAGCGGGATATGTAGGCCCTTAACATTTCCTCCTCTCGTTGCTTGATATTCATTAAGCAAGCTGTTGACTTCTTGTATCGATGTCCTTCGATGAAGTGCGTAGTAAATTGAGCGCTTAGCTCCTTGAAGGTGCTGATGGAATTGGGTGCTAGCCAGCTGAACCAAATCCTTGCCGCGCCTTTTAGGGTTGTAGGGAAGGCCCTGCACATAATCGCGTCTGCCACTCCTTGAAGGTGCATCAAGGTCTTAAAGGTCTCTAGGTGGTCTAGAGGGTCCTTGACCTCGTCATAACTATCCATATGTGGCATGCGGAACTTACTCGGCAGGGGGAAGGATTTGACGGTTGTGGTAAATGGCGAGTCGGTCCGGTTGACAAGGTCGTCAAGGTCACTGGACACTCGTCCCTTGAGAGCGTTCATCATTACCTCCATCTGTTCCTTTATCGCCTGCATCTCCGCAATGATAGGTGGTGGAGCCATATCTGCAAGAGAGGGAAGGCTTGGGTCCCGTTGCTCTGGTCTGCTTGGGGCGTTGCTAGCTTGTGGTCCCTTTTGATTCCTCCTTTCAGCGCTGGTTCCTTCTTGATCTGCTCCTTGGTTATTGGGTGTTGCGTTTTTTTGGTTCAGCTGCTCTTCCAAGTCGCAGTTTTGTTTGGTGAGGCACTCCACGGCTGTGGCGAGCGTCTTGACCTGTTTCTCAAGTGCAGTCGTGGGGGCTTCTTCTTCTTGAACGTCGTTAGTGGTCGCCATTGAGCGAGTGAGTACCATGTAACTCTTTTGTCCGGGAAGCGATAATGTGCTACGTTTCCCACAGACGGCGCCAACTGATGATGTCGAATAAATCACCAGTAAGTCACACAGTTCTCGCACGCTCGAAACAGCACCTACTAAAAAGAAGACCTAGCGGAGAGCACGGTGTGGTGCCGACCAACTAACCTCCGAAGGTTAAGTCAGAACTATTCTCACAACTCTAGAGTGCTAGAGAGGGTAAATTATGCGTACCTTGATTCGCGAGGGTATTAGGGCTTTTATAGTGGTACGAGGTTGGCCTCGCTTCCTTGACCTCGAAGTCTTTTCCTTGTAGGACTCTGCTTGAGCAATCCAAAACGTGATGAGCAAACATTTCCTTGTAGAGTGAGTTTTTCATCAAACGCGTATCTTTTAGAATTACACTCGCACTAGTATTCTGACTTCCTTTAGGATTCTTTCGGATTCCAAGTGTGCGCCACAAGTATTTTTAGTTATGCTAGGCCCTGGGTTCTCCCATATTGTCGGCCCATGGACTCGGATCCGTCAGGCCCAAGGTCATACTATTTTTTACCCCTTCACCTAATAATACATTCTAAAAAGAAAACAAAACGGGTTAATCAATCAAGACTGTAAAAAGGGGATAGAAAGGGGACCCATTTGTGTTATTCGTGTTGCCACAAGCAACTTCTAGTCTAAAAACTAAAGCTATGCTTTCGTGAGAGAGTTCCTGATGTTCAGTGAAATACGAAAAAGGAAAGTGCTTTTGTGAGAGGGAGACCAAGGTTGTCAATGACCTTTTTTTTTTGATACATGTCAATGACTTCTTATTATAGGAGAAGAGTGGACTTTGTTTTTTCTATTATTATTATTATTAATTTTAAAGAGGGATTTGATAATATAATGTGTAGAGGTATGAAATTTGTGTGTATTTATTTTAAATGAGGCAAGACAGTCTGTTAATTATCTCTCATAAATCATATAAAAATGAGAGTTTTATGTATTGTATATTACATGATCCCCTCCTTTTGCCACTGGTTACAATTGATACACATATTGATGTATATGTGATATGAGAAATGGATGAGGATATATACGTTTTTGGCTAAATTAAATTATTTATACTAGTTGATGTCCTATGTGACGTGCTTGTATATTATAAGTTTATTTTGAAATATTTGATAAGAAATTATTTTTATGACCAATTTATAATATATATTTTCTTTGTTTTGAGAAAGAATTTATAATATTTATAGTATTATAATATTTGAGAAATATGCTTCAATTATTTGTATGTCATTAGAAAAGGGAAAAATGTAATTATTTTTAAGATTAACATAATTTAGAATATGAACTTATTATAATATTGTTTGCATAAATTGGCAAATATTTAATTATTTTACTTTTCCAACTTAAGAATATAATTATTCTTTTTATATTCTTAATTTTGTGTTAAATTGTTTTTGTTGGACTTTGTTTACATTTATTTCATTCTCTAAAAATGTATTTTGTTTACATTTATATATATAACCTACTAAGGTGTTAAACTAAGGTGTTAAATGATTAAAATGACAAACTTTAAGCTTAGTACACTAAAATGACAATTTACCAAACTTATAGGATGTAAATTGTATTTTTGCATATATATATATGTATGTATGTGTGTCTCTACACACACACACAAAAGCATATAAATTCTTTGAACCTTACTAATGCATTGAAATAAATGCATCAATAATTTGAATAATACTTACATAAATGCTAAACTTTGATGAGGTGGAAACTTAAATAAAAAGAATGTTATTGAATATGCCACATGGTAAAACCTCAAGCTACTATGTTGTTGTTATTGTTATTATTGTTATTATTGTAGGGGCAAGGGCACAAGATCGTATATTGGGCATTGAGCTTTATCCGAGGATATAAATGGGTCTGAGGAGAAGCAAATAATTATTAGATATTCTCAGACCAGGTCCCATAAGTAGAGAGCAAATGAAAGGTTGTCCAATGAGTACATCCTTTTCGGACTTGATGAATATGGTTCAAAGTATGTAATCCAGCAATTAAAGTGACCTTCCAAGAAGCTTCAATGACAGGGATGTGCCTCATGAACATATGAGAAGGAAGGAAACCTAAAAATATCTAAGGGAAAGCTGCCACCACCGCATTAAATGCATTGCAGCTACTTTTCTGGCCGCATTTATGTGGAGAAGACCTCTGAACAATGCTACCTTGGCTACCGCAACTCATAGAGAACTAGAGAGGGTGTTTGATGGGACATGTACTCAAGTAATGGCTCGGATGATCAACAGGTGTAAGATGAGGATAGTCCGGAAGATGATATATAGTAGGAAGGATTCTTCGTAAAAAAAGAGAAAAGAGGGGAAAAAGGAGAGGAGAGGGAGAAAGCACTGTAGTAATCAAAATTGTCTATGTATTTAATTGTGATCAATATACATAATTAAGGGCTCTTTGGACTGAAATTCTATTGACATCAATAGATCTTGTTAGTGCCTGATTGTCATTTAAATTCCATATTAGCCGTTGTTCAATTCATTAGGACGTAGTTCTTTGATCTACTCTCTACAAATTTATTGTATTGGGCTCATTGGGCCAAGATCCCATATACTTTGGGTTTGGGCCACAAATCAGGACCCTACAATTGGTACTGTCTGTGGGAAAGAACTTGTGTGATAGTGAAAACAACAATCAAATATGGCAAATTCTGGCTCACATCAGGCAGAATCCATGGCATCTCAACATGAAAATCCTTTTGCCAATCTTGAACGTAGGAGAGATAGGGAGGGCAGCGTGCACGTTACGCATACAAGCAAAAGTCACTCCCAAGTTGGGAGTCACGTCTCTCAAGAATAACACAATAAAGCCATGCAAAGGGAAATCGACCAGCTGAAGAAGAAGTTATGCCATGCACAACAAAAACGAACTCCCATCCCGTCTGATTCCTCCTCCGACGATGAAAAGGATAGCGGTTATCGACGTAGATCAAGGACTCCCCCTAGCGAATCCTTCTCATATGAAGAAGAGCATCATAATGAACGCCGATGCAAAAGCCCCGTTCACAGAGGATTAGGAAATGATGCGATGAGCAAAGCTTTGAACCAGATTGCCAAGTTTCCGTTCACGCGTAGAATCGAGAGAGTAGCTCCTCCTCAGCATTTCCATCAGCCAACATTCACTATCTATAATGGGCGAACAGACTTGGTGGAGCATGTGAGTCATTTCAATCAGAGAATGACTGTCTATTCTAAGGACGAAGTCTTGATGTGCAAAGTATTCCCATCCAGTTTAGGACCTGTGGCGATGAGATGGTTTGATGGCTTGAAGACGGGTTCTATAAATTCCTTCAAGGAGCTTACTCGGGTGTTTGGCTCCCGTTTTATCACATGTACTAGGGTCCCTCGGCCTTTAGACTCCCTACTGTCTTTATCCATGCGAGAAGGGGAAACCCTGAAAACATACTCGGACAGGTACTGGGAGATGTATAATAAGATAGAGGGTGACTTTGAAGATGTCACCATCAGTACTTTTAAGAGTGGCCTCCCAGCCGAGCATGGTTTAAGGAAGTCTTTAATAGGAAAACTAGTCACCAGCCTGTGCCAACTCATGGACCGTATTGACAAGTATAAAAAGGTTGAGGAAGATCAACAATTGGGTAAAGGAAAGGCTAATGTTATCCCTTAGGAGAGGAGGGATTTCAGGTCGGACCGATTCAATAATAATCGGCCTCGGAGAGACTTTGCTAGACAATCAGGGTCTACCAACACCCAGACCGTTAATGCAGTATTTCGAGAACCGGTGCATCAGGTTTTAGAGAAGATTAAGAATGAGCCATTCTTCAAATGGCCAAATAAGATGGTCGGAAATCCCTTGAGACGCAATCAAAGCTTTTATTGCCAATATCATCAGGATCAGGGGCATACCACGGAAGATTGTAGGAATTTGTGGGATCATTTAGACCAGCTAGTCCGAGAAGGGAAGTTGAAGCAACTACTGTACCATTCTAGTGGCCAAGCAGGGCAGACAGGTTCGGATCACGGAGAGATTCTTCTTCAAGACCTCCTCTAGGAACGATCAATGTCATCTTTGTTGCCCCTGGTAGGATCGGTTCCTGTCCCTCCAGAGTAATGTCGGTGGCTTGGCTATCAACCGAAGACAGTAATTCAGAACCAAAAAGAGCCAGAATAGAGGCCTCGTTAGTCTTGGGCTTCTCGGTAAATGATAAGGTCGGAACTATCCAACCCTATGATGATGCTTTGGTGGTCACACTCAGGATAGGGGGGTACGATGTGAGAAGAGTGTTGGTAGATTAGGAAAGTGTTGTCGAGATAATGTACCCCGACTTGTACAAGGGGCTGAATTTGAAACCCG
Organism: Quercus tomentella; assembly: GCA_028535165.1. Lineage (NCBI taxonomy): Eukaryota > Viridiplantae > Streptophyta > Magnoliopsida > Fagales > Fagaceae > Quercus > Quercus tomentella. Next base: position 40,921,119 of record JAPQVY010000155.1, read on the forward strand.
AGGACCTAACAGCGTACGATTCCCTACTAGTAAGTTTCGAGGGGAAGACAGTTACTCCCAAAGGTCAGATTAGGCTGTCAATACAAACCGGTTCGGATGTGGTGGAAGTGGACTTCATAGTGGTGGATGCTTATTCACCTTATACGGCTATTGTGGCCAGACCTTGGCTCCATGCTTTAGAAGCCGTTTCTTCTACCCTCCACCAGAAGGTGAAATATCCATCCAACGGCCAAGTTAAAGAGATTGTAGGGAATCAATCCATGGCTAGATAGTGCATGGTGGCTGCCATCTTGCATAGGCCCAATACGGAGTCCTTGGCCTTTGCTGAAAGGAACTCATAGCAATTAAGAACCCCGGTAATGACCAACAATGAATCAACTGAGGAAGCGATGTGCGAAGATCTCGAAAAGGTTACTGTTGGTGATGATTCGGAGAAGTTCTTTCAGGTCGGCTCCCAGCTGCCTCCCCAAGAGAGACAAAAGCTAATCGAATTCCTGAGAAAAAACGTGGATGTATTCGCGTGGAATGTTTACGAAGCCCCAGGGGTGGACCCAAGTTTCATTTGTCACCACTTGAATGTTAATCCATCCGTTACCCCCAAAAAACAACTTCCTCAGCGCTCATCCAGAGAACATTCTGATGCTGTCAAAGATAAGGTGATCAAACTTAAGTAGGCGGGGGCTATCAAAGAGGTTTTCTATCCTGAATGGCTGGCCAATACTGTGGTAGTAAGGAAAAAGAACGAAAAATGGCGAGTGTGCGTGGATTTCACGGATTTAAACAGGGCGTGTTCTAAAGATCCCTTTCCTATGCCTCGGATAGACCAGCAGGTAGATGCTACTGTAGGCCATCCTCGGATGAGCTTTTGAGATGCCTTTCAAGGATACCATCAAATACCACTAGCACTAGAGGACCAGGAAAAGACAGCTTTTGTTACTCCCACTGGAAACTACCACTACAAGGTAATGCCCTTTGGCTTGAAAAATGCAGGATACACCTATCAAAGGATGATGACTAAGATGTTTGAACTTCAGTTGGGCAAGAATATTGAAGTCTATATAGACGACATGGTAGTGAAGAGCAAAGTGGTGTCCGAGCACGTGGGAGACCTTAGAAGCATTTTTGAAATACTGAGAGAACACAAGTTGCGCCTCAATGCCTCCAAATGTTCTTTTGGTGTGGGATCAGGAAAATTCCTGGGCTACATGGTAACCCACCGGGGAATTGAAGTTAATCCTGACCAAGCTAAAGCGATAAACGATCTACAACCACCTCGGAACCCAAAAGAAGTTCAGAAACTAACCGGAATGACTGCTGCTTTAAACCGGTTTATTTCTCGATCCGCAGATAGATGCAGACCTTTCCTCCTATTGATGAATAAATGGAAAGGATTTGAATGGACCGAATAATGTGCTTTGGCATTTCAGCAACTTAAAGAATACCTATCTCGGCCACCTATTATGTCCAGCCTTGAGATGGATGAAGTCTTGTTTTCTTATATTGCGGTGGCCTCTCACGCTGTGAGTTTGGTATTGCTACGGGTTGATAACGGAGTACAACGGCCAATTTATTATGTGAGCAAATCACTGCATGAGACCGAGATTCGTTATCTACCGCTGGAGAAGGCTATCCTGGCAGTGGTGCATGGTACAAGAAAGTTCCCCCATTATTTCCAGGCGCATACAGTCGTCATCCTAACTCAGCTTCCACTCAAGGCCATACTGCGAAGTGCTGATTACACGGGGAGAATTACAAAGTGGGGCACAGTTCTAGGGGCTTTTGACATCAAATACATGCCCCGTACCTCTGTCAAGGGTCAGGTACTGGCAGATCTCGTGGCCGAATTCATTGAACCCCCGTTAGAAGAAATTTCCACAACACATAACATGGATGGAAAATCGGTTGGCACAGTATTCCTGAAAGAACCTTCATGCTAGGAGGTATACGTTGATGGTACGGCAAACCAAAAGGCTTCTAGAGTGGGGCTAGTTTTGATCTCGCCTGAGAAGCTCACCATAGAAAAGTCACTAAGATTGGGCTTCTTGGCCACGAATAACGAAACTGAATACGAAGCCTTGCTGGAGGGAATGTCCATGGTTCAAAGAATGGGAGGAAAGGCGGTAAAGATGTTCTCAGACTCGAGGTCGATCGTCGGCTAGGTGAAGGGCGAGCTAGAAGCAAGAGATGAGAGGATGCAAGGGAATTTAGGTCAAGTTAGACATCTGCAATCAGGATTTGAATCCTTCATTCTTTTGCATGTCCCCAGGGGTGGAAACACACACGCCGATTCTCTAGCCACGCTGGCAACCTCCTCGGCGCAGAGCCTACCCCGGGTTATCCTTATAAAAGACTTGTGTAAACCTACGGAGGTCAAGGGACCAGCGGTTCATGTTCACCAAATCAGGGCAGGGCCCAGTTGGATGGATTCTATAGTACTATATCTGAGAGAAGACATCTTGCTAGAAGACAAATCAAAGGCCGAAAAGATAAGGAGAAAAGCGCCTCGTTTCTGGCTATTCGAGGACCAAAAATTGTACAAGCGCTCTTTTTTTGGGCCATATCTACTCTGTATTTACCCCGAAGCGACAAAGCTACTCCTTGAGGAGCTGCACGAAGGAATTTGTGGAAGTCACACAGGAGGCAGATCTTTGTCTCATAGAGCCATCACTCAGGACTATTGGTGGCCAAATATGCAGAAAGAAGCACAAGAGTATGTGAAGAAGTGTGATCAGTGTCAGAGATTTGCACCAAACATACATCAGCCAGGAGGAGTTCTGAACCCCCTATCTAGCCCCTGGCCTTTTGCTCAATGGGGCTTAGATATAGTTGGCCATTTCCCCAAAGCAACAGGGAACAAGAAGTATTTGTTGGTCGGCACTGACTATTTTACTAAATGGGTTGAAGCTGAACCTTTAGCAAACATCAGAGATGTGGATGATAAGAAGTTTATTTGGAAAAACATTATTACCCGGTTCGGGGTCCCTCATTCCCTCATCTCGGATAATGGTCTTCAGTTTGATAGTAAGTCCTTCAGGATACTGCTGTGAATTGGGAATTATGAATAGATATTCTACCCCAGCTTATCCTTAGGGAAATGGACAAGCTGAGGCTGTTAATAAGGTCATAGTGAATGGACTCAAGAAAAGGTTGGATGATGCGAAGGAAAAATGGGTGGAAGAACTGCCACATGTCTTGTGGACTTATCGAACCACGCCTCGCAGATCAACAGGGGAGACCCCCTTTTCGATGACTTATGGAGCTGAGACTATTATTCCCTTAAAGACAGGCTTCCCAACATTAAAGACCAACTCATATAGTCCAAGTAGTAACAGTGAGTTGCTAGAAAGGAGCTTGGATCTTATTGAAGAAAGAAGAGAAAGTGCAATGGTCCAATTGGCATACTACCAACACAAACTCAAGCAAGGTTATGATGCCAAAGTAAAGCTAAGGCCATTAGTGCCTGGTGACTTGGTGTTGAGGAAGGTTCTGGGTACTGCAAAGAACCTAGCATGGGGAAAGCTAGGATCCAATTGGGAAGGACCATATCGCATCACCTCTGTGACTGGTATAGGGGCCTATTTCCTTGAAGATTTAGATGAACATGTAATACCACGCTCGTGGAATGTAAACAACCTGAAAAGGTATTATTATTAATGAAAATTTCCTTTATCATTAAATTCTTTTGTTGTGAAAAGCATCGTGCTTCATATTACTTAATCTATTCAAGTGTTGAATAGACCTTAAGTCCTGCATGGCTCTTCGGACCACAAAATTAGTCACTTTTGGCATCTATCCAAGTGTTAAACAAACCCTAAGTCCTGCATGGCTCCTCGGACCGCAGGCTTAGGGGAAATTAGTCACTTTTGGCATCTATTAAGTGTTAAACAGATCCTAAGTCCTGCATGGCTCCTCGGACCGCAGGCTTAGGGGAAATTAGTCACTTTTGGCATCTATCCAAGTGTTAAACAGACCTTAAGTCCTGCATGGCTCCTCAGACCACAGGCTTAAGGGAAATTAGTCACTTTTGGCATCTATCTAAGTGTTAAACAGAACCTAAGCCCTGCATGGCTCCTCGGACCACAGGCTTAAGGGAAATTAGTCACTTTTGACATCTATCCAAGTGTTAAACAGAATCTAAGCCCTGCATGGCTTCTCGGACCACAGGCTTAGGGGAAATTAATACTCAAGGACATATACATAAATGTTTAAACAGATCCTAAGATATGTCAGGTCTCTCGGACCACATGTTTAGGTGAAATTAACATTCAAAGGTATCCTTATAGATGTTAAACAGAGCTCGAAATACAAGGTATATTACTTATCTCCTCTAGATTCAATACTCATTGTATGAGGGTTAATTCACGATATAAGTGAATAATAGCTCTCTATTGCTAATACTTAGATAGATTTCTGGAAATGTCAATAATGATTTGTTGATAGAATATGTTGGAAATGGAGCAACAACAGTTTAAACTCGTTTGCAATAATAATAATAAGTACAAAGAGCGCAAAAAGTAAAGATTCAGAGAATAGAAGGAAAGGTTCATTCATTAATTTCAAAGAAGATGTATTACAAGCAACAAAATAAATCTCGGGAAGAGAAAACAAAAGAAAGTGAAAATCCTACAACTACTTTTTCTTTGGCTGGGGATCCTCCTTAGTAGTGGCAGTCTTGGACCTAGCATCCCAATCTTTTGGCTTCTCGGCTACCTTAGCCTAGGAGATCACATCCCTAGTAGTGAGGGTATCCTCAGACTGAGCATCACTGGCTGGAGGAAAGCCCTCTTTACCCATACCTGCTCCGGTAGAAGTCCTAGCATCAATGGTAAGATCTTGAGTACTAGGAACCTGCTCTAGAGAGGGTAAGGGTAAAGCGGTTGAGGAAGGGTTGGCTAGAATCTCTCTTATGTGTTCTGGAAAATACACGTTCTCCGCCTTCCTCAGCTCAAAGTCTGCCGGGACCCCTCCATTGTTAAGGGCCTCATTCTAGGTTACAGTGCAGTAGTCCCTGTACACTTCGGCCACCTCCTCGGCCAGCCTTTGCTCCGTTTCAAGCATCCCCCGCTCATAGGCTGCTATCTCTGCGGCTTTAGCAGCTTCTTTGATCGCTTGGGCTTCTGCTTTGGCCTTTTGCAGTTCGGCCTTCAGACTTAGAACCGTTGTCTTCTCTGTGGCTAGATTCAGCTTAGTTGTATAGAGAAGCTTACGCTGGTCCTCAGCCTGGGTCTCAGCAGTCTTAAGCCCTGCCAAAGCGCTTAAACGCTTGTGCTCGGAGGTCTTGAGCTTCTCGGCCAGCTGAGTGTTTTCCTCCTTCACAGACCCGAGCGCCTTTTCTACTTCGCACTGGGAATGAGACTCGGCTTCAAATTTATTGTGGGCATTTGTAACGCATTCCTTGGCCATATAGACTTGTTGAGTGACCTGCATAAAAGCACCAAATGGATTACACATAAAGAATATATGTAAATGGAAAAGGGAAATGAATTAAGGTACTGATGAAACCATACTCAGCATTGCGAGGTCTCTTTTTAGAGACATAAATAAGTCAGGTTGCCTCATCCGTTTGAGGGCTTCCATATCCTTTGGAAGGAGGAGAGGCTGCTCTAAGGCTTGGGCCAGATACGTAGAATGCCCCCTACTAGATTCCCTTATCGTAGAATCATAAGGGATAGGGGCCCCATCCATCTCTATTATGGGTGCCCATGTACATTGCTGTCGGCGTACCTCAGCATCGTCTCGGCTATCCACAGATTTAGCTCTCTTGTCTCGAGGGTCTTTGGTCTTTTGTTGTTTTGTACCCCTCTGCGGGAGCATCTCCCCCTCTTTCAGCTCCTGAGGTGGTCTTTTCTTTTTCGGATCAGGATTGACGCGCGGACCTAGATCAGTAGGAGGAGGAGGAGGGGGAAGAGGAAGGTTGGTAGAAGTCTTGATCTTATAAGCTTCGGGTGGAGTTGCTCCCTTGTTCCTATTAGCAATCAAACCCCTCAAGTCGGCCTCTTCTTAAGGTTCATGATCTCTGCTTTTTCGGAACTTGTTTCAACCAAAGCAATGGTCTGTCCTGGCTGATGAGCTGTAAAAAGCTTGTCGGACTCGGTCTCAGAATCCAAAAGCTCCACAGGCCTCTCGGGTGTTCTCTCTTCCTTGGCAAAATGAAATCTATCTATCTCCTCCTCAAGTGACAAATGTGAGGAGGAGGCTATCCCTTTCGCTGCTGTTACGGTTGCGAACAGAACTTGTTGGAGCGGTATCGCAAATTGTGGAGGGTTTTGTTGAGTAGGCAATACCATAGGAGGTAGATCTCGCCTCGCTAGGAACCCCGGTTTGGAAACGTCTATTCGAGCGAGCCGGGGGTTACCTGCTTTTAACGCTTGGCCTGCGTCCTGGTATATGCGTGACAAGGGCTAGTAACCTAGGATGAGGTGAGCAGCCTAGAATTGATTATCCTCACTCACGAATATCTCCGACCTCAGCAAAAAGTTGAGCCCAGGAACGTTGACCAAACTGAGTTTCGGAGAAATGTGATCTTTATCTGCAAAAAAATCCGAGAAGGTAAATATTGTTAAACCAATAATGAACATTATCCAAGAATACAGACTACCAAAAATGAATAAAGTGAGCTCAGAAAACTAAGGTCTCGGCCGAGAGACCTAATCCTAGGGTACCCCACCTGGTGTTCCTGCCCTAACTGGGCGGTGAAGACCGTCTTGCCATCCCCCGGAGACAACTAGATAATCGTCCTTCATGCCTTTGTTGGACTTAGGGAGGCAGGATATCAGTCTCACCTCGTCGGACCGAGATTTAAGGTAATATCCCCCTGAAAGGGAGTGACACTCATACAGATGAGCAACGTCGTGCCATGTAAGAACGAGGTTCATCTGGTCGTTTAGCGCATCTACACATCTTAAGACTCTAAACATATTGGCGGCGCATTGATGTGGGCATAACCTATGATTGAGCAGATAGTCCATAGTTATCCTACCCATGGGAAGCGTCATTCCTCCCTTTATAAAGGCGATCATTGGAATGACAACTTCACCTTCTTTTCTATCCATGAGTACACGGTCTGGGGGACAGTATTGTAGGCCTACTCCTGGGGGGTTATGGTACTTAGCCCTAAAGCTCTCCATACTAGCCGGAGAGTCTACCAAATACTTGAATCTACCCATTTGAATGAACGGAAATGACGCAAAAAGAAGTTTCTAAAACAAAAGAAAGAAGGCCGAGGAGGATGGCCGAGATTAAAAGGGAGAATATAAAGAAATAAGAACTTACGAGAATGAGTATGTTTATCTCTGTTGTTTTTAAAAGATTTTCGAAGAAATCTCGAAGAAAAGGTTTCGAAAGCTTTGTAATTTGGAGAGTTTTGTGAGTTGGAGCACTGGAAATCACTAGAGAGCTTGAAGATTGGTAAAGTTAAAGGAAAACAAGTTCCCTCGAGGCTTTATATAGGAAATGGAAATGAGTGAGAGTTATCCCACTCAAATTTCCAAGAAGAGGCTCAACCGTTGGATTTAAGCTTCGCCATTGGATCTGGGGAACAACATGCTGCCTGGAGCAATTAATGATGCTTCGTGGGCTGCGAAACGTCAGAGATAATCATAATGCACAGAAAACGGAATTTCCACATGTGCGAGCAACAAAATCAAATGGTATTAGCTCTTAGAAAATCAAAACCTCACTTTCCTCCTCGGATGGGAAAAAATCGAGGTTTTGAGGGGCTATTGTAGGGGCAAGGGCCCAAGATCGTATATTGGGCCTTGGGCTTTATCCAAGAATATAAATGGGTCCGAGGAGAAGCAAATAATTATTAGATATTCCCAGACCAGGTCCCATAAGTAGAGAGCAAATGAAAGGTTGTCCAAGGAGCACATCCTCCTCGGACTTGATGAATATGGTTCAAAGTATGTAATCCAGCAATTAAAGTGACCTTTTAAGAAGCTTCAATGACAGGGATGTGCCTCATGAACATATGAGAAGGAAGGAAACCTAAAAATATCTAAGGGAAAGCTACCACCACCACATTAAATGCACTACAGCTACTTTTTTGGCCGCATTTATGTGGAGAAGAACTCTGAACAGTGCTACCTGTGCTACTACAACTCATAGAGAACTAGAGAGGGTGTCTGATGGGACAGGTACTCAAGTAAAGGCTCGGATGATTAATAGGTGTAGGATGAGGATAGTCCAGAGGATGATATATAGTGGGAAGGATTCTTCGTAAAAAAAGAAAAAAGAGGGGAAAAAGGAGAGGAGAGGGAGAAAGCACTATAGTAATCAAAATTGTCTCTGTATTTAATTGTGATCAATATACATAATTAAGGGCTCCTCGGACTGAAAGTCTATTGACATCAATAGATCTTGTTAGTGCTTGATTGTCATTTAAATTCCATATTAGCCGTTGTTTAATTCATTAGGGCCTAGTTCTTTGATCCACTCTCTACAAATTTATTGTATTGGGCTCATTGGGCCGAGATCCCATATACTTTGGGTTTGGGCCACAAATCAGGACCCTACAATTATTATTATTGAAGAGTCCACTATGTTATTAAGTCTATGCCTTTATAGATATATTGATTGATTGATGATTATTAATACTAGTGGATGTCCCGCGTGATGCGTGTTTGTTATTAGTTATTTTATAATACTCATATTTGTTATAATGTTTGGAAAATTAATTTCAATTATGTATTATGTCACTAAAATAATGAAGAAAAAAAATGGTAATACAATGTATCCATAAGTAACCATAATTAATTAGACCCTAAAGATCCCACTACATGCCTATTGATTTTTTTTTTTTAATTATTTTTTTTTATCAAGTGTAGATGTATATTTGGTTCTTACATTTGATGTTTTCAATATAAAAATTGTTATTATTTTTTTTTAAAAAGTATTTAAAAAAAAACACATGAACTTTTGAAGGCTGAACATCTAAGATTTAAGCTTTATAATTTTTAATTTGCAAAACTAAATATACATGTCAAAAAATTTAAAATATAACAATAATTGAATAGAGAAATATAAAATTATACTATTTCATATCTCAAGTTTAATTTTACATACATCTAAGAACCTCAATAATCACTTACAAAAATTAAGCACTTCCGAAAAATATAAATGAAAACAAATAATACGTATAAAGACTCTATGTCTTCCCTAAACATACCTTTTAGAAATCCAAAAGATCACCAATGCATTGTATTAAGCTTTGACAGTGTCGTTAAGAGGTTTAGATCATATGCACCTAAAACCAAAGCCAATTTCATACTCTTCTTGATACTAATTTTCTCACTCTTCATCTCTCTCTCTCTCTCTCTCTCTCTCAATATTTTGTGAAACTAGAATCTATAAAATAACATGTATTATAACATGGAAAACTAATATTGAATGGAAAAAACCTTTTTTTTTTTGAAATTAATGAAATTAAAAGTGGAAGAGTTCAAGACGTTAGAAAAAGGGTGGAAACAAATCTCTTAATCTTATGCATTTATGACTTAAAATGGTAATTGATAAAAATATGGGGTGAGGTAAAAGACTAAATGAAATACTACTTATACAAGTGTCATATGGCAGAACCTCATACTCTCTCGTATGAGATCTCTGTGCATATATATATATATATATATATATTGAATTGATTAGAGTATGGTCTAACATCTTAATTCTTTCTCAAATGCTTTATGTTTTTATATGTAAGAAAATAAAAAAGTATAATAATTAATAAAGAGGATAAATTTTCTATTTTAATATTATGATAAATTATTATTTATATCAATATGAAGCATGAAAATATTCCATATGCATTTGGGTCAAGGCCATGCCACATGCCATTATGATATATCGGAATAATTATAACATACTATACCTAATAAAGTAATTCGCTTATTCACCCAATGACTTGTATTTTAGTAATAAACAAGCGGTTGCTTGATGCATATAAGATTAAAAGAATCTGTTGATTTCTTGTCATGGGAAAGTAGAATGCAATTAATATTTGTGACGGTTCTAATAGTTCAAATTTAGTGTAAACCCCTTCTATGTATTGTGTATTAACAGTATTTGGTGTGGTAAAAAAATTAGTGTTTTAGTATACGGAAATGCTACTTTTTTTAGTTTTTGACACATCGTTATACAATCCACCCTGCATCTTATATCTTTTTTTTTTTTTTTTCATTCAACCAATTAAAAAAATATAATTCAGTCAAAATACATCCAACCCAAAATCTCACACCCACCACTAGTCACCCTACATCCCATGAAAATCCAATCCAATCCCCTTAAAACTTAGCAAATCCGTCTAACCCAAATATAAAAACTAATCCCATCAAACACCCAACTCACAACCACCACAAAAACAGCCGCCACAACAACCAACAAAAACCTAACCACCGCTAAAACCCACAACAAACCACTGCCACCACCACCCAACGCTGTCACCGTCATTGATCTCAACGCCTTCGTCATCAACGTTACGTTGTTGTTTATCATTTTCGTCATCAACGCCATCTCTGATTTAAGAGAGAGAGAGAGAGAGAGATTGAGAGACAAAGAGAGAAATAATTATATAAAAAAAGAGAGAGTAGCAGCTTGCTACAATAATTACTAGTAGTAGAAAATTACTGTAGCAAGTTGCCAAATTTTTTAATATTTTTTTCTATTTTTATTTTGTATTTTTTATGGTGAAAGAGGATAATAAGCAATTAACTAGAAATAAGTCGGTTACAAAAGGTTCCCTTTCTATCAAGGGAGCATAACTACCCCAGCACTGATGGTGGGCTATGAAAATAAAATAAAAGCTTCATTGCTAGCATTGCCTAATTTAGCTAAAACATCCGCACACCAGTTTGCTTCCCTATAAGCGTGCTCAATTTGAAGGTTGGGGAATGACTTCAACAGGTCTTTGCAATCAGTGAGTAAAGGCTCTAATGAGTAATTGGCATTGGAATTTTTTAAAAGATGAACAATAGCTAAAACATCCAGTTCTACACACAAATGTAGTACTTTGTTTAGATTTAGCATCCCAAATGTAGTATGTTTTGGTTGTTGTTTGGGGGTGTTAAAATAGCATTTGAGGTGTTTTAGCACACCAAATGCTAAAGCTCTAAGGTTCTTTGAATTATATATCTTAATACATAATAAAAATGTAATTATTGAGAGTTCGATCTTGTGGATTTAGGCCGTTTGACCGAACTATATAACCCTCAATGTACCCGCCTCTCTTTCTCTTCCACTTCTACATCTTTCTCTACAATGTTTTCTCTTTAGATTTTAACATAAAATCTGTGGATATGGAGATGTGGGGGGCTATAGTTAAGAACATTGTCATTTTGATGGGATAAATGCTTCTTTATGCCACTATCTCCAATATGCCAAAAGAGGAAAGAAGAATGATTAAAGCAATTGGATAGCTAATATGGCATAGATCATATATGTATATTATATATATATGATGGATTCTTTCAGGAAAGATCTCATATCTCATGGGAATCTCGTATCTTATTGAAAGCATCTCAAATCTCCTGAAACGAACTTCATTGGTAATAGTATTCTTAAAATATCAAACAGGGAAATATTTGATGATCTAGTTAGGTCATATAAATACAAGAGCAAAGGTACCCTATACTGCTTGAAACCTTCTTATTTTATGCAAGAAAACACGAAAGGAAAAGCCAAAAGATCTATGAATACAGATTGAGATCGATCTAACAAGAGAGACCTGTTGGAAAATAATTATTTATTTATTTATATTTTTTAAGACAATGAAAGAGAAAAAAGAATGGAAAGGAAATCAGGGGGAAGAGATCTTAATATGTTGATGATTAATATTTAGAGGGGGAGAAAGTTATTGAGGTCCAACAAATCCAGCTCGGTATATGGCCAGCTATAGTGGGATGACAACAGAATCTGTGCATGCAGCTCACCTTAATATACAGCAATATAGAGGAATATGCTCTATAGAATTATCCCAACTATTTCCATGATAATCTCTCTCTCTCTCTCAAAATAAAATTTAGCACAATTCAAGAAAATAATATAGCTGCCTTGTCCTTTAATAGGTCACCGGCCACACTACCATTTTTAATAATATATTAGCCACGAACTTGCGCGTTGCGCGTGATAATTATTTTTATGGTGGTTTTATTAATTTTTTTTTTTACAATTTAAACTAATCTAATAATGAGTAATGTATTTCATAATTATATTTTTATTTATTATAGGAACAATCATAAATGTAATATAGGAACAATCCAAAACACCAAAAAAACGTAAACTAAAAAAAATTAATAAAACTTAACAATGATTAATTAAACCAATATTAGGATAAAATTTCTTTTTTGATAATCTATTAAGGTTATTTTCTTTGTAGAAATTATAATTTCGGCCGCCCAAAACATATTATTAAATAAACAATTATTAGCAAAATCTAAGAATTAAATTTCTATACATGCATTGTTATAAAATAATAATAATAAAAATAAAATTTGTCACCTATCTGATTATTTTCGTTTGGCTAACATTTGCTTTAATTTAAATAAATGACATTATAGAGTACTTCTAATACAACTATTAAGAATACTTTGTCCACCACAAAGGATTAGAAAATAAACAAAAATTAGTAAAGTCTCATAGTTTAACATCTAAATTGAGCACTATAAAAAATCATGCTATGTAACAGAATAAATACCAAATTATCCAAATCATGCTATGTAATAGAATAATATTATATTTTTATATGCTATATTTAATTCTTTAGAACGCAATAGAATAACATTTAACAATCAAAGAGAAAAAAAAAATTAAAAAAAAAAAAAACTAAATCACAATTTAAAAAACAAAACTAAATTGCATTAACCCAAAATAGAGTTTTAAAAAATATAAAAAATTATCAACCTAAAGTAGAGATGCAAGAAAAATAAAAAAAAATCCACCAAAAAATTTAGAGAGAGAGAGAGAGAGGGAACCTTTTTTTTGTGAGGGAAAACTATGCATAGAATATAAGAGATAGTGACAAATTTATAGTAAGAGGGTGTGAATAAGAAGAGACAAAAATAAAGAAAGATGAAGGGAAAGAGGAAGAATGATATTAATGTAGAGGGTAGTGGGGAGATGAAAAGATAAGGGAGGGAGAAAGATTGAAGAAGTAGTTGGGAGATGAAATGGTAAGGGAGAGAGAAAGGTTGGAAAAGTGTAAATATTAAAAAAATAAATGTTAAAAACAATTAAAAGAAAATTGAAAAAAAAAAAAAACCCTAAATCTTGAAAGGCTTAAACGTTTTGTTTTGTTTTGTTTGTTTGTTTGTTTTTTTTTTTTTTTTTTTTTTTGTTTTTGTTTTTGTTTTGTTTTGTTTTTTTTTTTTGTTTTGTTTTTGTTTTTGTTTTTTTTTATTTTTTGTTTTTTGTTTTTTGTTTTTTGTTTTTTTTTGTTTTTGTTTTTTTGTTTTTGTTTTTTTGTTTTGTTTTTGTTTTTGTTTTTTGTTTTTTTTTCCTTTCCTTTAAGCTGAAAAGGCTCACACAAAATCCTAAAGCTGAACTGAAAAGGTTTTGGGTTGGGCTTGATAGTGGAACTAAATAAATAAGAGGTGAGCTGGATTAATTATACAGATTTATTATAGAATGATAGTAGAAGTAAATAAATAAGTAGTGGGCTGGATTTATTATAAGATGATAGTGAAAATAAATAAATAAGTAGTGGACTGCATTTATAGGGTTGAAAATTGTAAAAACCATTTTAAAATTGTAGGAAAAATTATATTTTAAAAAAGAAAAGAAAAGAAAGAATGACGTGGCAGTTGATGTGTCGCAACGTGAGAGCAGCAGCATTAAATGCTAGCTTCAGTTTTTAGTAATATATAGATGCTAGCTCTTGACATAATTTTTCCTTAGAGAAGAAACACTATGATTATGGATGGAAGAATGGATAAATTTGTGTTAAAAAGATCAGTAGCTTAGTGGTATTATCCAATTCCTTGTGTTCCAATACTCTTCCCGGCCCCATTCCAATACTCTTCCCCCACTTATTGTAAGGACAAAAAAAGGGTAAGTTCGAGGAAAATATAGCCATTATTGTCATATTTGGTCCATTCTTTTTTCCATTTTTGTACTCTTTCTCTCGGACGTTTGGTTAGTAGAATATGAGTTTTATGCTAGGCTTGCGCAGGATGAAAAAGAAATGCAGCCAATGGTAGCCAAATCTAGCATACGGAATAAAACTTTTTATAATAGCATAAGTTCAATAATTAATTAAAAAACCGACATGAAACAACATGATTTCAAAGTAATCTCACATCACAACAACTAAACTAACCAAAAGGAAAAGAAAAAGAAAGGGGAGCATTAAAAACCAAAATCGCCAATGGAATACTGGTCACAGTCGTCTTTCTTGAACACTCTACAATTGGGTTATTTTTGCTCTCATAATATTGAAAGTAACAACCACCAAAACATCAAAGACTGTATTTAACAACCCCACATCACATGCATAATGGTTATGATATATATTACCAAAAAAAAAAAAAAAAAAAAAGGTTATGATATAAAGGTTGCTTCATGGAAATCACCAGTCACATCACAGTTATATATAGAGTGCCATTTCTTTGAGCAAATTAAGTCTTGTATGCACAAGCCTTAACTTAAGTCTTGCTTGCTTCTTTTTTTTACTAGCTCTTGCAAATACACTCAACTCAAGTCATTCTTGCAAACTAGCAATCTGACTCTTTGATTGTACTGAGGTACTAATTAAGAAGTATATATAATGGGTTCTCCAGGGAAGAATGACTTAGAGAAAGGAGGGATGAGAAGGAAGGACAAATCTTCAATAGCCATAATTTTCACATATGCTGACTGGGTTGATATTATGCTTATGTTGTTGGGTACTATTGGTGCTATTGGAGATGGCATGTCTACAAACTGCTTGCTAGTCTTCGCTAGCCGTCTTATGAATAGCTTGGGTTATAGTAAGACCCAACAAAATCATGGGAATTTCATGGATGGGGTTGAAAAGGTTAGTAGTTAACATTCTCATTCCTATTAGCATTTCTCTGTCCTCTCTCCTCTCTCATTTCATCTTTTTGGGTTTTGTTAACAGTGCAGCTTATACTTCGTTTACTTGGGATTAGCAGTAATGGCGCTGGCCTTTATGGGTAATTTCAAAATACCTTTTTTTTTTCTTCATTTACTTTGCTTTCTGACTACAATGTGGTGTTTGACTGTTTGGGATGTTTAATGCAAATTAAACCAATCCACTGTGTCTCAAATAGTGTCTCGCAAGTAAACATATGTAGTGGAATAAGGAGACATCACCATAATTACCAAAATGAAAAGAGAAATGTGGTGGTTTTATGAAACCCTAGAATGCCCTAGTCTTGAAATAAGTGAAAAAAAAAAAAAAAAAAAACTAGTATACTTGTTTGAATGCCGTCTAAAACAAAAGTACCAATTTAATTTTCTTTGGCGGCATCATTCAAAAAACCCCTTGCATGATTGAAGAGATATAAGATGGCTTTGAACTAAATCAATAGTGAATGGTTGCAGAAGGTTACTGTTGGAGTAAAACCAGTGAGCGTCAAGTGCTGAAAATTCGTTACAAGTATTTGGAAGCTATTCTCAGGCAAGAAGTTGGGTTTTTTGATTCTCAAGAAACAACAACTTCGGAAATCATCAATAGCATTTCAAAAGATGCTTCTCTCATACAAGAAGTTCTTAGTGAAAAGGTAAAAAAAAAAAAAAAACACAGATATGAATTTTTGTTTTAAGCAGTAGTCTCAGGATCTGTGAACCTTCCTTTCTTTTTGTTATTTTCAAATATGAAATCCAACTTTAGAAGAAAAGTAATGGATTAGATGACTGATGTGCAGGTTTTTCTTTTTTCTTCATTTTCTGTTTCTTAATGTATCTCTTAATATGTGTGTATCCAAGATCTATCTATCAATATGTAGTTTTCTCAATGAAAATCAATAGGGAGAAACTTGTTTTTTTTTTTTTTTAACTTTCTCTCTCTTTTTGTTTCCTTTTAAATTCCAGGTGCCAATATTTTTGATGCACTCCTCAGTGTTCATTTCAGGGCTTGCATTTTCCACTTACTTTTCATGGAGGCTGTCATTAGTAGCCTTCCCAACACTACTTTTATTAATTATACCTGGAATGGTTTATGGAAAATATCTTCTCTATTTGTCGAAGAAGTCCTACACGGAGTACAGTAAAGCAAACACCATTATTGAGCAGTCTCTGAGCTCCATTAAAACAGTTTATTCATTCACTGCTGAGAGGGTAATAGTTGGGAAATATTCAGCAATATTGGATAGAACCGCGAGCCTGGGAATCAAGCAAGGTATTGCGAAAGGTCTAGCCGTTGGAAGCACAGGGCTCTCTTTTGCAATATGGGCTTTTCTATCTTGGTATGGAAGCCATTTGGTTATGTACAAAGGTGAAAGTGGAGGAAGGATCTATGCGGCTGGAATCTCCTTCATATTAAGTGGACTGTATGTGGCTTTTTGCTTCAATTTTTCAGTACATGTTTCTTAAAGCATATTAATTTTCGGTTATGTTGAGATATTGTATAAATTTTTGACACATTATGGAAAAACTTAATTCGTATTTTTGGAACGAAAAAAAAGATGAGGAGAGAGGTATATTCTGATCACATTTTCCCCCATTTCCTCTCATTCCATCATTAAAACACAAAATTAAGAGTACTAAATTATAGAATTATTGATTAGACCATATTGCATGAGGTGTATACCCAAGATTAGATCTTAGCTTTTGAGTAATACATATGATCTCTGTTTTCAAACAGTCTTTAGATCAAATGGCATCTTTCAAGTTAAATAAAGACTTAAAAAGTTATTCTTTATGAGTACATGCACAGTGTTTATCTAATTTTTTTTTGTTATAAGATAAGACATCATCATTTTTTTTTTTTTAATTTTTTAATCTTTTTTTCTTGGAGGAAGACATCATCTTTATCTTATTAGGGTTGTAAAGTTGAAAATAAGTCCAGTCAATGTTTATTCATATTCACCATTAGTTGAGAAAGTTGAGTTTTCTTTATAAAAGTAATCTCTTGAACCTTATCTCACATTGGGGAAATGCACCATTTCTGAAGGGAAATTAGTGCAGAAATTTGAATAGGAGGAACTTAATGATATACACCAAACTTAATTAAATTCACCAATTCAACTACAAGGGGCTGATTGCAATTGGAGTCATTACTTGGTCATCAGCATTTGGCGATTCTATCTTAGAAGCTTGTTTATATTCATGTTGCATTGTTAGTCATTCCTGATCTTAGCAATAGGTAGTTACTTGAATAATCTTGAATGCTATTTTGAATTGATTGCTTACAAATATGATCAGCGTCTTGTTTAATGGGGAAAAAAAATCATTGCAAGATTATAACAGATATAAGCAGGCCAAAGATTATAACAGATGGTCGGATATAGGTAGGCCAACAATATAGCTCAAGTAAAAATGTCAAATCATGAGGCAAAGAAACTAGAAATCCAAAAGAATAAAAGTAAAGTGAAAAAGAGACTTATCTTTCGTAGGCACATCATATTGCCCATTGACTATTTTCAATTCCATCGCCTACAGTAACATGCTTAATATATTTATATTATGTTTTAAATGAAATACATAATTTCGTACTCAGGAATTTCGATGAATAGTAGTCAGCAAAGTTTCTTTTATTAATTGAACTTGAAACATCATATTGCAAGTGCATTCATTTTTATCTAGATATTCAAGTACGGCCACCATATCAATAATTACTTATCAAATTTAATTTGTAAAATTAAATTATAGGAATAAAGAACTGAGTTCATCTTTGCCTGTTTGGTTAGACTTATTTTTGTCTAATGTTGCTTATGTACAACTTTTTTTTTTGAACAAAATAAACCTATGAAAATAAGCTGTTCCAAACAAATGGCACTTTCACATAATTTAGGTAGACATCTACTTGTTTGCACTAAGCACTTTCCTTACTTTATTAAGGTTTTCTTTTACAATAGAGTTAATATAATGATCTTTTAAAAAAATGATGACTATAATGCAGATCCCTTGGCATGGCACTTCCTGATGTCAAGTACTTCACGGAAGCTTCGGTTGCAGCTACACGAATATTTGATAGGATCAACCGGATACCCTTAATTGATTGTGAAAATACAAAAGGACTTGTATTGGACAAAATTAGAGGCGAACTAGAATTCGAGCATGTCAAATTCACATACCCTTCTCGTCCGGATTCCATTGTCCTCAAAGATTTTAGTCTTAAAGTTGAAGCTGGGAAAACTGTTGCTCTTGTTGGTGCCAGTGGAAGTGGCAAATCCACAGCAATTGCATTAGTGCAACGGTTTTATGATGCTGATGATGGATTTGTGAGAATTGATGGTGTCGATATAAAATCTTTACAGATGAAATGGATAAGAGGGAAAATGGGACTTGTTAGTCAAGAACATGCATTGTTTGGGACATCAATAAAGGAAAATATACTATTTGGGAAGCTTGATGCCACCATGGATGAAATCACCGCTGCAGCCATGGCTGCCAATGCTCATAACTTCATCAGGCAGCTTCCTGCAGGATATGAGACCAAGGTGGGTTACACAATGAAAGCATTCATTATAGTACGTACAAAACTTGGGTGAAGTTTCTTACATGTTGTATTTTAGGTTTCCTAATTAATTAAATTCAACCATGTGGCTACATTATCCAATGAGGCACTTAATTGAAGTTAATTGTTGATGTGAGAAGACATCTTTAATGCTGCATTTGTCAATTTAGTCATATTATTGAACAATATTAGGAATCTAAGATGCTGCAATCAAGGAACTATACCCAAGTTTTCCCCTTTTGAAGTCAAAGGGAAATTTTGAGTGATAAAGGGAAGTTAGACCAGGGTGAATGACATTCCCTAATTTTCACTTATTGATGGTCAATTTGGGAGAGAGTACATTGTATAATTGTTGTTTAAGTTCTAGCTTGAATCTTAAAATAGCTAGATCAAGAATAGTATTGATATTATTTCTTATGTAACAGGTAGGTGAAAGAGGAGCACTATTATCAGGTGGACAGAAACAACGAATTGCGATTGCCAGAGCCATTATAAAAAACCCTTTGATTCTCCTACTTGATGAAGCAACAAGTGCTCTTGACTCCGAATCAGAAGCACTAGTCCAAAATGCCCTTGATCAAGCCTCCATGGGAAGAACTACCTTGGTATTTACCCACTTTCAATATTGCTAAATTTACCCTTGCATTCACTCTACCTCTTTTTGATTTCTAACTAGATGACACCTGAAGTCAATGGATTAAGAGATCATCACAACCAACATATAAAAAATTCTTCTGTTTTCTTAGTTTTGGATGAAAGGAGCTAAGGAAATTGGTGTTTATGTCTATTGAACCGAGATAGTCTTTCATAATTTCATGCATTATATTAGCATACTAGTAATTAGGTGATGAAAGACAAAAACGAAAAGAAAAATGGCATGCCCTATGATATGTATCAATTGTGCACATTACTTGATGAATGATGGGACACAAATATTTTTGTTTTTCCAAAAAAACTGCAGAGCTATATCTCAGTTTGTCCAATATTAGACTATCAAAACATACCTCACCCTACATTAGTAACTAATGTTGACAATGTTGTATATATTCAGGTGATTGCCCACAAGCTTTCCACAGTTCGAAATGCAGACCTCATTGCAGTCGTAATTGGTGGTTGCATAATTGAAATAGGTTCACATAATGACCTTATCAACCGAAAAAACGGTCATTATGCCAAACTGGCAAAACTACAGAGACAATTCAGCTGCGATGACCAAGAACAAAGCTCTGAATTGCGTGTTTCTTCAGTCGCAAGAAGCAGTGCTGGCCGGCCTAGCACTGCGAGATCAAGCCCAGCATTTTTTCCAAAATCACCAATAATAACCGCAGATAGCCCAGCTCCAGTGTCTCATCCCCGACCTACCTTTTTCCGGCTTCTCTCTCTAAATGCTCCAGAATGGAAACAAGGTCTTGTTGGAAGTCTCTCAGCTATAGCTTTTGGGGCGGTCCAACCTGTCTATGCCTTGACCATAGGAGGCATGATAGCTGCTTTTTTTGCTCCAAGTCATGAAGAAATGCGTGCTAGAATCCGTACATATTCACTAATTTTCTGTTCACTTACTTTGGTTTCAATCATAATGAACCTCTTGCAGCACTACAATTTCGCATATATGGGAGAGAGGCTCACGAAGAGAGTCCGGTTGAGAATGTTGGTGAAGATATTGTCTTTTGAAACAGCTTGGTTTGATGATGAGCAAAACTCTAGTGGAGCCTTATGTTCAAGATTGAGCAATGAGGCTTCCATGGTTAAGTCCCTTGTAGCTGACAGACTTTCTTTACTGCTCCAAACAGCTTCGGCTGTGACTATTGCAATGATCATGGGGCTAGTTGTGGCTTGGAAACTAGCACTAGTCATGATCGCGGTTCAACCTCTCACAATTCTATGTTTCTACACGCGTAAAGTATTACTTTCTACCATGTCCACCAATTGTGTTAAGGCACAAAATCAAAGTACTCAAATTGCCGTGGAAGCTGTCTATAATCATAGAATTGTGACTTCATTTGGAAGTGTGGAGAAGGTTCTTCAACTATTTGATCAAGCTCAGGAGGCACCAAGGAAAGAAGCAAGGAAGAAGGCATGGCTAGCCGGGATTGGCATGGGTTCAGCTCAGTGCCTAACATTTATGTCATGGGCTTTGGATTTCTGGTATGGAGGTACATTAGTGGAAAAGGGAGAGATATCGGCCGGGGACGTGTTCAAGACATTTTTCATATTGGTCAGCACCGGGAAGGTCATAGCTGAAGCTGGTAGCATGACTTCAGATTTAGCCAAGGGTGCCACTGCAGTTGCATCTGTGTTCAAAATTCTTGACCGGCAGTCATTGATTCCAGGGTCTTATAATAATGTAAGTAACAACTAGCTAATTAACTTGAAGCTTGTCACATTCTTTTTGGCTTAAAGTATTGCACAAAGTTTATGTTATTTGATGGATTCGTTTGCATTTTGAAATAGGATGGTGGTGACAATGGGGGAACTAAATTGGAAAAAATAAGTGGAAGGATAGAGATGAAGAAGGTTGATTTTGCATACCCAAGCCGTCCTGAGACCTTAGTGTTGCGCCAATTTTGCCTGGAGGTGAAACCGGGCACGAGTATTGGACTTGTTGGGAAAAGTGGGTGTGGGAAATCAACGGTGATTGGATTAATCCAAAGGTTTTATGATGTTGAGAGTGGGTCAGTGAAAGTAGATGGGGTGGACATAAGGCAATTGGATATTCAATGGTATAGGAGGCACACGGCACTTGTTAGCCAAGAGCCAGTTATATATTCAGGTAGCATCCGTGACAACATTGTGATTGGGAAGCTTGATGCCTCAGAGAATGAGGTGGTGGAGGCTGCCAGAGCTGCCAATGCCCATGAGTTTATCTCGTAAGTATTCTTTGTTCATCATTGCCAGCAATTTAGCATGTGATGTAAAAAGTTAAACAATAATTCTAGGGACATATCAAATTTGAGAACATGTTGATTTGTGTGATTGTGAGTGATGGATACTTTCTATTCGCTCTTGTTTACATTGACCCGCTACTTTTGGTCTCCCACTCACAGTCACACTTACAAACATATTATAAAATTGGGTGAGTCTATAATGTTGTTGAAAGTTAAATTGGCAAACTAGAACAACGGCAATTTTTCTTAGGACAATCAGACCCAACATTTTTAATCAATAATGGGTGATTAAATAAGGGCAATAAAATTTGGGATTTGAATTGGATTAATAAAATGGAATATTATTCAGCAAAAAAAAAAAAAAAAAAGAAAAAGAATATTAACATTGGTGATTTTTATATGATAAGGTTAGTCCAATTATTGACTTCATTATTATTACTTCGTGTAGATCGCTTAAAGAAGGGTATGAAACTGAATGTGGCGAAAGAGGAGTGCAATTGTCAGGAGGGCAAAAGCAAAGAATAGCAATAGCAAGGGCCATAATTCGGAATCCAACAATATTACTACTAGACGAGGCAACAAGTGCTCTGGATGTGCAATCTGAGCAAGTTGTTCAAGAAGCATTGGATAGAATCATGATTGGGAGGAGTACAATTGTGATAGCACATAGGCTCAACACCATAAAAGAGCTCGATTCAATTGCATTTGTGGCAGATGGGAAGGTGGTGGAGCAAGGAACCTATGCTCAACTCAAGAGCAAGCGGGGTGCCTTCTTTACTCTTGCTTGCCTTCAAACTTAGGTTAGGTCAACTACTTGAAAAATCTATATAGTTATGATGGGGTTGGCAAAGATTTGGGCCTACTAAGTACAAGCCATGCAACAAATCAGTATTGTTAAGAAAGAATGGCCTCGTAATGTAGAACAGTGTCCGTCTCTACCTTGATGCTCAATATCTTTTCCTTTTTTGGGTCAACTTGCCCAATATTTCATTGGCCTGGATACTGCAAACTTAAATGCTACTCAACAGCCGAAGTACACACCGAATAATCAAGCATTCCAACTTAAGCTGGAGTTTGTATTAGCTTGTTCTTTGAAGTATCTGTATTGTAGTTGGTCAAAAGGCCTTTTAAAAAAAAAAAAAAAATCGTAAGTACTTGAACTCACTCTAATTTCGTGCACATTTGCCATAATCTTTGTATGGGGTGTGTTTCGTTTGTATGTTTGAACATCCTTAGCATATGAATATTATATGATAGATTTAAGGGAAAAGTAATCCGGAAAAATCCGGAAAAATCCAAACTGTTGATGTTCCTATGATGGGCTCTAGCCCGTTTTCATTTTCAGAATCGATCTTATTATGTCCAGTGGCCATTAAGTTGTCTCAGACTGGGCCATCCCCAACATATACACTGCCAACCGTCTAGTGATGTAAATCCCATATAAGGAGTAACAGACAAAAATAAGAAATAAATAATATATATATATATATATATATTTATATATATAAGGGGGAAGGGGACGCACGGCTGAAGGGAAGAGATGGAAGCACAGTGTAATATAGTGAATGTAAGTAAAATAACTTAAAAGTAAGAACAATAGTAAGGCGGTAGAACTAGCCAAGCAGTATAATATGAAAATAATTCAAAGAAAGGAACACAACAACAGAGTACCAAAGGTTCGGGTAGACATGGAGAAGAAATAAAGACACAACAACACTATCACCGGCCAGAAAAGAGTGGCTCTGAATGGAAGGGGACGGGGACGCACGGCTGAAGGGAAGAGATGGAAGCACAGTGTAATATAGTGAATGTAAGTAAAATAACTTAAAAGTAAGAACAATAGTAAGGCGGTAGAACCAGCCAAGCAGTATAATATGAAAATAATTCAAAGTAAATGAAAGCAATTTAGAATCGTCTGTTATGGCGGTAATCCGTCCAAGATGGCGGTAGCAACAAGTAGAATAATAAACATAAAACTGAAAATACTTGTTATTAAAAGTAGAATAAACACTTACAGTAGTAGTGAATACAGAATCTCAACAGTACAGGTTAACAATTACAAAACTTGAACTAGTCCTAGTTACAAGGTTTTGTAAGGAAATAGTGGTAGTAGGAACAAGGTAATAGGAGCAAGGAATTCTCTCTAGAGAAAGGCTTCTAAGAGGAAGAAGTTCCAAAGAGAAAGTCCTAAGTAGAATTTTGAATATAAGAGCTTAAGGGCAGTAGAATTCTGAAGTAAAAACTTGTCTAAACTTAAGGGACAACCCCCCTTAAATAGGCAAAATTTCGGAGTGAATAGTGTCATGAACAGTTAAAGTGAACAGTGTCAATGAACAGTAATCTGTGAACAGTAAAAGTGAATAGTGTTTTTTCCACTTTTTGACTTAAAAATCAGCTGAAAATTTTTGACCTTTTCTTGGTTCAGACTTTGTCAGAAGAAGCATGGCAAGACCAAAGCATAGCAAGACCAAAGCATGAAAGCATGAAAGCATGACAAGACGTAGATTCCTTCTTTTTCTTTTTAAGGACTTCAATATGAGCTTTAAGGAATATCTTTATTCCTAAGGACTTGTCAGACGCATGGGATTGGGATCACTTCATATCAGGTGCATGGCTTGTTAGACGCATGGGATTTCATCATAACATTTTTGAATATTGTAACAATTTTGGCTGTTGTGCAGGTTAGACAAATAGGGGAAAGTAGCAGCAGTCTTGAAACAGTAGTAACCTCAGGAATAAACTCATCAATCAGTGGAAGGAGCATAAGATGGATAACCATCAAAAGGATCAAAAGGACCTTGTGGAGAATCACATTCATGCTCATGGTAAATAGCATACTGATTACAGAATCCACAATATAAAATTGGCTCAAACATTGGAGTTTTCCCTAGGATGAGAAGACTTCTTGGATTACAATGATCAGCAATCCGCAAATGAGCAATGGCATCAGAATATGGTCTGGGACCAAAGACAGAAATCCTATCTGTGCTTCCCATGAAATGATAATTTTTCCATAAATTCTGAGCAACATTAATAATTTGGTTATTAAAACAATTTCTCCAACATTCTGCAAGAGCAAAAGGATCATCAAAGGATAATTGAGAATTTTCTTCAAACCATGGCCCTTGGTGAGTGTGACCATTAATGAGAATGAGATGCTTTGAGGGTTGGACGTTCATCCAGTTATCTTTTTCCCATTTTGGCAACGTACTCCAGCATCTGATGGAAACAAAAGGACTGTTAAATCCTTTAATAGCATCCTGAATAATTTGTGAGAGTTGGCTGGCTTGATAATGGCTTGTTAATTTTATGAACCTGATAAAGCCATATTCAAACATTTGGGAAAGCCAGTTAGGGTCCTTGCCATCATCATCGTCTGAATCATCAGCAACATATGAACCATTATCATAATTTATCAAGAGGCCAGGAAATGGGTGTTTCTTTTCATACACTCTAAGAGTACTCCCAAAGTGTTCTTCCCAATCAAGCTGAATAAAGACATTATCACCTTCGTCTAATTCATCAGGATCAGGAATAGTGGCTATAACAAGTTTCTTGAAATACTTGAACCATAGGTCAATAGTCCTGAACATAGCCTTGCTTTTCAGAATACGAGATTATATATCTGTTGGCAAGTTGGCAACAACACTTCTTAATATAGATTGGGTCTTAAGACTCATTCTAGAATAATCAGTGCCCATTATAGTCTCTTTATCTATTGAATGGATTTCCTCTTTGCCAAAGAGTTGACTAATGTAGGTTTTAAGACGGCTTTTAAGAGCCTCATTATTTGAAACAAGGTTATTTTCTGAAACAAAGTTGTTTTTTGGAGCAAGGTCATTTTCTGGAATAAGGTTATCATGGTGGCTCATATAAGCCTCATTTTGAGCAGTAAGGTTAACAAGGTGGATTTCAAGGGCTCTGAGGGTTTTCTAGAAAACATTATGGTGGTTTCTGGTAAAAGCAAATTGAAGGTTATCAAGAATGAGTTTAATAGAATCTGGTAACTCTGAATAGATTCCGTTGTGGAATTGTAAATTTCGAGACAAAACTTCCTGTAGAGCAATTACCATATCACCATTAGACTATGTCACCTCTGCCGGGACATCTCCTTGAAGGGATGTTGATCCACTGGGTTTTACCCTAGAAGATGTGCCTTCATGCATTTTAAAAGGTTGTCCCGTTGGGAGCCTTTTGTGAGAATAGTCCTGTACAGGAGCTTTTCCCTTGTTTTTCCTTTCTGTCGAGGGAGCCATAATAATCCACTTACTAGTGGTATAAGTATAAATATTACTATTATTCCACTTATTAGTGGTATTTATCCACGCATCATTGTCCGATTCCTGCAAAGAATCATTGATAATGTTAGGATAATTGATAGTATTTATCATTTTAGTACTATGAATATTACCTCTAAAATCATCTGTGAAATAATGGCAAGAACCTATCATTAGGTCTTGAATAGGCACATTAATAGGAAAGTCGTCATCATAAGACAAATCATCAATGGGTATTTTCTCATGCCAAAAAGCATTAAGAGCATCAGAGCAAACATCATCAATCAACATGTTAACAATTATGGATTGCAACAATTTATCAGAAATTTGTTCAGCAATCTTGTATCTAACTTCTTGCTGAAGGAAGTTGAGATTTTTAAATTTAGCATGAATCATGTTTGAAGTAGCATCAGTGTCAATTTCAAACTTTGAAGTAAATTTGAACTTTACTTTCTATCCAAAAGGATCAGTAGTAATTCCATCATGTTCAACAAGAAAAGGATACAAAGCATTTATAAAAGGCAAACCAAGAATCACCTTATCAGTCATGTTTTTAACAAGAACAGAAGGAATCTTGAAACAGACATTATCATGGCAAACCTGAGCATTATTCAATTCATATTTAATTTTCATCTGAGAACCATTAGCAGAAACCAATCTTTCAGTAGATCTTTCAAAATATTTTGAAGGAATCAGATCTTCTTGGATACAATTCATATCCGCACCAAAATCAATCATAGCAATAATAGTGAAATGATAATCAGGAGAAACAACAATTTTAACTTTTGTAAACCATTTTGGAGGAAGTATTTTATTAACAAGAGCAAGTTGAGGATCAGTGAAAACATCAGCAATACCTTTATTAGAAAGAAGAGCCTATTGACTGGATTCATCTCCATCTCTGTGCTCATCATGTTCACTATCAGATTTATCAGATTGTTGTTTATCAAGGTTTTTATCAACTTTTAACATTATCAGTTCTTGTTTAAGATTATTGTTATCACTTTTAATATTTTTAAACTTATGTTTTAATTCGCTTATTTCTTGTTTAACAATATTAATTTCATGTTGTAAATCATTAACAGTTAAATCTTTGGATTTCTTTTTATTAAATCTTTCCAAAGTTTCTTCAAAAGTTATAGTTGATTTTAGTTTTTTATCAGTTTCATTTTTTACCAAATTTTTCTTGAACTTATCCAAATATTCTTTTCGTAATTCAGGATTTTGAATTTGATTGATCAGTTGAATTATTAATTTTTCATTCTCTTCACTCTTGGTGAGAGTTTTAACAGATTTAATAACATTGCAACAGGAATCTCTACAACCAATTTTAATATTAGGAGAATTAGAAGAATCAGTAGCAGATTGATAGTAAGAATCAGAAGAAGAAGAAAAATCATCTTCCAAGGAATCAGACGAATTGTTTGATTCAAGGATTCTGAATAATTCTTCTTGCTCTTTATCATCAATGTTTAACATGTTAAACTTATTTTTTAATTTACCAGGCTTTTGTTTACAATCTTTACTAAAATGTCCAGGTTTTCCACAGTTAAAACATTTACCTTTACCTGATCTTTGTTTAACATGTTTCTTTTTAGCATAAAAATCATTCGGTTTAACAAAGTTGGTTCTATATCTTTTATGTTTTTTATGGCTGTATTTTTGTGACTTTTATCATGTTTTTTCCCTTTTTGCCTGGAAGGAGCAATAGGAGGCAAACCATATTGTTCACAGAAATTACCCATTTCATATTTAGCTTTTCTTTTATTTTTTAATTGGTGTTTTAACAGTTTTTCATCATTGCACATATTAATGCCAAGTTTTTTAATAGTGCTTAAAATATCACCATAAGTCAAATTATCATAATCAATAGAATCATTTTTACCAATTAACTC
Source organism: Quercus tomentella (assembly GCA_028535165.1). NCBI lineage: Eukaryota > Viridiplantae > Streptophyta > Magnoliopsida > Fagales > Fagaceae > Quercus > Quercus tomentella. Next base: position 40,948,783 of record JAPQVY010000155.1, read on the forward strand.
TTGTTTTACCTTATGAGCAAAGATAGGAGGCAGACCGTCAATAAACTTTTCTTTCCAATAAGGCTTGAAACAGTCTTTCTGATGCATTACTCTGGAAAGGAAAACATCTTGGTACCATCTGTAATCAGACATAGTAGGACATCTCAAATTATTTAGCAAATCAGAAATTTGAGATAAAATATTAGATGGAGTACCAACAAAATGTTTGATAATAATATAAATCAAGGTATTAACGCCATCAGGAATACCTCGACCAATACTTTCATCAAAAATAGGCAAACCTTCATCATTCTTTTTAACAGCATGTTTAATAGTGTGAGGGATTTCACAATTCGCTCAAATACCAATGGGCTTGGTCTGCGATCGAATGCTATAAAAGATTTGTGCCCCCTCATCCTTCACCAATTGGTCGTTGGATGGATTGGTAAGGCACACGGTCCAACAAGTGGTATTAGAGCCAAGGTCATAGGTTCGAGTGGAGCCGCATTGTGAGGGAGGGATTGTGAGGGATTTCATAATTCACTCCAATACCAATGGGCTTGGTCTGTGATTGAATGCTATAAAAGATTTGTGCCTCTTCATCCTTCCCCAATTGGTCGTTGGATGGATCAGTAAGGCACACGATCCGACAAATAGATTCTTTGGAATCTTCTGTGAGATATGAATCCCACCATCCGCGAAGAGTACTAGAAAAACCAGTAGCAAGAAGGTCAACAATTTCAGGGTGATCAAGATTATGGTTATTAACATAAGTAATTCCAACCATAGACATATGACCCATTTTATTAATGATTTCTTGTTCAGACAAACCATCAATATTCCATTCATAAATCTTATCAGCAGAAACAGAAAACTGAGTTTGAAAAGGTCTTTCTTCAAACTGCATATCAAGAGAAGTAGGTTTTGAATACCAATTTTTTGTAAGAAACACAGGTTTGGAATTTCCAACAAATCTTTTAATTTCTGGTAAATCATCATCAAAAATATTTTTTGCAGAAACGGAAGATACAGTATCAGAATCTGTACTTTCATCCAAAACAATTTCTTTTTCATTTCTTGAAATAGTGCAGGCTGTACTTCGAGAAGTACCCTCAGTTTTAATTTTTAAATCAGAAAGCATTTTTTCAACAATTTCAAGAGTTTTGGATTGGGAGGTTTTGAACTTGAAATTTTTATCATGACTGGGTAAATTAATCAAAGGTTCCTCAGTCTTGACAGAAACAACAGGTTTTTCAATAGAAACAGTTTTTTCAACAATTTTTTCTTCAATACGGTCAAGCTGTTGACCAATAACATGCAAAGATTCATTAGTAAAATTGTTTTGTTCAATAAGACTAACAATTGGGGTTTTATCATCAGCAATTTTGAAAGGAGAGGCCTTCACTTCCTCTTTTGTCACTTCATCCTTCTTAGTAGTTATCAAAATTGGTTCAAGAGGAGGATGACTAGACCTAATAATGGTTTTATCTATTTTAACAAAATTTGATTTTTTTTATTACATTTAAATGTTGTTTTGAAACATAATGGTTTTCAAGAAAATCAAAAAACAAAAGATGTTTTTTCAATTGGTTCATCTTTTCTAACCATTTTCTCTTAACACGGTCTTTTTCAGACTGAGCAAAATTATTTTGGAAATATTTTCTTTTAGGTCTGTTTTTTGAAAGCATAAACTCGTTGTACAAAGAACCCCAATCAATTTCAAAATCATCGTTTAAAACAGTTAAAACTCTTAATTGATTTTGGTAAACAGGAGGATTTTCAATAGGAGAAAAATCAGAATCTGATGGAGCAACAGATGCAGAGTCTTCTTCATCATCAATAGCAACGTTGTCATGAGGAGAGGAAGATTCAGCTTTAGTAGAATAGAAAGGAGTGCTAACTTGGGAGTTACCACTGGAAACTCCTTTTAGCCTTAAACTAGTGGGTTTTTCAAGACTTTTTTGCAAAAATTCATTGAGATCTTGATCTCTTTTTGAAATATTTTTAGATCCAGCAAAGGAATGCCTTCCTTTGTCGATCCTTAATGGTTGGTTATTTTGAAAATTTATTTTAACAGTACCATCAAGATATTGTTGAATATGAGTGAGATCAAGTTCATCAAAAACAGGTTTAACAAGAGGAGATTCTTGTTCCAACAACCATTCAGTGGGAAGCTTAATGTCTTGCCATTGAATCATTTTTGGAACTTGAACTTTAGCATCAGGAGTTGAACATTGAATTAACATAGTTTTGCCAGAAGGTTCTCTGTGATTTATAGCACCAGGATTTAATTAAGTACCCAACAATCTGTAATAAATGCGGTAAATTAAAGCAAAAGGCTTACTACCTTCTTCCATGATATAACCAGATGAAGCAATATTTAAAGTCAAAGCTTTAACAATATTAGGATCATCCAAAGCAAGAGTAAGATCAGGATAACAGTTAAAATATACAGGACCATCATACAAAGAAGCAGTAATCATACCAAGAATGCTATCTTTACAATTTTTAAATCTAGCATCACGTAAACACATTAGAACAGAAGCATTTATACCCTTTCGGGTGAGTGGTTTAATAGCAACTTGAACCATACCAATATGCAAATAACTGAGTTTTTTAGCAATGAACTCATTAATATTTCTTTTGGAAAACAAGCAACATTTTTCATGAACTCTAGAAATAGAAAATGTTTGTTCAACAGTTCTCACTTTGTAAATGGGATAGAAAGTAGTTTCAACAAAACTAGTCTTATAAACAATTTTAGTATCAACTTTAGGAATATTCCATTTCTGGAAATCAGGGATCTCATGTTCTTCAACAGTGTGATCTTCTTTATTTATGATAACAGGAGGACAACCAGTCCTGGAGCTGATAGAGGAGTTAGATCTCCACAACTTATCCATACTATCCTAGGTTCAACATTCAATTATCATGTTTTTCTCACAACCGTTGCATTTCGTAACACATACCCTAACCAACCTTATACCTCTCGTGCCCTACACGCCCTCTCTTGGCTCAAACGGGCCTTACAGTTCGGTTATATATATATATATATATATATATATATATATATATATATATATATATATATATATATATACATATTTGGAGAGAGTTTCAACCTATGACGTTCGCTTCTGATAATAGCTTTTTATCATCAAACTAAGATACCAATCAGTTTTTGGTGTTGGCGGGGATTGAACTCCAGATCTCTTATTCATCCATAAGAGACTTTACCAATTGAACTAACAGGAACCCACCATAATATGAATATCTTGTTTACACATACTAGCAACATAATAGCATGTATTTAGTTTTTCTAAAACATAGGTAACCTTTATTACCAACAAACTTGACTAAGGAACACCCCAAGACAAACTAAGGATCTGTTTGGATACTGTTTATTTTGCTGAAACTGAAAACTTATTGCTGAAAGTACTGTAGATAAATGTAAAAGTTAGCTGAAATAGTAAAGTGGGATCCATAAATAGTACCAAAAAGTGTAGTGGGGCCCATGAATAGTAGCAAAAATAAGCTGAATAGTGAAATAATTTTCATTTTTCATTGGTATCCAAACGAAGGCTAAGCATGCAAGTAATATCACTTGACTTTTATTCACTTTTGTAAGGTTGAATTTATTCAACCATCTAATTGGCTTTATTCTGTGCCAAATTTGCTTGTAATTCAGCATTTAGTAACCCTGTATTTAGGTGGGTTTGATGTAAGGGTAGTGAGTGAGATAGAGTGAAGATTGCTCAAGAGTGTGCAAGAAAACAGAGACTCGCGGCTGCAAGCCGCCAGACGCAGCACACGTGCCAAGCATGCTGGAAGGTGAACAGTCATGCCACCTGGAGCACTACAGGACAAAACAGGACAACTGGCCATACGGTTATCTCGCGACTGGATCTCGCGACTTGGTCAAGCCGCGAGCCACCCCTGTTTTGTAAAACCTGACGTTTCACATTCCTCTCCCACTCCAGTATAAATACCCCTTTTACCCACGATTGAGAGAGAGCTTCCAGAGAGAATTTTGAGAGAGAAACCCTAAAGAAAAACAAGATTGATTCACCCACAATCTATACCTTAGAGTCTCTCCAAATTCCCCAACTCTCTTCCTCTCCATTGTCAAATCCTTGAGAGGCATTATACCAGACCTGGTTCAAACCATCATCATCACTGTGAGACAGTTGTTTGGATTTCTGGGAAGCAGTTAGGAAGGAACCAATCTTCATTGGTTGATGCTATGGTCTAGTAGCGGAATCCGGGAAGCTAGAAAAGAAAAAGGTTCGGCGCAACCTCGTTGGAGCAAGAAGCTTGGAGGGCTTAGGTGCACTGGGTAGATTAGGCTTGGAGGGTCTATTGCTGTCCTTGTATCCCAACTACATTTTCTAGTGGATTATTGACCGCTTGGAGGGCGGCGGAGAGGTTTTACGCCGAGGGCTTCGGTTTCCTCTTCGATAACACATCGCGTGTTGTCTTTGTGTTTGCATCTTCCTTCCTCTCTATCTTTGCCTTTTTATTATCTGCTGTGGATTTTATTTTGTTATGGCTTAGATAGTTTTTAACCAATTTCATATTATAGCATATGTTAAGTTTCCGCACACTTGTTGTTTGACATATTGCTTGAATTGGTTAAGTTGTAAGTTGGGGGTCTAAACGTTCAAAGGTGTTTTTACACGTTTTTGAACTTTCAATTGGTATCAGAGCAGGTACACTGTTATTGGTTTCATTACCATTGTGTGATCCTTGACTCCCTTTTGAGATGGATAGGTCTCAATCCCTAAATGCACCTCCATATTTTGATGGTAGTAATTATGCTTTTTGAAAGGTTCGCATGAGAGCATTTCTGTGCTCCATTGATGAATCTGTTTGGGATGCAGTTGAGAGTGGTTGGACTAGACCTGAGGCAGCCAAATCCACATGGGATAAGGCAGCACTCGCTGCATCTAATGCTAACAGTAAAGCTTTAAATGTTATTTTCTGTGGTGTGTCTCCAGATGAATTTCACAGGATTTCTCACATCACCGTTGCCAAAGAAGCATGGGAGATATTGGAAACTACCTATGAAGGCAAGAAGAAAGTAAAGGACACCAAGTTACAAATGCTGACCACCCGGTTTGAGGAGCTCAAAATGAGTGAGGATGAGTCTTTTGACTCTTTCTATGGGAAGCTAAATGAGGTGGTTGTCAGTAAGTTCAACTTGGGGGAGAAAACGGAGGATTCTAAAATCGTAAGGAAGATCCTTCGATCATTGCCGGAAAGTTTTCGTGCTAAAGTGACAGCGATTGAAGAGAGTAAGGACCTAGATGACATCAAAGTCCAAGAGCTGGTCGGTTCTCTTCAGACTTATGAAATGTCGCTGCCCAATCAACGGAAGAGTAAATCCCTTGCTCTTAAGACCATTAATGAGAAGGTAGAAGTCCATGACTCATCGGAAGACGATGTGGTTGATAAAGATGTTGCATACCATGTAAAAAATTTCCGAAAGTTCTTGAAGTTCAAGAATAATGGAAAATTTGGTGATAAAGGAAAATTCCAAAGTTCTGGAAGGGAGAAAAGGGAAATCAAAAAGAGAGATGGTAAAGAATCCCAACCTACACAAGGTGTCACTTGCTTCGAATGTAACGGGCATGGACACTTTAAGAAAGAATGTCCGAATTATTTGAAATCAAAAGGCAAGGTGTATGCCACGACATTAAGTGACTCGGATTCATCCGACTCAGAATCAGAAGAAAGCTGTGATGGAGAGGGGAACTATTCAGCTTTTATGACCATTGCTCACGTTGAGTCTTCAGATGAGTTGAATCTGCTTGTACAAGACCTTGGAGAACATAGTGATGATGAATCACTAGGAATTGTTGAAGAATCAGATGCTGAACAAGATGAAAGCACAGCAAATCTTCAAGAGAATTATAACTCACTCTTGGAAAAGTCGGGTGAGTACACAAGGGTGGCCAAGGCTGTTGTGAGAAAAATGAAGAAGGCAAAGGAGGACTACAAAAGTCTCCTAATCCGATATAGGGAGGCCAAATGCGAGATAGAAACTTTGAATGGTGAGTTGTCCGAAGCTTACACAAAAGTAAGATTTCTTGAGAATGAGGTTGTGCAAGCAAATGCTAAAATAGAGAGGGTCACCACCAAGAAGCTAGATGATGTTATCTCATCTCAAAAGAGCTTTTCAGACAAATCCGGATTGGGATATACCGGAGGAAGTAGCTCATCTGGAAATGTCACTAAAGAAGTGAAGTTTGTTAAGGCTAAAGATCCAGTTGATGTTGGTCCTACTGCTGAGAAGCCCAAGATAGAAGAGAAGAGAAATGTGGGAAACGAACGGTTGCTGAATTCCCGTAATCAATATGTGGGCAGGTCTGAATCTCGTGCCAAGTCACGTCCACGACCACAAAGAGGTCCTAGAGCGACTTATGTGTGTCATTATTGCGGACTTCAAGGGCATACTCGACCAAATTGCCAAAAACTGAGAGCAAAGAACAGTGCAACTCCTCAAAGGTCAGGAGGACCTAGAAATGATAGAAGAATTTGGGTAGGTGATCAATCTAGAGATTAGAATGGTGATCCCGGAATGATGAACGTGATGAAGATGATTGGTGCATTCACCAACTGCTTGGAAAGCTTCTCACGAAGGTTTGAAAGCCCTAACTCCCGTACCCAATCCTATAAGGAAATCACCCCAAACGCAAGTGACGTGTGGGTGAAAAAGGGTACTCATGCATAAGCATTAGAACATGTCCATGCATTAATACTTCCTATGCTTTGTGACAATGTTTGTTTGTTTTACTTGCTGTTTTTGCTATTGGTTGTTTGCTTGTCTTCTTGTGCATATTTTTTTGTCTTATCAATCTTTTTGCTTCGTGTGTCAAAAATCCAAAAATCACATAAAAATTAGAAAATCAAAAAGCTTGATTGACTTTGTTGAGTTTTTGTCTCAAAACTTGTTTTGCCTTGTACCTTTGTGCTAATGGTTTTGTGCATTTTCGAGCATTGCTTGTCTTCATGCACTCATATCTCTGTGGGAGAAATTTTGAAATCTTTGTGATTGTTGTAAATAGATCTTCAAACTTGTCATGAATGATTAGTGAATGGTTTTGTTGATCTTGAGACATGCATAGACTTGTGTCTATATATCTTCCCACTCTTTATTTTTGTTTTTGCTAAAAAGAGCTCACCAAATGTAAATCTCCAAATGAAAAGAGATATTGAGCTGCAAAAGCCTGTCGCACATACTAGTATTCGACTAGGAAAAAGGGAAAGCGACCAAAAATTAAAGAGAAATGTTTATTCAAAAAGCCAAAGGCTTGTTCATCAAAAAGAAATGTCAACTATCACTCTCACAATGAGAGGTGATTGCCTCAAAAGATCAAAAAGATCAAATGTTGATTAATAGTGGAGTCAAATGTAAAGCTCCAAGTCATGTTATCAAGTTTTTGTGGGAGGTCATATATACATACTTCTATAATTGAGATGGGTCACATGATCTAGTGCTAATTGTGTATGTCTTGGTTGAATTGATCATTGAAACTTCACATTAGACTAAGGACTATCTCATTGTTGATATCCACACACAACACACAAGTTTATGTTCAATAAATGCCATATTCATTTGTGTGATTGTACTTGATAAAATGTGTTTTCACATGCTCAATCTTTGTTAAATCAAACACAAAAAGATTTTTGAGTGTTTTAGGTGTTTTTGGAAAGTATTTTGTTTGAAAAATCTAAAAATTTCAAAAATCCAGTTTTGCCCTGTTTTGGCGGCTCAGTCGCGGGTATGTCAAGTTGCGAGCCTCAGTCGCATCTTCGCTGGTCATTTTTGGCGACTTGTTCGCGAGTGAAAGGTCCAGTCGCGAGGTTATTCAGAGATTTTCGCGGCTCAGCTCGCGACTCATTCGCGGGTAGACCTTCCAGTCGCGAAAAACACTTAGAAGAATTTTTCAAATTTTTGTCCTTAAGTGTTTTGGCGGCTTGAACTGGCGACTGTGTGGCGACTTAATCAAGTCGCGAAAATCGCTTGTTTGGCAGAAACAGGAGCAGTTTTTAAATCTTTTTCAGTTTTCCCTCGAACATTTGTAACTGTTCATTTTCTCTCTAAAATATCTCCTTTCCAAACACTCCAAACACTCCGTGAATCCATTTTCAAACCTCATTGGTGCTTCATTTCTTATCCAAATCATCAAGAAAAGGTATGGGTTTTACTTTCTCAATCTCATTTTTCCCTTTTCCTGCATATTTTTGTTACTGTTTGGATTGATATTGTGTTCGAAATACTTCTCTCTTTGTGTAATGGGTTTGGCGTGTCTTGCTTGATATTGCTCTCATCTGTTTTTATGTTGAACGGTCAATGTGTTTTTCATTGCTCTGATATTTGCCTATTGTTGAGTCTGACAATCGTTTCTTACATGGGTTTGGTGTTTATTTGATTTACTCATTTCTCTTGCTTGAGTATTGATGTTGGATTTCGGTATTGGTTACTAAGTTTTTATGATATCATAATGTGTGTCTCTCAACCATGTGGCCTAGTATGGATGATTTGTTTCTTCTTGCTGAAATATTATCCATTGTTCATATCTCTTGTGGAGTGTTTTATGTTATCAGTTCTTAATGTTCGAATGCTGTATCTGTTTGCATATCATGGTCATGGTAACCTGTCTCATTGACAGTTTTGTTAATTGTTTTGTCTCTCTATGGCTTTGTGCTTTGTCATCATTTTGCTGCACCTGTCATTTTGTGCTCCTTTGTTTTGATTGGAAGTTTGGTTGGGTCTACACTATCTTCAGTTTGTATTTATGTGTTGGATTTTTTTTCCTCTATTAGCACTGAATCTTGTTGACATTTATCTTGTGTGGTACTGCTGTTGGTTCTTTGCTGTGGGCCTGTTATCTTGCAGATGTCTCGTCGATCTTCCAGGGGTAAAGACATTGTTGCTGACGAACCAGCAACACCAGTTGCTAAAAGGACTCGACTATCATCTCAAGCATCTCAAGATCCCAATGAGGATAGGTTCAGACTTTCGCTTAACTCTCACGTCTACTCAAACGTGTTTGACAAGTCAACCACTATAGTGGAACGGGTGGTAGAGTTTAACACCTTAGGGACCACTTTCATCCCTCGAATCTTTGAGAAACGAGATTGGGCAAACCTGTTCGGGAACTTTGATGATCCAATGGATGAGCTGGTCAAAGAATGCTTCTCCAATGCAACTGATCTTGGACCTCAACTCATTTTCTGGGTCAGAGGAACACAGTTTAGTGTTTCCCCAGACTCCATTGCAGATCTTCTCGGCATCACCAGACCGTAGAATGTGAATATAACTCCTTACGATGAACGAACTCCAGAAGTTGGAGAAATCCTACAAATCCTAGGATCCGATCATGAAGTATCCAGTGCAGGAACATCCATCAGCACTGCAAAGTTTGCACCAGAGCTGACCACACTGAAGTTGATCATGTTCACCAATCTCTACCCACTGTCCAACACTACATTCATCAATCTTGGGAGAGCTCTATTCCTTTGTGATCTTATTACAGGAGCCCCCATTGATATATGTGCTCACATCTACTACACCTTGAGGAAGACCGCTTGTCGAACTGCAGCTCGAGGAATCATCCCATTTTGCAGTCTCATCATGAAGCTCATTCTTCGTGAAGGCATTATTCCCCCTGCAGATGGAAAGATGTTGTCCCGTCAGCGTCCTATTTCCATGTTCACTCTTCAAGCTAGCAGAAGTCACTCCTCTAACACACCAAGGAGTGCTCACATCTCTCCGGTTACTCCATCTGCCCCTGACTCAGAAACACCTGCACATACCACATCTACTTCACGTGCTGTTCCTGAAGCTTCACCGGCTAGTATTCCGCAAGCACAGACTGCTCCTCATACTGATAGATTCAGCAGTGTACTTGAGCATATTCAGAAACGCATTGATGAGCTTGTGGCACTTCTCTACTCCACAAACAACCATGTACAAATGCGTCTTGAGACTATGGAGAATCAGCTAGATGCTATTCAACAAAGGTTGGACGAGAGCCTTTAGCTATTCGTGCCAAAAGGGGGAGAGCATTCAGTAAGGGGGAGAAAGTTCAAAGGGAAGTGAGCATAAGTGTGCATAGTGATAGGGGGAGTTCTCACATACTTTTGCCATACTTTTGTTTTAAGTCTTATTCTCTAAACTTGTCTTTTATGGGTTTGATACACTGTGTTTTGGTGTATAGTTGTTTGTAACTCTTATCTATACTCTTGGTTTAAACTTTAACATATTTTGATGATGTTATTCAGGATGTTTTTTAGTTTGTACCCATGTGCTTTTGTAAGCTTTTAGGGTTTATGTTTTATGCATAGTTTGTAGGCTTTATGGTATGTACCTTGCTAAATGCAGCCTTTATGCTATGTTGAAATCAGTACTTTGATCTAAATGTTCTGCATTTTGGTTTATGTACTGTCACTCTTGTGCCCTTGTAGGATTGTTCCTAGATGCATATACCTTGTGTGTTATGCATTGGTTGAGTGTTGAACATACAAGTGTCTTGTCTTGTGCTTGTTAACTTGTATGTCCTTGTGTTCATTCCAAGTGTGAATGAGCACTGTGATCACTACCTTGTGGTGTTCACTTGGTTGATCAAGCCATGGTTTGTTTCTTAACTCCATCTTTGCTTGATCACATATTGCCTGTTTCATATGCATTTTATAATTTTCTGCTTACAATGATCATGGTGTATTGTTGTGTTTCAGGAGTATTATGTTCATATGATTCAAGTGCTTCACAGTTTCTAGAGTTAGGTGTGAGTGAGTTTTGTTCAACTGTTCCCAACTCACATGTTAAGTCTAGAGTCTGTTTTAGGGTTTTGTCACGGAATAGCCAAAGGGGGAGATTGTAAGGTTGAATTTATTCAACCATCTAATTGGCTTTATTCCATGCCAAATTTGCTTGTAATTCAGCATTTAGTAACCCTGTATTTAGGTGGGTTTGATGTAAGGGTAGTGAGTGAGATAGAGTGAAGATTGCTCAAGAGTGTGCAAGAAAACAGAGACTCGCGGCTGGGACTCGCGGGTGACTCGCGGCTGCAAGCCGCCAGACGCAGCACACGTGCCAAGCATGCTGGAAGGTGAACAGTCATGCCACCTGGAGCACTACAGGACAAAACAGGACAACTGGCCATACGGTTATCTCGCGACTGGATCTCGCGACTTGGTCAAGCCGCGAGCCACCCCTGTTTTGTAAAACCTGACGTTTCACATTCCTCTCCCACTCCAGTATAAATACCCCTTTTACCCACGATTGAGAGAGAGCTTCCAGAGAGAATTTTGAGAGAGAAACCCTAAAGAAAAACAAGATTGATTCACCCACAATCTATACCTTAGAGTCTCTCCAAATTCCCCAACTCTCTTCCTCTCCATTGTCAAATCCTTGAGAGGCATTATACCAGACCTGGTTCTCACCATCATCATCACTGTGAGACAGTTGTTTGGATTTCTGGGAAGCAGTTAGGAAGGAACCAATCTTCATTGGTTGATGCTATGGTCTAGTAGCGGAATCCGGGAAGCTAGAAAAGAAAAAGGTTCGGCGCAACCTCGTTGGAGCAAGAAGCTTGGAGGGCTTAGGTGCACTGGGTAGATTAGGCTTGGAGGGTCTATTGCTGTCCTTGTATCCCAACTACATTTTCTAGTGGATTATTGACCGCTTGGAGGGCGGCGGAGAGGTTTTACGCCGAGGGCTTCGGTTTCCTCTTTGATAACACATCGCGTGTTGTCTTTGTGTTTGCATCTTCCTTCCTCTCTATCTTTGCCTTTTTATTATCTGCTGTGGATTTTATTTTGTTATGGCTTAGATAGTTTTTAACCAATTTCATATTATAGCATATGTTAAGTTTCCGCACACTTGTTGTTTGACATATTGCTTGAATTGGTTAAGTTGTAAGTTGGGGGTCTAAACGTTCAAAGGTGTTTTTACACGTTTTTGAACTTTCAACTTTTATTCAAATATTTATTGTGCTATATTGCACCTAAGTTTTGCTATTTTTAGAATATTAATGATATGACCAAACTAGTATTTTTATTATTATTTTTTATTGTTAGATTTAACTTTTATGAAAAACTAGTCGCAGACCCATGCAATGCACAAGATAATTTTGATGTCATATTATTTTTTGTTAAGTAAAGAATAAGAATAATAGTTGAGATTTATAAGTAATAGTCCCAAACTCATCTCACAATAATGTGATTACATTGTAATATATATAATAAATTTTATGTAAGTAAAGAAGTCTTTATCTTGATTTTGTGTGTGTGTGTGTGTGTATTTTGGCAAGGAAATATGTTGCATTTTACTTTCAATTATTATATATGACAAAATATTTTGTAATACGTTATAATAGTGTGAGATATGTATCAAAACACAGCACAATTAAAAAATGGAAAATGTATAATTTTTATTAGAACATGAAAATGAATCTTGTTGGTTTCATATGAAAGCTAACATTATTTTGCATTTTTGGAGAAGTTATTGAGCAATTTATCCAAACTTTGTTTCCATTTTATCACATAAGAACTATTAAACAAAATTATAATAGTTTCTATTTTGATAATCACTAAAGTCATATGAGAATCAACTATTACAAAAAATTTTCTCCCCAAAACATATATTGATTTCTATTATTCATTTCCATACAATTTAAAAAATGTGAAAAACTAAGGAAGCTAAATGTGTAGTTGATCTAAGTTAATTAATAAAAAGCATAAAAGGGGTAAGGGAAAGCAAACGTATTCACAGTATAATTGTTTATATATATCCATATTTGTTTTTGTATTTGCTTTCTAAAATATTCATGTAGCAACTGTATCTTGTTTGATCTCTCCCAGTTCTATAGCTTTAACCCAACTCATAGCATATAAATCAATGATCATGAAAAAAGAACCTAGCAAAATGAAGCCAAACACAATTTCTAAATTTTAGTGATAATTAATAGAGAGATTAAAAGATATCACAAATATGTAGTGATAATTAAAAAAAGTTCCATCACAAATACTATACTTATTGGTTTTAAGAGAGATTAAAAGAGAATATATATATATATATATATATGTATGTATGTATATGTAGGGGAAGGGAAAAATGTATATACGATACATAAGTGTTGAGGGAGGGGAAAGGTTGGGGAAGAGGAAGAGACTTTGTATGTTTTGGTACTTGAAAAATGTATTTATAACTAGTAAGTTGCATAGTTAATGTTATATATATATATATTCTTTAAAAAAAAAAATTAGTAGTAACATAATAGCAAGTTTGAATGGAGGACTTTTGGGCTACCATAGAGGTTTATGAAAAATTTATGACTTTACATATTCATTATTTTTTTTTCCCAAAATTTTTATCGGAGATAGTAATTTCCTTCATAAATGAGAATTTTATGGATTTTTTTTTTTTTCAATTAGATAGAAGAAATATATAGGGAGGTAAAAAAAAAAAAAATGATTGTATTTCTAAAAGAGCTAATAGTGAATATTTAAGCACATATTATTTAAGAATTATAATAGTGAAATTTGTAGTACAAAAGAAATGTTTAGTTGATTTCCTGTTGTATTTATCTATTATATTTCTTATATTATTTCTATTATATTTTTGAATATTTAAGGAGTATGATGGATTGAAGTGCAACATATCATAGCCAAATTGAACAATAAGATATAAGATATAAGTTTAAGGTCTCTCTCTCTCTCTCTCTCTCTCTCTCTCTCTCTCTCACTCATTAGATAAGCTTAATTAAGCTAATTACTAAGGTAATATGATTTAATTCATGTTAGGCTACAAAATCATTCTATTTATTTTATATATATCTACTGGTTAGCATGATTTGAATTAAGTTGCAGGATTTCCTAAGAATGAGATCACGTCAAGGTATATGCTTCAATTGAGAGAATTTTTTAATTTCAAAGTAATGGACATTAGTATTACCATGGAAACATAAAGCAATATTGCATGCATGTCCATAGTCATAAAATGGATGCAATAGTTACAAATTGTAAGAAATTTTTTTTTGAGAAGATAAATGGTACCCAAATACAAAGAAAAAGAGGATCACCATACGGTCAATACTTATCAATCATAATATTTTGTTTCCCCTTCCAAGGTGTCCTAAGAAGTTATAAATTAATTAGCATTGATTTAGATGAGATTAAAAAAAATTAGCAAGAATTTATGTAGTATTTAATTTTAAAAATTACAAAGCTCTTCAGAAAATAAAATAAACAAATGAGAGGCAAATGATCATGTACTAAATCAATAAAACGCATTCCAATTCTTTAAACACAAAAAATTTTAATGGGTAAAATGCAATTATGTAAAAAAAAAATTGTAAATATGTATACAAAGAAATATAATATCAATTGAAAAAAAAAAAGAAACATGGTATTTACAACCCTGGAAAAGAAAATCCAATACAAACCTTTAAATCGTAATTTGTCAAAAAATTAATGAAAATAACCATATTAAACTAAGTTATAATCCCAAATACAAAGAAAAAGAGGAACACCGTATGGTCCATACCTATCAATCATAATAGATGAGATTAAAAGAAAAGTAGCAAGAATTTATTTAGTATTTAATTTAAAAATTACAAAGCCATTCAGAAAATAAAATAAACAAATGGGAGGCAAATGATCATGTACTAAATCAATAAAACGCATTCCAATTCTTTAGACACTAACAATTTTAATCGGTAAAACATAATAATGTAAAGAAAAATTGTAAACATGAATACACAGAGATAGACTATCAATTGAAAATTGGAAAAAAGAAAAAAGAAACATGGTATTTACAACCCCAAAAAAGAAAGTCCAGTACAAACCATAAAAAATTGCCGCAAAAAAGCAAAGAAGTTGAAGGGAAGAAAAAGAAAAACTGACCTCAAATGGACTTTCAAATTCTAGTTGTAATTTGGTAACTGATGGGGTGGAAAGAAAGCAATTCAAAACCTATATATAAAAAAATTAAATCAATGGGTTTTAAATCCAAAGGGAGGCAATTGAATGTTTTGATGGGGGAAAAAAGCCATTTTTTTTTTTTTTTTTGATAAGGAGATGATAAGTCAGAGAGAAAGAATGATTGATTGCTGAATTTAAGGGGATTTGGATTCAATGGGAAAGTCATTAATAGTATAAACATTAGCTGTTTGTTTGATGGGAAGATGATGAGTTGAGAGAGAGAATGGGATTGATTAAAGAGAATATATGAAGTGGAAACCCAAAAATAAAAAGGGAAAATAAAAACTTTGTGACATGGCGATGATGTGGCTCAATTGGATCATAGCAAAAATAAATGCTACACTTCAGCTTTTAGATATATACAGATGTAATAAACAAGAAACAAATCACATGTGTAATTGTCTATTATTGAGAGAGAGAGAGAGAGAGAGAGAGAGAGAGAGAGAGAGAGAGAGAGAGAGAGAGAGAGAGAGAGTCTTACACTCTTGTTTTACCCTCTTGATTGTAGCCCTAATCCTGCTCGTAGTTATTAACAAAGTTAATAATTTTCTAAAATAATAATGCTTAAGACGTCAAAGTTTATTATTATTATTTTGTAATAATGTAAATTATTTTCAATACGAGCAGGATATTTTAGTCTTAGAGATATATATTAATTAAAAGCTTCTAAATCGACCGAGTCAACTCAAATAATTAAATTCTAGTTGTAAATGTGAAATGCCTCCCCTGCTCCCTAAAAGGCCAAGAAAACAAAGCATACCTGCACAGCTGTTTAGGAACTTGTGAAGATGCATGTCCAGCTTAGTGGATGTGTTCTCTCCCTAAGAAAACAAATATACCCTATAATTATTTAAATTTAAAGCTATATCCAATTGCATCAATAAGTGTGGAATTCAAAAATTTGATTTGAATGGTTAATTATTATAGTAATTAGTGTGTAGTCCCGTGCATATGCACATATACAAATAATCACAATTATATAATTCAAATTATACATGATATTAGCTTACATTTTTTTTAAACTATACATTTCTAAAATATGTAATGATTTATATATATATATATATATATATATATATATATATATATAGTATTTAATTGGTTTTAGGCTCTTCGGTTTATGCATATGTACAGATACAATTAAAAATAATCACAATTATATGATTCAAATTATACATGATATTAACTTACACTATTTTTAACTTTACATTTCTAAAATATGTAGTAATTTTTATATATATGAAGTAAAACAATGGAGGCAAAGGAAAAAAAAAAAATTCCTTTGCTTGGTTAGACAAAAAGAATGGAAAGAAAGGAGATAAGAAGGGGGTTGTATTCCTCTCCGCCCACCATTTAATTTCTTATCGAATTTGGAGGAAAATAAGAGAGTGCAGAGAGATTTCTTAAGGTGGGAACCGTTATAGTTTTCCCTTCTCTTCCTCCCTTGCGAACCAAACAAATTAAGGTTATGTTTGATTTGAGGGAAGATGAAAAGAAAGGAAAGAAATGGAGGAAAGAGAAAAGGAATCATTTGTTTAATTGGAGAGAAATTGAGGGAAGGAAAAGAAAATGGAGGGAATGCATTTCCATGTGACCCATCATTTTTCTTTCCTTCGCAATTGGGAGGAAATGAAAAAGTAGAGAGATTTTTTATAGAGCACCCTATTTCCTTTCTATTCTACTTAAAAGAAAATTCCCATTTTCATTTCATTTCTTTTCTTCTCTCCTTTTCCCTTTCTCTCTCTCTCCCCCCCCACCCCCCCCCCCCCCCCCTTCCTTTTTACCAAACATTGTGTAAAGGAAAAATGTACTTCTTTTCTTTCTCTTGTCTCCCCATTCATTTTTAACCAAACATAGTTAAGGTCAAAACAACTAATTTATATTTGCACATCATTTAGGAAAAAAAATATACAACCAATTTGTATAAAAGTTTCTATTGTGAATTTTATGTAAAAATAAATAATAAAAAAAAGTTTGAATACAAATAATGCAATTAACGCCAACCATTAAGGAAACAAAATCCAATAAATAAAATAAAATAAAATATCTGAATTTTCCCAAAACTTAAAATAAATAAAAAAATAGAAGGAAAATTGTGACACAAATTTAAGGGTATGTTTGGAAGGGATGATTTTAAGGAGGAGGGAAAAAAGAGAGTAGAAAATAGGAGAGAAAATGGGTGTGAGTGGTGTTTAGTTGAAAGGGGTGGGAGAAAAATTGGTGGGGCCCGGCTATTTTCCCTCCATGCCCACCAAAACTCAATCTCTCCAACTTGGAGAGAAAGTAGTAGGAGAGAATAATTGAGGTCAAATGACTGAATTACCCTCTCCTCCTATGTGCTAGTGCCTTTTTTTTGGCATGATATCTTCCTCGACATGATGTACATTGAAGACATTGTATTAAATTCAATTTTGAACTCTGGGTACGTAAGCTTCACTGCATCTTCCATTTTGTTTTTCTTCTTTTTTTTTTTTTTTTTTTTGGTTTAACTGGACGTGATTTTCTTCTTTTTCTTTTTTACTTTTTTTTGGGCATGATTTTTTTAAAATAATTTTAGGTGATTGCCTTTTTTTGGTTGATTGTTTGTAACTTTTTTTTTTTTAATTGGACATCATTTTTTAATAAGGGTCTATTAGTGAATTCATACAAACTCATTTTTTCCATTCCTCCACTTTTCCACCCCAACCAAACACAATTGAGGGAAATTAAAATCTCTTATTTTCTCCCACTTTTTCACCCCTTCCCTATTTTCCATCATCTCCCACTTTTCTATCTCCCCAACCAAACGGACCCTAAGAGAACTTAGAAGTAGATGGGATACAGTTGGGAGGGGAGGATTGCAAATCATGCTGCCAATTGGATTACAAATTGGACAATGAAACTAAACTTCTTGAAAAGTACTTGGGGAGTTGGGGGAGGGGGGGGGGGGGGGGGGAAGAGCCTTGAAATTCAATTGGTTGGCACCTCTTAATGTTTCTAAGACATTTAAATTTTAAATCCCTCCTCCCCATTATAACTATCATTTTTTATTTATTTAAATAATTCTTGGGAGAGGGGCTAGCAGAGCTTCTTAAGCTTTTTAATAAGGGAGAACATAGGTGGGTTGGAGCCAAGGGCGCCCTCTTGCTCCTTGATGATGGGATTGTCGTGGGTAGAATACCACTAGGTTTCAATGTGTTGATGGACCAAAGAAACTTTTTAGATGGAATTTGTAGCCTAAATTTAGACACAATAAATTCCCACCCAAAGTTTCTCTTCAATTCCTTCTTTAGATTTGCCAAACTCAGTATTTAGATTAAAAAAATTAAATTAATAAAGGTTTAATCCCAAATTTTGGGGCAGATACTCAACTAGTTTAGTGTGCAAACTTGCACTACTAGCATTTAATTGAATCAGGTCCGAGCAGAGCAATCAAATCATTTAAGGAACTCAACAAAAACAAAAACCAAAAAATACCAAACCTAATAGGCCTTTTCCAATTTCTGAAGAATAGAAGTCAAGATGCTTTTAGTACTTAATTAAATGATATTTTCATATATTTTTCAAAAAATAAAATCAAACTTTGCATAAATAAATCAGCACAAGTAAATTATTGACAAAGGTATGTATTTTGTTTTTGTTTTTTTATATATAAAGAAAATGCATTGAAGCTAACAATTAAATATTTGTTATATCTTGAAAGTTCAATTAGCTTATAAAACACCAATGAACATTTAAACTCCTAATATCAAAATTACCAACACAAGCTTATACACAAACAATATATGTGCGGAAAGATGAATATAAGCTGAACCCAAATTGGTAAAACACTTTAAACCAAAATTAATCACAAACACAGCAGTAATTAAAAGGTAAAGAGTAAGGGAAGAGAGATGCAAACACAAAGATAACACGACGATGTGTTATCGAAGAGGAAACTGAAGAACTCGGCGAAAAACCTCTCCGCCGCTCTTCAAGCGGTAAATGATCTACTAGAAAATCAGTTGGGATACATGAATAGCAATAGACCTTCCATGCCTAATCTATCCGATGCACCTAAGCCCTCCAAACTTCTTGCTCCAACAGGGTTACGCCGAACCTTATCTTCTCTAGCTTACCGGATCCCGCAATAAGCTCCATATTGCATCCGCCATCCTTGGCATCTTCCAATACTTCCCAAAACTCCAAAAACACTCAACACTCTAAATGGCTGTAGGTAGTATTTGGGTACAAATCTCCTCTCAATAGGTATAACAATGGGAGAGGGAATGAGAAGAAACTACAAAGATTTCTCTCTAAGAATGAGTAACTCTCTCTCTAATGAGGTGGGTGTGTTGTAGAAACCTATCTTAGGGTTTTTTTTTTTTTTTTTTCTCTAAATAGCCACACTTACATTTTGTAGGAATAATGGTATTTATAGTAGGGTATGTGAGGAATGTGAAAAGTCAGTTTTCATCCAAACAGGGCATTCTGGCGACTTGGTCTCGCGACTGGAATGAGTTGCGAGTAAACTGCCAGGCCAGACTGTACTTTTTGTCTTGTAGTATTCTAGCTGTCGTGACCCTTCAGCTCCCTGCATGCTTCACACGTGTGCCACTTTGGCGACTTGCTAGTCGCGAGACTCCTTTGAATGCACACATCTTGAGTTACTTCACACTCTCTCACATATAACCCTTACATTATTCCCACCTAAATACAAAGTTTCTACATGTTGAATTACAAGAAAATTTAGCACGGAATAAAGCCAACACATAGTTGATTAAATTCAACCTTACATATCTTAATATATCTCGTTAGTAAAGACCCATGTACATACTTTTTCTCAGTGGATTATAGTTACATATTTTAGTGAGTTGTGTTTCCAAAACAAGCAAAATGAAGCCAAATTTAGAATTTTCAGTTTCCCCATTTTATGTTTAGAATTTAGCCCATTAGTAAAAGGGTTTCTACTTTCTAGAAATAAGGAGTCATAAAACATGAAATGGAAGTTGCAGACATAGAGGAATCTAGTTCCCCACAAACCAACCACGAAAAGCTAGTTAATTTCCAATATAACACATAGGAAAATTAAACCAACTGCTCCAAAATATAGAGGGAAGACCCCTAGATTTTTTAGAGATGGTTATTACACACGTGTATTTTATACCGAAATTATGACTTCAGTTAAAAACCAATGTGTGTGTACGGTGTGTGTTAGTGTGGGTGCAATAGTGTTTTCCATAGATTTTTCTTCATTAGATCATAAAAATGGTAGATTGGGAGGTGGAACTGCTCTGTCAAAGACCAGCTCGTTCTCACTTCTCACCCTTTCCTTTCTGGGAATCCCATTCGGAAGCTTTGCCTCACTTGGGACGGATTAGCTGTCTCAGCAAATCTTAATTTGTCGCAGTAGCTGCAACATTAACAAAACACAAACAACATTTCACTCATTCACAGCTCAACCAAGACAATCAATTATTTTCGTGTGAGAGAGAGACCTGAAAATAAGATTCAAGTCTATTCCTTAGGATGTTATGCTCTTGCTTCAATCTCTGAACTGCACCCTTGCATCTGCTCAACAAATAATTGGATGTAATGATTTAGCATGAGTAACAGAAAGCCCAAAAATTGGTGCTTTAGATTACATAATGACATAATTTTTTTTTTTTTTTACTTGTTAAGTTAAACATGCACAAAGATGTTCTAGAACCTATGAGCTTGCCTTCCTTCCAATGGCAGAACCATGTTTTTTGCCTTGGCCACTAAAATTTTGAAAAAATAAATTAATTAATAACATATATTTTTTATTTTTAAGTTTGAACATTCAAACTATTTGAATTGGCCTCTAAATTTGAGCAAATTCAATGACTCAAAGTAAAAAAAAAAGAATAATAATAAAAAAGAATATTGGTTAGCTGAATTAGTGGTCCTCAAAAGAACTTGTCTAATTGTCAAGAAAAGAAAGGTTTCTTTTTTTTCTTTTTTTATTTATTTATAACTTTCATCAAATATATTTTTTTTTTTAAAAGAAAAGAAGAAAAAGATAGATGATATTGGTCAAATAACAAACATGAGAAAAAAGATAAATAATTAAATAGAACAATATATTGATACAAGCAGAAATATTACCCTTGGATGTCACCTCCTTTGAAACATTCCAATGCTTGGTTGATTTCTTTAGTAACCTTATTAGCACCAATGCTGCAAATAACAAGAATGATCTTCAAAAAAATATAAACAAATTAACTATTGCAGGATGTTGCATAAGATATGATAACTAATCGTGGCTGTAGAAATCGGTATTTGACCTCTGTTTCATTAATTTTCATCAAGCCAATTATAGAGAAATACCTCGCACTGCTTCCTTTAAGCTGACGAAGGTACTTGTCCAGTCCCGGGAAATTGAAGTGTTCCTCCCTACTTATATATATGAATAATCGAAAGTACAGTTAAAACTATCTCCAACTGCAAATTTGAGCATGGAATTAAAAGGGATTTTTTTTTTTTTAATAAAAAAAATAAGTGGGAGAGAGAAATTCAAACCGTGAAGAAAAGAGCATTGACAGTGAACCACACAAGGTTCTTGACTTACTATTGTTTTATGTTAATTGTTGTTGTCGAGGATATATATGGTAATATTTTCTCCAAAATAAAAAAGAAACATTTTTGTGTAATACTACTCACAATGCTTGATCTATGATAGCTATCGTCTTTGGTGACTCTCTGAAATACAAGGTCATAATTTCCTGAAGAAAGTTGGGGTTTTCGTTGTCCTGCAGTTGCTCCAATTGAAGAAATTGGCACTCAAGAATTTCCTGCAATAAACAGCATCATTATTTTGGTTTCTCACTCAATTTCTCAGTCTGAGCACATTTTCCCTTTTACTTTTTAAAGGAAGATAATTTCAGATGGCTTTTCCATGGTTGCAAATGAATAAAGGCATCGAATTCAGGGTTTACCATTGAGATATTTGCCATAAGATTAAGTCTCATTTCACATAAGCATAATTGCCAATTTTGGTGCGACATATAAAATCACATATATGATATATGATTATACAAGATGAAAAAACTGGAAGACATAACTCATCACGAATCATCCTACCATTAAAGCAATGAAAAAGGAAAAAAGGAAAAAAGAAAAATAAGTTTAGAGAGATATTGACTGGAAGACATAACTCATCACAAATCACCCTAGTTAGGTCCTATGTTTGATATTGCCATTTATTTTTTCTTGTCAATTTAAAGTCAAGCCTAAAGACTGAGTTCTAGCTAATTGCGCACATAAAGATATTGGCTTTAGGCTACAATGGCAAAGGTAGGTTCCATTCACATTCATGAGTTTAAATCTCTCACTTTTATGAATTCGATCCTCAAAGAATCCGAAGAAGCAATAATACAAAACCACAGAACAAGGTATTGTAAGAATGATCCTTGTACTTCATGCATTACACCTTTCAGATTGAAAATTTTATGGACCAGTTTTATGAACGGATACAGGCAGAAATTTAAAATTCTATCTAGCTAGTCACAGTGAAGAAAAAAGACAATAAAAGAAAATAAAGGATCCTGTACAGAAGTTGATTTGCCATGCATAGTATTGAAAATAAAGTGTAAACTACAAAAATAAATAAATAAACTTCATAAAATAAGAGAAAACCTCAACAAAGAGGGACTGCCTCATGTTGGAAATCTGTTGGCGCAAGAGATCACTCTCCATTCTTATGAAAAAGGGATAAACTAAAAACGGGCTTGAGTACTGTAATGGCAAGCCTAGCAGACTGAAAAGGAATTTGTTGGAGTTGGAAGTGGTAACTCAGCTAGAATATTATTTTATTTGGTTTTGAATTATGAGTCTCTAACTCCTCCTAGTCAGATTAGGAAGTTAGTTTTAGGTAGGGTTAAAGATCTTCTACAGTTTTTTGGTAAGTCCATCATGCACTTCTTAAAATTTTATCCATCTATTCTAAAATCAAGAAGTGCTACACCCACAATATTTTTACAATAAATTCTAGGTGGCAGGTTATTGTTGGTTTAAATTTGAATCTATAACTGAAATTATTTCCTTGCCCAACAGTAACAACCTGTCACAATAATTTTACAACAAATTGTAGGTGACAAGTTGTTACTAGCTATTAATGGTGAGCAAAAAAATAATTTAGGTGGTAGGCCCAGATTAAAACCAATAACAATATGATACATAAAATTTATCATGAAATTGTTGTGAACGTAGCATCACTCATAATTGAAATAAAAAAAATAATAATATTTTTTTATACAAAAGGATGTGAATAAAATAGTGATAACTATTAACATTACTTAATTATCAATAATGTGATGAAATCTAATCCACTGATTTGGATAAGATTTTAGAAAATTAATGATAAAATTATCCTAAAAAGTTTAGGTCTTGTTAGTGTGGTTATTCATCTAGCCTTGCAAATAATAATAATAATAATAATAATAATAATAAAACTTGTGTTATTTTGTGAAATCTTGTATAATTAATAACAATTTTTTTTTTTTTTGGGTTTAAAAAAAAATGCTACATCCACAACTTTTTTGATGAAAAGACTTGTAGCTTTATTAAGATGAAGATAAATTCAATACATCATGAGCCAAAGCCAACTCAATAATAATTGGATCCTCCTCTACTCAAATTACATAACTAACTAAATCTTTGGCATATTGAGCTAAAATATGCACCGGTTTATTTCCTTCCCTCCTCACATGTGATACTTGCACAGATCTAAAATTGTGTAATCTATGGCAAATCACGGAGACAATATTAGAGATGGCTATAGGTGGGCAACTCAAGCCTTCAATATTATTAGAAAGCATAAGTGAGTCAAATTCAAAGTGGACATCTCAAACACCAACATCCCAAGTGAAATCAACAGCTTCTTCAAAAGCTTTAGCTTTAGCTTCCAGCAGTCCGAAGGGTAGTGCAGCTTTTTGCTTAATGCGGCTACAACTCTGCCTACATGATCACGAATCACTGCTCCCACACCTGAGGCTTGTTGTTGATGAAATACAGCTCCATCAGAATTGATTTTGTACAAAGGAGGCTTCAGATTGATCCACTTGTTCACTTCTTTTTTGGCTGGCTTTGAAGGTTAAAAGTTGGCGACCTGGAATTCTTCAATCAATGTTCTTGCTTTGTGGATAATCATGGCTACAGATTGGCTTGGCTTATCGTGTCTGACTTGGTTTCGGTTGAACCATATACTCCAAGCTATGGTTATAACTAACTCCAGCACTTCATTGCCTACATGTTGCACAAACTTGAGGTACCACAAGAGATCAATGAACTCGGGAAAATGGACACCTCGCATGTCCAGTGGGAGACCCGAGAGACTCCAAACCACAAGCCTCGCAAGTCGGATCGTCAAGAATTTTCCGGTGACAAAGGTTAGCCTTAGTGGGGAGTATATTATGACAGGCTTGCCATGCAAAGTTTTTAACCTTATTTGGCACATTGAGACCCCACAAAGATTTCTAATTTCTACAACTCTGCCTATTCGAACCTTCAAGACTAGGATTGGCTATGGATGAAAGAGCCACCTTATAGGCACTGCTCACTGTGAAGTGACCCTTAGATGTGTATGCCCAGATTAAGCGATCCATGGGACGTCTAGAACTCAAGGGAATGCCTAAAATTGTATTAGCATCATCAGGGGAGAAAGCTTGTTTGATCACATCCGCTTGACAAGTATTAGATGAGGGGTTGATGATTGAACTGACCTTGGCATCAATAGGTAATCCAATCGGTGGTGAGGTCAATCTGAATTTGGATGGTGTTGGCAACCACCTATCAAACCACAGCCTAATAGATTCTCCATTCCCCACCTACCATCTACAACCCTTTTGCACAATTCATTGGGTCGACATAATGCTCCTCCAAGCGTAGGAAGGATGATGGCCCAATTCAGCGTAAAGAAAGTTTCCATTTGGAAAGTACTGAGCTTTAAATACTTTGTGAAGTAAAGTATTAGTGCAATTCTGTAATCTCCAACCCTGTTTGGCCAGTAGTGCAAGATTGAAAGCCTTTAAATCCCTAAAACCCAACCCTCCTTCGTCTTTTGGAAGACACATTTTGTCCCAACTTAGCCAAGCCATTTTAGTTCTTTCATGTGTTTGTCCCCACCATAAATTTTGAACCATTGATGTCATTTCATCAGACAACGCGTTTGGGAACTTGAACATGCTCATAGTTTAGGTAGGTGTTAGGACATATGTGTTTCACATGTTAAGAACATATGTCATGATTTTATGTAATTGGCTTATCCTTTGACAAAACGCATTTTACTTGTATTTGGGTAGATCTAGGATGTGTTTAAATACTTCAAGAAACCATGTTTCAAGATCAAGTGTTGAAGCCTTCAAGTCTATCCAAGAAAACAAGCTGAGAGTGCAAATTCATTAAAGCTCGACACCTTCTCGACAGCTACTTGACACCTCCTATCTGTCGAGGTTTAAGAATTTCAGAATTCAAATATGATTTTCTTAGGATCCGTGAATATGTCTTTGGGCTTTCTTTTCTCCTAACCCTAGAGATATAAAAGGATTGTTTTAAGGGCCGTCAAACAGTTCATAAGTTGCACAAGTTTCGAGCAAACTCTGTTCAAGCAAATTGCGACCGAAGACGAAGTTCTTGCCCTAGTTCATCTCTTTCTCTTGAAGAAGTTGCTGTGTATGTGCACCGTAGGGTTTTGTGACCAAGCATCTTCTTGATCTTCATCGTGTGGATGAACTGAAGAACTTTGTAACCAACAACCTTCATAGTTGGTGATTGAAGTCGCGTACTGAGATCCGCGCAATTGGTTAGTCACGTACTTGGGAGTTGTGCATCAGAAAGGGGAACTGTCACTACAGAACAAGTCCAATTGGATATTGGGGTAAGGGTTCAACTGTAAGTTGGTAAGGTACTTGGGATTCCTTTACTTGTAACCGCTTGTTGTGATAATAGTGGAGTTTCGGGAGTGGTGACCTAAAAATCATCCGGTGGGGTTTTTGCCATTAGGTTTTCCCCATTCGTAAACAAATCACCGTGTTGTTTATTTTCCGCTGCATTATTAGTTTATTAGTGATTTGTTTGTGCTACCACGCATTTGCATGATAAATTGATTAATTAATATCTTCGCTAATTAATTAATTAATTTCTATCACAAGGGGTCATTCAGTTTGTGGTCTATCAAGTGGTATCAGAGCGGGCACACTCTGGTTAGGGTTTAATCTTTGCTGTGTTGATCCATTGACCCCTATTGTCATGGCTGTAACCGGCTTGAAGAGATCATTGTTTTCAAATACATCCTATTTTTCTAATCTCTATTTGTTTGAGTATTTCAGAAAATGCAGGTTTAAAAGTTATTTGAATTCTCTTATGATGCCTATTGAAAAGGATCTCAGTTTGGCTAAGAAGAAACTAGACTGTCTCAGAATGAAAATGTGCAAAGGAGTTTGTCTAAGAAGAGTGAAAGTTAAACGCTTAGCTTGTATAAGGCAGTTGAGAGAAAGTACCATTCCCACTGATTTATCATCAAAGCATGAAGTGTGTTTTATGATGAAGTCTGCATTTAAAGTAATGGACACATGCTTGTGGTACCTTGACAGTGGATGCTCAAGACACATGACTGGAGACCGATCTCTCTTCAAGGTTTTCAAGTCTAAGAAAGGTGGCAATGTCACTTTTGGCGATGGGAGCAAATCGCAGATTAAAGGAAAGGGAATCATCTCTCTACCCGGATTGCCGGACATTGCAAACGTTCTTTATGTTGAAGGTCTGAGGGTGAACCTGCTAAGTATAAGTCAGATATGTGATCAAGACTTCATGGTGCTATTCTCCAGGGGAAAGTGTCTTGTCATGAATGAGTCTGGAAAGAAACTCATAAGTGGTGTTCGCACTCTTGACAACTGTTATGGATTGGTTCCTGATGCTGATATTGTATGTAATAGCATTCATTTGCCAAATGAAGATCTATGGCATCAACGGATGGGACATGCTAGCTACAAACATCTTTCTATTGTATCTAAGCATGAGTCAGTTTTAGGGATACCAAAGCTTAGTAGAATGAGCAATGTGGTATGTGGACCGTGCCAACTTGGAAAACAGACTAAAGCTAAGCATCCTGGCACTCATACATTAGCTACATCTAGACCATTGGAGCTTCTACATCTAGATCTTATGGGTCCAACTAGAACGGAGTCTTTTGGTGGTAAGAGATACATCATGGTTATGGTAGATGACTTCACTAGGTACACTTTGGTCATTCTTCTACGATCCAAGTCTGATGCTTCTGAGCACATTGAAGCTTTGTGCACAAGACTGCAGAATGAAAAAAGCTTGAAAATTGATTGAATTCGAAGTGACCATGGTAAAGAATTCGAGAACTCATATATGGAGTCATTTTGCACAAGATCAGGTATCTCTCAAGAATTCTCTGCTCCTATTACTCCTCAGCAGAATGGTGTAGTAGAAAGAAAGAATAGAGTTATTCAGGAGATGGCCAGAGCCATGCTGCACAATAAGGATGTGGCTAGAAACTTGTGGGGAGAAGCCGTTAACACTGCATGTCATACGGTTAATAGGGTATATTTTAGACCCGGTACCAAGAAGACTCCATATGAGTTATGGAAAGGAAGGAAGCCAAATGTGAAGTATTTCAGGATCTTTGGAAGTACTTGTTTCATCCTAAAGGATAGGGAAAATGTGGGAAAGTTTGATTCCCGGAGTGATGAAGGAATATTTCTGGGTTATTCCTCTACAAGTAAGGCTTATCAGGTATATAACAAAAGAACCATGAAGGTAATGGAAACAGTGAATGTTGTTATTGATGAGTCTTCAGATTCCGGTTCTGAAAAAGGTGTTGAGGAACTCACTAAAGAAATTCTTCCTTTTGAGCCTAGGGAAGTTCAAGAAATTGTTGAACAAGAACCTGCATCTCCTGGCACTCCAGGTACTCCTAGTGTTGTGGAAGATCCAGCAGATATAACCACTTCACCAGATTTTGAATCCCATGAGGAAAAAGGACCTTCCTCAAGGATTAAACTAAATCATCCTCCAGAAGATATTGTGGGAAATTTGAATGAACTCACATTAAGGAAACGAACGGTTGATAAATGTGTTGCTAATTTTGTGTCTTATTCTTGTTATCTGTCACAGGCTGAACCCACTAAGGTTGAAGAAGCTCTTCAGGATGAAAGTTGGGTTGAAGCAATGCATGATGAACTACTTTAGTTTCAGAGGAATGATGTCTGGACTTTGGTGCCCAGACCGGAGGGTGAACACATCATCGGCACAAAGTGGATATTCCGCAATAAGACTGATAAGGAAGGCAATGTGATCCGCAACAAGGCTCGACTTGTAGCTCAAGGATACTCACAAATGGAAGGAGTAGACTATGATGAAACCTTTGCTCCAGTTGCCCGTATGGAATCCATCAGAATTCTTCTTGCCTTGGCTTGCCAATTGAAGTTCAAGCTTTATCAGATGGATGTAAAGACTACTTTCCTAAATGGACTGCTCAAAGAAGATGTCTATGTGGCTCAACCAAAAGGATTCATTGATCCACATTTTCCAGATCATGTACTATACCTCAAGAAAGCACTTTATGGGCTAAAGCAAGCCCCTAGAGCTTGGTATGATCGGCTTACACAATATTTGGTGTCACATGGGTTCACAAGAGGAAAGGCTGATCAGACTCTTTTCATCAAAAGAGAAGATGGCGAGTTGATAGTTGCTCAAGTCTATGTTGACGACATCATCTTTGGATCAACTAAGGATGAACTTGCTCATGGTTTCTCAAAACTCATACAGGCCGAGTTCGAGATGAGCATGATTGGAGAGCTGACTCACTTCCTTGGGTTGCGGATTCGTCAACAAGATTCAGGTATATTCCTATCTCAATCTAAATATGCTAAGAATCTTGTGAAAAAGCTTGGTTTAGAATCTGCTAGTTCTGTCAGAACCCCTATGAGCCCAAATGTTAAACTCACTGTTGACTTGTTAGGTAAAAGTGTTGATTCATCTCTTTATAGAAGCATGACAGGTAGTCTCCTTTACCTTACTGCTAGCAGACCTAACCTTAGCTATAGTGTTGGAGTGTGTGCTAGATATCAGGCTAATCCCAAAGAGTCCCATATAACTGCTTTAAAAAGAATCATAAAGTATGTCAAAACCACTGCTGAGTTTGGTGTGTGGTACAGTAAGGACACAAGTGATGTCTTAGCTGGGTACTTTGACGCTGATTGGGCTGGGAATGCTGATGATAGAAAGAGTACTTCAAGGGGTTGTTTCTATGTGGGCAATAATCTTGTCTCTTGGATGAGTAAAAAGCAAAACTCCGTCTCATTATCCACTGCAGAAGCTGAGTACATTGCTATTGGTAGCTGTTGCACCCAACTCCTATGGATGCAAAAACTCCTCCATGATTATGGTATTTGTCAAGAACATCTCACTATCTATTGTGACAATACCAGTGCCATTAACATCTCTAAGAATCCGGTTCAACATTCTAGAACCAAACACATAGAGATTCGACATCACTTCATTAGGGAGTTTGTCGAAGATGGTATTCTCACTCTTGAGTTTATTCACACCGATGATAAGAAGGCTGACCTGTTTACCAAACCTCTTGACAGTAAACGTTTCGAATTCCTTCGTCAAAACATTGGTGTTATCTCCATGGGATGATCTTCTCTCTTATCTTCCTTCCTCATGCATTTGCATCTAGTTTTTTTTGTTTTGGTTGTTTAACATGTTTTTGTTGTCTTTTTTCAGTTTTGCTTTGTTTTTGTTTTTTATATAAAAAAAAATTGAAAAATCAGAAAAATACAAAAACAGTGTGTGTTTTGTGTACATTGGTACTTGTGTACCTTGGATGGCCATTGAAACAAAGTCTTCTAAACTTTGTATCATTTGTAGGTTAGATGATCATCTCTATGCACAACTAAGCAAGTGAGCTTCGTGGCTCTTGTTTGTGATGAGTAAGATTAAGTTATCTCTTGTACTTAACACTCGTATCACTCTTTTTGACGGGAAGGACTAAAAAATCCTGAGAGAAAGGCATTAATAACCATCTCACCACTGTTGCCCACCAATCATAATATGACACCTGTATGCTTTGACATAGTAAAAGTGCAGTGTCAATGACATTTGTATGCTTAGGCATAGCAAAATTGGAATGTCAAATATCATTGGGTATTTCTTTTCTCTCTCTAATATGTCCATGCATGATATGCTTAAAAGAAAAATATGCAAAGAAAAATCAAAAGCAAAAAGATAAAAAATGCTTTAAAAATGATTGCAAGCGTGTATTCTAGGAGATGTGGGAGTTATAGGATGTACCTTGAAGGTGATAGTCCCCATCAAGCAGTTATGATTGTGTGTGAGCTAAAGTGATTTTCTCATATCTCAAATCGTCATAACATGTATACACTTATGCAATCTTGCGATGTTTGTCATACACAACACGCAATATTCTTTGCTATTATTGATACATGTGCAGGTACAATGTGATTTGGCCATCACAAGGTTTTACATGTGTTAATGTATGCTCACTAAACTATCTTGACTTGTTTTTGAAATATAAAATTGGTTAGACGTGTTTAGTGTGTGTGTGTGTTTTTGAAGATCCATGTGCTTAAAATTTTTATTGAGAGATGATTTTGAGAGCTTAATATGTTGATTGGATCATTGGTTGAGTTGCATGTTGGATTGCATTCATGTCTGTGTTTTTCACATCTCAAAAAAAAAAAAAAAACTGTTTTTTAAAGCTGGCTCGACACCTCCTCGATACCTTGCTGTTTGTCGAGCTTCTTCAGCTTTTTCTTATCGTAATCCCAACAGCTTCTTGATACCTGGTGGATCGATCGAGCTTTTGTTCTTGGTTTTGTTGGGTTGTTCCTCGAAACCTCTTCGACACCTCAGCTGTCGACGAGCATTTCCTCGACACCTTCCTCTACAAATGTCTCGATACCTCTCGACACCTGCATTTGTCTAGATTTACTGCTGGTACTATTTAAGCTCCCTGTGCAATCCGGAACTCATTTCACTCGATCTCTCTCTCGATACTTCTCTGTTTTCTCTCCAAAACTTTCTCATCTCACTCCAATCTTTGTTCCTCAAGGATTCTTCAAGCTTTTTCAAGAATTTCTTCACTTGGTAAGCTTCTAATCCTTTCACATTCATGCATTTCATGTTTTGAAACCTAGGTTTTAGGGTTTTTGAAAAATTTTGGGGTTTTTCAAAATTGATGAATTTTTATTGAAATTTTGGAATGGGTTTTCACTTAAATGAGTTTAAAATCTCATACATTGCATCACATTAGTATTAAAATAGTATTGTCATGCATTTAGATGTGTGCTATCTGTTTGTGTGCTGATAGGTTTGGATTGGGCTGAGCCCATGATGCAATTTCTTTTGCATGTCACATGTTCATGCATTTTCCATGCATACGTACCTTCTTTTCAATATACTTGTTATATTTGAAACTGCTTGGAACTTTTCTGATTATCTTTTTCTTTTTCTCCCTCTTTTTCTATTTACGTTAGTCGTGTCTATGGCACCTAAGCGTAAATCTACTCCAGCCCGGAACCCTTTTCGTTCCGGAGCATCTTCGTCATCTGATCCTACACTATCTCATATTCGGTTCCGTGATGATGATGCCTTTAAGGCATTCGCGGAGAACTTTTCCAGACGAGGCATTCATTCGGAACGCCAAGTCATTCTATCGGACTTTACCGACACCGACCTTCCCTCTGTCATTCACAATAGGGGATGGGAGTCACTGTGTGACGTCCCGATCACCTGTCCTCTCGTGCTTATCCAGGAGTTTTACTCCAATATGCACTGGATTGATCGTTCAGTACCTTTTTTCTTCACTCGCGTTCGAGGTACGCCCATTCCTATCACACCGCAACTTGTTGCGGATGTGCTTCGGGTCCCTAGGATAGAGTTTCCTGACTATCCTAGTTGTGAGCGTCTGAGGACTGTGTCCAGGGATGAGCTCATGTCTACTTTTTGTGAGCGCCCTTCTGTTTGGGGTGAGCGTCTGTTTACACCATGTCGACCTTTTGCTAAAGTCCTAGATTCATGAACATGGTGATGACTTTTGTTTTGCATCCACTCTCTCACTATAACTCTATCACAGAACCTCGTGCTCAATTTCTGCTATCTCTTCTTGAGCATCTTACTATAGATTTCCCTTCTCATTTTATTCTCTTTATTATAGATGTTCATCTAGATTCGGCGTCCCGTGATAAGCTCATCTTTCCTTCTGCTATCACGAGAATCTTTTGCCATTTTTCCGTTCCTTTTCCCTCTTCCGACCATTTCACCGTCATGTGTGCCATAGATTACGCTACCGTTAAATGTAGCGAGGCCTAGTTTCGGTCGCGGCAGTCGGATCCAGCAGCTCCTCCCTCCCGTTCTGCTCCATCCACGTCTGCTCCTCCCTCTTCTTCGGGCGATATTACTTTAGGAGACATCATGGCGCAGCTGCAGCGCATGGATGCTCGCCTAGATACACTCTCTACGAAGTTGTATTAGGTGAACGTTCGTGTCGATTGTATTGCACAGTGACAGGCGTCCATGAGTGGTTTTGCTCCTGAGGCTACTCCTTCACCACCTTCTCCCGCGGCTTCTGATTCTGAGGATGAGGATGATGATGATGGTGATGACAATGATGGTGATGACGATGATGCTGATGGAGATGCTAGCTCTACCGATGAGATGTCTACTTGACACTCTTACCCTTTGTCACTCGTGACAAAAAGGGAAAGTAGTTTTGGATATAAAAGTAGTCACTCTTAGGGGGAGAGTTAGTATAAGACCATTTTATTAGGGGGAGTGTTGATATGATTTGAGGGATGTAGTGAGGATATTTTGTATCTTTTCTTTTCTTTTCTTTCTTTTTAGATACATTATTCTTGTACATGAGGTCTTGTGACCATCTATTGACATACATTGTACTTATCTCCTTATTTATATGGATGTATGTTTTTTTTTTCACCTACCCCTTCATGTGTTGTTTCTTTTCTTCCTTAATACACATGTTTCTTATACTTGTATGCAATCTATTATTTCTGTTTCACATAAAGATGCCTTGATGAGTTTTGTTTAAAGTGTTTCAGAAATACAGGTTGTTAAAGTCTACTAGTCATAAACTCTCTTTGTGCAAAGTTTTTCAAGAGTTTGTGTTAGGATAGATTTTATTGTATTCAACAAGTGAATATGAGTAGTGATTTATGACTTCTCTCATATGTTCATTTGTTTGTTGTGGTTTTATCACGGATTGCCAAAGAGGGAGATTGTTAGGACATATGTTTTTCACATGTTAAGAATATATGTCATGATTTTATGTAATTGGCTTATCCTTTGACAAAACGCACTTTACTTGTATTTGGGTAGATCTAGGATGTGTTTAAATACTTCAAGAAACCATGTTTCAAGATCAAGTGTTGAAACCTTCAAGTCTGTCTAAGAAAACAAGCTGAGAGTGCAAATTCATTAAAGCTCGACAGTTGGCTCGACAGCTGCATCTATCGAGCTTAAGAAAGCTGTTCAAAGTCCGGTGTGCACGACATCTTCTCGACAGCTGCTCGACACCTCCTATCTGTCGAGGTTTAAGAATTTCAGAATTCAAAATGATTTTCTTGGGATCCGTGAATATGTCTTTGGGCTTTCTTTTCTCCTAACCCTAGACATATAAAAGGATTGTTTTAAGGGCCGTCAAACAGTTCACAAGTTGCACAAGTTTTGAGCAAACTCTATTCAAGCAAATTGTGACCGAAGACGAAGTTCTTGCCCTAGTTCATCTCTTTCTCTTGAAGAAGTTGCTGTGTATGTGCACCGTAGGGTTTTGTGACCAAGCATTTTCTTGATCTTCATCGTGTGGATGAATTGAAGAACTTTGCAACCAACAACCTTCATAGTTGGTGATTGAAGTCGCGTATTGGGATCCGTGCAATTGGTTAGTCACGTACTTAGGAGTTGCGCATCAGAATGGGGAACTGTCACTACAGAACAAGTCCAATTGGGTATTGGGGTAAGGGTTCAACTGTAGGTTGGTAAGGTACTTGGGATTCCTTTACTTGTAACCGCTTGTTGTGATAATAGTGGAGTTTCGGGAGTGGTGACCTAAAAATCACCCGGTGGGATTTTTTCCGTTAGGTTTTCCCCATTCGTAAACAAATCACCGTGTTGTTTATTTTCCACTGCATTATTAGTTTATTGGTGATTTGTTTGTGCTACCACGCGTTTGCATGATAAATTGATTAATTAATTAATTTCTATCACAAGGGGTCATTCAGTTTGTGGCCTATTAGTAGGTACTGCTTGAGCCACAGTCTTGATTAATATTTCTTTCCTAGCGTGAGAAAGTAATTTTTCCTTCCACCCCGATAGCTTA
The DNA here is from genome assembly GCA_028535165.1 of Quercus tomentella. Taxonomy (NCBI): domain Eukaryota; kingdom Viridiplantae; phylum Streptophyta; class Magnoliopsida; order Fagales; family Fagaceae; genus Quercus; species Quercus tomentella. The sequence continues at coordinate 40,983,119 of JAPQVY010000155.1, forward strand.
TTGTGGACACAATGGGTTTTGGAGTCACCAACTAGTTTTTGCAATGTCCTAGGAAACATATATATAGCGTCCTTTCGAGGAAGGACCTTTTGATCTTACTACCAGAGATATGAGTTCGGAGTTAAGGTACAGTCTTGGGGAGGTGTTAGGCACCCAAAATTGCCTAACCTTAAGGTTGGCTTCCCATCATTGTGTCTTATGTCTTAACCCTATTAAAGGCATACTCAATATTTGTATCTAACTCACACACGCACACTAGCTTGCATATAAACAATCAACATGGCATTAATCATCCCTAACCATACATCTATCATGGCATAACCTAGCATTCATTTAGCAAACAACCTATCATTCATCTAGAATACATGTCATGGCAACAAGGTATTTCATCACACCACAAACCCTAATCATACATCTAATCATGCTTCATCACATCACAAACCTTAGCATACATCTAATCATGGCATCATATCATATTGCATCATCTAAGGCAGCAACATGGGTATTAAGAGATCCAAACAAACATGTGATAAAGCACAATCCATCAAACAAGCATATTCAGATCTATCATTAAACAAAACCCTACTCAAAGATGCATATTCGTGTGAATGCATAACTTACCTTTTCTTACCTTGCAACAACTCAGCACCTATGACAATATGCATGAACATGTGAAAGCATGTTCATATTATTGAAATAAAGACAACATAAAACAAACCCTAATGTAAGCGTGTGAAGGCAAACATCTAATTAATCATATGAAACATAAGCTTTAAAAGCCCAAAAACATGGAAAGGAATCTAAACAAAAGTATACATGTGAAAGTAGAAGCAAAAAAATAGAAGAAAACAAAACTAGGGTTTCTGGGCTGGTTCATGCATATGCATGAACAACCAAGCGTGCGCATAATCAAGCCTGCGTATGCAGCCTTGATCATGTGCACATGGGTTTTTGCCCAGAAACCCTAAAAACACAGCAAATAAAGCAAGATTCAAAACATAAATTCTAGCAACCTAACATGCTTAAAACATAAAGAAAACATAAACCTAGTCTAAGCAAACATGTTATAAGCATAATCAAGGCAAAGAAATGGATTAAAACATAAACTAAAAGTAGAAATGAAAGAAAAGCTTAAAAAGAGAATGCCTCAAAGCAAAAGCTCCTAGGCTTGATTTTTACCATTCCTCTTAGTCAAATCTATCACAAACCAATAAGAAAGTGATTAGTAATCTTAAAATTCAAAGATCAAGGCCAAAAAAGGCCCTAATCAAATAAAATTGACTTGAGGATGTTTTGTGAAAAACTCCCTCTTTTATTCACTATTTCTAGTGAATCTTAGTGTTTCACCATGAGATTTTTGTGTGTTTTTGAAAGGTACCATGTATGGCTATTTATATTGTGAAAATGGGGGTTTGTAATGGCTCCCAAACGATGTGGGATTCGTTAAAAATCTTAGTCTTTAATGTAGAAAACTTGCCTTTCTGGTACTTCTGAAATCCTACCTACACATGTAGGCTCTTGCTTGCATACGCAGGCGCTCATGCTGCGTACGCAGGTTCACTCTGCATACACAAGCTTAGGGTTTCTTTTGGCCTTTATTTTCCAAAAATATATTTTTAGCTCATTAAAAATTTATATTTTCTATCTTAACATCTCTCAAGTCAATTTGTAATCTAATTGGGCCCTAAACCAACTTTGGGTCTTAGAATTTCAACATCATTGTGGAATAGGGGCCCGAGTTGTAAGGGGTACAAAATGCGGTGTCTACAGATGCCTCTCTTTTGATTCGTGAGCTACGTTCATGAAATCAAAAGAATAAGAGACAAAACATTTTGTTTCGACGTACGGCTTGGGTCCAATCCACACATACGACACACATCATGCATACATAGGGCGGGGTGTGACTTCGCAGAGTCGCGTGGGATTCGTATGTCCAAATTCCCACCTTTGTTACTCGGGAAACGAGCAATGACAGGTTCACTATCCCAGAACCTATTTTGCCAATTTCAAGCAAAAGGCGAGTGACTCACTATCCTAGAGTCACTTAAAAAGAAAAACAAACAAAGGTGCTCTTGCGAGCTCAAATAATCAAACAAACAAGGGTGCTCTTACAAGCTTAAAATTGTATATATATATATATATATATATATATATATATATATATATATATATATATATATATATGTGGTGCCAATCTGGGGCTCTTGCCTCAAACTTCTCCGGGTGGGTTGCGCCTTTTATCTTCTCCATCTCTATCTCTAACTGTTCTTGTGAGGCTTTTGCCTCGAGGTGACCTTGGTCTCTATCTCTATCTCTACCTTTTATATTGTGTCTGAATGTTCAATTCCCTTGGGATATGTGCACAAGTTTGTATGATGTGCCTACATGTTCAATTCCCTCATAATATATGCACAAGTTCTATTTGTTTTGACCCATGAGGGAGTCTTAGGTGAATGATCCATTGGAGATGATAAAGGAACTTGCTGGGGAGCATGACCTTCTTGAATTTGGTGACCCTCGGAGGAGCCTTCTTGTTGGGGAAGAGGAACTTGCTGAGAAGCTTGGTAATTTTGACTTACGAGGAACTCTTTGAAAATGTGTGATTCATTGGGGAAATTTTTATTTCTTTCTTCATGGCTTATTGGGGAATTGGTGTTGACTTTACCCACAAGGGGGTTTCATTAACTCCATGGGGATGATCTTCTTCACAACTCGCGAGGGGGTTGCTATCGTGCCTTGGACCCACAGGGAAGTCCTTTCATGATATTGTACCTTACTGGGGATTTGTTTGAAAATTTGAAGTCACGAGGGAGTTCTTTTGGTGGCTTATGGTCCATTGAAGGATGCTTTTGATGCTTTCAATCTATTGTGGATGCTTGTGCGGTCTTTATGTCTCTTACACGATTGAGGGTATTTTGTTCATTTCAATGTGTTCTTGGATTTTTCTTCTACATTTTAGGAATCCACTGGAGATTTTGAGGGTTTTTTGTCACTTTTGGGCATATTCTTGAATTTTACTTCGTACTTCTAGCCTCTTGGGGACTCCATGGGGATATCAATTTTTTTTCTTTCTAAACAACACATAGTTTAGTGGTGGACTAAACTACATGTAGTTTAGTCACTAGGTGTGTTCTTGCCTCTTCATATTTCCTCAACGGTTACCAACCGTTTTCTTCTTTTTTTTTTCCTCTTCATCTTCCCCACCTCTTCATATTCTCTCTAACTCTTCCACTTTTTTTTTTCTCTACAAAAGGCCACTGCTTTCTCCCACTCTCTCTCACAATCTGATTTCTCCCTCTCCAATCTCTCTGAAACTCTCTCCTTCCCAAAACTTTCTCATCTTCTCCATGGCACCCTGTGGACACAATGGATGGGAATTGCCACCTAGTTTTTACAATGGTCTAGGAACCATATATATAGCGTTATCTTAAGGAAGAACATTTTGATCTTACTACTAGAGATATGGATTCGGAGTTAAGGTATGGTCTTGGGAAGGTGTTAGGCACCCAAAATTGCCCAACCCTAAAGTTGGCTTCCCTTCATTGTATCTTATGTCTTAACCCTATTAAAGGCACACTCAATATTGTTATTCTAACTCACACACACACTAACATTCATCTAACAATCAACATGACATCAATCATCCCAAAAGACCTAATCATACATCTATCATGACAATCAAGCAAAGCTTAACATTCATCTAATCATGCATCTCATCACATTATAGACCCTAGCACACCTCTAGCGTACATGTCACCTCATCCTAGCATTCATCTAATCATGGCATAACATCCCAAACAAGGCAGCAACAAAGACAAGGTAGTAAAAGGGCATGGTAATCAAGCATAGGTCATAACATGTATTCCAAACTCTTAAGCATAAAATCAAGCATCAAGCAACACAAAAAATGCATGTTCATACTATTGCATGACTTACCTCACTTACCTTGTAACAACTCAGCACCTATGGCTTTGAGCATAAGCATGTGAATGCATGTTTATGGCATCAAAATAAGACAACACAAGATAAACCCTAATTCTAACATGTGAAAGCAAACAAGCAGTAAAACTTGTGAAACAGAAGCTTAAGAATATAAAAACACGAAAAAGATCCTAAACAGAAGTATTACATGTGAAAACAAAAGCAAAAATAGACGAGATAAAATTAGGGTTTCTAGGTTAGTTCATGCACATGCATGAACAACCTTGCGTGCGTAGGCAAGATTATGCGCACGTGGATTTCCGCCCAGAAACCCTAGAAACAAAGCAAAGACTTAAAACGCTAAATCTAACATCCTAACATGCTTTCTAGACATACAAAAATGTAAACCTAGACTACATAAACATATTATAACACATTACAACAAGAAAATAAAGCAAACAAAAAGATTAAAGTGCAAAGAGGAAAAGAAAAAGAAAAGAAAAGTTTAGACTAGATACCTCAAACAAAAGCTCTTCAAGCTTGATTTTTGACCATTCCCCTCAGTCAAATCTATTCACAATTCAATAAAAGAGTGATTAGTAGTCTTAAACTCAAAGATCAAGGCCAAAAAAGACCCTAATCAAAAGAAAATTGACTTAAGGATGTTTTGTGAAAAAATTCCTCTTTGATTCACTATTTCTAGTGAATCTTAATGTTTTCCCGTGAGATTTCTGTGTGTCCTTGAAAATATACCATGTAAGGCTACTTATAGTGTGAAAATAGGGGTTTGGAACGACTCCTAGTTGATTCGTTCCAAACCTCAACATTTATACAGAAAACTTGCCTTGTTTAGTTTTTGGAATTTGCTATTCGTGTGCATGCAGAAAGTTATGTGTGCAGGTCGATTCTTGCGTGCATATAGTGAGGGTTTCCTTGGCCTTAATTTTCCAAAAATAGATTTATTTGCTCATTAAAAGTTATGTTTTTCATTTTAACATTTCTCAAGTCAATGTAACATTTGATTGGGCCCTAAACCAACCTTGGGTCTTAGAATTCAGCATCATTGGGCAGCAGGGGCTCGAGTTGTAAGGGGTACAAAATGTGGTGTCTACACATCTAAGTCCAAGAAAACCTCCTACGTGCTCTCAAGCGATGCCTTCAACCTCACCCGTTGGAGTAGGGCAGTGAGGCTGCTGGAGCCTCTTTCCTTGACATATCGGCCGGAGGATCATCTTTCAGCAAATGCCTAGGCCAAATTGGTGAGCTTTTCATTTTATTTCTCATTTTTGAGTTTTCCTCTGATCTTTCGTTTTAATTTGTTTTTGAACTTACAAATGCTTGGGTTTTGTTGTGGGATGAGTTTAGATGAAAAATTGACATCTTAGGAGGGGTAGGAACATGTTTAGAATGGATTTTGGTTGAGATATGCTTGAAACTGCCGAAGAACAACTCTCTACATTGGTTCATGCGTACGAGGACTCAAGCCTGCGTGTGCGGCTTAGATTCATGTGTATGCAGCCTCTTTTCTTGCGTATGCGGGCTTGTTCTTGAGAGTCTGCATATGTGGGCTTCAGCCTACGTACGCATGCTTAATGTTTGCGTACGCAGGCTTCGGCTCACGTATGGATACCGCTAGGCAGAAACCCTATCTTGACAATTTTGAACTCCTTTTTCATCTGTTTCTCATCCAATTGCAAATTGAACACTTCCTTTCACAATTTATGCATTTGAATTGTGATTCTAACACCATTTTGCACTTCATTGGGAATCTCAAACTCTATTTTCACTGTTCCTTTACCCAAATTGTGAATCTAACATCACCATACTCTTTTTTGCAATATATATCCCCATATTCTGGTAGGGGTGGTACTAATAAGGTGGCCAAGTGGTATGGGGAGCTTGCTGAGGTGACAAAGGCTCACATTCACACCACGGGCTTTAAGCCCATTGTCTGTCTTCTACCAGAGAGATCGGTGGGTGCCATCTTGGTGTAGTGCCTTACTGAGAGGTGGTGGGACACTACGCACACCTTCCATATTGCTGAGAGGGAGATGATTGTGACTCCTCAAGACTTTCACCACATGATCGGCCTCAAATGTGATGGTGCTATCATAAACTTAGAGGGCGAGTTAGGAACTAGGTTGGCGATTGACTTGCTCGGGAGGAGGTACTCCTTAGACACGATCTACTACTTCGATATTGAGGTGGATTACCGACCCCTTCCCTAGGAGACAGTTGTGGACTATGCCTGGATGGCTAGGGCATTCTTGCTATACATTCTAGGGGCATGTCTCTTTGCCAATGGAGGGCAGACCGTATCCTTGAGGTGGCTAGCCCTCTTTTGTGACTTCAGGGATGTTGGGGGAGCAAATTAGGGGCTTTGGTTTATCTGCACTCGTGCTTGGACACACTTAGCCGAAGGACCTTGCACCAGCTGGTGGGGCTTTGGAAGCTTTTGGAGGCCAATTTCTTTCTCTCTTCTTTTATAGCTTTTGTACATGCTAAAGAAATCTGTAACCCATGTTCTTGCAAACTGTCTTCATACTCTTTTTTTTCCTTGCAAACTGTATTCACTTGTACACTGTATTCTTGCAAACTGTATTCACTTGTACATTGTAATTCTTGCAAACTGTATTCATGCCTCCCTTTTCTTTTTCTTCTTAACGCTGGGTTGTTCGATATGGTCTTATCATTCCAGGGTTGAACCTGAGCCTTATAAATTCTCTTGCAGTGGCCTACCTTAAGGGGTTGTCTTCTGTTGATGTGAGTTTGAGATTCAATGCCTTTCATTGTATTTTTCACATGCCTTTTATGCTTTCTTTCTAACCTCATGTATTTTTATAGATCAACTGGAACCCATGGGCCAGCATTCCTCCTACTGCAACTCCCGACTTGGAGGCATTTGCTATTGTTGCCTCTAAGATCACCTAGCCTTTAGAGGGTGCCGATTTGAGGGTGCTTTACTTGGCGGAGCGAGTGCTACCATCTGGTGGGCGAGGATGCCCTACAGGTGCCTATGTACCCATCAGAGTTCATGCTTACTCCACTCTCTATGATTGACGCTGAGTACGCCCTATGAATTCTCGGTATGGCTTATGTCAACGGGCTTAGGGAGGAGCTGGACTATGATGAGTTCAACCGCACTTGACTCATGCCCTCCCTTACTGTAGAGGTATTGCTCTTTTCTTCCCATCTTTTTCATTCCTACTTTTTTATTTTTTTTATTTTTTTGCATTCTTGTACATTGTGATATTTAACTGAAATACTTGTACCAGGATGCCACTGCTCCTAGTGTTCCTATTGACCCTCCTCATTTGCCTTGAATAGTCTATGCTTATGGCCTTGATAGCTTTGCTAGGGAGCGTCTTGTGCCTTGCAACATAAATGTCATGGGCTATCCTTTTCTGGATGGCACATGGGCGGTGAGTTCTCTTCAATTTCATTCTTCTTTGTTTCTTTTGCATCTTTCAACTGCTTATTCTAATCTGTTTCCCTTTACATTTCAGCCCATTATCCAGGAGTATGAGGAGTTGGTTTGGTTGGCTGGGAACCTCAAGCTGGAGGTGACTCAGTATTTGAAGGACTTATACGGCCTTGAGGGACTGGATTATCTCGGGAATGATGATGATGATGATGATGGTGGTGGTGGTGGTGGTGAGGACTTGGAGGTGACCCCAAGCCATCGACCAAGGAAGAGGCGTTACTGGTGATCCTTGCAGACAGACAGACAAACATAGACACACAGCATAGCATAGCATATCTTTTTCTTTTTGTTGCTTTTATTATTATTTTCTATTTTTAGCACACATTTCTGAACCTTGGATTTAGTTTGAGACATCGGGTTGTATTTTAAGAATATCTTTTACATTTATGCTTTTTATTTAGGATATGTACTTAATTTACAACTTATGGGAATGGATGCACAATTCTATGCCTTTCTTATCTTTTACGCTTGAAAATCTAAGCTATAGTTGTGTCTTGAATAGTCCTTCAGGCCATAGGATCCATAGAAGAAGAATGTGGAAGAAAACCATACACAAAACAAAGAAAATTAGGATTCTGCCTCTCGCTGTGTGTGCATGTAAGAGAGCTTGCATACGCAACCTTAACCCTACGTACATAGGTTTGACCATGCATATTCATGCCGTGGGTCAGAGAAACCCTAGCCGCCCCTCCTTAGTATAAAATAGCTATTGGGGGGCTCCCAAACCTCACCAAATGTATTTTGCTACTAGAAAACACTTTTTTTTTTCTTCAGGTTTCCCAATGGAAGAATTCTCCCCCTTCGAGGTCTCGACTTGGATTAGGAAGCTTGGCCTATTTCCTTATGGTCTCTCTTGAGTTTTTCCATACCACCAAATCAAGGTGGATGAACCCCTTCTTTGTGCTACTGCCAATTATTGGATCCCTACTCGACATGTTTTTCACTTTAACAGTGTAGAGATATGCTCCACTCTAGAGGAATTTAGTGCAATCATGGGTGAACCTTCGGTGAATGACCATGTATTTCCTACCATGGGTGGTAATCTTCCCACCTTGATTCAAGCTTTGTTGGATGTCCCTCTTGAAAAGGCAAATCAATGGTGTGTTTTTGGCAAGTTGAATGTTCGGCTTATCTTTGCATACTTCTCTCAATTAGCTATCCCAACGACCGAGATATTGCGCTCTTGGTTCCTCAATGCCTTTTGCCTATGCATGCTTGCAAGATACTTCTTGGTTCATGAGGCCTATTGTGTGGATCATAAGATGTGCTTGGTGGTTGCCGATTTGAGGAATAGAAATCTTGCAGGCATGATCTTGGTTGAGACCCTTAATGGCTTGGATGCATTTCATAGGAAGGAAGTAAACTTCTTTGTAGGGAGCTCCTCCTTCTCCACGTATGATCCCTAATTTTTGCCTAGGTTTCCAACCTAGCGGGATTCCTCTAATTTTTGCATGGGTCGTCTTTCAGTTTTCAACCCATCGAGGCACCTTATATCGTCTTTTTCTACCTTTTTTTTTTTCTTTTTATTATTTATTATTATTATTATTTTTTCACACATGCTTTCTTTTTTTCCTTTCTTTCCATTCTTTTGTATATATGGTTGTTTGAAAGGCTCCGTTTACTTCACCCTCCTACTGTTCCTCCTAGTCAATATCTACCTAAGCACTATCGTGACTGTAGGCCTAAGTGTGCTAAGATGAACTTTGAAGAGTTCACTGAGCTTATGGAGCGTATTGATGCTACAAACATTCAATGGGTGGTGGAATGGTGGCGCATCTTAAGCATGGCTCACTGTAGCCTTAGGAACAACTGTGTTCCTTTGGCGGGACTTTGCTATTACTCTTACTACTCCACATGTCGCATTGCCAGACAGTTTGGTGACTGCCAATGGGCTCCTAATGATGATGGCTCTTTCCATACCTTGGAGTTTACTGATAGGACTTTGAGCAGGATCCGTGAGGCTTGGCCACAATAGAGGGTGACTAGGGACATTTGTCCTCCTTAATTCCTTCATCCAACTTTGGGGTACAAGAAGTGGCTACAAGATGACATGATGTGGGTCCTCATAGATGAAAAAGCTTACAAGAAGTCTAGCAAAAGGAAGAGGGCTGAATGACAAACTTGATATGGCCCAAATTTTACCTTTCTGCACTTTATGATTCTCATGTCTTTTCTTTTGAATATATTAAAGGATTGGAATGTTCCAAATCCCTTATGGAAACAATTTATCATCTTTTAATTTGAGTAATAAGAGAATCACTTTATTGTCTTTATTTTTCTTTTCCTTTTCTTTTTTCCATGCCATGTAACTTTGGCCCATGACGTCCTTGAAGGAATTTTCGCCACGACCATGGTCTTTCCCCTATCTTTTGTCTAGATCGCGCTTTCGGGTTTTTAATCTAGTAAGGTCTTTTTGCTTTAACTTTTGCCTAGACTGCCCTTTTGGGTTTTCAACTTAGCAGGCTTTTTTTTTTTTTTTTTTTTTTTTTTTTTTCAAACATTATATTTCCAGAGTCTATCCACATTAATCAGGCGAAGCATCTCTTCCCCATCCAAATTTGTAATCCTTGTAGCACCCCCTGACATGATCTTCTTGATAATAAATGGACTAGACCATCTTGGCTTCATCTTCCCTCTTGGATCGAAAGTTTCATCTCTAAGAACTTTTAAGGCCAAGTCCCTTTCTTTAAGGTTTCTAGGTTTCACCTTTTTGTTAAATGCTCAAGCAATCCTCTTTTGTTATCCCTGTGCATGGCACTATGCTCTAGCTCGCTTCTCATCTATCAAAGCCAATTGCTCATACCTTGCCTTCATCCAGTCTTCTTCTAAGACCTTGGTTTGCACTAGCATTCTCAAAGATTGTATCTCCACCTCAATTGGGAGCACCTCTTCACTCCCACAAACTAAGGAGTAAGGTGTTGCTCCAGTTGATGCATGGATAGAAGTTCTGTAACCCCATAAAGCAAATGGAAGTTTCTCGGCCCAATCCTTGTATGTCACTACCATTTTGGCCAGGATGTTCTTGATGTTCTTATTGGTTGCTTCTACGGCCCTAATAGTCTGCGGTCGATATGGTGAAGACTTGTGATGCTCAATGTTATACACTCCATAATCCCTCGAACCTCCCCCTCAAAGTGGGAGCCATTATCTGAAATGATCTCTTGGGGTACCCCATATCGGTAGATGATGTTTTCTCTATGAACCGAGCCACATGCTTGGCTTTCAACACGGAGTAGGAGGCTACTTCCACCCACTTGGTGAAGTAATTGATTGCCACTAGGATGTACTCATGCCCATTTGAGGTCTTTGGGGCTATTCTTCCAATCACATCTATGCCCCATACTGAAAAAGGCCAAGGAGAGGTCATGCTGTACAATTCACTAGGCGGTACATGGTTCAAGTTTGCATGCATTTGGTAGTCATGGCAACTCTTCACAAAGTCCACACAATCGGTTTCTATCATATTCCAATTGTACCCTATCCTTAGAATCTTCTTGGCTAGCATCCTCCCATTTATATGAGGACCACAAATCCCTTGGTGAATTTCCTCCATAACTCTTTCTGCTTCTTCTTTCTTTAAATAATGGAGGTGTATACCATCATAGGACCTCCTATAGAGCTGTCCTCCACATAAGTAGTATTGCATTGCCATCATCCTAATCAATAGCTCTCCCTGTTGTCAGCACCATCCGAATATGCCCCCAACTCCAAGAATTTCATGATGTCATAATACCACGGAACCCCTTCCTTTTCTATAATCAAGACTGAAGCTTCATCCTTCTCCTTGTGCACCAACTCATAACTCTGTTCAATCTCTAAAGGCCGTGTCTATACTTCCTTGGGTATTTCCACCATGGATGCCAAAGTAGCTAAGGCATCTGCAAACTAATTCTAAGCTCTAGGGATGATCGTGTACTCAATTTTATCAAATTTTTTGACCAAATCCTCTAGACATTGCTGATAAGGTTTCAAATGTTCTTCCTTTACCTTCCACAACTTCTGGGCTTGAGCCATAACCAAGGTCGAATCTCTAAACACTTCTGCCTCTTTTACTCCTAACTCTCGGAGTGCCTTCATCCCAATGATACAAGCTTCATACTCTGCCATGTTATTAGTTACCTCAAAGTTCAATTTGACAACCAAAGGCACATGAGACCCATTGAGGGTGATCAAAAGTACTCCTATTCCATTCCCGTATTGGTTCACAGCTCCATCAAAATACATTTTCCGTGCCCCTAGCTCAATATCCAAGATGTCCTCATCCAGGAAGTCTTCTTTTCCATCCTCTTCCCCTATAGGATTCTCGGCACAAAAATCAGACACGACGTTCCCTTTAATAGTCTTCCTTGCCACATACTTTAGATCGAATTCTGCTAATAGGATCAGCCATTCTCAAATAGGTACTTCAAGGGATCCATTCTAGCTACCACCCATACTTGGAACAATAGGATGATGTGTCTCAACTTTTGTATGGCCCACACAAGTGCAAAGCATGACTTCTCTATGGGGGTGTACCTAGTCTCATAATTATGGAACCTTTTGCTCAAATAGCACATTGCCCTTTCATTCTTATCGTTGTCTTCTTGTGCAAGTATGCTTCCAACTGCATCTCCTATAATAGAGAGGTATAGTAGTAAAGGCTTTCCTTGTTGTGGAGGCGCTAGGATAGATGGATGGAGAATGTATTCCTTGATAAGTTCAAAGGCTTTCTGACATTCATCATTCCATCTGTGGGGTTCATTCTTCCTTAGGAGTTTGAAAATGGGCTCACAAATGGATGTGAGCTTGGCAATGAATCGACTAATATATTGTAGTCGACCTAGGAATCCTATTATTTCCTTCTCATTATTGGGTGGAGGCATCTCCAATATGGCTTTAATCTTGGATGGATCTACTTCTATCCCTCTATCACTTACTAGGAAACCTAGCAACTTCCTAGCTGTTACTCCAAAGATACACTTTTGGGGGTTTAACCTCAACCTATACTCCTTGATCCTTTTGAAGAATTTCCCTAAGTTAGTGATGTGGCCTCCTCTATCCTTGGATTTTACAATCATGTCATCAACATACACTTCAACCTCATTGTGCATCATATCATGTAGCAAGGCTATGGCTATCCTTTGATAAGTTGCACTTGCATTCTTGAGCCCAAATGGCATTTCTTTCGTAGCAATAGATCCCCCATTCTGTGGTGAAAGTGGTTTTAGTCATGTCCTTAAGAGCCATCTTGATTTGGTTAAATCTCGAAAAGCCATCAATGAAAGACATCAAAGTACTACCAGCTGTGTTATCCATTAAGACATCTATTTGGGGAAGGGGGAAATCATCTTTAAGGGCAAGCCTTATTCAAGTCCCTAAAATCCACACACATCCTCACCTTTACATCCTTCTTGGGTACGGGCACAACATTGGCTATCTACTCGGCTTGGTGTACAGGCTTAATGAACCCTACTTTCAATTATTTTGTGACCTCTTCTTTGATCTTTAGGAGCCATTTGGTTCTTATGCGCCTCAACTTTTGCTTAACGGGCACCATGTAGGCATGGGTATCAATGTGATGTTGGGCTATCTCAGGATCAATTTTGGGCATATCATTATAGGACCATGCAAACACTTCTTGAAATTCTATGAGGAGATCCTTGAAATCTTTTCTTTCTTCTTCATTTAGGGTTGATCTAATTTTAATTAAACGTGGATTCTCATAATTGCCCAAATTAAGAGTTTCAAAAGTTGGTTCCATAGGTTCAATTTTCTTTCCAATTGTTTATTAATTTCATTTTTAAATTCATTTGAATCATTTAAGTGCAGAATTTCAATATTATGGGACACATCAAAATAAGCCAAATCAGAATTCATCTTATTGAAAATATTTGTAAAGTTGTGATTTACAACTATGTTTTATGTTGGCTTTAATTTTGTGTCAAATTTGATTGTAATTCTGTTCAATCATTTCCTTGTATTTTTGTGGGATTTAATGTAAGGGTTGTGTGTGAGAAATTGGTGAAGATTCTGTGAAGATGAAGAATTTTTGAAGAGTTTGAAGCACATGATGGAATTTGAAGAGTTTTTGATAGGCTAGATTTCACAAGTCATTCTCGACTCAGGCCAAGTCGTGAGTGACCTGCAAAACTCTCTGCCTGATTATTTTGAGTGTGCCTTTTCACATACCTTTACTAATACTATTTAAACCCTCAATACCCATGAAATTGTAAGAATAAAATTGAATATTTTTCAAGAAACGTTTGAGAGAGAAAACCCTAGCCAAACACTTGAGAGTTAGAGATTGTTTACCCACAATCATCTACACCATTTGTCTAAAGTTTCCTTTACTCTTACCTCTTCATCTACATATCCTTGAAAGGTTCTTAGCCCAAGCACTTACCTTACCCATTTTGAGTGTTAAGAGAAGTTTTGGTGCATGTGGGAAGCATTGGAAGAAGCCTTTGAGTGGCGGATGCAATTTGGAGTTAATTGCGGGATCCAGAAAACTAGTGAAGCATTGGCTTCGTGAAGCCCATTGGTAGCAGGAACTTGAAGGGTTCAAGTACATTGGGTAGATTAGGCTTAGAGGGTCTCTTTGTTATTCATGTACTCCAACTTTATTCACTAGTGGATCAATTTTGGCTTGGATGGCCACAGAAAGGTTTTTCGCCTAGTACTTCGGTTTCCTTTTCAATAACACGTCAGTATTATCTTGTGTTTGTATCTCTCTTCCCTACTCTTTAAGCTTTTCATTTATTGTTTATTGTACTTGCTTATGCCTTAGAGTAGTGTTCCAGTTTATTGCACATCATTTACTCTTATTCTACACTTAGTTAAGTTAGAGTAAAAGCAACTAAACCGTTATTTAAAATTTGGGGGTCTAAACAAGCATTAGTGTTTCTACATTAATCGAGCTTTCAATAGGTATCAGAGCGGGTACACTTTTTGGATTTCATTATCCTTGTGTGATCCTAGACCCCTCCTTGTTATGGAAATGGCAATGGAGAAAGCTAGCATGAATTGTGGTTCATGTGTTTGTGATAATGACTCGATGAGCATCTTTGGAGATTGTCCTAGTAATGAGCTCATAGAGTTACTAAAATCAAAGAAACATGCTAGAATCTTCTTACACATGCTAAAATGTCTAGAGCATAGGAATCGCATGCTTCATAATAGTTTGTGAGTCTGATTCCTTGATTGAAAAATATAAGAGAAGGAATAGACACTTGTGTTATAAGCTTTATAGTTTGGAAAGAAAACTTCACTCATCCAATCACAATAAAAAGGAAGATGAATCTTGTTTTGAAAATCAAGAATGTTTATCTCATGCTTGCCTTTTTGTTCATATCGCATTGAAAGTTTTTAACTCATGTTTGTGGTATCTTGACAGTGGATGCTCAAGGCATATGACTGGTGATAAATCTCTTTTCAAGAGTCTTAAAGAAAAGAAAGATGGATATGTCATGTTTGGAGATGGTAGTCATTCTCAATTTCTTGGAAAAGGAATGATTGAAATTTTGGGACTACCATTGTTGACCGATGTGTTGTACATTAAAGGTCTAAAGGCGAACTTGTTGAGCATCACTCAAATTTGTGATGAGGATTTTCTAGTTCAGTTCTCAAAGAAAGGGTGTGTCACCCTTAGTGAAGATGGCGTTCAAGTGTTGAAGGGACTTAGAACTATCGACAATTGCTATGGTGTGGTTCCTAAATCAAATGTATCATGTCGAAGTGCTTGAGTCAACTTGTTAGAGCTATGGCGTCAACGATTTGGTCATGCAAACTACAAGCAAGTGGCGAAAGTCTCTAAACTTGAAGGGGTGGTTGGTTTACCAAAGTTCAGAAAAGTTGAGAAGATCATTTTTGGACCATCTCAAATGGGAAAATAAACCAAATCAAGCCATCCTAAGGTGAATGTCATTGCTACATCTCGACCTTTGGAGTTACTTCATGTTGATCTAATGGGTCCTACAAGGACTGAAAGCTTGGGAGGCAAAAGGTACATTATGGTTGTAGTTGGTGATTTCTCAAGATATTCGTGGGTGGAATTTCTTAGAGAAAAATCGGAAGCGTGTGAGAAGATGGAGAAACTTTGCAAGATTTTTCAAAATGAAAATGGGATAAAGAAGGAATTTTCTGCTCTAAAGACACCTCAACAAAATGGGGTTGTTGAAAGGAAGAATCGTGTTATACAAGAAATGGCAAGGATAATGCTTCTCAACAAGGATATCCCTCAAAAGTTTTAGGGTGAAGTTGTGAAC
The DNA here is from genome assembly GCA_028535165.1 of Quercus tomentella. NCBI lineage: Eukaryota > Viridiplantae > Streptophyta > Magnoliopsida > Fagales > Fagaceae > Quercus > Quercus tomentella. Next base: position 40,998,767 of record JAPQVY010000155.1, read on the forward strand.
ACACCATGCCATATTGAGAATTGAATCTTCTTTCAAGTGGGTACCAAGAAAACATCTTATGAAATATGGAATGAAAAGAAGCCCAAAGTGAAATACTTCGGGGTATTTGGTAGCAAATGTTTAATTCTCAATGATAGAGAAAATCTTGGAAAGTTTGATGCCAAGAGTGATGAAGGAATTTTTCTTGGGTACTTCGTGAATAGCCGAGCATATAGAATTTACAAAAAAAGAACCAAGACGGTTATAGAGTCAATCAATGTGGTCATAAATGATGCTATTCTAGAAAAGATTGTTGAAGAAAGTGGAAATGCTTCAAACCTCAAGAAGAATGATGATGATGGTAATTCCTCTCAAAATAGTGATGTTGAAAAGCAATCACTGGAAAAGGAAACTACTCCTATCATAACAAGAAGAGAAACGAGGTCATCCCAAGTGCCATCATGTCCGCTCACTCCACCGGAAGTGCAACCTCCAATATCCTGTGATGATGAGCCTTCTATGTTAAAGAAACCATTGTCAAGAGTGAGTCTAAATCATCTCAAAAGCAATATAATTAGGGATTTGGATGAGGGTCTTTGTTTGAGAAGAGGACCTAGTTATAGTGTAAATCATGTGACTTATCATTGTTATCTTGCTCAATTTGAACCGAAGAAGGTGGAAGAAGTTTTGCAATATGAAAATTGTGTAGATTCCATGCAACAAGAACTACATCAATTTGTTAGGAACGGTGTGTGGGAATTGATCCCAAGACCAAAGAACACTCAAATGATTGGCACCAAATGGATCTTCAAGAACAAGACCAATGAGGATGGTAAGGTTGTGAGAAACAAAAATAGATTAGTGGCTTAAGGATATACTCAAGTTGAAGGTGTAGATTTTGATGAGTCTTTTGCTTTGGTAGCAATACTTGAGTCCATTCGTGTTCTTCTATCCATAGCTTGTATCATGAATTTCAAGCTTTACCAAATGGATGTGAAAAGTGCATATCTAAATGGGCTTCTCCAAGAAGAAGTGTTTGTGGAACAACCAAAAGGATTTCAAGATCCTCATTTTCTGGACCATGTTCTTCGATTGAAGAAGGCTTTATATGGGTTGAAACAAGTGCCAAGGACATGGTATGATCGTTTAACGATATATCTTTTGGATCATGGTTTCAAAAGAGGTCATGCTGATCGGACTCTCTTTGTGAAACGAGATGAGAAATCCCTTCTTGTAGGTCAAGTATACGTTGATGATATTGTGTTTGGTTCATCAATTGATGCACTTGCTCAATAATTTTCGGAAGAAATGAAGAGAGAATTTGAAATAGCATGGTGGGGAAGCTAAACTATTTCCTTGGTCTTCAAGTGAAGCAACGAAAGATGGGATTTCATATCTCAAAAGAAGTATGCCAAAAATCTAGTCAAGAGATTTGGATTGGACTTAAAGAAGCACACATCCACCCCAATGAGCTCTTCAGCCAAACTTAGCTCAAATCCAACTGGTGTGGAAGTTGATCCAACACTATACAGGAGCATTATTGGTAGCCTCTTGTATCTCACCGCAAGTAGACCGGACATATCCTTCAGTGTTGGAGTCTGTGCACGTTTTTAGGTAGCACCCAAGGAATCTCATATGGCTGTGGTTAAAAGAATCATTCGATATGTCAATGGAACATCCAACTATGGTATTTCGTACTCAAAAGACTTAAATGATTGCCTAGTAGGTTACTTAGATGCTGATTGGGCCGGATATGTTGATGACAGAAAAAGTACCTCAAGAGGATGCTTTTATCTCGAAAATAATTTGGTGTCATGGATAAGAAAGAAGCAAAGTTCAGTGTCATTATTGACTGTTGAAGTTGAGTACATTGCTGCGAGTAGTTTTTGTGCTCAACTCTTATGGATGAAGAAACTTCTTCATGATTATGGAATTTCTCAAGACACCATGTGCATTTTCTATGATAATACAAGCGCCATTAACCTATCCAAGAATCATGTTCAACACTCAAAGTCAAAGCATATTCAAATTCGATATCACTTCATTCGTGACTTGGTGGAAGAGAAAGTGGTATGGCTTGAATTCATTAATACCGAAAATCAAAAAGCTGACATCTTCACTAAACCTCTTGATGGTCCTCGGTTTAAGTCTTTTCGTAAGAGCATCGGTGTCAGTATCATTCCTTGACTCATCTCATTGGTGTGGCCCTTGCATTACTATCACTAGTTCTTTCATGTAGAAGGAGTCACTCATTTCATTATGTTGTTTCTTTTAAATGCTTTTTGTTTAAAAGGTTGTTTTGTTTGTTGATCTTACTTTATTGCTTTTGTTTTGTGTGAGTAAAAAATCCAAAAACTCATAAAATGTAAAAAATCCCAAAAATTTTGATTGTTTGTGTTGAGTCATATCACATATGAGTTTGGCCTAGTACCTTTGTACTAATGGCGTAGTGTATTTACGAGCTTAGCTTGTTATGTATGCACATATTGAATGTGAGTGAAATCTAGAAATCCATGTTTGATTGTTGTAAATAGATCTTCAAGCTTTTCATGAATGTTTAGCCAATAGTCTTGTTTGATCTTGATACATGTGTAGATTTGATCCTATATATCTCCTCACATTTATTTTTATGTCAAAAAGTTCTTCAAACGTCAATCTCTAAAAAGAGAGAGCCAAAAAAGCCTTGCTTCAAAAACTAGTTAGACTAGGAAAAGGTGGAGCAAAAATGTATTCAAAATGTATGATGCCAAAGCCAAAGGCTTATTCTTCAAAGAAATTTAAAAAATTTCATGGCATCGTTGCTTAAAAATTGAGTTGTATTGATCAAAAAGTATGAAAAATGGAAACCAAATGAAAAGCTTTCAATCATTGTAAACACTTTGGTAAGGAGTCATATATGTTCATTTCTACTACTGAGATAGGTCACTTGACTTCGTGCTATTTGTGTATGACTTGATTGAATTGATCATTGAAGTTTCATACTAGACTATGGACTAATTCATACTTGATACCCACACACAACACACAAGTCTAATGTTCAATGAATATCTATTTCATTTGTGTGATTGTACATGTTTAAATGTGATGTGTGTGTGCTCAATTGCTTGATGATCAAACCCAAAAAGATTTTTTTGTATTTTATTTGTTTCTGGAAGCGATTTTTGTCACTTTGGTTTTGAAAGGTTTTCTCAAAATGTCAAATCCTTTGTGTTGAAAAACTTTGTGTTTGGCCATTTTGCGACTGCTTTCGCGAGTGGTTTCAAGTCACGATATTTTTAAGGAATTTCAATTTCTTAAAAATTCCAAGTAGAGAGTTTTGCGGCTCCCTCCCGAGTGCTTCGCGACTTAGACTTGACCTGCGAAATTCTGCCCTGTCCATCTGCCCATTTCGCTAGTAGGCTCGAAATTGGTTTGCGAGTCACTGACTCACGAAATGCAGAAAAGGCAATTTTTAAAGGGCTTGAAAATTCAGTTTTCAAAATACTTGTCTTTTTGCACTCCGCGTCTCCCACCCTCCAAAATTCAAAATTTCTTCCAAAACTCATCAAAACCTTTTTGTATTTCTACTCTAAGACTTCTCCTAGGTATTTTTCATCACTTTTAATCTTTCAATTCCTTGATTTTGTTTTAGATTACTTAAAACCTAGGGTTGGTGTTTATTTTTGTGTTGGGTTGGGAAAACTTATTTTCTTGCAATTTTTTTTATTTTTTAATTTTGTTGATTGGGCTTAGTCCCATTTATGTTGATGATGTTTGCCCCTAGTGGCATTTTATCTTGTATTTGAGGCATATTTTCATATGTTCGTGCATTTTTTCTCATATAGGGTAATTGTATGCATGCTAAGTGTTTGATAAAATGCTTCTTAGACATTTTTGCACTCGTTTGGACTCCGATGAGTACCAAAATTTAGGGATTGCCATGTTTACTTAATTGTAACATGTTTCAATTATTACTTTTGCATTTTACACACTTTGCCCCATGGGTGCTTGTTCATGCTTTGCTTATGCACTGCATATGCACACTTGATGCACACACCCATCACAATTGACATGTCATGCATATTATCATGCTATTTGTCTAATTAGACCTCTAGCATTGTTTTCATGTCTTTATGTTCTAGTTTATGCTCTTTTATATAGTTTTAAAGAGTTTTCTACTTGGTTTTTGTTCTAACTTGCATTTAATCAAGTTTGTTGCCATTTTTGTGTATGGTTTTTGTTTGTTTCTTTTTGTAGATGTCTCCTTGCAAGAAAATCACTGCCAAGAAATCTCTTAAGCGTCAACAATTTGAAGAGCATCGCTTTCGAAATAGAGATGCATTTGAGGCATTCTGGGAGTTCTATAAGGAAGCTATTAGTATTGTGGAGAGAAAGGTAGACCTTGAGTCTCTTGAAAGTACCTTCATTCCTAATGTGTTCAAAGACCACACTTGGGCTCCTCTTCTCACAAGCTTAATAGCGGTGCATGATAACTTGATTCGGGAATTCTTCTCAAATGCCATTATGGAGGGAGATCACCTCAACTGTTGGGTGTGAGGAAAGGAGTTCACTATCTCCACCATGTCCATTCAGAACTTTCTGTAGATCCGACCAGTGATCCTGGAGTCTTCTCTTCCTTATGACAAGAGAAAAACATCAGTTTCGGAAGTAGTTCCAGATCTTGGGGGAGAAAGAAAGAAACAATCCTTACACATTACCAGCTTCTCTCCATATATGAGGACATTGGCCTACATCATGCTCTTCAACCTCTACCCAGTGAGGAATATGACAACTCTCTCTCAACCACGAGCACTGTTTCTTCATGACTTGTACAAGAAGAAGGACATCTATGCTCATATCTATCATCTCATTGCAAAGTGTGTCAGTAAGAAGAAGACTCGGATGACTTTGCTATTCTCGGGATTGATCATGTCTATCATGCATCAAGAGAGGGCCAAGATTCCCTCCAGTTTACCAATCATGAAGAGGGAAGATCCTATTTCTACTTAAACAATGACTAGTAGCAAAGCTCGTCTTCGTCATCTTGAAGAGGAAGAAGGAGCACCAGATGAGGACACTACTCATGAGGGTGGCAACACTGATGATGTGATTGATAACTTCACCCTTGGACTAGATGATATGGATGCCTCACCCAGTCAAGCTCAGCCTAAAGAGCAGCCACTGGCTCATCCTCAAGGTCACCCACAGGCACCACCTCATACTCCTGATCGCCTTGATCTTATTCTCGATCGTCTAGATCACCTGTAGCAATCTTTTGATGAGCATTCGATCTACTCTATACACCAGTTCACTTATCTTCAAGAGCAAATCACTACTCTCTCTACTCAAATTCAAGATTTGGCAAATATGGACTAACACCTTTGGTAATTCCGGTCAAAAAGCGGGAGTAGTATTAACTTGAGGGGGAGTATATGTTGAGGGGGAGCAGAATTTTGAAACTTTTTACTACTATTATAGTTTATTTACATTGCTTTATTTAAAGCTTTAAGTACTTTAGTTTAAAACCATGTTTTCTTTAGTACTTGTGTATCTTGGTTTTTTTATCCGTTTCTTGATGTTTTTAGTTATCTATTGCCTCTTGCTTTAGTTTCTTTAATGCATCATGTACTTGTTGGACATGCAATTAATTTTTGCATTGCTTTTAATTTCTTGCATGTCCAGATGTTCATTTACTCGTTAAATGTTCGTTGTGGTCATTTCTTAATGACTGTTCATGTTTGATCAAGTTATGCTATATGTTCATACCTCATTTGCCTTTACTAGATTGCATTTTACTTGTTCTATATACATGGCTTGTATTCTACTTGTATTGAACTTAATGTATCCATTTGTTATGTGCAAGTGTTTCAGGATACAGGTGTATATGGTTCAAGTGCTTCACAGGTTTTAGATTTAGGTGTGAGTGAGTTTTGCCTCTATTCCCAAACTCACGTTTTAAGTCTAGAGTTTGTTTAGGGGTTTTGTCATGGAATAGCCAAAGGGGGAGATTGTGAAGTTGTGATTTACAACTATTTTTTATGTTGGCTTTAATTCCATGTCAAATTTGATTGTAATTCTATTCAATCATTTCCTTGTATATTTGTGGGATTTAATGTAAGGGTTATGTGTGAGAGATTGGTGAAAATTCTGTGAAGATGAAGAATTTACGACTAGCTCGCGAGTGCCAACTCGCGAAAAGGCCACGTGAGAAGCACATACTAGAATTTGAAGAGTGTTTGACAAGCTGGATTTTGTGATTCATTTGCAACTCAAGCCAAGTCGCAAGTGACTTGCGAAACTCTCAGCTTGATTATTTTGAGTGTGCCTTTTCACATACCTTTACTAATACTATATAAACCCTCATTACTCATGAAATTGTAAGAAGAAAAAGGAGTCTTTTCAAGAAACTTTTGAGAGAGAAAACCCTAACCAAACACTTGAGAGTTAGAGATTGTTTACCTACAATCATCTACACCATTTTTCTAAAGTTTCCGTTACTCCTACCTCTTCATCTATACATCCTAGAGAAATTCTTAGCCCAAACACTTATCTCTCCCATTGTGAGTGTTGAGAGAAGTTTTGGTGCATATGAGAAGTATTGGATGAAGCCATTGAATGGCGGATACAATTTAGAGCTAATTGTGGGATTTGGACAACTAGTGAAGACATGGCTCCTTGAAGCCTGTTGGTAGTAGGAGCTTGGAGGGTTCAAGTACATTGGGTAGATTAGGTTTGGAGGGTCTCTTTTTTATTCATGTACTCCAACTTTATTCACTAGTGGATCGATTAAACTTAGAGGGCCACAGAGAGGTTTTTTGCCGAGTACTTAGGTTTCCTTTTTGATAACACGTCTCGGTGTTATCTTGTGTTTGCATCTCTCTTCCCTACTCTTTAAGCTTTACATTTATTGTTTATTGTACTTTCTTATGCCTTAGAGTAGTGTTCTAGTTTATTGTGCATCATTTACTCTTGTTCCGGACTTAGTTAAGTTAGAGTAAAAGCAACTAAGCCGTTATTTAAAATTTGGGGGTCTAAACAAGTATTAGTGTTCTACACTAATCGACTTTCAATATTGAAAAGTGCATCGCGACTTGCATTACAAATTCCCCACTCTTAGAATACCTAACCCAAGTCCAATTATTAAGTTTCCCCAAAGCAAGCACAATGAAGGTAGAAGGATCGTTTGGCTCCTAGATGGCGATGGCAAACACATCCCCCTCCATCTTTAGCATAGTCTTCATTGCTTCAGCTTCCTTGATCACCACGGTAGGCTTCTCCTTGAAAGTGAGCTTCTCATTAAAGAATATCTCCCATCCCAGATACACTTTTCCATCCTTGCCTACCCAAAGCTTGGGAAAGCTACAAAAGGGAAAGTCTCCTCTTTCCTTCACAAAGTTTCCCTTGAGGGTTCCAAGGTTCTTCTTGATTTTGTCACAACCTTCAAAGAATCCAAAACCTTCCTTAGTTAGTTGAGTGTTGAAATCGGGGAATTCAACCACCCATTTTCCTCTTTTTCCAAGACCCATACCAGGCATACACCCCATGTTCTTCATCATCGCAATCACCTTATGACTACAATATGGGACCAAATCCAAAGTGCACCTTTCATCCTTCAATCCATAATCAGCCATGTTCACAAATTCGAAACCACTTATTTGGAGCTCACTTCCTTCTTTCTCAAGTCCACAAACCAGTGCTAGGATCTCACCATCACCGAGCACTACAACAATTCCTCCCTTCCATGGGATCTTCATCTTTTGGCGTAGAAAAGAGGGGATGGCCACAACAAGGTGAAGCCATGCCCTTCCTAAGAGAAGGTTATAGTTGGGAGTGATATCCATGACATGGAGCTCCACAATTATTTCCAATGAGCCAATATTGCAAGGAGCTTTGAAGGTTCCTATAACTTTCCTTAAAGAGTTATCGTATGCCCTAATAGTCAAGGGAGAAGGGATGATAGTTTCCATATCCAGACTAATAGTGAGAGCGGTCCTAAGAGGGCATACATTCAATGTGGATCCATTATCAATAAGCACCATTGGAACTTTAGCACCCATGCACTCAATGGTGATTTGTAAAAGTCTAGTATGAGTGGATCATTCGGGAGGAAGGTCCTCATCGAAAAAGGCAACTGAACGACACTTTAAAAGTGCCAAATTGTCATCTTTTGGGCTTTGGCCCAACGACCTTCGGGTGACAATAAGGCATACCATTTTCGATCTTTTCGCAAAAGGATGCGTCCTGATTCACAACCTAATTGTCCGTACCTATTTTTTAGAGTCCTCTGACTTCTATAAATAGAGACTGAACTTCATGCTTCAGCACATTTTTTCTACGCTCTGAGAGGCATACATTTTAGGCTCTCAAATTGCCCATATTTTCTAATCCCTTCTCTGAGTGTTGCTGCTTAAATTTCTTTGAATCCTAAAACATCCTCTCAAGAACAAGAGTGCTCATGCAAGAGGTTGTTTCTTAACCCTTTTTCTTATGATGTGATGATGCATGTTATATCTTTTTCTTTTCCAAATGTCCATAACATGAATTGTTAATTATTGTTTTGTTTACAGCATGATTGCTTTTTTTTTGTATGTGATTGTTATAATCTCTTTCTTGAATGTCAATAATTTGCATGTGAATGACTTTTTTTATTTATTAAAATAAAACAGATCTAGATTTTTCTCAACATAAAAATAGATCCATTCTCAAAAAAAAAAAAAAAAAAAAAGAAAAGAAAAGAAAAGATCTGCATCTTTTCTAGATGCAGATCTGGATTTTTATTAAAATAAAACAGATATGCATCTTTTCTAGATGTAGATTTGGATTTTTCTCAACATAAAAACATATCTGCATCTTTTCTAGATGTAGATCTGGAATTTTCTCAACATAAAAATAGATCTGCATCTTTTCTAGACGTAGATCTGGAATTTTCTCAATATAAAAACAGATCTACATCTTTTCTAGATGTAGATCTGAATTTTTCTCAATACAAAAACAGATTTGTATCTTTATTAGATGTAGATTTGAATTTTTCTCAAATCAAAACTGATTTTTATCTTTCTTAAGATACAAATCTGATTTTTTAATACACGCAAGTTGTTGAAATGAAGAAAGAGATAATGTACTACTATGTTTGTGTTTGTTTTAATTCATGATTGCATAAATTCATATTATGAGTGAAACTCTCTTCTTAAAAAAATATTTTTCATTCTTTTTTAACAATAAAAAAAGATCTGATTTTTCTGTCATTAAAATTTTTTTATTTTTTTTTTATTTTTTTATTTTTTATTTTTATCATCACAACACAGATCTGAATTTTTATCTCCAAAAACCACTTTTTTCCCCACATACCACAAAACAGATTTGGTATTTTGATAAATCAAAATCCATTTTTTTACCAATTAAAACAAATCTGATTATTTTCAAAAGAAGAGACTTTATTCATAAATAAATTTGTATGATTTAATTTTAGTGTCACATGTTCAACATATCATTCATGACATGCATAAAAAAGTACACTGGTCACAAAAGTCTAGAAGACCAGACGTTGTCTAGGCGGAATGGGTGCCTAACACCTTCCTATTCTGTAACCTAACCTCCGGATTTAGGTCTTTGACTAAGTAGATCTAGTCTTGTCATTGTTTATTTTGGGTAGAATGTAACTAAGACAAAAACCATGTAAATATTTGGTAGATTGTAACTAGGACCCAAAGCTATGTAACTTTTCAATTTTCCAAATATGTAATATTTATTCAATCAATGAAGAGAAAAATTCAGTCATGTATTTGTATATATTTAGTTTTTCTTATTTTTTGTATAAAAAATAAGTGGCGACTCCATACCACTTACCCAAAAATAGAGGTGCCCTAAAAGGTACCCGAATCTCTTTTTTGAGGGACAATTTTGGTGGTCTCTTACAAAACTCTTTTACTTTAATAACCCACAAACCCACGTACGCTTTGCCAGTTTTACAACCCAATAACATCTACTCTCATTCTTCTTCAAATTACACAAATTCAGTTTCAACTCTACATCCTCTTCTTTCTTCTTATTTCATCTACTTTCAGATTTGGGTTCTAAACAATTCAGCATAATTTACACAATTCAAATAACTTTTCAGGTTCTACCTACTGCATCTCTAATCTAAACAACAAGTTGTTCTTTCTTTTCTTTTCTTTTCTTCATCATTGACTATTGTGTGTACGTTGAGCACAACACACCGCGAGGCGTTTGTCCGCTTTGGGGAGCCAGGCCCGCACGGTTTTTGTTCTGGCCCCGAGTGTAGGAAGACCTGAGTGCAGTCCCACATCGGGTAGAACACCCTCCCACTCATGGTTTATAAGCTTCTGGAGCGACCATGAGTGTACCATGTCTACCACTCAAAGTGTTAGACATGGTACACTCATGGTCGCTCCAGAAGCTTATAAACCATGAGTGGGAGGGTGTTCTACCCGATGTGGGACTGCACTCAGGTCTTCCTACACTCGGGGCCAGAACAAAAACCGTGCGGGCCTGGCTCCCCAAAGCGGACAAACGCCTCGCGGTGTGTTGTGCTCAACGTACACACAACTATTGTTTAAGTTCTTACCTGCCATGGTTACCAAGGATTCAGAGTTTGAGGTATACTTACCTATGGGTGAATGAGATTTTTTTAGGGATTCAATGGTATTTGGCTATTGTTTATTACCTGTGACTAACTTCAATATCACATGCCTCAAAATCTGTTTTCCTTTTGTTTTTTGTTTTTTGTTTTCTCATATTTTCCTTCTTCTTTTTTGTTCCTTTGCACCAACGTGTGTCTATTTTTCTTTTTCTTTTATTTTTTCCCTTATCTTTTCCTTCTTCTTTTTTTGTGTGTGGATGTTTCCATAATTTTCAGTTTTTATTCACACAAACTCTTTTTTTTTGAAGTTGTCTATATGAATAATAAAGCCCAAAAGGAATCACTTTGGCATAAACCTCTATTTGAGTGTTTATTCATACTTCATGGGTCTATTCATTTATGTACTTTGTGTTTCAGTTTTTACAGTATACCTTTGTCAATTGCATCAGCGTGTATCAATTTTCTTTCTTTCTTTCTTTTTTCTTTTTCTTTTTTTTTTCTTTTCCATTTTTGTGTGGATATTTGTAACAATTTTCTTTCTTTCTTTCTATCTTTTTTTCCTTATCTTTTCCATTTTTGTGTGGATATTTTCAAACTTTTCACTCAAACACAAACTCTCACTGATGTATTTCCAAAAGTTTTCCCTTTTTATCTATATTATCTATAAGAGAATTCCCTTTTTTGAACTGGACTATTTTTAAGTCAAAATTATTCTCATCTATCATCCAATAACTTCTCTTGCTAGTATTTAAAAAATAGGGTCAATAACGTCATACCAATTCCCTTCTTTTTTTTACACATTCAGACTTGCTTTTTTCTTTTTCTTTTTTCAAAAACAGAAATCCTTAAATTTAGGTTTTTTTTTTTCTTTTTTTTTCAATTTCTTTTCATGTTCTTTTCGTTTTATTTTTTAATATTTTTTAATATTTTTTTTTACGCTCTTTTTCATCCTGTATGGATGAGGTTTTTTTTTTTTTTTTTTTTTTAAATTATTGATGTAGGTTATCGTTTGATAAGGATAGGGTTTTTTTTTTTTTTTTTTTGATAGAATTATTGATGTAGGTTACCGTGTTATAAGGATAGGGTTTAAAAAAAAAAAAAAAAAAATCAACTTATTGTAGGTTTTTGTTTTGATAAGTAGGGTTGATTTGAAAACATGAGTTAGTGGGAGAGTGGTTTTATTTTTTTTAAAAAAATACTTATCCTTATCTTAGTCTTTTCAAATACTACACCACTTTCAAATACACGTTCAAAAAATAAATTAAGTTACTGCTTATGTGTTAAAAAAGAAATGCACATTTATCCTTTTTATTTGTTTGAAAAAAAAAAAAAAAAACAATCATGTAAATACAGCTAATGAAATCACATTTAAAAAAAAAAAAACAAAAAAATCTCATGTTCATCTATATCTATACTACTATTTAAGGGGCTTCCTTGTTTTGACCGAATTTTTTTTTTGGTTCCAAAATACCCCTACTGCCTATGTTTAAGTAGAGGTAAAAATGCTTTTTTAACTCCCACATAAAACACTATCTACAAAATAGGACCACACTCCCAGTATTCTCACCTAAAACATTTCCTACAAAATAGGATTAGTCTCGCACTAACCCACTTATTTAGAATCAATTATACATTTATTGTTTTTTTCAAAATAGAAAATCAAGTTAAACAAGTTTTTTTTTAAAGATTGTAGGAAGAGATTTGAAATTCTGCCATAACTTCACTTTTAAACTTTTCTCTTTCTTTCTTTTTTAAATTGGCAGAAATTTTTTTTTCCTTTATCTATTTCATTTTTTTTTTTACCCACTTTAAAAAGTTTTTTTTTTTTTTTTTTTTTTTTTAAATTTAGAAACCCACGTTAAAAATTTAAAATGCCATATTTCATTCCCTTGCCATCCACTTTTTTTTCCCTAAACCATAGCTTATAAAATAGGATAACTCTTTTGTTGGTTTTCAAATTGAGTATAAAAATTAAAAAGTGTTTTTTAGAAGAAAGTATTAAGAGATTTGAATTTCCTCCATAACTCCACATTTAAACTTTTCTCTTTTTTATTTTTTTAATTGGCCTCAATCTATTTCATTTTTTTAAAACCCATGTCTAACTTCTCCTAAGTCGGTTATTTTGATTTATTTTTTTTCACTCTTTTTTTTCAATACTTACCTCTTTGTTTGTTTGTTTGTTTGTTTGTTTGTTTGTTTTTTTTTTTTTTTTTTTTTTTTTTTTAATTTACGTTTCCCTTACTCCTACTCCCTAATATGAGATCTCACTTTTTTTTTTTTTTTTCAAATCAATTCTTTTCTCTAATTAATGAGTCTTTTTTAAAGAATAGGAATGATATATATATATATATATATATATATATATATATATATATATATATATATATATATTGTCTATTTTTTTGTGGTTATTGGGTTTGACTAATTATTTTAGTGTATGTGTTCTAAGTAGTGCTCTCTCTTCCTCCTATTATTTTTGTTTGTTTTTATTTTTTTTTTCTTTACATTTAAGCCCTAATCTCTATTTTTTTGTATTTTTTTTGGGTGACATATCAACAATTTTGTTAGATTTCATAGCAGACACATTGGATGAATTTGGGTGAGCGAAGTGGTAGTTGTTAGTTTTTAGACCACTTAAAACCACAATTGGATTAACCTAGGTAATTAGCCAAGTTGTTACTTAGTCCAAATTCCAAATCTAGGTTATCACAATCAAATAATCATATCATGCAAAGCAACGGAAAGATAAATAACACAAAGATATGATCACCCAGGAAACCAAACTAGTAAAAACCTGGGGAGGATTTAACCTAGCTATCCTCAAGGTAAACTTGAATCCACTATCTTGAAAGAATCGAAGTTCTTACAATAAGACTTACAACCCCCCACGCTCGACTTCTTATTGCTACCCACTAGTAGAACTTACTGACACGACCACGTGCAAGCTCCGAATCCACGGACTCCTTCTTTCTTGGATTCACCACTAGATACAAGCACACCTGCTTGTGTTTCTTTAAGCTCCAATGGCAGCAACTGAGTTGATCATCAAGGTGTAGAAAATATCTCCTCCTTGAAAACCCTAAGTTTGTGTAAAGGAAAGCTCCTCTAAATCTCACAAGAGATTTACACAAACAGCAATATGAGCAACAATACAACTCTCAAGCAACCAAGACTTTAGAGAGGTTTGGGTACAAAACCCTAAAACCAAAAGGGGCACAAGAGGCACTCTAATCTCTCTCTCTTCTGTCTCAAAAACGTGGCTTAGGGTTTCCTTTATATAGTGGGAGAAGTAGATCTAAAACCCTAATCCTTAATGGGCTTAAGCTGCTATTTGGGCCGACTTAAAATTCTGCAGATACGATTTTTGATTGATCGAGCCTGTTCTTCGATCGATTGAACCAGGTAGAATATGAAGTCTTCTTCCTGCAGCTTGTATGTTCTTGAATCTTGACTTGAATCACCTTGAGCATTGTCTAATAAAACCTATAGACTCTAAGATCTATATCTAGACAAGTTTGTGTTCACGATTTGCCAATTGTTCTAAACATTTAGAACCTAACAAACTCCCCCTTTGGCAATTCGTGACAAAACTTTCATACAAAATGAAATGCTCAAATACAAGAACAACCCAATACAATAAAATGCCCATTACAATAAATTCAACCTAACTACTATCCATCAGTTGCAAGTGTAGACAGCAGCTCAATTGAATCAACCTGTATATTTCCTGAAACACTAAACAAAACGCATAAACGCATGTGTGGAAATAAACAGTAAAACAGGAAAACAACAAATATGCAAACTAACTCTCCTCCTAAGTTAGATACATCAAAACATACTTGTATTCTCCCCTTAAACAAAACTAACAAGTCAATCTATGTCTCCCCCTTTTTGTCACGTATTGACAAAGACTACCTAATCAGAAGGTAGACAGAAAACATACGCAACAGAGTAAGAGAAAATAGAGACAACTCCTCCTAAGAACCACAAAGGTTAAAAAAAAAAGCTTCTCCCCCTATAAAAATAGGAAAAACAAAACAAGTTTTGGGTAAAACAGTTTTGGGGAAAAATAAAAGGGGTGGGGATAAATAAAAAGACACAAACCAAGTTTTAAAAAAAAAAACTAAGTTGAGGATACACATGAAGAAAAAATATTCTCTCTTTCAATAAAATGCAAACATGGCACTATGTGACCCATAAACAGTTGCATGAGTAGAGAAAATATTTGCACATTGATTATCCATCATATCTCTTAAGAAAAATATTTTCTACAGTTCACACAAAAAAAGGGGCATATAATAGAAAGTACATAGCTCAAAAATTAATCAATCAATTGTTTTGATCAAGTTGAGTACCCAATGTAGCAAAGTGTATGCATGTTATGTGTGAAAACAATGAGAGATATGACTGCAAAACTGCAAGATGGATACAAAAACAATGCAATGCATGTAAATCCTAAACACAAATGATGCATGAAAAAAAATTTTGGTCAAAAACATAGAAACTGAAATTTTTCAATTTCGATCGATCGAGAATCGATCGAACATCAATCGAGTCAGGCAGACTCAAACCAAAAATTTTAATCACAGTTTCGATTGATCAAAAAACAGGTTCGATCGATCGAAAGTCTGGAAAAATCAGATTTTTGAAAAACAAAGCATTTTAATGCAGAAACTCCTCAAAGCACATTGTTTTATAAAAAAAAAAAATGCATGAGTATGAGACGAAAAGTTTTTCAAAAACACTTGAATTCAACCCAGATCTTCCAAAATCAAGATTTTCAATCAATTTGTCCTTAAAGCGCAAACATTAAACACATTTTGCATTAAAATCAAGGAACTTTTAATCTTGGATGGCCACAACAAAATCACACACAATATAATGTACCAAGTTTAGCAAAGAGTAACTTGTGTAGTGTGTGCAACTAGCAAAAGCTTGAGATACATGTGAGGTGATATGTGAATAGCAATCAATCACAAAGTCTACAAAATTCATCACATAGAATTTAAAAGAGACTATCGCCTAAAGAGTTACATCATATAACTCCCACATCTCCTAGATCATAAGCTTGCAATCATGTAAGTTTTTTGATTTTGCCTCATAATATACACACCAGTTTTAATTGTTCAGAAACTTATTAAAAAAAATCGGAATAATGTACACACCAATTTTATTTGATAGATTTAACATTAAGTTCAATAATGTACACACCAATTTTAACATTTAAGCCGAGGCTACACCTTATGTTCTTTTTGTGCATGTGCTACACTTTCTCGAGCACAAAATCTTACGATATGCACTAAGGTGTTCATGATTGGCTAGTAAATAGTGGTGAGATGGTTATTTATGCCTTTCTCTAAAGGTTCAAGTCTGACAGTCAAAGACAAGTGACTTCAAGATTAAGACAAAATGATCAAAACCATAAACATCCTTCCCACACAACATGCACTACAAAGCTTCAACTAGTAAAGTGCAATAAGTAAGCTTATCAAGGCTAAACAAGGTACATAAACTTGTTATGTAAAGATAAAATGGTCAATCCTTGATTATAAATCCAAGATGTGAAATACAAAACACAAAAATCTTGGTTTAAAAAAAATTATGACCAAAAACAAAAAGCACATATTTTGCTAAATGAACAATGCAAATGTAATGCATGACAGTGCTTAACTAAGCTATAGAGGGTACACAAACAAGAAATATCAATTTCTTAATTAACCCTTGAGTACATGTACAAACTAGTACATACTCACACAAAATCAGAAAAAGCTTAGCACTTATATAACACAAACTATTCAAGTTTCTCCACAATGTCAAGCATATTCTAAATCAAGAGAGAGATATCATAATTCATGTAATCCTCAAGAAAAAATAAAACTAGACACAAAATAAAATATTTTTGTCTTTTTGAAATTTTTTCAATGTTTTTGGATTTTTTTTAATAAAAAACAACCTAAAAAACAAAACAACCAAAAACAAGTCATATCCACAAACAATTGAAAGAATTAAATTAGGGACAAGTCAGCAACACTCACCTTAGAGAATTTTTTCTCACCCATATAGCACGTGTTTTTGGCTTGGTAGGTGAAAATCCATGTGAAGCAGAGTGTATTTGAGAGATTACACCAATCTTCTGAGAAAGACTAAAATCCTACAAATTCCTTTCACAAGCCAACAAGCTTAAATTTTTCAAAATAATATGAAACAATTTATATGGACTTATGGCAGGAGAAATATCATCACAAATCCTAGATTGAAATACAGAATGTTTAAATTTCAATTTATGACAATTAGGACGAATGTGACCGGAGACACCACAAAAGTGACAAATAGGAACAAATTTAGGAACATCAGTATTCCTAATAGCAAATCTAGTCTCAGATTTTGGTTTTTGCCTCAACAAAGAACAATTTGGTCTAATATGACCAACAACACCACAAAGGTGACAAGTAGGCACAAAAACAGATTTATTATGCTCTCTAACAGTAGGTTTAGACTTAGGTTTAGAAATTTCAGCGTCTACATCAGAACTTTTACCTTTGTCTAACCTAGCAAAATAAGCCTTTTCTTTATTATTCCTCTTAAAAGGAGGGATATAAACTTTCTCAGTTTTAGGCTTAAGAGAAACAGAAACACTTCTGTTATCAACAGCAGGCTTGGTACTAGTCAAATTTTCAATTTTAGCTTTAGATTCAACTAACTCTTGTTCCAACCTTTTCATCTTCTCATCTTGAGAGGAAATTTGATTTCTCAAAAATTCATTCTTTTTATTAGATTCATCTAATCTAACAACCAATTCCTCTTTTTCAAGATTAGCCAATTTTAACTCTTCCTTGAATTTCTTAGCAATTTTTATAGATTTCAATAATTCCTTACGAAGCGTTTCACAGGGATCAATAAAATCAACAGAAACATGAGCAAAAATATGATCAAAAAGACACTTCAAATTATCCATGACAACAGGGGTCAAGGATCAGCTCTTAGATCAAAAGATCTAAAACAAAAGAGCTACCCGCTCTGATACCACTTGTTAGTTTTTAGACCCCTTAAAACCACAATTGGATTAACCTAGGTAATTAGCCAAGTTGTTACTTAGTCCAAATTCCAAATCTAGGTTATCACAATCAAATAATCATATCATGCAAAACAACGGAAAGATAAATAACACAAAGATATGATCACCCAGGAAACCAAACTAGTAAAAACCTGGGGAGGATTTAACCTAGCTATCCTCAAGGTAAACTTGAATCCACTATCTTGAAAGAATCGAAGTTCTTACAATAAGACTTACAACCCCCCACGCTCGACTTCTTATTGCTACCCACTAGTAGAACTTACTGACACGACCACGTGCAAGCTCCGAATCCACGGACTCCTTCTTTCTTGGATTCACCACCAGATACAAGCACACCTGCTTGTGTTTCTTTAAGCTCCAATGGCAGCAACTGAGTTGATCATCAAGGTGTAGAAAATATCTCCTCCTTGAAAACCCTAAGTTTGTGTAAAGGAAAGCTCCTCTAGATCTCACAAGAGATTTACACAAACAGCAATATGAGCAACAATACAACTCTCAAGCAACCAAGACTTTAGAGAGCTTTGGGTACAAAACCCTAAAACCAAAAGGGGCACAAGAGGCACTTTAATCTCTCTCTCTTCTGTCTCAAAAACGTGGCTTAGGGTTTCCTTTATATAGTGGGAGAAGTAGATCTGAAAACCTAATCCTTAATGGGCTTAAGCTGCTATTTGGGCTGACTTAAAATTCTGCAGATACGATTTTCGATTGATTAAGCCTGTTCTTCGATCCATTGAACTAGGCAGAATATGAAGTCTTCTTCCTACAACTTGTATGTTCTTGAATCTTGACTTGAATCACCTTGAGCATTGTCTAATAAAACCTGTAGACTCTAAGATCTATATCTAGACAAGTTTGTGTTCACGATTTGCCAATTGTTCTAAACATTTAGAACCTAACAGTAGTGAATCTATCAAGTAGTTGTTAAAGCATTGGCGGCTCCACATGTAGTTCAACGTGGTCACAGGACCACCCTAACCTGCCAAAATAATTAATTATTATCTATAAATATTAAAAAATATATAATTTTATTACCCTTAAAAAATATTTGTGACCACCCTAAAATTTTTTAAACCCAACATGATTAATTTTTGGACAAAATTTGGCGACAAATTTGATTGTAAACTAAAACTACAACTCCACTCAATATTTTTTTATTGGATGTGAATTGTGAAAAATTCACCATTGGATTACATTTTCTTCTTATATCCTCCATACTTGCAAAATTTTAAGAAGATCAATAGTTATGTCATTAATCAAATCTTTAAATTTTGAATTTTTGTAGTCTAAAATAACATAAAAATTTAAGTTTATAGATCAAATAATAAATAACATTCGATTGACATAAAATTTGACATGTGTTTTAAGAACACAAAGAACATGCAATTCAACGTTTAGATTTTCAAAATATATAGCCGTGTTAATTTGTTTAGTGAGAGTTGTAGTCTTAGGCTACAACTAAGTTTGTAGCTAAACTTTATTTTTAAATTTTGGCCCCTTTAACAATATACTAGGTCTTTACAAACAAAAAGAAAAATCCCAATAAATTTGTTATCTAACTAAATTTTTGAAAGAGATGTTACTTGCAACATTAATAATGAAAATATCATGCAAAGATTTCAAAATAAGAAAATTTCTAGAAGAGAATTGTCAAACTCTGTGTGTGTGTGTGTGTGTGTGTGTGTGTGTGTGTGTGTTTTGGTCAATATATGAATTTTTTATTATTAAATTTTGGTTAATAATGACCATCCTGAAAAATATTCCTAGAGCCGCCACTGTGTTAAAGACCATTTTTTGTAAATATCCTAACCATCTATGCCTATATTTATTAATTTGTGTAACACTATGTTTTCAATTAATTGAAACTGTTACACTTTAGCTTCATTTTTCTCAATCTCATCTCTTCCCTATGAAATTTAATATTGTCCTTTGTTGTGCCTTTCATTGCACATTTAAAAAAAAAAAAAAAAAATTAAATTAAAGGAATGATAACATTGATAGCCCCTTCATAGTTATTTATTTTTATTTTTATTTTTATTTTTATTTTTTTTAGCTTTTCAAGCATGCTAAAATTTAGTTATGGATGTGTACTATGTACCTATCTTTTAGGATTAAACATAATTACATAACAACCATTTAAAAAAATTGAATAAAAAAATTCCATGTTTACAACGTGAGATCTTTAGCATTTGAAATTTTTGTTATGGTTATGGATGTGTAATAACTAGCTACCTTTTAGGACTAAGTGGCTGCTTTTTAGGATTTAAAAAAAAAAAAAAATTGATAACTCTCATTTAAAAAATGATAACTATGACACTCTAAGACCAGTATATCTTCTTTTGTCATTAGAAAGTTCACAATCCAAAAGGAATAATTTTCTTTCATTAAACTTAGAGAATAGGCAGACTTCTCAAACGGTATTCTTGGTGTTTTAAGAAATTAATACTATTTAAATTTTCTTTTACTTCAACTAAGTCTTAATCCTATTTCCAACTTTGTGAAAATTAAATCTGAGGATGTGATAGACATTGAAAATTATATATTACACTCAAAATTAGCTACCAATCAATTTTAATCCAAACTAACAATTAAATAAATTGCTATACAAATTAAATCAAACAAAAAACTATATGCACAATGAAAAATATACAGATGTATATATCCAAAACTAAGGTACTACACAAATGTATTTGTTAGGACATATGTGATTCACTTGTTAGGAACATATGTCACTATTTTATGTAATTGGCTAATCCTTTGACAAAACGTACTTTACTTGTAATTGAGTAGATCTAGGATGTATTTAATACTTTGAGAAACCTTGTTTCAAGTTCAAGTGTTAAAGCCATGCAAGTCTGTCCAAGATTCAAGTGTGAAAAGTGCTATTCATTAAAGCTCGACAGCTAGCATCTATCGAGCCTTGTAGAGCTGTAGAAGCCCGTGGCTCAACAGTAGCTCGAAAGATAGGTATTTGTCGAGGTTTATGAAAAACAGAGTTTCAGTTTTGTTTTGACTCCAATCTGTGATTGTATGTTTGGGCTTTGTTTTCTCACAATCCTAAACATATAAAATGATTATTTTAAGTGCCGTCAAAGGTGAAACAAGTTGCACAAGTGTTGAGCAAAAGTTTGTTCAAGCAAATTGTGACCGGAGATAGAATTTGCCCTAGTTCATCTTTCTTGTGAAGAAGCTGCTGTGTTTATGCACCATAGGGTTTTGTAACCAAGGAGCTTCTCGATCTTCATCGTGTGATGAACTAAAGAACTTTGCAACCAACAACCTTCTCTAGTTGGTGATTGAAGTCGCATACTAGGATTCGCGCAATTGGTTAGTCACGTACTGGGAGCCATGCCAAGGAGAGATTGTCACTACAAAACAAATCCAATTGGGTATTGGGGTAAGGGTTCAACTGTAGGTTGGTATAAGGTACTAGGATTCCTTTACTTGTAACTGCTTGTTTTGATAATAGTGGATTCTTAGGAGTGGTGACCTTAAAATCACCCAGTGGGGTTTTTGCCGTGTTGGTTTTCCCTATTTGTAAACAAATCACCATGTTAATTTATTTTCTGCTGCATACTTAGTTTATTGGTGATTTGTTTGTGCTACCACGCATTTGCATGTTAATTTGATTAATTAATAAACTTGACTAATTAATCAATTAATTGATCACAAGGGGTTAATTCGTTTTTGGCCTATCAAATGGTATCAGAACAGGCACACTCTGATTAAGGTTAATCTTTGCTATATGATCCATAGACCCTTATTGTCATGGATAGAGGACAGTCTCTCATTATACCTCCTTTATTGGATGGCACTAACTATGCATACTAGAAAGTACGCATGAGAGCTTTCTTGCAGTCTCTAGATGAAAAAGTGTGGCAAGCTGTGGAGATAGGCTAGACCAAGCCGAAAGAAGCGCTGGCCAAGTGGGATGATGCCAAGATCAAGGCAGCAAACTTCAACAACAGGGCATTGAATGCTTTGTTTAGTGCAGTCACTAAAGAGGAATTCAAGAAGATATCCTCCATTGAAACTGCAAAGGAAGCATAAACCATCTTCCAAACAACCTATGAAGGAACTAAGGCTGTTAAGGATTCGAAGTTTCAGAGGCTCACTACAAGCTTTGAAGAGATCAAGATGGAGGAGGATGAGTCGTTTGATGAGTTCTATGCCAAGCTCAAGGACATAGTAAACTCAGCCTTCAATCTTGGGGAAACCATTCCTAAACCCAAGATTGTGAGAAAGGTACTCAGATCTCTACCTGAGAGATCCCATGCCAAGATTACTACTATTGAGGAATCAAAGGACATCGACAAGATTCCTTTGACAGAGCTGGTTGGTAATCTGCAGACCTATGAGTTAGGATTAACAAAAATTGGCAAGTCGGGTAAGGGCAAGAGCATGGCATTGAAGGCCAAGAGCAGTGATACTGATGAGTCTTCAGACGATGAAGACTCTAAGATGAAGTCCTACATCACCAAACAATTCAAGAAGTTTATGAAGAATGCAAATGGAAAGGGCTTCGACAAGGACCGTAGGCAATCTAGTTCTTTTCAGTTCAAGAGCCAAGGCTTTGGACATATGAAATAGGAGTGTCCCACATATCTCAAGACCATTGGGAAGAGCAAGGCACCTGTTGCTACATTGAGTGGCACCGAGCTTGAGGATGATTCTGACAATGAGGATGACGGAATCCTGAATGCCTTCACTGTCACTGTTAATCCTACTAAGGGGATTGTTGACGACATGGACGAAGAAGAGGAATTGGTGGAGTCCAAGTTTGAGAAGATGGATGAACAAGATGACATCCATACAGCCTATGCAAAATTATATAAGGTCTCAAAAAAGCATGAGAAGATGTATAGGTTGACTACCAAGAAGCTTAGTGATGTAAAGCTGGAACGAGAAGAGCTTTCCACAAAGTTTGATGAAGCCAATCAAACTATTAGAGCACTGAGGTTTAAGAACAACTTCTTGGCTGAGAAGACCAAGAAACTTGAAGCAGAATTGTTCCAAGTCAAAGCTCAGCTGGAAAGGATTTCAAGTGCCAAGCTCGATGAGATGCTCAGTCTTCAGAAATCTGCCTCTGATCGAACTGGTTTAGGGTATGATTTCTCTTCTTCGAGTATTGCTTCTGCTAGTGCTACTGTTTTTGTTCCTCCTACTAATAATGTTAAAATTGAAAACAATGATGTTAAAACTGAATTAGCTAGTGAGAACTTAGACAAGGGTAAATCTATCTTAGGAGCACCTCCTAAGCTTGATAAGAAAGAAGTTAAAAACCCTAGGGCTAAGAAGGGTAACTCTCAAAAGCCTAAACAAAAGAAGTAGCATCTCTGTCATCACTGTGGAGCAGCCGGTCATACTCGACTTAATTGCTATAAGTGGTTAGCCACTCAACAGAGCAACAGCATGATAGCATCAGGAAACCAGAATTAGTTTCCATCCTCTTTTACTCCTCTTGCAGATCTTCTCAAAGCCCTCATGTTCCTTTCGAACTTGAACGGTTTCAATTCTTCCCCCTCACCACCAGTTCAATGGTTCACTCAAAGGAAAGGTTCTTTCAAGGTGTGGAAGGAAAAGGGCTCCAAGTGATTCTGTCACTTCTTCTCTCTCTCTCCCTTTCTTGTTTTTGTTTGCATTACTTGTGTGTTTTGCTTTATTGTTTCAAGTCAGTCTAGTTTTTATGCTTTGCTTTGTTTAACATGTTTTGTTTGTTTTTAGTTTTGTTTATTTTGTTTTTCATATAAAAATAAATTAAAAAAATTAAAAAATCAGAAAAATACAAAAACAGTGTGTATTTTGTGTACATTGGTACTTGTGTACTTTGGATGGCCAATGAAATAAAGTTTTCTAAATTTTGTATCTTTTGTAGCTTAGATGAGCATCTCTATGGACAACTAAGCAAGTAAGTTTTGTGGCTCTTGTTTGTGATGAGTAAGATTAAGTAATCTTTTGTACTTAACACTCGTATCACTCTTTTTGACGGGAATGACTAGAAAATTCTAAGAGAAAGGCATAAATAACCATTTTACCATTGTTGCCTGCCAATCATAAAATGACATTTGTATGCTTCAGCATAGCAAAAGTGGAATGTTAAAATGCTTAACATCATTGAGTATTTCTTTTCTATCTCTTATATGCCCATGCATGATATGCTCATTAAAAGAAATATATGCAAAGAGAAATAAAAAGCAAAGAGATCAAAATGCTTTATATATGATTGCAAGCGTGTATTCTAGGAGATGTGGGAGTTATAGGATGTACATCGAAGGTGATAGTCCCCATTAAATAGTTATGATTGTGTGTGAGTTAAAGTGATTTTCTCATATCTCAAATCATCATAACATGTATACACTTATGTAATCTTGCGATGTTTTTTACACAAAACACGCAATATTCTTTGCTACTCTTGATACATGTGTAGGTACAATGTGATTTGGCCATCATAAGGTTTATATGTGTTAATATATGCTCACTAAACTGTCTTAACTTGTTTTTAAAATATAAAAGTGGTTAGACTTGTTTAGTGTGTGTGTGTGTGTGTGTGTGTGTGTGTGTGTGATCTATATGCTAAATTATTTTGGTTGAGAGATGATTTTGAGTGTTCAAAATGTTGTTTGGATCCTTGGTTGAGTTGCATGCTTGATTGCATTCATATCTATGTTTTTCCCTTCTTGAAAAACTGTTTTAAAGCAACCTCGATAGATCCTCGACACCTCTTGACACCTGGCTTATCTATCAAGCTCTTCAGTTGATTTTTATTGAAATCTTGACACCTCTCGATAGCTAGGTGGATCAATCGAGAAAGTTTTTGTCCCCTCAATAGATCCTTGACAGATCCTCGATCCATCGAGCTTCTTTTTGCCTTGGACACATTCTCGACAGATGCTTCTGTCGAACCCTTTAAAGCTCGACAGATCCTCAACACCTCTCGATCTGTCGAGATTTACTGATGGGCTATATAAGGGGTGCTCGTGATTCTGATCTCTCTTTCCTCAATCTCTCTCGATTGATCTCAACCATTTCACCTCCTAAACACCTTTCTCTTCCTCTAAACTTCTTTCTCAAGAGATTTTCGGCCCTAATCAAGTTACTCTTCACTTGGTAAGTGTCTAAATCCCTCATTTTCATGCATTTCATGTTTTTTAACCTAAGTTTTTGGGATTTTTCAAAAAATTTGAGTTTTTCAAAATCAAAGAGGTTTTTATGAAATTTTTGGGATGGGTTTTGAAGATTTGATCTTAAAAACTTCATGCATTGCATCTTATGAGCATTATAACAGTATTGTCATGCATTTAGATGTGTGCAACTGATTGTGTGCTGGTAGGTTTGGATTGGGCTGAGCCCATAATGCTTTTTATATTGCATGTCACATGTTCATGCATTCCCATGCATACGTTCTTTCCTTTCAATATATTCTTTGATATTTTGAATTGCTTTGGGACTTTCTGTATTCTCTCTCTCCCCCTCTCTCTGTTTACGTTAGTCTGCTTCTATGGCACCCAAACATAAATCTGCTCCATCCCGGAACCCTCTTCGTTCTGGGGCATCCTCTTCTACTGACACTACTCCTTTCTCTGTCTGGTTCCATGATGAGAAGGAGAAATCGGACTTCTTTGAGAACTTTTCTCGACAAGGCATTCATTCTGAATGCCAAGTCATCTTGTTGGACTTCTCCGACACCAACCTACCCATTGTCATCTATAGTAGGGGATGGGGCCCACTGTGTGATGCCCTGGTCACTTGTCCATCCGTGCTGGCCCAGGAGTTTTACTCCAACATGCATGGATTCGATTATTTTGTATCTCATTTCATTACTAGCGATCGAGGTACGCGCATAGTCGTCACACCGCAGATTGTTGCAGATGTGCTCCGTGTCCCTAGAGTTGAGTTTCTTGACTACCCTGGTTGTGATCGTCTTAAGACAGTGTCTAAAGACGAGCTCATTTCTACTTTCTATGAGCATCCATTCGATTGGGGTGAATGCCAGTTCACTTATTGTTCGGGCTTTGCAAAAGGCTCTCGGTTTTTTGAACATGGTCATGACTTTTGTTTTGCACCCTCTCTCTCACTATAACTCTATTACAGAGCCTTGTGCTTAATTTTTGCTTTCTCTTATTAAGGGTCTTACCATAGATTTTCTTCTCACTTCATTCTTTCTATCATAGATGCCTATAGAGATACGGCGACCTATGATAAGCTCATCTTCCCTTCAGCTATCATGAGGCTTTTAGCCATTTAGCCATTTAGCCATTTTAAGGTTTGTTTTCCCTCTTTCGATCCCTTTCCTGTCATGGGTGCTATAGATGCTAGTACCGTTAAACGCAGTGAGGCGCAGTTTCATTCGAGACAGTCTAGATCAACAGCCATTCCGACTCCTTCTACTCCATCCACATCCGCTCCCTCTTCTTTTATGAGCTGAGTGACACTTGAGGACATCATGGCGCAGCTTCAATGCATGGATACTTGCCTCGACACTCTCAGTGATGAGTTGTGTTAGGTGAACACCCGTGTTGGACATATTGCTTGACGCCAGGCTGAGATGGGCGGTTGCATCATGCCTTCAACTCCTGTGGCCTCTGTGGATGAGAGTGATGAATCCGTCAGTGCTGATGATGCTGATGATGATGATGCTACTACTTCCAATGATGATGATGATGATGGAGATGCTAGCTCACCTAGCAATGATGAGATGTCTATTTGACACTCTTATCCTTTGTCACTCGTGACAAAAAGGGGGAATAGTTTGGTTATGAGAGTAGTCATAGTTAGGGGGAGGGTTAGCATAGGAGATTTTTGACAAGGGGAGTGTTCTTATTGAGGGATGTAGTGAGGATTATTTGTATCTTTTTCTTTTCTCCATTTTAGATACATTATATCTTGTATATGGGTCTTGTGACCATTTTTGACATACATTGTATTTATGTTCTTTATAGAGTGATGTATGTTTTTTCTTTCACCTATCCTTACATGTGTTGTTTCTTTTCTCTCTTTATGCACATGTTTCTTAATTTTGTATGCAATTTATTATTTCTATTTCACACTAAGATGCCGTGATGAGTTTTGTTTAAAGTGTTTCAGAAATACAGGTTGTCAAAGTCTTCTTGCCATAAACTCTCTTCTTGCAAAGTTTTTCAAGATTTTGTGTTAGGATAGATTTTATTGTATTCAACAAGTGAATATGAGTTAAGTGATTTATGACTTCTCTCATATGTTCATTTGTTTGCTGTGGTTTTGTCACGGATTGCCAAAGGGGGAGATTGTTAGGACATATGTGATTCACTTGTTAGGAACATGTGTCACTATTTTATGTAATTGCCTAATCCTTTGACAAAACGTACTTTACTTGTAATTGGGTAAATTTAGGATGTGTTTAATACTTCGAGAAACCTTGTTTCAAGTTCAAGTATTAAAGCCATGCAAGTCTGTTCAAGATTCAAGTGTGAAAAGTGCTGTTCATTAAAGCTTGACAACTAGCATCTATCAAGCCTTGAAGAGCTGTTGAAGCTCATGGCTCGACAGCAGCTAAACAGATAGGTATTTGTCGAGGTTTATGAAAAACCGAGTTTCAGTTCTGTTTTGACTCCAATTCGTGAATGTATGTTTGAGACTTCTTTTCTCACAACCCTAAACATATAAAAGAATTATTTTAAGGGTCGTCGAAGGTGGAATAAGTTACACAAGTGTTGAGCAAATGTTTGTTTAAGCAAATTGTGACCGGAGACAGAATTTGCCCTAGTTCATCTTTCTTGTGAAGAAGCTGCTGTGTTTGTGCACCATAGGGTTTTGTAACCAAGAAGCTTCTCGATCTTCATCATGTGATGAACTGAAGAACTTTGCAGCCAACAACCTTCTCTAGTTGGTGATTGAAGTTACGTACTGGGATCCGTGCAATTGGTTAGTCACGTACTGGGAACCATGCATTACAAGGAGAGATTGTCACTACAGAACAAGTCCAATTGGGTATTGGGGTAAGGATTCAACTATAGGTTGGTATAAGGTACTGGGATTCCTTTACTTGTAACTGCTTTTTTTGATAATAGTAGATTCTCGAGAGTGGTGACCTTAAAATCACCTGGTGGGGTTTTTGCTATGTTGGTTTTCCCCATTCATAAAAAAATCACCGTGTTAATTTATTTTCCGCTGCATACTTAGTTTATTGGTAATTTGTTTGTGCTATCACGCGTTTGCATGTTAATTTGATTAATTAATAAACTTGGCTAATTAATCAATTAATTTATCACAGGGGGTTAATTCATTTTTGGCCTATCAATATTCAAAAGCTACTAACCTTTCCGTGTTCAAGGTGTTTTAAAAAATTTAATACAAATTTAATTATTTATTTATTTTAGTTATTTTTATGGATTTTTTTACTAAGTGGCTATCTTTTAAGATTACTAGCCAATGCTCTTCTATTTTTTTGATAAAGGTTAATAATTTGAAACCATTATAATTTGAAATTACTACATTTTCTAATCACAAAATACCTAGGGTGTGATGAAAAAAAATATTTTTTATCCATAAATGCATAACACTCATCACACCCGTAGGTATTTTTTTCATCACATCCCTAGGTATTTTGTGAAGGAAAAATTATTAACCTTTACCAAAGGAAAAATGAAGGACGATGTGATCTTTAACACTCGCGCAAATAGAGACAAACGGAGGATGAAAATCAAGGACAATGTGGTTTCCAATATCCATGAGATTAAAAAAATAAATGAATAAATAAAAAAAAAATAAAAAAAAAACCAAGGATGATGCAATTTTCAACATCCAAAACAATAAAGACAATCAAGAAATGAGAGTCAAGGACGATACGATAATAAAGCAGGTACAAATCATTACTATATCTACTTTGAAAAAAAAAACTTGATTACATAGTTTTTATATAAATTTTTTAAAAAAATTTTGGTAATTAAATAATAGTTCTTCAAGTCCCAAGCTAAAGAAGACCATTTCACATACATGGAGCTATGCAATATCATCACAAGGTCAGTTCAAATATTTCATTTCACAAGTTTATGCTTGATGTTTATTTTACTTATCATTATTATGTATGTTTTAAAGTCTCTTTTAATAACACAAACTAACACATTTTGTATCATAGGTTCATGGCAAATGCTACTGGAAAGCAATTAGAATGTGGAACAAATAACATTGCTCCACCAACTTCTCCACCATAGCCAGCATAATATTAATAAGTTCACATATTCCATGTTTCAGACATAGGGAATTATTTTACAGTTTTACCTGATGTAAATATTTCACTTTTCTACATTGATCTATCAACTTCTTCATAATAGCTTTTGTAAAGATCATCACATGTATTTTGTAAGTAGTTTTATTGTTACAATTTCATTATGCATTTTCAATATATGCATTATTTATAAGATTTATTCAGAGGATCTTTTTTTTCCTCCTCCTAAAGGTTAAGACTAAATCATGGCATCATCTTCCAATCAATAACACATTGATTACTGCATAAACAAAATTGGCAAAAATGAATAATAATTACGAAATATTGGCCTCCGAGCATGCACGTGAGCACG
Organism: Quercus tomentella; assembly: GCA_028535165.1. Taxonomy (NCBI): domain Eukaryota; kingdom Viridiplantae; phylum Streptophyta; class Magnoliopsida; order Fagales; family Fagaceae; genus Quercus; species Quercus tomentella. The sequence goes on from JAPQVY010000155.1 coordinate 41,027,952, forward strand.
TGCTTGGAGGCTCTTCTATTTTTTGGGTGAGAGTTAATTTAGAGCATTTATTATAATTTGAGATTACAACATTTTCCAATCACACACACACACACACACACACACACACAAAAACCTAGGGGTGTGATGAGTATTATGTGTGGTGAAATAATTTTTCATCACACTCCTGGGTTTTTTTTTTTTTTTTTTTTTTTTTTTTGGTAATTGGAAAATGTAGTAATCCCAAATTATACTAAATGCTCTAAATTAATCCTTATCCAAAAAATAGAAGAGCCTTTGAGCATGCGCGTGCTCAAAGGCTAGTTTCAATTTACATGTTTATCATTATCAATTTTATTATTTGCTAACATACTGCATATTCGAAACATTATTAATATTTTTCTTGTTTCACAACATAATATTTGGTACAATTAATTGGTAACAGGAAGGATGCCCTACTCCAACGTGAGGATTGAGTCCACTATGCTAATAATGGAGTGCATGTTGTTCCTACTGCTCATTAAGAGAAGTGGAAGGATGATCAATCAATATCAAACATGGAGGCCATTGATAACAAGGTATATTTCTTTTTAATGATATCTTTAATCAGCACTCCTTTCTATTATTTTATCAAAATTAATATTAAAAATGTCATGCTGCGTATGGGTTAGGCTCGAAAATTGCAAATTTATTCACCTGGTTGGGGATTCACTGTTCGAGCTAACAAGAAAGAGCTTTGGAAAGAAGTGAAATGAGTTTTAGAGCCACAAGAATTGGAAAGGTGTGTTACGCTATTTTTTTAAAATAGGAAAATAACTAATTGATAATCTTAATATACAAACAATTTTTTTTTCTTCATTTTGAAGTTCCAAGAACAAAGGCAAACAACAAATCAATGTCAAAAGCAATGAGGTTTCCAACATCCATAAGAATAAAGACAAAGGAAAAAAGAAGGACGATGTGATCTTTAACACTCATGCCAATGCAGACAAACGGAGAATGAAAATCAAGGACAATGTGGTTTCCAACATCCATGAGAAAAAAAAAAAAAAAAAAAAAAAGATATGAAGAAAAAAACCAAGGATAATGCAATTTCCAACATCCAAAACAGTAAAGACAAACAGAAAATGAGAGTCAAGGACGATGCGATAATAAAGAATGTACAAATCATCCACATCTACTCTTAAAATTAAAAAGAAAAAAATTAATTAATTACATAGTTTTTATATAAATTTTTTTAAAAATATTTGATAATTAAATGATAGTTCTTCAAGTCCCAAGCTGAAGTAGACCATTTCACATGCATGGAGCTATGCAATATAATCACAAGGTCAGTTCAAATATTTCATTTCACAAGTTTATGATTGATGTTTATTGTACTTATCATTATTATGTACATTTTACAGTCTCTTTTAATAACACAAACTAACACATTTTGTATCATAGGGTCATGGCAAATGCTGCTGGAAAGCAATTGGAATGTGGAACAAATAACATTGTTCCACCAACTTCTCCACCGTTGCCATCATAATATTAATAAGTTCACATATTCCATGTTTCAGATGTAGTGAATTATTTTACAGTTTTACTTGATGTACATATTTCACTTTTCTACATTGATCCATCAACTTCTTCATAATAGCTTTTGTAAAGGTCATTACATGTATTTTGTAAGTAGCTTTTTTGTTACAATTTCATTATGCATTTTCAATGTATGCACTACCTATAAGATTTATTTAGAGGATCTTTTTTTTCCTTCCCCTAAAGGTTAATACTAAATTATAGCATCATCTTCCAACAATATGAGCATTCACACCCGGCATGCCAAATGCCATATGTTGGTCTATTTTACTATTAAAGCACAAAAAAGGCCATTACCCAATATTGTAATTGTAAAAAATTTTACAATTGTGCTATAGTAGCATCTTATTTATATGATACTACTGTAGCGGAATGGTATTCTTAAAAACTATTTTTTAATTGTCTCTCTCATACTTTTTATTAAAATCTCCAACAAACTTTCTCTCTCCTCTCACTCTCATTATTTCTTTTTTTTTTCTCTCTCTTCCTTCTCTCTCTCATTCTGCTCTCTCCTCTCTTCAGACCTAAAACTCCATAGCCACCACACCATGGCCAGACCCACTGTCATCGGCCACGGCGAGCCACCACCCACTCATTATTTCTCTTCTCTCTCTCTCTCGTTGCAAATCAGTGTGGTGGTGTGGAGATCGGCGTTTGGGGTTTGGCGCGAAGATTGGCGTTTGGGTGTGGTGTGGAGATCGGCATTGAGGTGTGGCATGGAGATTGTCGTTGACTTCGGAAAGATGGGAAAAGTTCATTTTCTTCTGTATTTTGTGTCTTGCACCATGTTATAGTGATACTGTGTTGTTTGGTATTTCCTGGTGCGCGGATTGGGCTTGAAATTTCTTATATAAAAAGGGCAGGAGGTTGGTTTCAGACTAATTGGTGCTAGGTTTTGTGAGAAGGATGACGTTTCAATTGGGATTAATAGAATATGGTGCGAGTTGTTCATTTGTGGGTTTTGTTTGGTTCCTACTTTGGTGATATTGTTGGATTAGTGTGGGTCCGATTTTGCTGGATTTTTGTTGGTCATTTGTGGGTTTTGTTTTGGTGGTGGTGGGTGGTGGGTGATGGGTGATGGGCAATGAGGCAAGGGTGGTTTGTTTGAGTTTCGGTAGCCTTTTTTTGTTTGTTCATGGTGGAGGTGGTGGTAGCAGGTGGTTTCAGTGGAAGAGAGACAGAGGAAGAGAGATAAAAATTAGAGAGAGGAGAGAGATGGGAGAGAATAGATATGGTTTGGGATATATTATTTTAATGTGTTGTATGATAAAATAAAAGTTAGGATGTTGGGTGTGTTGTAAGATGGTATGATATAAATGATAAAGTAGTTTTTGAAATGGTAAAAAACAATTCTTTTAGAAATCAGATGTAAATGCTCTAACACGTTGATTACTACATAAACAAAATTGGCAAAAATGGATAATTATTACAGAATACTAGCTTTGTGCACACGCTCACGCTCGTGCTCAGATATTCTTCTATTTTTTTGGTAAGGGTTAATTTAGAATATTTATTATAATTTGAGATTACTACATTTTCCAATCATTTAAAAAAAAAAAAAAAAAAAAAAAAAAAAAAAAAAAAAAAACTAGTGGTGTGATGAAAAAAATATATCACCCATAAATGCAAAGCACTCATCACATCTTAAATTTTTTTTGTGATTTAAAAATGTTATAATTCCAAATTATAATAAATACTCTAAATTAGCTTTTATAAAAAAAATAAAAAATAAAAAATAAAATAGAAGAGCTCAGAAGAAGAGCCTCTTAGCGCAGTTCTATTTAAAGACTAAATCCCAACAATAGAAACGCGCCCGTCCTTTCTTTCTTTTTCTTTTTCTTTTTCTATTCTTTTTTTCTCTCTCTATGGCTGCTAAATCTTCCGAATCCAACACAATCTCAAACTATCCGGTAGACTTACTTTTTGATCTCGATGAAGCTCTCACTTTGACGACTGCGGATTCAGGCCTTCAGATAAAGAAGATTGCAGCACCGAAAGACATGCCAACTGCAACTGTCACTTCAACTATTCATCATCATCATCATGATCTTTGTACAGTTTGTATCGAAAGTTTGGGGTCAGGTGGTCAGGGTAGTGAACAACAAGAAGTCCCATGTGGTCACGTATACCATGCAACTTGTATCGCCTCCTGGCTCTCTTGTCATAACTCTTGCCCTCTCTGTCGCTGCAAAATCTCCACCCAGACCGACTAGCTAGTATTACTATTTACTGGAAAATTCACTTTTCTTCCGATAAAGCTTGCTGTTTCTGTTTTGAGGTTTCTATAGCTGTTAATTACTCTATATCATATATGCTCTTGTAATTAAGTTGTAAGATTGTCTCTCTCTTTTTCCTGATTGTTGTATTATTATTAGATTTATAAATTTTGGCTAAGGTTTTTTTTTTTTTGATGATGAGGACCTAACCTAAGTTTCAAAGTTTCCTAGTAAATATATATATATATATATATATATATATATATATATATTGCATTATTATTGTTGTTAATAGATGTATGAAAATATTGAAAGGGAAAAAAAATGGAAACGATATTTTTCGATTACCACATATGGATCGATCGATAAACCCAAGTACAAGTTTAGCCGAAACCTCGAGGTCCACGACTCTATATTATTTTATATTTTATATAAAATTATTCAATATTACAACATTTTTTTTTTTTAGTAATTATTCAGTACTATTTATTTTGAGTAATATTTCCTACCCTCAATCTTATCAAAAAAATTAATTAATGCGATCTATTATTATGTGAGAGAAAATTGTCATCTCTAATAACTCTCTAATCTATTGTCTAAACGGGGAAGGTCCAAGAATCTCTTAAATTGGTATAAACTGGATTATATATGGATGTGGCATTATTTACGACGACTCTGTAGTCTGTTCACATAATAAATGAATTATGTTTATGAAAAGTGGTAATCTAGCTTTAATTAGTTGAAGTTGAGAGAATACGCACAGCAAGTTGGCATGATAGCCGGCATTCCTCAACTCTTTAATTATATTCCCAATTGCAATTTGCAACGCTAGTGATTTTTTTAATAATGAGTTCAAACTTCAAAGCCAGAAAAAATAAAAAATAAAAAAAAGCCACTTTGACGTTTATTTTACATAAACATTAAATTGGGCGTTACCTCCAAAGTAGGATATTGAATGCTAGTCGCTAAATTAGCTAAACACCAACAAGCCTAGTAGTAGTAGTAGTATTATTGTAGTTGCTCTGCTTGCTTTCCTTATCATTATGGGGGCGAATGGCATGGTCCTCATGTATACGCAGATCAAAATCAAATTAATAACTACATCAGTTGTAAAGGGCAATGTGTATCATTCATCTTTTTTTTCTTTTTTTTTTGGAATTTGAAAAAAGGCAATATGCCAATATGTATGGATAAATTATTGATGAGCCTGTTTGCAGCGGGATACACACCAAAAAAAAAAGGGCATGGTCAGAATACTAAAATGTCAAAATTTAAGCTAGTTTGGAACGAGTTGTACAGAGTCAAAGGATCCAGCGATTTTGTTGTATTAATTGCAAGTCATACATAGAATTTCAACTTTGCCATGTCCATTCCATAGCCCAAACGTGGTTCGGCATAATTAACGCATTATATAGGACATTTATTTATTAATTGATCTTCATCATCTTGATTCTTGAGTCTTGACGGAACAAAATAGTGAAATTCCAAGCCATCAAGCTAAATTCCCATCACCGCAACCGCAACCTCTAGCTAATAGTAATACTAATACCTATATCATCTCTGCATATGACTGAAGTATGCAGCTGCAGGCATAGGATTTTATCAATACGCAAACTATTACTATTATTATTATTTTTAGTCCATATCGATTCGTCACGACTCACGACGACTTGGTAATCAATATCTCTATCCATCACTGTTTCATCCAAAATTTACGGGAAAAACCCAAACAAAAAAAAAAAAAAAAATGTTATGCCAACCCATCACCATCACTTGGTCAACTCAACATGAGTATCAAAGATAATATCTTTTAGCTACTTGCTGAGCATATTAGACAATCAATTCTTTCCTTCTTTCTTTTTTGAGGGAAGACAATCAATTCTTTGTTTCATGTGTTAATCACGTCCATATAATTTAATCTATAAATTAATTATAATAAGAGCAATAGTGACAACAAAAATGGAAAGGATTCTTGTCGACTTTGCAAACAATTGACCATATGATGTTCTTTTGTTGGGCCCTAAATATTTTATAAAGTAACTCTTCGATTGAACCCCAAAAAACCTAGTGGCGGGCCGTGGCTTTCCGTTTCAAACTTAAATAAATCACTAGGAAATTAAAAAGATGTTGTCCAAAACTTAAAAAAAAAAAATATATATATATATATATATATATTTTTTAGGATACAGAGTATTTTAACAAACACACACACAAGGGGAGAGGGGAGAGGGGAGAGGGGAGAAAGTTTTAAAGAAACTAATAGTGGTGTATATCCAAAAGGGTCTTACACCCCCTTAACTTGATAACGCATTCGCACGTGTAGTCTGATTATTAAGTTAAAGGTCCATGAATCCAAATTAAACCATTCTAAACAAATATTCAAGTCTCCCATTGTCTCACACACTTATAATTACATTCTCTCATCAAGTTTAAACACATTATTTAACCCAAAATCAGGGGCGTAGCCAGGAATAATTACTTGGGGGGACTGGGTTATAATAGAGACATACTAAATATAATTTTTAAGTCTATTGGATACAAAATTATCAACTTTCATATATCATCATATACTTGAATATTAATAAACATGAAAAACTGTCTAGTTCAATGTAGACATACAAAAAAGAACATTCACATCAAATCATGTCTGACGACGATTTTTCATGGAATAAAATTCATCCATTATCATCTCTACAGTGAAATTCCCTACAATTTCCTTCTCTATATAAACTATCATATTATCTGCCAAAAGCTCATCCTCCATTCTATTGCGAAGTCTTGTTTTTAACAACTTCATAGCTGAGAAAGCTCGTTCTGTAGTTGCTGTAGAAACTGGAAGGGTCAACACAAGACGAATAAGTCTATCAATAAAAAAATAGATTTTAGATTTTCCTAAAATTTTTAATCCCCTACATAGCTCGGAAATTGTACTCATATTCTGAAAATCTGGATTTTATCACATCAAGCTCATAATGTTGCAATTGAGACTCCAAAAGTTCTTGTTCTTGTTCAATGAAATCTTGAGGATAATATTTCTTAATCAAATTGCATATATCAACAATTTTGAATAATCTAAAAGTATCCTTGGGATTCAAAGCTGAACTAAGATTGACAAGTTCCGTTGTTAGCTCACAAAATCTACTTTTCAATTCTTGCAATTGAAAGTCTATTGCAACTGTAAATATGCCAATTCTAAAATGATGTTCCATTGTTAAATCTTCATCTTGACGACGATATCTACCTCGAGCTTTAGTGTAACGAGCATTCATATCAGGAATATCAATTTCATGTTGCTAACAAAATGATATAACTCTAGCAAGTAAAGGCTCCCATCCATCATCTCTCAACTTTTGAATAAGTGATTTTGTAGTTGAAACTAAATTTATGGCATTTAAAAGGTCTTGAGAATGTTGTTGCAAAGCTTGACAAAGCATATTAGTAATTCCCATCATCTCTTTCATCAAATGCAAGATTAAAATAAATTCAAATGATGTTAATACCTGATAAGCTCCCTCAGCATCACCGCATTGTTTATAGTTAGCCCCTTCCTCAGAGATAGTGTTGATAACTTTGCAAGTAGCATCAATCATTTTAATCAAACTACAAATAGATTGAAAATGAGATCCCCACCTAGTATCTCCAGCTTGTTGCAAAGTACCAATCTGGTTTGCACCTCTTCCAGTCTCAATTTCATTAGAAGCAATCATATTCTCAACTTGTTCTGCTTGAGCATGTTACAATTCATCATTACGCTTACTAGAACCAACAACAATATTGATAATATTAACCAAATGATCAAAGAACTGATGAACATCTTTTACTTCTCTAGATGCTGTAACTAGAGCTAATTGCAACCTATGAGCCATGCAATGTACATAATAAGCATATGGGCAATCTTTAAGAAAAATAGCTTGTAATTCATTCCATTCACCACGCATGTTACTAGCCCCATCATATCCTTGACCTCAAATATTTTCAATGTGGAGGTTGTAATGAGAAAGGACAGCACATATCTCATTCTTTAAAGTTAATGCAGTAGTGTCTCTAACATGCACAACATGAAAGAAACGCTCCCTAATGAAACCTTTTTTATCAACAAACCTCAAAATGATGGCCATTTGCTCTCTCTTCGACTCATCTCGAGCCTCATCAACTAGAATGCAAAATTTTGCATCTCCAATTTCTTCACGAATAGCATTTTGCACTTTACTAGCTAGAATATGCAAAATCTCCTTTTGAATTGTGGGTGACGTATATTTGGCATTACGTGGAGCATTTTCCAAGACAACTCTAGCTACATTTTCATTGAAAGTTGATGTGTGTTTTATCAATTCAATAAAGTTACCTCAATTTTTTGAATCAAGGCTTTCATCATGACCTCTAAAAGCACAAGCTTGGAATGCTAGCCATCGAGCACACTCTATTGAGGTCTTGAGCCGCAATCGATTATTCTCCATTTCTTTTGATGTTTGTTTCTCAACTAGTTTGTCAATATGTCCTGAATAATTCAATAGATCCTCACAACATTTCTCAGCAATTTTATGTGGTGTATTAGGTTCTTTCCCCTCATGACCAATTAAAGTACAATTCATCCCATCCTTCACCTTTTTCCAATTATTAAAACCTTTTTCAGTGAATGCATCTGATCCAGGACGACCTGTTGGTTTCTTACGAAAAAGGTAGCAAGGTAGACAATAGATTGAATCTGTTGAAGGTGAGTATTCCAACCAATTTGAATGTGAATCAAACCACGAAGATTGAAAACTACGGTGATGATTTTTCGGTCCTTTGTATGGATACTTTATGTCTCTAGGTTGATATAGACCGGCTATAAGATAAGCACGTCGAATTTCATCTTGTTCATTGACAGGGAATTCATATATTTGTTTACGTGATCCTGGATCATGGTCTATCCCTTTAGATTCAATTCTCGAACATTTGGAGGGACGCTCGTTAGGCATTGAAGTATCAACATTTGTTTCTATAGAAGTCATAAGTTCTAAATGACTAATATCTTTTTTCTTAAAGAATGCATCAATTGTTTATCGTTTGCTCATTGTTTGACACCTAATTTCAATCCCAAAAAAAAAAAAAAAAAAAAAAAATCAATTCAACTAAATAAACAAATACACTTGTAGTTAAGTAATGACTAATGACCTTTTAGGATAAAAAAACTAAATAAACAAATCACTCAAAAGCATAAACAAACAACATAAACCAAATACCTAGACTCTAACTCATGGCCCACTACTCCAATTTCCTTCCATAGATCTTCTTTTTTATTTTTTTTTATTTTTTAATTTACATACACAAGGGAAGGAAATTGTGTATGTAAATTAAAAAATAAAAAGCCGGCAAGCCCCACCCGGCCCCCACTCAAGGGACAAGACAATTAGACAAACAACACAAAAGCCAAAAGGGAAAAGGCTGGCCACTGGTCTTAGTGGTATGAGTCTCAGAGTCAATGCAAATAATAAAGAATACAATAACAAGTAACAACAAACACAAAAATACAAAAGACAAAAGACAAAGTAATAAGTATAAATTGCCAGCAAAGGGAAATCACATACTGACATACACATATTTCATATTTGATATTTTCATATTTCTATTCAAGTATCATTGTATCAGTATTTAGTTCAGCTTCAGCACTTCAGTAGTAGAGAAAAAGGGAGAGAAGTCAAGTAAAGAATGAATGAGATACCTTGAAGAGGCAGCAGCATCACGGTGAGCTGGTGGAGGCAATGCGGTCATGGTGAGCTGGCAGGGTTTCTGAGGCTGTGAGGCAGTCAGGCTGACTCAGGTAGAGGCGTGAACTAAGAAGCAAGAAGGTAAAAAACTAAGGGTAAGGTCGTAAGGGCGTAAGGCAAAGCAGAGGCGTGAGGTGAGGCGTGATAAGCGTGAATGAAGATTGTTCATTTGTTCTCTCTTTTAGATTGTTCAAACGGTGAGGATTTCTTTTTTTTTCAGACGGTGAGGATTGAATGCCTTTTGTTTGTGTTTAATTAGGTATTTTAGATTTTGGTTCGGGCTGGGCTGGAAGTGTTATGGTTTAGAAAAGAATAACTTGTTTCAGTTGTTTGCTTAGGGAATTGGGGCTGGCTGGATGTGGGCCAAGTTTTTTGGTGGGGCTTGAAGTTATATTGGACTATAAGTCTAGAACTCTAGAAAAAATTTTGAGAAAAATATGGCGGGGCCGGATCTTAAATTTTGGGGGGGGCCAATGTAATTTTTTGACATAGTTTAGTGGAAATTTGAAAATTTTTGGGGGGGCAAGGAGCCAAGTGGCTCCGCCCTTGCCCAAAATACCAGCATGAACGGAACCGCCCTTGGACTTGGCGGGAAATGGCCCCCTAGATTTTAAAAATATATATATTATTGTATATATGTACTAAATTTAGCAATTTTGTTCTATAAAATTACATTTTATTTCCCTTTAACAATATCATTGATCCTTTAAGAGTAATCTTATTCTCACAAACTTTTTTATAACAATTTTACAAACTGTTTTGGTAGCAAATTCTTATTGGTTCACATATTGGAACACCACTCACATCATTTTTTTACTTACCAGCAACCATTTATCACATCAGTAATTTATAAAAAACTTGTAGCTCTAACATTTTCCTCAATTTAGTGACCATAAAAAAATTTATAGATCTAAAATCTAAAACAAAGCCCAAAAAAAAACCGCACCCCCCATACAAGCCCCCCCCCCCCAAAAAAAAAAAAAAAAAAAAAAAAAGCTTAACAACAAAAATTACCAATAAAACTAAAAACAAAATTAAGCTCAATTAACTAATTTTATCCAAAATAAATAACTTTGCCCTTTAAAAAAATTCTAAACAAAAATAATTTTGTACTTACCCACACCAAAAAAAAAAAAAAAAAAAAATTCTCAGCAGTAAGTAGCAAAATCAGGGGTTAAAACCGCCGCACACAACCAACAATAAAACTGCACCCCCTAACTCTGAGTTCTAGCTCCATCCTTGAGTACCAATAAATAAGGGCCTAACTCTTGTAGTAGTAAAGTAGGGCTTTAAGCAATGGGAAAACGTCTCCTATTGTCTACTGGGTATATGTTTCATATGTCAAACATAGGGAGATCATGGTTATTTTATGACGAAATTACAATTTACATCTATTCTTTAGTCCATCTACAACTGTTATGTAATAATAAGCTTAATTAAGGTGACATTTTGTATGGGGTAATCTTTAAAATTTCTAGGAATGTTGAAATATTTCCATGTTCAGTTGTAAATCATATAAGGGAATTAGATACTTAAGAGTTTTGTAGGAATGTGAATTCTCTTTGAAAAATGTTAGTATTCACATTCTCATACATGGAAATGTTAGGATTAGTGCCCTTAAATCCTATTGTATGATGCTATGTATGACTTAATGCTGTGATTAATAAAGTTGTTTTATTATTATCTAAAATAATGGTAACATGAATATTTGGACATTATCATATAGTCCATGAGATGCATAGTATGTGATTCAGTCACAGAAGATATTAATCACAAGTTCTTTGTAAACTCATAATTTATTTCGTAGTCGGTGATGAAATTGGGCATTTCATCTGCGAAAACTATAACATATCAACTAAGATGATTTGTCTTGATCATGGAAGTGGAGAATTCTAGTTGATATGTTGATATGTTTTAAGAGTTAAAACATATTGAACTGGACCGCTGTGAGATTTATTATTCTACTAACGACTGTCAAATGAATAATAAATCTCATGACTTCTATTTACATCAACTCTTAATCCTAAGAGAATAATGAACATAATCATGAAGTGTAGGTTGCTTTGATATATCAGGAGTGAGATCTAAAGTCATAATCAAAACTTCAGTATATTGGGCAGCCACATTTAGTGTTGATGGAACATATATGTTAGGCCTAACTATTTTAGTAAGAAGTTACTAAAGTATATATTTATGAAATTAAATTTCATAAATATATGATGAATAACTTAAAGGATTAAATCGGGTACTCAAGGATTAAGATGTAGTAATCTTCAAAGTGGTAGTCTACATTCATGACTTTGTATTATTATGAATATTTTATGAAAGGCTTGCGTGTACAATAAAGTCTTGGGATATAATTTATTAATAAGGCCTAGTGTGCAATTATATTTATAGAGTGGTATTAAATATAATTAATGGTAACTTTGGACTTGTCAAGAGTTGACAGAAAAGCCAAAGGCCCATTGGAGCTAGTGTCTTATTTGTTCCCTTTTGGTCCCACTCCAAGCCACATACTAAAGCCCAATTGGAATGGCTCAAAAGACTAGCCCAATTAGATATTCAGTTATACAGAGAGAAACATACAGAATTTCGTAAGAGAATGAAATGGTTTGTAAGTGAGTGTTGGACACTCTCTTATTCTCCCTTAAACACATACATATAAACTAATTGAGAAACCACACTTCTTGATTACAAGTGGAATTGGAGTGAAGATTAAAAGCGTTCCCAAGTACTTCTAATCTTTGGTTTTGAATTTTACCGCACCAAGGTACACTCTCTTGTTCTTATATTTTGAAATTTACATAGTACATGTTATCAATTGCAAATGAAGTAGATCTGTTAATTTTTCCGTTGTGCATGTTTTGTATGCGATACAAACTGTGTTTTTCCAACAATTGGTATCAGAGCGGTCTTCAATTTCAAATCTGTATAACATGTTTTGTGAGTTTTGGAATTAGAGATAATAGTTTCATGATGTTAGAAGATTATGCAATTAATTTTCTGCATGGTTGTTGAAATTATTGTTTGATGAAAACTAATATTGATGTTATGATGTTGTTTAAGTTTGACATTAAGTATGTTAAATTGAACTTTAAGGCTATAGCATCAATGGAATTCAGTTTTGATATCAATCTCTGTCTATTATGTTCATATGATGGTTGTTTGTTCATGAAAAACCGTTGAAAACTGCTTCATAAAAATTTTGGAAAATTCGAGTTTCACGAGTTTCGATCAATCGAAAATTGCTTTCGATCGATTGAGTGAAACAGTGACCAATTTGTTTGATTCAATTGATATTCGATTGCTAGTCAATCAATCAAATGTTCTTTTTCGATCAATTGAGCAACGATCGAGTACCAATCGAGCCAGGCAGATTGTTAAGTATGATTTTTTTAATTTTTTTGACTGATCGAGATACACATTTGATTGATCGAAAACTGTGAATTTTGAATTTTTCTAAGTGTTTTCACATGGATAAAGTGCAAGGTTATGTGTGATGAGATTACACATGATTTCTAATTAAAATCCTTTAATTTAAAACATCTAGTGGGAGAGAGATACAAGGGTTGGATCTCACAGCCGCCATTGTCGGTTCATAGCAATATGAAATATATACTTTGTCTTTGCTTCGAGCTTAACATTCCATGCGGAGAGTATTTATTTCATGGTGCTACAGATTGAATTTCCTAGTTTATAGTGGTTTGATCAAACATCTTGTCTTAGCCTTGAGCTTTGCATTCCATGCAGAGGGTGTTTTGAATCATGGTACTACAAGATAAACCTGTTAATGGTAGATGAAATGTGGCTACACATGATTCTAGACAATGGTATACACTAGACTAAATATTATAGCATCCTCTATGCTGAGTTCTTACTATTATTATTTAGAGGCTAAATGTATAACGGCATATTATTAGTGTTTGATAAGAGTTATCATGATAGCACTAATAATGAAAATAGTTCTCAATCAATCATAGTATTTAATGTTCACTCTATGCTGAGGGATATTAAATATGGGATTGGGTTGTTGTTGCATATTTTATATTATGGTTTTATTAAGGTTCCATACTATATGTTTATATGCTAAATTGATAATGTATAGTTTCCTTATTATATTCATGTTTATTGTTTTTAGATTTAATCATGGCATCATTTAGCCCACTTGTTGCTATTCTTAATCAAAACAAACTGATTGGATCCAACTATGTTGACTGGAAAAGAAATTTGGACATTGTTCTTACTGCTAAAGAGCACAAATATGTGCTTACTCAACCATGTCCTAACTTTCCATCATTAGATGCTCCTCTTGAGGAAAAACAGCGATATGATCGTTGGCAGAAATCTAATGAGATAGCCAAGTGCTATATCCTAGCATCTATCTCAAATGTTCTACAACATCAAATGCAGGATGTAGGACTAGCTTCGAACATAATGCTAAGTCTGAAGGAGATGTTTGGTGAGCAAGGCCATTCTGCAAGGCAAGAAACCATGAGGCAAATTTATAATACCAAAATGGCTGAAGGAACTTTAGTGAGGGAGCATTGTCTTAAGATGATCTCTAATTTGAATACACTGGAAGTTTTAGGTGCCGATATTGATAGAGAATCTCAAGTGGATATGATACTCCAGTCACTACCAAAATCATTCAAGGAATTCATCTTAATTATAATATGAACAAAAGATTTATTCATTGTTTGAATTAATGAATGAATTGGTAGCGGCGGAAGGCATTATTGGTACATCCAGTGTTGATGCCAATATGGCTGAAGCTTCTACTTCTCAACCTAAGTCGAAAGGCAACAGTAAGAAGAAGAAGAATAAGGACTTCACCAAGCAAGATGGTAAACAAATTGCCTTACCTTATGAGTTGCCAACAAGGGAAAGAAAAAGGACTACGCCAAAGGAAAGTGTTTCCATTGTGGTGAGAAAGGTCATTGGAAGAGGAATTGTCCAAAATTCAGAGCTGCCAATACTAAGGGTATGAAAAGTTCATTCATTCTTGAAATATGTATAGTACAAAATCCCACGGATTCCTGATGTGTAGATTCAGGTTGTACTAATCATATCTGCAATTCTTTGTAGGGGTTCCAGGAGACCAGAAAGCTGTGTAAAGGGGAATTGTTTCTTACCTTGGCTGATGGGAGCAGAATTCCAGTTGTAGCTATTGGAGTGTTTAATTTATGCTTTGATTCTAGGGTTTTAATATTGGAAGACTGTCTATATGTACCTAATGTTCGTAGGAATTTAATTTCTGCAACTTATTTTGATAAATATGGATATTGTGTTATCTTGAAAGACAATGTTGTAATAAAGAAGGATAAAGTGTTAATCTGTTCTGGCAATATTGTAGATGGTCTTTATATTTTAACTCCTGATAAGCATGAATTATATAATTCTAAATTAGATAATAATTCACATGTGAAATCATTAAAGAGAAATTTTCCTTCAGATAGTGATGCATATCTTTGGCATTTATGTTTAGGTCATATTAATTCAAACAAAATTCAAAGACTGATCAAAGATGGACTCATACAGCCATTGGACTTTGATGGATTTCCAGTTTGTGAATCTTGTTTGGAGGGTAAAATGACCAAAAGACCTTTTAATGCAAAAGGTAGAAGAGCGCAAGATTTGCTAGAATTAGTACATTCAGATGTATGTGGTCCTATGTCAACCCAAGTAAGAGGTGGCTATGAGTATTTCATTACTTTCACTGATGATTACTCTAGATTTGGTTATGTGTACCTAATGAAACGGAAGTCTAAAGCCTTTGAAAAGTTCAAAGAGTTTAAGGCTAAAGTTGAAAATCAATTAGGTAAACGCATAAAGGCCATTCGATCTGATTGAGGTGGCGATACCTTCTTGGGGATTTCAAGGATTACTTAACTGAAAATGGGATTATATCCCAGTTGACTGCACCAGGAACTCCACAACAAAATGGTGTAGCAGAAAGAAGAAATAGGACTCTTTTAGATATGGTTAGATCCATGATGAGTTATTCGACTCTACCAAATTCTTTTTGAGGATAAGCCTTAAATACTGCATTGTATCTTCTGAATTTAGTACCTTCGAAGTTTGTTCCTAAAACACCTATAGAGTTATGGATTAGGCGCAAGCCTAGTATGAGACATCTCTGTATTTGCGGTTGTCCAGCACACGTGTTAAAAGGAAAGTCTGACAAGTTACTATCTAAAACAGAAGTGGTTTTCTTTATAGGGTATCCAAAAGGAACTGTTGGAGGTTTATTCTATAGTCATAAAGATAATAAAGTGTTTGTTAGTACAAATGCCAAATTTTTGGAAAATGACTATATGAATAATTATAATCCTAAAAGTAGTGTTGTTTTGGCTGAAATGAATGAACCTGTAATTTAACAATCAATGGATGAAACTAGGGATGATGTGGTTGTATCGGATACACCACGAGATATTACTCATGAGATGACTAGTACATAGGAGCTTCGTCGTAGTGGGAGGATTGTTAGGCCACCTATAAGATTTATAGGTCTGGGAGAAACTTATGAAGTTATCTCAAAAGAGGCTGAAACTGATCCTTACACTTATGAAAAGGCAATGAATGATATAGATGCACATCATTGGGTCAAAGTTATGAAATCTGAATTAGATTCAATGTATTCCAATCAAGTTCAGGATCTTGTAAAGGCGCCTAACAGCATTAAACCTATTGGCTGCAAATGGGTTTACAAGAGGAAGAGAGGGATAGATGGGAAGGTTGAAATCTTTAAAGCAAGGCTAGTGGTGAAAGGGTACACACAAAAAGAAGGTATTGATTATGAAGAAACCTTTTCACCAGTAGCAATACTTAAATCTATTAGAATTCTCTTATCTATTGCTGCTCATTATGATTATAAGATTTGGCAAATGGATGTCAAGACTGCATTTCTAAATGGCAATCTTGAAGAAGAAATCTATATGATGCAACCAGAAGGTTTCATAGCAAAGAACCAAGAGCATATTGTATGCAAGTTGAAAATGTCTATTTATGGACTTAAGCAAGCATCTAGGTCATGGAACATCATATTTGATCAAGCAAGCAAGTCATTTGGTTTTGAACAAAATCTTGATGAACCATATGTGTACAAAAAACATCGACATAAAGTAGTAATGTTCCTAGTGCTTTATGTTAATGATATTCTACTCATTGGAAATGATGTAGGGGTAATGTCATCAGTAAAGGTTTGGTTGTCAAGCCAATTTGATATGAAGGACTTGGGTGAAGCTAACTTTATTCTAAGGATCAAGCTTTGGCGGGATCGCAAGAATAAGATGTTAAGCTTGTCACAAGCTGGGTATATAGATAAGGTTCTAGAACGGTTTAGCATGAAAAATTCCAAGAAAAGATTACTTCCTTTCAAACATGGAGTTCCTCTGTCTAATGACCAAAGGCTTAAGACTCTTGAGGAAGAAAATATGATGAGACAAGTTCCTTATGCTTCTGTAGTGGGAAGTTTCACGTATGCCATGCTTTGTATTAGACCAGATATCTGCTATTTAGTTAACATGGTTAGCCCATATCAATCAAATCCAGGACCAAAACATTGGCAAGCTGTAAAGCATATTCTCAAGTATCCACGGAAAACGAAAGATTATATGCTTGTTTATCGGTGTGAGGATTTGATTCCCATTGGTTATACAGATTCAGATTTTCAATCAGATCTTGATTTCAGAAAGTCCACTTCAGGTTGTGTATTCACCTTGGGAGGTGGAGCCATAAGTTGGAGGAGTGTTAAGCAATCTTGTATTGCTAATTCCACCATGGAAGCTGAATATGTTGCTGCTCATGAAGCAGCAAAGGAAGCTGTTTGGCTCGTGATCTTGTGTTGTGAGAATGGAGTAAGTTCCTATCACATTGTTTTGCGACAATAGTGGAGCGGTTGCACAATCCAAAGATCTAAGGAATCACAAGAAAGGAAAGCACATTGAAAGAAAGTACCACATCATTCGAGACATTGTTGCTCGAGGAGATGTAGTAGTAGCAAAAATTGATAGTGCAAATAATCTAGTAAATCCCTTTACCAAAGCCTTGCCCCAAAGGATCTTTGACTCACATTTGGAGGGTATGGGAGTTAGATTAGTGCACAATAGTCTTTAGGGAAAGTAGGATTTTGTTAGGATTAGTGCCCTTAAATTCTATTGTATGATGCTATGTATGACATTATGTAATACATTATGTGTGACTTAATGTTGTGATTAATAAAGTTTTTTTTATTATTATCTAAAATAATGGTAACATGAATATTTGGACATTATCATATAGTCCATGAGATGCATAGTATGTGATTTATGTGATTTAGTCACAGAAGATATAAATCACAAGTTCTTTGTAAACTCAAAATTTTAGTTCGTAGTCGGTGATGAAATTGGGGATTTCATCTGTGAAGACTATAACATATCAACTAAGATGACTTGTCTTAATCATGGAAGTGGAGACTTCTAGTTGATATGTTTTAAGAGTTAAGACATATTGAACTAGACCGCTGTGAGATTTATTATTCTCCTAACGACCGTCAAATGAATAATAAATCTCACGACTTCTATTTACATCAACTCATAATCCTGAGAGAATAATGAACCTAATCATGAAGTGTAAGTTGCTTTGATATATCAGGAGTGAGATCTAAAATCACAATCAAAATCTCAGTATGTTGGGCAGCCACATTTAGTGTTGATGGAACATATATTCTCAAGATGAAATTCATAATCTCTTAACGAATATATAAAATATTCTCTTAAAATAAGTTTAATGGGTTTGGTTATTCAGGATGTTAGGCCTAACTACTTTAATAAGAAGTTACTAAAGTATATATTTATGAAATTGGATTTCATAAATATATGATGAATAACTTAAAGGATTAAATCGGGTACTCAATTATTAAGTTGCAGTAATCTTCAAAGTGGCAGTCTACATTCATGACTTTGTATTACTACTAATATTTTATGAAGGGGTTGCATGTACAATAAAGTCTTGGGATATAATTTATTAATAAGGCCTAGAGTGCAATTATATTTATATAGTGGTATTAAATATAATTAATGGTAACTTTGGACTTGTCAAGAGTTGACAGAAAAGCCCAAGGCCCATTGGAGCTAGTGTCTTATTTTTTTCCCTTTTGGTCCCACTCCAAGCCACATACTAAAACCCAATTGGAATGGCCCAAAAGGCTAGCCCAATTAGATAATTAGTTATAAGGAGAGAAACATACAGAATTTTGTAAGGGGATAAAATGGTTTGTATGTAAGTGTTGGACACTCTCTTATTCTCCCTTGAACACATACATATAAACTGATTGAGAGACCACAATTCTTGGGAACAAATGGAATTGGAGTGAAGATTAAAAGTATTCCCAAGTACTTCTAATCTTTGGTTTTGAATTTCACTGCACCAAGGTACACTCTCTTATTCTTATATTCTGAAATTTACATAGTACATGTTATCAATTGCGAATGAAGTAGATCCATTCATTTTTCCACTGCGCATGTTTTGTATGCACAAACTATGTTTTTCCAACAGGAAAAGTTACAATTTTTTTTTTAATTTTTATAAACCGGAAATTTTACTCATTCATCTCAACCCTTTAACCAATAAAATAAAATATAAATATAAATTATAAATTATAAATTGACGATTCAAATAATTATTTTTGTATTATACATGCTATTTAGAAAATGTTGTACTATAATTTTATTGAATTTTTCACGATTCATAGTTTATATCTTTGTTTTTAATTTATTTGGAGGAAAAAAACGGATAAAAAACTAAGGATATTTTGGGAAAAATAAATAATTCTTATAAATAAATCCAATATAGGCATCTCATATTTTCAAGATTCTTGTTAGATTCCTAATCAAACCCAACATAGGAATATTTACATTTCAAAGCATCTAGATTGCCAGAGTAATATAGATTCTCCCAACCAAACACTAACTCAGGATTGGTATTTAGGAATTAGGATTAGTATTTTGGTGCTATTATCTTAGGATTAGGGTTGACTTGATAAGATTTGAAATCTAAAATGACAATTTTAAGTGATTTTTTTTTTTTTTTTGTAATTTGATAATTGGGGAATGAGAAATTTAAACCTTGGACATTTCCGTTTGAAACATTGGAAAGTGTTAGTTGAGCGCTTATGACCATTTTAAATAAATTATTCTATCATATATATCAATTAAATGATATTTGACATTTCCACATGGATGTTCTATAAAATTGTCACAACAAATAGATATTTGACAACAAAGCACCACAAGTTGAGAACTTATGGTCTCAGCCCTCTCGGACCTCAATTTCCAAACTGGAGTTTATGGTTTCTAACCTAGAAAAATGTGTTGGAGTCAAAAAGTTTTGAATGCTAAATAGTTATATCCACCGTTGGATTTAGTCCTAAAGATGAATGTTGCTATTTCTCAAACCAAATCTACTACCTCAGTGGGTATTGGCAAGGACAGAGCTGTTCATTGACTAGGGGGCAGTTCCCTCCCCCCACCCCAATTTTTTTTTTTTAATCATAATAGTATATATATTCTGAATTCTTTTAACATTTAGGTCCAAAAAAATTACTCTTGGCCCCCTCTCCCCAAACATTTACAAATTGGCCCTTAGAACCCAACCAAAAAAAAAAAGGCCATCACTTTATTGTAAAATTTTAAATTGGTGAAAAATACTATATCTAAGTTTTTTTTTTTTTTTTGGAAAGCAAAGCAAATATTCATTCATTCATGTTTAAACAATCTTGATACAAGGCTTCTATAACTAGGGGAGGAGAATCCTCCATCCAATACAATTCATTATCAATATTTCTAGCGTATTGGGCCAAAATATGGGCAACCTTGTTTTCCCGTCTTCTAATACAACTTATATTAGCAAAATGCAAACCACGAATACTGCATTTGATGTCCTCATACACATGTCCCAGCAACAAAAGATTGCCTGAAGTGCTTGCCACTGCTTTCATGATAGCAACATTGTCACCCTCTATTATCATCTCAGTAAAACCTGACTCCACACCGAATTCAGAGCTTTTCGGCAAGCCAACGCCTCTACTTCTTCGCTGCA
This sequence comes from Quercus tomentella, assembly GCA_028535165.1. Lineage (NCBI taxonomy): Eukaryota > Viridiplantae > Streptophyta > Magnoliopsida > Fagales > Fagaceae > Quercus > Quercus tomentella. The sequence goes on from JAPQVY010000155.1 coordinate 41,048,554, forward strand.
ACTGACTGAGGACCCTTTAACGGACATTACTGCCATTACTTCACCTGCAAAATTTTGGATTATTGCTCCGAATCCCGATCTCTGAATTCCATCAAATACCGCGACATTGAAATTAAGCTTGTACAACGATGAAGGGGGTGGTTTCCAACTCTGTCCAGACTGTGACGTTGTATGTGGAATATTCATCTGAGTTTGAACATTTCTATACTCATCTAAATAATCCAATGCTCTCTGATTTAGCCACTTTAGGTCCCTCATCTGTCCTCCATGTATAATTGCATTTCTCTGATTCCAAATAAACCAGGCTTGAATAAGGAACACCTCCATCTCAGCTGCTGAAAACCTGTCCAAAACATACTCAAACAAAGCCACAATGTCAGGGAAATCAGTGGTACACTTCTGTTGGAAAATCTGGTTTTGTATCTCATACAAAACACACAGCAGAAGCAACAAACATGGATCTATTTCATTCATGATTGATAACATGCACTATGTAAATTTCAAAATTTAAAATCAAGATAGTGTACCTTAGTGCGGTGAAATTCAAAACAAAAAATTAGAAGTACTTGGAAACACTTTTAATCTTCACTCCAATTCCACTTTATGCCCAAGAAGTATGGTCTCTCAATCAGTTTCCAAGGGAGAATAATCGAGTGGCTTCACTCACACATACACACCATTTCACAATGATGTCTCTTTTAAAATAAAATTTTGTATGTTTCTCCCTTTATAACTAACTGATTATCTAATTAGGTTGGCCTATTAGGCCTTTCCAATTGGGATTTAGTGTGTGGTTTGGAATGGGACCAAAAGGGACCAATAAGACACTAGCTCCAATGGGCCTTGGGCTTCTCTGTCAACTCTTGACAAGTCCAAAGTTACCATTAATTATATTTAATACCACTATATAAATATAATTGCACTCTAGGCCTTATTAACAAATTATATCCCAAGACTTTATTATACATGCAACCCCTTCATAAAATATTCGTAGTAATACAAAGTCATGAATGTAGACTGCCACTTTGAAGAATACTACATTCTAATCCTTGAGTACCCGGTTTAATCCTTTAAGTTATTCATCATATATTTATGAAATCCAATTTCATAAATATATATTTCAGTAATTTCTTACTAAAGTGGTTAGGCCTAACTCTCTGAATAACTGAACCCATTAAACTTATCTCAAGGGAATATTTTATATCTCCATTAAGAGACTATAAATTCCATCTTGAGAATATATGTTCCATCAACACTAAATGTGGCTGCCGAACATACTGAAGTTTTAACCGTTACTTTAGATCTCACTCCTGATATATCAAAGCAACCTACACCTCATGATCAGGTCCATTATTCTCTCAGGATTAAGAGTTCATGCAAATAAAAATCGTGAGATTTATTATTCATTTGACAGTCGTTAGGAGAATAATAAATTTCACAGCGGTCCAGTTCAATATGTCGTAACTCTTAAAATATATCAACATATCAACTAGAAGTCTCCACTTCCATGATCAAGACAAATCATCTTAGTTGATATGTTATAGTCTTCGTAGATGAAATGTCCAATTTCATCACGGACTACGAACCAAAATTCGAGTTTACAAAGAACTTGTGATCTATATCTTTTGTGACTAAATCACATACTATGCATCCTATGGACTATATGATAATGTCCGAATATTCATGTTACCATTATTTTAGATAATAATAAAGAAACTTTATTAATCACAACATTAAGTCATACATAATGTCAAACATAATAACATACATAATATCATACAATACATCTTACAATAGGATTTAAGGGCACTAATCCTAACAATTTCTACAACCTGATAGCACTGCCAGCCCACACATCTTGCGCAACCCCACACTCCCAAATTGCATGTATTGCAGATTCAGGCACCCCTATGCAGCACTGGCATCCCTTCTCAGTTATTATTTTCCATCGAACAAGATTCACTTGAGTTGGTAGAATATCTTGGCAAGCTCTCCACCCGAATATTTTACTTTTACTTGGCACATGTAGCTGCCAAAGTTTCTTCCATATTTGCCGACCACTAACACTGTCTGAGCTTCCAAGCCCATCATCATTCCTCATCACTTTCCTTGCAAGATGATACTCAGACTTAATAGAGTACTTCCCATTCTTGGTATACATCCATACCACTGAATCAACTATGTTCCTTTGGCTTAATGGAATTTTGCAGATAGCATCAGCCTCCTCTGTACAAATTTTTCCATAATGATATCACGTCTCCACCAATTTAATTTAGCATCAATAAGCTCTAATACTAGCATCTCCCTATCAGCATCTTGTCCCCATTGCAGAATCCTATTTGCTGGGCATTTAGGTAGCCATTTATCTAAGTATACTTTGATGGATTCACCATTCCCCACTCGCCAACGACATTCACTCTTAAGAATAGGTAATGCAACAACCATACTCTTCCATGCATAAGAACAATTTGGTGACTCAAACGCTTCTAAAAAATTACATTGAGGAAAGTACCTTGCCTTAAAGCATTGAAATAAAAGAGAGCTTCGACCATGCAACAACCTTCACCCCTGTTTTGCTAGCATGGCAAGGTTGAAAAATCTTAAATCTCTAAATCCTATTCCCCCTTCATATTTTGGCCAAGACAAAAAGCTCCAATTCTTCCAATGTATTTTCCTCTCATTGCCAACTTGCCCCCACCAAAATTTTGCACACATAGCATTCAACTCATCACATAGTTTCACCAGTAATAGAAATACCCCTATAGTATATGTTGGTATGGATTAGGCAACCGCTTTTATAAGCACTTCCTTCCCGGCCCTTGATAGCATCCTACCCTTCCACCCTTGCAATTTTTTTCCAAACCCAATCCTTTAGATAAGAAAAGGTTTGATATTTGGCCCTTCCCACCAACGTAGGCAACCCTAAATATGCTTCAAATTTCTCCACCTATTTAACACCCAAAGCTGCCCCAATCTCCTCTCTTTGTTGATGAGGAGTATTATGACTAAAATATACCGATGACTTATCCATATTCATGCATTGGCCAGATGCGTGAGCATATACCTGCAAAACCTCATTAATCACTTCAACCTCACCCTGTGTAGCTCTACATAAAAGTAAGGAATCATCAACAAACATTAGATTTGTAATTTTAGGCGCCCCTCTACAGATAGATACCCCATGAATTCGTCCATCATGCTCAACCTTTGATAGTAGTGAAGTCAACTCCTCTGCACATAGGAGGAATAGATATGGTGATAGTGGATCACCTTGACGAATACCCCTAGAAGGGTTGATATTCCCATAAGGTTTACCATTAATGAGAATAGAGAAAGAGGGTATGGTAACACAACCCATCACCCAACCAATCCATCTGTCAGGAAATCCCATTCTTTGCATCATACCTTGTAGAAAAGGCCATTCAACCCGACCATACACCTTGCTGATGTCTAACTTCAAAGCAATCGAGCCTTTTTTGCCTTTGATCCCCACATGCATGGTATGCAAAGTCTCATATGCCACCAAAATATTATCTATGATAAGACAGCCTGGGATGAAGGCACTCTGAGTAGGAGATATAATGGTTGGAAGAATCTGTTTTAGCCTATTAGCCAACACCATAGAAATGATTTTGTAACTAACATTACATAAACTAATAGGTAAAAAATCATACATTTTCCAAGGATTCTTCACTTTGGGAATTAACACAATATTAGTATGATTAATATCAGGATGCATACCACCAGAATTCAGATAATCCAACACAGCATAAACAACATTATCTCCCATAACATGCCAAAACTTTTGGTAAAATAGAGCATTCATACCATCAAGTCCAGGAGCCTTTGTTAATCCCATTTGAAACAATGCCGCTATAATCTCATCAGCAGTAAAGTCACTGGACAATATCTGATGCATGTCAGGAATAATCCGATGTACCACCACATTAAGACAGTCCTGAATCTGGTCACATACACCTGCATTGAACAAACTATCAAAATAGTTAGTAGTTACTTTAGCTATTTCTCCACCTCCTCCACCCACTCTCCATTCACATTTTTAATTCCATGAATATGATTCCTTCTTCTGCTTTAAGATGCTTTAGAATGAAAATTTTTTGTATTTTTGTCCCCATGCTTCAACCAAGCAATTCTCGATCTCTAGGCCCAGAAAATTTCCTATTTTAGCAGAAGGTCATCCAGCTTTTTACTCACAGTCAAATATTCAGATCTAGACTCCTCAGTGCTTTCGGCTGCATTAAGAACCTCAAGTTGTTTTTGGATCTGCTTTATCTCTTCATCATTCGGCCTGGATTTTGGAGAACCCCATGCTCTTAAATCTGCTCCACAAACTTCAATTTTCTGTTTAAGATGAGCCATACCATTCATGCCACCCACATCCAAACTCCATGCTTCTTTAATCACCGTCTCACAATCTTCCCATAATAGCCAATTTTCTTCAAACTTGAAACCAAATCTTGCGTTTGGACCATTCCTCCCATAATGCTTTGTCTGAAGAACAATAGGGAGATGATCCGATGCATGTGGAGAAAGATGGTTCATTGTGCTTAGCTGGAATTTATCTCTCCATGGTTTTGTTGCTACAGCCCTATCCAACCTCATTTCTGTGTTAGCATCCCCCGGTCTTTTGTTATTCCAAGTATACAGATATCCCCTATAACCCAAGTCCTTCAACTAACAACTATCCAATGCTTCACAAAATGCATCAATTTGACTCATCTGAGATGACCGCTTACTGAGCTTTTCCGTAGACTAGCTTATTGCATTAAAGTCCCCAATACAGAGCCAGGGCCCCTCCATAAACGTCCTAAGATGGGTTAGTAACTCCCAAGATTTATACCATTGACATGCCTCAGGCCAGCCATAAATACCTGTTAACCACCATTCAAATCCATCATCCTCCCTAACCTTGACCAAAATATGATTTGCCATGTAATTCACTAATTGTAGTTGTACTTCATTCTTCCATATCAATGCCAATCCACCTCCCGAATTAGGATGTTTAACAATAATCTTACGTGGGAAAGGTAGTTCACCATATAACTTTTCAAACCTTTCTTTATCTAACTGAGTCTCCATCAAGAAGCACACGGTGGGAGCTTGTTCCCTCACTATTTTGCGAAGGCTATAACCTGTCCAAGGGTTCCCAAGCCCTTGGCAGTTTCAACTTAGTAGCCTCATTGCTTCCAGCAAGGGTGGTACTCTACCCCCGCCGATCCATCATCAGTGTTTAAAGAATTCAGCACTACCTTCCCACGTTTAGAATGCTGCACACCTTCAACGTCCTGCTTATTGGTACAATCAGCTTCACATGATTTGCCTCTCTTTCCCAATAATGGTATCTCACTAACCCCAGGAAGCCCACCAAGCCCATAATCCATCCGCATTATTCTCGTCCAAATAGACTTCAGTTTTGCTAGCTTCAGTTCACTCGGCCCAGCCACTGACAGATTACTCTCCGTGTCCACTAGCCTTGCTTTTGAGTTCACCTTAATATTCTCCACAAAAATAGGGGTAGAGGAATCATTAATCTCGCCCTCATCTGCTCCCATACTTTGCTCAAAATCTAAAATTGGCTCCAATTCACTCAACTCATCAACTGAAAACTTATCCTGCCTTACCATCTGATCTACATTTGAATTCACCTTAATCTTTGAAAGCTCGAAATGTGTGAAAACACAAGAACTTGTTTAGACCCCCAATTCAAATTACGGCTTGGTTGATTTTGCACTAACTTAATACTAAGTGCGGAATAGTGTAAACACAAGCATACAAGCACGAGAGCTACTTTAATCCATATTTAAAGCAACACAGCAGTAAAATGAAATGAACAAGAGTAGGGAAGAGAGATACAAACATAGATAACACCGAGACGTATTATCGAAGAGGAAACCGAAGAACTCAAAGAAAAACCTCTCCGCGGCCCTCCAAGCGGTAATCGATCCACAAAACAATCAGTTGGGATACATGGGTAAGCAAGAGATCCTCCAAGCCTAATCTACCCTCTGTACCTAAGCCCTCCAAGCTCCTACTCCAACAAGGCTTCTCGAAACCGTGTCTTGTCTAGCTCTCCGAATCCCGCAACAAGCTCCATGTTGCATCTGCCATCCTTGGCTTCTTCCAATGTTTCCCAGCAGCACCAAAACCTACCTGGACACTCTCAAAAGGTGTGGTAAGTATTTGGGCTATTAACCTCTCAATGGTATGGAAATGTAGAGGTAGGAGATGAGGAAATCCCATAAACAAAGGTGTAAAGAATTGTTGGTATGACAATTTCCAACTCTCAAGTGTTTTAGCTAGGGTTTTCTCTCAGAAGCTCTCCTTCACATTTGTGGGTAATGTGGGTATATATAGTGTAGGTGCAGAAAGTGTGTATCAGATAGTACAGTCTGGCAGAACAGAATGTCTCGCGAGTGTCTCGCGGGAAGGCCTTACCCGCAATATACTCACGAGACATAATTGTCTCCATTTGTACTGACTCTTCGCATTCCAGTCATGTGCAGGGCACATGCATTTTTTCGTGGGATGCTTAGTCGTGAGATACCCGCGAAAACCCTCCTTGCTTCAATCGCTTGAGTCTTCACACTCTCTCTCACTATCACACAACCCTTACAATAAATTCCCACAACAAAAACAGGGTACATAAGATTGAATAAAATTACAATCAAATTTGGCACGGAATAAAAGCCAACAGAATACATAATTGAAAATCACAACTTTACAATCTCCCCCTTGGCTATTCCGTGACAAAACCCCTGACAACAGACTCTAGACTTAAACGTGAGTTTGGGAACAATGGCAAAACTCACTCACACCTAATCTAGAAACTGTGAAGCACTTGCAATTTATACCTGTAACCTGAAACACTCGCACATAAACAAAACTTTCATTAAGCTTATGACAAGTTAAACACAAGGTATGAACAAGAGCAAGCATAGTACGATCAAGTATGTAAACAATAGATATCATGCAAACAAATACTTGATCAAACAAGGGCAGTCATTAAAGAATGACTCCAATGAACATATAACCAGTAAATGTTCATCTGGACATGTAAAAAGAAGCAATCACTTATGATTACTTGCATGTCCACTCACACGACCAATGCAAAATACATGAAGTATATGCATCTAGGAACAATCCTACCAGGGCATAAGTGTGAAGTACTCTAGACATTTTAGCCATATCTAAAAGTACAAAGAAAAATGCTACAAAAGCATTGAGAAGGTCACAAACAAGAACAAATACTTAATATTAAACCATAGAGTACTGAAGCAATAAATAAATCAGTAAAAACATAAACAAGAACTATTAGTTATAAAGACTAAAAAACAGTTTGAACCAAAACAACTATGTTTATGTGTTAGCTTTTCAAACTCCCCATTTCACTATGCAAGCTCTCCCTCAAAATTTTCTCCCCCTTTTTGACTGGAATGGCCAAAGGGCTAGAATGCCTCGGACTCTGAGTCGGAACCATGATCGACAGATAACTCCTCTATCTGAGTAGATAAGGCTGTGATCTGTCCTTGAACATAAGTGAACTGGTTTGCTGTATGCTATACATGGGAATCTAGCATTGTGTACATCTGCTCAACTCTAGCTAGAATGCGATCAAGTCTATCTGGTCCCCGTGCTGGTGCTGAGGAAGATGGCTGTGCTGACGTTTCTGGAGCGAAAGTAAATCTGTCAATCTCCTCCTCTGTATCTCCACCCTCGTCCTCAACACGATCCTGTGGTATCGTGTGTACACTAATTTTGGAGCCCTTGATGTGAGCGGTGCTCATATTAACTGTGTGTGCACCAATGGCATAGTCCCTCTGAACTACTGTCAGACCACTCGGAATTGTGAACCTTGTCTTCGCAATCAGTCCCATAACCAGTGAGGGAAATGGCATTACAGTTCTTGAATTCTGCTTCACAATACTCTTCTTCAACACATGGAAGATATGTCCACAAATATCTATCTCTTTGTGGGTAAAGAGATCATACAAAAATCTTGTCCTTGGAGCAGATAAAGTGGTGAGGTTGGTGACCGGATATAAGTTGTGGATCATCACATATGCCAAAGCTCTCATCTCCGGTGAAAATGGTATTGTGTTCATGGATGATTTCTTCGGTGTGCCACCAAGTGTCCTTATCATCTCATCAGTAGATCCCAATCTATCCTCATACTGCACTACAATTGGCTGTGAGGTTGGACGAACTTCCAAAAAATCTTGGATGATCTCCCTTGTAATCACAAATTCTTTGTGCCTTACCCAACACTCGATACGATCTCCGTCTATAGCAGCATTGGAGAAGAACTCCCTTATGATCTCTGAATAGACAACCTCAATCGGGTTCAAGAGTCTGGTCCATGTCCTTTCTTTGATCACCTTAGGGATGAAAGTGCCCTCAAGGGATTCTAAATTGACCACCCTTTCCATGATAATGGTTGCTCCCTTGTAGCAATGATTAAACTTCATATCAGCATCAGCAGACTTGAAATGATCAGAATCAGTGCGTGCGCGTTTGGAAGATGGCTTCTTGGTGGCTGCATGCTTAGTAGGAGCCATCTGTGCAAAGGAATGCAAAAACAGAAAAGAACCAAATGTAGAAACACAAAACAGAACACAATAAACTTGATTAGCTTCACAACCTAAAACATAGCAGAACAACTCAAAAACAGAGTAAATAAACACAAAACAACATGCTAAAGATGTTAAACCATGTAATCAGACTCACAATGCATGAAAGATGTGAGTGTGTCTGTATGTGCATAGGCTGTGCATTTGGTGATGCTTATGTGTGCATCTGGAGGTGCATGATGTGTGCCTAGAGATGCCTAAAGTGTGCACAGTGTGTGCAAGGCATGGCATTTGAGAACAAAGCGAGTTAAACACATCCAAAACATGTGAAACAAGTTCAATCAAAGTAAACTCAAGTAAAGGAACTCATTTGAGTCCAATACAACCAAAGAATGTCACTTGGACATTCTGTCAAACACCTAACATGCAACAGTTTATAAACACTATAAAAAAATGCATGAACATTATGAAACATGCCTCAATACAAGATCAAATTACCACATGGGGCCAGCACAGATACACAAACATCAAATGGGACTAAGCCCAATTAAGAGATTAAATTTCAAAAAAAAATAGAAACCCAACCCAATTTTCGAAAATCCCCAATTTTGAGAACCCTAACTAATTTTCTGCATAATTTATGAAAAACAAAAGGTAAAAAGTTTTAGAAAACATACCTTAAAGTTAAAATCGCAGAAAACAAGCTTGGAATTGATGGGGTTTAAGAGAAAATTGATTTTGGGTTGAGACAGGTTCGAGAGACTTATGCGAGGGAAATGAAGAATGTTTGAAAACATGTCACATTTGCTACATTTAGACTGAAAACACGCGTTTTTCGCGGGTTAGGCAGTAGCGAATTAGTCACGAAACAGTCGCGAAAAGAACCACTGAAGCACAAATGTTTTCGCGAGAAGCTCTTAGTAGCGAATTAGGCGCGAGACAGTCCTGAAAGTTTCTGTGTGATTTTGTGAAAAATCCAGTTTTTGCCTAAAAACCATTTCGCGAGAAGTGGTTAGTCGCGAAATACCCGCGAGTTAGTAGCGAGAGTTTCTGTATGAAAAATATGACTTTTGATTTCCCTCAAGCACATTTCGCGGGAAGCTCTAAGTCGCGAGCTTCTCGCGAAACAACCTCTAAACCAGTTTTTGATGAAAAACACAAAAATGGATGTTGAACAAAAACTAGAAACATGAAAGAACAAAATCACTTTCAAAAACATATAAAACACTCAAAAATATTTTTGGGTTTGATCAGCAAGTATTTTGAGCATACACATCACATTTAAACATGTACAATCACACAAATGAGATAGACATTATTTGAACAAAGTCTCGTGTGTTGTGTGTGAGTATCAAATGTGGAATAGTCCATAGTTTAGAGTGAAATTTCAATGAGCAATTCAAACAAGTCATACACAACTAGTACGAAATCAAGTAGTCTATCTCTATTATAGAAATGAGCATACATGACCTCCCACAAGAGAATGGCTACAATTCTTAGAAGCTTTTCATTTGGCTTCTGCATAATTCATTACAGTTGATCCTTTTTGGATATTTCATCTCTTTTTGAGATTGGTGCTTGAAATTTTAGATATTTCAACAATGAGAGTTAGCCTTTGGCTTTTAAGCACCTTTCATTTTAATGTAAAAGTCGCTTTCCCTTTTTCCTAGTCAAATACTAGTATGTGCGATAGGCTTTTGCAGCTCAATATCTCTTTTCATTTGGAGATTTACATTTGGTGAGCTCTATAGCAAAAACATAAAAATAAAGTGGGAAGAGATATAGGCACAAGTCTATGCAAGTATCAATACCATCAAGATTATTGACCAATCATTCATGACAAGCTTGAAGATCTATTTACAACAATTACACATAAATTTCAAGATTTCTCCCACAAAGATTTATGTGCATACAGAACAAGCTAAGCTCATAAATGCACTACGCCATAAGTACGAAGGTACTAGGCCAAACTCACATGTGATATACACAAAGACAAGCGATCAAACTTTTTGAAGATTTTTCAATTTTTATGGGTTTTTGAATTTTGAACACACTCAAAAACGGAGCAAGAATTGTAACAACAATAACAAAAAAAAACTTGTAAACAAGACATGCTATAAACAGAAAACAATGCATGATATGATGCATGATCCTATGATCCTAAGCATTGGAAGTATTAATGCATGGACATGGGAGATAATCATGCATGAGTACCCTTCTTCACCCACACGTCACGTGCGTTTGGGGTGATATCCCTATAGTATTGGGTACGTGAATTGTGACCTTCAAACCTGCTGTTGAAGTTTGCCAAACATGTGGTGAATGCCTCAATCATCTTCATTACATCCATCACACTGGAATCTTCATTTTGACTTTGTGGTTGCCCAACAGTCCAATTCCTCTTGTTATCTCTTGGTCCTCTTAACCTTTGATCCCTAGCATTATTCAATGCTCTCAGCTTATGACAATTTGGTCTGGTGTGTCCTTGAAGTCCACAATGATGGCATACGTGGTTCATTCTCGGACCTCTTTGCTTTTGCGGAAGAGATTTTGCTCTGACTTCAAACCTGTCCACAAATTGATTATGGGGCTTGTTCAACACTCGCTGGTCTGTTACATTCTTCTTCTTCTCAACATTTTCTTTTTCAACTATAGAGGCAACTACAATCGGCTCTTTGGCCTTCACAAACCTCACTTCTTTGGAGATGTTCACAGTTGAACTACTTCCTCCGGTGTATCCTAATCCGGTTTTGTCGGAGAAGGTCTTCTGAGATGAAAGGACATCATCAAGCTTCTTTGTGGAGACTCACTCTACCTTGGCATTCGCTTGAACCACCTCAAGCTCAAGGAATTTCACCTTGGTGTAAGTTTCGGTTAGTTTGCCATTTAGTGTCTCTATCTTGCACTTGGCCTCCTTATATCTCACAAGGAGACTTCTATAGTCCTCCTCAGCTTTCTTCATCTTTTTCACAGCTGCCTTAGCCACCTTTGCATATTCTCCCGACTTCTCAAGTAGAGAGTTATAATTTTCTTGAAGACCGGCTATATCTTCATCTACCTCAGCATCCGATTCTTCTACAATTCCCGTGGATTCCTCATCACTATGCTCCCCAAGTTCTTGTACAAGCAAGTTCAAATCCTCTGAAGATTCTACATGAGCAATAGTCATAAATGCTGAGTAGTTCCCTTCTTCATCACAGCTGCCCTCCGAATCTGAGTTGGAAGACTCCGAATCACTGAGAGTTGTGGCATATGCCTTGCCCTTCGTTCTCAAATAATTAGGACATTCTCTCTTGACATGACCATGTCCATTACACTCGAAGCAAGTGATTCCTTGAGTGGATTGAGAGTCCTTCCCATCTTTCTTCCTAAATTCCTTCCTATCACCCTTGGGAGATGAAAACTTTCCTCTGTTGAAAGGCTTTCCACTGTTGTTCATCTTTAGAAATTTTTGGAAGTTCTTAGCAAGGAAAACTACTTCCTTCTCCACATCATCCTCTTCGGAGGGGTTGTCCATTCTCTCGGTGATGGTTTTAAGAGCAAGGGATTTGCTCGATTTATGAGAAGGCAATCCTAGCTCATATGTTTGAAGAGATCTGATTAGCTCTTGGATTTTGATCTCATCCAAGTCTTTACTCTCTTCTATAGCTATAACTTTTGCTCGGAAACTCTCCGGTAAAGACCTCAAAATTTTTCTCACCACCTTAGAGTCTTCAATCTTCTCTCCAAGATTGAGTTTGGCAATTACAATCTCATTGAGCTTTCCATAGAAAGAATCGAAAGCCTTATCATCTCTCATCTTAAGTTCTTCAAATCTGGTGGTAAGCATTTGAAGCTTCGTGTCCTTTACCTTTTTGGTACCGTCATATGTCGTTTCAAGGATCGTCCAAGCTTCCTTTTCTGTTTTCACGTGCGAAATCCTGTGAAACTCATCAGGGGACACACCACAGAATATAGCATTAATGGCCTTACTATTCGCATTAGCTAATGCAAGAGCTGCCTTGTCCCATTCGGACTTGGCAGTAGTGGGTTTAACATACCCGTTCTCTACAGAATCCCATACAGACTCATCAACAGCGCACAAGAAAGCCCTCATTCGGACCTTCCAAAAAGCATAGTTGCCTCCATCAAAGAATGGTGGGGCATTAAAAGATTGTGACCGGTCCATCACAAAAGGTCAAGGATCACACTCAGGTATTTCAACCACAGCGAGTGTAACCGCTCTGATACCAATTAAAAGCTCGAAATGTGTGAAAACACAAGAACTTGTTTAGACCCCCAATTCAAATTACGGCTTGGTTGATTTTACACTAACTTAATACTAAGTGCAGAATAGTGTAAACACAAGCATACAAGCACGAGAGCTACTCTAATCCATATTTAAAGCAACACAGCAGTAAAATGAAATGAACAAGAGTAAGGAAGAGAGATGCAAACACAAATAACACTGAGACGTGTTATCGAAGAGGAAACCGAAGAACTCGGCGAAAAACCTCTCCGCGGCCCTCCAAGCAGTAATCGATCCACTAGACAATCAGTTGGGATACATGGGTAAGCAAGAGACCCTCCAAGCCTAATCTACCCTCTGTACCTAAGCCCTCCAAGCTCCTACTCCAACAAGGCTTCTCGGAACCGTGTCTTGTCAAGCTCTCTGGATCCCGCAACAAGCTCCATGTTGCATCTGCCATCCTTGGCTTCTTCCAATGTTTCTTAGCAGCAGCAAAACCTCACTGAACACTCTCAAAAGGTGTGGTAAGTGTTTGGGCTATTGACCTCTCAATAATATGGAAATGTAGAGGTAGGAGATGAGGAAATCCCACAAACAAAGGTGTAGAGAATTGTTGGTATGACAATTTCTAACTCTCAAGTGTTTTAGCTAGGGTTTTCTCTCAGAAGCTCTCCTTCACATTTGTGGGTAATGTTGGTATATATAGTGTAGGTGCAGAAAGTGTGTATCAGATAGTACAGTCTGGCAGAACAGAATGTCTCGCGGGTGTCTCGCGGGAAGGCTTTACCAGCGAGATACTCGCGAGACACAGCTATCTCCATCTGTACTGACTCTTCGCATTCCAATCATGTGCAGGGCACATGCATCTTTTCGCGGGATGCTTAGTCGCGAGATACCCGCGAAAACCCTCCTTGCTTCAATCGCTTGAGTCTTCACACTCTCTCACTATCACACAACCCTTACAATAAATTCCCACAACAAAAATAGGGTACATAAGATTGAATAAAATTACAATCAAATTTGGCACGGAATAAAAGCCAACAGAATACATAATTGAAAATCACAACTTTACAATCTTCTCCACGACAAAAGGGACAAGTGTATCAATATTCTCTCCTTCAATTACTCCTACATTCTCAGCTACACTTTGCTGAATCTTCAAATAAATATTTAAAGCGAGCTACAAATTTTAGTAGATAAATATGATAAATTTATGTGTCATTGTTCACAAAAAAGTAATTAACATTTGTTTATTATGTGTTGAAGTGGACCTAATCACATGCTTTAACATATGAGTTTGTAAGTTTTTTTAGTAGCCTAAGAATTTCTCTCTCTCTCTCTCTCTCTCTCTCTCTCTCTCTCTCTCTATATATATATATATATATATATATATATATATACACACACACACACATATGGGCTTTTCTTATCTTCTCTTTGTTTACATATTTCTGTTTAATTCTCAATCAGTAGAGCTATAAGATTTGAAATTGATGAAACATTTGAAAATTAATTAAATAAATAACAAAAAAACTAATGGAAACATTAATTTATATAAGATAGTCTCATTTATTTACAAGTCAAGAAATTTTTTTAGCCTATGTTTTGCCCCCCTAAATCTAAAGTCTGGCTCCATCCCTAGGTATTGGTCTACTGGTCTGCAACTCTAAAGGAGAAATTCTTGCAACAACTTTTGAATGTGTAAAAAAAGATTATGTTGCTTTGTGGATGGCTTCAACATTAATGAGAAAAACTTTGTCATTTTGTCACTCCAATTACTTTCTTAGCATTGTAGTGGAGTGCACTTTAGGTGAATTAGTGACCCTTCTTAACTCATACAAAACTGCCCCTAGGAGTTGCTTGGATTCTAGAGGATATTGTTTTGATTTGTAAAAGTTTTCATAATGTTTCTTTTATTAGTGTTCCATTGCAATGTAATAGAGCCACCTAGTGTTGCAAAAGAGAATGAGGATAACATTGTTTGATTTCAAGAATGCCTCATTTTTCTCTTTCCCATTGTACAATGTAATTATGATCAATTATCGTTTCTTAGTAATAAAAAAATTAAATGATATTTATTTAACTTTCTATATTATAATTTTTTTTACTTAAAATTAATTACCCTTTTTTTTCCAGATGCAAAATTACTAATTAAATATTTGTATTAAGTTTTGTTAACATCTCACTTTTAATTGAAAATTATGACTAATCCTCCATTATTTTGTGACAACTGATTTTATGTAAGAGAATAAATTTAGGGATAATATAGAAAAATAGTAGTTTGACGGTGATTGACTATCAAGAAATGCTATTAGAGAGAAAATATATGTGGTTTGATGATAAATAGTTAGAATAATTATTTGTGAAAGAGAATGAGAAAGAGAGGAGACATTTAATGACAAGATGGAAATATTTTTTTATTTAAAGGTGATAATAGATTTTTTTTTTTTTTTTTTTTTTTAAGTGAGATAAGAGGGGAAAAAAGTTGATATGCTAAGCATTGAAACTTTTCTAAAAAAGGAGTGAAGTATATAAGTATGTGATATATTTTATTTTTATTTTTTACATAAATATAGTTCCATACTATAGGATGAAAATGATGGGGTATTATCTAATATGGGGGGGCTTACGCAATTGCCTCAATTGGCAAAGGTTAGAGCAGCTTGCTTACGATTCATCTAACTTAAAATCCTTTTCTTTATAATCGGATTCTATATAAAGAGGAGGCTACATCGTTGAATAAAGGGTAAATTATAAAGTTAGTCCTTATTTTTTACATCAAATGTCAATTTAGTCCCTAACTTTTCAATTATGTCAATTTGGTCTCTAACTTTTTAATGTCGTGTCAATTTAGTGTATGTAGTTATCCTTGAATGGAAAATGTTGATGTGTCAAACAAAATAGTAAAAAATTATTTTTCATGCCACATCAACTGCTAACTATACAATCATGTCATATTAAAATAAAAACCCAAATTTAAATCTGCACACGTGAGATTGGATTCATCTCACTAAATGGTTCTAAAATCCCTAAAAGTTTCTCTCTCTCTCTCTCGTCAATATCATCTCCATAGCTGCCTTTATACAAATTTCTCAAAAGTTAAGTGTTGGTTAACAGATTGTTTAATTTTCTCCTACAGGCTTGCTTCAGGAGCTTGGGCTATAAACGAATGCAAAGCACCATGTGAAACCCCTGTTGGCAGCTCATAAAAAATGGATTCCTCTTTCTTTTTATTTGAGAAAAGTTGTCCAACATTCTGTAAAACTCTACGGTTTTCAGGTTTGGTTTGAATTTGAAATGATGGTATATTTGTTGGTTGGTCTACGTGATGATTCTATAAAATCTAGAAAGTAAAAAAGAGTAGTAGCAAATCACTCGTTTGTAAAGGGATCTGTGGCACTAGGTAGTGCAGGTTTGATCCTATTGGACTAACTCAGATTTTTTGAGCTGGTTTCTAGACCAGCTTTCTTAAATGGGATTGTTTCTTTTAAACAATAATTTGTTATTTGGTTGCTACGGAGATGATACAGACGAGAGAGACACTTTTAGGGATTTTATAACTATTTAGTGAGAAAAATTAGATTTGTGTGCAGATTTTAATTTGGGGGGTTTTTTCTTTTTTAATTTGACTTGTCCGGTTGGTAGTTGACGTGGCATTAAAAATAATTTTTTACTATTCTATTTGACACATCAGCTTTTTTCATCTAGTAGATAACAGTAAGGATTAAATTAACACAATACTAAAAATGTTATGGACCAAATTGACACAATTGAAATGTTAAGAACCAAATTGACATTTGGTGTAAAGGATAGAGACTAACTTTGTAATAAGGATAAAGACTAACTTTGTAATTTACCCTTGAATAAATGTACATTTATCATCTTTCATTAAATTGTGCTACAATGAAGGCTCAATGAACAAAGAAAAAGACACAAAATATTCTTTTCTTAATGTATTACAATACATTTATTGATGCTTAGATTAATTATGTTTACTAGGTAAAAAAGAGCACAAGAAAATAAAAATCCAAAGTCAATTGTTGCTAAGATTAAGATTGTTGTTAAGATTAATTATTATTATTGCTAAGTCAAATATTTACGTCTAACAATGTTCTTTGTATTTATTATGTAAAGATGCTGATGATGCACGAAAATTGTTAATGAGTTGTTAGCTTCAAATCGCGCTAATGGGTACCTGTGGAACAAGAGCACAAGGACTAAACAAAAGGCACCGGCGTGGTACTAGCTAAAGACCCTCCGAAGGTCAAGTTAGTGAATGAGAAATCTCTAAAAACTCTATAGTGAGAGAGCTAGGGATTTTCTGCGTACCTGAGGAAAGAGGAGGTCTGGTGCTTATATAATGGCAAGTAGTGAACCAAGATCCCTTGGAAGTAAGGATTTTTCCTTGTAGGGAAGATCTGGTATTCGGGTTTCCGATATTCTAGGGTGTCTTTCTATATGAGGAAGATATGGGAGCGTAGTAGAGTCTTTGTACATGATGCGCAAAATATTCCCATATATAAGTATACGTGTGAATCAAGGCCACGTGGGATCCGTCGGCTTTCCTCTTCATCAATTTAAGGTCTTCCGTCGCTCAACGATCCTCCATCGATTTGGGGAGATGCACCCATCAGTTTTTTTTAGGGGTGTGTCGCCCCCATTGTCATTGTTCTAGGGTATCCGTCAGTTTCTGTGAAGTTGACTGCCCCATAGGTGTCATCAGCTTTCCTAGACATTTGTTTATAAGTCTCAATTTCTTCGCCAAAAATATCCTTATCAGCTGCCCCCTACTCTGTGGTTTTGTCGGCTATAGCTGATAGGCCTCGGAGTAATAAGGGTATTTATGATCATTAATTGGATGTTTTATTGAAGAGAGTGTCATTAAATGGCATAGGTAGCCCTTGGTTTAAATGCTAGGTGACACGTGGCACTTGTTGGTTGACCTCGTTTCTAATCAGAAGTGTTGCTTCATATACTGTGCCCCTTCTTCCTATAAATATTCCTTCTCCCCTCAATTTATTTTCTTTACTTTATTTTTACTTCTTAAGAGTTTAGGATCAGAGCTACTCTGTTGCTGTGCCATTCCGTCATTTTTGAGTTGTCCGTCACTTTGAGCCATCGCCTACTATCTTCGTAAGTCTCTTCTCCCTTTTTTCTAGATAGTCGTCATTTATTTAGAGACCCATCGAATAGGTTTTTAGAATACCTCTGTTGCATGTAGGTGAATAGATGTCAGGTGATAGAGAAGCAATGAGAGAATAATCGTCATCAGCCCTTAAGGGTGCAAGCTACGATGATGTCTATCTATCAAGGTATAAGCTCGTGGAAGATTCATCCTAGTCCCCAGAAAGGGAACCATCTGCTCACTCCCCTACCGAAGAGGAAAATGAGGAGTATGAAGTAGATGAGGAAGAAGGAGAGGAAGAAGAGGGTGACAAAGGGGAGGAGGAAGAGGAAGAAGAAGAAGAAGAGGAAGGAGAGGAAGGTGATGAGGAAGGTCACGTGGAGGATGACGAGGCTGCAGGACAGGTAGACAATAGTGGCCATATGCCTTTTATTCTCCTCCAGATATAGATGATAAATGACTTTTACCCCACTATGTCCCAGAATGTTTTTAACCCCCTTCGTGACCATCACCAAATTCCTGAGCACATTCCTTTTCATTTGCCAAGGAAATTTGAGAGGTGCTACTCAGGAAAGACGGCAGACATTGGCATGTATGACACCATGTTTACCATGGGGTTGAGATTACCACTGACGGAGCTGCATCGTCAACTAGCCAACTATTTGGGCTTATCCATCAGCCAACTTGCCCCCAACACTTAAAGAATCTTCATTGGTGCTGAGGTGATATGGGGTCAGTTAAGTGAAGGTAACCATCGGCTTACCCTCGACAAGTTTTTTTATAGTTATAAACCCTAACAGATTTCCTAGTCGAAGGGCATCGGCTACTTCCTAGCTAGGAATTCGTCGCTTAGGTTGGTGTTCGACATACCTGATTCTAATAGGAATTGGAACAACAGGTATTTTTTTGTTATGAGGATGGACTAGGTGTGTCAACTCGAGGAGTGGGATAGCATGCCCGACGGGTTTGACAATACTTAAGGTATTGTCAAGGATTCTAGTGAGTCGTCGATATTTATTCCTTATTGCCTCATCAACTTTTAGCCATGTATCTAACTTTCTGCTTTTTACTTTTCAGCTCAAGTATGTCTACAGATAACTGACGAGCAGGAGAACTTGCTTAGGAAAGTTTGGGCGATCCCCTTTGAGTAGAGGAAATGGAAGGACTTGGTCACCCTTGACACTATCCATGCATTTTGTGGTGGTCCAGAGACGACGCCAATAGCCCGACGGTTACACGCCTTTTCTCGCTAGCGTAAGTTTTCACATTCGTCTACATTTTGGTCTGCTCCTTTTAGCCCGTCTGTCCCTCTTCTAATTCTTTCCATTACTTATTTCAGAGAGAGATTTAGGCAGGCCAAGAGCGATGGTAAGGATGTCGACTGCTACAAGCAAGCAACAGGGGGAGGCGTCGACGTTAGCCCCCAATGTGGCATCCAAAGTTGCCCTTAAAAGAAAAAGAGCAATGTGAAGGATGACCGTTAATCCAAGAAGCCAACAGGCCCATTTGTTGGGGTTTATCGCGGGGATCAGTATCAGAAGTCTCCTCTGCCTCCACGTCATAGGGCTAGAATAGGCTTGATGACGGGGAAAGGCCCTGTCGTCCCTGGCCCCGTCCAGAGGCTGGTAACCCACAAGGACTACGCCATTGAGATGGTCAATTCGATCATCAAGGAGACAGATATGGATGTGTGTCGAGGGTACAGATATGGAGACAGATACCTTAGAGGATTTGGGGTCTTTCGGTCTCTATGACCTGTCGAGGGTATGTATCCGTTGGTTTTTTTTTCAATACACTTTTCCTCTATTTATTCTAACCGTCATTCCTTTATTTTAGGCAATGGTCCGGATGAAGGCCCTCCAAGACAAGTGTGTGGCCTACGAGGGGGTCATCCAACGGTTCTACAAATGCTAAGAAATAAAGAACAAGGAAAGGGACCATTTCAAGGAGGCTATCTGCACTCTTAACATGGAGCTGACGGCCAAGCTTGCCCTGTTAGAGAAGGAAACTCGCCGTCATGAGGAGTTGGAGAAAATGACTACCAACCTGACGACGGAGTTAGCTGCCCTTCAAAAGCTAATGGAGAAGGCCAAAGCCGACGCTATGGCAAAGTTACATATATCTCAGCCATTCTATGATGAATGTGACATCTACTACTGTGACAGATTTGACAACTGCTTGAAACAGGTGGCGGCCGTCTACCCAGACTTGGACTTGTCCTAAGTCGTTATAGATAATATTGTCCCGCTGACCCCCAGTGGTACTGACACCGTCAGTGATGAGACTGATGACTTCGTCCACACTATTGAGGAGGAGGTGAAGGACCCTAATGCTGAGGTCATCATTTAGCTTGCTCCTGAAGGCCCGGCTACTCCTGTGGTCCCATCGGCTGTTGATGGTCCGTCTACTACGGATGGCCCATTTATCGCAAACCTATCTCTCTTCGATGCTCCCCCATCTTGATTTTTATTTCTTTTTAAGTTGTCTTTAACTCTTCTTTCTTTTTATATGCCTATTTGTAAGACAATTGTAAATGCCCCTTCTTTTTGGGCCTCATGTAAAAACATTTACCCCGTTGGGTTTACTTATATTTACTTCTTTTTATCTGTTGCTTTTACTTGTTGGTTTATATTTATTGTAATTGTGAATATGCCCACCATTTGTCATAAAGACTTAATCGTTCTTGTGCCCTTGCTAGTCATCGGCATTTTCATCCTGCAGCATCATCTGCGCGTTTACTTGGTGAATTTTTCATGATTAGTTACCCGTCTGGGTCCTCGGTCCTTAGTCCGCCCTGAAGATAGGACTTTGTAAAAAATTCTTGTGACCAGGTACCCGTCGATCCCCTTGGTCGTTCGTCCACCTTGTAGGTAGGACAGTAAAAAAAAAAAAAACAATGAGGTACCCATCGATCCCCTTGGTCGTCCGTCCATCCCGTAGATAAGAATGGAAAAATTTTGTGACCAAGTACTCATTGGTATCCTTCGTCGTCTGTCCATCCCGTAGGTAGGACTTAGTAAGATTCATGACCAAGTCCCTGTTGGTATCATTGGTCGTCCATCCACCTCATAGGTAGGACTTAGTAAAAATTGTGACCAAGTACCTATCGATATCCTTGGTCGCCCGTCCGTCCAATAGGTAGCACTTAGTAAAAATTTTGTGACCAGGTACCTGTTGGTATCCCTAGTCGTCCATCCACCCCGTAGGTAGGACTTGGTAAAAATTTTGTGACCAAGTACCTGTCGATATCCCTGGTCACCCATCCACCCCGTAGGTAGAACTTAGTAAGATTTTTGGGCGATTCACTGAAGGGTAGTAGGACAATGTTTCTAATAATCCTTTAAAGTCTTATTAATGATAAAAAAAAAGCTTCAAAACTTAATATTCTTAAAACTTCAACATCTTTCAATATAAATAATAAAAGAAAGCAATAAAATTGGCTACACTCGTCTACTACTGGTAGTATTTCCTCAAGTGCTCGGTGTTCCATGAATGATTGAGCCTTTGTCCATCGAGGGTATCTAGGTAGCAGGTCCCCTTTCTATGGTAGTCGATGATCCTGTAAGGTCCTTCCCAGTTGGGGCCTAATTTTCCCTGTGCAGGGTCTTTAGTAGCCGCCATCACTTTCCTTAAGACCAGGTCCCTGACCTGAAAATGACAAGGCTTGACTTTGGTGTTTTAATGTTTTGCCATCAGATCCTGATAATAAGCGATCAGCTGTTCTGCCGTCACACTGACTTCGTCCAAAAGGTCTAACCGTAGGCACATCTCCTCTTCATTCCTTTCTTCATTATGGTGGGATATCCGATAGCTAGTCAGTCCAACTTCTGCTGGGATGATGGATTCACTTTCGAACGTGAGGTGGAAAGATGTCTCCCCTATAGGTGTGCAAGCCATCGTCCGATATGCCCACAGGACACCGCCATTCCTCCGGCCATACACCCTTTACCCCCTCGAGCCAAGTCTTGGTCATCTTGAGTTGGGATCGGTTTGTAACCTCAACTTATCTGTTGGCTTCAAGGCAAGTGGGAGAGGAGTAATGGTTCTTGATCCTTAATTGTTGGCAGAAATCTCTGAACGCGTTATTGTCGAATTACTTTCCATTGTCAGAGACGAAGACCCTAAGGATCCCGAAGCGGCGAATGATACTTTTCCAGACGAAACTTCATACATTTTTCTTCGTGATAGTGGCCAATGGTTTTGCCTCGACCCATTTGGTTAAATAGTCGATCCCTACGACAAGGAACTTGAGCTGCCGCATCGCCGTGGGGAAGGGTCCTACTATGTCCAACCCCCATTGGGCGAATGGCTAGGGGGCGCTCATTGGTGTAAGTTCCTTCGATGGCTGTCGTATGATGTTGTTGAAGCGCTGGCACTTGTCACACGCCTTCACATAGGACTGGGTGTCCTTCTGCATAATAGGCCAATAGTATCTTGCTTGTATCTACTTATGGACTAGCGAGCGTGCCCCCTAGTGGTTCCCATAGACTCCTTCGTGGACTTCTCTTATGACATAGTCTGCTTTCGCAAGGGCTAGGCACCTTAGATATGGACGGGAGAAGCCCCTCTTGTAAAGAACATCTCTGATTAGTACGAAATGTGACAACTGTACCCTCAACCTGCGGGAAGCATTGTGGTCTTCTAGGAGTATCCCACTCTTGAGATAGGATACGATTGTCATCGTCCAGTCAGCTCCCATGGGGATCACCTGCACCTCTACTTTGTCAATGGCAGGAGAGTATTGGACAAAGGGTAGTACCTGATTAGTGATGACTATACACTTTACAGATGCAGCTTTGGCCAAACAGTCTGCCTGCTCGTTCTCTTCCTTTAAGATTTGCACAAACTTGGCCGAGAGCCCCTCACTCATCTTTCCTTTGATCATGCTCAAATATTCTCTCATCCGTTCTCTTTTGGCCTCACAGTCACCGTTGATGTGTTTGAAAACAACTTACGAATCACAGTTTATGACTATTAACATAGCCCCTGCTGCCTTAGCCAAGTCGAGGCCCAAGATGATCGCTTCATATTCTGACTTATTGTTGGTTGTTGGAATTAGAGGCAGACTGCACACACTATTGTATCTCCTTATGGCAACTGTAGTAGGACCCCAGCTCCTCCAGCTCATTGGTTGAACGAACCATCTGTCCATATCATCCCTGTTGCTGACCTTTCCTCTTCATCCTCTTTCGCTGTGAACTTGGCAATGAAATCAGCTAAAGTCTATGCCTTGATCACGATTTTAGGTCAATATTAGATGTCAAACTCATCAAGTTCTATCACCCATAGAACTAGTGGCCATACTGCCTCTAGGTTGTTCATTGCTTTCCGTAGTGGTTTGTCCATTTGGACCATTATGGTGTGCGCTTGTAAGTACGGCCTGAGTTTTCGGGTAGCTGTGATTAGTGTGAAGGCCAGCTTCTCCATTGGGGGGTATCTTCCTTCAGTTCCCTATAGCGTTTGGCTAATGTAGTAGACAGGCAGCTGTATACGGTCTTCCTCGTGGATAAGAGCGGAGCTGACGGCTATTGGTGACACGGCCAAGTAGAGGGAGTGCTCTTCACCAAGTTTGGATGGACTGAGTAATGGTGGGGACGCAAGGTACGCCTTCAATTCCTCAAAAGCCTTCTGGCATTCGTCGATCCATTCGAAAGACTTCTTTAGCATCTTGAAGAAGGGCAGACACTTATCCATTGTCCTAAAGACGAACCTATTAAGGGCTGCCACCCTATCATTTAGGCTTTGCACCTCTTTGGCGTTCTTTGGAGGCATCATCTCCAATATGGCTCGAACCTTGTCAAGATTGGTTCCCACACTACGCTGTGACACCATAAAGCCCAAGAATTTTCCTGACACTACACCGAACACACATTTACTGGGGTTGAGCTTCATGTCGTAGAGGCGAAGGGTTTCAAACGTTTCTCGAAGGTTGTCTAGGTGGCTAGTTTCCATTGCACTTTTTACAAGCATGTCTTTTTCGTACACTTCGACATTTTGCCCAATTTGTTAGGTGAACATCTTGTTCACAAGCCTTTGGTATGTCGCCCCTGCATTCTTCAGTCCGAACGGCATGACTTTGTTACAGAAGAGTCCTTGGCTCATGACAAATGAGGTCTTCTCCTAGTCTGCTTCATCTAATTTGATATAGTTGTACCTGGAGAAGGCGTCCATGAAACTTAATAGTTGGTGACCAGCCGTAGAGTCTACGAGGAAATCGATGCGCAGGAGCGAGTAGCTATCCTTACGGCATGCTTTGTTCAGGTTGGTGAAATCTACACACATTCTCAACCTGCCATTCGCTTTTTTGACCATGACTATATTGGTCAACCATTCAGGGTAGTAAACTTCCCTAATGAAATCTGCCTCTAGTAGTTTACGTACCTCTTCGGCTATGGTTTTGTCTTTTTCTT
The DNA here is from genome assembly GCA_028535165.1 of Quercus tomentella. NCBI lineage: Eukaryota > Viridiplantae > Streptophyta > Magnoliopsida > Fagales > Fagaceae > Quercus > Quercus tomentella. The sequence continues at coordinate 41,072,905 of JAPQVY010000155.1, forward strand.
AGGTGAAAACTCTCTTCTTCTATCGGACTGGAGGGAAGGATGGGCATATGTTGAGCTTGTGGACCATGATATTCGAACTGATCCTCGGCATGTCCTCGTGACTCCAAGCAAAGACATCCCGATTGTTCTTTAGGAAGAGGGCAAGCTCTTTGCGAATTGAAGGGACAGCTTGCGTGCCGATACAAGTGATTCGGCCTGGGACGTTATCCTCCAAGGAGATCTCTTTTAGGTCTTCTGTTGGCTCTACTGCAACCCATCTCTTTTCAATGTTTAAAGCCTACAAGTGATCATCCATGTCCAGCATGGCAATGTAGCATTCACAAGCGGCCATCTAGTCCCCACGTGCTTCTCCTATCCAATACTCTGCCAAGAATTTTACTAGCAGGTGGTATGTGGACGTGGCTACTCTCCATGAGTTAAGTGTTGGTCGAACAATGATGGCGTTGTAGGTAGAGGAGCAATTGATGACCAGGAAATTGACTTCCTTAGTAAGTTGCTGAAGGTATGTTCCAATGGTTACTAGTAAGGTGATGGTTCCCACGAGGAAGGCCTTGGTGCCACCAAATCCCACTAATGGTGTGTCTGAGGGTATGAAATGCTCTTTGTCGACCCTCATCTGTTGGAATGCAGGGTAGTAGAGGATATTTTTTGAGCTCTCGTTGTCTACTAGCACCTATCGGGTATTGAAGTCTGCAATTGACAAGATAATAACTAGGGTGTCGTCAAGAGGGTGGTGTAATCGTCTAGCATCCTCTTCTATGAAGCTGATGGCGGGGTTGTTGACCTTGGTTGCTTTAAGTGACCGTCCGGAAATCTGGACGCTCTGCACCATTTGTAAGTAAGTATCCCTGCCTTCTTAGAGGATCCCACCATCATGTTCCCTCCTACGATCACCCTTATCTCTCCAAGTAGGGCTCTAGGTCTTTCTTCGGCTCGTCAGTTGGGTTCAGGGTCCTTTGGCAGGTTCTCTATGCCTCTGACAAATCGCTGTAGCTTCCCTTGCTCGATGAGGGCTTCAATTTGCTGCTTGAGGTCATAGCACTTGGAAGTTTCATGCCTATGCTCTCGGTGAAAATGACAGTACTTATTTCTGGGCCTCTTGTTCAGATTTCCCTTCAGTTTATCTAGCCAAGTCAATGCCGCGTCGTCCCTTATATGCATGAGGACTTGATCCAACAAGGTATTCAAAGGAGTGAAGTTCACCATCCTCCCTCGCGGAGGTTTTGATCTCTTGTCATCCCTTCGATCACTCATTCGGGCCAACTTCCTTCCTTTGTCTGGATTAGGATCATCCTGCCTTTCTCTCTTCTTCGATCTTCCTCCCGGGCGATCATTGCATCTTCAGCATTCATGTATTTCGGGGCCTTGTACAGCATATCGGCCATTTTCTTCACATCATTCTTGTAGATAGAGAAGAGGAACTCTGTAGATTGCAACCCATTGGTGAATGCAGTGACGAGAACTTTGTCGTTGGTTTCGTCAATCAAGAGGACCTCCTTGTTGAAATGGGTCATGTACAACCTTAGGCTCTCGTTTTTCTGCTCCTTGCTAAGGATCTCTTGTACCTCTGTCCCCCAATAAAGTGGGTGATGAAGTGTTCGCTCAGTTCTTTAAAAGTGGAGACAGTGTTAGGGGTAAGTTTACTGAACCATACCCTTGCTGGTCCCTTAAGTGTAGTAGGGACCACTCTGCACATAATTTATCTGGAACCCCTTATAGGTGTATGAGGGTTTTGAACGACTCTAGATGGTGGAGCGAGTCCCTTGATCCGCCGTACGTTTCCACATGCAACATCCAAAACTTCGCAAGGAAAGGGAAAGAAGTCACTTGGGCTATGAATAGGGAGTTCGTCCATTGGACCAACTCATCCAGATTGGTGGATACTCGTCCCCTCATGGCATTCATCATCACGTCCATCTTCTCCTTTATCATCTGCATGTCTTGGGCCATGCACATCGTGCTGATTTCTATTTCGGAGGGGTGGCCAGTGTCCTCCGGCCCGTCCCGCCTGTTGGGGACGTTGCTTTCTCCTGTCGATCTTCCGTTGGCAGGTGACTCTCATTCTACTCATCGTTATCCCGCTCGTCGTGTTGGTCTTATGGACATCGATTGTTCCTTTGGTTCAGTTGTTGCTCCAACTCTTTGTTGCGCTGGGTAAGTCGCTCTACTGCTGCAACCAATGTTTGCACCTATCTTTCCAAGGCGTTAGAGGGATTCCCTGTTTCCTAGTGATGGTAGCCATTGAACACGTCTAGATCATTCAACTCTTTGTCTTAGAAGTGGTGATAAGGCTAATCACTCGATTCCCATAAACGGCGCCAACTGATGATGCACGAAAACGTCAGTGAGTTATTGGCTCTAAATCGCACTAATGGGTACCTGTGGAATAAGAGCACAAGGACCAAACAGAAGGTGCCAACGTGGTACCGGCCAAAGACCCTCCGAAAGTTAAGTTAATGAATGAGAAATCTCTAAGAACTCTATAGTGAGAGAGATAGGGATTTTCTGCGTACTTGAGGAAAGAGGAGGTCTGGTGCTTATATAGTGGCAAGTAGTGAACCAAGATCCCTCAAAAGTAGGGATTTTTCCTTGTAGGGAAGATATGGTATTAGGGTTTCTGAGATTCTAGGGTGTCTTTCCATATGAGGAAGATATGGGAGCGTAGTAGGGTCTTTATGCGTGATGTGCAAGATATTCCCATATATAAGTATGCGTGCGAATCAAGTAAGGCCACGTGGGATCCGTCGGCTTTCCTCTTCATTAGTTTAAGGTCTTTTGTCACTCAATGATCCTCCGTCGGTTTGGGGAGATGCGCCTATCAATTTTTTTTAGGGTTGTGTCACCCCCACTGTCGTTGTTCTAGGGTATCCGTCAGTTTCTGTGAAGTTGATGGCACCATAGGTGTCGTTAGCTTTCCTAGACATTTGTTTATAAGTCTCAATTTCTTCGCCAAAAATAACCTTATCAGATGCTAAATTAAAGACAAACTTTCATCCAACTTTATCAAATATTCAGTTAGTTAGCAACCATTCGATAAAGGCAGTGAAAATCGAATGCTCAACCAACGATTACCCCTTCCACTTTATCTTTTTACAGAATATCAAACTTAGGTATTTGTTTGCTTTCTTATAATTGTTTGTTGATTTGACTTTTCGATTGGATTAGGGATGGATTCAGGATTTTAAGCTAGCGGGGGCCGGCGTATAAAGGAAAAAAAAAAAAACTTTAAATAGGCGTCCATATAATATTAAAAAATTACAAATACTCAAAATTGTTGTTTCTATAATATATTAAGATGCAATCATTTACCAACAAAAACAAAAAATAAAATAATGTTTTTTTCTTTTAATACCAGGTTGGCTATGATTTTTTTTTTTTTTTTTGGAAGTTAGAACATTCACAGTGGTGGTGCTAAAAATTTTAGCTTTTAGCACCTTAAAAAGCTACTTTATCTATTTTACTACCCCACTTTACAATACACCCAATATCAAATGTTCTATTTTTTTATCACTTCATTTAAAGTAATATAAATAATTCATTAAAATAATAAAGGAAACGAGAGTATTTGAGTTTTTTAATTGAAGGAAGAGATATAATCTTAATAAAATATTGTATTTTATTTTTAACAACTTACTACAATTAACTGGTATAAATACCAGTTTACTGTAGTTGCAAAAAATTTAGCTTTAGTTTCTCAAACAACACATAATTTTTTGGTTCTTTGGTGGTAAAATAGTTTTTTTTTTTTTTTTTTTTTTTTTTTTTTGCTAAAATACAATCACCATTGTGAATGTTGTTATTGTTTTTGTTAAGTTTGTGAGTTGGATAGTTACTATTTGGGTGAGCTTAGTTAAGTTTATTGAAGAGAGGGGGGACCAAAAGTTTTGGAAAGGGTGCTCAACTACAAAAATGAAATATATAATAACTATAAAAAAATTGACCCAAGGGGGGCCCGGGCCTCCACCTAAGTCCCTCCTTGGATTGGATCTAATGATTTAGGATTTTCTTTTTTCTTTTTTCTTTTTTTAAGTTGTGAAAAGTAAGATTTGTATTACAGTAGATTAGAGAAGGCTATTATTTGAGAACAAAGATTCTCGCTGGGATTCAGGATCTTTATGGTTTTGAATTTTTAATTTAGGAGAAGATCGAAGGACAATAATTTGGGGGGTGAATTCAATTTTTGTTTACTTTTTAGTTATGTTATCTATGAAATACTTGTTATGCAAAAGCTAGTACCCAACGCGACCTATAATCATCAATAGCATATTCGTTCTCAACCTATAGATTCCAATGGATTTATGATTTCATGAATTCGTGAGGGATGGTTTGCTCTTTATTGCTTGCATTTTCTAGTATGGGTTGCCTGCATTTTACAAGGTTTACTTAGTTTATGTAATCTATATTGGTGGTTTGTATGTTTGGAAAATATTGGTGCAATTTGGTGGCTTGCATAATTGGTTGGAATTGTTGCTGGCTTGCCCTGCTGCTTAGTGTTAGGGTGAAAAAGGGACATTGGGACAGGGAACAAGGGTTTGAGGTTTTTAGTTTCTAGTATATATAGGGGGATTCTAGCATTTTACCCTTTTTTTTTTTTTTTTAAATTTAGCAATATGTCCCTATTTTGAAATTATTTAAGTTCATGCCCCTGTTTTGAAATTCGATTTTAATAAAATTGAGTTTTAGATATTTTGAAATTATTTAGGTTCATGCCCCTGTTTTGAAACTCGATTTTATCTAAAACTCGATTTTATTAAAATCGAGTTTCAATCTAAAACTCGATTGGTTTAAAATCGAGTTATGCCGAATGAAACTTAAAAACAAAAAACAAAAAAACTTGCATGGAACTCGAGTTCATGGAGCTCGAGTTCCATACCTATAGCTGCGTTCAGTGATACCTATAGCGGCATTTTAAATGGAACTCGAGCTCCCTAAACTTGAGTTCCATGCAAGTTTTTTTTTTTTTTTTTTTTTTTTTTTTTTTTTTTTTTTTTTTTTTTATCGCCTCATACCTATAGCTGCGTTCAAGGATACCTATAGCAGCGTTTTAAATGGAACTCGAGTTCCATGAAATCAAGTTCCATGCAAGTTTTTTTTTTTTTTTTTAAGTTTGATCGCCCCATACTCGATTTTCTACAAATCGAGTTTCAAAATAGAGGCATGGACCTAAATAGTTTCAAAACAAGGACATATTGCTAATTTTTTTTTTTTAAATAAGGGTAAAATGCTAGAATCCCCATATATATAGTCTCTCCTCTTGTTTGGATTTTGGGTCATTCTATTGTAACCCTCCTTTTTTTTTTTGTGGGTATGGTATCCACCTAAATATGAACCGTAGATTTTACTTCTTATAATCCTGACCGTGAATTTAATTTTAATAAGAGACTAGTTACGGTCAAACAGGCAATGTATAAAAACAAAAACACTAAAGAAAAGAAAGGAAAAGAGAGAGAGAAAAAAGAAACAGACGGGGCTTCTTTCCTCTCGACTTCTCTGAATTCTGATGATCTCTGTTGCGTTCTATCTTGGTTGTTCTATGTTGGGTGAATTTCCTTTCCAAATCTTATCTTTTTAGTCACTGGTGAAGGTTTTTAAGATATATCAAAATTGCTCTGCTATGGTTGAAGATAAAGGTCAAAACGACAAACCCTTATTTCACTGCAAATTGTGAAATCTCTTAATTAATGATAAGCATGTTTTGTTTCTATATTAGTTTTCCGGATTTTAACTTTTTATTTCTAACTGATTATCACATCACTACTCTATCTGTCTATTTAATATGGTCTTCGTTTTTCCTGGGGTATTAGATATGCCCTTTGTGAAATTTGAGGAGGGTGTCTACGATCTCTATTAAATTGAGGGGCTAATAATATAGCACACTCATTGGTTGTTATTTATTCAAATTCGAATTGTTATTTAAATTTTTTTTGGTAGGATTTGATGTTATCCTTAGACGTTATTCTTTCATATTTGAATTTATCGAGGTTGTAATTAAGCTACCGCTCCAGCAATCAATAAGAGGCAGCAGATATTATTCCACTAAAAACTATCTCTTCTTGTCTGTTAATATAGCATAGACCCATTTTATTCACTATGCCAGGAAGTGAAGACTACTTATCATGCTCTATTTCAGTGTTTACGTGCAACAGAGGTATGGGAAAATATTTCTTTCAATCATGATATTCCATCGGGAAATAATGGTATGGGGTAGAGGCTTTTATTAACGTTTTTCAGCACTGCTCAACAAGTGAAATGGAGAAATTCTTATGCAAAAACAGAAATAGCTAGGTACATGTGGGGAGTGGGGAAATGCTAGATCAGGTGAAATTTTCAGTTGAGTTACCACTCAATAACTTAGTTCCAAATCAGGCTCAGCAGGTAGAGGTACAATCTCGGCCTGGTGCAGGTTGGGTTCCACCATCTTTTGGGGTAGTATAAACTGAGAGTGGAATTAGGATAGCTATTTGTGACTCTTGAGGGTAATCTTACGGCACCTATGCGTGATAAAATAGATGACATATTTCAGGTGGAAGGGATTGAAGCTATGGCAATGGAAGTGAAGTTGGTGTTCGTAAGAGAAGTAAGCTTCAGGCAACTAATAGTAAAAGCGACTCCAGTAACCCTATCATGAAGGGGGAGGATAGGGGCTCCATAGAAGGCAAAATTTTGTCAAGCCAATTACGAAATACCACGTCAAAAATTTAGTGACAAATTCCAAATTAATAAGTCATTAAATTAATTAAGTCAAATGATGACATGTGTCATCCAAATTGACATCACATTGGCATATTCAAATTTGCCACGAGTCATTTGGCTCACAAGATAAAGATAAATTTCCTATTCAAAATTTATGAATAATTATCTTTATTGAAATAAATTAATAAAATAAAGATAAAATTTTTTATTCAAAATTGATGGATAATTTTCTTTATTAAAATAAATAAAATAGAGATAATTATTTGTCTTTGTTGATTATTATCTTTATCAAAATATGATATTTATCAAAATAAATAAATAGAGATAATTATCTCTAAACAAAATTTGGGTCAATCAAAGTTTACTACATATTTTCAAGCATATCAATTCAAAATGGAGCTTATCCTCTGAAACCACTATAAATAGAAGACATCCGCTCTCATTTTCAACACCAAGTGACGCAGGACAACCAGAACAAAATGAAAATAACAGGAAAATAAAAGGGATATGACTTAGGAGTCAGCATCTATGCCGTACTTGGAGTCAGCACCTAGGGTGGACCTAGAGTCAGCACCAGACCAAAAAAGACCAAACAACCATTTTTTTCATTCATCAAAATATTAACTATCTCCTCAAGAAGTACAATAAGTTGCTTATAAAAGATTGCTAAACCCTAATTCTAATTGGTTAGGAAACTCTAATTGCCTTTTTACGAAAATAACGTTGCTTTCAAATTAAAATATTAATAGTCTAATAAACTACTAGGACCTAAAACATAAAAAATACAATTGACTTGCAAACGTAAATAATACTAAATAAAAATCTTCTTGCGTCTCCCGCATCACCAAGTTTTCAAGAAAACAAAACTCTAGAGAAATTCTAACTCTAAAGCAATGAAGAATTTGAAAACAACAAATCTTTAACAAGCTAAAGACCATTCAATGTTCCAACCAAAGTCAAGAGGATTTCTTGTTCAAGTCAAGTTCAACCAAAAGCCAAGAGGATTTCTTGTTCAAGTCAAGTTCAAAGAAGATAGAATTAGAGGAGTACTCACTACTTGATTAATACAAAAATATATTTGTGACACCTTTTTCAAATTATTTGATTTTCTACAATTGAGAAATTTTGTATTTACATGCTCATCCTATGGTCATTTGGTACAAGGGATTGTGCAGGAATCACAACCTCTGTCTAAGATTTGGTTTAGGTTGGAGTACTTAATTTAGAATCTTTCCACCCTTGTGTGTTTTACTAACTCTATGTTTTGCTTGTGTTACTATTATGGTGTTAAACTTTCTGCTAATGAATTGGGAATTAATAGATTTTGTACTTAGAGATGGAATTAAACAGTACTGTTGGTTTGGTATGGGAAATATCGTACAAATCTCTGCCTCAATCTATTACAGAAGAGTTTCAAAAAGGAAATCTAACTGCCATAAAGCTTAACTTAATAGGGGTGCGGGTCATATCCCAAAAGATGACTGGTAAGGATTTCATTTACAAATTAATACGTTCATCATTTTTAACAAAATCTTGAAATTTGTCTTATTTTGACAGGCTCGAGAAAGTTGTTGAAGCTTTGAGAGTATATTTCTAAATTGAGTGCTTGAACTAAAACTACAATCCAAAGATTAGCCTCTTGCAAGTGTTAATATTCAAATGTATTGTCATTTGTTTTGTATTTATGAAGGTTCTGCCCGGCCTGTAAATGTGTCTCAATTTGAAAGTGTTTTAAAATTTTATTTTATTCATTTTTTAAAAATTTAAGGTTTTGTGGGTATTTTGGGTTATTTTCATGGTTTTAAAAACCGGTACTGTGAAAGAATCGGAAAAGAGACTGATAATCAGTTTTCTGGTTCTACCGATGATCGAACCGGTGACGTCATAAATAATTTAATTAATAATTTTTAAAATTATATAAATAAATAATGATGAATATATTATATTTTTATAATATTAATAATTTTTCACAACTTATATAATAAATATCATTTAAATATTAAAGATAACTTACTATATTTGTTCACAAATATGGTTAAAAATTTAAAAGAGGCACATACAGCTACAAGACTTTCTAAGCTCCACCGAAAAAGGAAAAGAGATAATAAATAAATAAATAACCCACCCCACTTTGGTTACTTCTCCCAGCCATTACTAACAATTAACACCCACCCAGTTTTTGACTTTTATGACATGGCATTTACTTCTCCCAAGTCCCAAGACTCCCAACCTTTCCACTTTTCTAATAGAAATCCATCAAAATCCAAATTGGCAATTTCCCATAAGGCCATAACCTCTTATTCGTCTCTCTCTCTCTCTAACCTATCTCTCCCTCTAACCTTTTCTGCCAAGCCCGTCCATCACTCCATCTCTCTGCAACATATCTGATGGAGAAGTAGAAAATAATTCATCTCCAGTTCGTCCAAATGACTCGTCCAGAGCCAACAGAGCAGGTTGGGCCAAGAATCATCCCAGAAGAAAGAAAAACGTTCATAGACAATAATACTACTCTTGATCAGTGAAATCTCCCATGGACGACATGCTCGTCCATGAAGGTCGTCCATGGACAATCATCAAATATCCGTGGACGACCAAACTGTCCTAAACCAGACGGACGAATACGCAACACTTAGAACTCCCGACTCTCTGTAGCGGTTACTAAACCCGCAACTATCTCAACGAATCCAACAAATAAGTTAACTTCCATTAGTAGTTACAATTTTAGTAGCCGTTGAGGAAGTTAACTCCGGACTTGTTGGCTTCCACAAATCTTGGGGAGGTTATTGGACAAATAACCATCCCCAAGATCCCTATATAAAGAACTGGTCTGAACCCGACAGAGGTAAGAGTTTTTCTGAGACACTATTCCCAAATACTTGGAACTTCCTTCTCTACGAGGCTAACTTTTCCATCGGAGGGGGGTTCGGCCGGTCTTCTCCGGTCTCCTCTTTGACTATGTTTGTTTCTTGTAGGCCTTCAACCGCTTCAGAAGCCACCGAAGCCAGATCATCCACCTTACTGATTCGGAGCGATATCAGTTGGTGCCGTCTGTGGGAAGAGATTGTTTTGCGACTTTCTTTTCCGCAACAAAGGGTTAGGATGGTCAGGACCAGGTCGAGGGCTACTAGCCCAAGCCGTCAGGGAAGCAGAGGCGCTTCAAGTGATCCCCAACGTGATCGCCAATCTGCGCCAGTCATGCAGACATCGTCTGTTCAACATGTGCAATCTATGGCAGCTACAATGGCGGAGTTGACTCACCAAAATCAGGAGTTAAGAATGGAGATCAATCAAAGAAGGGAGACACATGAGGAACACGAAGGAGGAGGACAAACACAAGGCCATGGTAACAGAGAGAATACTGAGATCAGAAGTTAGTTTAGAGGTACCACTTCACGGACGGTACCACATTTGAAAGAAGAGATGGACCAAATGAAGAAAGTCATGGAGGAAATGAAAGAGAACATGAGGAGGACGAATCCTATAGAAGATTTGGTCCATAGAACTAACTCTCCTTTTACGGCTTCCATCGACGGCCATCCTCTACCATCAAAGTTCAAACTGCCTTCCCTGGACTCGTACGATGGGACGCGTGACCCATTTGATCACATTGCTACATTCAAAACAACGATGCACCTTCAAGGGGTCCTTGATGAAATCATGTGTCGAGCCTTCCCTACTACCCTTAAAGGCCCGGCACGAGTTTGGTTCAGCAAAATACCCCCAAGTTCTGTAGGTTCTTTCGAAGAGTTGAGCAAATTGTTTGTTAACAATTTCATCGGGGGACAGAGACACAAACGTTCTTCGTCCAGCTTGCTGACCATAGAGCAAGGGGAAAACGAAAGCCTGCGATCATTCATCACTCGCTTCAACAGAGAAGCCCTTAGTGTGGACGAGGTAGATGACAAGCTTCTATTGGCGGCCTTCCACAACGGGATCAACTCTGACCTATTTATCCACAAGCTATATGAGAAGGAGCCTCAAACCATGGCTGAGCTCGTCCATTCGGCTCAGAACTTCATGAATGCAGAAGATGCAATTATAGCCAAGAAGAGGAAAAGAGCTGAAATGATGGAAGCACACCCAGCACGTCACTCAAAACAAGGCCCTCGTCCAAAGAAGGGATGGACGGAAGATAAGAAGGAACGAGATAACAGGAAGACGGGTCCTTTGGGAAGAAGCCAGAACTATACGCCCCTGAACGCTCCACTTGATCAGGTGCTCATGCAAATCAAAGACGACCCTTCTCTAAAATGGCCAGAGAAGATGAAGGGAGACCCTAATAAACGCAATAAGAGTAAATATTGTCGCTTCCATAAGGACCATGGGCATGACACAGATGAATGTTATGACCTGAAGCAGCAAATTGAGAATCTTATAAGACAAGGAAAGTTGAGGCACTTCGTTGGAAGGGATCATAAAGATGAGAAGTTGAAAGGAAAAATGGAGGAATCGTCCCGGCCCCCACTAGGAGAGATAAGGATTATCATTGGAGGAAACTCGACAGGGCAATCTGCCAAGTCGAAGAAGACGTATCTCAAGGTGGTACAAAACGTCCAACTCTCTGGACGACCACAAAGGACGAGACCAATGGACGAGCCGGCCATTTCTTTCACCGACGAAGATGCTGAGAGGATCCATCACCAGCATGATGATGCAATTGTCATTACTCTGCTTATTGCAGATTATACAACCAGGAGAGTATTAGTTGACAATGGAAGCTCAGCAGATATATTGTACTACCCTGCCTTTCAACAGATGAGGCTTGGGCGGGATCAACTTCGTCCAGTGTGTTCACCATTGATAGGGTTCGGAGGAATGAAGGTGCAGCCCGTAGGCACCATTACATTACCAATAGTGGTAGGGTCATACCCGCAGCAGATAACTTGGGAAGTCAATTTCCTCGTGGTGGACTGTTCGTTTTCATACAATGCCATTATTGGAAGACCAACTCTGAACAGTTGGAAGGCAATAACATCTACCTATCATCTGTCAGTCAAATTCCCTACGGAGTACAGGATAGGGCAAGCACAAGGAGATCAGTTGGCAGCTAGAGAATGCTATTTAGCCATGATGGCTTTGGACGAACAGGTGCAGACAATGAGCATTGAGGAAAGAAGGGTTGTTGCAGAGCCCACAGAAGTATTGGAAGATGTTCTTTTGCAAGAAGATGATCCCGAGAAATTCACCAGAATTGGAACAGGTATGAAGGAGAAGGCAAGAAAAGACCTCATCCAATTCCTGAGAAAGAGTATCGATGTTTTTGCATGGAGTCATAACCACATGCCGGGAATCGACCCAAGTGTAATCACTCATCGATTGAATATGTACCCCTTTTTTAAGCCTGTTCGTCAGAAGAAGAGGGTATTCGCTCCTGAGCGAGATAAGGCAATCAAGGAAGAGGTTCAGAAACTGACCATGGCACAGTTCATTAAGGAAGTCTATTACCCGGATTGGTTAGCCAATGTGGTGATGGTGAAGAAAGCAAATGGAAAGTGGAGAATGTGCGTAGATTTCACTGACTTGAACAAGGCATGTCCCAAGGACAGTTATCCTTTGCCACGCATTGATCAATTGGTGGACTCTACGGCTGGCCATCAGTTGCTGAGCTTCATGGACACCTTCTCAGGATATAATCAGATCAAGATGGATGAAGCTGATCAGGAAAAAACTCCCTTCATTACCAGCCAAGGCTTATTTTGCTACAAAGTGATGCCCTTCGGTTTGAAGAACACAGGGGCAACTTATCAAAGATTAGTAAATCACATGTTTCGTCCACAGATAGGACGGAATGTGGAGGTTTATGTCGACGACATGCTTGTAAAGAGCATAGACGAGGGAAGCCATCTGGACGACCTACAGGAAACCTTTGAAACACTTCGGCGATATAAGATGAAGTTGAACCCAAGTAAGTGTGCATTCGGAGTATCGTCAGGAAAGTTTATGGGGTTCATGGTTTCGCAAAGAGGAATCGAGGCGAATCCAGACAAGATCCAAGCTATATTGGACATGGAGCCACCGAAGAGTATCAAGGAAGTCCAATCCCTCACAAGACGAGTTGCTGCTTTGAACAGATTTGTTTCGAAAGCCACAGACAAATGTTTACCTTTCTTCAAAGTCCTCAGGAAGGCATTTGAATGGACGGACGAATGTCAAAGGGCCTTCCAAGACCTGAAGGACTATCTCACTACTGCCCCATTATTAAGTCCATCCGTGCAAGGAGAAGAACTGTACCTATACTTAGCGGTGTCCCCACACGCCGTAAGTTCAACTTTAATCAGAGAAGAAGAGAAAGTACAAAAACCTGTGTACTACACTAGCCGAGCACTTAGAGGAGCAGAGGGAAGGTATCCGCTTATAGAGAAATTGGCTTTTGCACTGATAACAGCTTCTAGGAAGTTAAGACATTACTTCCAAGTTCATGTCATCAATGTCATGACGGACCATCCGCTTAAGAAGGCAATGAACAAGCTGGAAGCCGCAGGACGGCTGATTCAATGGGCGGTGGAACTCAGTGAATTCGACATTCGGTACCAACCGAGAAATGCAATAAAGGCTCAAGCCCTAGCAGATTTCATCGCAGAGTTCACTCCGAGTTACGAGGATCTTGGGGAAGGAGAGTACAATAACAAATGGATCGTCCATGTAGATGGATCGTCTACAATGTATGCCGGAGGAATAGGAATTGGTTTGCAGTCGCCAGAAGGCGATAAATTAAAGTACAAGGCCCGTTTGCAATACCAGACTACTAATAATGAAGTGGAGTATGAAGCCCTTTTAAAGGGGTTGGAGTTGGCCAAGTCTGTAGAAGCAGACTCAGTACTTGTCTTGGGAGACTCTCAATTGGTCATAGGCCAAGTAAACGGGACATGCGAAGCCAAGGAAGACAGAATGAAGAAATATCTAAGGAAGGTAGTACGCCTTGTAAAGAAATTCAAAAAAGCTGATTTTATTCAAATCCCAAGGGAAGAGAATGTGGAAGCAGATATTCTGGCAAAGGAAGCGTCTGCGAATGAAGAGTTGGATGAGTTGGACGAAGTACACTACATGCCAAGTATAGACCTTCCAGAAATGCTGCAGATAGAGGGTGACGAAAATTGGATGACCCCAATAGTGTCATACTTGAAGGACGGAAGGCTTCCAGAAGAGAAGGACGAAGCTAGGAAGCTTAGGGTCAAATCAGCAAGGTACGTACTTATGGACGAAGTGTTATACAAAAGAGGTTTTTCCCAACCTCTCTTAAGATGTTTGGCTCCAGACGAGGCAAACTACATGTTGAGGGAGGTTCATGAAGGAGCATGTGGAAACCATTCGGGAGCCAGATCACTCGTCCATAAAGTCATCCGTAGCGGATTCTATTGGCCAACCATCCAAGCTGATGCGAAGGCATATGTCAAAGTATGTGATCAATGTCAACACTTCAGCAATATCCCCAGACAGCCAGCAGAGTATCTCATGCCAATGACGGCCCCTTGGCCTTTCGCGCAATGGGAACTTGACATTTTGGGGCCCTTTCCAACTGGAACTCGGCAAATGAAGTTTCTGGTGGTAGGAATAGATTACTTTACAAAATGGGTGGAAGCCGAACCCTTAGCAAAAATAACGCAGCAGAATGTCAAGAACTTCGTTTGGAAGAACATTGTATGCAAGTTCGGGGTACCTAGAGTACTAGTGTCCGACAATGGACGACAGTTTGACAACACACCTTTCAGAGAATTTTGTGAACAGCTTGGAATGAAGAACCATTACTCCTCACCCTCCCACCCACAGGCCAATGGCCAGGCAGAAGTAACAAACCGATCCTTGTTGAAGATCATCAAGACTCGGCTCGAAGGGGCAAAGGGAGTATGGCCGAATGAGTTACCAGGTGTCCTATGGGCTTATAGAACGACAGTGAGAACTCCAACAGGGGAAACTCCTTTTAAACTAGCCTATGGGAGTGAGGCAGTTATACCGGCAGAGGTACACATGACTAGCCACAGGGTGAGGAAGTATCATGCTGAAGAAAACGAAGAACAGCTCCGTCTTAACCTGGACCTTATGGACGAAGTCAGGATGGATGCAGAACAGAGGACAGCAAGGTACAAAAATCTCATGGCAAGACAATATGATGCCATGGTGAAGCCTAGGCATTTCAACATCGGTGATCTCGTCTTGAAGAGGGTTACCTTAGCAACAAGAAACCCGGCCTACGAGAAACTTGGGCCAAACTGGGAAGGACCTTATAAGGTTATCAACTGCAAGAGGTAAGGATCCTACTATTTGGAAGCTTTGGATGGGCGGAGGCTAGAACACCCTTGGAATGTTGAGCACCTAAGGAAATACCATCAATAAGTGCCGACTCTTGACAAAAGTGGCCTTGGACGAGACATCTAGACGAGTAGAAGTACATGTTTATTTACTACTATTATGTGTTCTAAGTATTTTAATAATCCCCTAGAAAGTACATTAGTGTTTTCACTTTTGTGCTATTCATGGACGAGTTGGTTTGTATTTTTAATTTAATAAGGCACTAGCTCACGAGCATGTGCCATGCCTGTGGACAAATGTTTACATAAGTTTGGATTTTCAAATATATATATGATGTATTTTCAAGTATATTATTGGAATCCTTCATCTTTGTATATTCATTCAGACTGATCCACACAAAAAAAAAGAAAAAAAAGCACGGACGAATGAAATCCTTGGACGCAAGGATAAATCGTCCATAAACTTTCCTCAAAAAGGAAAAATGAAACAAGGTACATCCGTCCAAAGCTTAAGACAAGATGAAGCCTGAGTTAAAAATGAAGGTACATCCGTCCAAAGCTCAAAGACGAGATGAAACCTGAATTAAGGATATATCCGTCTAAAGCTCAAGACGAGATGAAATCCAAGAAGTGATCGTCTAAAACACGGACGAGCAAAGACTGCAAAAAACCAGCATAACAATTCATTGCATTGGACGAGAAATTGCTGGGAAGTCTTATTAAGGACGACAAAATGATTGTCCCTAAATTTGAATGATGAATTAGATCTAATCATAAAGGAAGTCATTCATAGACGAGCTATACATCAGCTAAAAGGATTCAATTTGCTCTATCTTGGTGATGTAACACAAATTCACCACCATAATCAAGACGAGGCAAACTGAATTCCAGGGTGGACGAACCACATAACCACAAATGATATGATTAATGAGAATTAAAAATTCCATACATAAAGCTGAAAATATATGTATTCAAACACAATGAAAGGTGAGAATAGGAAATATTCATTTTTTCATGAAATTTAAAGAAGGGTGAACGACCCATGTCCAAACCCCTTAAGTTGTGAGAATGAAACTGTATATAAAACTCGTCCACAATCCTGGATGAGATAATTGTACTTGTATGAACTAAAAAAAAAAAAAGAAGTAAAAAAGGCCAAAACAACGGGCACTTCCATGAAAAGGCAAATAAAAGTAAATTTTCTAAGGAAAATGATTTCACTTGGGAAAGCTTGTCTTGGGGTCGTCTTGAGTGACTTCAGTATTAGCATCGTCCATTATATTGACATCCTCGGAACTCGTCTGCAATAAAGAACTCTCTGTAGCAAGGGGAAGCTTGAAGGAATTGAAGTCCAAGTCAGGATATGCCTCCTTAGCATCAGCACGGAAGTCTTCATAGCCAGCTACATAATGGCTGTCTAGACGATTCTTATACTCGTCAGACTTCTTAAAGGCTGCAATAGCTTCTTCACGTGCCTTCTCCAAGGACGAGGCAAACTCCGAAACTTGCCCTTCGAGATGGACAATACGGGTATCCTTCTCTAAGTTGTCAGCTTTAAGCTCTTCCACCTCGTTCTTCAGTTTCGTTTCGCTTCCTTGTAGACGATTAAAATCCTCAGTCAACCTGATGACCTCCCCCTTCTTGAGAACAACCTCATTGTTCAGCTCCTTAGCCTTCTCCTTAGCCGTCTTAGCCTCTGTGGCGAGCTCCTTGGCTTGGCAGGTTGCTGTATAAAATTTTGACATAGCCTACATTTGGACGAAAGGGAGTTAGACATTTTATTCAAGATAAAATTTTTACAAACAAGGACGAGGGAAAGACTTACCTTGAAAAGGTCATGTATGCCAGAACGTTCAAATTCCTTCACTGACATGTTGTAACATTCGTTAACTTCATGCTCAGTGACGATCCCTTTGAACGTCCTCCATGCATAACCCTCATCTAGAACTAAATTGGAAGGACGATCAGAGGGCTCGGATGAGCTAGGCTTGCGAGAAGCTTTGGGTGGAGGGGAAGGATTGGTCTGGACGGGATGGACTGTTTGGACGGGCTCCACATCCACCAGAGGTTCGTCCAAGTTCACTGTTGGTGGTACAAACTTGGGGACCTTTGGAAGGGAAGTCTTACTTGACTTTTGCTTCTTAGGGCCTCGACGACTTGGGAGGTCGTCCAGGTCCACAGCACTAGATATAGGCTTAGACTTCCTCTTCCCAGCCTGAACGGAAGCCACTTTGCTAGTGGGAGCAGCAACATCCTCGTCCCCGCTAGTCACTGTTTTCTCTTTGTTTTCCCTCATCGTACTTATCCCTATGACGAGGAAAATCAGTTAAAAAAAAATAATAAAAAAAAAAGAGTAGAAATAATGAAATACAGTGGACGACACTTACTTCGACGAGTGAGCTCCTCGTAACTTAGGTTCTCAGCAGTAGGCACTGGACCAAGCCCCCAAGCTGCTAGACGACTGAGAGTAACCAAGTCGTGGAAGGTCCTCACGGGGAAGGTACGAACCACTTCTATCCGGTCCAAGTAAAATTTGTCCAAGTGTGGACGAGCAACAGCTACATCACCAAGAGAAAGGGTTAGACGATTGAAAGATTAGAAAAATTTAAAGACAAAGGAGATAAAATGGAAAGAAAAACATACCCTCAGGACGAAGACGACCTAGAGGGCTGGTAAAAGGTGGGAAGGGGGGATTACCCACATCAGCTGGGTCCCCAGCCCAATTTCCAAAAATAATAAAAAATTCTTTTTTCCAAAGCCGGTCTGACGAGCTACGGCCCTTTATTAAGCTGAAATAAGAACCTCTGGACGAGAACTGGTAGAAACCAGCAGATTTTTTGATCTCTAAGGGCTTATAACAGTAAAGGAACTCGTCCACTGTAATTGGACGGTTCCCTTCCAACGCCTCACGCCATAACACTTGCATGGCGACTATCGTCCTCCAACCATTGGGGTTGAGCTGGTTAGGTCCAATACCTAACCTTTGGAAAAGGTCTCTGCAGAAAGAATTTAGGGGAAACCTAAGACCAGCTAAAAGGTAAGAAGCGTATACCCCTAAGCCAGAGGAAGGAGAACAACACCATTCTCCGGCCTTGGGTAGACGAGGGTTAAGGTTTTTAGGAATTTGGTATCTATCTACAAGAATTTTCAACTTAGCAGCGTCTAAGGTGGATGCTACCTCTGGGGCACAACTATAGATGACATCCTCTTCGTCCTCTTCCTCGTCTTGAGGAGGACTAGATGGCTGTCTGGACGAGCTAGCCCCAGATCCAGAAGCCGCCCTACGTCGTAGTTCCTGAAATTCCTCTAAGGGAATGCCAGGAACCCCAGACGAGTAATGCTCGTCTGAGGAATTACTATAGGACGAACTATCTACACTACCCTCACTCACAGAGGAACCGTCCTGGTACTCGTCTATCTCCTTCTCTAAACTACTAGACGAAGACATGGTTGAAATGTAGAAAAGACTTGAGAACCTAAAGAAGAAAGAGGAAATACCTGATAAAACTAGGACGAGAGCTAGACGAGTCTCTTGGACGAGATGGCAAAAGAGAAAATGAGGAAAAAGTAAGGGGCATGAAAGAGAATGCACTATTTATAGGCCCCAGCAACAGGATCAATGAAACGACGCTCGCCACTCAGAAATTGACACGTGGCAGTTCCTTGGGGAAACGAGATCGACACGATTGGCCAACCAACAGCTTCGCAACACGTGGCATACGAAAAAATGAAATTTTGTTAAAATCACAACAATGTCCTGGACGACCCTTTGAACAAAGGGGCAACTGATGGAGAAGTAGAAAATAATTCATCTCCAGTTCGTCCAAATGGCTCGTCCAGAGCCAACAGAGCAGGTTGGGCCAAGAATCATCCCAGAAGAAAGAAAAACGTTCATAGACAATAATACTACTCTTGATCAGTGAAATCTCCCATGGACGACATGCTCGTCCATGAAGGTCGTCCATGGACAATCATCAAATATCCGTGGACGACCAAACCGTCCTAAACCAGACGGACGAATATGCAACACTTAGAACTCCTGACTCTCTGTAGCGGTTACTAAACCCGCAACTATCTCAACGAATCCAACGAATAAGTTAACTTCCGTTTGCGGTTACAATTTTAGTAGCCGTTGAGGAAGTTAACTCCGGACTTGTTGGCTTCCACAAATCTTGGGGAGGTTATTGGACAAATAACCGTCCCCAGGATCCCTATATAAAGAACCGGTCTGAACCCGACAGAGGTAAGAGTTTTTCTGAGACACTATTCCCAAATACTTGGAACTTCCTTCTCTGCGAGGCTAACTTTTCCATCGGAGGGGGGTTCGGCTGGTCTTCTCCAGTCTCCTCTTTGACTATGTTTGTTTCTTGTAGGCCTTCAACCGCTTCAGTAGCCACCGAAGCCAGATCATCCACCTTACTGATTCGGAGCGATATCAATATCAATTAGCAATAGTTCAAACTTCAAACCAAAATACCTTCCTCCACCCTTCTCATGTTGCTTCTCATAGACTCTTACCTCCTCTCCAAATTTTATTTTACCCGTAAATTTGAAAGTTTCATTCGCCAAATCTTATTTACAACAAATCTAAGATTCTCAAAATGAGGAAGAAAAATCGTTCATTCCCATCATTCACAGCAACGAAGTAACTGCTGCACCAATGTGAGAGGCCGAATGGGGAAGAAATCAAGAGAAACAAAAAACTACATTTTCACATTTTAAACAACATTACACACATTTCCACACACTTTTTCACCCACATGTATTTCAAAAAACTACAAACAACATTACTCAAACTACTCTACCAAACACCCCCAAAGTCATTTTCTTTGTATTTTGCAAAACCAGTTCAACCATACCGGTTTCCAGTTTTATGGTTGAACCGGCCGGTTTTTGATTATTTCCGGTTTTTAAATGATTTTCGATTTTTAGCTATAACCGGACCGGATTATAGGCCGGTTTCTAGTTGAACCGGTCGGACCGGCCGGTCTAGTCCAGTTTTTAAAATCATGGTTATTTTGAGGTTTTAGTTATATTTTGGTCATTTTTAAAGTTTTGAGGAATATTTCAGTCATTAATTTGTTAAAGATGGAATTTTGATCATATTCAAGGCTTTAGGCTTTAGGCTTTGTGCTTTTTTTCTCATTTCATAGATTTTAGGATTAGTTTTGGTAAGCCTTAGTTTCCGTTATATTTTTATTACTTTTAAGGTTTGTGACTATATTGGGATGAATGGACGATTTAGTGTTAAAATGTTAATTATTACTATAAAATATATATATATATATATATATATATATATATATATATATATATTAGAATGTTAGGTTCTTGGAATTGAATCTAATGAGAATGAGACTTATAAACCAAATACGTCATAATCTTGTATCTTGCATTATAAGGGGACCATCAAATGTGGCAAAGGTAGTCAATACAGTTGAATGTGACCAAAATTATAGAGGAACATCATATGTGATGTAAGTACCATTGTTTATGACATTTGTACTGTCTAGTGTAACGTGATTACCATCCAATTTTTAATGAAAATATTAAGATATGAAAAATAAATAAAATTAACTAATCAAACTTTTATTAGAATAATATAAAAAATAAAGCATTTTTAGCAAGCATTTAAGCACATATTGAAGACTTATGACTCGTTTCGTCAAAACCAGTTAAGCTCAAAAGCTGGCTAAAATGGGGTTTTAACCCTTTTAGCCAAACTTTCCAGCATTTTTCCCCTATTCTGAAACTATTTAGGGATATGTCCCTGCTTTAAACTCGATTTTCTAAAAATCGAGTTTCAATGAAAAACTCGATTTAACGAAAATCGAGTTATAGGGAAAAAACTTGCAAAAACTTACATGGAACTCGAGTTCCATGTAAGTTTTTGCAAGTAACTCGATTTTTACAAAATCGAGTTTCAAAACAGAGGCATTTTGCTAGAACTTTTGGGCGAAATGGGTATTTTGCCATTTTGGCCCTCAAAAGCTATGCGAGATCATGAATTATCTTCTTTGTCCTCTGGATTTAATTTGTCATGATTTCTTAAGTATTATTTTTAGGAATAGAATAATGAAACATATTCTAACCCATTTGCCATTTAATTTCATTACCAAAAAAAAAAAAAAAAAAAAACTAAAGCATTTCTCTAACTCTGAGATGACAATGATGATATTTTGGAACTTATATGAAATCATTGTCATGGATTTTTATTCAAATTGATGAAAAACTACAATTTAAGCCACCAATTCCAAAGAGTTACTTGGAGAAGTAGAGCAAGAAAGTGATAGACATACCTAGGCTCTTTATACAATTCCATATCTTTTTATCAAAATATGAAATTTCAAATTTCCAATTTTTTTTTTTTTTAAAGTATCTCAAATGCAAAGAGGGCGAAAGGGACACCAAGACTTACTTAGAGAGAGAGAGAGAGAGAGAGAAGCTCACCATTGAGAAAATTCAAATTAGCATTTAAAAAAAATTAGTTTAGGTCATGTGACGTTACACATGGCTTCCAAAGTGATAATAAAACCATTTGATGTGAAAATAAGGGAACCATCAAATGTGACAAAAGTTCGGTCATATGTGATGTTGATACTATCCAATGTGATGATGGAACCATTCAATGCGACTAAAAAAAATAAAGGAACTACTGAATGTGACAAAATTACGATCATTTTTAAGATTCTAATGGTATTTTCGGTCATTTTAAGTTGCTAAGGGTATTTCAATCATTTTGTAGGTATCGTGGGTATTTCGATCATTTTTCAGGTTTTAGGGTCATTTCTGTCATTTTTTAGGTTTCAAGTTCATTCCGTATTTTTTTAGGTTCTAAGGGTATTCCAGTAATTGTAGAGTGTTTCAGGGGAATTTTAGTCATTTTCTAGTTTGGGGGGGTAATTTGGTCATTTTTTAGGTTTTGAGAGTATTTCAATCATTTTTTAGGTTTCAGGGTCATTTCGGTCATTTTTTAGGTTCTATGGGTATTTCGATCATGATTTAGTCTTCAAGTGCATTACAATCATTTTTTAAGTTCTAAGAGTATTTCAGTCACAAATACCCTTAGAACCATCAAATATGACAAAAGTACGGTCACATGTGATGCTAGTACTGCCTAATGTGACAATGGAACTATCAAATGTGAGAAAAAAAATAAAGGAACTACTAAATGTAACAAAAGTACAATCACATGTAATGTTGGTATTGCATAATGTGAGGATAAAACCATTAAATGTGAGAAAAAAAAATAAGGGAACTACCAAATGTGACAAAAGTACTGTCAAATGTGATATTAGAACTGCACAATGTGAGGATAAAATATCAAATGTGAGAAAAAAAATAAAGGAACCACCGAATTGGTACTGCACAATGTGAGAATGGAACCATCAAATGTGAGAAAAAATAAAGCAACCACCGAATGTAACAAAAGAACTGTCACATATGATATTGGAACTGTGCAATGTGAGGATGGAACCGTCAAATATGAGAGAAAAAAACCACCAAATGTGACAAAAGAACAGTCACATGTGAGGTTGGAACTGCGTAATGTAAGAATAGAACCATCAAATATGAGAAAATATAAAGGAACATCAAATGTGACAAAAGTACAGTCACATGTGATGTTGGTACTGCACAATGTGAGGATTAAATTGTCAAATATGAGAGAAAAAAAAAAAAAAAAAAAAGAAACCACCAAATGTGACAATAGTACTGTTAAGTGTGATGTTAAAACTGTATAATGTAAAGATGAAATTGTCAAATATGAGAAAAAATAAGGGAACCATCGAATGTGACAAAAGAACTATCAGATGTTGGAACTGCACAATGTGAAGATAGAACCGTCAAATATAATGTTTTGGTAACCTGGTATAACAGGTTGCCTACTAGTGAGCACCGTACCAAAAAAAATAATAATAATAATGAGGTATGGTAAAATTATTACCCATACATTTCATTACAATTGAAACCCTTAAAGATGTGATTGAATCTTAAATATATACTTGAAACATTTTTCTTCTTCCTAGTATGAATGGTAAAAGATGCATTATTAATTAATATGTTACTATTCACTTGGTATTTGGATATATAGTAGTATAGAAACTAGTTTTCTTTCCATAAAAGTTACAGTAAGATATACAAACTCTCTTTCTATAAGAGTTTTCTTACTTTGACTCGTACTTTCCTTGTTAGAAATAAGGTCTTAGGAGAAGGAATGAAGCACAATCGTGAGACAGTATCCATGTCAAGCTCCAAAGATCCATTTCCAAAGACCACTCTGAGAACACCCAAAACGAAGGCCACTTGTAATTTTCTTCTATTCTCATTTATTTGAAAACAGTGGTTGTGGCACTATTTCATTGGAGGGCGTTAAAAGATATTTCCACTGAAGTTTTAGAGAATTTAATTTCTATTCAATTTATACTTTCATGTCTTTCGCTTCATCAACTAGTTCTCTATATCTCACCTCAATATACAATGAGAGAGATTGAAATAATTGTTCTATTGAACAAAAAAGTTATTTTATTTGTAACCAAATTAATAAAAAACAATATGTCAGATCATGTTGACGCAAAAAGATATAATACAATATTAGGTTTTTTTTCATCAACGAAAATGCTGTCACGAAAAGATTGCATCAACCAAAATTTTGATGTGAAAATAATATTAATTGACACCAAAATAATTTGTTTTTCGTGTCAACTTAAAATGTTGACGTGAAAATTTTAGCCGTCACGATTTACCGCACCACTATTTGGTTGACGCTCGGCCTCAAAGCTCAAGGCCAGTGTCTTCACTCATGTTCGCAGAAGTGGTAATATAGTTAATTGCAGATAAATTAGCAAAGAAAGTGAAACGATTGTTAATTCCTCAGTTTTGGATAGAGGACATTCCTGAGGATGTTTCCCTTGTAATGCATGACAGACTCATTCTGTTGAATATTTAAAATTGCTTTGGATGGTTTCTAAAAAAAAAAAAAAAAGAAAAAAGAAAAAACTATTTGGCTGACGCCCTATTAAAAAAACACACACATGCACATACATACATATTTTTACCGTCAACTTTGTTTTTCTTGTAGTTAATAACTCTTTTACTAAAAGGAAAATTAAGATCGATTTTCCTTATAACTCAATTGAGAGCTTGTGGTGTTCAAATCACTCTTCTCCGTTACAATTATTGAATATTAAAAAAAAAAAAAATACAGCATACAGGAATAAAAAGAACTTTGCTGTGAGAGAGTGAAATTTTATATATAAAATTTGGTGATTCTAGACTTCTTCGGCATAAGATGTAGAGGAGAGACTAAAACAAAACCAGTATCCATGTCGCCCCACCAAACAAATATCCAATCCGGATACTAAAATTTTGATTAAAAACTCCCAAAACTGAGCAAGGAATTCACATCCCTACCAATAAGAGACAGAGTCCAAACGTCAGAGCTTGCTTAGGAAAAGATTGCTACAATTTTGTTTCTTAGCATGCTTCCATCCATGTGTTTTTGTCCTACTTATTGATGTGGCTTCAACCAAGCATATTCTTCTATTTTTTATTGCTAATTTCAATAAGCATATTCATTCATAGGGAAGTGCAATCCTAGTCACAGCCTACCCTCTTAAATAAATTCTACTAGGGACACATAATTTCACAGAGGTTTTACCTCGATCGAATCCACCACAACACAAAGAGAGGGGAACTGAATCACGTCCCACCGTCTTATATTAGTTCTACTAGGGCCACCATTAATTTCCCAATGTTTTACCTCGATGCAGTCCACCAATCACAAATGCAGGAGTAAATATGAAAATAATTGGTGATATTTTAGGTTTGCATAGACTTATATTAATCGTAGAGTAACAGGGAAAAAGTTAAGCAAAAAGTCTATCACCATAACTTTTAACTTCTTTTCCTACCGTTATTGAAGCTTCTTGTGGGGAGCGGGTTACATGACACTGAATCTGCTGTGATTATGATACGTATTTACTTTTGGACACATGTCATCATATTTACGGATCCAGTACATTGAATGCATTGGACGTAATCTGTACCCATTCTTGTGACAGGTTAGAAAAAAAATAGTGGTTTCATTGAAAAATGATAGACAACCATTTATAGTCTACACATCAGATAAGATTGTTGTGGGAAGAAGTGTGGCAAAGATTGTAATCCTAGAATAATTAAATATTAAGTAAGTCTACTACTATTAGTTTTGGAAATTCTAACAACACTAAATCTTTCATTTTTCCTCTTGATTTTATATTGTAGTGGACCCATATATAAAGAGAGAATGCTTTTGAGTCTGTGTGTGTGAAATTTAATTTTGGTATCTGTAGCTAGATTCATTAGTTTTACTATATGTTTAAGGAAATTAATATTTTTTTAAAAATTTGATATTCTTTTAAAGTATTGAGGTGAAATATTATGATTGGTACTAATAAAAATAGTATTGATGCATGACAAAATGTCGTCCAATCATAACTTGCCTCATTGACATTTGTGAAATTTTTTGTATTCCTAACATTATTCATTCTTTTACTATAAAATGCTTATAAATTGATGTGACATTGATTTTTATTTGTACAACATTAACAATATAATAAATAAATTATTAACTATTTTTTTGTTTTGTGTTCAAAAAATTCACATTTCATTATAGAGTCACATAATCATATAACATAGATTTCAATGTCACTAGGCAAGACATTAACATTTTGCATCATTCAGCAGGGGAAAATAAAAACTCATAAAAATTTCCTTCAAATTTGAGAGAAAAGAAAAAAGAAATTGACGTGGACTATATATATATATATATATATATATATATATATATATATATATATATATATATATATATATATATATATATATATATATATATAAATCGGTATAAATTTTAGAGAATAAGGTTAATGCGTTTCTCCAAAAAAAAAAAAAAAAAAAGAGGTTAATGCAAAATTTTATGTCAAAATCTATTCCAAGATATGCTCCATGATTAGATGCAATTTTTAATGTCTAAGTATATTCGTTTGTTAATGTGACCGCGATTTTTTGACATCATGCATGATATTTTTATAAAATTTATTTTAAAAACCTTTTTTGAGTGACTGTTACTTTTTTTTTTTTTGGTTATAAGATAGAAATTCTACTCTAATTTAATCTATATGAAACTCCCTCCTGGAAACTTAAACCCCGACCCTTACCTCCCACACCCCACAAGCACTTATACTGTTACATTGTTAATGAGTATAATATGGGAGAAAATGGGCAAATGCCCCTTTCAAAAAAAAAATCCAGTATTTTGCCCCATTTTCCAAACTAATTAGGAAAATGCCCCTCTTTTGAGACTCGATTTTCTCAAAATCAAGTTATAAAAAAAAAAAAAAAAAAAAAAAAAAAAAAAAAAAAAAAAAATTCTGGAGCCCTATAGTGGCGTTTTTAAGGAGCCTACAGTGACGTTTTAAGGACTTATAGTGGCGTTTTGTAACTCAATCTCTATGAAATCGAGTTACATGCAATTTTTTTTTTTTTTTTTACCTATAACTCGACTTTATGGAGATCGGGTTACAAAATGTCATTATAGGTCCTTAAAACGTCACTATAGGCTCCTTAAAAACGCCACTATAGGGCTTAACTCGATTTTGAGAAAATCGAGTTTCAAAAAAGGGGCATTTCCCTAATTAGTTTGGAAAAGATGGCAAAATGCTGGATTGTTTTTTTAAAAAGGGCAAAGGCCAATTTTTTCCGTATAATATGTCAAATTCATCAAATACACACGTTTATGTCATTTATTATAATCCAAATTTGGTGAATATGGGGTGTAAAACTCATGTTTTATATCATCTATTAAGAGATTGTCATATCTGCTTTTTACTTATTAAAAAATGAGAAGTCCTACATCAACAACATTTTCACAACACTTTTACAACAAATCATATGTGGTAATACATCGGCTATGCTTATATATCTCCAAATGTGTTGCTTAAGATCCCTAGTGTTATCAAACTTTTCCGCATAAGAAATCTTGAACTTGGGAGGCAAAGGGATAGGGACCTTGGACCCCAAGCCATCCATGTTGTAGAGACAATCATTCATCCCTTGAGCCTTGTGAAAGGCCAATTTGTTAGGATTAGTGCCCTTAAATCTTATTGTATGATATTAAGTATGACATTATGTATGACTTAATATTATGATTAATAAATTTGTTTTATTATTATCTAAAATAATGGTAACATGAATATTCGGACATTATCATATAGTCCATGAGATGCATAGTATGTGATTTATGTGATTTAGTCACAGAAGATATAAGTCACAAGTTCTTTGTAAACTCAGAATTTTAGTTCGTAGTCGGTGATAAAATTGAGCATTTCATCTACGAAGACTATAACATATCAACTACGATGATTTGTCTTGATCATAGAAGTGGAGACTTCTAGTTGATATGTTGATATGTTGATATGTTTTAAGAGTTAAGACATATTAAACTAGACCGCTGTGAGATTTATTATTCTCCTAATGACTGTCAATTGAATAATAAATCTCACGACTTATATTAACATGAACTCTTAATCCTGAGAGAATAATGGACCTGATCATAGAATGTAGGTTGCTTTAATATATCAGAAGTGAGATCTAAAGTAACAGTCAAAACCTTAGTATGTTGGGCAACCACATTTAGTGTTGATGGAACATATATTCTCAAGATGGAATTCATAGTCTTTTAACGGAGATATAAAATATTCCCTTGAGATAAGTTTAATGGGTTCAGTTATTCAGAGAGTTAGGCCTAACCACTTTAGTAAGAAATTACTAAAGTATATATTTATGAAATTGGATTTCATAAATATATGGTGAATAACTTAAAAGGATTAAATCGGGTACTCAAGGATTAAAATGTAGTAATCTACAAAGTGGCAGTCTACATTTATGACTTTGTATTACTACGAATATTTTATGAAGGGGTTGCATGTACAATAAAGTCTTGGGAAATAATTTATAGATAAGACCTAGAGTGCAACTATATTTATATAGTGGTATTAAATATAGTTAATGGTAACTTTGGACTTGTCAAGAGTTGACAGAAAAACCCAAGACCCATTGGAGCTAGTGTCTTATTGGTCCCTTTTGGTCCCACTCCAAGCCACATACTAGAGCCCAATTGGAAAGGCCTAAAAGGCTAGCCCAATTAGATAATCAGTTATTAAGAGATAAACATATAGATTTTTAAATGAACAACTTGCATGAAATGGTGTATGTGAGTGTTGGACACTCTCTAATTCTCTCTTGAACAAATTCACATTACTGATTGAGAGACCACACATCTTGGGCGTTAGTGGAATTGGAGTGAAGATTAAAAGTATTGGGTGCTTACAATCTTTGTTTTGAAATTCAACACACCAAGGTACACTCTCTTGTTCTCATATTCTGAAATTTACATAGCACATATTATCAATTTCGAATGAAGTAGATCCGTTAATTTTCCGCTACGCATATGCATATTTCCATCACAATTGCATCTTTTGCATTTTCTTTTTCATGCAACGGTTTCTAAGGTAAGCTTCTCGAATTTCTTGTTTCTCTTATAATTGGTCTTATCCTTCTCATCCCAATCTTCTTTTTCCTCTTCCTCATTCTCTTCTACCACTATGGGCTTCTTGCTTACCTTCCTCCAACTTAGCGAGGCGAGCCCCCATCTTCTCAAGTACCTAGCTTTGGTCATCCACCATCTTATATGTCTTATCTGCGAGTGCGATGTCACTTGAAGTGACCATTTCTTCTTGAGGTACCATATCAACCTTGGTCAAACGTCTTCCGTCACTTTGTTGAACCCAATTTGAGGTAGGGACGTGCTTACTTTGTCTTGGTGGTGCAATGGTGCCTGAAAAGAAGTCTCTTCTTATAAAGTTTATGTCCCAAGTTAAAAAGCTTCTTTTAATAGAGAAATGCTATCTTCACAACTTTTTCAAAACAAATCATAAGTAGCAGATTGTTACAGATTTTTATTGGTGGGCAAAAATGTAATTTTAATGGTAAGTTTAAATTAGAACCAATAACAATTTGGAACTTATGATTTGTTGTGAATATTGTTGACTTAGCACTTCTCTACCAAATAACACCACAAAAGGATTTTACATAAAACCTGCAATGTGTATTTATATTTTAGTAATATATGATGATTTGACATGTCTTTCTTGGAGGATATAAACCAAAGGGTTTATACCAAGTCTTTAAAGAATTTAACCCCTTTATTATAACCTTAC
Organism: Quercus tomentella; assembly: GCA_028535165.1. Taxonomy (NCBI): domain Eukaryota; kingdom Viridiplantae; phylum Streptophyta; class Magnoliopsida; order Fagales; family Fagaceae; genus Quercus; species Quercus tomentella. The sequence continues at coordinate 41,102,102 of JAPQVY010000155.1, forward strand.
TCTACTTGTTGTGGTTTATAACTTCTATAATATATATATATATATATATATATATATATATATTGAATTTGAACTACTAAATTAGATTAACTTGGATGGCATAAATATATCAAACACAAATACTGGTGTGGCAGGGACATCACAAAAACCAAAAAAAAAAAAAATCCTCACTTTGACTTACACAAAATTTAAAAAAAAAAAAAAAAATGTAGCTGATGAACCAAGAAAATTCCCGTCATCCAAAGGAACCGTTGGACGACCAAAGCTCCCTAAATGAACATTTATGGCATGATCCGTTACACATAGACGGTCTTAAAGATATGACCGTTGGAAGGATCTTCACCCAAATAAATTGCCAGAAGCGTTATAATAAGGCATTTAAGCAACCATTGAAAGCCTCCAATGGCTAGAAAGGTAAAGTCCTATATAAACTGCATAAGACCTCAAGCAAAGGTACAAGATATCATCTTTCATAACCTTACGAATCGATTAACATTCTTTTCCCAGCGTTTGACTTTATCATCAGAGACTCATTGGCAGGCACCACTCCGATGACCTTTTCGAAGTGAAGCATCCTTCTTTATTTTTGTGCAGGACTACAGATCCTTGTGGTCAGACTCCGTCTGGACAAATCTATCAACTAACGAATATGACTTCATTAGTTTGGCACCATCTGTGGGGACAACTTTCAAACTCTAATTTGAAAACATAGCTTTACCATTTTCGCTATCCAAATGGAATCTAATGTACCACAAGATCCAATGGCGTTAGCTTTGCAGGTTCAAACGCTCACAGCTAACATAGAAGAACTCACTAGATAGAATCAAGAGATGAGACAGCAACTGCAGCAAGAGGGAAACCGTTTACCGGCCCGGAACAACGTCAATAGGAACGAAGACGAGGAGAACAGCCACAGGAGAGATGGATCAAGAAGGACAGACCCATCCGACGGGGCGAGTAACGACCTCCTTAAAAGCATGAGAAAGGAGATGGATGAATTGAAGAATGCAATGAAGGAGAAAAAAAAAAAAAAACAAACAAACAAACAAACAAATAGAAATTTGGATGGAATGGTGAAAAGGACCGATTCCCCTTTCACAGCAAAGGTCTTGGAGTGTCCGTTGCCACCTAAGTTCCGCCTCCCCCAGCTCGAGTTGTATAACAATCTGAAGGATCTATTAGATCACATAACCACCTTCAAGATGACCTTGAGCCTACAACAAACCCCAGACGAGATCTTGTGCCAATCTTTCTAGACAATCCTTAAGGAAGCAGCACGGGTATGGTTTAGCAAACTAGCCCAATCGTCCATAGATGACTTCGAACAACTGAGCAATTCGTTTGTGTGGCACTTTGTTGGAGGACAACGCCAAAAGAGATCTGCAAATCATCTGCTAACGATCAGGCAAGAAGAAAGGGAGTCACTGAGATCGTACGTGAAACGATTCAATAGAGAAGTACTAGAATTCGACAAAGTAAAGGAAAAAGTGCAACTAACCACTTTCAAGGCCTGGTTAAAGTCCAAAGAGTTCATGGTAGCACTGGCAAAGAGTCCTCCAGAATCAATGACAGAAATGTTGTTAAATGCTCAAAAGTACATGAACGCGGAAGATGCTTTAGCCGCAATTGGAATGGGGGACAAGCAGAAAGAAAAGAAAAACACTCAAGAATACTCGAAAGGAAAGAAGAGGGAAAGAGGAGACCGTTCGTCTAGCCATGACAACGTCAGATCAAGGAACAACAAGACAAGAAGGAAGGTAAATTTCACACCCCTAATGATGCCTGTCGATAAAATCTTGATGCAGATTAAGGACAATCACCCACTCAAGTAGTCAAAGCTGCTGAACTCCTCACCTAATGCACGCGATAAAAAGAAGTATTGTCATTTCCACTAAGAACAAGAACATTACATGGACGAGTGCAGAGACCTAAAAGAACAGATAGAAGAACTGATCCAAAAGGGAAAGCTATAGAAGTTTGTGAAGAGCATAGTAGTCCCCCAAAAAATTACAGCAAAGGCAGGTCAACAGCGTCCACACTGCACCACCATCAAAACACAGACAAAGAGAAACCATGGAAATCGTCTTTTCAAAAGAAGACGCCGAGGGGTGAAACAACCACATGATGACCCACTGGTTATCATACTCATGATAGAAGGGTTCAATAATAGGCGAGTCCTGGTAGATAATGAGAGCTCCATTGACATCATTTACCTTTCAGGCTTTCAGCAACTGAAAGTAGATCCAAAGAAGCTTCATCCTTTCGAATCCCCCTTATTAGTTTCAACAGAAACAGAGTATACCCGAAGGGAATAGTAAAACTGATGGTCACGGCTGGCTCATATCCCTTCCAGGTAACCAAACACCTTAACTTTTTGGTTGTTGACTGCCCTTCGTCCTATAATGTGATCGTAGGAAGACCAACGCTCAACCACTAGAAAGCTGCAACCTCAACATACTGCTTGAAGGTGAAATTCCTAACAGAACATGGGGTGGGAGTAATAAAAGGAGACCAAGTCTTAGCTCGCAAATGTTATTAGGTAATGTTGGCTTTAAAGGACAACTACATGTGGATGATCAAGGAGAAAAATTCAGAACCAGTAGAGGCCTTGGAAACCGTTGGGTTGGTAGAAGGGGAGGCAATGAAGGTAACGAAAGTGGGGACGAGCCTCAGCCCCAAGACAAAGGAAGAGATAATCAAGTTTCTAAAGGAAAATCTAGAAGTCCTTGCTTGGAGTCACAAAGACATGCCTAACATACTTGAAGACATTATCTAGCATCACCTAAATATAAATCTCGAAAGGAAGCCCGTCCAGCAAAGAATGAGGGTTTTCGCTCCTGAACGAAACAGAGGCATAATGGATAAGGTAGACAAATTGCTGGCAGCCAATTTTATCAAAGAAGTCTACTACTCAGACCGGTTAGCCAATGTCATCATGGTAAAAAAGGCAAATGAAAAATGGAGGATGTGTGTGGATTTCACGGATCTGAACAGCACCTGCCCGAAGGACAACTTCCTTTTGCCAAGAATTGACCAGCTCGTTGACTCAACGGCGGGACACAAGCTCCTAACGTTCATAGACGCATTCTTAGGGTACAATCAAAGACAATCGTTAGGGTTGGTTACTTTTGGCCCACGATGCAAAAAGAAGCGAAGGAGTTTGTCAAAAGATGCGACAAATGCCAGAGGTACGAAAACGTCGAACAACTACGTAGGGAGAAGATGACAGCCATGATAGGCCAAAAACGTATTGACCCCTTGTGATGAATTAATTGATTAATTAACCAAGTTTATTAATTAATCAAATTAACATGCAAACGCGTGGTAGCACAAACAAATCACCAATTAAACTAAGTGTAGCAGAAATTAAATTGACACGGTGATTTGTTTACGAATGGGGAAAACCAACACGGCAAAAAACCCCCACCGGGTGATTTTAAGGTCACCACTCCCGAAATTCCACTATTATCACAACAACCGGTTACAAGTAAAGGAATCCCAGTACCTTATACCAACCTACAGTTAAAACCTTACCCCAATACCCAATTGGACTTATTCTGTAGTGACGATTTCTCCTTTTGATGCACGACTCCTAGTACATGACTAACCAATTGCGCGGATCCCAATACGCGACTTCAATCACCAACTAAAGAAGGTTTTTGGCTGCAAAGTTCTTCAATTCATCCATGATGAAGATCCAGAAAATGCTTGGTTATAAAACCCTACGATGCACAAACACAGCAACTTCTTCACAAGAACAATGAACTAGGGCAAATTCTGTCTCCGGTCACAATTTGCTTGAACAAACTTTGCTCAACACTTGTGCAACTTGTGTCCCCTTTGACGGCCCTTAAAATAATCCTTTTATATGTCTAGGATTGTGAGAAAAGAAAGCTCAAACACATAATCACGGATTAGAGTCAAAACATAATTGAAATTCTGTTTTTCATAAACCTCAACAGATGCCTTGTCGAGCTGCTGTCGAGCCACGGGACTGGAACAGCTCTTTAAGCTCGATAGATGGCTAGCTGTCAAGCTTTAATGACAGGCACTTTTCAGACTTGAATCTTGGATAGACTTGCATGGCTTCAACACTTTGATCTTGAAACACAGTTTCTTGAAGTATTAAACACATCCTAGATCTACCCAAATACAAGAAAGTGCATTTTGTCAAAGGATTAGCCAATTACATAAAATAGTGACATATGTTCCTAACAAATGAATCACATATGTCCTAACAAGCCATAACGTCACCATGGCCATTTGCGCAATGGGGAATCGATATAGTGGGCCCCTTGCCCCAAGGTAAGAAGCAAGTAAAACTTTTACTTGTAACAATCGATTATTTCATGAAATGGGTAGAAGTAGAAGCACTAGCAACCATCATAGAAGCAAGAATACAGAACTTTGTGTGGAAGAACATAGTTTATAGTTTCGGCATACCAAGGACGATCATCTCAAATAATGGCTACCAATTTGATAGCCAAGGATTCAGATTGTTCTACTCAAACCTCAGCATCAAGAACCAATTTTCTTCACTAGGAGACCCTCAAGCCAATGGACAGACGAAGGTAATTAATCGAACCCAGCTGAAGATCATCAAAGTTCAACTAGAAGGAGTGAAGGGTTCATGGCCTAACGAACTATCCAATGTCCTATGGGCCTATCGAACCACAACCAGAACCCCAACGGGAGAAACATCGTTCAAACTCACCTATGGCACTGAAGCAGTAATCCCTATCGAAGTAAGGGTCACTAGTATGAGAAAGGAGTTCTTTGACAAAAAAGGCAATGACGATCAACTGAAGGTAAATTTGGATTGCCTGGATGAAATAAGAACTGAGGCATCCCAAAGAATAGCAAGGTACTAGCAAAAGATAGTCGGTTACTACAACCAAAGAGTGAAGCTCTGAAGATTCAACATAAGAGACCTCATCCTACGAAAAGTCACACCGACGACCAAACACCCAATGCAAGGCAAAGTAGGACCAACTTGGGAAGGTCCGTACAAGATCATTCATTACTCAAGACAAGGAAGCTACCATTTGGAACATTAAGCACCTCAAGAGGTATTATCAGTAGACATCAAGTTTTGTAATCATTAACAATCTTTGCTTATGTTTTGAAAACAGTTCAATAAAAGAATTATTCAGTAACTATCTTCACAAATATGTTCCAAGGAAAAACCAACAAGCCAGTGATAAAATCCTTAACCAAAAAATGATGTAAATCACTTGACGAGACCAGTGATAAAATCCTTAAAAAAAAAAGGATATAAATCACACCGACGAGGCCAGTGATAAAAATCCTTAACCAAAAAAGAATGTAAATCACTTGATGAGGCCAGTGATAAAATCCTTTAAAAAAAAAAGATATAAATCACACTAACGATGCCAGTGATAAAAATCCTTAACCAAAAAAGGATGTAAATCACTTGACGAGGCTAGTGATAAAATCTTTAAGCAAAAAAAGATATAAATCACACTGACAAGGCTGGTGATAAAAATCTTTAAACAAAAAAATGATATAAATCACTTGACGATGTCAGTGATAAAATCCTTAAACAAAAAGGATATAAATCACATTGACGAGCCAATGATAAAAATCCTTACTAAAAAGGATGTGAATCACATGACGAAGACCAATGACAAAATCCTTAACCAAAGAGGACCATGTAAACGAGCTAAAAACAATACAAATTCTCTTAAGGAGAGCACAAGTCATACAACTAAAACGAACTGATTCAAATTCTTTTAAGGTTCAGGATGACCCAGAATGACACAAATCCCATCTAAGGAGAACGCAAGTCATCTGACGATCCAAAATCAAAGCAAGCTCCAACAGGCAGAAGCTCATAAGTTTTCATACATCACAGAGAAACAGAAATTAAAGAAGCATAAAGCAGGGGTTATGGAAGCAAACCAAATGATGAACATACAAGTAGAACATAAATTAAGTTTGACATAAAAAGGAATCTTGTTTGATTTAAAAGCTCCAAGGGGGCAAAGCAAGTAAATTGTCTGATTGTAAAAGCCCAAAACCAAGCAGGGCACCATAAAAAAAATTAAAAAATTAAAAATTAAAAAAGAAGAAACAAAGGAAAATATCAAGCAACAGGTTGAAAGGCTTCGTCTTCAACCTCAGGCATGTTGCCTTCGGCAGCACCAGCACCAACTTTGCCAACTTCTATCTCCTTGTCACCACTCCTGCCTTTCTTTGGACGAGGAGTAAGCTCTTCAAGAGAAACCATAGGAGACGCAGTCTTGGGCTCTTGAATGATGAGATCAGACAAAGCCTTCTTAATGGGCTCCTTCTCAGCTGCTCTTGGCCTTTTTTGGATAATGCTAGACAAAGGCTTTTTCTTCTTAGCCTTCATCTTAGCATACATCTCCTGGCTAAACTTGGTCACCATTTCTACAATACCAACAAGAATTACAAATAAAGCATAGGTGAGCCACATATAGGCATGACAAATTTTCAAGGCAAATACTTACTTCACTCCTCTCTCAACAAAGATCTCAAGACATAGGGAGATGGTTCAGGCCCCAAGAAATGACGATACAAAGTACGAGTGTCAACAAGCTCGTTGAAATCATCAATAGTCTCCGCATCAACACGCCCCTTATATCTGCTCTTCAACTTTGGACGAATAGTAACTGAAGAACAAACATACAAGATGAAGGTTATAGTCATATTCAACAACAAAGCTAAAAGAAATCTTGATTATCAAAAGTTTTTCGCAGAAACAAACGCACCAAGTTTAGGGACCTCCCATTTACACAATAATCTAGGAATATCACACTAGAAATCATCAGACAGAGTCTCCCAACCACTACCATAAAACCTAGATTTCCAATGTCGAAGGGACGAAGGGAAATCGACTACGAGCCTAGATTTCCTATCCCAAGGTACAAGTTCATAATAACCAAATTGCTTGGACTCCTTGGGACGATACGAGTATAAAAGCTTGTCCATCCTAATCACATCCTTGTCGTTTGCAATCAACCAAATGGTCATGCAACTAATGACGATCTGCCACAAGTTCAACATAAGTTGTCCCAGAGCAATGTTAAGACAGTGAAAGAGCTCCATAATGAAAGGATGGACAAGGAACCTAAGGCCACATAAAAAAGCAACCTCGTAAAAGCAAACCTCGTCGTAAGCAAAGGCACAGGCTCTCTCATATTCACAAGGAAGACTAATCCTAGTTTCATTGGGAAATTGAAACCTGTCCCTAAATCTAAAGAGCATATCCTCGTCTATACCACACGGTTCGTTGAGAGCATAGAAGGACCTAGGGTTTTTAGAGGATGGGGGTTTTGAAGAAGAAGGTTTAGAGGACGAGGGTTTCGAAGTAGCGGTATCTATCTTCATTTCTACTGGTTATCACTGGAAGATAAACCCGTCTTCAACTCGCTAGACCTAACCACAGACCTCAGCCCCTCTTCCGTTGACATTGCACACAACAGATGATACCAATTTAAAGATTGATGCAAAAAAGGGTACAAGCTAGTCAAAACTAGTTTAAAGGCACTATCCCTAAAGACAAAAAGACCAACCTGGGGGTGATAGCCACTCGAAGCTTCGAGAAAAGATCCTAGGCAAGCAAAAAAGAAAGAGACGGAGGGGAAAAGATTCCTAACCTCATAAAATTCTACCATTAACGCATTGAAAAGAAAGTGGCAAGGGTTAGAGAGGATCGTACCTGAAAAAGAAAAAGGCCTAGGAAGCTCTAGCTCGGAGAAGGAGAGATTTGCAGGAAGGAAGTGCAAGAAAACAACACGAAGAAGAAGAAATAGGAAAAGAAAAGCTTTTAAAACATTCCCAAAAGCAAAACTGAAGCTCGGGAAAACTAAGGGTCTCATCGAGGGACGTGCCACGTCCAACCAACCGACACCTAACATGTGGCCACGACGTCTGCAACGCCGTCACATTGCATTAAATGCGAAGGAAACGGGATCTCAAAAAACACAACCGAAACAAAACGACCTCTCATATTCCTAAGACCGCTAGTACACATAATGACGATCACAAAATAGGGGGCAAATAATGAACCAGAAAATTCCCATCATCCAAAGGAACTATTGGACGACCAAAGCTTCATAAATGAACATTTATGGCATGATTCGTTACACATAGACGGTTGTAAAGATATGACCGTTGGAAGGATCTTCACCCAATTAAATTGCCAGAAGCGTTACAATAAAGCATTTAAGCTACCAATGAAAGCCTCCAACGGCTAGAAAGGCAAAGTCCTATATAAACTGCATTAGACCTCAAGCAAAGGTACAAGATATCATCTTTCATAACCTTATGAATCGATTAACATTCTTTTCCCAGCATTTGACCTTATCATCAGAGGCTCATTAGCTAGCACCATGCCAGTGACCTTTTCGAAGAGAAGCATCCTTCTTTATTTTTGTGCAGGACTACAAATCCTTGTGGTCAGACTCCGTCTGGACAAACCTATCAACTAACAAATTCGGCTTCATCAGTAGCTAGCAATAATCAAGGATTTTGTAATTCATTGGTATTATCTCATTTTTTTTCTATAAGGAGAGTTAGCGAGAGGGGATCATGAGGAGAATCGGTGTTTGAATCCCCTCTCTAATATTGTTGCAACTAACGAATTAAAAACAGAAAACAAAAAATGCAACCTCCTAGAAATGAAAGAAACTTTACATTTTACTATTAAAGAGTTACCTTTCGACAAGTTGAAAGATATAAAATTTTGGATGATGCTTCTAGTTTGTATCTTATGAAAATGCTTACTTCAAATATTTTAATCTTAATCGTTATTAATTGATATTCATGTAAACAGGATGATTCTACCGTTACAATCAAAAAAATGTAAACATGATGATTATTAATACACTTTCGAATATTTATTTTTTTGAAAATAAAACACTTTAAAATATATTAGATATGAATATACCTAAACATATGATTCTGAATATTATGTCATTTCATTTATTCCTTTAACATCTCACTCTGCATACTTATGTCACTATAAATAATGACCTAACAACATGTATGATTTTTTCTTTTTCTTTTTCTTTTTTTCAATTTAGGGAAAATGGAAAGAATTTCATAGTCAAGAGTTAAGACTCTATTTTCTATATTTTTAAATGTATATGTGATATCATATTTTTAGTTTAGAAAATAATAAGAATAATTACAGTACACTATTATCACAAATAAATTAAAATGATAATAAATATGATGGATGTCATAACAATAAAATAAAAAATAAAATTTGTAATTACTCATAATTTAGAAAGTGATACATGAATGGTGAATGAACGTGTAAAAATGTATACGGGAAAATTTGTAGTAACTGTGTTAGATTCCTAAACTTTTTTTTTTAGTTCGAAAGTTACAAATTGATGGGACAGCTACAACCTCTTGTCTAGATTTGTAAACTTTCAAAGGGATCGGAGAGATTCATGTCGCATCATATATGGCTTACAATATAAATAGCCGACTTATGTTGCAGCAAAGAATCGAGAGAAACAGAATAGCTCTTCTTGCTCAGCTTTCTTTAAGCTAAAGAAAAATGGTAGTTCCAAGCAAAATCAGTGACCAAGGAGCCATGAAAACTTCAGTCCTCAATTGTATTGATCTCTCCAATCCCGACGTTCATCAATCTGTTTCATTACTCAAACAGGTCGGGTTCAATTTCATGCTAGAAAGAAAGAAACTATTCTATTACTAATAGTAATACTATTACTAGCTTCTTCTTCTTTTTTATTAATAATAATATTATCTATATTTTAAAGCATTTTTGTTTGTGATAATTTCTTGGCGAAGGCCTGTTTGGATTCGGGATTTTTCTACATCGTAAACCACGGGCACGGGATAAGCCAGGAGTTCATGGACGAGGTTTTTGCTCAGAGCAGAAGGATGTTCGAACAACCATTAAGAGAGAAAATGAAGCATTTAAGAAATAAGTTCTTGACGAGCTTTTGGACCCTGAAAACCAACTTAAAGTTTTGTTTTTTGCTTCCAAGTTTCACCTTTGTTTTTTCAACTGGGTGTATCCTTATTTCATATATAATTTGTTTGTATTGTAATTGCAGGAGATTATAAGGAAGGGTATTATATTGGAGAGGAAGCAGCTGAAGGTGACCCAAAAGCAGAAAAACCATTTTATGGTCCAAATGTTTGGCCTGAACGAGGTAACGATAGGATAATAGGACCATGAAATCCAAGTTCAAGCCTTTTTTTTTTTTTTCTTTTTCGTTTTTTTAATGTTTGGTGCTCTCTCTTTCTTATGATTCTATAGGCAGTTAAAGTAGATCACTTTTTTATTTCTTTTGTCTTCTGGTTGCTGTCTTTTTAGAACTACTGCCTGGATGGAGGGAGATAATGGAGAAGTTTCATCGAGAGGCTTTGTAAGTTTTAGCAAACGTAATAGTTTGTATAATGGAACTATTAGCAAGGTCTTATATGCACATACATGCACATGCAGGTAGGATAGTAATTGGCAGTTTCTTAAGGAGTCTCTTCATGTAATTTTGGTTAACTGTATAAATTTGTGTGTTTAAACTTTGTTATTCCATCAGTTGTCATAATTGTTCCCATGAATCAATTTTCCGTATAATGAATTCAAATAGGGTAAATTACCAACTATCTATTCCTTTTTGTGCGGTGGCAGGGCAGTTGCCAGGATAATAGCTCTTGCACTTGATCTGAAGGTTGATTTCTTTGACCAGCCAGAAATGCTTGGCGAGCCAATTGCAATCTTGCGTTTACTACACTATGAAGGTTGAACTTACAATTAATTTTTGTTTTTGGAACAATATTTTGAATTTTTCGGCCTGCTTAATTGTTGTATCGTTAGTAATGCAGGGAGGGGTTTTTTATTAGGTTGAATTTCTGATCCATTAAATGGAATATTTGGAGCTGGAGCTCATTCTGACTATGGCTTGATTACCCTCTTGGCAACAGATGGCGTCTCAAGTCTCCAAGTAAGAAGACTGCTCTAAAAATGAACATTTTTTTTTTTTTTTAATTTGGGTGAAATAAAACTCAAATGACTGTGTAAAGTACTGATTAATTGTTGCAATTTTGTTAATTACTCGCAGATATGCAAAGATAGGGATGCTAAACCTCAGATATGGGAAGATGTACCACCACTAAAAGGGCGAGTAAATGTAACATTTACGGAAATAGATTGAGACATCAGTTGTAACGTTTGTTTAGTATACATATATTATCTCACATTGTGTAGTAGCAATAACATGCATGCTGATGCAGGTTACTTTACTGTTATTGATAACATGCCTGCAGTTAATTTGCCACCATTTAGCTGTTTAATTATTGTTTGGCTGAAATTTCAATTAGCATGAAGTAAAGATCTTTCAATATGTATTGTGTGAAGAATCACATGTTTGCATGATAAAATATTAAAATGTAATAGAGAAAAGATTCTTTTCTGTTTGGGACTGTGATATTATTTTTTTACGGTTTATCTCTGACAGAGCGTTTATTGTGAATCTTGGTGACATGCTGGAGCGTTGGAGCAACTGTATTTTCAAGTAATGTACATCTCTTTTGTCCTGTATAAGAAATAATTCTGTTATTAAAATTTTGCTTTACATGATTTCTACTCAGGTCCACATTGCACAGAGTTTTGGTGAATGGTCAAGAAAGATATTCAGTAAGCTCTTGTTTCTGCTTTTTTTTTTTTAGTAAAAATGTTGTAAGGCTCACAACAATCTCCCCCTCATTGGCTTTCCCTTGTGTGCACTATACCGTTCCCACTCTAATTATAAAAGACTCTTTGAGTAATTAATATAACATATATTAACAACTCAATTAGTATATGTGTTAAATCATATTATATTAACAACTTATTATTCTCATCATAATTTAATGTGGGACTTTACTCAAGTGTACATCCAAAAATTAGTGTTAAACTTAGTTGTGGGCACTGGGTTGTTTGGAAATCTAAGATTAATTATTCTCCCAAGCCCTTGGTATTCATAATTTACATAAAATTGTGTCTATTACTTTCATGTACACATTTTGAAAGTTATAATGGTTCATGCATAGCTTATTATTTTTTTTTTCCCTTGCGGCAGATTGCATATTTCGTGGAACCAAGTCATGATTGTCTTGTTGAGTGCTTGCCAACCTGCAATTCAGAAAATAATCCTCCCAATTAAGTTAATGCCTCTTGTACGTGTTCACTATTTGTCAAGGATATTAAGGGGATGTTTGGTACATGTACTTAAAAATTGAAAATATGTATTTGAAAATATGTGTGGAAATACATGTGAATACAAAAAATGTATGAAAATACGTATAATGTTATTTAAAAACTGAAAACATATGTTTGAGTGGATGTACCAAACAGGGCCTAAAAATTTAAATCAACCCAAATGTACATGGATAATTAGGTACGTGGCTAGCTATTATAAAAGTATAATCATATGGAAGGACTTGGAAATATTAAACAATGTGCATTTCTCTATTTTTCCAGGTTTCCGCCAATTTTATGTAGGACTTACTTGAGCCAACGTTATAATAACACTTGATAATGCCGTAAATATCACCAGTGAGCTACACAATTCTCGCACGCTCGCAACGATGTCTGCACAGAAAAGAGAGGAGACCTAACAGAGAGCACCAGTGTGGTGCCGGCCGAATACCCTCCGAAGGTCAAGTTAGAACTATTCTCACAACTCTAGAGTGCTTGAGAAGGGTAAATTATGCGTACCTTGATTTGTGAGAGTATTGGGGCTTTTACAGTAGTAGAGGGTTGGCCTTTCTTCCTTTGTGTAGAAGTCTTTTCCTTATAGGAATCCTCTTAATAGTCCCAAACGTGATAGATAAGACTTTTCCTTGTAGAGAAGATCTTCATTAACATGGTATCTTACGAAATCCTCTTCGTGCTAGGATTCCACTTACCTTGGGATTCTACGGTGATTAAGTGTGTGTCACACGTTTTTTCCATCTAGGGTTTCTGCTGTACCTTGGGCTTGCCTTCTATCAGCCCATGGACATGGATCCGTCAGGCCTAATTTAACGAAGGTCTGTCATGCTATATTTTTACCCTCTTCAGTTGCCCCCTTCACCCCATGGGTCCGTCATCCTTGAGTGGAAGGACCAATGGGGTGACGGTTCAAAGTTCTGGGGATGACGGTTCAAGGGCCCGTGGGTCGACGGATTCAATGCGGATGCCGTGAACCGTGCCCCCCCCTAACAGTTTGTCCGGAAGCAATTATGACGCATGACACATGTCGCTCTTCGATTAGATTTTTCCTCAGATCGAAGCGTCGCTTCGTCTTCCATGCACTTCCTCTATATATATCACACTCCTCCTTTCTCATTTCTCCATTTTCAACTGAAACACACTGTTAGAGCGCTACCATCATTTTTGTCAGAGAGCGATCCATTCAGTAGCTGTATCCGTCATCAACATACCTCCTCCGTTCCTTCACAGATTTGGTAAGTGTTCTCTTTTCACAAGTCTCTTTTACCTGCAAATATACTTTTTATTCTCCTAGACTTTATACACTCGTCATCACTTCTAGATCCGTCAGAGTCTAAGGTTTTGTCATCACGTGTAGGCAATGTCTAGTGCATCATGTAATCAGTCAGTCGTTCGTGACGGGGCGGATTACGAGGAAGTATACCCATCTGGTCACAAAAACCAAGAGAGTCTAAGCGAAGAGAGGAGTCCGTCCGCCTCTTCCTCGTCCTCAACAAATGAGGATATGGAGATGGCTAAACCAGAGGAGGTTTCTGATGACAGCAAGGAACAACCAATAAGATCCGTCGTAGGTGCTGATGGACTTAGGGAGTTCATCATGCTACCAGAGTGGACGGTGCATAACTTCACATCCACCATCAAGGAGAAACACTTCAACACTCTTAGGGCTAATTTTCAAATTCCAAATAATATCCCAATCCGTCTGCCCTATAAATCAGAGAAATGTTATTTTAAAGGGGTAGAAGGTGTCGGGGTGTACGAACAGATGCTGAAGGCGGGACTTAGGTTTCCACTAAGTTCCCTTCACCGTGAGCTTCTCAAATATCTGGGTTTGTCCGTCACCCAAGTATCTCCAAACGACTGGAGGGTCTTCATAGCAATAGAGGTCCTGTATGGTGCTATGACAAACGGTGCTAGGAGGCTGACGGTGCGGGAATTCCTTCACTGCTACCGTCCAGATGAAATAGACAAATCAAGGGGGATGTATAGTTTTGCTAGTAGGAGTCCGTTATTGAAGGTTATATTTGAAACACCCGACTCCAATAGAGACTGGAAGAGCCGTTATTTCTTCCTAGAGGGTGACGAGTGGATGTGTCATCCAGGGGACACAAAACACATGCTCGTCGACACGACTTGGGGCGTATTGAATCCGTCCAGTATGCACCCGTACTAGTTTATAAATTCTTTACATTTGTTCAGTTGTAATTTCTCCAACACTTTTAACCGTCCTCTTCTTTTGCAGTTAGACGGCATCCACTAGTTAGTCTTGAGGAGTTCAGTTTTCTTGAGAAAATTTTTACCAAGACCAAGCCGAAGGAAAGGACTTGGGCAAAGTTAGTGACACCTGATACCATCCACTGGTATTGTGACGGTCCTGAACCAACACCAGAAGCCGTTAAATATAACGCCAAAATTCACAGACATAAGTCCGTCGCCCTTATTTTACTTAAAAGGCTTTTATTTTGTTAGTAAATTACTTCATCCATCCACATTTACAGAAATGGACGATGCTAAGAGGAGGGCGTTGATTAAATCACAGGCCACCAAGAAAAAGGAGACAGGCGATGTGGCTCCTAAGGGGACGAGCTCAAACATTCCGTCGATAAAAAGGAAGCAACTGCCCAAAAGGGACCGTCCACTCAAGAAACCTAAGGTCTCATTGGAGCCCATCGTAGGGTTAATGGCTGAAGGTGCGAAGATGGCCACCCCAGCAAAGCATGGGGCTGGCAAAGGCTTTATGAAGGCCCCGTCCACTAGCCAGGAGAAGCCACCCCCCCTTGGAGCAACTTTTGTCCATCATTACGTCGGGGGAGACGGGGCTCTTTGCAATTGCTCAGGTAATCCTTGTCCGTCGGCTTTCCATCCGTCCTTTCCACTTAGTTTTTATCTAACCCTTTCTTCTTTCTTTTTTGCTTCAGTCCATGATTATGATGAAAAGGCTAATGGATTGGTGTCTTAACCGTGAGACGGCTTTAGAACGTGTGCAAGCAAAGGCAGAGCAGACGGAGGATGAGTTGGGTCAACTTAACAAATGGAAATCCACAATGGAGAAAACGTTTGAGCTTTCAGAGCAGGTGAGGAAGGAGCTTGAGCAAAGGATGGACAAGGCGAGGAAGGCCATGGAGGACAAAGACAAGGAGGTCCAAGACCTGAAGGAAAAGCTCCGTCAGGCTAAGGAGGTGGCGATACGTGAGTACCGTGACTCCGACGCCTTGCTGTCCGAGCTGGGAGACTCATTCCTGGAAGGTTTTGATGATGCCCTCCGTCAAGTTAAGAAGGCCTACCCTGACCTAGATGTGTCTATCATTAAAGTTGACGACCAAGCCCAAACGTCCGCTATGCCCGTCGTCTCAGAGAACACAGAGGATCTTTTTGTTGAGGAAGCAACCCAAGGTGACGAAGAGTCAGCTCAAGCACAGAATATTCAAGGTCAAGCTCACTTTGTAGTTGATGACGCCCGTCAAGAAAAAGATGCAGACCCTCAAGAATAGAGATTTTTTTTTTTTGCTAAGTTTGAGAACAATCCGTCACTAAATTTGTGTATTGATCAATTGCCCTTCGAGGGTTTTATCCGTCAATGGTATTTATTTTACTTTATTCCGCAGTTTTATGCCCGTCTTATTTGGTCTTTTGTGTGACCGGTTATGATCTTTATTATTTGAATGAGATGTATAAGTCTCCGTCCTTTACAGGTGCCCACCTCATAGGCTAATATTTTCATCCTTAACGGATGATCCGTCCTCCTTTAAAAAAATTTTGTTTTTCAAGGACAGGCTTAACATTCAAGGATGGTCCGTCCACTTTATGGACTAAAATCTTTGTCTTTTTAGACAATCCGTGCAATTTATGGACTAAATTTTTACCATTTTGGATGATCCGTCCACTTTATGGAGTACAATTTTCATTCACCTTGGTAGAACCATCCACCTTTATGGACTTGTACACAATTTTAAATCCTTTATGGATGATCTGTCTGGTTCGTGGACTTGTATCCGTCCATTTTTTTTATTTTTGAATTTTCATCCATACGTGATGACCCGTCCATCCTGTGGACTTTATTTATATCCGTCCATTTATATGAACTTAAGAATTTTCACCCGTCTAGGATGATCCGTCCAGCTTATGGACTTTATTTATATCCGTCTATTTATATGAACTTAAGAATTTTCACCCATCTGGGATGATCCGTCCAGCTTGTGGACTTTATTTATATCCGTCCACTTTTATGGACTAAGAATTTTCATCCTCTTGGGATGATCCGTCTAGCTTGTGGACTTTATTATTATCCGTCCACTTTTATGGACGTAAGAATTTTCACCCGTCTAGGATGATCCGTCCAGCTTGTGGACTTTGTGATAGTTCAGGTCGAAAAGACATAGAGATGTGTCTGAATGTTCTTCTTAAAAAATCATGTGTTTGTAGAAAAGTACCTGCCCCCTTAGGCTTAAAAAGATACTCACAGTATTGTAGCAAAAAGTTGTTAAAGTAAAACTAATAATTGTAGCAAAAACTATAAAAAAACTGGGAAAAAGCGTCGTTGCTCTTCATGTTGTCTCTACTGATAGTATTTCCGTAGGTGCTCCGTGTTCCATGGGTGCTGAAGCTTTTGTCCATCCAGCATCTCGAGGTAGTAGGTGCCCTTCCTCTGCCATGATGCGATCCTGTATGGTCCTTCCCAGTTGGGTCGAGCTTTCCTTGCGAAGGATCTCTAGTAGCGCCCATTACCTTCCGTAGTACAAGATCTCCAACCTGAAAGTCTCTATGCCTGACATTGGAGTTGTAGTGTTTCGCCATGAGATTCTGATACCGCGCCATCCTTTGCTCCGCTGTCACTCGTACTTCGTCCACCAGGTCGAGTTGAAGGCGCATGGCCTCTTCGTTCCTATTCTCGTCGTAGTTCTCCACCCGATAGCTTGTGAACCCTACTTCTGCTGGGATTACAGCTTCACTTCCGTATGCTAGTCGAAAAGGTGTTTCTCCAGTGGGCGTTCTTGCTGTAGTTTGATATGCCCACAGAACGCTTGGTAGCTCGTCCGGCTAGATACCCTTTGCCCCCTCGAGCCAAGTCTTGATGATCTTGAGCAAGGATCGATTCGTGACTTCAACTTGTCCATTGGCCTGTGGGTGTGCGGGCGACGAGTAGTGAATCTTGATACCTAGCTCCGAACAAAAGTCCCTAAATGCGCTGTTGTCGAATTACTTTCCGTTGTCGGAGACAAGCACTCTGGGTATCCCGTACCTGCAGATGATATTTCTCCAAACAAAACTTCTAATGTTCTTCTCCGTGATAGTGGCTAGGGCTTCCGCTTCCACCCACTTAGTGAAGTAATCAATACCAACCACCAGAAACTTCAGCTGCCTAACTACTGTTAGGAAGGGTCCCATGATATCTAGTCCCCATTGAGCGAAGGGCCAAGGGGCCGTCATAGGGGTCAATTCTTCGGATGGTTGCCTAATGAGATTACTGAACCTTTGACACTTGTCGCAAGCCTTGACATAAACCTATGCATCCTTCAGCATTGTAGGCCAATAGTATCCTGCTCGGATTAACTTGTGCGCTAATGATCGTGCCCCCGAGTGGTTTCCGCAGACACCCTCGTGGACTTCTCTCATTACGTAGTCTGCTTCCTCGTGGCATAGACACCTCAGGTACGGTCGGGAGAACCTTCTTTTGTATAAAACATCTTTTATCAGCACGAATCGTGATGCTTGGACCTTTAACTTTCTAGCGGCGTCATTCCCGTCTGGTAAAACGCCAGTCTTCAGGTATGATATCAATGGCGTAGTCCAATTGCTTTCAGAATTTACTTCCTGCACATTTGTTCCGTCATCAATAAGCGAGGAGATTTGGACGAACGACAATACCTATTCAGGGACAAGCATAAATTCTGCCAAGGCTGCTTTTGCTAGTCGGTCGGCACATTCGTTTTCCCCCCTTGGGATTTGAACGAATCTGACTTCGAGGCTGCCGATTCGATTCTTCACTTATTCTAGATACCTCTTCATCCTTTCATTCTTATACTCGTAACCGCCATTAATCTAACTTGTCACTACCTGTGAGTCGCAATGCACGATCACGTTTTTGGCACCTGCAGCCTTTGCGAGGTCCAGCCCTGCTACCAAGGCTTCATATTCTGCCTCGTTGTTGGTTGTGGGGAAATCCAGTCGGATCATGCACTCGATCTTATCCCCCTCCGGGGTTTGGATCACTACGCCGGCCCCTCCTGCTCGTCTATTTAAAGATCCGTCCGTATAAATATTCCACTGTCGTGTCTCCTCTGCCCCTTGGCCGTCTCCGAGGGTGAATTCGGTGATGAAGTCAGCCACTACTTGCCCTTTTACAGCCGTTCGTGGACGGTACTGTATGTCAAACTTGCTAAGCTCCAATGCCCACAAAGCCATCCTTCCGGCAGCCTCGGGGCTACTCATGGCTCTTCTCAAGGGCTTGTCCATCAAGACAACGATGGTATGTGCTTAGAAGTACGGTTTGAGTTTTCGTGCTGCGATTATCAACACGAAGGCCAACTTCTCCATCTGGGGATACCTCTCTTCTGCTCCTCGGAGCGCTCGGCTTGTAAAGTAGACTGGTCTCTGAGATCAGTCTTCTTCTCTCACCAAAGCTGCGCTAACATCAGCTTGTGAAACAGCTAAATATAGGTAAAGCACTTCTCCTGACTTGGATGGACTGAGCAACGGGTGAGATGAAAGATATGCCTTTAGGTTGTCAAATGCCATCTGGCATTCGTCCGTCCATTCAAACGATTTTCTCAAAGTGCGGAAGAAAGGTAGACATTTGTCCGTTGCTTTTGAGACGAACCTGTTCAGGGCCACGATTTTGCCATTCAAACTTCGCACCTCCTTGACCGTCTTCGGCGGTTCTAACTCTATTATGGCTCGTATCTTCACCGGGTTGACCTCTATACCTTTTTGGGATACCATGAAGCCCAAGAATTTCCCCGCTGTCACTCTAAACGCGCACTTGCCTGGATTCAGCTTCATGTTATATGACAGGAGGGTGTCAAAGGTCTCACGGAGGTTGCCTAGGTGATCATCTTCGTGTAGGCTCTTCACCAGCATGTCATCAACATAAACTTGCACGTTCCTCCCAATCTGGTGCGCGAACATCTTGTTCATTAATCTTTGGTATGTTGCTTCAGCATTTTTGAGTCCGAATGGCATCACCTTATAGCAGAATAGTCCCTGGCTGGTGACAAAAGAGGTCTTCCCTTGATCGACTTCTTCCATCTTGATTTGGTTATAGCCCGAGAAAGCGTCCATGAATCTCAAAAGCTGGTGTCTTGCGGTTGAGTCTACCAAAGTATCTATCCGAGGGAGTGGATAGCTATCTTTGGGGCAGGCCTTATTGAGGTCCGTGAAGTCTACGTACATCCTCCATTTTGCATTGGCCTTTTTAACCATGACGATGTTCGCCAACCAATCGGGGTAGTACACTTCTCGGATGAAATCTGCCTCAAGCAATTTTCGTATTTCCTCGGCAATGGCTTTGTCCCGCTCTTGAGCGAATACTCGTTTCTTCTGCCAGATTGGGGAAAATGAGGGTGATACATTCAGTTTATGAACCATGATTGAGGGGTCAATTCTTGGCATGTCCTCGTGACTCCAAGCAAATACGTCTTGATTGTCTCTTAGGAATTCCGTGAGCTCTTGGCGTACCGGCCAGCTTGCCAATGTACCCACTCTAGTCGTCCATTCTGGCCTTGAGTTATCAAGGATCACTTCTTCTAATTCTTCAACTAGCTCCGCTACTGTCCGTTGTTCTCCTATGCACATTGTTTGCTGATGATCATCCATCTCAAGCATAGCAATGTAGCATTCTCGCGCTGCCACCTGATTTCCGCGCAGTTCTCCTACTCCATAATCCGTTGGGAATTTGATCATCAAATGGTAGGTTGAAGTTACAGCCTTTCATGAGTTGAGGGTGGGTCATCCGAGAATGGCATTGTAAGTGGACGAACAGTCAACCACCAAGAATGTTACTTCCTTGGTGATCTATTGGGGGTAATCCCCCACCGTTAATGACAATGTGACGGCACCGATGGGGAACACTTTCATCCCTCCGAAACCAACTAGAGGGGCATTAACCGAGACCAACCGTTCTCTATCAATCCTCATCTGCTGAAAAGCCAGGTAGTATAGGATGTTTGTCAAACTGCCGTTGTCAACCAAAACCCGGTGCATGTTGTAGTCTCTTACCCTTAGACTGACAACAAGCGCGTCGTCATGCGGGTGGTGCAGCCTTCGAGCATCTTCTTCTAAAAATCCTATGACGGGGTTGTCGATCCGTGCCATCTTGGGTACAATGCCCGTAAGCTGGACGTTCTGAACCGTTCTTAAATAGGTCTTCCGGGCTTTTTTAGATGACCCAGAAGTTGTCGTGCCCCCTACGATCATCCTTATGTCTCCAATGGGTGGCCTTGGGCACTTATTCTCCCGTCGCAGGGCCTGCTCTTGGGGTGGATCCGTTCTTTCCTTGCTAACGAACCTCTGCAGCTTCCCCTGTTTTATAAGAGCCTCTATCTGCTGTTTTAGATCGTAGCGGTCAGCTGTGTCGTGCCCATGGTCTCAATGGAAGCGGCAATACTTGTCCCTTGGCCTATTGCTGGGATCTCCCTTTAACTTGTAGGGGAATGTCAGGGCTCCTTCGTCTTTGATCTGCATTAAGACCTGATCTATTGGGGCAGTTAATGGGGTGAAGCTCGTGAACCTCCCAGTGGGGGGTTTGGAGCGTCTATCATCTCATCATTCTCCGGTCTTAGCCACCTTGCGCCCCCTATCCTGCTGTGTATCCTCCTGTCTTTCCCTTTTTCTAGGCTTATCCTCGCGGGCCAGCAGTGCGTCTTCCGCGTTCATATACTTGGTGGCCCTGTAAAGCACATCCGACATGGTCTTTAAATCGTTCTTGTACAGAGAAAACAGGAACTTACCCTTAAGTAACCCATTAGTGAATGCTGCCACGAGTATCTTGTCATCCGCCTCGTCAATTGAGAGGGCCTCCTTGTTGAAACGGGTTATGTAGGACCTCAGCATCTCGTCCTCCCGCTACTTAATGTTCATCAGACATGCAATCGACTTCTTGTAGCTGTGCCCTCCAATGAAGTGCGAAGTGAACTGGGCACTCAGTTCCTTGAAAGTGCCAATAGAGCTAGGTGTTAACCGATTGAACCAAATTCTCGCAGCACCCTTCAGCGTTGTAGGGAAGGCCCTACACATGATTTCGTCTGCAACTCCTTGAAGGTGCATCAAGGTCTTGAAGGTCTCCAGGTGATCTAGAGGGTCCTTGACTCCGTCGTAACTGTCTATATGTGACATGTGGAATTTATGTGGCAAAGGGAAGCAATTGACGGAGGCAGTGAACGGTGAGTCGGTTCGGTTAACTAGGTCGTCGAGATCGCTGGACACTCGTCCCTTGAGGGCGTTCATCATAACTTCCATCTGCTCCTTCATTGCCTGCATCTCCACGACAATAGGTGGAGCCGCATCCATGAGGGTTGGGAGGCTTATGTTTTGTCGCTCCGGCCTGCTCGGGGCGTTACTACCTTCTGGTCTCTCTTGGTTCCTGCGATCAGCACTAGCACCTTCTTGATCTTCTTCTTGATTTCCCACCGCCGCGTTCTTCTGTCGCAGCTGTTCCTCTAGGGTTTGGTTTTGTCTGGTGAGGCACTCCACTGTCGCTGTAAGGGTTAGGACCTGTCTCTCCAGGGCAGTAGGTTGTGGCTCATCTTCCTAAACGTTGTTGGTGGTCGCCATCGAGCGTGTAAGTACCATGCAGCCCTTTGTCCGGGTAGCGTTTGTATGGCCTACAAGCTGTAGTTAAGATACTTCTTTCCCACAGACGGCGCCAACTGATGATGCCGTAAATATCACCAGTGAGCTACACGATTCTCGCACGCTCGCAACTATATCTGCACAGAAAAGAGAGGAGACCTAACAGAGAGCACCGGTGTGGTGCCGGCTGAATACCCTCCGAAGGTCAAGTTAGAACTATTCTCACAACTCTAGAGTGCTTGAGAAGGGTAAATTATTCGTACCTTGATTTGTGAGGGTATTGGGGCTTTTATAGTAGTAGAGGGTTAGCCTTTCTTCCTTTGTGTAGAAGTCTTTTCCTTATAGGAATCCTCTTAATAGTCCCAAACGTGATGGACAAAACTTTTCCTTGTAGAGAAGATCTTCATTAACACGGTATCTTCTAGAATCCTCTTCGTGCTAGGATTCCACTTACCTTGGGATTCTACGGTGATTAAGTGTGTGTCGCACGTTTTTTCCATCTAGGGTTTCTGTTGTACCTTGGGCTTGCCCTCTATCGGCCCATGGACATGGATCCGTCAGGCCTAATTTAACGAAGGTCCGTCATGCTATATTTTTACCCTCTTCAACACTCATATTGATCGGAGTATATACAACAAACCTCAAAATTAAATCTTGCCACAGAATCAGGGGCAGCACCACCTTAAGGCCAGGGGTGGTCCTGACCTGAAAAAAAATATATATATATATATATATAAAATAATTTAAAAAATTTTATTTGTTTACCCTTAAAAAAAAAATTTGAGAACACCCTCAGTTTTTCTTTTTGCCAATAAAATTAAATTTTGCTCCATAACACAAAATACTCACTAATAAATAATTCTATTAAAGTTAAAAGTATGATAACTAGTAGAGCATAAACCGGAGATAAAAATGAGTCAGCACTTAGGGTTGCTTTGAGTCAACAATAAAAGAGAAAAAATAGAGAGATATTGCTTTGTACTGTACGAAAAACTCACTTTATATAGAAACAGAGTATCTGTTGTACAAGTAATATGTTTGCGGTAAAAGTAAAGTTCATTGGGCCTAAGCCTGTTGGGCCTTTACACGTATCTAACACATCATTTTACAGCTTGGTATTTACGTATTTATCTATACTCCTAGTTAAATGGTTTTTCTTCTTTGCGATTCTCTTTTTTTTTAGTTCAAAAATCCTTCTACACTCCTATGTTTAAGTAAAGACAAAACTAAAGAACAATCTGGTAAAAATATAACTCTAACTTCCCCTAAAACATTGCCTAAAAAATAGAGTCATTCTCCTGTTGATTTTCAAATTGCTATATCCACTTATAAATTAGATTCTCAAAATAAAAATTATATATATAAAATAAAAACACAGTTTTTTTTTTTTTTTTTTTTGGCTACAAAATAGGACCACTAAAAAAAAAAAAAACTCATCGCACGCGCAAAACGCACGTAATGAGGCTACTATATAATTACACTTTTAATTTTGACTTATTTTCATTTCAATATTTTTATGTTTTATTTTAGTCCTCTTTAACTTAAATATTTTTTAAAATTTAGTGTCTGTTTGGGAACAGCTTATTTAGCTAAAATTGAAAAAATTTGCTGAAAATACTGTAGATAAAGCTAAAAAATAGCTAAAATAGTACAGTGGAGGCCTTGAATAGTACCAAAAATTGCAATGGGACCCATGAATAGTAGCAAAAATAAGCTGAGTAGTAAAAAAAGCTGGCTTTTTAAGCAATTCCAAACGCACACTTGTGCGTTCGGCTCCAACTTAAAAAGCAAGCTTATTTTACTATTCAGCTTATTTTTGCTAGTATTCATGAGCCCCACTGCACTTTTTGGTACTATTCATGGGTTTCACTATGTTATTTCAGCTAACTTTTACCTTTATCTCTACAGTACTTTCGACAAAAAGTTTTCAGTTTCAGCAAAATAAGCGAATCCCAAACAAACCCTAGTGTTCGTTAATTGGCAAAGATTATTTTTGCCAACTTATTTTACTATTCAACTTATTTTTGCTACTATTCATAAGTTCCACTATACTTTTTGGTACTATTTATGGGTCTCACTATACTATTTTAGCTAACTTTTACATTTATTTACAGTACTTCTAGCAAAAAGTTTTCAGTTTCAACAAAATAAGCGGGTCTCAAACGGACCCTTAATCATTTTTTCTTGCTTTGTGTGCATTCGCACTTCCCAAACGCACGTTTTGCGTTTCAGTTGTTTTTTCTTTTTTTTCTTTTTGACCTGAAATGTTTGACTTTTCCCGTGAACAGTGCACACCATGCACTGTTCACAAACCCACAAATTTCACTTTTCAGCAACTTTTTCATTAAAAATGAGTCTCACGGTACTATTCACACATTTAAAAATTATTTTGACACAGTTTTTTTCAGTTTTCAGTTTTCAGCTGTATCCAAACTGACCCTTTGTCAAATCTTGTTGTTAGTTTTAGTATTATTCATTTTCGTAACAATGTTGATTTGGTGAACTTAATGATGCATATTGGATGTAAGGATCGTATTGAAAACAAAATGATTTAAAGGAAAAATGAAGTTTCAAAAATGAAATTGAAAATATGTCAAGGTTAGAGGGTATAATATATAATTTAACATTAAATAAATGATGCTAACCTCATTAACAAGTTTTGCATCCTTGAAGACTTCTTTTATTTTTGAATTTGATTGAATAAATTGTTAGATGTGTGTAGCAAGATTTGAAGGAGCATCAGACCAAGATACAAGCGACATTACCAATAACTCTAATTGAAAAGTAAAGTATACATTCTAATACATAATTGAATATATTCCTCAATTTTTTATGACACTTTTATTTATTATTTTAAGGAACAATAATATAACTACAATAGACCCTATCTCTCCCTACCTATTTCTGTTGTGTATGGAATTTCTTGGAGCCCAAATCACTGGTATGTGTGAGGATAGAAGGTGGGATAAAGTGAAGGCTTCTAGAAGTGGTCCGAGCTTTTCTCTTGTATTTTTCGCTGATGACTTGATGTTGTTTGCTAAGGCAGATTACAAAAACTGCGAAGCTATCATTGAAGTTCTTGACAATTTCTGCAACCTTGCTGGGCAGAAAGTTAATACTACCAAATCAAAGATCCTTTTTTCTTCTAATGTAACTAGAAGAAGGGCGAGAGGCATTTGTAGGAGATTGGGATTGCTGCAACCACCAACTTAGGTAAATACCTTGGTTTTCCCATCATTCACCAAGGAAGAGTGGGGAATGCCTTTAATTTTGTGGTTAATAAAATGCAAAGTAAGCTGGCTGGTTGGAGATCAAAGTTGTTATCAAAGGCTGGTAAGTTGGTTCTTGTTAAATCATCCGCGGCTCCTGTGGCTGAATATTATATGCAATGCCAATCGCTGCCTGTTAAAGTTTGCGATCAAATTGACAAACTAATAAGAGACTTTCTATGGGGTTCAACTGAAGAAAAAAGGAGATTGCATCTGGTTAGGTGGGAGACTGTGACACTTCCCAAAGAGCTTGGGGGCTTGGGGCTGCATAATATGAGGGATAGAAATTGTGCATTATTAGCTAAGCTTTGCTACAGATTAGCTTGTGAACAGGAAGCTCCTTGGGCAAAGATGTTTGTGGCTAAATATCTCTCACCCAGCAGATTGTCTGAGGAAGGTAATAAACAACCATGCTCTTCTATTTGGGCAGCTTGTAAGAAGGGTGGCCCAATCATGTCAAGGGGCTAAAATGGTCAGTGAGAAATGGGGAGAAAGTAAAGGTTTGGAATGATTTTTGGCTTCCTTTGGGTCCTTTGAAAACTCTAATTGAAGGGCCTTTAAACCGGGATGAAAATCTCATTACTGTGAAGCAATGTTTTGATCAAAATCATGAATGGCAAGCTCAATGTCTTTCCTTTGATCTGCCTGAACATATTCTCAGTGTCATCAAAGCTACTCCGCTGTCATGCAGTCTAGAAGCAGAGGATTCACTTCAATGGGCCTTTTCCAAAAATGGTTTTTTCTCTTTGAAATCTGCTCACTTATTGGCAAGGGGTTTAAACCCTTTGAACCTTGATACTATTTCGGTGGATTGGGTGTGGAAAGTTGAAACTTATCCTAAGATTCAATTTTTTCTATGGCTTTGTCTTCACAATAGCGTGCCCACCGGGGAAGTTTTGGGTTCAAGGGGTTTAAATCTTAATCCCATATGTAACTTATGTCATCAAAGCATGGAAACAATTGATCATCTCTTAAGGGGCTATTGGTTTACTCGAGATTTTTGGCAACAAATCCAGTTCCCGGTTTGCATGAGGGAAACTTTCAATTTACCAGTTGGTAAATGGCTTGAAGTCAACTGTAAGGCAGATATCAAATTTTATAGAATGGGCATTCCTTGGAAGATTTTGTTTCCCATGGGAGTGTGGCAGTTATGGTTGCTTAGAAACAACTTTATTTTCAAAACTGGCAAGGTGAACCGGTCATGTTTCAGGAGGAGTATTAAGGATAGTGCTGAGTTCTTCTCAATTGGGCTGAATGCTAAACTGCCTAAAGCCAAAACTGTTGTTGCCGTGGGTTGGGAGAAACCTCCATTGGGTTGGGTGAAGCTTAACTCAGATGGTTCTGCTCTAGGCAGCCTTGGACGTGCTGGTGGGGGCGGTGTGATCAGGGACCATGATGGGAAATGGTTGAAAGGCTATGCTCGGCCACTTGGTAGCACCAACAGTTGTATGGCTGAACTATGGGCTCTTAGGGATGGTCTTTTATTAGCTAAGGAAATGGGGCTGTATAACCTCATTATTGAGTTGGATGCTTTAAGTGTTGTTTTACTTTTGAACAATAATACCACCAACTTGACTTTGGAACCATTGCTAAATGATTACAGGAACCTGGTGAAGGAGATACCCAACATGCAGATAAAGCACATCTTTAGGGAGGCCAACCAATGTGCTGATGCAATGGCCAAACTAGGTGCAAGCAGTGTAACTTCTTTTGTTGTATTTTTGCATCCACCGCCTGTGGTGGAAAGAATTCTAGCTAATGATAAAGCTAGATTGTGTTGTAACAGGATTGTTAATTCCTAGTTTAATGCTATTTCCTTATTGACCAAAAAAAAAAAAAGATGTCTTCTTTTTTTTGTGCATCACGGTGTTCCTTCATAAGATATAATATAATAGATTAATATAATCATTGATCAACATCTAATAATGTTGCCTTTTGAGATTGGGAAGGGTTACTTTGTCATCTAAGAAAAATAATTTTATAAAAATTGGTAAACTTACATAGGATGGCACGATTACATAATGGTTTTCTACTCTTTTCTCAAAAGAATATTATACTAATGCCAATTTAGCATATAAAAATGAATTTAATTATGCTAAAAGTAGAGTTGTGCTTATCAACCTTTCAAATTTTCCATAAAATAAATGAATAACTTTTCAAAACACGAATGGAAAAAGCAAAATTAAATATGTTTTTAATAATTTAATGTACAAATAGGAGTTATATCAATGCTGACACGGTAGACATTGTAACAATATTGAAGCAAGGCTTTGTCATGGTTCCATTACATCATCATATCATTTGTGAAAAAGCCAAATCAAAACTAAATATTTTTTACATTAAAAAAAACATACAATGAGGATACATTTTTTAATAATTTATTAAGAAAATTTATTTTTATATGGACTTTTTATTCATACTATTATTATTGTATGTCAATCACAATATATCAACCTAATACCTTCTCAAAAAAAAATATATATATATATATATATATATATCAACCTAATAATTATTTTAAAATATATATATTACATCATAAGACTTTTTTTTTTTTTTTTTGAGAAAACATCATAAGACGTTAAATGTGTTTGAATTAGATTTATTATTGAGTATATTTATATATTTGAAAAACAAATCTTAAAAAAAAATTAATATAAATGTGATTTAGTAGGTGTAGTTGATTAGTTGGGTGGCAGCATGAAACAAGGTTATGGTTTTTCTGAACTCTAACGTAAGAGATGATTATTGACTTCGGTGTTCGACGCATGCTCAGAGATTCTTCTATTTTTTAAGTAAAATTTAGTAATTTAAATCAACTATAATTTGAGATTACAACATTTTTTAATCACAAAAAACGTAGAAGTGTGATGGAAAAAATTATTTCACCCACAAAAGCATAAGTCATAACACTCATAGGCTAATAGGCTAGTATATTTTAATTAGACATCTCTAAAAGGGAGTATATAAATATATTCATACCTTTTTACTTCAAAAATTAATTATAACATTAAATGTATTTTTTCTTGCTTTATTATTTTACTTTTATTAACTTTCTTTAAAATATGCTTGAAAATCATTTAATTTTCCATATATATATATATATATATATATATATAAGTCAATTATGCTAATTTTATAAATTTAATATTTATATTTGTATTTAATTAATTAATAAAGTAATTATGACTATCGCAGTTCGACCTTAAAAACCTTAAACCTCTCCCCTTACTGGTTCTGTGAACGGTCCGGGTCTGAAAACCATGGTTAAAATTGATTTCCAACATCTTGAGGGATTTATCCTCACCTTGGCATCCATAAAATAAGGAAGAGAAACTATTAGGAGTTAAACTTCCAAATATAGCCCCATAGAAAATGCATTTCTTAACATAATAAAGAAAAGGCTTACACATGGTAAAAAAAAAAAAAAGGATAATCATAAGGAAATAAGAAAATGAAGAAGACCCAATCATATAGTTTGATTCTTTTTTTCAAATTCAAAACAAAGATATTTGAATATAAAAAAAATAAAAATAAAAACAATGTGAGATGAGATTAAGGAGAAGGATAATGATAACAAAGTAAGGAAACCAAATATAGAAAATCAAATACTGAATGGAAACTCATAAAAGATACTTAATTTGCTGTAATACAGAGATCCATCACTCATGAGGCATCTAAATAGAGATCATCAAAGATACTTACATTTTTGCTACGAAAATCTTGAAGATCCATAAGCGAGTGCACGTTCTTTGAAGTTTAGATACAAAAATCTTGAAGATAGACAAAAATATTTTTCATTCTCACTCTTTAAAAAAATACCAATTGATTTGAAAAAATATTAAACACCCATCAAACTGACCAAATAAAATAAAATAAAAGATTAAAAAAGATAAGATAAGATAATGATATAGAAAAGATAATGATAACAAAGTGTGATCATATTTCGTAGGTAGTATTTTACGAGGGAGTTAAAAGATTTTTTTTCTTTTTTTTCTTTCTTTCAGACTTTAAATAACGATAAAAGAATAAGGGTTTTATATTTAAATCACCCACAGTCAAGCACACAAACGCGAAACACACACTCTCTCACAGAGTTTCAGTACTGCATTTGCCTTTGTTAGTGCATCAATGTATGGCAGCCAATTTGAATAGCCGAAGGGTCACTCTAAGCTTGGGCAAGCGTGTCGTCAATCAGATCCGGACTTCCAACTCTAACTCTCGCGATCCACCTCTTACTACTCTCAGGTCAGTTTTTCCACTCTTTTATCTGCTTGATTTAATTTGCTCCTGCCCAACGGTATGTGTATTTCAACGTGCATTGGTCTTTTCTATTTTGGTTTTCTAATTCATGAACAACTTCTTATATTTCTAGAAACAAATCAAATATTTTTGTAAAATAGCCCTTATATTTTAACTTCACCTTTAATTTCTTTCACATATTTCTTCAAGGAATGTGCACCGGGGTGTCTATGAACAAGATTTTCTTATCTAAACTTCAAGGAATGTGCACTGGGGTGTTAATCTTTAAGATTTCCGTGTGCTATGTCCTCCAACTCCAACGGATTGTTTGGACTTTGGACTTGAAGTGTAGTCAACGGCAAAAATGTAAGTATCTTTCATGACTTCCATTTAGAATGCCTCATGCCTGTTGGGTTTTCTGTATTACGTTTGCTTTTATGAATTGTCATTCAGTATTTGTTTTCCTATATTTAGTTTATATTTGGTTTCCTTGCTTTGTTATCATTATCCCTTTTTTTTTTTTTGAATAACCACGTTTCTTATATTCCTGTATTTTGTTCAAATATGAGTTTTTTTTTCTTTTTTGATAACCACGTTTCTTATATTCCTGTGTTTTGTTCAAATATAAGTTCTTATATAATCTATGAGTTCTATTTGAACTTAAATTTTCTTATATTCACGTTTTTAAATATGAGTTCTTATATTCCTAAATTTCTTTACATGCAATTCAATGGATCAATGCCATTAGTCTTAACATAACGGTATTTCCCTCAAAAAATAAAATAAAATAAAACAAAATCATAACGGTAAGGGAATGTTTGCTTTTCAGCCTTTATACAGTTACCTTTCATAAACTAATAGTCATGTTCATTTGAGTTCTCATGCACGTGGTTTTCTTATATTCACATTTTCAAATATGAGTTTTATTTGAACTCAAATGAGTTTTTTAAAACTCAAATTGATATATATATATATATATATATATTTAAATTTAGTTCATCGCTGAATTAGAGTTTAGAAAAAAAAACTTATTCTTTTATCGTGATTTAAAGTCTGAAAGGAAAAAAAAATCTTTTAACTCCCACGTAAAATACTGCCTACAAAATATATCCTCACTTTGTTATCATTATCCTTTCTATATCATTATCTTATCTTATCATATCTTTTCTTTTTTAATCTTTTCTTTTATTTTATTTGGTCAGTTTGATGGGTGTTTGATATTTTCTCTAATCAATTAGTATTTTTTTTTTTTTAAAAAGAGAGAATGAAATATATTTTTGTCTATATTCAAGGTTTTCATATCTAAACTTCAAGGAACGTGCACTCAGGTATGGATCTTCAAGATTTTCGTAGCAAAAATATAAGTATCTTTGATGACCTCTATTTAGATGCCCCATGAGTGTTGGTTCTCTGTATTACAACAAATTAAGTTTGCTTTTATGAGTTGCCGTTCAGTATTTGATTTCCTGTATTTGGTTTATATTTGGTTTCCTTACTTTGTTATCATTATCCTTCTCCTTAATCTCATCTCACATTTTTTTTTTAATTCAAATATCTTTGTTTTGAGTTTAAAAAAAGAATCAAACTATACGATTGGGTCTTCTTCATTTTCTTATTTCCTTATGATTATCCTCTTCTTCTTTTTCTTTTTCTTTCTTTTTTTTTTACTATGTGTAAGCCTTTTCTTTTTTGTGTTAAGAAATGCATTTTCTATGGGGCTATATTGGGAAGTTTAACTCCTAATAGTTTCTCTTCCTTATTTTATGGACGCCAAGGTGAGGATAAATCCTCAAGATGTTGGAAATCAATTTTAACCATGGTTTTCAAATCCGGACCATTCACAGAACCAATAAGGGGAGAGGTTCAAGGTTCAAGGTTTTTAAGGTCGGACCAAGGTCGAATCGCGATGATGTCATAATTACTTTATTAATTAATTAAATACAAATATAGATATTAAATTTATAAAATTAGTATAATTGACTTATATATATATATATATGTATGTATGTATGTATGTATGTATGTATGTATGTATGTATGTATGTATGGGGAAAATTAAATGATTTTCAAGCATATTTTAAAGGAAATTAATAAAAGTAAAATAATAAAGCATGAAAAAATACATAAAAAGTTATAATTAATTTTTGAAGTAAATAAATATGAATATATTTTTATACTCCCTTTCAGAGATGACTAATTAAAATATACTAGCCTTTGAGCACGTGCGTGGCTCTTCTATTTTTTCAGTAAAAGTTAATAATTTACATGCATTATAATTTGGAATTACTACATTTCCAATCATAAAAATATCTTGGGTTGTGATGAGTGTTATGACTTATGCTTTTATGGGTGAAATATTTTTTTCATCACACCCCTACGTATTTTGTGATTGGAAAATGTAGTAATCCCAAATTATATTTGATGTAAATTATTAAATTTTACCCAAAAAATAGAAGAGCCTCTGATCAAAGGCTAGTATTTCTCTAAGCGGTTCACATGGGTTAAAGAGAAGAGAAGTGGTACGTCCATAACATTTTCACAATAAATCTTAAGTGTTACTAGTTCATTATATTTACTATGGATATGAATGTATTACAAAGAGATGTATACAGTTGGATGGTTGGGGAAAAGGTTTAGGGGCTTCCACTGCCATTTTCAGATTTCTTTCACATCATGCATGGCTCCTCTTCGTACAACATTGTCTATTACATGCCAACCACGGCCGGCCCTTCCACTAGGCCAATTAGGCAATTGCCTAAGGCCCCCAAGTGGAAGGGGGCCTCAAAATTTTAGAAAAGAAGGGGTAGAAGGCAAAAAAAAAAAAAAAGGTTTCAGATGAATAAAAAAAAATCCGGCACGTCCTTTTGACCAAAAAACAAAATTTCTATTATATCTGGTTAAACATTGGTAGCTTAAAAAAATAAAATTTTTTGGTCTAAACAAAATCAATTGTCCCAAAAATAACATCATTATCCTCTAGACAAACCAAAATTCAACAAGATAAACTACAAATTCGTTCTAAGAAATTAACCACAAATCAAAACAAATAAAAAACCTCAAATCCCTAAAATTTTTACCTTTTCTCTTTCTCATTCTTGCTCAGCTTCTTTCTCTCAGCTCTTGCTCTCCGCCTCTCTCATTCTTTCTCTCCACTATTGCTGGCTGCCAACTGCCTTTTTTTTTCTTTTTCTTTTTTCACTGCTACGTTTTGATTCTGCAGATGGATGAGTTTTGACTTTTGAGGTATAAGGCTTGGCTTTCTCTACTTTTTATTTGTTAAGACTGAGCCTGTTTATATTGAGTTATGGCTGGACGTTTGGGCCTTCAAGGTTTTTTTTTTTTTTTTTTTTTAGGTGTAATAGGATTTGTTTTGTGTTTTTTGTGGGTGGGTCTTATTAATAAGACTTGTGTGGCCATCTTGGCATCTTCTTGGCTGGGCTGGGCTGGGCTTGTACTTTTGTTATGGCTGTACTTAATTTTTTTTTCTTTAATTTTAATCTTGTGTTTCTATATATATATTTTAGTTATTGGTAATATAATGAATAAATCTTTATTTATGCAAGTTAAGATTGCTAAAAACTTGTTATTATTCAGTGAAACTACAACAATACTTTTTATATAAATCAAGTCCTATTTCTCATTTGCTCTACACTTGAAAGTTATTTTTTATTTTAGTCTTTATAAATATATTGTTTGATTAGAAATTTCTACTAGAAAATATGCATCTAGATATGAAAAACTTAAAAAAGAAAAAAAGAAGAAAAACTCAATGGATAAATTTGTTATAGTAATAAACAAAATATAACACAAAATTTAGATGAAAATATCAAAAATGAGCAAGAAATTCACCAAAAATAGATTTTAAATGAAATATATTATAATATAAAAATATTAAATAAATATTAATTTAATTAATACATAAGTATAAAAAATACTCATTTTAGTTCTCGCCTTAGGCCCCAAAATGTCTAGAGCCGGCCCTGATGCCAACTCTAATTTTATTTAAACAAACTCCACCAATAGATCAGTTCTACATCTCCTGGTCGCTTTTATATAAATTCAAATTTATGCTTCCAATCATAACCTTAAGAAATTTATTTGGACAATCTTAGATGACTTATTTTTTTATGAGGAATCTTAGAGGAATTTTATTTATTTATTTGATAATCAAAATCTTAGAGGACTTTTAGACATTCATCATTTATGAATGGCTGCCTTTTAGAGGAGTTTGGCTTTTGATTGAAGATATTGCCCCTGACAACTTAAAATCTCAGCCATTTATAGTAATTGCATCAGGGGCAATATCTTCAATCAAAAGCCAAACTCCTATAAAAGGCAACCATTCATGAATGATGAATGTCTAAAAGTCCTCTAAGATTAAGATTCTCAAATTAAAAAAAAATTAAAAAAAAAAACTTTAAATCTCAACCATTAAAATAAAAAAAAAAAAAAAAAAAATGAGAGAAAAAAAGTGAAAGTAAAAGATAAGAATAGTTAAAACTTAAAATATGGTGTGAGAGGGAGATGAGTTAATTGCAATTGCACCAGATGTCAATCCTGCCACTAGAGAGTTGGGTTTTGACAAAAGAAATTACCACGGGGACTTTGGCTTTTTTGACCGATCGAAGAGAAAGCCACAATGGACTTGGGTTTTTCCGCTTTTTACTGAAGAAAAATTACTTTTGGAGATATTACTACTGGGGAGTGGGGACTTGTGTTTTGACCAGATTACCATTGACTCTAAGGACTTGAAGAAATTATAAGGTCCTCATGGTGGACAAGCGACGTGGTCCACCATTCCACTAAAATACTCTCACCTGTTTAAAATTGCTGAGTTAGGAATTTTTTTAAAACAGAAATTGATTACTAACTCAGCAATTTTAAACAAGTAGGAGTCTTTTAATGGAATGGTGGACAAATGACGTGGTCCACCATGAGGACTGTATAATTTCTCGAGGACTTGGGTTTTGACTGAAGAAAATAATACAAGGAAAATGTTCATTTCTAGGAAGTTTCCATTGAAATTTGATCTATATTCCAAAGGGGATGCGATTTTTGTCCCGAAAGTGACCATTCTACCCTCGGGAGTTCAAATCTCCTCCTAGCCTTGAGTCAAATTATTGATTCACTAATTTCATGAAATGACCATTTTATCCTTGGTCTTTGATTTTTATAAATTTCAAAATGAGGTGACTACACAGATCACTTTAAATTTTCTTCCTTTTTTGATGAACAAAAAAATGGGTAAAGAAGGGCGATTTAAGTTAGTGTCTTCCACCTGGGCGTGACCATAGTGACACTCTACCCATTAGGCCTGGGCCAGCAAGAGCAAGGGATTTAGATAAGCTATAGCTGTGCACCCAGCCTTATCAAGGTTGCTAATGAGCATGAGCCAAGAGTATAGAGTAATTTTCCAGGCGCTTTCCATTGTTTATAAAAACGACAAGATAATAAAAGGACAAAGTTTAACTATAAAATTGATTGTAGCTTAACGTTATAACCTTACTCAATATTTTTTTATTGGAAGTAAATTTTAACAAATCCATCATTAGATTACATTTTCTTCTCATATCCTCCATACTTGTAAAATTTCTAGAAAATTAAAGATCAATAACTATTTATCAATAAATTATTTAAATTGCAACTTTTTGTAGTTTAAAATTATGCATAAAATATAATCTTATAGATTATGAAACAAATAATATTCAATTGACACAAAATTTGACATATGTATTAAGAGCATAAAGAACATACAATCCAACAATTAAATTTTCGAAATATGTAGTAATATTAATGATATTGAGTAAGGTTGTAGGCTTAGGCTGCAACCAACTTTGTAGCTAAATTTTTTCCATAATAAAATAAGGTGGCTGATGCCTTGTCACACTACACTAAGATAATAGATGAACTACATTTGTTGGAGAATTCTTAACGGAAGGAACAACGGTCAACTAAATTACCACATAAGTTGAATCAGGGGAAGTTGCAACCTATCATATCTCACTCCAAATTGGAATTATAAATTATTGGATAGATAAAATTAAATCAAAGTAAGGCTTTGTAGCTGAATTGGCACATCTCCATGCACAAAGTACTTGGAGGTTTAGGGGGGAAAGGGTTCGAGCTACAGGGTTAGCAGCATGTTGTAATTATCTCTCAAGAAGAAAAAAAAAAAAAAAAAAAAAAAAAAAAAAACGGTAAGGCAATAGCCAACAAGTATAAGATTTAATTCAAAGACTGATAGAAAGGTA
The DNA here is from genome assembly GCA_028535165.1 of Quercus tomentella. Classification (NCBI taxonomy): domain Eukaryota; kingdom Viridiplantae; phylum Streptophyta; class Magnoliopsida; order Fagales; family Fagaceae; genus Quercus; species Quercus tomentella. The sequence goes on from JAPQVY010000155.1 coordinate 41,137,870, forward strand.
AAAAAGTGGGTCCGTGAATGGTGTTAGATGGCATCATGAAGCACAAATGTTGGATATACTTATTTGTAAAAAATAAACCCTTATCCCTTTTTTTTGGGGATAAGTAAATGAGTATTTATTAATAAAAGATGGGAAAATTACACTTTACCACCCTAAACTGTGCCCCAGATTACACTTTGCACCCTAAACTATTTGAATGCACAGTTTGCCCCCTCACATTAATTTTATTGTTAAGTTAGACAAAAATATAAAGCACGTGATGTCGTGACCTACACAAGTGTATTGCTTAAGCAGGGACAGACCTATAGTAGAGCAGGGGGGGCCATTACCCCCCCCCCCCCCCCCCAAAAAAAATTGCTAGTATATATATATGTGTTAAAATTTTAAATTTTGGTCCTAATAGCCCCCCAATTAAAATAAAAAATAAATAAATAAATAAAACTAGTATACGTACATATGTAATCTGAAAAATTAAGATTTGCCCTTAAATATATATATTTTTGGATCTCCTCTGAAATATTTAGATATTGGCCCACAAGAAAAATAAATAAATATGGACTGAAAGTATAACATTAATAACCAACAAACTCTCATAAAAAAAAAATAATAATAACCGACAAACTAAAATTAACTACAAAATAAAAAATAAATATGGACTGAAAACGTAAATTACAATTCCCAAATTTTTACCCTAACCTCACTCTTCCTCCACTCAACCTCATCAACTCCTCCATCGCTACTAGCCTACTGCTGCTGCTGCTTCTCAGATCCTTGATCACAATCACACACGAGTTTGGTAAATTTGAGAAATTTCTCTTCTCTCTCAAGTTCATATTTGTGTTTTTTTGTCTTTGCTATATTGCTCTACCTTTGGCCCTCTGCCCTTTGCGTTTTTTATGAACTGTGGTGTGTTGTGTTTGTGAGTTGTGACTTTTTACGGATTGTTGTGTTGTGTGGACCGTAGACTAGTTTGTAGCTTTGTATTGACTACTGTGTAATTATGGCTTTTTGTGTGGACTAGTCACCTGTGTTTGTAACTTTTTCTTTGTTTTGGTTTTATCTATAAAGACATAAAGTGGGACCACTAGGATAGTAGGACGTGAGTACTGAACTGTGATTGTAAATTTGTGAGACTAGTCTTTGGTAGTGACGGTTTTGTGAGTACTGTGATTGTGAATTTGTGAGGCTAGTCTTTGGTAAGTGACTTTTTTGTTATACTTTGTCGACATTTTTATAATATCAAATGTTTAAGAAACACTTATTTTATATGTAGTATTTTGTTGAATATGAAATAAATGTTAGTTTTTATTTTCATAAAAAAAATAAAAATAAAAATAAAAATAAAAGTTTTAAGCTTTGGCCTCCCTCAAGTTCAAATCCTGGTTCTGTCCCTGTGCTTAAGTGTCACAAACTTAAAAGACCAAAACCCCCTTCTTCCCAATCAATTAAAAAAAAAAAATTTCAGTTCTCTCTCATGTGTATCAGCCCCTCTCCCAAAATCAAAATCCTTTGCAACTCTAAATCCCCAAATCAAAATCATATTTGGTAGTTTTGAGTGTGTATACGTTGCTATGAGGTTGTCATAGTTTGGTCATAGTCCTCATGGTGGTGTTGTGAACGATACTAGTGAAGAGAATTGATGAGGCCAACAAAAGGATGTGAGAAGTAGACCTGCTCTAAAATACAGAAAGGAAAAAAAAAATTAACACAATGAGCCACGCTAGTGGCAATCAAATAAAGAAATTAATACTGTTTTTGTGATGAGAAGGGGCTTGGGTTAAGGAATTTGGATGAGCCATGCTAGTAGTAGTGGTAATCAAATAAAAAAGGAAAAAAAAAATCAATTAACACAGTGGTGGAGCAATGGTGTGCCAGGGAGCTGATACGCAGCACGAGAGAGAGAGAGAGAGAGAGAGAGAGAGCTGGGAAAAAAAAGTTTTTTTTTTTAATTAATTGGAAAGAGGGGGTTTTTGTTTTTTAAGTTTGTGCTACTTAAGCAATACACATATGCAAGTCACATGTTTTATATTTCCGTCTAATTTAACAGTAAAACTAATATCATGGTGCAAAGTGTAACAATGGTCATAGTTTAAGGTGCAAACTATGCATCCGAATAATTTAGGGTGCGAAGCGTAATCTGTAGCATAGTTTAAGGTGGTAAAGTGTAATTTCCCCATAAAAGATCACTTCATGTTCACGATTGAATTCAAAGAAGTCAATCTCAATTAAAAAAAAGAATTCAAAGAAGTCAAAAGAATTACAACAAATTATGTACAAATGAATAAATATTCTAAATTAGTTTAATATGTTTAATGCATTTAGAAAATGATTGAGTTATGATTTATCCAATCCAGAAATAAATAAAAAATAGATTTATTATGCAACTTCAACACAAAAAATGGATTTTTTTTGGTTGGGGGGGGGGGGCGGGGCGGAAGAGGTGGGCTTTTTGAAAATACCTCTCCCCCTCCAATATTTTCTATAAAAAATAAATAAATAAATAAACCTAAATTTATATACAAAATTTAGCTAATGGGCCATTGGGCCATTAGATTTTAAGGAAATAACTTATATTTATGTAAATGATTAATGCATAATTTTTTTTCTCTCTTATTGCTCTTATATCATTTATAGTTCAAAGTTTTTTTTTTTTTTTTTAATTATTATATATACGAGTCCCATGTCCATGTTCATGCTTTTAATGGGGATATTGAAAACTCGAATCCAAAATGGAGAATATTGGAATGTAACATTATCAGGGCTGAGGTCTTCACTAAAACGATTCATCAGAATAAGTTTTTTTGTCAAAAGTTCAAGGACTTTTATCCAAGATTTCTCTCAAGTTCTCCTCTTTATCAAAGATAGCCAAAAATAAATGATACCAACTTCTCTGATGACTACACTATGAGAGCAACACAAAAGATGATGAATGGTGGATTTGAAAGCTTCTTTGTTAAAATTCTTGTTGGTCTACATTTTGAACAAAATACTAAATTGTGCATGTTGTTTAATTTAGAGAGAGCCACTTCATGTGATGTGAATATCATCATACCTTTTTCTTCGTCAGAAATGCAAAATCGTTTCCAAAGTTCTTCAATAGATGCATCGATCTTGAGGGGTATAAAGTGTTATTAAAACTAAAAGACAGAAGATGAATGTAAAGGAATGGATAGACGGGAGGAAAAGACAAATATAGGAAGAAGTTAAAAAAGGGAAAGAAGAAAGGAAATGAACAAAATCCCTATCACAATCTGAAAAATTCAAATCAAAGAGGTTAGAATCTTACGAATGAATGCGAGTTGATAGTTTCTACTTTCCAAGACCTCTAGGAACTAGGGGGGATAGAAGTTAGAAGAATCCTTCTTTTATAAATTGAGTTATTCTTTGAATCTTAAATTTTGATATATTTAACTTGGCTCGTTGAAAAAAACTATAGGCTCCACCACTACATCAATGTGTCTTCACTTTTACATTTTAAAATGTATCTAAACCATTGTTTCTAAGATACTAGAAAGTATGCGTAATTATTCAATATTCCAGTATTAATGCTTCCTCCACTCACATAATAATAAGTCTTACTAATTTTATTCATGCGTAGAGCTCGTTATTCATGCATGATAAGGGAGTATTGTGCATAAAATAAAATAAAAAAACAAAGAAGTAGGACATTCCTAAGCTTATATCATTTTTCTCTAGGTAGAAAATTGAGACTTTTAAATAAAACACAAGTTACAAAAAATCTTACTCTTTAAAGTGACATCATTTAGTATATTTTCTGTGGGAAGTGGACCAAAATCTACTCCAAAGACCTTAGGCCAAAGAAGAAGTCCCGAGAAACCCCATCCGTGGAATGGGCTCGGCCCAAGGGCCGACAAGGGATGAACAAGCCTCCCATTGAGAAAGGATATGTGGGCCCATTATTAAGGTAATCCGTGAAACCCATCTTCCTGAGGAAACATAGCCCAACAGAGAAGCAGTCATTTTCTTAGCCAAGGACACCCTATTTCACCTACTTTCCCGAGGAACACGTCGAAGAGAACGCAAAGCCCAATGTAACAGTCACCTTCGCATTTAAGGCTTTTCTCACCTAATGTCAGCCATGTTGAATGCTGAATGACTAACCTGAACAATGAAAACAGCTCCAAAAGTCTATGTTCATGATCTCAAGAAATGGCAGGAGAAGGTACTGAAGAGACAAGTATCCCCCTAAATCCAACTAAGAACAGGACAGCTGGAAGAGGAGGAGGATGGCTATAAAAGGAGGAGGAGGAGAGCAACAAGAAAGGAGATCCAGAAAAAACCTAAGGAAGAACAAGAGAGAGAAAGTGAGAAAAGTCTTTACCTGTATTTACCCTTTGAAACCCCTATTTGTACCTTCGGAATACGATTTCTATGCATATAAAGCCTTGATTCAGTTATATTTGCCTCCAATCATCTTTTTTAACTTCCATTATGGCCCTTATTTGTACCTTGGGAATACGATTTCTATGCATATAAAGCCTTGATTCAGTTATATTTGCCTCCAATCATCTTTTTGATCTTCCCATTTTTAAGAAATTAGTTGTGTAGATCTTGAATACCAGGCTAGTTCTTTAGATTTGTGTTTTTGAACCCCACATTTTCTTTTTTTCTTTTTTAAATGGTATGGATTTTTAGAATAATCTTTGTTATTTAAACTAAGATAAAACAAACAAAAATAAGGTATTTGAATTTTCAAATATCATATTTTAAAAATCTAAAAATAAAATGGACGAATGACATGAAGGGAAAAAAAAAAAAAAAATTGTCACAACTCACTAGTGGTAGGTTCCAAATTAGAACTTTTAGTTAGCTCAATTGATAAAATTTTTTGTTATTAAATAAGAGATTTGGAATTCAAATTGTATTGATATCAAAAATCAATTGGTATCTTGACCTGATAATAAAAAATAATTATCATGAAACGGATTCATAAGTATTAAAAAATAAAAATAAAAAGGTCACTACTCCTCACTAGTGTCCACTGCTGCCGACCACCTAATGCATTAATAATGATAATATATTGCCTAATTGAAATGGAAAACGTCTCCCATTAAGAAAAGGAGGCACGACCACGTCCCAAAAGCGACTCGCAAATTGTAATTGCATTACCCGACCTTGAGAAAATAGAGTTCTAATTTTGCCACATATCACTGAATTGTATAAAACTTAACTTTGGTGAAATTAAATTTTACTTTGAACTCAAATTTGACAAAGTTGAGTTCCAAACAAATGCTACATAACTAAATAAGTTGTGATATAAGTTTTTTAACAAAATCATTTTCAAAAACTGAATATTTAGCACCCAAAAAAAAAAAAAAAAAAAAATCTCAATTTCACGTTAATAAACTAATAAATAAGTTTTTTAAAGGATGAATTTGTAAAATGTATACTGGAAAATTTTGTAAAAGGTATTAAAGAAAAATCCCTATAGATTCATTATTGGGACACAATAATCTTAAGCTTTTACTGACCTTTTGTTAGATTATTCCACCAAACACGTGGAAACCCCATGAGTCAATAATAGGATGACGCCACAATAATTTACAGTAACTTTGTTAGATTCGTATACTTTGAAATGAATCGGAGGGATTCATGTCCGGCCATATATGCCTTGCGATATAATTAAATACACGATCTTTGTTACTTCTCCCCTTTCTTTATTTATGTTAAAAATATTTAGTATTTTTTTAAAAAAATTAAACACACAATTCTTAAGGATAAGTTTTTATTTATTTATTACTTTCCCCAAAAATTTTATAGCAATTTTGTTAGATTCGCAGACTTTGAAATGAATCGCAGTGCTTCATGTCCGACCATGCTTGGCTTAGAGCATTCTCATAACGCGTGCCAAATGCCAAACATTTTTTTTTTTTTGATTGAGAAAAAAATAGAGAGATTTTTAAGTATTATAATATTTGGCGCACATAAACAGTATAAATACACAATTCCAAAGTAGTTATGTTGCGGCAGCCAAGAAAGAAGAGAAAATTAAGGAATTGTCTTAATAGCTGAATTTGAAAGAAGTACCCAAATCGGTATGCAGGGGCAGGGAGCCTCAAAAACTTCAGTCCTCAATTGTATTGATCTCTCCACTCCCGACCTTCACCAATCTGTTTCATTACTTAAACAGGTACTGTTCAATTTCATACCCATACCCATACCCATACCATAAACAATTACTATTACTTTTATTTTAAAGCATTTTTGTTTCTGTTAATTTCTTGACCAAGAAGGCCTGTCTGGATTCGGGATTTTTCTACGTCGTAAACCACGGGATAAGCCAGGAGTTCATGGACGAGGTTTTTGCACAGAGCAAAAGGATGTTCGAACAACCATTAAGTGAGAAAATGAAGCTTTTAAGGAATGAGAAACATAGGGGTTACACCCCTATTCTTGACGAGCTTTTGGACCCTGAAAACCAACTTAAAGGTTTGTTTTTTCCTGCCAAGTTTCAATATTTAATTTTTTTCTCCAACTGGGTTTATCTATAATTTTTGTTTGTATTGTAAAATCAGGAGATTATAAGGAAGGATATTATATTGGAGTGGAAGTAGCTGAAGGTGACCCAGAAGCAGAAAAACCATTTTATGGTCCAAATGTTTGGCCTGAGCCAGGTAACTATAGGACCCTGAAAACCAAGTTCAAGCTTTTTTGTGATTGGTGCTGTCTCTCTCTCTCTCTCTACCATATGGTTCTATAGGCAGTTAAACCAGGTCACTATATATATATTTTTTGTTCCGGAAAGTATGTTATTGAATGTTGAACTTGTTGCTGTCTTTAGAACTACTTCCTGGATGGAGAGAGACAATGGAGAATTATCATCGAGAGGCTTTGTAAGTTTTAGCAAACGTACAGTTTGTATAATGGAACTATTAGCAAGGTCTTGTATGCACACACATGCACGTGCAGGGAGGATATGTAATTGGCAGTTTCTTAAGGAGTCTCTTCATGTAATTTTGGTTAACTGTATAAATTTGTGTGTTTAAACTTTGTTATTCCATCAGTTGTCATAATTGTTCCCATGAATCAATTTTCTGTATAATGAATTCAAATAGGGTAAATTACCAACTGTCTATTCCTTTTTGTGCATTCAGAGAGGTGGCAAGGGCAGTTGCCAGGATAATAGCTCTTGCACTTGATCTGAAGGTTGATTTCTTTGACCAGCCAGAAATGCTTGGCGAGCCTATTGCAATCTTGCGCTTACTACACTACGAAGGTTGAAATTACATTTTTTGTTCTTGGAACATTTTGAATTTTTTGGCCTTGTTGTATCGTTAGTAATACAGGGACGGGTTTTTTTAGGTGGAATTTCTGATCCATCAAAGGGGATATTTGGAGCTGGAGCTCATTCTGACTATGGTTTGATTACCCTCTTGGCAACAGATGGCATCCCAGGTCTCCAAGTAAGAAGACTGCTGTAAAAATGAACATTTTTTTTGGGTGAAGTAAAACCCAAATGACTGTAATCTGATTACTTGTTGCAATTTTGTTAATTACTCGCAGATATGCAAGGATAGGGATGCTAAGCCTCAGATATGGGAAGATGTACCACCACTAAAAGGGTGAGTCAATTTAACATTTATGGAAATAGATCGTGTCTCAACATATGTTGTAACATTTTTTTAGTATACATTATCTCACATTGTGTAGTAGCCTATTTTCTATTGCATTTGTGATTATTTCTGTTGAGTTTTTATTCTGGATTCTATGAACTCATACTTCCGGATCAAACTTGGTTTTGAGCTCTTTACAACTTAATTAGATACTATAGCATTTAATAGGAGTCCCATCAATTTTTTTTCCTTTTTTTGATAAGAGGAAGTCCCTTTATAAATAGATCTTAATGTAAAGCATGTAATTCAATCAATGAACTTACTATGTCTAGTATGTTATGGATTTGAAACATTATACTCCCACTCCAGCATCATAATATTTTTGTTCCAGCCTTCCAGGTTACATTACTGTTATTGATAACATGCCAGTATGCCACCATTTAGCTGTTTATTGTTTTGCTTCAATGTCTGTTAGCATGCAGTAAAGATCTTTCAATATGCATTGTGTGAAGAATTACATGCTTGCATGATAAAATGTTAAAATGTAATAGAAAGCATTCTGTTTAGTTTGGGATGGTGATATTATTTTTTATGGTTTATCTTTGACAGAGCGTTTATTGTGAATCTTGGTGACATGCTGGAGCGCTGGAGCAACTGTGTTTTCAAGTAATGTACATCTCTTAGTTGTAGCAATGCTCCAAATTTCACTTTGTCCTGTATAAGAGATAACTTTGTTATCAAACAAGCTTTGTAATACGTTTCGCTCCCCAGAGCTTTTCATCCTTAATTGCATTTGGTATTTAGTTGTTATAGTTGACTGTTCTAAATTGTGTTGGCCTGGTCACTTGGTGGCTATCATGTAAATGATCTGGTAGAGAATCATTTTTTATCTTCTAATTGTAACATTTCTTTCCTCTAATAAACTTGTCAGTTGTGGTTGAGAATATGTGAACTTAATTGAAAGGGTTAAACCAGGGTAATATTTGGATTTGATTTTTTATTTGAGGTCTAGACTGTTTATATTGCACCTTTTGTCAATATTGCTATTTGCCATCCAAATTGTCTTGAAGAATTCAAGTTGTAGATTTAGCCATTTTGGAGTCATTATACATTCTGAATCCCCAATCAAAATGTATGAAAAATTATTCAATCATGTATGAGCTAGTATTGCACTAATGAACTTTAAACTACTGAACTTTTCCATAGTGCTAGTAGTGGTAATTATACTAATTTTAATGAGCTGTTAACTGTTAGTGTTGTCCCGGTTTTACTGGTAATCTAGCTCCAGGTTGAAGTCCACAGGGCCTAGATTTCCCCAATACATCATTTCCAAGACAATATTCATGAACATATTCTTGCAACTGCTGATCTGTTTGTTTTACTTTTTTTTATAAAAGTTTGTTGTTGAGCATTCTCTGGGATGAAAACTCTCTTTTCGTTGCCAACTTTTCTGAAAATCTTCTTCTTTACTCTTGTTTGATTGACATTTTGCTTTACATGTGTACTCAGGTCCACATTGCACAGAGTTTTGGTGAATGGTCAAGAGAGATATTCAGTAAGGCCCCTGTTTTATTTGTCCCCTTTCTTTTTGAGTGAAAATTGTTGCAAGACCCTTATAAGCTTTTGATGATCCGTGTTTATAGTGTCAGTTTCTGCAATATCATATCATATAAAGGGTCAACATTATTTTCTATCTGTTTTCTCTTTTATTTATTACTTGCAGCTGGAATGTGTTTTTGCAGGGTGCTGAATTGTGTTACAAATGGCCATTTACAGTTTCGCTGTTTGAAAATTTAGCTACTTGGACCTACTTTTTAATATTTTCCCCTATTAGTGGCAGAATCAGTTGTGGTAGTTTTAAATGTGTTACAAATGGCCACGTAGAGTATTACTGTTTGAATCTTTAGCTACTTGGATCTACCTCTTACACAATTGTCCCTATTAGTGGTAGAATCAGTTGCGGTAGATTTATTGTGGCCATCAGGTTGATCTAAGTTAAATTATTCTCTTGAAACCTTGGTATTTTATTGAGCCAATTTGACTTCATTTTCATTATCAATATTTGTAGTGCACTGATTCTCTTGCCCCACTAACTTGCTCATTGTGTGTGAAGTCTGATCTATTGTGTTAGTTATATTAAGTGACTTGCTCATTTTGTGTGAAGCTTTATATATTATGGTAGTTATGTTAGTGTTAGCCTTGTTGAAGTCCTTACAATTATTGGGGGTATTTTCGGTATTTGAGAATACGTTAAAAGCCTTATGTGTCCTATGATAATTTTACACACGAGTTATAGAATTAATGTTTTGAAAATTTCTCTATTGGATTACATGTTCTCTATGTTTTTAAGGTCTGTTTGAATACCGCATATTGCTGAAAACACTATAACAAAATAATTTTTAAATGTGTGAATATTGCCGTGGAACCCAGTTTTAAAGCAAAATTAGCGTTTTTCCGTACTTGTGGGTCCCCTGAACAGTGCACGGGATGCAGGAAAAAAACGCCAAACGCAGACATGGGTTGTCTTTAGGGCAATCCAAACTCAGCTTTAATATGCATGTCAAATTTATGCTAATTGGATGTTATTTACTATTCGATTTATAAACTCTTCTTTTGGACCATAATTATAAAACACAATAACTTGAAATTTAAAATATTTATATATAGCCTGGTGATAACCGAATGGATGGTTTATATACTTATGATCCTTGTAACTTCTTTTGTAAGACATCATAATAAAAAAATAAAAACTAAAACTGCAACAACCATGTGGACGTCAGATATTCTAACATGTGAGAAACTTTGGATAAGCTTACAGTTGCTATTTTGGTTAAATATCCTGCTAGAATAGCAACTTATCAAGAACTTGGATATTCTAAGTAAGACCTAAGATATAACTCATCAGACCACTTTTTAATTCCTAACACAACCCGAAAACCCTCTCTTTGACAATTCTAAACCCTAAATCCACATCTTCCCATCCCTAAACGCAACCACACGTAGACTTATTCACGTAGACCTAATTTTGGGTAAGCGACATAAATCTTGTGTTCTTATATGTTCGTGCTTTAATCTTTCTTGTTTCTATTATGTTATTTGTAGCTCACAAATCATGGATTAGATTTCTCCTCTCCTAGCAATTGCGAGTGCAAATAAAAAGACAAACAAATCTTTTAGCTTCTTTCTATTTTTAAGTCCATTTGAAATGTCTTGGTGGCTTAGAATGGAGTTGTACAGTAAATGAAATTTGTTAGCTGAGTGAGGAACTTTAATTTGGATCCTATTCTTGTTTAATTTGCATGATATTTAAAGGATTGTACTAATGCATAGGGCTTTCATTGATGCTCCCGTTTTTGTGGAGTCTAGGACGGGGTTGGCAAGTAGCCTTACCCCTAATTTTTCATGACATTTACATTTTGTATATTTGGTGTAATTCATTTAGTGTTTTTATTTTAATTTTGCTTAATTTACAAAACATTATGTCTATTACTTTCATGTACAAATTTTGAAATTTATAATGGTTCATGAATATCTTATTTCCTTTTCCCTGTGGCAGATGGCATATTTCGTTGAACCTAGTCATGATTGTCTTGTTGAGTGCTTGCCAACCTGCAAGTCAGAAAATAATCCTCCCAAGTAAGTTAATGCCTTACACATTCACTATTTTTCAAGGATATTGAAGATCTAAATCACCTTGAATGTATGTGGATAATTAGGTGGCAGTTATAAAAGTAGTCATATGCATGAACTTGGAAATATTAAACAGTGCGTTTCAAACTCTAACTTTTCTATTTCTATGCATTTCTCTGTTTTTCCAGGTTTCAGCCAATCTTATGTCAGACTTACTTGAGCCAACGGTATAATGATACTCATACTGACCGGAGCGTATACAAAAAACCTGAGACTTAAATTTTGCCACAAAATATGTTTTGAAGGCGTAAGAGTATAGGCCTGTGATTTCTTCTTAAAGCATTTGTCTCCTTTGTGTTGTATATATGGTTATTCTCATCATTTGCATGAGTCTCCAATAAGTATAAGAAAGCGAGTGAAATAAGAAGCAAGAGTGGTGTGTGGTGTGTGTAGCAAAATGTAATGTTATAAGTATCAATAAAACTTCTCTTTTATTGAGAATTCACGTGTATTCTACTTGAGTGTGGTGAGACTTATTACCAAGTGTTTGATAAGATTCTTTCTAAATGTTAGAATTATTATTATGGAAAAATTTCCAGAGCAAGAAAACTCAACAGGAGATCTAGCCTCCCTAAGTACCCAGTAAAAAGTTCTATCAAACCAAGTATAACCAGTTAGCAACATTTTATAGATATTGTTGGACTTGGTTTCTACGTATTTATATTTCTCTAAGCAATTCACATGGGTTGGGAAGATTTTATCAGTCATTGTTACTTTATGATGGAATAGTAATGTATACCTAACAGTAGTGAACACCCAAACTCAAAAATCAGAAAATACTCATTTCTCCAAACCCAAATCAAAACACAATCCCACAATACCAATCAAAACACAACCCCATGGTACCGGAGTGGCGGACCTTTTTTGAGGATTTTGATCTCAGCACTAGAGCAACGGCGGGCAGCGATGATTGTTGTGGCGTTGGGGCTCTCCACTAGCTGAGATTGGGTTTGTTTTTGGCTAACTCTTTTCTTTCTCTAGGGATGGAACTCGAGCCTTAGAGGCTCAAGTTTGATAAGCAATCTCAAGTCTAAAAGAATCGAGATGCTAGTTTACAAACATATTGGGGAAAAAAGGTTTTAGGGGCTTTTATTGCCATTTTTCAGATTTTCTTTCACATCATGCCTAGGTCATCTTTGTAGACTTACCGTCCTATATAAGGTGTTCCCTAAGAAGTACGCCTTAACCGGGTGAGTCGGAAGCAGAGGATCAAGGGTCGTTACCTAGTTTTGGTTTAGGAACTGACTTTTTGACCCCTTGCAAAAGTTTTCACACCAAATACTAGATTCGAAATTAGGGGACGTCTTGAGAAGGTATTAACCACCAAATTCCACCCGTGGCCAACCTCTACTCTTATGTTCTATAACTTAGTTCTAGTAAGGAATCCGTTAATGAGCATTCCTAAAGCATGCAAGACAGTAAACAAATAAACACATCCATACAACCCTACATTATCCATAGGTTCTACATCTCTTGATCATTATTATAGATCTATAATATGATTCTCTCATTTTCAATTTTTTACTACATTATGAAGAAAAAAAAATTGTTTTTTTTTTTTTAATTTCAATATAAGAATAGAGAGAATATATATATATATATATATATATATATATATATATATATATATATTTATATATATATTCCATAGGTTGACGTCTTCTCAATTAAGTAATGAACCAATTAAACACATTGTAGTAATTTCATATTCACTAATTTTAAGTGATATTGTCCTGCTTCTTGTAATGAGTGACCTAACCTATCTCCTTCCATGTAGTTTTTTTTTTTTCTATTGATAGATGGGTAGTTGTTAAATTACTTATTATCTAAAAAGTTTAAGCTATTGAGATATGGTAAATTTAATCATTTAATTACATACTTCTAACACTCTCCCTTTACGTATGGACCGAAACTCATGAGAATTTCAATTGGAGGTAGAGTGGAGGAGATAGGGATCAAATTTAGGATCTCCTACTCTGAAATCATATTAAATTACTGATTGTCCCAAAAACTTAAACTATTGGGATATGGTAGATTTATTCATTTATCGGCATTGGTGGAGCAAAAAATTTAGCAATTTGGCACCACAAAAAGCTACTTTATCTCTTTTATCACCCCACTTTACAAAATACCCAACATCAATGATTTTATTTTAGCATTTAACACAATAAAATAATATAAACAATATAATAAAATAATATATCCACTACAATAAACAACAACCACCACTACAAACACAATAAAAAAAAAATTTTTTAATAAATTTGTTTTTTTTAGCATCTGAGCTTCAGTACACACGCAAAGATAATTGTGCACTATAGCTCAATAGCCAAAAAATTTGGCTTTGCCTCCACTGATGTAGGAGCATTTTATTATATTTGGTTGATAAATTTAGCATTTTAGCAATTTGCCTCTACGAATACTAATGCTCACCACATACTTCTAACACTAGTTGCTTTGCTCTCTTCTGTGGTTCAATAGAGATTATTTGCTAAGCCCTAACAAAAATAAAAAAAAGATACCATTCAATCTTCTATATTGTAATTAAGAGTCAAACGCCTAAACCTGTTTTTTTACTGCATTTTCAATAATGCAGCCAAACACTAGAAAACAATTTGTTTTTCTGAAAATGTTTGTGTAAGAAAACATTTTTGACATAAAAATGTTTTTCAAAATATTTTTAGAATTGCAACCAAAACCAAAAAATAAATTGTATTTCCCTCAAAATAATTTTCCTTTAAAAACATTTTATGTCAAAATGAACGCAACCTTGATTTCATTAGTAGAGAATGATTTTTTGTTGAAAAGGCGACCATGGATGAAGCAAAAAATTGCTCTAGCCACATTGCTGGAATGAAGAAATTTCAAATCAAATCAAATCAACAAGGTTGTAGGGTACAAGCATCTTCATTTTATGATTATCTATACGTTATATGGGTAATATAACATGCCAGAGTTGTTATAGCCATATTCATAAGTTATTTTTGCTTAAAGCTACTTCAAAACACACCATATGCGTCATACAGCTTGATAGCAAGATTCCGACAACATAGTGAATAGTGATAGTACAACACTAAACGATTGGAGTATGTCCAACTGTTCAACGATAATTTCGGTAGACTGGTGTGTACATGCAACTCTCTGCATATTGCACAAGATCCTTAGGACGAGGAAGACGTGTAGCGACACCTACAAAAGCATGATAAGAAGAAATCAAAAACAAAAATTAATGGTTTCAGAGTTTAGTAGTGAGAATTTGTGCAAGGATACCTACAACAAAAATTTACTTACCCAGTTCGTATGCCTTGGCAGCTACATTAGCAGCTATATGAGCTGAAATTTTTCTGATAGTAGAGAATCGTGGGTATATCAACCCCTTATCAAAGTTCTCCTTTGTTACTTGTGAAGCCAAGGCTTCCGCTGTTGTTGGAGAACAACAAAAAGTCAATTAACCCTTTGCCAGTTAAACAAGATTTTAAAAAAAAATCATATGTTTTGTGTTTAAGTCTAAAATTATTGTTAAACAAGATCTAACAGCATAATTTTTGAAGTGGGACTTGTTCCTCATAACAAGAGGATAGTGTCAACAAGAAAAGGAAGATTAAAGTTTTTTTTTTTTTTTTAATCTTATTTAAATGGGCCATTTTACATCAGGAACCTGTTTATATTCCAGATAATGCCAACTTTTAAAGACAGTAGAAAAGACATTTTATGGATTGTCATCCTTATGTTGCCTACTTACAAGCTGCCAGAAGCATTTCATCGTGCACACGGATAGCTCCAGAGATTATCAAACCCAAACCAAATCCAGGGAAAATGTAAGCATTGTTGGACTGAAATGACAAGGAAATCACACACCTCAGTCGTTGATATCCAACCAATTTTGAAGAGAAATACTAATGAAGAAAATTGCATTACCTGGCCAGGTATGTAAGTCTTCCCATCATATTCAACAGGATCAAATGGACTTCCACTAGCAAAAATTGCACGACCCTTCAATTTGAAAACAAAAGCGACAAACATAAAATAGAGTCAACTGTACTTTGCAATTGTTGAGTAATCAATCATCCTTTGTATGGTGAAGTCCTCAACCAAGTTATGGCACATTTAGCTGTGTAAAATTTTACCTTACTCCATGTATAAGCTTCTTCTGCAGTACACTCAGACTGTGAAGTAGGGTTGGAGAGAGCCATAATGATAGGTTTCTGCATGACATTTATTGAATTGGGCTAAGCTTTTTCTTTATGGAAATATAGTTTGAAAATATAAACAGGATTCTGAGAGAGAATATGTACATCATTGCAAGAGGCAAGGGCCTCAACCACCTCCTTTGTAAAAGTTTTTCCTACCCCGGATGATCCAATCAAAACTGTTGGTTTAATTGCCTGAGGAAGTAAGAGAACATGGTAAGGGACCAAGATACACATGAAGATTACTTACTGGAACTCAAACAATGACATCTTTTCACACCTTGACAGCATCTAAGAGATCCTTAACAGGTTCATGTTCATGAGCCCAAGGCTTCTTGAAGTTTTGAAGTGAATCCTTACGAGAACTAACAATCAATCCCTGAAAGAATACTGGTTCTCCTTAATAGTAGAGAGGGGAAATCTTTGAAAGAAAAATAAAAAGGATATCTAATGGCTAATATATATGTTACGAAAGAAATTTTGATCAAGCTTACTACCTTAGAGTCGACAAGCCAGATCTTCTTGCGTGTCTCTTCTAAAGGAGCCTTTGTCTACAACAGGCAAATGGAAACTATCAAACAATATAATACCACCAACCATCATGTTTAAGAATTACGACAGAGTACAACTCTGTTAATAAACCAAAGATAGGCATTCAAATACCAATAACAAGTTACTACCTGCTTCGAAATCTCAAGAGCTATAAGCTCAGCTATACCAGTTCCAGCCTGCAATCATTAAACAACAGAAGCTAAATAAGTAACTTGACTAATAGTGCAGGATTATGGGGATTCGAGCGTGCATGCACACACACACACATATAAGGAGGAAAAACCAATATGAAGTCGGGATGGAAATAGCCCAAAGAAGAGTCTTACTTCCCCAGCACCAAGGAACAAGAATTTTTGCTCAGCCAGTGCACCACCAACCAACTTCAGCGCTGCAACTACCCCAGCAAGAACAACAGCTGCGGTCCCCTGAAACAAAGGGAGACAATGAAATCAAGAACAACATAAAATCCTTTTAAGTGCAAGCTTCACCATTAATGCTACTTCAAACCTGTATATCGTCATTGAAAACAAGATGAGTTGTGCGGTATTCTGCAAGCAGCTCAAAAGCGTTGTGATTTGCAAAATCTTCAAACTGCAAACCAATTTAGATGAACTAGACAACATCAGAATTGGATGAATATTTTAAACTACAGAAATTTTATCAATCAAGGATGTAATCTAACTCATGCACAACCTGTATCAAAACTTTTTCACCATAATTCTGCTTGACAGCGGACATGAACTCATGCAGAAGTTCATAATATTCCTGAAAAGAATTGTCAAAATCACCTTAGGGAATGTATATTATACTATCACTTGTAAAAATTTATGAACCAAAATTGGAGCAAGGTGCAAATGTAAACTACGAAACCTTCCCAGTTGCCCTCCTCTGTCTAAGCCCAATGTAGAACTCGTCTTTCAACAACTGTTCATTGTTTGTCCCCACATCAATTGTTACAGGCAAACACTACAAGAAGACAGTCCATACAATTCTTGATCAGAATAAGGGATATCATGTGATTACAACCAAGGCTTTTATTTTGAACTTGGTTTTGCTTGGCATTTAGAAATGTTCCCCAAGGTTTAAAACAAAGTACATCATATGACCAACAATTTACAATGTAGTAAAACGAAGCAAGAACCACAAGTTTTATTTGAATAAACTTACTGCAGAAGGACGAACACCTCCGAGTGCTGTATACAAAGACAATTTTCCCACAGGAATCCCCATCCCCTAAAACATATCCAACACCATCATGTGAAGGCTAGTTCACTTTTACAGCACAATAATTTACATAGAACCCTGTTTAATAAGTTTAGAATTTAAAAACGATGATTGACAACATAACTACCTGACAGCCAAGATCCCCAAGTCCCAAAATTCGCTCACCATCCGTCACAACAATTGCTTGAATAGTCCTCTCAGGCCAATTCTTCAACACCTCAAGAATCTTGCCCCTGCAAAATTCAAGCACTTCTTCATATTATGACTAAAGTAGCTCTAAGTTGCACATAGTTACAGCAGAAACAGAAATCCATACTTTTCTTTCAAACTTATGTAAAGACCCTGAGGGCGCTTGAAGATGCTCCCATACTTCTGGCAAGCCTCACCCACAGTTGGAGTATAGACAACTGGGAGCAATTCCTCAACATTATCAATGAGAAGCTTGTAGAACAGCCTTTCATTCCTCTCCTGTAAAAAAATAAAAAATTTAAAAAAAATATATGTATTACCCCTTTCAAAATTTCAATAGAACTTCATTCATCACACAAGGATAAATTAAGTCCATTTGTCTTTCCACAAAATTCTAAGCACACAAACATGCATTCCAACAAAGCCTCATTAAAGAAAGGGGTTTAATTATACCAACAATTGAAAGATGAAGGAAATAAAGAAACAACAAATATGTTAAGGCATCATAATTAAACAAACCATAGTCCTACAATGTCTCAACATCTCAAGATGATCCCAAAACTTGAAAATACACAATCAGTCCAAATGTCATTATGCACAAGACAATCATTTTCAATACTATTCAAAATATTATCAAACAATTTGTTTGCACGTGGTGACCATATGCAAAAAATGTACAACAATCATCATCAAAACTAAATTCAATGACGGTGAAACTCCTAAGTCCTACCTGAAGCTCCATCAAGGCCATGTATTTTTGCAGCGGGACTTGATATTGTCGGATGTTCTGCATTAATTTCTTCTCCTGGGATTAGTAAAATACAAAAAAGGGTCAGCGAAAATTCAAACTATGAGAACAATGAATCAGATAAAACGATACTATAAGCCAATATCACTAATACAACCTGAAGTTGTTGAGACAAAATTATTGGAGGCAGAAGACCGCGCAAGTAATGAGCATCCCTCTCTTTCTCAGTGAAAGCAAGTCCTTTGTTGTACTGGGGATCCCTAAGCAAAGAATACCCACTGCACCACAACCACACACACCCCACAAATTTTAGTTCAGAATTCAAAAAGTTACATGTCAGAGATTATAGTATAGTTCTGAAAAGCGATCAAACAGAGTCCCCTGTTATCTCAGAGTAGCATTTTTGGCTTCTGAACTTCATTTATATTTACATTCATTAATTTATATGTTTTATCCACGTAAATTATTTTTCGGCATCAACCAAGTGGGGCCGCAGTTTCTGAACTGAACCCAGATCAGAATGCACCATAATCTTTAAGAAAATGAAAGGAAACTCACAAATAATTTTTTTTTTTTTTTTTTTTTTTTTTTTTTGAAGGTTAATAACACGATTCCAGTAGCATAAGATCAATAGGATGCAAAAGAAAAAAAACAGCAGTGTAATAAACATGTGATCACAAAAACGAAACCTTCATTTTAAGTATTCAGGAACTTTCAGATTCTAAAAGACCAAAAAACTACACTACAAATCATATCAAAAACAAAACAAAACAAAAAAAACAAAAACAAAACAAAAAAGAAGAAGACGAAGACAAAAGAATAAGCGTCAGTATGTACTAAAGCAGATTCAACAACAAAACCAGTACAAGAAAATGAAGTTCACTATACTTTGACAAACTACATGATCTTAATCAATAACCAACAATCAAATAGAAATGAATATGATCTTTTTCATTTTCGTTGTAAATAAGAAAAGTAAACACTAAACTAAACTAAAACCAAGAAAAAGAGGAATGAATCATGATGTAAGAGAGACCTGGCGACAGAGAGAGTCCAGGGAGTAACAAGCTTGTCCTCTGTGGCGCGATCCTCACCGTACACATCCTCGACGCCGCCACCAACGGTAGATTTGGGGTCCAGGTCCAGCACCGACTGGCCGTCCCTTATCTCCTTAAACGTGCTCTCCATTTTTTTTTTTTTTTTTTTCAGTTATCTCAGTTCAAACTTGAAAAAGCCAATACTACAGTCTACACCACCAAAGCTAACCCTAACACTCTGTGTCTCCTCTGTGATACACAACAGGCAATAGGCAGAGCTTAATATATATATATAGCACAAATGTTTCTAGTTATAAAACTCTGTAGCTCTGCTTTAGAAATCAAAGACACACAGCAAGACTTTGCTTCTTCCCTTCTTTTCTCTTCTTTTAAGATGCCATATTATCCCATCAAAAAAAAAAAAAAAAAAAAAAGCCATATTATTGTAATGATCAATCATCAAACAAGTCAAAGAGGTGTGTCGTTTTCAATTTGAAAAAGGAGAGACAATCATGTTCACAAAGTGATAATTTTATTAACAGAGTTTACTTATGTAAAGTTTGATTACTTACTGTTTGTTTGGAAACACCAATGAGACAAGGGATTAGTTGAGCTATAAAATTTGTGGTAGCCTTATACTATAATCTTACTTAATATTTTTTTATTAGAGATGAATTTTGACAAATACACTATTAGATTACATCTTCTTCTTATATTCATTATACTTGTAAAATTTCAAGAAAATTAAAGATCATAACTATATCATCAATAAATTTTTTAAATTGCAAGTTTTTGTAATTTAAAATTCTGCAGAATATATCCGATTGACACAAAATTTGGCATGTGTATTAAGATCGTAAAAAATATGCAACTCAACGGTTAGAGGTGAATTTTGACAAATACACTATTGAAAACACCAATGAGACAAGGGATTTGTTGAGCTACAAAATTGGTGGTAGCCTTATACTATAATCTTACTCAATATTTTTTTATTAGAGGTGAATTTTAATAAATACACTATTGGATTACATCTTCTTCTTATATTCATTATACTTGCAAAATTTCAAGAAAATTAAAGATCATAGCTATATCATCAATAAATTTTTTAAATTGCAAGTTTTTGTAATTTAAAATTATGCAAAATATATCCGATTGACACAAAATTTGACATATGTATTAAGATCGTAAAAAACATGCAATTCAACAGTTAGATTTTCAAAATATGTAGTAATATTTATTTTATTGAATGAGTAAACTACAACCAATTTTGTTGCTAAACTTTGTCCTTTCATTTTTAGATTTTTTTGTTTAAGTTTTTTTTTTTTTTTTTTGGTGACAAAAACAAGTGATTACTTGAATTTATCATTATACACCTATCACAACAGATTATATTAGTATAAATATTCTCAACAATAATGAAAATATAATAAGAAATATTATGTTCTTAGACTTATTATTCTATTTTTCCCCAAGTTTTAATTTTAATATATTTTGATAGACTAGTATGATCCCAGACAAAAGAAAAGATGAAATTAGGCCAGGTTCTGATAAACTATGATTTTGGTGTAAAAAAGGCATGTTAAGAACTCAAGCAACTTACTCTAATACACGATAAGTCACTAATATTTTTGAAGGGTAGTGAATGGGTTGGATATTTAAGATATCAAAAGCCCCTCTAAACGAAAAACTCTATCATGTTTCTGACCCCCTTGTGAGAGAGAAGTAACATGCACCGAAAACATGATATAACTTCTCTCTCTAAACAATTAGAGAAAACTGAATCCAATCATTAAATAGATATAAACAAATGGTAGTGGTGGTGGTCACGATCGAGAAAGAGAACACTATGGTATGGATATGGATAATAAAAGATCAAGACCGATATTAAAGTGGCTTTGGCGACATTATTGCAACAAACATCTTAAGATAAATTGGAGAAAAAAAAAATTGGAGAGAGAGTTTTTGTCTGTGTTCGCCTGTTTGACGGTGGAGAGAGATAGAAAAGGAATAGGTGGCACTCTCACGTCTCATCAATTCATGCATAAACAGTGGCAAATTTTGGTTTTGGGTTTTACTATTAATTAATCACTAACATATGCGATGCACGAAAAAATTACTAAAAATAAAATCTACTGAATGCTAAGTAATTATGTAAAATACCATTTAAATTTTTTTTTTTTTTTTAGAAAGAAATACCATTTAAATTAAAAGACAAATATTAGTAAATGTCATTATCCTTAGTTGTTTGTGTTACATCTAGAGTTTCATATCTAAGTTACTACAATACTACTTGTAACAACTGAAACTCACAATATAAGTATATTACATGAGGCCAAAACTTATATTATCTTCAAGTTTCCCTTAACCTTATAAAGTCCCTAACAAAATTTCTTTTGTATTGAATTTGATTTCAGAGGAATTATTCAAAATTATTTGAATTAAACCTCACAAATAAAAAAGAAAAAATAAATAATATTACAACATTGTAGCTGATTAATATACAAATAAACTACTAATTTAACATGATAAATCACTATTAGTAATTTAGAAAGCAAAAATTAACAAAATTAAAGTTGTTACCCATTTAACCTAAAACTTTTCATATTCTAGAGTTGTCAAACACCTATTAACAAATAGATATTGATATAAAATATTTAATAATTCCTTCAATACCGCAAGTTGTTCATGCTATAAAAAATTTGAGAGAATAACATAGTAAGCATCTTAAACTTATTATTACAGTAGTGATGGAGACAGAACATGCCATTAAAGAGACAACCAATTATGATAGTGTTGGAGGCAAAGTAAAAGATTTAAAAAAAAAAAAAAAAAAAAAAAAACTGAAGAAGCAAGTGGGTTAGCTAGCATACCAACTTGTTAATTTATATCAAAAGACATAAAAATCTTATAATCAAATAGAATCTCTCTTAAAAGTAAATAAATACATGTGGTACAATAAGATAAATAAAAGGTTTGTCAAGATGATCAGGTTTGGCAATGAAGAAGATGCAGCAGCTATTGATGAGAGTAATCTCTATCTTAAACTTGTGATGATGATGAAGATGCAACAACTATTAATCATGCAGATCTAGCATAATCTTATTTTGATTCAACTACAACAAAAATGATGATAATTACCATAAAAAATATAAAAAATAAAAAACAGCCTTTTATATATAGCACATCAAGGGGAATAAATAATAAACAAACCTATGAACTAAACAAATTGCAAACATATATAAACAGAAGTAGACATCCACTAAAGTGTTTCGTTTCCTTAGACAATGTGGCTCAAGTCACAGCAAGCCCTGAAATGAAAAATTATGAAGATAAAAAAGATATTGGGACACTTCACAACAAAGGTTGAGTAATAATGATAGTAATTACTCCCTCCATCCCAATTTGTTATTTAATTCAACCATTACTCCAAAATAAAGGAGAAAGAATATGTATACCTTTCCAACTGGACTCCAAAAGAAATTGTAAAATGACAGCTTTATTTTTTTCCCATGTATGCCACATTCCAAATGATACATATGTTAGGAAACTCATTCTTTTTAGAGATACTTTAATTAATGTTAGCTCCCTAAGGAGTTTTTCTTTCTCTCCTACTGTAAGGTAAGGTAATGCTGTTGCACATGCTTTAACCTAGAGAGCAAAACTTTTTTTTTTCCCTTTATTAGTTTGGATAGAGACTATTCCATCAGACGCTGATGCTTTTTTTTTTTTTTTTTTGGCTGATTTTCCAACTTCTTAATCAAATTTCAAGCATAGTCTTTTTCCTTAAAAAAAAAAAAAAAAAAAAAAAAAAAAAAGAAAGAAGAAGTTGTATCTTGTGACTTCTTTTGTTATTCTTTTAATGATAAAATGATAAACTTACCTTGATAGAGACGTGGAACACCATGAACTTCTTCTGGCATATGCTAATGCAAATTTTCAATAGTACTTAAATTTTAAAATTAGTAAACATTTTTTTTTAATTAAGATATAAATATGTGGATGAGTTTAAAATTGATCATTACCAAAATATAATTGATTGAATGCTCTACATCATATCATCGAGAATATATCATATTTACTTTTTTTCACTTGAGCTGGTTTAATACATAATATTGCATACTAAACCAAATTAAACAACTTCAACACCACCAAAATAAATAAGGACAATGAAGTGCTAAAATTTTGTTTTCTATTTCTTTGTTGTATATCTGATGCTCTACACAAAACCCGATATTTCTCTTTTGCTACAAAGGATATAAGTTTCTGTTCTACATAGACACTTATAGCAAAGGATATTCATACCAGCTAGTTCATGAGAATATCAACCTCAATTCTTATTAGTATTTGAGAATATCAACAGTTCTTCAAATTCAATTTCTATTAGAAATTAGTACAATTTAATTTCCATCAGACTAAATATTCATGTTGGAACATATATTGAGTTCGTAAAAACTGAGCAAATCCACCTTAAACAGAGGCCAAAGAAGGCCAGCATCAAGAACTTCTGATATGTAACTACCAATTTTTGTGGAATTCACCACGCTAAAGAACTTAATAACATATCACCAGCAAATTTTAATTATTTCAACCAACCCAAACAAATAAAGAGAGTAATAAAAATTCACACCAACAGCTGTGAGTTGCAATACAAATTTTTGGTAATTTACCACGCTTGAGTTATACTAATGCAACAACAATACAAATTCTCAATGTCAACGATACTCTAAATGAATTGTTCAGCCTCTCTCATTAAACAATATCTACATAAACTGTTCAACCTCTCTCACTTGTAGTTTCTGCTTCAGCAGACAATTCTTTTCCAATGTCAAGGATACTTTACATATCATCCACTTTGAAGCCAAATATTCTTTTGGTTACCTAAACTATTCAGCCAACAATGGAATCTCCTTCCAAAGCAATAGGCATGTAATCACTTTATTTATATCCATGTGATGGCCAAGAGTACAATCAAAACTAATAGAAGGAATTTCAAATCGATTCCAATAATGAAGGAGGGATTCACTCAAATGAGGAGACCAAGAAAATGGGAGAAGTGTCATGTTCTGAGTATATTATTGAATTTTAAACTCTATATTTCAATTTGCTAACTACTAAAACACCTTAGCAAATTGAATTTCTGCAGGCACAAATTATACCATTCAATTGAATTTCTACATGCATGGATTCTACTAAAACTCTATCATTCAATTTTCTAATTACTAAAACTCTATCACACGGATTACACAATATAAACCAATAATGTTACAGTCTCAAACATTAAAAAAAATACCAAATCAATTTTAAACATAGAAACAAACAATCATATATCAATACAAATACTCAACCTAAATACATAAAAACCCATATATGACCCACAACAGAAAAGAGGTAGTAACAAAATTATTAAAAAAAAAAAAAAAAAAAAAGCAAAAGAAAAGAACAATACTATTAATCTACTCCTTACATTGAACTATTATACAGTGCAGTCACAAGAATAAAGGTCAAGAGCAACAAAGATTTAGAGAAACCTAAACTGAATCATCCAGCTTTTCAATATTAATATAGTGTGAGGAGAGAAAGAGATGCAGGAGTTAGAAAGCCAAAATTTGGCATTAGGAAGCTAAAGGGTTGTCGTTTGAGATTGTAACCATTAAACACAAAGGGTTGCCGCTTGAAATTGTAACCGTGGAATACAAAGAGTTGCTGTCTAAAATTGTAACCATGAAAGAGATACGGCTGAAAATTATTTTCTTTTTATTAGTATTTTTAATTTTAGGAATATTATTTTTGAATTGTAGGACAAATTCAAGAAAAAGAATGATGATGACATCGCTGTTAATGTGGCTCAACTTGAGTGTAGCAACATTAATGCTACACTTCAACTTTAGATTTATATAGATATAGATTTGGCAAAGAAATTGAGAAAGTGTATTTATTTTGTATTGAGTTTGTGAACATGCATGTACTACTACTAGTAGTTTAGTTTCTACTTGCTTCTCAAAAAAAAAAGTTTAGAAGCTGTTTGGATTGAGTTTTTTGATAACTCAATTCTCTGTTTCCATAATTCATAACTCAAAAATGGTGGGACCCATAGTAAAAAAGTTGTTTGGCCAAACGATAACTCTGTTTCCATAACTCTGTTTCCATCACTCAATTCTCTGATTTTTGAGCTATGAGTTATGGAAACTGAAAACAACAAAAGACTGTTTTCAGTTTCCATAACTCATAACTCAATGGCATTTCCGTAAATAAACACACATGAGGGACCCACGGCCGCAACTTTTGACCACCTTTTGACTTTTTTTTTTTTTTCTGGGTTGGCGTTGGCTGTTTGTTTTTCTTTTCTTTTCCTGGGTTGGCCGTTCAGTTTTTTTTTTTTTTTTTTTTTTTTTTTTTTTTTTTTTTTTTTTTTTTTTTTCTGGGTTGGCGTTGTTCTTTTTTTTTTTTCTTTTTTTCTTTTTCTTTTCCTGGGTTGGCTGTTCGGTTTTTTTTTTTTCTTTTTCTTTTTCTTTTCCTGGGTTGGCTGTTCGGTTTGGTTTTTTTTTTTTTTTTTATATATATATTAGCTTCAGTGAGTTGGGTACTAAAAAAAAAAAAAAAAAAAACTGTACTGGCTGACAGGTGTGGGACCCATGAATAGTGTGAAAAAATTGAGTGATGAAAATAAAAGTGATGTTGCCAAATGAGTGTGAAAAAATGAGTGATGAGTGATGAGTTATGAGTGATGAGTGATGGAAATTGAGTGACGGAAATTGAGTGATGAAAAATCCTTACCCAAACATGCTCTTAGTTTCTACTTTAATTTCTACCTTTGTCTGACCAATTAAAATAGAGAAATTGGCAACCGTTTACTTGTTTGAATAATAGACATCCGGCGAAGTATGAAAAGTAGATCTGTAAGTTTTAGAAGAAGAAGGGGTTATGAGTGCGTGGGTTTGGTTACCAATACAAGTGTACGTACTGTTGTGTTGAAGAGGATCTGTTAGGAATATTAAAAGAATAACATGGAGGATATTCACTAATCACTATGGAGACCGAGACACTTTCCTCTTTTTGTATCTAATGTCAATACTCCTTTTATGATTTCAGTTTAAGGGTCCACTTTGCACAATCACTCACGCCAGTAAGCTTAAATTTACTGGATTAGGAAAACAACAAACAAAACGAGAATTATTAAAGTAACCCCACCCCCGCTATGAATCTATGATGATTACGTTTTAATTTTTATTTCAAGATCCAGAGAAATGAATGGACGAAAATTTTATTAAAAAGTTAATTTTACCTTACCACGAAAGAAGATACCCCACCGCTTAGATAAATTAATTAATTGCATGTGATTCTTGGACTTGTCTTTAATATATAGTTTGGACACACACAGACATTTAATATATAGTTTGGACACACACAGACACCCACCTACTGAATACGCGGTTTCAGCTCAACTCAACACGTTATCTCTACCAGTATTTTTTTTTTTTTTGGGTCCAATTATCCCCAATGTAATTATGTAACCGAAAACTTTCTTTATACAACACACTAAACACCTCAGAGCTAAAAGACACGCAAAAAGACAGTCCATCCTAGGATCATTGCACAACACACTAAAAATCTTTATCAAATGCCGACACCATGACTAAATAAATAAAATAAAATAAAATAAAGAACGAACCTTTTTATTTTTATTTTTGAGACTTTGGTTAGATACCATGGACATATAAGGAAACATCAACTAGTTGAGTTATAAGGTTTTTTACTAAGAAACTAAAACTTGATATATTTAAGTGCCCACCCACAACTTGTTTCTCCTTGGATCTTTTTTTCTTTTTTTCTTTTTTTCTTTTTAATTAATTACTCCTTCCATTCCAAATTGCTAGTCCTATTTCGAAAACTCAACTTGTTAAGAAAATGTCGTTTATTACCTTGTCTCTTGTAAAAATAAAAAGTATAAATTTTCAAAATTACGCTTAAATAAATTGTTGGTCCTATTTACAAAACCCAAATTTTTAAATGCTCCTTAAAATAAAGTAAGGGTATTGATGTCATAGAAGTTTGAAGAAACAACACATGCTGCTCTCTTAAAAATTAATTTGGAGATTTCGTCCTACATCAAACCAAGGAAGTCAATACCGTACCGGAGGATATACCGATTTGGCCACCGATACGATATATTTTGGATACCAGTCAATACCGGTGTACTATTTCAGGTTTACCGCTATTTTATATATTTAATATATGTGTATATACACATACACCCACACAAACACAAACACATCCACACAGATAAATCAACACAGAGATACACAAACACACCCACACAATTAATAGTAAAAATAAACTAAATAATAAATAAATAAATAAATACTAGTTTTTTAAGCCAATACCAAACAGTAAAAATAGCTAGTTTTTTAAGTCAATGCCAAACAAGTAAAGTAAGCTGGCTAATACCAAACGCAACATGAGTAAACTAAAAAAAAAAAAAAAAAAGGGGGGGGGGGGGGGAACGACGTCGTTCCCCTTCCTGGAAATCAAATATATCTAATACCCTAAGTCCCTAACCACCCGAGTATCTGGGTATTTTGGGGAGAAAGAAAGATGGGGAAAGAGAGAGACTTATAGATCGTTAGAGGGAGAGTGAGAGATTGCAAGATCGGACCATGGGAGAAAGAGAGTTCGAGACAGAGAGAGAAAGCAAGATCGAAATCAAGATAGAGGGATGCCAAGAGAGGGGGAAGACAGACTGAGAAAGAGAAGAGGTTTTCCGACGGGCTAGCATCAGCTCTGGCTCCGGCCAAGTGCAGCAACTTTGGGTAAGATCTGAAAATTCGTGAGAATTTTTCTTTGGGATTTCTCTGTATGATTCTTTACCCGGTATCCATTTACCGGCCGAAACAGCCGAATTTCGCCGGTACGGCCGGTATTTTTTCCGATACGAAACAAGGGGGTAATCTGTACCGGTGCACTGGTCAGTACGGTATATACCGGTCGTACCGGCCAGTACGGTACGGAATTGACTTCCTTGCATCAAATCCCTTCACTTGAAACAAACTCGTCCTTGAGTTCATCTTTGAGATCTAAAATCTTCCATGCCAAGCAAATAAATATTTGGAATACTTGAACCCATTGATCTTCTTTCTATACTTGCAAGTCATCAATGAAATAAACAAATCAACTTGAATTTCTTTTTACCAAATAAAAATAGGCAATGATTTGATTTTATTGAGTTCCTTGAAAACTTCCTCTTCAATTTCTTCCTTAATGGTCTCTGCTATCTTGACCTCAAAGTCTTTCTCTATAATAGGGTCTTCATTAATCTCCTCCACAATCTTGATTAGAGGTTCTTCTTCTATATAAGGCCTTCATTATTTCCTCATAAATCTCTATATTTTCTTCTTTGACTTCTACATAATCTTCAAAAAAAGTATTTTTTTTCAACATGTAATTCTTCCCCTTAATGGTGGAATATATGACTTTTCAAAATAATTCAAGTATGAAATTCTTGGCCAATAATAATCATGTTTTGTATATGACAAAAATTCATCACAATCCAAAGGATAAAATTTAATAACAAGCATCCTTTTCATCCTTGGCCATGAATGAATTTTTTCTTTACCTTATCGGACTCTATCAGACTGTATTTGTTCCCACCAACGTAAGGCATACTCACTAAGTTTACACAAAAGTTTAACTTTTCTATCATAAAAAATATTCTCATAGTCAAATAAATCATCTAAATCAAGCAATCTAATCAAGAAAGCAATTCTTTTATAAGGTCTTATAAAATTTGCTTACCAATAGGTTGCCCGTAAGTTACATCTCCGTAGCAGTTATCCCTATTGTCTCCAAGCTTAAATGACGCCATCCTAACAAAGATATTTGTAAATGCTTGTTATACGTCACGTAATACTTGCTAAGTTTTCTGTCATTTGAATTGCTACCGTCTCATAAGTTAGCCATCAAACCAAAATAAGTCAAGCTCTGATACCAATTGATGTCACAGAAGCCTGAAGAAAGTACACATGATACTTTCTTAAATGAAATAAAAACTAAAATATTGATTTCTAGTAATAAATCTCGAATCCACAAGTGGCTCCTTGAATCCACAAGATAATAATTTTTTAGAATCCACCATAAAAAGAAATAGACAAAAGTCTGAATGTTATTAATTTGAAACTAAACAACATTAAAAGTACCTAAAATTAAGGAAATAATAACTAATATGAATGTTTGTAAACATGTGGCTTATGATTTTAGAAAGAAGACATTTTGGGACATCTCGTACTCATAGTTCAAACACCTCGGCCCAGTTAACGTGCATTTGGAAACCTCCCAACCGATGAAATTCGAAAAAGTCAGAATTGTTCAAATTTGGTTAGAGCGTTGAGAACGAGTTGAAGTTCAACCTAGCATTAAATGTTTTGGTGCTTTTGCACCCAGAAATTTTGACTTCATTAAGAGATTTACAGATGGTTATGTTATCAGGAACAAACATTTTTTTTTTTTTTTTTAGAAACAAACTAACTGTTAAACACACTTAATTACACTCTCACCAAGCAGGAACAAACATTGACTACGGTATGAATACGATTTTTACCGATATAGTATGTCTTCAAACTACACAAAGAAAATGGCAACACTCACACGGGAGAAGACATACTTTGATAGTTTGAGGAGCTAGATATAACATATTATGTACTTATAATACATTTGTCATTTCCACTACGTGGAACCTAGACAATTTTAACCAGTTCTAGTTTTCTTTGGGCGAAGTACCAAAAAATATACTATACATATGTTCTCTAGTCTCTACCTCTTTTAAATAATATGTTACACTCGAAGACATTATTTTCTCTATGATGAACTACGATGAACTGTACAATATTCCGTCAACTAATTAAATATCTCCCGTAAAACAGATCTGAGACAAACAAAGGACCTTTCATCTTGTTTCTTGGCATATAAGTTAAGGAGGGCTGAACCTGCAATCCTCCAAACAAAGAAACAATATTTGGCATCTCTTCGGTGATTAGCATAATCATAAGTGACGTGATATATTGCAAGAGCCTCATTGTAGACCTCATCTATCCCCCTTTTACGCTCTTCAAATTCTGTAGCACCATACAATATCTACAATGAAATGAGTAGTAGTCAGCAAAGCAATAAAAAGGAAACGGGTTTCTTCAACCTGGAGATTACTTTTCATGGGAGTGAATACTCTAGAATTTAAGAAGCATAAGCTAAAGCATCACCATCTTATACTTCTTTATGACTTCATCAGCAGCCTCGTTTTTCCCCTCACAACCATTCTGCAAGGCTGCGGTCATGTCCTGCCTATACTGCTCATAGTGTTCCTTCCATTTTTCCATGCAGGCTTCAGGGACTTCAACATCAAAACATGGAAGTTTCCGAACTTCTGAATGGTGCAAAGAAAACATATTACAATTCTTGTTACATGCTGCTCTCTGAATAGCACAAGAAAAGAAAGAAACTAGCTTCTTTCAAAAGCCAATTCAATAATTTCATGAGTTTAAGCACCATATGATGTTCAAAACTTCTAACTATACAATTTTATCATTTTAATTAGAATATTAGAATACTGCAGAACATAATTTGAAGAAGAAAATTTGCCACTAAGTCCATCTTCTGTCCTTTAAAACATTAGATTTACCATATCTTTTCTTATTCATTAAACAGTCTAGGGGTTGCCATGGGGGAAAATTAATTGGAAAAAAGACTGCAATTGTAAAAAAGAATCCTCACCTTTCATGGACTGATCTTCTGTTTGATATTTATTAACCGTATCATAAATTAAACCCAAAATTGATGTTGAATTGAAAGAATTATCCCTCTCCATGTAATGTGGAAACAATTCAGCCTTCAATTCTCTTGGAACTTCAATCTGCAAATAATAACAACAATAATTACAAATTTCTAGATAGAATCAGTCACTACAAGGCAACTTGGGAGATCAAGAATCAAGAACACAAAATAGCTAGATATAAATGCGGGCGTGGGTATCTACTTACACAGAATTCTAAAAACCACTAAGAGCTCCCAACAATATCCTATCATAAAACAACAACAAAGCCCTTCCAGATTTTGTCAATGTTCAAGTGTCCTTCATCACATTAAACCACCAAACACCTATTGATGAGATTGTTGCCTTCAATTTTGCCCATATTCATCGACATTCACACAAAGTTTTCTTTCCAGGCATCATTGGACCTCAAAATTCAAGACAATACAGACACATTAGGCAAGCAGGGGATTTACTCTGGCAGAGTGTGCACAACTTAAGTAGAAGATATGGCTATAATCACCACATTGGTTGTTTGTAAATTGGCACAAATCAAGCAAATCAAAGAAGCCAACTATCATGACAAAACAATACCAGAAGTTTAGAGACTTCTTTGTTGATTTTGGAATCCCAGATCAATTAGAAGAATAAATGAGGTGCAATAGAATTCCCAAGTGGTTGCAAAAATTAATCCTTTTGACACTTAATTCTGATGTAAAAAATCTAAAGACTGAAGTCCAATCCAACATATGCATCACTTTTATTTAAATGGATGAATCTAAGGAAAATAATTCTCATCTGTGCTATTTGCCACATGGCCTCAATGCAATCTACTGTAAAAACAATCTTTGAAGTTTACAAAAAGGAGACGTAACCAGGTGGTAAGTACTGAAAACTTCAGCCTAAGAAGGTCATGATATGAATAGTGGCAATCACTAGATATTCAGCCTAAATTCATACAGAACTACATTGCAACTGGTGCATAGTCAGGACTCCTTGAATATCTATCAAATGTTTAAAAAATATATAAAACTAACCTTTTGTCCACCCTTTTTGGGTGCATCTAAAGCATCATAATATATATCAATTAATTTTAGTATGTTCGCTTTCACACGAGCTTTCTCTTCAGTACAATCATCTCCCAGAATAAGAAGCCGATCCATCAGTGCCAACCAGCTATCTGCTGCCACACCTACAGCATAACTGTAAACAGAAGAAAGTAATTTGAATATAAGCATCATGACCTCATATTAATGAAAGTTTATATCAGCATACCATATTTTTTACATAAGAAACAACTCAAAGAAAACACCATGCTAGGAACCATGGTCTCAGTTCTCTAATAAGACAGATTATCCACTACCACCACTTTTTTTTTTTTTTTTTTTTTTTTGTTAGGTAAAGGAACCATGGTCTCAGTTCTCTAATAAGACAGATTATCCACTACCACCACATTTTTTTTTTTGGTGAGGTAATGAGGAAACCATCTAGGAAGCACAGGTACAAGTACGGATACAACACAGCAACACAGTGATTTTTGAAAAATTAGCCCTTGTTAACCCTTACCTAGGAACCATGGGTATGGCACCCCAAATGAAGTGTCCATGCTCCATGGGAAACCATTCAACTTGATCATAGAAAGAAAAGAACATATTTATGGGGCCAATATTATATATTTATGCTCTTTTTGAAGGCCTTGCACGCTTGTTAAGAATTAATAAGTTGGATAAATTAGTAAATCTTTTTAAGGGGCAATATCATATATTTAATATTTTAAGGGGGCTTTGAGAGAATAAGGTTGTAACCCTAGTATATATAGACGAAGACAATCTAAGAGAGGAAACTACTCAAGATACTCAAGGAGAGAAAGCTTGATGACTCTATTGAGGTTAGAACCCTAGGAAACCTTTTTCTTCTCTAAATCTTAAACCCATATAGAAATATCTGAAATTTTAGAATTTTGCATAGGGTAACTAGCCAATTGTGAAACGGTATGAGTTTTCCATGGGTATTACCATGAAGCATTAAAAGGGTTAGGCCTGAATCTCCTAGATGGTTGATTATTATATTTATTTAGAGTCCGGTGTTAATTTCATTGGATCCAAATGTCATATCTGTAGTGTGGTTCATCTGCTGGAGTTCTTAACAAGGTTATACAAAGATTGATTTCCAGAAAGGTTGATCCAGCTTGTTAGGACTTGGTTATTTATTGAGTTGTCAAACTCACTCCCCCCCCCTTTATCCCCCTTTCAGATTCGGATCTTAAGGAATAGCAAGCGATGGGGCTTCCACTGGGGTGTGCTCCCGAGAGGAGTATAGGAATATTTTGAAATAAGAATGGATTTTGGTTCTTAGAATTTTCTTGTCATTAGTATTTTATGCACTTGAGATTGGACTTTATTTTCTTTTTTTTGATAGGTAAATAGAAAATTAATATTAATGATAAAAAAAAAGAGAACAGTACAAGATGTTCATGATGATGAACAAGAAAAAAAAAGAAACACACAGCACAACAAAACGAGAGAAATCAGGAAACTAAGCTGAGGGAAGACAAACTCAGAGAGAGAAGAACAATCAGTAAAACCCCAACAGCAAGACCACTCCAAAAGACTGCGTTGGCCTAAAACCTTTAACTCATCCAACGTCTTCTCCTTGTCCTCGAAAGATCGACGATTACGTTCCAACCACACAATCCACATTAAGCACCCTGGAACCAAATTCCAAATGATTGGACTTTATTTTCATTGATGTTTTGGAGACTATGGCATTTAAATTATCGATGGTAGTTGGATTTGATTTTACTTACTGATTATTTGAGGTTAGTTATGCTCTTTTTGAAGGCCTTGCACACTTGTTAAGTGAAACCTTTAAAAGTGCACGGCCGTTGCCACATGTATAGCCTCTTGGTTGGGTTGGGGGCATTACAATATGATTTCTATCTGATTTATGTTTAGCATTACAAATTGACCCCAGCAGTTTTTAGAGATCCAACGGTAAGTTGAAACTTCAAAAGAGTAATCAATTTAAAAAATAAAAAAAATTTCAAACAGTATTTTTCCGCAACCTATACTTGTTCATTACAAAATAAAAAAGTAGAATTTAGGATGATAATCAATAAAAATGGGGTACATTGTAGCCACAAGATAGTAAAGCTTAATGACATCTGCATAAACCTTCACATTTGAAACAAAAATAAAAGGTACAAGACAGAATACATACCTTGGCTGAAACCTGGTTGACAGGAATAGTTTAAAAAGCTCTTGTTCAAGTTCCATGGATGAAAAATCAGTTGGCTTTTTAAGGGGGATGGCATTATTGGGCACTTTATGCACTGAATAAGATGGTGTCCAAGGTTCGCTCACTTTAAAATGTTCCAATAGCTGAAGTAATTTCAATAATAAATGGTCAATGTAGAAAGAATCTAAATAATGTCAATTATAAATTGAAATAGGTACTAAACAGAACCTTGAACCTTTGGTGTTGATTTGGCAAAATCTTAGCATTCTCTTCAAGATATTAACCTTTACCTAACCAACAATCATTAACCATTTTTTTATTTACTCAACGCATAAATGATTCAGTGTTATCATTTTTTTTCCTTAAAATATTTTGACACTTTTTTTTTTAATGGAAGATATAGAAAAAGATTTTGACACTTGAATAAGTGTTGAAAGTAACAATTTTTCAGTTTCACCAGACAGCCTGAAATTAGACCTATCAACCAATATAAACATGTATCTTAAATTCTAAAATTGATACCAAAACTGAGATGTCAATTTGGTGCAAAATGATATGTTCACAAGATCCATGATCTTCAGTTAAGGAGACTTATATATTATATAAGATCAAAGATCATGTT
Organism: Quercus tomentella; assembly: GCA_028535165.1. NCBI lineage: Eukaryota > Viridiplantae > Streptophyta > Magnoliopsida > Fagales > Fagaceae > Quercus > Quercus tomentella. The sequence goes on from JAPQVY010000155.1 coordinate 41,172,727, forward strand.
CTTACCGTGTTAATTAATGAAGATTTGATAAGTAAACTTTTATTTCGTCAGATAGCCCAGGACATGCTATTGATGTCAAAAGTAAAAATATTTCAACATAGTTGACATCAAAAGTCAGAATTTACTTGTTTTACACTGTTCATGCTTAAAGTCAAAAACTTTGAAGACAACAATATTGGCAAGCCAATGTTTTACAGTTGAGCTGTCAATAAACAACATATTCACAAGTTACAAAGTAATTGCATGGTAAATATTGGCTAAGAGACAGAGTAATGAACACACAACGTAAGCAAATAATGCTTCCATGAAAAGTTTGAGATGTAATTGCTAGGTTTTAAATGTAAGTTAATTCCTTGATATAAAACTAAAATTAAAAGTGTTTGCAATTGATGTAATTAAGTTAGCTTGAAATCGTTTCAAGAAGCTACAAAGACTGCTGAAGAAATTTGAAGCTGAGAATTTTGCTTAAGAAAAAAATCAAATATACACAACCAAAACCTTAAAGAAGACAAAAAATTTGCGAGATACTTGCTCGAATTTTGCTTGATGGAGATTGTGCAGACAGTAGAAACATAATCCAGGTTCTGCTAGAAGAGGGATTCTTGCAAAAGTTTACCCCTACCTTGTGCATCTATATAAATCACATGTTGCACGACTAGGGATGTTCACAGGTCAGAAGGGCTCAGGTTTTCCCTGAAACCATCACTCAACCCAATGGCAGCGGGTTGGAGAGAAGGGCCAACTGATGCCAACCAAGCACCAGCGGGTTATCAGTTGATTGGGCTATTGGGTTTCACAGTCGGAGTTGTCGGGTTATTAATTGGATATCTAGACAAGGGAAACAACAACAGATGACGAGGATCTTGACCATCATGGTCAGATCCAGACTTCGGTGGCCAGATCTTGACCTCGACAGGTTGAGAGATGCCAGATCTCGAGCTCAACTACTATAACTCCAATGGCGTTTAAGATGGAAAAGGGAACAGTTTGTCTGTCAGTAAGGAACTCCCACAGTCTGTGACTCAGAGAGATAGACAAGGGATTGGTTAGGTCAGTTTTGCCGGGTCCAGGAATCCAGGAACCCAAGACTCAAACCGAAAACTGAGTTCCCAAGACCCAAGACCCACCACTTGACCACCTATGCACTCGGAGACAACCACGGGTCACCATGTCAGTCCAGGCAGGCCAGGTGGGCTGGGTTTTCCAGCCCTATGCACGACTTATTGACCAATGGAAGGCTGCCATACCAGAGCTAATAGATTCAAATCTTGAAGCCTCCTCTCTTAAGCCAACCGAAATATCATGTGTACCCACTCATCTTGCGATTCCAAAGTGCGTAAATAAGAGACTTCTTTGTAACCTCAGAGTTTGATTCTAGTGAGTTCACTGCTGCAAATCTTCTAGGGATTTTTTAAGAGTGTCGTAGTTCTGTTTGGTGTGGACGAGATGTTATTGGAGAAGATCCATATGGAAGAATGGGCTACTGTGGTTAGAAGGCAAACAAGGCATTTTGTAAGGTTACAATAGAGTCTAGATTCAAAGGTTTTGAGAGTAGGCTATTTTTAACCATTTCTTTTATAATGGATTTTCTAACATGATTAGATCCCAGTAGTGGTTTTTACATTAAAGAGGTTTTTCAGAGGTTTTCCACTTTATCACCAAAATCTATGTGCCATTTACTACTTTGATTATTCTTGTTTTCATTTGATGATTGGTTACTGTGGTTTAATAACTAAGTTGAATTATTTGATTGGAAATTATGTAACTTGATATAATCTGCTTAATCCGCTGCATATGTGATTCGGAGTCTAATGAGATTTTTTAAAGAACCAATTGAAAATCATTGAGTGAGATGCAAACAGGTACCTAAGAGAAACAAATGAAGAATTAAGGAGTGCTATATCAAGCTGAAACCACTACTTAAGAGTAGCATTTAACAAGTTCAGACCCAAACGTTGGCATTGAATGAGGTTCACTGAAAAAGACAAATCCCTATGCATATGTTCAATGCAAATTACTGAAAGACAAGTAAAGCAACCATAGATACCATTATACTAATATACTGAAAAGAGTGTAGGACAAGCGTTTAGAACTGAGATTATACCTACTATCAAGGGAGTGAAATTTTCAGATAAAAAGAAAAAAAATGCTCTGAAACTAAAGTAAATGTAAATACCAACCTGAGGGTTTCTTGAGACCCAATACATGTCACCATCAAAATCACCCCCTGCTATTTCGTCCCCCAAGGACCGTGGACCTTTACAAGGGAAGAATATGGCAAACTTTGCATTTCCAATGAAAGATTCTAAGGCCTTCACATAGGTAGCCTTTAAAACATGAATGTCGCCAAAGTGCAAACCAGGATTCCGGTACACTAATACCTTCCCCGAAATTTGTCCATTATCACTACATATATCATTCAAAGAAAAAAAAATTAAATAAGTACAAAAAGAGCCTAATTAATTGCCACTAAAGTTGTCAAGCATTGATTATAAAAGAAAAGATTAACATATGATAATTAAGAAAATAGAAAATGTATCCACTCGTGTAAATCTTCACAAATCAAAGTCTGATTAATAAGTCATTAACCCAACATATAACAAAAAATCTTATTGATATTCGATACTACAATACTTTTGAGTAAGAAAAAGAGTAAGGTATCAGTAGCATACCACATAACAGTATGATCAAGATATAGACAATCTCTAAAACCTTTTATCAATAGAATGCAAAATTATTGTAATTTATCTTGTGATGCTTTGAAAAAATTTTACAGTTCTTATACAATTGCAACTGTACTGATATTTTCAAATTCATTTTAGACCTTTTTATAATGCATTTAAATTTTCAACTTAAAGAAATCATGCCTAATCAAAACATCATTTAAAAGATATGTATAAAGTTAAACTTAAGGTAGCAACCTATAAAAAAGAACAGATGCAAGTCTATCCTAACTCAAATGCAAAAGAATGTTTCATTTGCACATAATAATAATAATAATAATTAATAAGGGTCCTTTTAACGGGTGCCCTTAAGGCAATTGTTAATAAACCATTTTAGGAAATTTTTGACACCACTTTCATGGGAAATATAAAAAGCCGTCAAAAAAAAATTAATTGTTTTTTTCTTTTCCAATAAAAAGTTTCTAAACATATTTCTTAAACCAATGTCCTTAGGACATCCGTTAACTTTTCTCTAATAATAATAATAATAAAGTTGAGTCCAGCACATGATAGGAGAAGGTTAGAGAATTCCTCGTTAGTTTTAGAATCCCACAACGGCAAGAAGAATCATAGGGAGGTCACTAATTATATTAAAAGTGATAGCCCCACATTGAAAAGAAAAAAAGTAAGGAGGTCTGTCACTCCTTGTAAAAGGAGTGGTGGTGTAGCTTTGATGTGTGTAAGATTTAAGAAGCAAAACTGTCTTGTGAGAGAGGTATAGACTATGCTTTGCCAACTGAGATAGTGTAAGGGCACCTTTGATGTATTGGAATTTTGGGTTAGTTTTTTGTGAAAGTTTACGTGTAGTTGTAATTTCTATTATTAATGGTAAATTTTGGTTGTTGTTGCCCGTTAGTAGTGAAGTTTAAAAATCAGATGTAAGTATAACAAAGTAGACATTTAAAAATATCAAGAAATATAGCTAATTGATTTTTTTTAACTAGTAAATATAGCTTTTTTTTCATAAACGCTCAGAATGGTTTTTGAATATATACGAAACTAGAAAACGACTAACAGGTATACGTACAGAATAACACAAACTTCATCACTTTCAAGTAGCCCAGTGGGATCAACAGTCCCCATTAAATAGTAACATTCAGGTACATGAAGCTTTCCTCCTTTAAGGCTCTTCTTTTCCTCCTTCATCAGTAAAGAGAGTCGATGTTGCAAATATGATTCATCAAGAGGAATCCCGGATAAAATCATTCTTGCCACACTAAAATCATCCATCTCCCCATGGTTAACAGAAACTGCATAAACAAAAAAGAATTGAAGGGGAGATCACTCAAGGACTACAAGTAAATGGAAGAGAAAAGTATTGGCATGAGATTTATTTTTAGCAAGATTTAATAACAAGCGAATAAAAATCTTAAAATTAATTCCAGAATTCTAAATCAAAACGTAAGATTTTGCTTCCAATAAGGCCAGAAATTCTATTTTTTAAAAAGAAGATAAATTATGGCTACTCATAAGCTATAACCTTTAACAGGAAGACTACCTCTTAGTGCAGCACCCTTATTGGAGAAAACTCCATGAGCATCACTTAAAGCATTTGAAAGTATATCCATGAAATATTCTTTTGGGACACCTCCATAGCTTAAAAGTGCAATCAAATTTCTTGATAGATATGTTTTCTTTGGCTGATTGCTGGCAGAGTAGAACTGAAAATTAGACCACTTAAACGATAGAAACTAAAAACAGAAAAGCAGCACTTTCATTGTATCTAAGTTTCTCTTTCAGGAGAAATTTATATCATCAAACAGCAATACAAGCAAACCAGTGGTCACAATATCATATGATGAGATATTATGTCAATTATAAGCTCACTACTTACCAATATAGTGGATGATGAGTCTGTCACATTCTCAACCACACCAAAGAAGAACTTTTTTTTTAACAATAAAAGAAATGGTAAGTCAAATTTAAGTAGGGAACTTTTTGCTTGAATTAGCCTAGAAATCACAATCTTGGCCATCACTACTAGCATTTCTGCACACCAACATAGGCTGCAGTTTCTCAATGAATATTTTACATTTGCATGACCACTTCGCCACAATGAGGATTAGCCCATGACCATGAGTTGCATATATGAACGGGAGTATCAATTTTTTGACAGAGACATGTAGTACCAGGCAATGCAATTACCAAATCATGACTTAAGTGTTTGTTACCTAGAAAATAGCCAAAGATTGTAAGTTATAGAAAAATAATAACTTTGTACAAGTTTCTTGACAAGAATGCCTAATACCTGTAGAATTACAGGCATTTTGTAGGTGAATTCATAACTAGTCTCAAAATAAGTTCAAATATAGGGGACTTGGGTGCCATGTCCTCAAGTGTCCAACACATGAATCATCAAATATATGTGTTCTACAAATCATAGCAATTGATTGTGTCCCTTAAGAATTATCGGTTTTGGAATTCTACTATCGAAAGGAGAAACATGTGATATGACAATGCAGGAGGAGAGCAGGTTTTGTTATCATCAGTTAAAAGGTTGTCACTAGGTATTTGCTATTTTCAGCAGAATTTAAGGTCATAGGGATCTTACTTTTCAGGAAAACGGGAAATGTAATAGATCTGTAGGGCTGTGTATCTTCTTTCACTGCCTCATGGTATAGGGCCAACAGAGTTTATACCTCTGTAGCACAGACAAGCGCTAAAATGTGCCGTTTACCACGCCAATACGTGTATGTCCGTGTCTAGCACATTTCCGGAAAGAGAAAACAATTCTTTGATTGGAACACAGCACGGAGACGGTCATGACACGTTCACAACACGTTACTTTTTAAACCTTAGAATTTTGGGTGTGTTTAATTTAAACCTCAAATTTTCAAAATGTTTTATTTAAACCTTAAAGTTACTAAAAATGTTTTAATAAAATCTTATAGTTTCATATAGTTTTATTGAAACCTTAGTTTTTGGTAAGTTTCCTCTAGACCTCAAAGTTTGAAATAAAACTTCATTTAAGACAACTGATCACATGATAATGAATAGGGTTAACAGAAAAAATGTAATAGAAGGATTTCAAATTGGATATTCCATTGGTTATTGATTTCATCATTCCAAATGAATTTAATGATACGATGGGAAAGAAAGATTCTTTGTTCTTGATGCTTCCATAGGTGATTAAAGAGTTGGTGCAAGTTTCAAGTTTGAAGGACCTTATACATCAACACTTAAAAACTCAAGGTCGAGTTCCTTCCAACCAGAGGAAAATGATGAACCATGGAAGATTAATATGCTATTACTTTGCAAATTCACCTATTCAAGAATTATTTTATGGGTCCACATGTGAAGTCCAATTGAACTGAACGTCATGGAATTTTGATGGTCTAAGTATAAGTCTTTTAAGGTTAAAAGTTAAAACACAAACCTATTAAATACTTAACTTGGACCCAAAGAAAATAAACCTAAGATATTTAGAATACCCTAGAAGATTCTAAACTCAACTAAATTACAAAAACACCCTTAATTCGCAGTAATTGGATTTGCCCCTGAATATAAAATTGACCATAACTAATAAAATAAAAACCCAAATTAAAAACTGTTTTATCCCTAAAAGAATCGTACTTAGACCATCAAAACCTCATGATCTTCACTTCAATTGGACTTCACACGATGGACCCCATAAAATAATTCTTGAATAGGTGAGGCTACTAGCAAATTCATCTTCCATGGCTTCACCATTCTCCTCTGGTTGGAAGAAACTTGACCTCGAGTTTTAAAGTCTTGAAGTATAAGAAACTTCAAACTTGAAACTTGCACCTACTCTTCAATCACCTTTGGACACATCAGGAACAAAAAGATCGTATCATTAAATTCATTTTGAATGATGAAATCAATAACTAAAGGAATATCCAACTTGAAATCCTTATTGAATTTATCTATGATAGTAACATCAAAATCTTCCTTCATCTTGATTTTTCCATGATCAATTTTATGTTTGTCTTGCTCCTTTGTGATTACCATTGCAAGAGCACTGATATCTTCCTTAGGCTTGACCTCTTGTTTTTGCTTTAGTTGTTCTAGTTGTTCTGCATTCATGGGCTTTAACACAATTTGTGCATTATTGAACACAAATTTATATGTATTGTTCTTTTCACTATGATAACATCTCAATCACGCTACCTTGTATGGTCTCGGATGTGATTCCATTGGTAGCTTCAACCTCTCAACAGTAGCTGCAAAAACAATATTTATGTCACTGCCACCATCAATAATAATCATTCGAGCTTCAGTCCCACAACACACTATGGTCCTAAATATTAAAGTAGGCTTCCAATCCTCCTCTAGCTTGGGTGCAGCACGAATATGCCTAATAACTGAAAGAAGAGAGGTATCTTCTTCTTCGAGATCATCATCATTCAAGGAACATTGGTCTAACCCATAAAGTTCTTCCTGTGTTGCTATTCCATTAGGAATTTAACAAAAATAAAATCTCTCAGCCTTTTCAAAGTTTCTGTCATAGAGCATATTTCATCAAGCATCGACATGATCCTAGATGATAAATTTTTTTTAGTGGCAGAAGGTTTGCAGAATAAGACTTTAGCAAAGAACTCGTGTTAGGATTTAAGTAGGATTTAGCTGTGATATCCAAATTGATGTAGGAAAAATTAGGGATTTGTCTGTATAGTTATGGTGGGTTTAGGATTAGGAAAGAAGAAGAATTAGAGAGAAATACAAGCTGTTCAGTAGCTGTATAAACAATACATGTGAACAGTAACTTTAGAAAGAGGAGGTAAGGAGAAAGAATCAACAAGGGACAATTTGCCTATTGCTTAAAACACTCAATTTTTATCAATCAACATTCTCCCTAACTCTTACTTGTACTAGTAGTATTAGGATTCCTATAGTATTAGGATTACTAAGTTTTTTTTTTTTTTTTTTTTGAGAATGATTAGGATTACTAGTTTGACTAGTAAAGCAAACCTAATAAATATTTAACTTGGACCCAAAGAAAATAAACCTAAGATACTTAAAATACCCTAGAAGATTCTAGACTCAACTAAATTACCAAAATACCCTAAATTTGCAGGAATTGTAGAAATTACAGATTTGACCCTGCATATAAAATTTATCATAAGTAATAAAATAAAATAACCCAAATTAAAAACTCTTTTAACCGTAAAAGACTGGTACTTAGACCATCAAAACCCCAGTACCTTTGTTTCTTAAAAAAAAAAAATGACCTTCACTTCAATTGAACTTCACACGTGAACCCCATAAAATAATTCTTGAATAGGCGAATTTGTAAAGTAATAGCAAATTAAGCTTCCATGGCTTCATCACTCTTGCTCTCCTATGGCTATGCCTGCCACTGCCAAGCTTAGATCAGAGAGCCATCCTGATTGCATCAACCATAGTTAGTCTCTCCATCCCTCTTTGCACTCTGTCTCTATTCGCATCTTCTGTCTTTTCATTTCTTTTTTTCTTTTCTTTTTTCTGTTTTATTTTTTGTTTCTCTTTCAATCTTTCGAATAAATATACTGAGTAGTGATTTTGATTAGGTTTTTTTTTTTTTTTTATTGAGCTATGGTTTATGAGATTTTTTTTTTTTTTTTGGTTATTATTAATTAATTGATAATGATATAATGTACAAAATATGAAATTATGAAGAATACTTACTAGCATTTTTTATTTAATTATTTAATAGCATTATTTTATTAATCAATCTATTATTGCCTTTAAATTAATTTAGATATATTTTCAAACATTTTATTGTTGTTACTTATTTTTAAAACCTAAAATATAATTAATTATGCCCAAAAATTTATAATATATACCCAAAAAAATATTAATTAATTAATTTTCATATCCCTATTGTGTTGACTCCTAATTTTTCAAGAAATGTTGTAGTGTTCCGTGTCATGTCAACTTCCAAGGTTTATCCTTAAAACTTTTTTTGACCTGTAAAGATTTTTTGGAACTCAAGGGAAGTTCCATCTCACTACCACAGATAAAGATGGACACAAATTCCACACGTTTTTGCATTTGGCCAGAATTAGTGTAGGGTTTAATACCTTTCTCTTTTTTTCTTTTTCTTTTTTACGAGGGGGTTTAATACCTTTCTATGAATAAGATTCTCTTGAACTTTTAAGATCTTCTAAATTGATTTGTTTACTTTATTTTCTTTTTATAAGAAAACTTAAAAATGGATTCATATTGTTGCCCGGCAAAGCTTGACTTTCTTCAAGCCTGCTAGGTAAACTTACAACACCATAGACAATTCACCAATAAATATCGGGATAGACTATCAGAAATTAAATCTCCCTTATACATGATTTTCCTATTCCCCATTTGAAAACCGGAGCACATTTGATGGTTTCAAACAAAGGCCATTTTGAAAAATCAGATATAAGTGATGACTTATTAACAAGTACACATTAACTACAGAGAGCATAAAACTTCAAAATAGTATAGAAGTGTCAAATGATGAAAACCTTGTTCCCACTATCTCCAATGAATTCACCGTTCTGATATTTGAAAGTTTTGGATCTGTCTCAACTTTAATCATTGAAGGTCGAACTTGAATTGTTCTAGGAGGAAGCTACAAAATTTGAATATAGAAAATGAACAAAGTATGCAATATTAGAAGCAGAAAAAGGAAACTAGATCAAAACCAGTCAGAAAAAAATAAATAAATAACAAAGAGCATCACCAGCAAATCATTGCAGTCATTTAGGACATTTAATAACCAGAACATATTAGATATGAAAGTCAAAACCAGAATTCTTTACACCGAAGTGAGGAGCATAATGTATTACACTAACATCAGAGTATAAGTTGCTAAATTTTACATAATTATTAGACACAAAGCTGCAAGTCGGAGGTTGAATGATACTGAATTATAAGAACTTTTCATCATGTGAGTATTAAACAGAAGTCAGAGGTGATTTCCACTAGCACTATAGCAGCCAAAAATAATATTTAATCAAAGTAATCTAAAATTAGATATCATCAGAAGTGAGGCACATAGTTGATACATGGTTATAACTGTTAAAGTTACTGTTGTTATTTTTCCATTCGGTTGTTATTACACATTAGCGAGGGGTATTCTAGTAATCTTGCCATATCACAGTAATATAAATATGTGCTAACCTTTCTCTCTTTTCTCTGTCTCTCTAACTTCTCTTCCTCTTTCTTCTCTTTTAACCATAATTTTCATATTTTACAATTCAACTAAAACCAACAACATTAGAGTCATGTCGAAGTATTTTCTAATATGTTCCACTAATGTCCCAAGTCAAAATGTTCCACTCCATTAAAATATTTTGTTCCAATAAAAATCCAATGATAAGGTCATCAATCAAATGGGTTGTGAACAAACCGAGCTATGTTCGTGCACAAGCTCATGAGTATCAAGTTTGAGATATATATATATATATATATATATATATATTGGATTGTATAAGTTCATAAGATATCAAATTATTTTTGCCGATAATATAAATAGTCCATTTTGTAGTAAATGAACCTAATTTTTATACTTTCATAAACAAAAAAACATTCTACCTTATTAACTCAAATAATATAATTTTAATATAACTTAGTTATTAATTATTCGCATAGATTCGATATTGGGTTGTGTACATTCATAAGATATCAAATTATTTATGTCATTTATTAATGATATAAATAGCCTATTTCGTAGTAAAAAGTATATATAATTTTTAATAGTACACACTACACAGTAAATGAACCTAATTTTTATACTTCCATAACAAAAATCATTCTATCTTATTAACTCAAATTATATAATTTCAATATAATTTAGTTGTTAATTATTCACATAGATTTGCTAATGAACAAAATATTTTAGTCATGGTTGTTCAACAAAAAAATGAACCAAGCTTGAACATGTAATTTAGTTTGGTAAAGAGCTCGAACTTGACTCATGTTCAAAATAAAATTAAATGAATAATCTTAAACTTTTAAGACTCGACTTTGCTAGGCTCGTTTGCAGCCCTATCCATCAGCACTAGCTTGGGGAAAAAATTACATTCTTGTTAGTCTCAGGAAGTGTGATTAGGGTTAATTAATTTACCCTAACAATGCTGACTCAATATTTCTGCATTTGTGGTGCTAGGAGCATAATTGTTTTCAGTTAAAGTTGGATCCTTTGGAATTAAATCCTTCTTCAAGTAAGAAAGAAGTCAACGCTCATTCAATGCACATTACCTAACTTGGTGCTTGAGAATAAAATAAGAAAAAATATGGGGAATACCAATTTTGAATAAACAAAGCGATACAAAGATAAGGAAATAGACAATTGAGTATGAAAAAGAAAGTACCTTTTTATTGACCAAAAGGGTTCCCTTAACAGCACAACCATTGTTAAAGAGACGAAACTGGATTAGCAAAGGCTGGAAAACAAATAATAATTGAAATGGGAATGAATTCCAATTCCAAAATAAACACACACACTAGTAAAGGCTCAAAAAGAGAAGGAAACACCAGTTTTTGATCAACATACTGGTTCTTGAGCTTTAGACTCTTGCCGTTGCATTGCCAAAAGATTACTTTCAAGTTCAACAATACTGGGATTTGTCTGACATTATTAAAGAGACCATTAATCAAATGATAAGTTATGTACACAGAAGATTAAATGACATATTTGTTTTATAAAAAAATACATAAGATAAAAAGACAATGAAATACAAAACATCCAGTCCGGCCATGACATGAGTTCAGATCATTTAACTCACAGAAACAGAAACATAACAAACTGAGATCAGTTCGAAGAAACTAACTTTTCAATTCATCATTTTAATCTGTAGTCTACTTAAAAGGAAACATATCCAAAATCACAAACCTCAATATTTTCATCCCTTGTGCGCTCTCCTCTGTGTACATTATTACCGCAAATCAAAGCTAAATCCTCAGATATGAAACCAGTTCCATCTGTATGTATACAAGGTTTCTCAGGTTTTTCATAGACAACTTTACCCTCGAGATCCTGCAGTTTACCCATAAAGGAAAAAGGGAAAAAATGCATATTGAAGAGAAATGGATAAGAAAAAAATTTGAATTTAACCAGATTCATAGAAGACAAGAAATTTCATTGAAAAGATAATTCTAAGATCATACCATGCAAAGTACATCTTCAATGCTTTGGATATTAACAGATGCTAAATCAACTTCTAGCTTCGTGGTCTTGGACAAGATAAGGGAAAACCTGACTTCACATTAAAAGTAACTTTCAAATCATTACGAAAAATTCTTAGATACGGCTCTCAAAAGACTCTTTGGATTGTCAACATACCTAGCCATATAATTGGCCACACTAGGCAATCGATGTGCATGCATGAATGAAGACCTTGCTTCATAAACCTTTTCAATTGACTCCATACGAATGAAAAAACACTTGACAGATGAAGAAGTTGGGTCTTTTTTCTTTTCTTCTTTGCCTCCATCCTTAAACACTAATCAATATAAAGAAAACATCAATTACACTAGATCTTTTAACAAGTCAAAATTGAAAAGACACATGTTCTATAGGTTAACATGTCACTGGCAACAAAACAATTAACTTGAATGACGTAAGAAGCATGAAAAAATATAGAATCTAGTAAGAAGGAAATATGCACTTCTACTTGAACCCATACTGGTCCTACTCCAGCAAGAGCAATTGGCAAAACTCTTTAGACTTATTCTGTAATAAGTGTACCCAATGCACAAAGCTCCCACTTTTTACAGGGTTTGGGAGAGGTGATTGGTAGGCTGCTTTACACACCCCCCCTTTTTTGGAGATGCTGATTCCTGAGCTTGAACCCACGATAGCAAAAAAACATTATACAAAATTGATCGAATCTATATAAAAAGAATTAGGGAGGGATGAACTTGAATTTTCCATTGCATACGTCTGAAAGTGAATCTGTACATTCACACTCACACTCCAGAGTGCTAATTTCTGTTTTAGATAATTTAAAAGTCTTTCTTACTCTAACATGCTTTATAAACCCATGGTCCTTTTAAACAAGGACATCACACTCATTAACCATCAAACTTGAGGAAGTCCATGCCTTTGATCAACAAGAAGAGTATGGTAGTAGAATATAAGGGTTCCAAGACTTGCTTTTAGATGTTTAATATTGAAATTAAAAAAAGGTATCAAGGACACATCCTGACTTGACTGCTTCAGATCTATAGTACAGTTGGAATAACAATGAGAAGTAACTGCAATAAAACGAAAACAAACCAAAATTTTAAAAGTTCATCTCTCCAACAGCATTAAAGAAAGGCTCACCAAAAAACCGATAGCGATAGAAACCAACAACAATCCCTTCTCTTGCAATCTTATTGTACATGGAATAAGAATCCCAGGAAATATCCAGTTGTCTCCTGTCTGCCACCTCTTCAGCAAACTTGACAACCAAAACACTCTCATCTCCTAAAACTCTTTGTAGGTGAGTTTTTGTTTTGTGCAAATATGGGCCCTGAAAATAGTTACACTTCCATGAGTTTAATTAGATTTGAAAGAACTCTTACCCTCAGAATAGACGTCACTCATGTCATCATGAACATGCATCTGCAGGTGTTTGGGAATGTCCCTCTATATAGAGGATGGGGACAACAAACCTTGAACTTGTACTTCCCATCCAAAGAAACATGACAGTGATAAATGTGCGTCTTTTTCATGTCCCAATCAAGAGTCTGCAAGACACCAAAAATAGGAAAAGGTGAATTAGACAAATGCTGGAGTCGATACAAGGGAGGCTGCCACCAAAACATAGTTGTACAGCATTTTATCTCTCATAACTCTCAACAGTTAAATTGAAAATTAGTTTTAAATTTATCCACATCGCAGAAGATAATATTCCTTTCTTTTTCCTAATTCAATCGAATATATTCAATAGCTGAATTACCTCATTATAGTTTAGAAACATTTGACAAGATTGCATACAAAATGCTAATGGTAATAGGCAAGATGGCCCTAACCACAGTAACTGGATAATTGCTTAGGTTTATTCTCACTGAGAAAGGAATTTTAAATCAGGGCAACTTGCTACCACCACTCATTACAATTATTCTCCAAACTCTACGATATTAAAACTCTCTCTCTCTCCTGCTTTGTTGGGAATTTCCTGATTAGTTGATCTAGAACATAAAAAAGCACACAACCAAAGAGTCCTAGATTCATATAAATTATGTGTGGACATACTAAGAGGGCATGCATTCAAGAATCACCCAGAAAATAGAAATGGAAGAGAATAAAGAATGCGCAAGCAGACATTACTGAATTAGATAAGCAAAAACTCTTTTTTTCCACCAAAAAGAAAACACAGCAAAGAACTTGAAGATTCTCTATCTTTAGCGGACTTCTCAAGGATTAAGAAATTAGGCAAGACACAGTAACCATGACAGGTCAACAACAATAAGAACATAATATTCACCCTTCGTCGGTCTTCATAGTTGATGATGTACTTTTGTCCCAAGGCCTTCCAAACTCTTTCCTCAAAATCTACCATTCCTAAATGCTTTAAGGTTCTAATTTCATCGGCAGATATGTCAACATGCTCGAGCTTGTTTCTGTATATAAAAAGAAAAAACAAAATATGCAGCTTAATATTCAGAGCTTATTATGCAGGAGGCCAAATAAATAAATAAATAAAAGGAAGGAAAACTTACTCCCCGATGTAACTTAGGATTAGGAATGCCTTTCGGAACTCAAGCTCTCCCCAGGCCGCTAACTTGGGACTAACAGCATTTTCCAAACTCGAAGAGAATGAGCCTCTTAGGTACCCTTCAAATCATATAGCATTGTATGGTTTACAGTGGACACTAATATGACAGTGTGTGTGTGTGTGTTATACATGTTAAACTAGTTCACCCCCAACAAATAAAAACAGAAATTAGAACGTCCAAGAAATAGACACGTGGAGGCTCAATGAAATACCATTCGGTGAAGTCAAAGAGGCCTGGGACCATCTCTCCGGAATTGTGGATTGAGTAACTGGACGACCTGCGCCCACAAAAATATACAGTTAATTAAGTTTACTTTTGTCACATCAAAATTTTTACAACTTTTTTTTTTTTTTTACCATTGCTGATACATGTCAAAAAATAGGGAGAGAGTGATAAATAAATTTCTTGTATTATTGATTGTATGCGAATTAGATCACTATTCACTGACCCATACAAGAGATAGCCTAACAAACTAACTAATTCTAACTTATTACAAAATCACATGTGGAAATTGAAAAATACAACCAAAAAAAAGAAAGCTAATCTAAAAATACAAATTCTGAAAATATACAATATAAAAATTATTTGCTACTTGCAAGGTGGAAGAAACAAAACTTTAAAAATATTATTTGAAAAAAAAAAACTGTTGACAAGCTTTGATCAAGAAACATTTTGATTTCCTGGAAAAGAAAAAGTCTCAGTATTACCTTTACCTCATAAAATTAAATTCCCCAAGAAGCTGAAAACTTGGCTGGCTCTTTTACTTATTAGAGAAAACAGAAACCAAATTTGAAATAGGTAACAATCAAATGATGAAGAGCGCAGAGAGAGAGAGAGTGTAATGTGAAGTCGATACCTTGTGATTGTGAAGCAGGGGCAGAGGGAGAGGGAGAGGAGGGAGTGTGAAGCGGAGAGACGCGTGGTACTTTGTGAGGCGAGGGAGTATCATTATTATTATTAGAGTGAGAGTGAGGTTGTTTGGCTTTTCGGATCATGTACATAATAAAGGCACTCAAGGTTTTCTTTATGGTCGAGGCCGCTATTTTACGGAGCAAATTTACAGCCTCTTCCTCACCGAGCAACGCCAGCTCATGTCTCACCTCCGTCCCCGGCGGCGTCTGGTTCTGCTCCCTGCATATTTGCTGTATCACTTGCTCCACCGCCTGCGGCAGCACCCAACCCTCCGCCTCCGCCTCCGCCTTCGCCATCACTTTCAAACTTCAAATGAGAGTTCGCGCGACTCGACTACGATTTCAATTTTTATAGTACGGTGAGGGCGAGTGTAGATGGTTACTGTGTTCTGTTTTTTAATCAACGGAATTGAAGAGACATATACTTGAGACTTGAGAGAGAGAGAGAGAGACTGTCGTCTGTCGATAATTTATTATCGGAGTGACATATTTGTCGTGGTTTGTGGGTGATGTACTGGATTTTTTCACTTTGTTTTGGTCTGATCAAGCGGGAATATCTCACACTGTCCACACCCAATCATTTTTTTTCTTTTTTCTTTTTTGACCAGCATCATCATTTATATATATATATATATATATATATATATATATATATATACATTATATAAATTCTACTATAAACATATAAAATTCCTTCTTGGAACTTAAACTTTAACCTTCCACACTTCACAAATACCTATAAAGTTTATTATCACATATATAATAATCGGTAATTCTTATTCAAATAAATTTTTGAAGTCACGTCACTCAAAATCAGAGATATCAAAGCGTTTTTTAAATAAATTTTAACATCACAAAAGTACTACAAATAGAAAAGCAAAGGTCATGAACAAAAGATAAAGAGCAAAACGTTAAAAAAATTGTACATTTTTTTATATTAGGCTACTGTGCTTTGGATCGTGGGTATGTACATTTTAGATTCTAGCATAAAGTTTGTCCAAACAAAGTCACTAAAATTGAGATTCCATCGGTAATGAACGTTTTTCAGTACCATGCCTTTTCTGATGATTGATTGCTGTCACTTTGCTTCCTTTCTAAGTTTTGTACAGCTTTAACCCTTTGTTTTGCAAACGAGAGAAGAGAAAAGACAAGAAAAGAAATAAGTAAAGGAAATGAAATGAGAGAAAGTAGGAAAGAAAACAATTCTCTCCTACATGTTTCGAAATAAAGAGGGAAAGAGAAAAGAAATATGTAATTTTACTTTTATGCCCACATGAATATAAAAGATGAATGAAAATTGTGGGCAAAAATGTAAAATTGGTTCATTTTTTTAAAGAGAGTTTCAATCTATGACCAAGGTTTTCAAACTCAAACCGTTCATTAAACCGTAAAAGGGAGAGGTTCAAGATTTTTGAGATCGAACCGAAGTCGGACCAAGGTCGAACCGTGATGACGTCATAATTAATTTAATAATTAATTAAAGCCTAAATATAGATATTAAATTTATAAAACTAACAAAATTGACTAATATATCTATATATGTGAGGAAAATTTAATGATTTTCAAGCATATATTTGATAATTAAATAAGAAAGTTAATAAAATAAAATAATAACCATGAAAACATTAAAATTTATGATTAATTTTTGAAGTAAAGTTGAATATCTTTGAAAGATTTTAATTATAATTTTTTTTATTCCTTGTAAGAGATGGATAATTTAATTAAATAGAATAAAATTGTGTTAAGTTGTTTTTATAAAAAAAAAAAAAAAATTGCTAAGGGGTTGGACCGCACGGTTCTTGACACCGTCGGTTCATGCGGTCCAACCCCGGTTTTAGGGGTTCACGAAATTACCACATATGCCCGGTTCTTTATGCTTAAAAAATCGATTTTCATCCCGATTCCCGTTTTCACGGTCCGACCTCCCGGTTCGATCCGATTCTAAGAACTATGCTATGGCGTCTGCTCTTGATAATAGCTTTTTGTCATCAAATTAAGACACCAATCAGTTTTTGGTGTAGACAAGGATTGAACCATATATCTCTTATACAACCATGAGAGATTTTATTCCTTTGTTTCTCTCTAAATCCGCCCAAATTGGGCGGATTGCAAAATGTGGGCTCCTCCTTTCTCCTCTCTCCTTTCCAAACACAGTGTAAATTCTTAAGTAAATTGACCATGAACCCTTTGAGAACACAAATTTGGAGCAAAATGAGTAACACCTTGATTTTAAAACTACATACCAAAATACCCCTATTTCCAAACTACTTAGCAAAATGTCCCTATTTTGAAACTCAATTTTAAAGATATCGAGTTTTACAGAACCTGATATCCTCAAAATCAAGTTCTATATATATTTTTAAGTAGAACTCGACATTAACAATGTCGAGTTCCACTTAAATTTTCAAAAAAATTTAAGTGACAAAATATGCATAGCTAATGTCGAGTTCTACCTATAACTCAATTCTGTTAAAATCGAGTTCCAAAAACAGGAACATTTTGCTAAATAGTTT
This sequence comes from Quercus tomentella, assembly GCA_028535165.1. Lineage (NCBI taxonomy): Eukaryota > Viridiplantae > Streptophyta > Magnoliopsida > Fagales > Fagaceae > Quercus > Quercus tomentella. The sequence continues at coordinate 41,190,562 of JAPQVY010000155.1, forward strand.
GGAAAAATTGGTATTTTACTACATAGTTTTAAAATTAAGGATATTTACCCATTTTGCCCCACAAATTTGATCATAATAAGCTATGAAGATGTAAAGTTGTAAACTTTTTTTTTTCTCCTTTTGGCGAAGGATTTGAATCCTAGTTTTCATAATAAAAGAAACAGGTTATGTCACATAATTATATGACTCGTGATATTAAGTTATAACCGGTGGTTGAACCATGCTCTACACTGATTTTTTATTAATATTTGTAAATGTGTAAATATTAGTCTTTAGAAATTCAACTTTTGATAATAGCATATTTCTTATGAAATATGGTATTATCAAAAGTTGAATTTCTTTGCTTAATAGAAGTTTACATTTGAACCAAATTAGATCATGACTAAGTTGACATTCTCCTTCTTTCGCAAGTCCACCTTCAATTAAATGTTTTTTTTTCCATTGTTATTGAAAGCTCACTATTATAATTACTAAAGCTAATTATAACCCCCAAATTTTAATTACGATTAGATTAATTTTAGGCTAAACACAATTAAAGCGGAATATACATAATTAACCAATTAATTAACCGAAGCATTCAACAATTGCATGGATGAACATAGATGTACAATTCTATAATGTAAAGGGTAGTAGGGAAAAGAATATCAAACCAAAGATAACACACAATGCATTATCGAAGAGAAAAACCGAAGAACTTACTGTAAAAACATCTCCACAATCCTCCAAGACAAAATGATCTACTAGTAAATAAGTTGAAGTAAACGTATAAAATTAAATCTCCTTCTTAGAAATTTGAATTTTAACCTTTCACACTTCTCAAATACTTAGAGCATTAGCATTGGGGAATGCTAATGCCATATCTAAGAGAAATTTGGCATTTTAAGCCTAAAAAACCCTTGCATCAGGGAATTGTAAACAGCAGTATTGCAAATTTTTTTGCAATACTGCTACAGTACAATTCTAAACATAGAATTGTACTGTTCACAGTATTGCAAAAAAAAAAAAAATATTTTACTCCTCCTATTTCCCCCAAAATTTCTCTCTCATCCCTCTCATTTTTTCTGTTCTCTTCTCACTCTTCCATCTCTGTTTCTCCCTCTGCTCTCTCCTCTCTAAAGCTTCATTGCCAAAATTTCTCATCCATCTCCGAAATTTCTCACCCATCTCACACGGCCTCTCTCTCATCTCTCATCGCACGGCCTCTCTCTCATTGCACCAGTGCTGGGTTTTGGATTTTTGAGGTTGGAGGTTGGATCAACGTGGATCGGCGAGTTGGGTTTGGATCGTTGGGTTGGGATTGGTTGATGGTGGGTTTGGATCGGTTGATTGGTGGGTTTGAAATGGTGGATCTGTTGATCGGTGAATGGATCGTTTGGGTTGATCATCGGTAGCTCTGATGGTGGCTCCGGTGATGATTTTTGGGTATTTTTGACGGCCTGGGTTTCAAATCGGTGGCGTGGGTTTGTTGATCGGTGGCTTGGGTTTGCTGATCGGTGGCTTGGGTGGTGGGTGTGGTGGCCGTTGTTGGCTCCAACTGGTTTGATGGTTTGTGTGTGTGTGGCTCTGTTGATGGTTTATGTTTGTGTGTGTGTGGCTTTGTTGTGGTTGGGTTGTGGCTGAAGTGGCTGGTTCTTCTGGGTTTCCGATGGGTTTTTTTTTTTTTTTTCCTTCTGTTGTGATGCTGGGTTTTTTTTTTTTTTTTTTTAATATGGGTTTTTGTTCCGGTGGGATTTTGGTGAACAGTGGGCAGTGGTGGCTTGGGTTTTTCTGGGTTTTTGTTCCGATGGGTTTTTGTTCCGCTGGGTTTTTCTGGGTTGATCATTGGCTCCAATTGGTTTGATAGATTGTGTATGTGGCTCTATTTAAGGTTTGACTGTTTGTGTTTGTGTGTGTGTGTGTGTGTGTGTGTGTGTGTGTGTGTGTGGGGGGGGGGGGGGGGGGGGGGGCTGTGTGTGTGTGTGTGGTGATGGGTTTGGATAGGTTGATCGGTGTATCATGGGTGTGTGTGTGTGTGTTGTGTGTTGAACGATGCTAGACGTTGAGAGAGAGAGAGAGAGGAATAAAAATGGCTGTTGGAAAGCCCAGGAAAATGGAAAATGAGACTAAAAAACGGTTGGAAAGAAATAATAAAGAAATGTTAAAAAAAATATTTTAATAAAAATAGAGTTTTGGGATGTGGAGATATTGTAAAATAGTATGATATATTGATAAAGTGGTGTTTTAAAATGATAAAATAGAATAGCATTAGAATTTTTCAATGCCAATACTCTTATAAAGTAAAACACCTTCTTACGTATTTGAATTTTAACCCACCACACTTCAATATCTATAAAGTTATTATCACATATATAATAATCGGTAATTCTTATTCAAATAAATTTTTGAAGTCACGTCACTCAAAATCAGAGATATCAAAGTGTTTTTTAAATAAATTTTAACATCACAAAAGTTCTACAAATAGAAAAGCAAAGGTCATGAACAAAAGATAAAGTGCAAAACGTTAAAAAAATTGTACAGTTTTTTATATTAGGCTATTGTGCTTTGGATCGTGGGTATGTACATTTTAGATTCTAGCATAAAGTTTGTCCAAACAAAGTCACTAAAATTGAGATTCCATCGGTAAAGAACGTTTTTCAGTACCATGCCTTTTCTGATGATTGATTGCTGTCACTTTGCTTCCTTTCTAAGTTTTGTACAGCTTTAACCCTTTGTTTGCAAACGAGAGAAGAGAAAAGACAAGAAAAGAAATAAGTAAAGGAAATGAAATGAGAGAGAGTAGGAAAGAAAACAATTCTCTCCTACATGTTTCGAAATAAAGAGGGAAGGAGAAAAGAAATATGTAATTTTACTTTTTGCCCACATGAATATAAAAGATGGATGAAAATTGTGGACAAAAATGTAAAATTGGTTCACTATTTTTTTAAAAGAGAATTTCAACATATGACGTCCGTTCTTAATGATAGTTTTTTGTCATCAAATTAAGATACTAATTAGTTTTTGGTGTAGACGGAAATTGAACCATATATCTCTTATATAACCATGAGAGACTTTATTCATTTGTTTCTTTCTAAATCCGTCCAAATTGGGCGGATTGCAAAATGTGGGCTCCTCCTTTCTCTCCTCTCCTTTCCAAACACAGTGTAAATTCTTAAGTAAATTGACCATGAACCCTTTGAGAACACAAATTTGGAGCAAAATGAGTAACTACCTTGATTTTAAAACTACGAACCAAAATACCCCTCTTTCCAAACTACTTAGCAAAATGTCTATGTTTTGGAACTCAATTTTGAGGATATCGAGTTTTACAGAACTTGATATCCTCAAAATCGAGTTCTATGTATATTTTTAAGTAAAACTCGACATTAACAATGTCGAGTTCCACTTAAATTTTCAAAAAAATTTAAGTGACAAAATATGCATAGCTAATGTCGAGTTCTACCTATAACTCAATTCTGTTAAAATAGAGTTCCAAAAACAGGAACATTTTGCTAAATAGTTTGGAAAAATTGGTATTTTACTACATAGTTTTAAAATTAAGGGTATTTACCCATTTTGCCCCACAAATTTGATCATAATAAGCTATGAAGATGTAAAGTTGTAAACTTTTTTTACTCCTCTTGGCGAAGGATTTGAATCCTAGTTTTCATAATAAAAGAAACAGTTTATGTCACATAATTATATGACTCGTGATATTAAGTTATAACCGGTGGTTGAACCATGCTCTACACTTATTTTTTATTAATATTTGTAAATGTGTAAATATTAGTCTTTAGAAATTCAATTAACCGATTAATTAACCGAAGCATTCAACAATTGCATGGATGAACATAGATGTACAATTCTATAATATAAAGGGTAGTAGGGAAAAGAATATCAAACCAAAGATAACACACAATGCATTATCGAAGAGAAAAACCGAAGAACTTAGTGTAAAAACATCTCCACGACCCTCCAAGACAAAATGATCCACTAGTAAATTAGTTGAAGTACAAGGACAATCCAAAGAGACCTCCAAGCCTAATTTACCCAAAGTACCCTTTAAGCTCCAGCTATCTCGGAGTCTTGTCTTTAATAGCTTTTCTAATCCCACAATACCACCCGATTACACCGCCAAGCATTACCGACTAAATTTGGCTAAGCTCCAAAACACCCTAAACACTCAGAAGTGTGTGGGTTGTGTTTGAGTAAAATCCCCTCTCAATGTATGATAATAGGAGAGGGAATGAGAAAAGACTATAAAGGATTTATCTCTTAAGCATTAGTAAATTAATGATTTTTAATTTTAGAAACAAGACAATAGTTTGGAACATCCCAAAATTGAATAAAGGACAAACAAATTAGCACGGAGGGAGTATATATTTGTAACGCTAAGGTAAATCATGCACTTAGAATGATGGACATTTATGGTTAATTTGAAACCCCTCCTTAACCATGGATGCTCTTGACCTTGGAATGTGCGTATGTGTTCAAGACTTATGTTGTAGGCACATATCCATGTTGGTGCATGGTGAACCAATGTGTATGATTACCTCCATCCGTGTCAGCTAGTGACATGTGGTATCGCTATATGTACGATACGCACTCACGTGTATGGTATTTTGGTGCATTTCAATGTGCCACAAACCACACATAATGGTGCATGCAGGTACACACTGACATGAAACCCTGCTGGCGCCATTATGCACCTAATGCAAAACTCTGCCAAATTTTCACTATGAAAATATGGTAATAATTTTCTATATTTTTGCTACAAAAGCTTGGTGAGGATCATTTTGTGTGCCATGACGCACCTAGTCTGAAATGCTATCGAATTTTTGTCTTGCAAATAAGGCAAAATGTTGTTGAATTTTCATCATGGAAATCTACTATGAATTCTAAATGTGCTAGCAAAACATTAATGAAGGTCACACGCCTTTTCAAATCAATCTTCAAAGCCAAAAATATTTAAGTCTCAAAAGCTACAGCCAATAGCTTGATTTTATCTGCCAATAACCAAAAACTTAAGAATTTATCAAAACAAATGATTGTCTAGTGACAGATGTCATGGGGTGTCTAACACCTTCCTCAAGCATAATCAAACTTTCAAATCCATGAATCAAGAATTTTTTATCTTTCTTTTAGATTAGGAAAAACAATTTTTTCTTAATCTAGGTTTGGTAATGTAGTGGGCCTTTTTTGGTTAAAGTGGGCTGGGTTGCCTCTTGCGGTACTGGGCCCAAGTATTCTGAGTAAGGGAGTTAAGACCGGTCCAACTGCAACTCAATTTGGTCCGTCTTGTGCGCAAACTTATGCCTTGTCTGCCAGGAGCACACTTACGATGGGCAGAACTGTTTCAGATGGGTTGCGACAGGCAGATGTGATAATAACAAGATAAAATAAAGTACTTTGACATCTTTATTAAGGTAAACAGATAATCCCTACTTAAGAAAAGATAATCACAGTCTAACAACAATCATTTTATAAGAAAAGTAAGGGAAATAAGTGGATAGTATATGAGTTGATTGAAAGAGAAAATAAATCTGATTAAATCTGATCCGCAGGACCAAAACCAGAGAGGGAAGAACGCCTTTTCTCAAAGTGAATAATCTCTCAGGGAGATCCTGTCGTGGAAATTAATCACTTTAAGGGAAGCGGACCTGAATGGTTGGTACACAAGAAGACTCTTTGTTTCCGGCAGAGAGCAGGATTTTGAGAGGGAGAGAGGGAATCAACCTATTGGTGCATGCCTGCCGTTTTAACTCTCTATCTTTTTATTTCCTTCTCTTCTAATATTCCCATTTCTTATCTTTTTTTCTTTCTACTTCTTTTTCTTAATACTTGTTCTCTATTTCCTGGTTTTCAAGTTTCTAATACCGTGGTGCTTGTCGTCCTCTTTCCTGTACACGGCAATGGCCTCTTTATAGTACCTGTCGTGATCGGATTTTACTATTTTAGCCCTTAACCACCTTTGTCTGGTCTGGGTGTACCTGCCGACCACCACTAGTCCGTCTGTGTGCCACTCCCCATCGCCAGACAAAAGAAAACTATTTTATTTGTTTGTCTGTTGTGGCACCCTTTCCTGCTATGGTGTGAGTGCCTTCTCTCTCCCTATCCCTCATGGTATGCACCTAGTGGTTCCAGCTCAGTTTTGCTCCTTTAGGTAGTATGTCATGCCAGCAGGACACTTCCCCCAAAAGAGCCCTAGTAGGAACCTCAAAATAGGTTTTTCCCCTCTCCCCACCGCCAAACCATACCCTCTTACCTCTGACCCATGACCTCACCGTGTCCTATATTGGCTGGGTACAGGCTGGTGAGGTTTGGGCCTTACGCGTGCCTCTCTTCTATGTATGTCCAAAATCTGTCTGCTACTCATGCGTTTGCCGTGGTTGGCCTGCACAGTCTGCCGTCCGTTTTTGACTATTTCCTGGTTTCCCTTTCCTTTATGGCTTGCCCTATTTTGGGGCTGGGCCTTGCTTGACGGTGGGCTTTACTTTTCTTCAGCCCACCCTTTTTCCTACTACCATCTCCTGCCATACCATTTTATCATTCCTGCTACGAAATTGTTTTGCCTCAATCTGGCTGGACCTCTTTGGGTCTGCCATTTATTCTTCTCCCAATGGCCCAGTACGGCCATTGGTTCTTTTATTATATCACCGGTGGGCTCCTGTGTCCCATTTGTTTTCCCTTGGGCGTCCCAGGCCCGTTTGCTTTCCTTGGGCTTCCTCGGCCCTTTTCTTAACTTTGCATTCCCACGGGCTTTTACTAAATTCTTTGGGTTTCCCCGGCCTAATTACATTATCCCTCATCCTTGGGGTTCATGGGCTTGCCATCAACCCCTTACTTTCTTTGCTTTCATTACTTTAGGCCTGCCGTGACCCATTCTTACTTTTCCACATCATATACTACCCATAGTTTGATTTTTCTCTCTTTCCGGGCTCCTTTAAGCCCATTTACCTCCTCAAGGCCCATTTGTTCATCTCATGGGCCTATGATCCATTATTCCTACCGCTTAGGCTTAATGGGTTTTCTATCAGTTTGCCAACTCTTTTCTATCCGTGTTGCTGGACCTCTCCCTTCCACTTGGGCTTCCGAAATGGCCATCAACAGGTAATAAAATCAAATTAGACATAAGAGACCAATTAAATTATATATATTAAGGTTCAAATCCTCATTTTGTTGTACCAATTAAATTATATATATTAGAACCAGAAAAGCAAAAGGCTTAGGCCCCATTTGGTAGAGGGGTTTGAGTAATATTGTTTGTATTTTTTTAAAATATATGTGGGTGAAAATGTATGAAAATGCATATAATGTTGTTTAAAAACTAAAAACATATGTTTAAGATACTCTACCAAACGGGCCTAAGTGGTTTGAGTTTGAAAATTTAAAAACTAAAAAATAGCAGTCAATAAGGACTTATGATTAGAAGAAAATCATAAAAGATTCAACATCGTGCATTTATTATTCTCTATTCTTTTATTAATCACATATAGATGCAGAGTACAGTTAAGGATCACAAAAGAAACACTTAAGCCACAAGGTTTAAGCAAAACAAAACTATATCACCAAGTAGAAGTGTTGAGTTCCTATCAGACAATGGTGATTTGCGGGGATTTGATCCATCAGTGAATTGCCTCTCACAAGAGTCTGCATTAGACTTAACTTCATTAATTAGAATCCCAGCAATCTCCAAAGACTTTTGAGTCTAATGCATGGATTGCATCAGGTAGCGTTTCAGCAACAGATTTTTGTACAGTTGAAAGCATTTAAGAAAGACGCCGCTTAACATTTGGATCGGTGGTCTTTTCAAGTAGACTCTTTATCTGAGAAAATGTATCTGTTACATTGGACTGTGCTAATTCAAACGTGATAAGGAGGACAAGCCCATTTACGCTTGCTTTAGAACTGCGAGTGTCTGATCTCCAAAGACACCACACGTAGATGCTTGACGAGGGTTTTGCTTTCACCAATGCCAACCATTGGCTTACGCTCAAAAGAAAAAGAGTCTCCCCCCAAAAAAATCTTAAAAAGAAATATTATATATATATATATATATATATATATATATATATATAGGTGCTAATCTTAGCAATTTGGTTCAATAAAATTACACTTGCCCCGCTAACAATATTATTGTCCCTCTTAAAAGTCATAAAAAAAAAAATTTATGGATCTAAAATCCAAAAATAAAATTACACAACAACAAATTCACAAATAGCAAAGCTAAAGAAAATATAGTCCAAATCAACCAATTTTACAAAAAAAATAAAAAAGCCCTACCCTTAAAAAAATTTAAATCAAAATTAATCTATGAATTAAACTATTCGGTCATTCCATCAAATTTCAACTATGAATGTCATCAAAATTAGTGTTAATTGTTAATACTAAATAGATGCTTATTTGGAGTTTTATAATGATTTATTTATTTTTTTTTTTTTTTGTTTTTTGTTTATACTTCGGCCTCCTTAACTCCAAGTCATGGTTTCATTCTTAATGAAGAAACATGTAAAATGAAGTAACCATTTGTTACTGGAAATATGAAGTTAGTGGAAATGTGAGACTATGAGAGTAAATATGTTCAAGAGATCAAAAACGCGAGGGGGGGGGGGGGGGGGGGACCATACGTATATGTTTGTTGGTAATTTTTTTTCTAATGTGTCTTTAATTTTTTTAAGAGTAGTTTGAAATATATATTTTAATAGTGGTAATTTGAGATTGCATAGAGGAGTTAACTAACTTTCCCTGTCCTCTTAATATTTAGAGATAAAAAATTAAAAAAAAGGACAAATCTATATATTTCAATAGAGGTAATTTGAGATTGCATAGAGGAGTTAACTAACTTTCCTTGTCCTCTTAATATTTAGAGATAAAAAATTAAAAATTAAAAAAAGGACAGATCTATGTTTTCACTTCCGCTTATATCATTTTTAATAACAAAAAGCTTATCTAGCCTAACACCATTTTCGCATTGAGAATAAAAATTGATTGGATTAGTATCTTTAAAGTTTTTATACACTAATTCCTCCATGAAATTCTTAAAATCCTCCTCATTTATTGTTAAAATAGATTTTATAAAATCATCAACATTTAAATAAAAATTACACAATATTAATTTAATATCTATTTAAATATTAATACCGTTAGAAAATTCAAATAACACATTTTACCAAGAACAAAATTTTAAAAATTCAATTATGAAATTGACTTAGAAACCATTAAGTATTTTATTCTAATTTCTAAAACTGTCTTAGACCCTTTTTTATTTGGGCCGTTCAATGTGGGGTGGGATCAAGATTATCAAAATCGAAATCCTACACAGGATAGGTGAGAGGGTTTGGGAATCGGATCGTAGGATCGGCACTAAGATCATAAGATCCTACTTTCCAATTATCAGGGACGTTTTTGCGACAAGGGCCGAAAATGCAAGAACGCCCCAAATCTTCCCTTAGGTTCTTTAGAAGTGTTTATTCGTGAGAGTCAAGCCCAAAATTCCAAATGTATAATGAATAAAAGGCTAATGGTACTTTAACAAGAGAGAAATCAAAATGTCTACAAGAAAATGTAGAAAAAGCACACAGGTTCAAAATTTCGACCCACAGTCAGCAAGAATAGGAAATTGAGAGAGGTTGTGAGAAAGAGAGGGAAGGTTCCGTTGTACCCATATTTCCACCCCCAAACTTTAGAATTATGAGGATGTTAGCTAACTAAATAGGCTTTTGGTCTCAAGTTTCAGCTCTATGGGGAAAATGTAGTTGGTTCATTTTGAATATGATTGGGGCCTTTTGTATTGAGTTTGGGGTACTCTAAATGACTGTTTTTTTGTCAATAGAAGAGGTTTTGAACCCCAAGGTATCAATCAAAGAGGTTATGGTCAGATTTGTTTTAATTAGGTAAGAGGGTTTGCTTGCTTTTTGCATAATTTGGGAAATGGAGTGGCCTAAATTCATAGGCTAATGTTTCCCAGACATGGTAGGCCCTCGGAGTCCGCGTTTGGTTGTTGTAGCAGACAAGGTTAACCACTTAGGGTCAGCCATGTATTTTAGGCAAAAAGAGAGTAGAGCAGAAAGGTTGGGCCATAGTTAGCTAGAGCATGAAAGCTCTTTTGGGGTGGAAATTTCAGGTATAAGACCTCCTCCATGAGCTTGAGGTGCAACCAGCATCCCTTGCCCACTTGGTAGCATGCATGCGTTGGGCTTATGCAAAAAGTCCGAAAGGAACCGACCCATACCCTCCAAATCACACTTTCTCAATTTCCCCAATAAATCGCATAGGTTTGGGTCATGTTTAAAATAATAAAATATAATATAATACATTAATTAAGCCCACAAGGAAGTCGGGCTTGGTTGAATCGGGCCTGTACAAAATATGTCGCGAAAATGGGTATCAACACCAATTAAAAAAATATATTAAAAATGCTTATAATTATAATTCCTAATATATATTAAAGAAAAATTGAATTTTTTAATATAAATTAGTGAAATTACTAATAAAAAGCAAAATACCAAATTATAAATACATAAACAAAGTTTAAAATTCGAAAGTTACAACTCACAAATACCAAGTTTTAAGTAACTCAAAGATTATTTTTGCCAACTTATTTTACTATTCAGCTTATTTTTGCTACTATTTATGAGCCCCATTGCACTTTTTGGTACTATTCATGAGTCACACTCTACTATTTCAGTTAACTTTTACCTTTGTCTACAGTACTTCCAGCAAATGTTTTCAATTTCAGCAAAATAAGCAGATTCCAAATGGACCCATAATGTCTCACATAAACAACATAAAAAAAAAAAAAAAAACAATGTTTCAAACAACACCTCAAACACATTCAATCATCAAAACCAAAGTTTTGGTTATCTCGAATAGTTCCTCAAAGTACGGTTGATACTTATAAACAACATTCTTGTCATTGTTAGTGGAGTTAAAAAAAAAAAATTAAAAAAAAAAGAAAAAAAAAAAGAAAAAGAAGAAGAAGAAGAAGAAGAAAGAATAAAAGAAAACACCTTTGTCCTTGATGGTCTCTATCACAGCGGCATCACCATTGGATTTTTTAAATAGTCTAGTTTCTCTTTTGTCTTCTATAATTTTGTTTATATTTTTATAAATGTTTTTTGTTTTTTGTTTTTTTTTTTCAAATTAGGCTTAAGGCCACTAGGCTAATCTGTTTATTACATTTTTTTATCCGTTTGAGGCCTTTGGACTTCATTTGGAGACCCGAAATAAGCAAAAAAATTTGACTTTTCCTTTATAGCACTCTATGGGATCAGGATCCTATAAGTTCTGAATTAGGGTCCCACACGAATTTCACTATAGTAGAGATATAGTGAGATCTAGGACGTTTTAGAGATATAGGATCCTAAAATCCAGGTTGAGATACTAATAACCATGGGTGGGATGGCACAAGTCTACTTAATGAGCTTGGTTAATTTGTTTATTTTCAAAAATACTAGTTTATTCATTGGCTAAAGTGCAAACTGTACCCTTAAAATTTAGAGATCTTTGGATTTTACACCTTGAAGATTCAAAATTTGGATTTTATCCCTTGAAGTTTTACTGAGTTTGTATCAGCAGCCCATCCGTCTATATTTTCCGTTCTTTTAAGCTACAAAAATGACGTTACATTATTTTATTGGATAAACTAAACATGCATGGTGATTATGTGGTCCTTAACGAAAGATAAGAATAGAAGGATTGCTGATGCAAACGAAATATAATTTCATGGAGTAAAATTCAAAATTTGAAATTTGTGCAAAATTCAAAATCCCCCTTAAAATTTAAGGGTGTAGTTTGGACTTTAAACCTTATTTGTTTATTTGGTTAATGTGAGACAAAAAAATAGGTTTAAGCAAAAGGCCGGAAGCCCAAAGCTTGCGGACGTTGACAAGTGAAATCATTTGGTCTAGGGATGGCAATTTTTGCCCGACTCGCGAGTACCTGGCCCGGCCCGACCCGCGAGTACCTGGCCCGGCCCGACCCTAATGGGCCGAATTTTACCCGGTCCGATAAAGAATAGGGTCGGGTTTGGGTTTTAAAAAAAAAAATCCAAACCGGGTCCGGGTTTTTGTAAAAACCCGGCCCGACCCGACCCGTATATATAATATTATTAAAAAATAAATAAAAACCTAGGTATAAATACTACTCTTCCAATTCTAAGAATCATTTCCCTAACCCTAATTTCTAACCTTTCAGCCGCCTCTCTCTCCTTCACTCTCAGCCACCCCTCCCTCTCCCTCACTCTCTCTCTCACTTGCTGCTGCTGGTCCCTCCTCCACCTCACCGGTCTCGTCGGTCCCTGCCTCCCTCACCGAGTTGCTCACTCATCCACCTCGCCGTAGAGATCGGTAGCTCCTTCCTCACCACGCCGCTCACTCCTCCATCTTGCTGCAGTCGCCGCTCACTCCTCCACCTCGCCGCAGATGCCGCTCCTTCCTCCCACCTCTCTCACCTCGCCTTGATTGGAAAAAGGAGGGATTTTTGTAGGTTTTTTGTGGTTCTTTTTTTTGGAGTTTTGGAGGAGTTGAAACTTGAAATAGTGGTCGGCTTAGACTTTGATCTGATCTGTATTTTTATTTTTATTTTTATGAAAGATCTGATCTGTATTTATGGTCTTAAACTTTGATCTGTTGGGGGTTTGCATTGTTCTATTTTTGGAGTTTTGGAGGGGTTGAAATAGAGGTAGGATTAGACTCTGCTTTGATTTGTATTTTTTTGTTTTTTTGATGAAAGATCTGATCTGTATTTATGTCATAGACTCTGATCTGTAGTATTGAGCAGAATTTTTGTGCTTTTTACTTTGTTTTGCATTGTTCTTGTGATGGTTTCTGTTCTACACGGCTTAAAGATTCAAGTAAATTTTTTTTTTTATTGGGCCTAAGGTGGCGGGGCCCGCAGGGCCCGTGGAGTCCGACGGGACGGGTTTGGGTTTAGAAAGAAAACCCGTTTAATAAACAGGGCGAGTTCGGGTTTCGGAGTCAGGCCCGCGGGTCGGGTTCGGGCACAAAGAAACCCGCCCCGAATCCGACCCGTTGCCATTCCTAATTTGGTCGGGTAAATTCGAAACAAACCCAATATAAAAACTATAAATAGCATCACGACTGACAAAGGAAAAAAAAAAAAAACCCGGAAAAAAAGAATAGGAAGGAAAAATTCATATTCACAGAGCAGAAATCTGAATCTACATGGTGACTTCACTTTGACTATTATTTCAGCGTCAAAGGATTACAAATCAATCACAAAAACATGTAATAAGTGACATATCAACAATTGCATGCTGATCCAAGACCATGAAGAGATGCAGCCAACAGTCAACCTTCACCCGAATCCAGTGTTCTAATTCCAACTAGCAGCAGTTTCTCCTGGATCAACTATTTCCTCAAATGATTGTATAACATGAAAAATAGACTGACAAAATTTCACCTTCATTTTATATATGTCTGTATTCCGTTGCTTCATTCTCAAGCAATTCCATGCTTGTCCAGAATTAGAAGAGATGCACCCTTGCAAAAATAAATGAGGCCTTTGGAAACCCTTCGCACCAACTTTCCAATTGGTGCAGCTGACCAATCATGGTAAGGTAGGGTTTGAAAGTCCCATAGATTCTGCAACTTCTCTAGCAGTAAAATTGTCTGCCTGTGCCTAAACATTGCAAAAAACACATCAATGCTTTAGACAAATATAGCTTTCTTTCAAGTCACGAGGACTCAGTGAGCGAGGCATGGGGTGGGGTAAACCCTAGTTTTGATTTTGACAGCCACGCATACATATGAAGCAAAATTATATAGGGCACAAGAGGGTGCATCACTTCTGGAAGACACTGATTCCATTTTTTTTTTCCTCTCATCATGAGATTGAGTTTATAACAGTGTGTGTGTACATATTAAGATTCCAACAAGTATCATGGCTGAATGCATACTTACAAAATCTGCACAAATTACCAAAAATACATACCTGAAGCCGATGCAACAGATACATCAAGAAGAGATGTACAAATACCTGAAGATGATTTCTCATAGTTATCAAACAATTCAAATCCTTCCGTAATCTTCAAAATTAATCCAATTTGAACTGTTCTTACCAAATAAAAAAGCAGGATAACTCGAGCTGTTGGGTACCGCCAGAGAAATCTTGTGGCCCTGACAGCTCCTGTATCTAATAATTTTGCTGCCTTCTGCAACTGTACAAGGTAAGTTTAACAGTCATTTATCCCAAAAAAAGAAAAATAAAAGTTAATAACGGAGTCAAAACTAAAGAAAGGGAGGGCAAGAATGGTGTGAGATATGAAAGCAGAGGTACAGATACCTGTATGCTTGCCCCAACCATGTGGCGGTGATAAAGGGGGAGAGGCCTGTAATTATTACTTTATAAGAAAATTTGCAAGTATGATAGAAAAATTGTAAATCAAGACAAAATTGCTGCTCACACATTCATATAGAGACACTAGCATATGTACAAAGCCAATCAATAAAATACCAGAAAAATTCAAGAAAAAACTTTTTCACCAAAAGTCGGAGCTAGCAAAAGTAGAGAAGTCTGAACAAAATGAGAAAGTATACTTGAAATTACAAAGTCTACAAGGAGTGATTTTTTTTTTTTTTGGATAAATATGCAGTGATTTAAATAAGAGAGTATTTTTTTCCTTTTTTTTTTGTTGGGGTGGGGGGGGGGGGGTAATTTCTAGGACTACAGGACTCCAAAAAGAAGAGAGAGAGAAGTAGAAAAAAGAAAAGAAAAGAGAATGGTCAGGCAGTCATAGTATGTGTAAAGTGGAAGTAATTTAAGGCTTTGTAAAGTTGAATGGCATTGCTGCCAAGAAATTTAGTTGTCATAGTGCTTCCTAGAATGACCTCCATTTCCTTAGTTTAGTCATGGAATAATAATAAATTCAGTAAATAAGAAGCATTAAACCACTATGACTTTCAACCAAACAAGTGATGATTGACTACGTTTTTATCAGATTATCGACTACGTTTTTATCAGATTATCTGCCTACCCAATAACTCATCAGTTTGGAACAAATCACTACCACCAACTCACAAATTGCTTCCGGACCAACTCTAATAAAGAGGAATCCACAAGTTCTCCCAATTCTTTGCTCATTATTCAATGATCAGTAACGCCAATTCACACGATTAAAATGCTTCCAAGAAATTTTTTTTTTTTTGACAAGTAATACTTTTGATTGATAAAGAGGGAAAACCTCATGAACACAGGGTAAATACACAAACTGTAAAGAATACTTTTTTTTCATAGGACAAACTGTAAAGAATACATTATTACGCCTATGAAAAGAATTCAAGGTTTTACTCTTCAAACTTGAAATCCTTGAGGTTTGTGCAAATATTCATCTCCTCAATATATGATATGTCCACAGCAATCAATATCTATGACATGTAAAAGCTCTAGAACAACTTAGAGACGACCATATGTTAATCACATTCAGAGATAACAATTAAACTTCACACAAAAAAGTCAGGTCTGGTTAGGAAAAGCTAATATGACAACTTTAAAACTGATGAAGACAACATATCTCAATATGCTCTGCTATTGACAAGGCAAAAGCAGCAGAGAAAGCATGTATAAATGCCCAATAATGATCACAAAACAATCAACATACTCAAGTGCTTTCATTTCAGTGTCTTCTTCCCAAGATGTTGATGCCCGGCGGGACACTTTATTTCTATCAGCCTCTACCTGTTCAATATAACATCAAAATCATAAGCAAAACCAATGACAACTGAAATAATCAGATACACAGTGATTGATACTTCAAATCTCCCATTCCCCCTCCCCTTGAAACCAAAACATACTAAAAAAAACCAGTGATTGAACTCCGTAATATAAATGAATATGAATCAAGAAGCAAAGCAGCAAGCATCATACCTGTGCTTCTTGAAGACGCTTTAATTCCTTCTCCAATTGAAACTCTGCTGCAGCTTTTTCACTAGCCATGGCTTCTAACTGTGTTTGTTTGTAGTACTGAATAATAGATAAAATTTAGACATAAAAAAACTCAAAATAATATTGGATATGTAATATCATCTAATAACCAAATTAGGGGACTACAATTCTGAGCTCAAGTTACCAGCAGATCAGTTAGTTCACGGTAGCGCTTCTCTAGTTCCATGTGCTCCTGTTCAAGGACAGTTTTTATCAACCAATGAAAAAAAAAAAAGTAATAAAATTCAATTAAAGAAAAAGCACAAAAGGGACACAACCCTAGTACACAGGAAGTAAACAAAGGAAAAGTCCAAGCAAAAAATAAAAAGAAAAAGACAATAAAGGCTAACAAAAACTCTAGAGAGTCCGTAGTAGAAAAAGTATGAGAGGTCAAGGTTTATTTTTAGAAGGTATTCAAAAATAAGACCTCCAACTTCATCAAGAGTAGCTCTTTCCCCTCGAAGAAACAGGCATTTCTTCTCAGACCACTTCTCTTAGCAAAATGTCCCTTTAAGACATAACAAGTCCACACAAAATAAGGCATTACCCATGAAACACCAAACAAGCAGAAAATCAAAGACCACAACTCCCAAGTCACTGCTCAATGTAAACAAGGATGAGCCACATTGTCTCCATGGCTTTTACACATAAAACACCAATTCATAATGATAATCATCACTTCCTTAGATTATCCGTAGTCACATATACCTAATGTTATGCACCACATCCATGGCGGTACATACTTTCCAAATGCTCTCTGCCAAGCAAAATAATTTTCTCCTTCTGCCATGCCTTGTAGTAGCTATTCACTTGGAAGCCCTGTTTTTTCAACAGATCTATCCCAATTTATCTACCCCCCATGATGAATCTTTGTGGCGTATATGTCATGCAATAATTGAGCCACAGATTCTATTTCGCAGTCACACACCACTTGAATGAATAGAGGATTCCAATTAAAAAAAAAAAAAAAAACTATTTCCATGCTCTAGAAATCTGCCACCTTAGCATCTCTATCCCTAGCAATTAGGAAAAGATTATAATACCTCTCCTTAAGAGTAGTCTCACCATTCCATAGATCATGCCAAAGACTAATCTTAGAACTATTGCCAACAATCTGATAAAACACAAGAAACAGTCTCATCTACTTCTAATATTCCTCCACAAATCCACACACCATATGGCCCCTAACCTCGTTAAAACACCAACTCTCCCAACAAGTGCCATACTTTAAATCTAACACCCTCCGCAACACATTTTCTTCCATCCCAAAGCACCACAACCACTTTCCCAGCAAAACCTGATTAACAACATTAGGTTCTCGATCCCCAATCCGCCATCACAAATTGAAGTTCAACAAACATTCCAATTAACTAAATGGAATTTGAATTCCTCACCCATTCCAACCCATAGTAAAATCACTTTAAATTTTTTTCAAAAAGGAAAAAGATAATAGAAAACATAAATCACTCCCTTAAGAAATGTCCCAAAAGTCAAAATGGTGAAAGGGTAGTGCAATGACATAAACAAAAGTTCTCATTTCTCAAAGCTCCAGTATAGCATCAGTAATTTTAGAAGCCAAATTGGTACATATACAACTCAAAATCATACCTGAATGAAAAAATTTTCTTTCTATAAAAATGTAATACCCATTTAATGCAAAAATTTCAATCACAATGTCTAAGCTTTGAGAATAGATGTTTTATTACAAATTCTCTTCCTGGTTGTGCTTTACCATTCAATTATACCATTTCATGCTTTATAATGTAGACAGATTTTTTTTCAGGCATTCTTTTACACTGTCAATCATGAAACCTCCCATGTGATATACAGAAATGGATAAAGACAATTTAGGTCTCTTTCAGCTCATGAGTGTCATAGAACCATAGATTCGATTGTGGTTTACAATTATAGCTCCCATGCTTGTTTTTTTATTTGTATCATCTCCCAGATAACTAAAAGAGAATTGAGTCCAAGAAAAGACAGCGATTCAAATCAAGATTTATCTGGTACCCTGTCTAAGTAAAATCACAAAAGTAAGATTGCTTGGATTTAAAAATAGAGTTGCTTGAACTTTTCCATGATTTTTTTATTACTTATCCCGAAAATCCTATTTCATTGGGGATTTAATTTGGTTTGTTTATCATATATATATATATATATATATATATATATTCTGACATGACTTCCCACACACAACAGAACCAATATTTGTTGCTCCAAGGACCTAGTGAAAGCTGCAAGAAAAGACCATCTGGCTCATGACATAAAAGTCAACATTGCAAGAACTAAAGCAAGATGATAAAGGGTACATTTAGCCACCACTAGTAGTTAACAAGCTTTTTTTGGATAAGTAATGAAAAATTTATTAAAATATCAAAAGAGTGTCACCCAAGTATACAGGAAATGTACACTAGGGACAAGTACAATCAAACACACAAATTACAAACATCCATCAAAGCATGAACCAAAAATATTGAATGACTGCCTACAAGTGACAACAATAGAGTTTTGAAGAAGAAAAGTTTTATGTCTGCAATTGTCCTTTCAAAATCCTCAAAGCTCCAGTTATTTCTCTCCAGCCAAATGCACCAAATCAAACAATGAGGGACAACCATCCAAATAGCACCATTATGATGTCACCCAAACTTTCCTTGCCAACAAGCTTTTATAAAGTCTATATGTCCTTACAAAATTTTGAGGCATCTATGTCCAAATTAAAGTGCATAGAAACAAGAACTATAACACCCATGGTTTTTCAAGCTTCAATTAATTCAAGTTGACACATAAAAAACCATGGTCCGCTCACATCATCTACAAGGCAAAAAGTGGGATCAATCAGAGAGGTTACCTGACGTGAATAATGCTCAGCATCTCTCTTCATTGCAGCCATTTCTACTCTCGTTTTTTGCACTTCAGCCTGAGAACAAACATATAAAAAGTAATAGCAAACAAAGCCTTAACCTGGCCAGCAAAAATTACACTGCAAAGTTACAAGATATAAACAAGAACATCATCAGGCAAAAAGGAATTCTAAGTTGAAAAAGGAACTGACCACAGTCCAGATGAGGTTAAGAGTCAGTTAAACGGAGTTAAGAATTGTGAGGAAAAAAGCAAATGAAACTTGCCTCCAAAGAAGAGAGTTTGCTCTCAGCATCTCTCTGGCCTTGGCGTGCACGTTCGACTTCTTCCTGCCATGCCTGCATCTTGATATTTAAAAATCAAATGTCACTAGATGGATACCTATAACAAATTACCATAAATAACTATTCCTGTTACTGCCACCAAAGGAAAAACTTATTGAATTAAATAGCAGAATATTTCCATAAGTAAACTATTGGACAGGAGAGGTGTTCCTTTTGGATATTTTCATAATGCTTCATTGAAAATAACAGGAGAGGTGTTCCTACGGGGAATGAACCATATTCACATTTAAAATTTATCAGCCATTGAAAATATTACCCAACAACAACAAATAACCAAGCCGTACTCCCAAAATTTTGAGGTCGATTGTGGATCCTTAACAAACTAATCAAGGTCCACATGTAATCGTTTCTGTCATTCTATTCTATCCGAAATAAGAATCTATGTTACCTTCTCAATTGACAAATCATTTTTTTACAATTTTTACTAATTTTATGTTAGATCTTCCTAACTTTTTGCATTCCCTAAACTTCAATCAACTCACTATTCCTCATTCATGCATTAATTTTTCTCCTCTACACATGATCAAACCTATCTTTAAACAAATTTTCTCATGTCAAATCTTATTTTTCCTTGTATTTCTACTTATCCATCTTAACATTCTCATATAAACAACACTCATTTATGAACATGTTGCTTCTTAGTGGCCCAATATTTACTAGAGCACCAGTCTTATAGAAACAACAAAATTCTGGTCGGCTATGGATCCTCAGCAAACTAATCAAAGTTTGTCACATTTATTCTTTATATCATTCTATTCTATTTGAAGTCATACTCTCTGGTACCTCCTTAATTGACATATCATTTTTTTACAAAAACTAATCTTATTTTAGGTATTCCCTTGGTAATGTTATATAGCTAGTCCTATAGTAGTCTTATAAAAATTTTCATTTAACTTAATAGGTATTTTTTACAATCACACGATATTCCTAATGCAATTCACCCACTGTACTCTTACCCTATAATTCAGATCCCCTTCAATCTCTTTGTCCTTATGAATCATTGAAAATATTACCCGAAAGACAAAAATGAAAAGATAGCATCCCAAAGAGAGAGTAACTTCTACATTTTTGAAAGGCCCACTGTTTTTCTTTTATATATATATGTATATAACTTCACCCAATGGGTCTTGAACCCATGACCCAATCCTCCACCCAAGAAAAGAAGGCACCAGTTGAGTTAGAGAAAATTGGTGCCCACTGCGAAACAATATTTGTGCGAGCGTACACACACATATTAGTACCTCAAGACCACACAAAAACATGCAAGGAGTAAACATGTTAGTACTTCAAGACCACACAAACACACACAAGGAGTAAACATATTAGTAATTCAAGCATTTTTATTTGAAAATTAGGAATTATTGGTCAGTTATCAGACTAAAAGTCATAAGAGAGAAACTGTTGGATCTCTGTAAATGATTACATATCAGGAATTATTTGTCAACTAAAACTTAATTACAAGAAGCCCTCTGGAGTCTATACTGTATGGCTGAAAAGTTAGCTGTAGTACCTGAATCACTTGATTTGCTTCTTCAGGTGACTTCTTTTGTCCACGGCGAACACGAGCTTCCATATCTTGCAGTTCTTGATTTAATGATGCACATTCAACCTAATCGCATATAATGGTTATAGATTTAAAACAGTTTACCAGGCATAGAGAGAAAACCTTCATTATGAAGAAAAGAGATGAAATTTTTAATCTACCTCAAGCAGTGCCACCTTCTGCTCAAGCTCAGCCACCTTTGCTGTCCTCTCATCCGCTATTCTCTAAATATGAAGCAATTATGGTAAATGAATAAATATGATGGAGATAATGGTCAAATAACAGGACTATACTTCTAAGTTTCTTTTCTTTTTTTTTTTTTTGATAGGTGACTATACTTCTAAGTTTCTATTAGAAAAGGAAGTAAAATGAACCACTTATGACAAATGCATACTATTGTGGAACTCCAAACTTAATAATGATGATGATGATGATGACTACTCAAAATTTATTTCAAAATGTAACATGTTAAGCAATCAGTCACAAGCATCATGAGTGCTTACATTACCTGGATCCTTGCAAGGGCTGAAGATGCATCAACAGCTCTATGTTCTAATTCTACTTCTCTTTCCATAGCAGCCTGTTTCATCAGATATAGGTTATCACATTGCAAGAAAACAATCCATAATAGTTAGTAAATTAATTCATCTACAAACCATTTTTGTAGCATTATGCGCAGCACGCTCTTCTTCTGCTCTCCGCTCTGCAGAAGCAAGCTCCTCCCGCATGGCCTGGAAAAGAATTTTATTCTTACAAATCTCAGAAAAGAATTCCACCACTCAATAATCTCATAATCTCATGATAAGATACATATGTGATAACATCAAAGGATCCAAAACATAGGAAATGTTATATGCAAGAAAAAACCAACCAACTTACCTGCATCATCCTTGTCTCCGTCAGTTCCCTATTTCTCATTATGGATTCCATGTTTGCCTGATGAAAATAATCTAAGAGTTAGAGACAAAAAAAAAAAAAAAAAAAAATCCTAAGATTCAGCAGAACCTCGTATAATTGTAAATTCAAATGAGAGCCAGCATATATTGCCTATGGAATAAGAAAATTATACAGGGCACATCAAAGGAGTAAAATAATGAAATATAGATGGAAATGGAAGTAGATAAATCACATGGTTACTCTTGTCCTAACTAGAAAAACTATTAGTAGTGGGATTATTCCAATCCTCAGAAATGTCTTGTGGTAAAAAATTTGTTATGACAATGGAAGTGCGATGTAGTTTGTTTATAGGAAACTAAGCTTGCTGGTATGGATAGATAGCTGGTTTGCAGCTTGTGGAGTTGTCCTTATGTGGATTGGGTTGTGTTAAATGCAGATCAGACTATCGCAGCGGGGAGGGGAGGGGGTCTTTTCAATAATGTGGGATAAAAGGGTTTTGGAAAAGTTGGAAGATATGGTGGGAACTTTCTCAGTTTTGGTTCGGTGGCAAGGGGTGGCAACTGGTTTTATTCGGGTATGCTCAAGGGTCTATGGCCTCAATGAAAATAGTGATAGGGGTCACATGTGGGATGAATTGGTTGGTATTGAAAAACATTGGTTTCTCATGATTGGGAGGAACACCATCCAGATGGGGGTATGGTGAGGGGGAAAAGTCCTTCCAGGTTTGAGAACATGTGGTTAAAGACGGATGGGTTTGCAGATAGAGTTCACTCATGGTGGAATCGACATTCTTTCTTTGGTATACCTAGTTTTGTGCTTACCAAAACGTTGAAGGCCTTGAAAGAAGACATTATTCAATGGAACCATTGAGAGTTTGGTAATGTTAGTTGTCAGAAGAAAGAATTGCAAGAGGCCTTGAAAGTTTTGGATGCTAAGGAAGGAGAGATTGGAACCTCTGATGGGGAGAAATGTGAAAGGTTTGATGTGAGGTCCAAAGTGGAGCATCTTCTTTCTTTGGAAGAAATATCATGGAGACAAAATCGAGGATGTTATGTATCAAAGAAGGAGATAATAATACTAAGTTTTTCCACAAGTTGGCTAATTCCCATAGAACGCATAATCATCTGAGTATCTTGGAGGCGGATGGGGTGATGTATGAGGAGGAGTCCGAGGTAGCTGCTCAGGTAGTACAATTTTATAAAACTTTGTATCATGAGCCAGAGGGGGTGGAGGCCTTTCGTGGAGGGTTTGGAGTTTCACCAAATTGGGGGAATGGAGAGGGGTTGGCTTGAAAGGAAGTTTGAGAAAGAGGAGATTCCTTAGGTCGTTAGAGACGTGGAAGGGGATAAAGCTCCGGTCCGAATGGTTTCTCTATGGCTTTTTATCACCATTGTTGGAGGATAGTGGAGAAAGACGTTTTAGCTATCTTTGAAGAGTTTTATCAACGTTGTAAATTTGAAAAATCTCTTAATGCTACTTTCATTGCCTTAATTCCAAAAAAAAATGATGACTCCAATATCAGAGATTTCCGGCCTATCAATTTGGTGGGGAGTGTATAAAATCTTGGCTAAGGTTTTGACAAATCGTCTGAGAGTGGTTTTAGATCAGTTGATATCAGAATCTCAGAATAGCTTTGTGGGTGAAAGACAAATCCTTGACTTAGTTCTTATTGCGAATGAATGTGTTGATAGTCGAGTGAAGTGGGATTTCGGGGGTCATATGTAAACTCGATATTGAGAAAGTTTATGATCATGTGAATTGGGAGGTTCTATTGGATTTGTTGAATGGGCTTTGGGGGGAGAAGTGGTGTAAATGGATCCAAACTTGTATATCCATGGTTCAATTTTCTGTATTGATCAATGGCTCTCCAACTAATTTTTTTTGGTAGTTCTAGGGGATTGAGACAAGGGGACCTACTATCTCCTATGCCGTTTTTTACCATGATGGAGGTTTTTAGTAGGATGTTGAAGAGAGTGGAGGGTGCTAGCTTACTTTGTGGTTTCAAGGCTGATGTTAGGCAGGGTGGTGGAGAATGTGTTTCACATCTCCTATTTGTAGATGATACTATTCTGTTTTGTGATGCAAATGTGAAGCAAATCCTTCATGTTTGGATGTTGTTTTCAGGCTGTGACAGGCTTCAAGGTCAATGTGCAGAAGAGTGAAATGGTTCCAATAGGAAAGGTAAACAATGTGCATGCTTTGGATGAGATTTTGGGCTGCAGAATTGGAACTTTGCCTATGATTTATCTTGGCATGCCATTGGGGGCTTCTCATAAATCTACTTCAATTTGGAATCCTATTCTGGGAAAAATTGAGCAAAAGTTGGCTAGGTGGAAGTTGTATTTGTCAAAAGGTGGTAGATTGACACTGCTCAAGGGTACGTTATCTGGTCTTCCTACTTATTTTCTATTGCTTTTAACTATTCCTACTCATGTGGCTAACAAAATCAAAAAGTTGCAAAGGGACTTTTTGTGGGGTGATAACAGGACTCATTTGGTAGGATGGGATAAAGTGTGCGCGCCTATGGCCAATGGTGGTTTAGGTATAAGGAAATTAACTAAATTTTTTTTTTATAGGTAATAAAACTTTTATTCAAAAATGTTGAGCGTCATGTTCACGATGGTGAACATTCTGATCAAGGCAAAATACAGCAAGTTCAAAAACTTAATCTAATAGTGTAAGAATTCAGAAATGGAAATACAATTCGTAAAACCCCAAACACTCGCCCACTGAAACGAAGTACCAAAGAGGAGCTTTTAAATGATGTAAGGTTATTGTCTTCAAAGATGCATGTATTAAGTTTCGTCCAAACCAACCACATTAAACATGCTAGGACCATATTCCATATGGTTGACAGATGCTTTCCAAACTAATTTCTTCAAGCAAAGAGGAAAGAGCTAATTGTCTTCAGCAATACCCAATGGATCCTAAATACCTCAAAAAATGCACTCCACAATGCATGAGAAAACTTACAGTGGAGTAGAAAAATTAACTACATTTAACAAAGCTTTACTAGGGAAATGGCTTTGGAGGTTTGGGAATGAGGAGACTCAACTTTGGAGGAGGGTGGTAGTTTCGAAGTTTGGGGAAGTGTAGGGGGGATGGACTTCTAAGCTGGGAGGGGGTGTTCATGAGTGTGGTTTATGGAGAAGTATCCGTATGGGTTGGGAGGATTTTAGCAAAAATACTCAATTTGTTGTTGGGATGGGGAATAGAGTGAGATTTTGGCAAGACGGGTGGTGTGGGGATTAACCTCTCCAACCGGCTTTCCCAAGACTGTATGGTATTGCCACTGATAGGGAGGCCTCTGTTGAGTCTTCTTTGACAAGGTTAGGGGCAGGGGAAAGGAGAAGTTGGGATGTTCGATTATTTCGAGATCTTAATGATTGGAAGTTGGGTACAGGGGATGACTTTCTTCCTCTCTTGGACTCCAATATTCCTTCAACAGATATTGGGGTCCGAATGAGATGGAAGTTGAAGCTTAATGGAGATTTTGACATCCGTTCATTTTACAATAAGTTGCGAGGTTCTTCATCCGTTGTCTTTCCTTGGAAAGTTAAGGCCCCTCCGCGTGTTTCCTTCTTCGTTTGGACTGTAGCTTGGAATAAGATTCTTACAGGTGACAATTTGAGACTTAGGGGTTTTGATTTTGTTGACTAATGCATTATGTGTTGTTGTTGTGGGGAGACTGGATCATTTATTGCTTCATTGTGAGAAGGCTCATCTATTATGGAGTTTGGTTTTTAAATCTTTTGGGATTTCGTGGGTCTAACCAAGAACAGTTCCGGATTTGCTTTTTGGTTGGTGGAATTAGTTGGGGAAGCATTCGTCTAACATTTGGAATTTAATTCCGTTGTGCTTATTGTGGAATTTGTGGAAGGAGCGCAATAGGCGGACTTTTGAGGGCTTGGATAGCTCCGGAGATTAGTTGCTTACTGCTTTTAGTGGATCTCTATTCGAATGGTCTCGGGCTTAGGGACTCACATCTACTGATTCTCTCCCTTCATTCCTTTGTTCTCTCCTCTTTTGCAATTAAAATTTTTTTTTCCTTTTCTTCTTTGTTTCTTTCTTTTCTTTGTAAATTTTGGTTTGCTTTATGTTTTTCATGCATAAAGTAGCCTTTTGAATATACATCTTTCTTACTTATAAAAGAACAAAGATTATGATGGAGGTTTTCAGTAGGATATTGAAGAGTGGAGGGAGCTGGATTACTTTGGGGTTTCAAGGTTGATGGGAGGCTCGTGGTGGGTAAAGTGTTTCACATCTCTTGTTTGCAGATGACACAATCCTCTTTTGTGATGCAAATGTTGAGCAGATCCTTCACCCAGCAACAGGATATACAACCTGTTACCCATGTACAGATGGCATCACGACACATGCAACTAAAATCTTCATCAATAGCTTCAACATCCATGCACATTCTTGTGCTTCCTTCCAAAATTTAAAAAAGCCTTCTGCTCATCCTTGGTCCTAGACTTAATAAATGCTCTGACACACACCATTTGTGCAAGCAAACTACTCTGCGATTTTAAAGGGTCTTATTCTGGCTAAAACTTTAAGAGAATGTGTTCTTTAAATACTAACGACAGAGTAAACTGAGAAAGATGAGTTTTAGGCCGTGTTTGGTTGGGAGAATGAAAAAGTGGAAGGATAGAGAAATAATTACTATTATGTCCTTATTAATAGAAGTAGAAGGATGGAAAAAAAAGTGAGGGTAATTTTGTACTTTTTTCTCGATGCCAATTCTTTCCTCTTTAATTCCCAATTTGGAAGTAAAAGAAAATGGTGGGCCTAGGTGGAAACCTCCATCCACCCCCATTTCTTTCCTCCCTCTTTTCACTCATATTTCCTCTCCCTTTTCCTTCCCTCATTTTCCATCCTCTCACTTTTCACCCCAACCAAACATAGCATTAGAAGGTAGGATAAACAACATATGTATAGCCAGAGCACCATATTTTCATGTTTAATCATGCCTACTCTTTGACCCAGTCTGTTTCAACTTAAGATGAACTAACGCTTACATTCGACATCAATGTAGAAAATGAAGAGTGATGAAAGGACAGGTGAAGACAGATACTTTAGGCATAGCGCACTAGAAAAGACTGATCATACATATAGTGAGTTTGTTGAACCTGCAATGAAGCTAGATTTCCTTCAGACAAAGCAGCTTGTTTCTTAAGTGCATCCATAGAGCTGATAAGTGCCTCAATTTCGGAGTTCTTTGCTGCCAAGGCCTCAACCATATTTGACTCTACTCTTGACACGTCACCTTTGGCTGCAGACAAATCTTGCTGTAGCTGCTTTATGTGAGCCTCATAGGATTTACTCAGCTCTCTCTGTAAAGAAAGCAATTTAGCTAGTGAGATCACTCCTTCAGTAGCATAATATCAAGATCATAACAGAAAAACCAGGAAGTTCAACCCTCAAATGGGCAGGAATGCTGTTTTACCTCTGCAACGAGAAGTTCCTCTAGCTGTGCATTCTCACTTTTGTATTCTTGAAGACGGGAAGAAAGTCCGGCAGAGACCTGAACATTTCTGACAAAGATTAGAAAAGCATGTAAACAGGATATTCTGACCATCAATTTACTCTTCTGTGGGGGTGGACTGCTCTCTAGATCACATATAGAGCATGCTTATCCCATCTTAATAGAATGGTTCGCTCAGACAACCAACTGGTTGCTAAAAGGTATGCACATCAAAATGGTAGAGCAGTTTGCATTTGGCTAGATAGTTTAAACAAACTGATTGTTTTATAATATAGAAGAAAAGGGAAAAACAATATGTATAAGATGAAAATTGTATCCTATTAATTTTACTTTGGTCATGGCCAATTAGGGGCTGGATGCAGGTGGAACCCAACTTGATTTGCACTAGACATGATAAAAGCAAACAAATGACTATAGTTTGATTTGTATCTAACCTGCTAAAGAGGTCTATACTAATAAACATGACTTGCATAAATTTTTGATCCTCTAGTACACAACTTATTCTCAATATTCTTTTATTCTCATTCCTTAGAAATAAGCACCCATATAAACATATATTCATATGCCGGATGTCCTTGAAAGGATAGCATTGGATGAAGCCATGTTATGGATGAACTAGTAACCAACAGAAATGGTTGCCACCAGTATTTTAAATTTATTGATGAATATTGTATCCTAACAACAGGACAAAATACATTCCATTGGTAATTGCTGGTTATTGAAAATGTGGGCTACATTAGTTCCATTAACAGTTAGAATAACATACTTTTTTATTTTTTTGAAAAATATGGCAAAGACCATACTTTTAGCCACCAGATGGCAGCATTAAATTTTAGAAATAGGCAATTCATTTTTCATCAGCATAATATAATTCATAGAAAAAAGGTAGACCAAAGAGATCCCAAGATAAACCAATCTGATTATAGTATACATCTGCAAAATGCAAATATTAAAAAATAAAGGGAATTTAAAGAGCTTACCCGAGCTAGTCTTGCCTCCTTAGACTGACCAGTGGAAACTGTAGTTTTAAGCAGTCCCTGAGCCTGCACATGGACTAAAGGAACTAGTCAACACAATCTCTAAATGCAGGCAGGTAAGATGATACAAAGCTTGAACAAATATGGTGCAGTACAGTCTTCCCTGCACTAATTACTTTACCTCATCAAGTGGGTCCTGTACTTTCATGGGAGAACCATCAGCTTTAGTCTCCTGTTGCCTATTTTGATTGATAAGAGGTTCAACCTTGACATCAGCATCCTTCAATTGGGTTTCACTGTTACTGGGAGAATCAGTAGATACAGATTGAGATCTCTCTTGGTCAATGTTCCCAGTACCATCTGTGTCTCCAGATTTACTTTGGCCAGCATCAATTGGTTCATCTTCATTAACAATGTTAACTCCATTGGCAGGTAAGGATAAAGGAGGTTGTTCTTTGTGAACATCTGAAGTATTCTCATTGACAAGCTCAGCATTTGAATGTAAGGAGACAGCTTCCACATCAGCAACAGTTGAGAGGACTTCCATATCATCAGCATCATTTTTAACCAAATCATTTGCCAATGTTTCTGTTAAAGGAATGCCTACCATGGGGGAATCTTTGTCGATACTATGCTGCTGGCCATCGTTTGTTTGGGCAACAGACTTAGTAGGAGTCCTTTCATTTTCAATTAATTGAGAAGCCCTATCATTTTCAGGTGTCACATCTACTAGGGATGTTACTGTACTAGTTTGCTCCTGCAAAGTATCAGATTCATTCACAGGGACTCTCTTTTGAGCCTGCAAAATCAACATGTGAAAAGAAGAGTTATTTGACAAGAATATATCAATAAGAACTACTTATGGCTACAGGTATGCTCGCAAGTACCTTTGTCTTTGACTTTCTCTTGGCTTGAGATCCTTGCCCATTAGCAACTTAACAGTTCAGAAAAGGAAAACAAAAAGGGGAATAAGCACCAGAATTTTCATGAAAGAAAGTCAATACCAGTTATAGCCATCACAATACCACTTTAATTTTTTATGGAGGTCATTTAGGGTTTATTTGTCACTATGGATACAAGCTAGTAAGCCTAACTTTCCTGGAATATGGAATCCTAGTAGTTTGCTTCTTCATCTAAAAAATTCCAGAAACATGGATCCCACAGGCATTCCAATTCTTGTGGAAACAGGAGAGTTTCTTCAGGAAGCAAACATCAATCCTAGCCTCTACTCAAAAACCATAGTTAAATAGAATTAAAGATACCATGAATTGATAAAGCCATGAATGAAGGTTCAAAGTCTAGTTTAACACCTCTGGTCCTATTCATCAGTGGCTTAGTGCATAATTAAATGTAAAGGATGCCAAGAGACTTAAGATCTACACCTGTGGATTGCAAATCAGCTTGCTCATCAGAAAATTCGCTGACAACCCGCTTTGCTCCTCGATCTACAACTTCCAAAAAGCCTAGCCAAAAGCAAAAGTTTCAAATTTTTAAACAACTGATTAATTTATTACATAGGTTTATTTATCACTCTGTATGTTTGGCAACTCGATCATACAATATGTACTTTTAAAAATCAAAAGTGCAAGAACTAGAAAAAAAAATTATGTAAAGCTTTTTTATACGTGGATATAATAAATGCAAAGAAAAATTATTTACTGACACTATATTTGAAGTTCTTACTGACACTATATGCAAAGAAAAAACTATATGTAAAGCTTTTTCATCTTTTATTTATTAATAATAGTTCTTATATTACCTATCAAAAAAAAATATTTGAAGTAAAAAATTTTAGTATGGTGATAATAAACACAAGTAGGGGTGGGCAGAAAACAGATAACCCGACTCAACTCATCTGATTTAGACCGAACTAATATAGCGGAATTGGTTTTTGCATCCCCAAACCATACTGGTCTCAGTCTGCCCGAACCCACTTCCTTCACTGTCATCCCTTAACCCTAGTTGCCCTCATCATCCCTCAATGAACTTACCCACCCCCCCCCCCCCCCCCCTTCTCCCCTTGCTGGCCTTGCCTACCTCACCCACCACATCCCTCAGCAGCATTGCCCCAGCTCACTATTGTCTTCCCCACATCAGATATGGCCTTGTTGTTGCTATTGCTTGCTCATTCTCCCTCCTTCAGCAAGCACTCACCCACAACCCAATGAAGCCAAGCAATCCGACCGCCAACTCGAAGAGGAATCTCAGTTGACAATCCAACCCCTTTCGGTTGGCAACTGTTTGAAACTTCTGCACCTGAGAGTGATCAGGTCAGATGACGGTTTGCCCCCTAACTCGCCCGAACCCGTGGTCACCCTTAAACACAAGTAAAAACCAACCTCTTTTGTTTTTGTGATACAAAGCCATAATGCGGAAGGCCATGAGATATTAACTTCCATAAGTTATTCTACTAATATATTAAAATAGGTAAGCTTCTTATAAAGAATCAGCTTGTGATAAAATTAGATCAATGAAATCGGTTACTTCAATGTGTACATTTTCTTTTTACTAATTAAAGAAAGCTGAAGTGATATCCCCAAGCCACATTTTCCTTCAGAGAGCTGCAACATCACTTCTCATTATGTGGCACTATTTCCATCACAAGAACAACAAAGCTAATCTGTAATCATACCATTTAAAGTATCCTATCCATTATTTTCATCTACCAAACACTTCAAATCAATATAAGAACTGACCAATGTCATCTCTCCTTTTCTCATCGATATTGGACAAAGAAACAAGAAAAACCTCCCAAGATAACCAAAATTTGAATTATCTTGAATTGCAACCTCAGGGGATTGGTTTAGTGTGATCCATGAGGTCCTGAGTTCAAGTCTCTTAGCCAACGCCCAAGAGATTAATGATCCCAACATAGGTTTAAAAAAATCCTTGACACCAACTGAAAACAAACAAAACAAAGCAAAGCATACCCAACAACAATTCACGATTAAGATCACACCCATTCCAATTCCAAAGCCACGCACTTCTTTCCATTTAAATTAAACCATATCTGAACAATAAGTTTCTTTATAACATTCCAAAAGGAAATTGTGCAATGAAGCAAACCCTAAAACAGCCACACCTTGAAGAAAAAATTGAGCTAAACAGATTCCATTAGAATACTCCTCACACATTCCATGCCCCAAGTAAAAGTAAAAGTAAAAGAAAAAATGCCGCCAAGCGAAAACTATTTTCATTCTCATTCAATTCCAATGCATCAACTTCACTACAAATTCAAAATTAAAGTTTTGTTGATAAACAAAAAATGAATAACGCTGGGATCAGACCTAAAACACAAATAGAAGAAGAAGCAAAATGAGAAAGAAAGAAGAAAGATCCACACCTTCTGCTTTTTTGAGCCACGAATCCATTTTGAATTTCGGATCCGAAACAATTGCGCCCTATTCCATCAACCAGTTGGAGACGGAGAGACCAACCATACTCCCCCACACTTTGAATTTTTAAATGAAAATGAAATGCTTTTTTTTTTTTTTTTTTTAAAATCAAATCAAAAACTCATTTAAAAATAAATAAATAAATAAATAAATCTGAATCTGAATCTGCGTTTTACTTTTGCTTTTGCGCACCGGATCGTTTTGTGAAGAAGGGCAGTCGTTAGTTAAGATGTCTGCGTGTGTTGTGTTGTGTTGTGTTGTGTGTGTACGAGTAAAATTGAAGAATGTCAGGTATTGTTCAAGTGCTACCACGACTATTCTATCTTTCGCTGTTCCACTCCTCTAATCTCAGCATATCGTTCACTTCACTTATCGTTTTGTACGCACTTTTGCACAAGGATTCGTCGGTGGTGTACCAGCCCAGCCAAGAAGCAGGCCCTCTGTTTTTGTTTTTTAAGGCCCAACTAGTTTTTTAATTTTTTCTTTTTAATCTTTTGAAAAACTCACATTCCAAATTTCACCATAATTAAAACCGTGTAATATAAGTGTATATGTGTATGAAATTCTCTCCTGGAGACTTGAACCTTGATCATTGTCATTCATACCCGCACTTATACTTGTGGAATGTCAATCGCACCAAGAGTATATACCGACCATCTAGTATTGCCATTAAGTCCCTAAAATGATGCTATTTTGGTCTGTTTTTAATATTTAATATTTATTTTAGGGTAAATTCAGCTTAATCTGAACATTAAAAAACAACACCCATCTTTACCACCTCTCCGATGTAGCTTGAACCCTCACTTTGTACCTTTTATTTTTATTTTTATTTTTATTTTTATGAGATCTCGCTCTGTGCCTTACTAAAACCCATGTTTCATATGATTGGAAAGATATACAACCAAAGCCCCTTTATTCCTAGGTTTCCTAATGGACGAAATTGTATTTGTAGCTTCGAAATATGGTACCGAAGGAGTGATGGAGGAAATAAATATGTCAGTGATATCTTAAGTCTTAACTACTAGCTTTAAACCAAGCATCCTCTTTCAAAAGTCCACATCGTTTGCCCAGTTTTTAAATTTCTGGTTTTTTTTTTTTTTTTTTTTAAATAACATTTATTTATTTATAAATAAATAATAAAATACAAATTAAATACTTAAAACATATGAAAGTTTAGGGGCTTAACGGCAGTACTAGACAGTATTTTTAACGGATGATTAAATTGAGGAGTTTTGAAACTTAGAAGACTAAATTGAGGGGTTTTCATACTTAGAGGTAGAGGATTGATGAAAAAATTATTTCACCCACAAATGTATAACACTCATCACACACCTAGGTATTTTTGTGATTGAAAAATATAGTAATCTCAAATTATAATGGATACAAATTATTAACTTTTTTCCAAAAAAATAGAAGAGTCTCTGAGCATGCGCATGTATTTTAACTTTTAACTAGCAATATTCTCATGTGATACACGGATCTTTTTTTTTTTTTTGAGGAACACATGGCTCTAATATATATATATATATAAGCAAAGCTCAAAGAAAGCTCAATTAGAATTTCAAAATTAGAGTCCAATGTTATACCATGTGTCTAAGTTTATGTAAGGACCATACCATAATTATTTTTTTAAGTGTTCATTCTCATTAAATCACTGTATTTCTTTAATATCATATATAATAGCCACCTATTTCAAGATTCAGTTCTCCTTCTACAGTTCTACGTTTCTTTTGGAATATGAGAATATCAATAAGAACCTGCCTATTCACTTCCCCAAATCCAACCGTTCACTTTTTCCTCAAATCAGAAAACTAAAATTCCATAATCAAACACATATTAGAAATCGAAATTCCACTCCTATACAACTAACGGTACATCTTACCACACCGATTTAGGATTACTTCATATACACCTCCCCTTACTTT
Organism: Quercus tomentella; assembly: GCA_028535165.1. NCBI lineage: Eukaryota > Viridiplantae > Streptophyta > Magnoliopsida > Fagales > Fagaceae > Quercus > Quercus tomentella. Next base: position 41,223,908 of record JAPQVY010000155.1, read on the forward strand.
TTCAATGAATACTATGGAATCTGAAAGAGATCTCTCGAGATCGATGATGCATGCTTTTGGGTATTTTTGTATCTTATATAGGACTTCTCCTTCTCTTAACAATTTTATTTTTCTTTACAATTTTAATGGTCCTGGTTTATGCTCTGCAAAATGCATTCTAAGCATTCCTAAGGTTTGCTTGCTCCTTTCTTTCCCTCTTGCTTTGCTTAATACTTGTTTAGTTGCAAGAAAATGACCATGTGTGTTGTGTTTGGTATAAAAAAAAAAAAAAATTGTTAACAGGAGATTGTCATAAAATTGGGACACTTTGCTGCTAACGAAGTGAGACATTTTTAACTACTTAATTCTCTTAACAAAGGTTAGCTATTTTTTATTGTTTATGTTCTTATTATTAAGGGTCAATTATATGATTGGTCATTGATACTTTTTTTTTATTAGAGCTTTTAATGTTTTCATTTTTACGGTAATAATAAAATAAAATAATTCAAAAGATTCAAACATTTTGTTGTTGTGGAGTATAATAACCTTTTCATCGATAAAGATCATCATGTCAAGACTGATGAGGTTATTTCCACTTCTCTTATTCACTACTTTCCACATTCTGCGTATTCTCACTCTAATTCTCCATGTCTCCTTATCATCAGATATATAATCAAGAAAGTTGCATCCTTTGGACATTGTTATACCGGACAGCTACAACAAAATATAATTGTATTAGATATACTATTACAAATGATAATGGAAGTTTTACTTAAATTTAAAAAGTTTTACTTAAATTTTTTTTTTTTAAAAATCATTGTAAAATAAAACCAGTATGCCTTTGTAGATCAATAAAAGCTTACAAATAGGATATCATATACCTCTTGGCAAATTGGAAAATATTTCTTTATACACAATATTTTTAGCAAGGAACTGTGTTTGGTTCTTGTCATTTACTATCAAGATTTTAAGACCATTTCTATTAATGACTCTAGATATTGCAACATATAACTGGCCATGATTGAAAACAAGCTGTGGTAAAAACAGGCCTACTCTATTCAAAAATTGGCTCTGGCTTTTGTTTATTGTCATTGCAAATGATACATGACTCTTCCTTTCCCCTGTTCTTTATAACCATTCTACCGCCAGTGTCCCTAGAAATTCTGTAAGTCAAAAGTCCCCTCTCTTAACTGGAAGCGACCATGGAAGGTACTCTCTATTGGCTTAATTTTCTTGATTGAACTGTTGGGTCATGGGAAGCCTTTTTTATTTAGATTGTACAAACCACTTTAAAAAGAAAAAAAATCCAAATTTACTTTTGCAAATCAAAAACTTCTAGCAGGATGAAAAATTATAGTCCTACATATTAGCACACCGTCTCAGCAATTTTATTCATTTTCTTCTTTTCAAATACCCCACATTAATGAGGATCAAATTTCTAAGGTAATTCACCCAAATTTTCCAATTTTATCCATTGATTTCTCTGTCTCAAATTTTGCTTTATTATTTTGGTGTGGATGCAATTACCAAAACCTTTTGTTACATGAACACAAATTGTTTGTTCAAATAGTTAAGAGTGTTTTGTTCTTTTTGTATAACTTAATTTTGCTAAAATTGTTGATTACATACCTCCTATTTCATCTTCATAGACTATTTGATTTTTAGTTGTGCAAGAAGCCCTGCCTAACTTGATAGCTTGTTTAGTTTGACTATTGGTTTGGTTCTTACATGTACGAGTGAGTAATTGTTTTATTTGATTTATATTGATACTCGTTTTTGCAAATTTGTACCCAAAAACCTATAAGGAGGAAAACCCAATAAAAAGCAAGGCCCAAAGACCCACCAAAAAGACCAAAGAAACAAAAAAGAAATAAAAGTCTAGACTTACGTTTGGGTTGAGAGAGAAATGCAAGGAAAAGCGATTAGCAACAAAATACAGACTTTCTGCAGAATATAAATCTTCTGCAGAATACAGATCTTTTGCAAAATGACTTTGGTAGACTAAGGCAAATTGGGTCTAAGACCCATTTGATCTAGCAAACATTATTTGGCCCACAAAGGCCCAAATCCTTTTGTATAAAAGGATAAGAAGCCAAACTTATCTCTAGTAAGAGACACGATGAAGAAAAACAAAAGCAACAACGGTCGAAAACACATGAAGGAGAAAGAATTCAAAATCAGAGAAAAAACAAAAGTAGCAAGGTAGATGAGTAATGTAAGGTCTGGGTTTTGCTCTTCTGCATCCCAGCCATGCAAGGGAGTAGGGCCCACGGCCGATGAGGTGCAGAAGGCGTGGTTTGGTGGAGGGGGAAATGACCTAGATTTGATATCCTGCAGAGACCACTTTTGGGAATATGCTTTACTGGGAAAGTATCTTTGCCAAAAATGGAAAGAAGGTAGGTGAGAACCATCTGATGCATGTTACAGAATTAATGAGAAAGAGAAAGAGAGAGGTAAGGTTATTGTGGCCTGTTGGCCTTTACCCAAAAAGAGGAAATAAGTTTGTCGCTAAGCAAGTAGAGGGACTAAACCCACTACTAGCGGGCAGAAGGTAGTGGAATTGAACCCACCTACACACAGTCAGAACGATATGTTGTGGGTGTTAGTTGAAAGCCTACAGCAAACAAAATGGTTGGTGAAAATAAGGGTAAAGAAGGAAAACCACCTAGGCTTGATCTTGGGTATAAAAGGAATAGCACCCATGAATATGGGAACAAGAGGAAGAGGAAGAAGAACAACACCAAGGAAATCTGAATAGTGAGTTGAAAGTGAAAGAAGAGAGAAAAGAGAAAGAAAGTAGAGAATACACAGCAGAATTAGTATGCATCATTAGGAATCCTTTCCCTCTCTCAAAAAACACTAAAGCACACTCTTTGCAACCTCCAAAGGATGACTACTCTGACTCACATTCCAAACCACTCAACTTTGTAGCCTAATTGGGTAACAAGGCTGTGTGAGTTAGAGTTGAGCTTTCTTAGTCAACATCTTGTTGAGAGCATTTTTATTTTGAGTCATGATTATGCCTGTAGAAAACTCTATTTATTATTTGTTGATACGTGTATTAATTTGTTTTGCTTTAACCAATCCTTCCATACGTGTGTGTGTATTTGCAGTCCATATTCTGCAAAGTATTCTTTTATATTTATATTTGAATATGTATAAGTATATATACGAATATATGTATGTATATATTTGAGAATATGCTAATCCACGTAAACTAACATTTGCTTGATTATATATATAAATATATATATATATATATATATATATATATATATAAATATATTGTAGTCCATATTCTGCAAAGTATACTTATTTATTTATATGTGAATACGTATAAGTATATATACGAATATATGTATGTATATATTTGAGAATATGTTAATCCATGTAAACTAACATATGCTTGATGAGTATTTTCTTTGGGTTTTAGAGTTTATGTGCAAAAAGTGGAGAAATATTTCCATAGTAGAAATCGAGAATGGTCATTCATGCTGTTGAAAAGTGTAGAAAACTTTAAAGCACAGTAAAAAGTTAAGAAAAGTCAGTTCTACGACAGAAGTTAGAGAAATGTTCCTTTTGCAATAAGAACAGAAAATAAGCCCAGTTTGCAGTGTCGTCCCTTGGACTTTGGATACAATGTTTGTGCATAAACTGGCGGTGGCAAAATGGGACCTTGGAGCCCATTTCGCGGGAGCGTCAAGCCCAACTTCCTCCCTAGAAAAAGTCTAGAGTAGAAGTTGTCTAATAACATCAAGACATGTATCTAAGGTACAAGAAGTAAGAAAACCACCCCTAACAGTTTATAAAACAAAGTTGATCCAATGGTGTTTGTGATGAAGGTTAAGAAGGCTCGACTAGAATTGTATGCAGACATAGGCGGTTTAGATGAGGCAGTTGAACTCCTGAACTATATAATGGTTAGTGTAAATAAGGGTAAAGAAGGAAAACCACCTGGGCTTGATCTTGGGTATAAAAGGAACAAACCCATGAATATGGGAACAAGAGGAGGAGAAAGAAGAACAACACCAAGGAAATTTGAATAGTGAGTTGAAAGTGAAAGAAGAGAGAAAAGAGAAAAGAGAAAGAAAGTAGAGAATACAGAGCAGAATTAGCATGCATCATTAGGAATCCTTTCCCTCTCTCAAAAAACACTAAAGCACACTCTTTGCAACCTCCAAAGGATGACTACTCTAACTCACATTCCAAACCACTCAACTTTGTAGCCTAATTGGATAACAAGGTTATGTGAGTTAGAGTTGAGCTTTCTTAATTAACATCTTGCTGAGAGCGTTTTTATTTTGATTCATGATTATGCTTGTAGAAAATTCTATTTATTATTTGTTGATACGTGTATTAATTTGTTTTGCTTTAATCAATCCTTCCATACATGTGTGTGTATTTTTTGCAATCCATATTCTGCAAAGTATTCTTATATTTATATGTGAATACGTATAAGTATATATACGAATATATGTATGTATATATTTGAGAATATGCTAATCCATGTAAACTAACATTTGCTTGATTTATATATATATATATATATATATATATATATTGCAGTCCATATTCTGCAAAGTATACTTATTTATTTATATGTGAATACGTATAAGAATATATACGAATATATATATGTATATATTTGAGAATATGCTAATCTATGTAAACTAACATATGCTTGATGAGTATTTTCTTTGGGTTTTAGAGTTTATGTGCAAAAAGTGGAGAAATATTTCCACAGTAGAAATGGAGAATGGTCATTTACGTTGTTCAAAAGTGCAGAAAACTTTACTGCACAGCAAAAGGTTAAGAAAAATTAGTTATGCTACAGAAGTTAGAGAAATGTTTCTTTTGCAATAGGAACAGAGAATAAGCCAAGTTTGCAGTGTCGTCCCTTGGACTTTGGACTCAATGTTTGTACACAAACTTGCAGTGGCAAAATGGGACCTTGGAGCCCATTTCGCGGGAGCGTCGGGCCTAACTTCCTCCATATAAAAAGTCTAGAGTAGTTGTCTAATAATATCAAGACATGTGTCTAGGGTACAAGAAGTAAGAAAACCACTCCCAATAGTTTATAAGACAAAGTTGATTCAATGATGTTTGCGATGAAGGTTGAGAAGGCTCCACTAGAATTGTATGCAGACATAGGTAGTTTAGATGAGGTAGTAGAACTCCTGAACCATATGAAGGTATCAAGCCTCCTAAGTGGGGTTCGTCATATTGCATATTTTTAAGGTTTTAAATTTTATTGCAGCTAATATTCTCTCTATTCTACAATATTTGATGTTACGACTCAAATATTTCAGTGGAATAAATTTTTTAGACATAAACCTATATTGGACTTAAAACTCAATGATAGAATCATTTCTTGAATTTTATATTACAACAAGTGAGGCTGAGGGATTAATCCATTCCAACATACATGACATGAAGTTTAGAAAAGTAATTATTACAGTTAAGGGATATAATAATCCACAGCTTTCATATGTCTTTTGAAAATGTAGTTACATGGAGTGGCTTAAGTATATCCTTTGTTGATTTTAGGTGGTTAATGAATTGGATGATGTTTCACATCATTTCTTATCATTCTAATGAAATTTTTATTCATAATTGTATTAATTTCTTTCTTCAATTCATTGGAATTGTCACTGAAGTTAGGATGAGATGTTTTATTAGGTTGGATGCATCTTCAAAGCAACCAGGATAGGCGCCTAGGTTCTTGCTTTTGTTAGAGTTTGCAGTTAGTTTTTCCTAAGAAAATGCATATTTTAGTGGCTGAATTATACTGAAGTCCCCTACTAGTTGATGTAGTAGTGAGTTTTATTTTTTGTGAGAACTAGGATACAATTTATTGATAGTAAGGGAAAATGTAATATACCACATGAGTTTGTAAGATTGTGGATGTATATCTGGCTTCTAATTTTCTTTTTCTTCCTATGGATTTCTCATTGACATTATTGTTAATTGGTTTCCCATAATTTATCTGAATGGAAATTAGCAAAAACTCAGTCACAAATACAAAACTAGAATCTATTCAAGAACTCCTTAAGGTAGGCCTTATTGCTTTTTGTTCTCATCTTCTTTGACATCTTGTAACAACATATCATACACAAATTTGATTGAAATATATAGAACATCAAGGATTCCTACATTTGCATTCCAAGTTTTGTTGGTTTTGGACAATTTCCCATCATCCTATCATATTCAAGCTGACAATGATTGTTATGTTCTTAACTGAATGCTATTTAATTTGAAGATAGAAAATAATTTGTTTGATGGGCCACATGCTAATAATAAACTTTTTATGTATCCAAGATCAAAATGTGAGATTTGTAAACAAACTTAATGAAGCAGTATCACATTTAGTCATTGTAGGATTTGATATTGTTAGATATTTAGCTTAATGGTTTGTTAATTTCCCATAAACACAAAAATTCAAAAAACAAAAAGTATTCTATGCTTTCTTTTTAAATATTTTCTTTAAAATATTATTATGATTAACTTTATTACCATCATTGTAAGGGATTTCATTTTTCTTTTTCTTTTTTTGAATTTATTCATCTATGAGCTAAGTTTTTTATTCATGTTGTAGATGCTTATTCAATTTTGGGGAAGGTGAATTTTTTTAGAGTTTTGAATTTGGTGAGTGTTGTAGGTTCAACAACTGATGGTAAATAGAGATCCAAGTTGATAGATTTCGTCAAGCTATAAAGTTTCCGTACTTTGACTTAGTTACTTATACATGCATTCTTTTTCTTTTTCTTTTTTTTTTTAGTGACATTTTGGGTACAAACCACGATAGTGCTTTGAGCAAAGCTCCATTTGAATTTTGAAGAAACAGGACTTTCACTAAATGAAAACAAGACTAATCTAGAACACAAGAATGGTATAATTTACCTCCCTTAGCTCAAACAAGAGAAATACAACATGTGCAAAAATATCTTGACCTTGATACTTATGACTAAATACACACTGTTTTTTATTGGAATTAGAAAAATATGCCATGCAGCTTTTTGACCTTTGTTTAAATAGAGGCAATAAGATAATAAGATGTCAATTGCCAAACATATTAAAATTCATTGCAAAATTTGGAATAGTTAAGAGCTATATATTAACCTAGAGTGGGGATTTCCATGTTAAAGAGTAAAAAGCAGGGTAATTGGTGACCATCTCAAAACAAGGGAAGGTACCTTCTTCTAATGGAGTAGCACTCCTATATGGTTAACTGTTGTCAAGTGTGCTTTAGAATTAATTTTGAATTTCATATTAATTCTATCACTTTTGATTTTTTTAGATACCTGCTTCATTTTTTATTATTCTTGATTTAGTTTTGGCTAGATTGGATGAGATTTTCTCTTTCAGTAATTTAAGATTTTGTTTATTCATTCATCCATTCCATGCAAATGATTATGTTTTTATTACTTTCCGTACCATTTGAAAAAATGCATGAACCAAAGTTTCCATCACCAAAACTCATCAAAACAAAGCCTTAATCTTAGTAGTTTATAGCATTAAAATCTTCATCTCTCTACAAATTAAAGCCCTATACACATTTATAGATTGTTGACTCTTATGTTGCCTATGTTGAAATATTTCATGAACATGGACACACATATTTGCAAATTTGCTCCAAGAGTTTTGTCTGCTTGAACGGTTTTTGAACAAATACTTATTTTCGACAGTTTTCATTTATATGCAGCCCATGAAATGACCTGGTGTGGCGAGGGGCTTTAAATTATTATGAAAACTGAGAGACGGAGTGATAGTCCATGAGAACCTGTGATCATTGAGGAAGAAGGATCTCATTCTTGATCTAAAGGGATTGCTTGCTGATATAGTTCAATATCATTTAAAGAATTACAAATCAAAATTTAAAATTGCAGGATGGGCAGTGAGAAATAATGTTATATATTTTTTCCACTCATCGTATTCAATATAATTTTATCCTTTGAATATGATATATGTTTGTTTCTTATTTTCAATATTCAAGAAGTCATTTGTAAGGAAGTATTCAAGAGCCAATTTGTAAAGATTTCTCGAAGTTTTGCTTTGAGAGATTGGAAGTGGGCACATGGTCCTCAATAGCCAAGTATCCTTTCTGCCAAAGTAATATTGTTGATCATAGATTGCAAAGTTTGATCATACTTTTTTTTTTTTTTTCCTTCAAATCTGGTTAATGTAGTTGATATGGTATAACTAACCCCATATCTAGGGGTGGCAAATGGGTGGGTTTGGGTGGGTTTGGGCTGGGCATAATTGGGTTGGGCATATAAAACCCATTTACCCATTTAGATCTCATTTAACTAATTGCTTCTAACCCAAGTCCAACCCAACCCAATTATTATGGGTAAACCCCAACCCACCCAATTACCCAATTATCAAAATTACCAAAATGCTACTAAAGTGAAAATGACCAAAGTACTCTAAAATTTTCAAAAATGACCAGAATACCCCCAAAACCCAAAAATGACCAAAATACCCCTGAAACACAAAAAATTACCAAAATACCCCCGAAACCTAAAAATACCCCCAAAACACAAAAAATGACCAAAATACTCCCGAAATCAAAAAAATGACCAAAATACTCCCGAAACCCAAAAAATTACCAAAATACCCCCGAAACCCAAAAAATGACCAAAATACTCCCGAAACCCAAAAAATTACCAAAATACCCCCGAAACCCAAAAAATGACCAACGTACCCCCGAAACCTAAAAATTACCAAAATACCCCAAAAACCTAAAAAAAGACCAAAATACACCCAAAACCCAAAAAATTACCAAAATACCCCCAAAACCCAAAAAATGACCGAAATACCCCCGAAACAAATACAAACTTTCGGAGTCTCATGTTATTTTGGTTTATTGAATTAGAAACAAGTTGTTGAAATGAAGCTTGAAGATAGCACTTTTCAGAAATTCGATAAAGAGGTCAAAGAAAATAAGATTGAGTTGATTGTGGATATTGATGGAAAGCAAGAGATTGTAATTATTAAGCATATTGTGGAAAATCCAATTGAGGTCAAATATGATGATGTGCCCATAACCCATAATCCCCAAGTTCCGATTGATTTGTAGAAGATGACTAGACAATTTGTTGATTTTCTTGGAGTAAAAATTTTGATTTTATTATTAACCCTTTGCTAATTGATATTACAAATAAATTGAAGGCAAATGAGAAGAAATTGTATGCTACACTATATGAATGATACAAGTTTCAAAACTGGATCAAGTTACTAAAACATTCAAAGTATTTGCATTCAAAGTATTTGCGGAGCGGAAGATTTTTGATTTTGACCATCAACTTGAGGACACTTTTTTTTTCAAGTGGATAGGTCTGATGTAGGATGAAATCTACCATTAGACTTTTATTTATTTATTAAATTTGTAATGTAATTTTTGTAATTTTAGAATTAGGGTAATTATTTCCTTATTTTTAGGTGCTCTTAATGTTTTTTAGGTTAAATTAGGTTCCTATGATGTTTCTAGAAAAAAAAAAGGTCCTTGTTATGGTTAGGCATTAATTAGGATTTATTTTAAAATACATCTTCTTGTTTGTCAAGTTTTATGAAGCATTTTTTAACAAGTTTGTAACCATTTTTTTAACAATTCAAATTCAATTTTTGGATAGATTCATGGCTTTTTTTCTCTCAAAAGACTCTCGTGAAAAAGTATAAGTGTTTTGCTTATTGTCGCTTTTGCACTCACTTCATGATCAATGACTCAATAAGGAGTGTGGTGGGCCTTTTGTGTTGTTGGATTTTGATCTCTTCTGCTGTACCACGGCCCGTGATTCTGGGATAGTAGAGCTGGGGCTGGCTTAAGTGAAACATACCTTAGGCCAGTTTGTGCACAAGTTGGGCCATCCCAATACAGACGTGCCTCGGTTGGAGTATTGAGTGTACGGCATGCCTACGGTAGGAACAACTGTTACAAATATTACAGCAGGAAATACAACATGACAGAATAACTGTAACAATTGACAAATAATATTAATGCCCAAATAAAGGGAAAAAGAAGCCTAATGAGGTTATGACAGAATAATACAACCGTGGGGAACAATGCTGCAGTAAATAGTTCAATAATAAGGCAACAAATTAATCATTCATCAACCATAAAAATAAAACTCGTCTACCAAAGGAATGAGCTTATCTTCTTAGTAAACATAAGTCCAAAAGGAGAACCAATCTCCAATGCGAGTAATCTTAAAGGAGGCCTTTGCCATAGAGATTACGCACTTTGGAAAAAGGACCTAGATGGTTTAAACTTTAACTCTTAATTCCTCAGAGAGTGGGTTTGTCAAGAAGGGGAGAAATGGGTAGCTGATGCATGCCTCTATTCCTATCACTTATGCTTTTCTCTGGTTTGTTGTGTTTTTCTTTTCTTTTCTCTCTTTTTTCCTTATTCTACCTTTATATCTTTCTTTGATGATGATACCCCTCCCTCTGGTGGTCCTCTACTATTCACAACTACCACCCTTTATACTATCTGTCGTGACAGGATTTACCATTTTTACCCCTCAACCGCTTTTGGCTACTTATGGGTGTCCTTCCAAGACTACCCATTGGCCTGCCGGTTGCCCAGCCACTACCATTGCACTGAATGTGTTGGTTGCATCACTCCTCATTCCCAGACAAAATGGCCTGTCTTGTTTCTTACCTCCCTTTGTTCTCACTACTTTCGTCTAGATAAGGAATAAGCCTCTCCCTCACCTACCTCTATGGCATGCATCAAGTGGTCTTAGCTTATTCTTACTTCTTTTGGGTGAGATGTCATCCTAGCAGGACATTTCTCCTAAAGAAATTTGAGCGGGAACCCCACCCCCTCTTTCTCCATACCGCCAGACCATACCCTCTGATACCCTTGACCTGTGACCCACCTCCCATGTATTGGCTGGGTACAAGTAGGTGGTGCTTAGGCCTTTTGTGTATGCTCCACTTCCGTCTGAATCCGTTCCTTTTTGGCCTTCATGCCATTCTTGCTGCCTCCGTGTTTATCTAATTCTGCTGTACAATCTGGTGGGTATTTAACTCTTGTGGCGTGAAGGACATATGGGCCTCTTCTTTCCTATGTCTGTGGGCCTCTTGGCTGGGGATCCTGCCATGCCACTTCATTGTTCCTGATATATCATTACATCTCTTTTGTTTTTTGTTACCCGTGGGCTTATGGGCTGATGCTCCTACCATGTCAGTTCACTTTCCACATCTTTACCTCTTTTGGGCTTTATTGACCAACATTTTTGCTGTGCCAGCCCATTTCATTCCTCGGACCATTTACTTTATCTTTACCTCTTTTACTCCCATGGGCTTTTTGCTAAATCCTTTGGGTTTCCTTGGCCCAATTACCACATCCTTACCTCTTATTACTTTTTTGGGCTTATTGGCCTTGAAGCCAACCTAATAGATTTACTAATTCATTTCCTAGACTTCCCCGGCCCATTTACTTTCTCTTTACCTCTTATTGTTCACATAGGCTTACTACTTCATTCATTGGGCTTCCTCGACCCATTTACTTCCTCTTTACCTCTTATTATTCTTGTGGACTTGCTGGCCATTATTCCAACCATTCCAATTTGCTGGGCTTACTTTACTATTTTGTCTTCTCACTTTCTTCATATTGTTGGACTTCTTCTGCTATTAGACCCTTTTGTCAAAAGTGGGCATCAACAAGGAGGTACCGCCATATTCCCCAATTGAAGATTATGCATTTCCTGAGTGTTGTAGGCTAAGTAAAAGGATCCCCCTAATCCTTTCTTCTTCTTCTTCTTCTTCTTGTTTTTAAGGATAAATTTCAGAATTTATTTTTTCTTTCAACTATAGTGCGGTACAAGTGTCTGAGATGGAAGGACCCTGGGCGTACCTTTATAATTATTGAGCCCAAATTTAGGTATCCACTACATGCTTCTTTTTCTCTTATTACCTAATTAACAAATTAAAGTTACAATTCTATGGACTAGTAGTTGTTTTGGTGAGCTCAACTTTTGTCTTGGCTCCACTCTCACAGCTTTTAATGCATGATAGGGTGGACTTTGTGATCCATGCACCAACTATAAGGTCATTGAACTTAGCCCCACAAGGCCACCAGAGTGATACCCTCTAGCCAATCACAGAGAGGCATGCCATAAACTTGTCATTCATTTACCCTTGTCGAGTCCCCCTCAACTCAAAGAAGATTGATGTGGACTTTAAGGAGCAATTAAACGTCTGAGCAAAAGTAGAATTGCATGATTTTATTCTCCGAATGAAAAAAAAAATGGTATTATTCTTAATATATATACTCATATTTGTTTATTCGTTAAGTGAATATCTCTTTTTTTTTTTTCTTTTTTTTTATAATATAAGATAGAAATTCTACTGATTTACTCTAGCCTAATCTAAGTGTATATGTGTGTGAACCTCCTTCCTGGAGACTTGAATCTCGACCTTTGTCCCTCTGCACCTTACAATTGCTTATACTTATGGAGTGACTATCGCACCAAAAGTGTGCAATGATGATATTTCATTGTTAATACATCATATGAAGAGATAAACTGTATATAAGATTAATGCCATGTAACTGAATTCCTTCCTATTTACACACATGTATTGATGCACATATATAATTGATCCTACTAGAAGTCATATGCATGCATGTAATTCTGGAAAACTTTACCAATTTGAAATCACTTTGGTTGAAATTGAACGTGCCACTAGTTTCAAAATTGAAAGAATCGATTACTAGATGATCATGTGCAAGGCCAGTTCTTAGGCTAGACCATTTAGGCCAATGCCTACCCCTATTATATATAAAATGTCCCAAATAATTTATTTTATTGAATTTTTAATTTTTTCTTATAAAAATATAATGGAGGTGTTGTTTGTTCTAAATCTCTAAAAAATTGAGGGCCAGTAGGCAATAGAAATACAACCTAAATGAAACAAAAATTTATAAAAAAAAAAATTGTTGCAAGTGTAGCAAATCATCATTAATTATCAAGAATTTATAACAATTTAGGGTTTGTTTGGTTGGGGAGAAAAGTGTGTTTTGTTGGGTTAATTAGGGCGTGACAATATTTGTGGTATCACAAGTTGCAACTCTACTATTAAGTTGTGTAATATAATAAGCTAAATCCTAAACTAAATCAAGGTTACAATCAAGGTTGTTAAAATCGGGATCCTACGTAAGATCGTTGAAGGTAGTTGGGATCGAAAATCGTAGGATCGGATCGTGAATCGTAAGATCCTATATATTTTCAGATTTGAAGCAAAAAATATGTTGATAATGACTTTGTATGTTGGGTAATCACATAAATTATAAATTCATCCATAAAAAAACTTAGATTTGCATCATATGATGTAATTTGCATGTCATAAATTGCTAAGTCTACACTAACGAAACAAATATATTTAAATTTTGACCCAATGTATCTAAAAAGTTCAATAAATGTTTAATTAGCAACCAAATACCAAAATATTTATCAAAACATATGGAAATATTTTCAAAGTTCTAAGTTCCAAGTTTGAAATCCAAAATAAGTTAACAAATGGAAACTAACTAACTACAATATGAAATCCAAAAGCAAGATGAATATTAAGGTGAAGTGAACATTTAATTATTCTTATTCTAAGGTTCTTATAACCACCGTCCTAATTCTTAATCATCATCATCCATTTTATTATCTATGTAGACATTATATATTTGTATACTAGAGCTGCAAAAGACATCAAGATACAATTTCACACTCAACTATTCAAGTTATACCACTCAGCAACAATTAAAGAGCATGCTCAAAAAAATCAATTAATCAATATACAAATACAAGCATAACTGATAAAATTATATATAAAAAAATATTTTAGTAATATTAGAATACAAATTAGTATATTAACCAAACAAATTTAACAACATTATAGCTTAAAAGGCAGCAAAACCAACATCAAATTCTTCATTTAGAAATTATGAAACATTCCTTCATTTTGATTACAAGTGAACTATAAACTAGAAAACATTTGCTTAGGTTAACATAATTTTATAAAATTAAAAAAAAAAAATCATACCATCACAACATGAAAAAATAAAAACCCTTAAAACTTCATCAAAATAAAAAGTTTATCTCATTAAAAAAAAAAAAAACCAAAAATTTCTGTTTTTGGTAGGATCGGTAGGATCCCATACGATCCTACCATTTTTATGACCCTCGTGCGATCTTACGATCCAGATCACGATTTTGACAACCAAGGTTACAATACTTGCGTAACAAGTAGAAGTATAATTAGCCTGGGTTCAAAAAGAAGAAGAAGTATAATTAGCTTACTTGTCCTCTAAGTAAAATTATGATAACTTTGCTCATCCTCAAAGTAGGATTAAAAAATACACAAAAATTAGAGTTATATATCATACTTGGGTCTTAACTAGGATGAGTGCTTGGTATCTCTTATTTCACTTTTCAATTGTTGGTGATAGGTGTATATTTTTCATAATTGAAGGGATCGCTTCTTTGTCTTTATCACATTCCAAACTTGACCCACTCGAGATGATCCGTCAAATTGGTGTGCGCCCTTTGAGATTTAAACACATAACAATAATTGCTAGCAATTTCAAATTAAATCTTGCAATTTGTTTAATTAGTAGAAATTTTAGGCTAGAAGTCTAGAACTATGTGTTAAAAAAAAAGTGACAAATAAAAAATAAAAAAAGAAAGATCGCTAATAATCGAAAGGAAGAAATTCTCTTCATTCTATAAATAAATAAATAAAAAAGATTCTTGTACATATTATGTAATGTACGTAATATGTACAAGAATCATAAAATCACACTATAAAAAGATGAAACAAATCAAATATAAAAATTGATGGGTGTCGGCTTAACTTGTCCCGTATATGGCAGGGTAACCTTACAACCACCTGAATGAATCAGAACCACTAATATTTCAGGAAAATCACTAGAGTCTACAGAGACAAAGCGTTAGAAACCTAATAAATCTAAAGCTTCACCTTACCAAACCTGAAATGCAATCCATTAAAATTCAACACTGGTCGTGGACAAACATAACGCTCTTTATTAAATCTTCTTTATCATTCAAGCTCGCAATAGGTAACAGCTTTATAAAAAGAAGAGAAACGTATAAACGAGAAAGTGATCTGAGAAAAGGAAAATTCATGAATTATTTTTTTTTAAATTTTTGGTGGGGTTTCTCTTTTTATATATTATCAACATGGACATTGAGACAGTAGATCCGAGAGGAAGAGGGTAAAAAAAAGTTGAACCAAAATCAAAAAATTATCCGAATACAAAAGTAGTTAACACACATCCTTGACAAGTAAACCATAAAGTGCTATATCATACGATTATGAATAAATCATGTGACTTTAATTTGATATAGCAAAAAAAAAAAAAAAAAAAAAAAAAAGAAGGAAAAGGAAAAGAAAAAAAAGAATGATAGGTTTACTTCAAGCGGAGGGTGTAGGGAACAACTTTCTTGATACATATCCATATGGAACTCTAGCTAGCTATCCAGAATTGATATCACAGATCGAAACTGTTGCGCGCAAATTAAAAGATTAGAAAATTCATTTCATCGACCCCACACAGCATGGTAGGGTGATTCAAGTGCAGCCGTTCTTTTTTGCAGCTTAAGGTCCTTGTAAAACTTGTTAATAAACTCTTCAGCTGCTTTGTCCACTTGGCTATCACCATCGTCCTTCAATGGAAACGGCGAGTCTGTCACTCGTAGCTGCCTCACCATAGGGCTTTTTCCAAACCCAGGTAATGTAACCATAGGAGAGGCCTCAACTACTTCATTGTTCAACATCTCCAGCACTTTCTGGACCGCATTAACAGTGGTCACATCGTCATAGCCGTAAGGCTTGGTGAAAAGATGGTGGTGGTGTTTGCGCTTGTTGAAATGAAAAGGGTAGTGATTAGCCGCGGGGCTATTGCTACAGCTGAATTCATATTCACGTGGGGATATGAAGGAAAGGGAAGCGTTGGATTTGCAACTCAAGGAAGAGAAGTTGTTGTGGAACATGAGGTTGTTTGCCATGGTTTTTCCTGCTAGCTTGCCACGCTTCAGCATCAAATGGAGATCAACCATTATTTTGCTCTTGCATATGCCTTTTCTTATCATGAAGAACACTACACGTATTATGTTCCATAGCTTCTTCGCTACCACCGGCGGTGGGCTTGGTTCCATTTCCATTTCTGGTTTTTTGTTTTTGTTTTTGTTGTTGTTGTTGTTTTTGTTTTTGTTTTTGTTTTGCTTTGAGAGAGAGAGAGAGAGAGATCTAAAAGGTCTTTTGGTTTTGCTATGACCATGAGGGCTAAGGGGGAGAGGAATATAAAGGGCAATGAAATAATTATTTTAATCAGTAAATGTTACGACAAGTATTCCACTCTCTCCTATAGCGCGTAGTACGAGTTTAGACCAAAAAAAAAAAAGTTGTGAATTTAAGAATTTTGCCTGTTAGTGTTTTTGATTAATGCCGGTAGAGAGTGATTATAACGCGCTGAATATTTGCGAGGGTTATTACTTTCTTCTATGTATGAAGATTACTAGAAGGTCCCTATGATAGTAACCAAATTACCTAAGTAAGTCCTCGGCCTCAATGATTACAGATATTTGGCCTTTTGTCGTGGACACCAGGCAGTATTTGTGAGATACAGCCAATAGTCCAATAGCTTCACTCACACATTTCACCGTTCCTCCTGTACTGTGTTTCTTCCTTCTTCTTTAAAGGTGATCTTGACCCCTATCATTCTTTGTACATTAGCCATGGATCCTGGTGTACGTTTCCATTTCCATTAGCTTATTTCCATTAATTTATTTTAGCAGTAGGAAACTCTTATGAATTGTGATTTATCACACGTGTGAGTATAATAATTGTGGATTTTTTTAGGGAGTTTCAACCTATTACATTTGTTCGCTCTTAATAATAATTTTTTATCATCAGATCAAAACACTAATCAGTTTTTTATGTAAGCGGAGATTGAACTTTAAATCTCTTATACAACTATGATAATTGTGGATTTAAATAGTAGTAAACTCCACTATTGCATGGATGGTCCTATGTTATATGGATGATAGGGTTTAAGTGGGTTTGGGGCAATAATCACACTTGCGCGATCATGAATTCCTCTTATTTATTTATTTATATATATATATATAGGGAAAAAAAATTAAAAGTAATGTTAAATATATAATATTTTCTTAATTTGTAAATACAAAAACCTTTGAAATTACAAGCTATTAATTTTTACATAAATGCATAATTGATATCACTTTTTTTTTTTTTTTTTGTCTATAATTCACAACTTGTGAATTCAACATAATTGTCAAAATTTTGTATATTGATTTATTGAGTAAAAATGTGGCATGCATTTCAAACTTTTGATGAGTTGATTTTCATCTACTTGTTTCATTTATCGTTTAAAAATGCTATTATACTTTAAAGAAAATGTAATTTTAGAAAAGTATACATTCTTAAAGCCTTTTTAGGGCAACAAAAAGAACCTTAATTAATAGTAGCTAATTTTGAATAGGATTAGCTTCGGGATCCATTAATTGACATTTGCTTGCTTCAACCTTTTTTTTTTTTTTTTTTTGAGGGACCTGCTTCAAATTTTTTCTGGTTATAGCGTAATTGTGTTCAATTTGACTTGTTTTAAATTTAAACGATATTAGAGTTGTAAAAATACAATTTTCATCAAGGACCTCCAAACAAAAATTCATAGTGGGCCACATTAAATAAATCAAGCTGTTGAAAGGAGGACAAAGTGAGTGGCTTGACTTAACAAAAGGAAGCCTAGGAATACATGTCAGTAACGTATTCTCATGTAACTTTGTTAAGAAAGGAATATCCCAAGTAATAAATTTTTGTTTCTCATTCCTGCCTTGCGCACAATTACTCAAAGAATATGTAACATATAATCCCAGTAGATAGATATGTGACATAATAAACCAATTAATCATAGAACAGTAGATATAGCCATTTAATATAACCTCAAATGCATCTTAAAATCGCTTTTAATGTTTAGGTTAATTATTGGTATCCCTTAAAAAAGTTTGATTCAGATTGCCCTCGTCTGCTTGAAATGTATATATATATGTTAATTAAGAAAAAAAAAACCATGCTAAAATCTCCTCATTTATTAATTGAAAAACAAGTTATTTATTAATTTTTTAGTTAAGGGTTTGTTTAGAATCCGCTTATTTTGTTGAAATTGAAATTTTTTTGTTAAAAGTATTATAAATAAAGGTAAAAATTAACTGAAATAGTATAATAGGACTCATGAATAATATCAAAAAGTACCGTAAAATCTATAAATAGTAACGAAAATAAGTTAAATAATAAAATAAATTTGTAAAATTAATCTGTGTTACGGAAAGTGAGGTTGAAAAACGTGTCTTGCTCACAACAATGACTTTGAGTGTGAGTGGCTTTCACGGCGTACAAGGCGCGTGCACTCTCTGTCTCTATATTAATATTCCTTTCCTACATCAATCGATCTTTCACACGTACAAAGAGAGGAAAGTGAGTGAGAGAAATTGATTGGTTTAGCCAGCTTAACAAGGTTGGCATGAATGAATAGCAGCACCTACTCTGGACACATGGCACTCAAGTTGAGGTGCAAACCAATCTTAAGACCGTACACGCAAATACAATCCCCCTTTTTTTTGGCGTGCGTATGGATTGTATTTTTTATACGCATAAACAAACCATTGTGTACCCAAAGCTTTGGCCTTTCAATTTTTGTAACAAAACTCTAGGGCTAGTAGGATCTTGAATCTTCTTCTTCTTACTTTTTTTTTCTTCTTCTGAATAATTAAGGAGAGGGATCCATTTAGCTATATTTTATAAACTATGAAATCTGCAATATGTGTCTTTTTATTTAATTAAAACCTTGAGATTCTTTTTGTAGGGCATGAATGAAGCAAACTAATAATAGAAAAGCCCTCGAATTGTCTACCGAAATACTAGTATATATTAGCAACAAACTGCAATACCTTTAATTGGCACCTCGGATATTCTTCAAAGACATCAAGATTTTTTTTTTTTTCTCTATTTTAATACCTGTGTCTGTGTGTTAGTCTAACGGTCTAAGGCATTAAACCACCGGAGTTAGATTGAACATGTCTCACTCACCTAATAATAATAATAATAATAATATGCTTTTAATCTTCAAGAAACAACAGTGGAAGAGCTAGTTCTATCAAGGAAACACAAGATACAGTGTCATTGCAACGATTAACCTTTTTGGATTAGGGATTGGTAACATATTCCTAGTGTAGACTATAGAGTCTAGTAATTTTTTTGTGCATGCCACATGAAATAAAAGTAAAATTTCTTTTACGGGTCTTATGAGTCGAGTCTGTTTGAGATATTAATTCCCATAAATTTTTTTTTTTTAATTTAAAAAAAAAAAAAAAAAAAAAAAAACTAATCCAAGCACATAGTTCTTTTAAAAGATAAACTTTGGTGTAACACTAATTTGGTTCATTTTTGTCGTGATTCTTTTGGTGTAGGGTATACTAGTGCAGTATGTTAATAATTACCATTTAATTGTGTGTCACTATTAAAAGGAACTTAAATTAGGCATGTGTTGCCGCAGGCTAGGGACTTGAAAACGAATTAGAAAAAAACTTCATTGTAATTATTTGTGAAAACGATTGGAGCAAGCCACCCCTTTTGCGAAATGGTAGATATTCACAACTAGCTAGCATATAAAATAAATAAAAGAACAATAAAGAGTGTTCAATTTAATTCTAAACGCCGCATTCTTATCAAGGAGCCAAATAATGTGGAGGTGAACGATCCACTATTTCCTCACCCACTTTTTTTCCCCCCTCTCTTTCCTCTTCCTAGCTAATGGTCTTCAAAGCACCTTTCTAGCTGGGCCATGATCACATTAAAGCTAAACAAACATTTATTTCTGTGGGGGGATCCAAAGACTACTCACACCTGTCACTCACACTCACAGCTTCGATCTCCATATTGCAATGGTTTCTCATGGGCAAATTTGACAAAGCCTAATTGTTTTGAGTTGTATGATATATATATATATATATATATTGCCAAATTTCAATGATTGAGAGAGTTATGTATAAGTAGGGACAATCTTGATGATAATTGAATGACTCTTTTCGTGATCTATCCTATTATTAATTCTCATTTGGCATTTTTCACAAAAGTAAAGTACATCATATATTATAGAATGTACTTCTTAATTTAACTATCTTGGTTATTTTTGGTAAAAATATAGAGTTGTGATTGGGGATGTTCGGATGGGGTTTTTTCCTTCATAAATCTACTATTGCAATTACATATTTAGTTTGGTCCAGTAGCAATACTTGATTTTTATTTTTATTTTTATTTTCTGTAAAAAAATAACTGGATTCAAATCAACGAAAAAAAGAGAGACGTTTGATTAGAGTAGAAATAAAATAACAACGTGCAGACAATTTAAAAACAATAAAAATCTAAACTAAAGTTGATCTCCATTTGCTGCTTTTATTAACTAAAGTTTACTTCTACTAGTTAATTTACTAAACAACTGAACAAGAAAGCAAGCCGGTCAACATCGATCAATGTCTACCTTTTAAAATTAAATAAAAAAGCAAATAATTTGGAGGTCTCACATTTTGTTTGATCCAAAACCGTAGGTTACCATTACTTATTTGTTTATGTTAAAGTGTGTAAAGGTATAGATATCTATAAAAAAAAGATTTTATTTTTTTAATTTAAAAAAAAAAAAAGACAATCCAATTAGCGAGAGTTTCCGGACATTTGTTAAAGTTGAATTTTATAATACAGTCGATTGCCTTTTTATAAGGGATCAAGCCACTTTTAGTTTAAAAAAATCTGTTTATTAGTTTTTATTACTTTTTAAAAGTGTAAAATTCATATTTTAAACCTCCTTAACGAGTGCACAAGAACATCCCTTAAATTAGTGAGAAAAAGTAATTAAAAAGAAAACGGAGGCGCATGGATAGACTAGAAACAGAACTCATACGGGGTATTTCCTCTATGATGTACCATTTTCTCTTGAATTCTAGAGTTCATTTCTTAATTCTTAAGAAGAAGAAGAAGGAATTGATGGAACGTAGTAGAAACTTATAATGTGAGATGAGTAAACCATGATAAAACTTAAATTGATATCCTTTGCCTCGTATGCCCTTTTTTGTAATTAAAGTATATATATATTAGAAATACATAATTAAGAAAAGCAAGGACATCAAGATCAGAAGGGCACTATATGCATGTTTATTACATCTTTTAATAAAGTGTGAGAGTTATATTCAGATGGAACACTTTTATGTTGGGACTGGTAGTGGTATCCACTACTTCCGAGGGTTGGCTTGGGAAGATTCCAGTTTATATGCCAAAACCTTAATGATGAGTTATGAATGAATATGATAAATGTTCTTTAAAAAGCGAACAAAGATTCTTGCCAGACCTTACTTGCCTTACAACCTATCCAAGACATCCAAATTAACAAGTGTAACTTCCATACTTGATGATTGTCTGGTCTTGTTAACAGAAATGATTTTTTTTTAGTAATAACTATGACGTGCATGTGTGTTAGCGTACAGTAGCAACAACTCATTCGGTGTACAAACATTCATATTCAACCGTACTTTTCTAAATTTCATGGCTAGGCTTATTGGACTCACGAAGAAACAAATTCAGAACCATAAATGTTGAATATCTAAATTTCCACAGCCGTTTACCAAAAAAAAAAATTTCCACAGCCCAAACGCAATGTATGAGTTAGGCACGTGTCAATAGTTGCACACTTTTTATTTTTTGATGAACGAAAAGGGGGGGGGGGGGGGGGGCGACCATTGTGACTCACCCCCCTGGGCGTGACCATAAGGGCACCCCCTGATAGGAAATGTTGGATTGAGCCATAACTACTGTGGTCCGGGGTAACCACAGACTTCACCCTAACACCTCGAGAGAGCTGATAATCAGGGGCTCCTCAGCAGAGATACCCACACTCCTCCCTAGGTGCTCGTCCGGGCTCGAACGAGGTACCTCAAAGCTAATTCATGGATCCCAACCACCAGGGCACCCCTCTTGGGGCTTAGTTGCACACTTATGTAGTTTTCGTTTTATAAGTATTATAAATCAATAAGTATCCTCTTAAAGTGATTTACTAACAAATAAAAATATATTATCTTACTTACTTCTCATAATCAACTCATTAACTAAAATTTCAACAATGGAAATTCTCAAAAAATAGAATGGATAAAAAAAAAATTACAAGAAGAATGAATAAATAAATCGAACATTTCATAGTGTAAACTTCCCTATGCTTAGGAATAACGGTCTCAGTTCAGTCATAAACTAACATAAGCTTGGTAATGCATAGTGAAAATTTCAAAATTTTTATTGGACTTGAAAATTTTAAATGTCCTAAATATTAGATATACTTAGGAGTGCACAACCAACCCGATCCAACCCAAACCATTGAGTTGGGTTAGTTTTTAGGGGTTGGTGGGTTGGGTTGTAAATTGTTTTACAGTGGGTTGGGTTGGGTTCGGGTGATAAGATTCCAAATCTGCCTAACCCAACCCAACCTACCTATATTTAATATATATTTAAAATTTAAAAATATATTATTCAATTTTGTTATTTACTTGTTTGCCATCTTCAATTTTGTTATTCAATTTTGGTATTATACTCAGGATTATTTGGTTATAAATTTGCTCTTATTTGTAATGTTGTTGTTCTAATGCTCAATTTAATAATAATAATAATTTAAAAAAAAAACTGTCCAACCCAATCTACATGGGTTGGGTTGGATTGGATTTTTTTTAACCCACCATGGTGAGTTGGGTTGAAAAAACTCCACAACCTGACCCATGCACACCTCTAAGTATACTAAATAATCTTTACGATTAGAGTCATACTTAGATTATAGTCATGCTTATCCACATGATTGGGTGTATTGTGATATTCTTATATATGGGGTAATTTATTCATATTCTAAGAGTGTGTACATGCAAGTTAGATTTTTAGATTGTGTAAGAGAGTGTGTGATGGATCTAACAGTACATTTAAGTGAAAAAGCCTAAGAACACTAAAAAAGAAATCTTTAACACTTTAATGTCAAGAGAAAGAGAGAGCATAACATGGAAAGTAAAGAAGACATGTGAAATACGTGGAAAACCCTTTGAAAATGGATGAAAAACCACAGGTGAGCAAGGGGAATGTCCCTTACTCTCTCCTGATCTCTATTATGTAAAGAAGAATCAAGGTTTTTTTACAATGGTAATGTTTTCCCCAAAGAATGCCCTTTTTTTTCTCTACCTCACTTTCCTGCCCAAACTTTCTAGCTTTTTCTCTTCTTTTCTCCTTAGGTCCTTGCCCTGATGGCTTAATAACATGTTCCTCTTATAGTCCGAGGAATGTTACTAGGTACACGAGGATAGGTGTCAAACCGTGATTCCTCCATTTGAATCTTTAAACAGCTACTATACTATGTAATGACTGGAGGAGAGAGAAAGCACGCCAATGTCAGGGTAGTGGAACTGAGGGCGGCTCTACTATTACGTGGGGGGCACGAGCTTAGCCAATAAGGAGTGTTCTATAGCATTTGACCATGGAAGGTCACTATCTCCCTTTTGTGCAAGTGTTGGTTGTCTATATCAAGTGCAAATCTTACTCTTCCCCAAGATGGTCACGCTGTTGGCATGAGCTGAAGATCCCTATTTCAACCAGCATTCCTTTTCCTCTGCTCACAGTTGCTACATGTGTACGATCTAGATCCAGCCACGCCAACACTCTCACATGCCTTGGCTGGTGTAATGTATAGAGTGTAATTAATGTCATATCCATTCCTCTTACATACTAGTGGGTCTCATTAATTAAATTTTAACGTTGTTCCAATATTGGACACTAGTAAAGTTGGAAACTTTTGGGACATGAATCCAGAATCCTCAAGGTGAAACTTTTTTAGTATGGATATCATGGTAAATTTGAACATATAATATGAAATCTTTCTTCTTTCCTCTTAATAATTTGATAGTCGGGAGATGTGGGATATGAACTCGGGACGTTTTTGTTAGAAACACAAGGATACGTGCATTTATAACTAAACATGATGATATGTTTCTATATTTTTATCCCTGTAAGGCTATAACTCCTTTCGTAATTGTCATTATTTAAAAAAATAAATAAAAAATTAAGCAATGATCGATGCGGTAAATGTAGCCTAATTTTAGGGTGATCCATATAAATCTAATATTCTTGTCTGCATTCTTTAATATTTTCTTCTGTTAATTTCTATTTTCATTGTTCACATCTCACAGATTTTGTGTTAGGTCTCAAGTTTCCTATCAAGATCTAACATTTAAAATAAAGTAACCTACACGGCAAAAATATCCTATATTATTTGAAACAAATAACAATTAGGTTGCATGCAAAATTGGAAATGGAAGATAAGGACCAAGAAGAGACCATGAGAATTAAAGAAGAAGCCAAGTTGATTTAAAAAGTGTGAATGGCTTTGCATGAGAGGAAGAGTCAATCAAAAGGAACAACTAATTTCTATTCGCCCACCTACCACGTCAATTTTGCTTGACTTATGATTAAAGAGGTTCATTATTTTAGATATTTGAGTCCTAAATTATTGGTGGTCCGGCCAAAGACATGTCCTTAGAGCTTTACTTTCGTGTCATTGTCTTTGTTCTTCCAAGTCTCACGGTAAGCTCGACGTATTTATTAAGTGATCAACTACTTATCATTATTAAACACATCGTTTGTAGGACATTGTTATGTTCTTCCAATCCTCTTCCAATCCTCTTGCTCTCTGCTTGATTGGGGCTTTTTATAACTTTTTCTTTTTCTTTTTCTTTTATTGGTTTCATGATTGCCATGTGGCTTCGCTGTGACGCTGTTTGCGGGTTCCATAGAGGTCCGTCTCTGCCATCGACCACGACCATAGCCTTTTCTCGAAGATGACTTGGAATTTTTATCTATAATGCTATAATCATAATTTCATCAGTATTTAAGGTTTAATGTACTTACATTAATGTTATATGAATAATTATTAAAAATGATTTAGTTTTAGGAAAAAAAAAAAAAAGTAAATTGCTTGTGAGGAACATGGACATTTCTTAACAGATCGTAATGAATATGATGTTGGATATATTTCAACAATTTACTTTTGTAATAGTGTAAACATAAACAAAAAAATACAGATCTAACTATAAGCAATAACACAAAAAAGATGTGAAATAATTAGAAACTCATGTACCAATGCGTGAGGGATGAATGATATAGATCAAATCTTGTGTTTGACATAATCTCCTTAAAATAAATTTCTCCTATCACATAATCTATAGTGCTTAGAGATTCACGAACGTCTGCCTCCCAGGATAAAATGATCTACAGCACGGAGTAGAAACACTACAAGGTCCGTGCATTATGAACTAAACTATGTCTCTTTCTCTCTCTTTGACTCTATGTTTATGCACAAAATATTTTCTTTGGGAAAGTTTTCTCAATCAAAAGTGTTTTTTAGAATGAGGAACTATGAATATATATGTCATTGAACAAACATTGTTTCCAGAATAAATGATGTATACAAACTTACTGATGCAAAAAATAAAATAATAAAATATTATTATTGATGATGAAAAAATCAGCAGTTGAGCTCCTCCTCGTAGCGGATGGACGAAGCTGTGATTGGTGTCGTCTCTGTTGGAGGAAAACCTACAAAATGAACTGGGTGGAAGAGTAACACGCCGGTGTGGCATTAGCCAAACCACATCCGATGCTTAAGTCAGTAAGGGGAAAAGATTTTAGGGAGAAACAGACTGGAGAGTGATTTTCGTAGAGTATTTGTGTGTACCTTTCACTTCTGTTGCTTTTTCTTTTATAATTGTATGCCTCATTAATGGGTAATGAATCGCTGTATTTATGCCCAATGGCTAGTGCATTACAAAATCTTGGTCTGAAGTTCACAGCTCATTCTGTGACCGTTGCTCCGTCTGTTACGTTTTATCATCAATGAGCGTAATAAATGCATGACATCGTCTCTTGGTTAATGACGGCTTCAGCTTAATGACGATTGTAAATTTCTGACTCATTAGCTGCCCCCTTGTTCGAATCTTCGTCTGTTGGATGAGATGAGAACATATTCGTCTGACGCTTCGTATTTTGTGTATTGCGCATTTATGACGAGTTGATGTTTGACCAGTTGAGTGCCACGTGTAAGGTCAGGATGCGTTCGACATGCAAACACTTCTCAGTTTTCCCACGCATGTTTTGGTCACTTATTTCGCATTTTTCCCTCCTGTTTTTCTTTCTCTGTAATCTTTCCTTGTTCAGTTTTCATTTTAGGGTTTGTTTCTCCTTCAAGCTTCCTTTCTTTGTCCTGCGTTCCCTGGTAAGTTCTTCGTGCTCCTGTTTCTTTTTCTGTTCTTCCATCGTAGATTACTTTTTTGTTAGGGTTGATTGTCCTTCAGTAGCTTTTCTTTTCGCTCGCCTAGGTTGTTTACTTGAGATTGTAAAGTGGGAGTGTCTCAAGTGGGTCAGTCTCTTCGTGGGGGAGGATTGTCCACACAAATTTATCCTTTCTTCTTTATTCCCTTTGGTTTCCCATTCTGCTAGGGTTGCTAGATCATTGAAGATGTCTGGGGAGATTAGGTCTAGTGAGTTGGAGATGGGGTTATCCTCATCTGATGATCGTGTAATTCTTGAGGTTACTTCCCCTTCCACTTTTTATAAAGCTTGGAACATCCCGTGTGCCCTCTTAGAAAAGGATGAGAAGCGGATTAGGGATAGGTTTCAATTCCTTGATTCGGTTGAGATTAGGATTCCGAGTGACGAGTAAAGGGCCTGTCACTCTTATGCTGATGAAGTCTGTTTCTATGAGGCAAACTTTACCAGTGGTCTTCGTTTCCCCACTCACCCTTTTGTTAGGGAACTTTTTTCTTATTTGCACCTTGCTCCGGCACAGTTAGTGCCCAATTCTTGGCGGATCGTCATTTCTTGCATGGTGGTATGGATGTCCGCCAATGATGGGGACGTCATCAAGAAAGAAGAGTTCCTTCATTTTTATTGTCTCAGAAAGTCCAAAGACCCTGGCTATTATGAATTTAAACCGTGGGATAGGGCTTCTAGGTTAATACTTGATTACCCATTGTCTCTTCAAAATTGGAAGTCAAACTTCTTTTTTGTTTCTGGAAGTGGTTGGGAGTTCGTCCCTAGTGAGGACCTGGACGAAGCCCCCAAGTTTTTTGGTTGTTGGGGAACCCCCGTGTCTGGTGTGTCTTTCTCATCTTTCTGTTGTTTTTCATTCTTTGTGAGTGACGGTGGTATGTGACATACTTGTGTTTTTGTTTGCAGTTTCCCAACGTCCTCGTTTGAAGAAGATATATCAGCGTCGTGCTGAAAAAGTAAAGGAATATTTGGAGACCGTCAAGGACTTTGACGAGCTCGTCTCACCCCAATCATTATTTCTTCATTTCCTAGGTCTGGAACCATCAAGTAAGGTTCGGAGAAATCTCAAAGTTGTGAAAAAGAGTGAGTGTTCCATCTTCTCTCTCTCTCTCTCTCTCTCTCTCTCTCTCTCTCTCTCTCTCTCTCTCTCTCTCTCTCTATATATATATATATATATATATATATATATATATAGTCTCTCTTTTCCCTCAGGAATGATGATTAGATTTAGCAAGTAAAAATTGGTTGAGGCTTAAGAGAAGAAAGCTAAAGGTGGCTTCATCAGTGGTCTTTTCTTAAAGAAACGTCCGAAGGTAGGGGGCGTTTCCAAGGATGATCCCGTGGTGACTGCCCATTCTCCTGCTAAGCGTCTTGCTTCTCCCACCTCGTCTCTGGAGGTAATTGTCTCTGCTGGGGAGGAGACTAAGAAGAAGAAGAAGGTTGGTGGCAAACCTTTTCTTCCTTCCTTCTGGGACGATGTTGATGCTGCTGCTCTGAATGCTCATGAGGTGCTCTCTGTGGACGTCCTAAACCCTTTGATGGCGAAGTCGTCCAGTGAAGTGATGTCATCCCACACTCAGAAACTCGTGCAGGTATGTGTTGATAGTGTAGATTACTTTTTCTTTTTTGTTTTGCTTTTTGCTAAGAGAGATTTATGTGTAGGCTCTGGGGGAATCTTTGTTCGTTTCTAGGAAGCTTCTGGACTTGGAGAAGAAGGTGTCCACAGCTGAGCCCATGATCAAATCCCTTTTCTTTGAGAATGAAATGCTGAAGAACAAGGTCGCCATCCTTTCTGTCGAGGCTGAGAATGACAATGAACGCGTGGCGGTCTTGGAGAAGAGTCTTCAAGTGGAGAAGGATTCTTGCAAGCTAAAGGACAAGCAGATTGATGATCTGGAGTTGAAGTTGCAAAAAGCCGGGGCCACGGCAGTGCAGGAATTTAGGGATTCTGATGAGTACTCAGACGAGTTGTGTGGGTACTATGTGGAAGGCTTTGATCTTCTCAGAAAATGGATGGCGAAGCATCACCCTGACTTGGACCTTTCTGGTCGTATTATTGGTGATGTTGAGAAGGAGCTCCTGTCTGACCGTCCTTCTGAGGCTACGACGGAGAATGTAATGGAAGAAGTCACAACTGTAGTTGAGGTGATTGAAGAGGCCGCGCCTATAACTCTTGCAGATCCCGTTCCAGATGAATAGTAATTTACCCCCTTTTTTTTTGTAAGATGAAAACAATATCTTTTTATGGGCCTGTTGTTTTAAGCATCTTAACTGAACAATCTCTTTGGGCTCGTATGTTTTGGGCATAGATTCTCTTCTTGACAATGACAAGTAATTTTATGAACTGCTAATGAAAAACTTTTTGTAAGTACACCTTTGCTGTGTTCAGATGACGAAGGTTTTTGGATACTTTCATGCTTTAGCTGTATTAAACAACTTTTCATGCTTGGTTGTGTTTAGACAACATTTTATGACGATATTAGTTGTGTTAAAACAACTTTTCACGTTTAGCTTGTGTTTGAACAGCTTCTCTTTCTGAGCCATATATGAATGACTATGCTAGTTATGTTTAAGCAACTTTTTACGTTCAACTGTGTTTAAACAGCTTTTTTATTGGGTCATGTTTGAATGACGATTTGAGTTGTTTTTGAACAACTTATTATTTTTAGATGTATTTGAACAGCTTTTTATTGAGTCATATTTGAATGATGATTTTAGTTGTGTTTGAACAACTTATTACTTTTGACTGTGTTTGAATAGCTTTTTATTGAGTCATGTTTGAATGAAGATTTTAGTTGTGTTTGAACAACTTATTATTTTTACCTGTGTTTGAACAACTTTTTATTGAGTTTAGTTGTGTTTAAACAACTTATTATTTTTAGCTGTATTTGAATAGCTTTTTATTGAGTCATGTTTGAATGACGATTTTAGTTATGTTTGAGCAACTTATTATTTTTAGCTATGTTTGAACAGCTTTTTATTGAGTCATGTTTAAATGACGATGTTGCACTGTACTCGTGACTTAAAGTCGTTGTATTGGAGCGTCTTTAGGTTAACCATTTTTTTTGTTTATTCATGCTTGAATGATGGTCATATTAGTTGTGTTTAAACAACTTTGATTTAGTCGACTTTGGTAGTTGTGTATTAACAACTTTGATGGCTATGACGCCGTTGGCTGTGTATGAATAGCTTTTGATTTGAAATTGTAATGACAGAGATCCCTGGGATGTCTCCCAAGGATAACTCCTAAGTGTTGCACATATTTTTATTGACAAGTAATTCACGGATAATCATTGATAAATACACATGGATAATGCTTTCATGTATTATTGATCTATGAATGAAAAAAGTAATAAATGTCGTACATATTGATATGAAGATTAGGCAACTTGAAATGTAAAGTATTCCTTATTGGTAGTATATCTTCAAGTGTTCTATGTTCCATGGTCAAGGCAATTCCTGGCTGTTTAAAGACTTTAGGTAGTAGGAGTCTTCTCTGGAGTGACAGATTACTTCATAGAGGCCTTCCCAGGCTGGTCCCAGTTTTTCTTGGGACGGGTCCTTTGTTGCCTGTGATACCTTCCTGAGGACGAGGTCTCCTGCGTTGAACCTTCTTACCTTGACCTTTCTGTTGTAGTATTTGGCCATTGCTTCCTTGTGTTTGGCCATTCCCTTCATAGCTTCTTCTCAAACTTCATCAATTAAGTCCAAGTTGCTGTTAAGCTCCTGCTGGTTCTTTTGGTGTTCATAAGTTTTAACTCGGAAGCTTGTCAGTCCTACTTCCATTGGTACAACGGCCTCAATGTCAAATGTTTGTCTGAATGGTGTTTCTCCTGTTGGAACTCTTGTGGTTATCCTATATGCCCAAAAGACATTTGGTAGTTCTTCAGGCCATGCCCTCTTTGCCCCCTTAAGCCGAGTTTTGATGAATTTGAGGAAGCTTCTGTTCGTCACTTCTGTCTACTCGTTGGCCTGAGGGTGTCTTGGAGAGAAGTAGTGGTTCTTGAATCCTAAGTCTTGGCAAAATTTTCGAAACTTGGGGTTGTCGAATTGCTTTCCATTGTCTGATATTATGACATGTGGGACTCCAAACCTGCAGATGATGTTTTTTCATACAAAGCTTGTGACTTTGGCCTCCGTTATCGTTGTCACTGGTTCTGCTTCTACCCATTTTGTGAAGTAATCAATTGCGACAATCAAAAATCTGAGTTGCTTCTTCCCTGAAGGGAATGGGCCCATAATGTCAATCCCCCATTAGGTGAAGGGCCATGGCGAGCATATGGGTGTCATCATCTCTCTTGGTCTCGTTTGGATATTTGCGAAGCGTTGACACTTATCGCATGCTTAGACGATGTCGTGTGCATCCTTCTATAAGGTCTTAGATATGGGAGTGAATACCCTCGTCTGTACAACGCATCGTCAATAATGATGAAGCGGGCTACTCTGATCTGTATCTTCCTTGCTTCCGTCTTATTTTCTGGGAGCCATCCTTCTTTCAAGTAACGAACGATAGGAGTCATTCACTCGTCTTGTTCCTTTATCTTCAGAACCTGCTCACCTTCTGTGCTTGGTTGCCCCCTTATCTCTATACATAGTTTAGAGGTCGCATTGTAGTTGTCTGACGAGGCCAATCTTGCTAGGAAGTCAGCTTTTACGTTTTTGGCCTGAGGGATTTGCACAAAGTCTAGGCTGTCAAAATGCTGTGAGAGTTGTTGGACGATATTCAGGTACTTCTGCATCCTTTCTTCTTTGGCTTCATAATCTCCTTTCACTTGTCCAATTATTAGATGAGAATCAGCTTGGACGATAAGATTCTTTGCTTTCTAGCATTTGCTAGACTTAGCCTTGTTAGCAACGCTTCGTATTCTGTCTCGTTATTCATTGCTGAGAATTGCAATCTAACTGCATACTTCAATGTTTCTCTTTTTGGAGATATGAGCACTACTCTTGCTCCTCTTACTTTCTTCGTGGCAAACCCATCTGTTTGGACCGTCCATGTTTCCATGGGGAGTTCTTCTTCCTTATAGGGGTAAGTGAATTGTGCAATGAAGTCCGCTAGTACTTGGGCTTTGATTGCTGCTCAAGGCCGATATTGATGTCAAATTGGCCCAATTTAATTGCCCATTGAATGAGTCGTCCTGCTGCATCTATCTTGTTCATCGTCTTTCTTATTGGTTGGTCTGTCATGCCGACAATGGAGTGTGCTTGGAAGTACGGACGGAGTTTCCTGGGAGTGACCAACAATGCAAAAGCTATCTTTTCCATCCTTGGGTAAGTTGCCTCTGCTCCTTGGAATGCTTGGTTGGTATAGTAGACTGGCTTTTGAACATTTTCTTCTTCTATGATCAGTGCTGAACTTACTACAGTGTTATATACTGCTAAGTAGAGGTACAACTTTTCTCCCATCACTGAGGGGCTTATCAGTGGTGGCTTCGTTAAGTACTCTTTTAACTTGGTAAGGGCTTCTTCACATTTGTCAATCCACTGAAGAATGGCATGCACTTGTCCATTGCCCTAGAGACGAATCTGTTTAGGCCTGCGACCTTTCCTGTCAAGCTTTGAACCTCTTTCACTGTTTTTGGTGATTCAACCTCGATTGTTGCCTTTACTTTGTCTGGATTTGCCTCTATATCTCCTTGGGACACCATGAATCCCAAGAACTTTCTTGAAGCAACAGCAAAAACACACTTTGCAGGGTTTAGTTTCATATTGTACTTACGTAGTGTGCTAAAGGTTTCTTTTAGATTGTCCAAGTGGTTGGCTTCGTCCTTGCTTTTCACTAGCATATCATCTACGTATACTTCCACATTCCTTCCAATTTGGTGGAAGAACATGCGGTTCACCAATCTTTGGTATGTGGCTCCTACATTCTTCAATCCAAATGGCATAACTTTTTAGCAGTACAATCCTTGGCTAGTGACGAACGAGGTTTTCTCTTGATTGTTTTCGTCCATAAGAATCTGGTTGTATCCAGAAAATGCATCCATGAAACTTAAGGGTTTGTGTCCAATAGTTGAGTCTACTAGTTGATTAATCCTCGGCGAGGGGAAGCTATCCTTCGGGTAGGCTTTGTTCAGGTCTGTGAAATCGATGCACATTCTCCATTTGCCATTGCTCTTCTTTACCATTACCACGTTTGCTAGCCAATCTGGATAGAAGACTTCCTTGATGAAATCAACTTTTAGTAACTTCTCTACTTCTTCAGTTACAGTTTTGTTGCACTATGGTTTAGATATTCTCCGCTTCTGTTGTACAGGTTTGCATTCTGGGTTGACGTTGAGATGATGCTGTATGATCTTCCTGTCAATTCCAGGCATATCCTCGTGTTTCCATGCAAAAACATCTTGGTTTGTCCTTAAGAAAGAAATCATCTTCTCTTTCTTTAGAGTTGGGAGTGTTGATCCTATCTTCAATACCTTTGTCGAATCTCTTAGGACGATCTCAACTTCTTGTGGTGTTTCTGATGGTTCAGGGATAGGCTCTGGTTCATTGATCACCCACGTGTGGTTCTCCCCAGATGTTAAGGTAGCTTGATAGCACTCTCTTGCCAAAACTTTGTCTCCTCTGATTTCTCCTACTCCATGGGCTGTTGGAAACTTCACCTTCAAGTAATATGTTGAAGTTGCTGCTTTTAGCCTGTTGAGTGTAGGTCTTCCCAGGATAATGTTGTATGTTGAAGGGCAATCAACTATGAGGAAATCAATTTCCTTGATGACCTGTGTTGGGTAAGTGCTTGCAATTACAGTTAGAGTGACGATGCCCCTAGGGACGATTCTATCCCTTGTGAAGCTTACCAGAGGCGAGGTGAAAGGCCTGATCCTTTTCTTATCCAGTTTCATCTGTTGAAATGCAGGCAAGTAGATGATATCTGCTAAGCTTCCATTGTTAATGAGCACCCGGTGGATGTTGAATTCTTCTACCCTGAGCATGATTACCAGTGGATCGTCATGGGGTTGCCTGATGCCATGATCGTCTCTCTTTGAGAAAACAATATCAAGCTCGTCATTCTTTGGCATCTTCGTTGGAGGGAGCCACGAATGGACATTGTTTATTTCTCTCCCATGGGCTTTTCCTAAGGACTTCAGTGTTCTGCCTGCCGTTAATCCTCTCGAGATCGTCTTTATCTCTCCTGCAAGAGGTTTGCTATCTTTTGCTCCCTGAGTTCTGTCCTGATCGTCCTTCCGTTGGTATTTGTGGGGCTCTGTCTTCCTGACATACTTTTGTAACTTTCCTTGCCTGATTAAAGACTCCACCTGGTCTTTCAAATGCCTACACTCGTCGGTGTGATGCCCATGGTCCTGATGGAACCTACAGTACTTGTTCTTGTCTCTTTTTTCTGCTGGAGTACTAACTGGTTTCGGCCATTGCAGGGAGGGATCGTCCCTTATCTGCATAAGGACCTGCTCAATTGGCATTATTAGAAGAGTAAAGTTAGTGAACTTTGGCTTCTTGTTCGGAAGTTCTTTCTTTTTCCCTGTGCTGTACCCAACACTTCACATCTCTTTCTTCTTATCACGATTGCTTCTTGTTCCTTCGTCTCTCTTCATTTTTCCTTTCATTTCTTTTACGAGCACAGCGTCTTCTGCATTCATGTACTTCTAAGCTTTTCGAAGCAACTCCATGACTATTTTTGGTGGACTTTTAGTGATTGAGAAAAAGAAATCCCCAAGCAGCAACCCTACTTGGAAAGTTGTTAGGATGACTTGATTTTCGGCTTCGTCTACTTGCAGTAGCTCCTTATTGAATCGAGTAACGTATTGTCTTAGTGATTCTCCTTCTGCTTGTTGAATGTTGAGAAAATGGCCAGTTGGCTTTTTGTGCCTTTGCCCCTCAATGAAATGACGAACAAAACCCTTGCTGAGTTGTTCAAAATCTGCAATAGTTCCTAGGGGTATCTTGCTGAACCATACTCTGGCTGCTCCCTTCAGTGTTGTTGGGAATGCCTTACACATCACCTTGTCTGGGGTCATTTGCAATAGCATTAGTGTCTTGAATGATTCAATGTGATCCAAGAGATCCTTGAAACTGTCATATGACTCCAACTGTGGGAGACGAAATTTTGGTGGGAGGGGACGGTTCAGTACTTCAATAGTAAATGGTGAGTTCGTCCTTCGAATCATCCCATCCAAATTCTCCCCGCCTTTGTCCTTTATGGCACTTTTTAACTCGTCCATCTCCTTCCTCATGTTGCAAAGCTCATTCTCCATCCTGGAAGAATCTTTTCCTGAGGTCCTGTCTCGCCTGTTGGCTTAAGAGTTTGATTCTTCTTCATTCTAGTTTTCTCTTGTTCGCCGACGTTCTGCATTTTGGGATTCTATTGTCTTTTGCAGCTCTTCATTCTGGCGAGTCAGCTCTTCCACATTAGGCAGGAGGGCCTAGATTTGTTGTTGTTGCACAGCTTCTTGCTGTTGTGTGATTTCTGATTCCATCTCGTATTTCGAGGGACTCTTTTGTCACTGGGAAAGATGGCTTGAATGATTAGCGTTTCCATAGATGGCGCCAAATTGATGATGCAAAAAATCAGTAGTGAAGCTCCTCGTCGTAGTGGATGGACGAAGCTGTGATTGGGGTCGTCTCTATTAGAGGAAAACCTGCAAAATGAACTGGGTGTAAGAGTAACACACCGGTGTGGCGTTAGCCAAACCGCTTCTGATGCTTAAGTTAGTAAGGGAGAAAGATTTTAGGGAGAAACAGACTGGAGAGTGATTTTCGTAGAGTATTTGTGTGTACCTTTCACTTCTATTGCTCTTTCTTTTATAGTTGTATGCCTCATTAAAGGGCAATGAATCACTGTATTTATGCCCAACGGCTAGTGCGTTACAAAATCTTGGTCTGAAGTTCACAGCTCATTCTATGATCGTTGCTTTGTTCGTTACGTTTTGTCATCAATGAGCGTAATAAATGCGTGACATCATCTCTTGGTTAATGACAACTTCAGCTTAATGACGATCGTAAATTTCTCACTTATCAATTATTATTTGGATAAGAGGGCCCAATCCACACATGTCTAAAGCTCAACCTAATATCCAACCCAAGAGCATATAAACTCATATTTTCTATTATTTCTTATGTGAGACTTAAGGATTTTCACCACTTTAATATCATATTCAAGTTATTTTGAATACATAATTTGAGTATAGAATATATCATACCGAGTTTGGTAATTATTTTATATTTTTTTTAAAAATAACTCTTCTCACTTACATAAATCACATCACTAAAAAAAAAAATAGTAATTTTGTGTTTTCACAATATTTACAAATATGTCACTGTATTCATCTTCATAGAAAATGAAAATGTTAAAAAAGTTATTTTCATTTTTTGTATTCAAATCCAACTTTTAAGATATTGAAAATGAAAACTGAGTACAAATGCTAAAATCAAACCAATTTTTTAGTGATAGGTCCCATATAAAACTGAAAATGAATATAGAATATTGCATTTTTTTGGGCTAATCAAACAGCCTCATACTGTTTTCAATTTCCTTTATAACCTAGGATTTAGAGACACACACACAAATTACCAAACAAGTATTTTGGCCTAAAAAAAATAGAAAACTATTGTTAGAAATAGAAAATTGAAAGAAGAAAAAAAGGTTATAAAACACACCCTTAAAGTTTTCAAAATTTTATGGTTATAAACAAAATTAAAGGCCTTCTAAGCTTTTGTAGATGCTCTAATATGTATTTTTATCAAAGGTTCATAGAGTTCAGCTTTCTCTTCTTAAGGGTTTTTAAAAAACAAATATTGATATTGATTGAATACACTACCATCACACTAACATCAAAATTATATGTACAGAACTCATGTGATAAATACAAACTCCAGTGTTGTTGCCACAACATTTATTTATTTTTTTGAATTGAACCTTGATTGTTTTCTTTAAAACCAAGGAAGTGAATACCATACAGCGAAAATATATGATACCAGTCACTAAACCGGTACAGGTACTTCTCTAAAATGTACCGGAAAAAATACAGGATTGTACCAACCTATTTCAGCTGTAACAGCTTGTACCAACTCGTATCGGCCTATGTCAGCCTATACCAATCAGTATTTGCATTTCGGCCAATACAATAAAAAAATAAATAATTGAAAAAATATTTAATTTAATTTAATATATTGGTTAATGTACTGAAGCTAATATGTAGGCTTTTAAAACATGTGGATTTTAAAATTTTATGTTGATAAACATAAAAATTGATAAATTTATACTTACATAAATAATACAATTATATATTTATGCATAGAATTATATAAACAGCGGTAATCCCAAAAGGGTACATCGGTATCAACTGATACCGAAATATTTCGTTACTCTGACCAAACCGAAACAGCATTCGGTGTGAAATTGACTCCCTTGATTAAAATTGAAATTGAAGTACAACAAAAAGAAAGACCAAAATATAGGAAATTATATAGGGAAATTAGCATTTTGACTAATTGATCAAGAGAGTATGGTGAAGCATTAGGAGGTCAATCCCAATCCAAGTTTAGGATGTCCCCGTATCTCTCGTAACCTGAGCTAAATCATGTGTCACTTTGTTGTAGTCCATTTTCAGATGCTTGCTTTCCAACTTCAAAGGAATCCAGCAAGGCAAGGATTACAGTGAATACTAAATTAGTATTATAGCTTTCTTTTTATGAGTGAATTTGATCCCAAAGGGGGAAAAAGAGGGGAAATTTCAAATTGGTGATCTTGGACGTAATATTTGGACAATTGTGTTTCCCTTCTAAGCTTAAATCAAAGAGTACTTTGAAGTTTGAACTAGCTTATAATAAGGTGGAGATTTACAATAGTACACTGAAAAATGACTCTACTCACTAGTCTTTCACGAAAGATACTTACAATTTTTATTTAAAAAAAAAAAAATTACTTACAATTTTGGGTAAATTACAACTTACCCACCTGTGGTTTGACTGAAATTTAAGTTATCTACCTGGAGTTTGAAATCTCATGATGCAAGTGTTTCGTTGGTTTCTTTTTGAACTTATTTGATCTTGTCTTTTATGTTTTTTGTGTTTTTGAAGGAGAGAAACATAAAAGTGTAGCAAAATTGCATATTTAGCCATGTTTTTAACAGAGTTTCGTAATTGAGCTAATCTCAGGTAGATAAAGTGTCAAATTTGAAACCATAGGTAGGTAACTTAAATTATGGCCAAACTGTAAGTGGATAAGTTGTAATTTTCCCTACAATCTTTATTCAGCAAGAAGAAAAAAAAAAAAAAAAAAAAAACTTACAAAGGGGAAATTATTGTGTACTCTTGAAGTACCATAAATACGTATTTTCTCATCTCACATGAATGGTGGGTCCCACTAATTAAATTTATAATAGGACCTACTATTCATGTAAGAGAGAGGATTATGCATTTATAATACTAGGAGTAACTAATAATTTTCCCTCACAAAGTTACTATTTTCTTTTTTCCCTGGTTAAATAAAGGGATACTAGTCCACGGAAGCAAGGACACATTAGGAAATGGGCCTGTGTCCATCCTTTTGTAAGGCTTCCCAGACTCAACTCAAGGAAGCAGCTTAGGAAATGGGACTAGCCTAGACCGATTACACAAAAAAGCCCAAGCAGCCGAACATTACAATACCCTTCTTGTTTTTAATAGAAGTCATTTGAATGACCAGCAATTCCTTGGTTCAACTCTGTGAATAATTGTAGGAAAAAAAAAAAAAACTGTGAATAATTACTTTTTTTTTTTTGTTGTTGTTGTTGTTGAGGTGAATAATTACTTTTATTAGCCTGTTTGTGTTTTATCAATGCAAACAAGTGTTTAAACTTTTTTTTTTTGGAGAAAAGACAAGTGTTTAAACTTAATTGTAAATTTTAATGTATTGCACCTAAGATATTATATATATATATATATATATTTTTTTTTTTTGATATAAGATATTGTGCTTTTAAGTTTTATCATATCTTGTATTATCAATTTATTTTAGGTGTCTTACATGAAAATAAGTTACATAATTTTTGTTAAAAGATTTGTAGCTCAACTGATTTCAATAAAAACACTCTTTAGTTTAAATTCTCCACCCCTTAATTATTGATCTGTCATAAAGTTACCTAGTATCCCATAAAAAAAAAGAAAAAAAAAAGAAAAAAAAAGAGAGTTACCTAGTATTTCTTCATAGTTCATACAATAAAAAGGAGGATGAGAGATTTGCAAGTCGCAACTGAAAATGTGAAATACATAGTAAAATTATGATGGTAATATCGGTATTTAGAAATCAGTTTTGTTTTGCGGCAATTTGGCATGGCAACGATAAATGTAATGTATATTGTAATGGTCCCGTCATATGCGGAGCTAACCAAGTGGAAGTGGGGTAGCCGTTTCCTAGGGCGGCGTCGACGGAGTGCCCATATTCTCTCAACTTATTTAAACATAAATAAGTAAAACCCTAAAATGACAGGTCAGCAGGTCCTGTGTCAGAGGGTAATTTGGGGATCACGTTGAGGAAAAAACATAACCGCTACTTTGCCACTTTCTTCTGAAACCTAAAAGGAATAATCCCAGCTGGAGCAGTTGGTTTCAAGTTTCAACGTTCAAACTTCAAAAGCACCCAACTTTGAAAACAAGGAAAAAGAAATTAAAAAGCAACCATATATTCTGGTTTTTGGCTCACGGTTTTTGGGTTTCTTGCTGCAACTGAACAAGGTAAATTTTCGTTTTCTTTAATTTCCCTCCTGCAGTTCTACTATTTGATTGATATATTGCTTATAAGTATATTGATTCTTATTATCATCTTAGTTGGAATCTATTTCTATATTTGAAACCCGGGTTATCTTGTTTACATCTGAAGCCCAAGGGATTTTTTTCTCTGAAAACTCTCTTGCTGCATGGAGTGACTTTGATTGGTTTACATATTCAATTCCTGATGCCACTCATGATGCATATCTATTATTTCCCTAGTAGTTGACTTTATGTTTTTGTTGACATAATTTTCTGTACATGTTAGAGCTAGCTTGTAATTTGTTTTAGTTGGGAGATTCTTGATAAGTAATTTTCGCAATTTTTCTTCTTCAGTGATTGTTCATTTGGTTAGTCCACTTTGGAAGAAGTTGTACAGAGTGTGATGAATTACCAGTCCACCAGTCGTAACCAAATGCCCAATGGGTTTAAGGTAAAACATGTTTTGCAATTGGTATTGTTTTTGGCTGTTGTCATCTGGTTGCAATACCAGTTAAGGCAGTCAAACTCAAACAAAAAGGGAAATAACTATGGTGAAAGCATACAGAGCAAACTTAGTGAAGATCATGGTGGCATAATTTTGGGGCGTAAGGGGAATGCTGGGTTGTCAAGTGATGGTGGTATGACTGACTTAGAAGATGTGAATCTTGTGGAAGAAGATAAAAGAAAAGATGATGGAGGAGGTGGAGATGATGAATTTGATGGAAATGTTGAAGGAGAATTTTTCCACAAGGAAAATGAATATTCTCGTGGACAATTTTGGACTCGTGAAAAGAAAGAAAATTGGAAGGAACTGGAACTAGAACATAAGGACAACAATTCTGATATTGGAGTTGGAGGAAAAGGCGAATCAGTGGGCTTATATAATCATTCTGTTCAAGGAGGATATTTTAAAAAAGGACACGATGATTCATGGAGTAGTGTCCCAGATCATGATAAGAAAGGGGATGAGAAGGGTGGTAAAGTTCATGATGAAGAAGATGACAAGGACCCAAAAACACTAGTCAAGCAAGGGGATGATAAAGTTTCAGGAAGACAAGTTAAGGAACCACAACATATTGAGGAACTTACTGATGATACACTTAAAAAAGTCCAATACGAGGCAGATCACTTAAATAGCAATAATAAAGAAGATAATAACATTACGGAAAGCAAACGGGAGATTGCAATGCAGCCTAGTGGAACAGACAATAGTGCTACTGTTCTTGACCGAAATGAAGTGTTGGATGGAGTCCTTGGCTTTCATGATGAGAATGGGGTACCACCAGATGGTAGTGATCTTTCAAAATCCATGTTCACTGATTCACAGGATAATTATGCAAACATTCAACATCAAGAAACCATTTCCAATTCAAGTTATCAAAGTAGATTCAGCGAAAGCGCCAACATTGCAGAAGTTGCAACCGAAGAAGACTTGGATGCTGCTGATGTAGAAAGCAGAAATAAAGAAGCCTAGAAGACTCAAAAAAGTTTATGCAGAAGTCAATTCTCAAGCTTCAGGCATCGTTCATGTTTCAGAAGCAACACCAGAAGATAGAGTAGACACACAAGATCCTCATCTAATCTATACAACACATTTAAGAGCAGGTCATAAAATAAAAGATTTTCTCTCCCCTCAAAAGAACCTCAAAGTAAAGACTGACTTCCATTGAAATATTTGCTGAGTTTTAGATGCATTTGCATCCTTTGTTCTTTCATGATTTTGTACAGTTCAATCTCATTTTGACATTAAAGTTTTCAACATTTTCCTTGCCTGTGTTGCAAGTACTAGCTACTATGGTTTTATGTGTTGGCTCTCTTTCAGTAGTATATGAACATTCTAGTCTCAGTGCTACTTAATCAATTCTAGTTCAGGGAGAAATGATTTCTACCTTTCACCATGTTCAAATTATTAATAGATTAGTGTGCTTCAATCGATAAAATAGCTTGAACCAAATTTTGTTGTCGTCTTGTATTATTTAACTTTTGACAGTAGTGGGACTAGGACAATGACATTTATCTCACAACTATAGCAGAACAGCTTGCTCCAAATTTTATTTTAGCAAATTAAAGTACTTGATTGTGTTAGCTCATTTCAAATATAACTGTAAAAAAACACTATGGGCAACTAATTACAATTTTTCCTTATTTGGAATGTATAGTTAGCTTAATTTACATGAGAGAACAATGTGAAAAACAAAGGTTGGGAATTCACCCTACTCTCCTCCCTCCCCCGGGAAAAAGAAAAAGAAAAAGAAAAAGAAAAAAAGAAACCTGCAATTTTATGGTTCTCAATTCAAGTATATGACATTAATTACCAAGCCATACAGTTGAGGCCTTGTGGGAGGATATTATTGGTGTCATTTTGTTAACATTACCATCATTGTTGTTCAAACTAAGTTGCTATATGATTCCTGTTTCATATCTCAATTATTTCATGATTCTACATCTAATGAGGTATTTGACAAGCTGGAACGATACTACATGATTTTAGTTAGCACTTGAAATAGTTGAATAGGAGCATTACAAATTAATCTATGGATGCAATTCAAGGGATAATCTCAATTCTCAAAGCACCCGTTTTCCCATGGCTTATTATGACTATGGCAGTACAGCAGGAGTACCTTGACTACTGCCTCCTAATATATCTATGCTGCAGCAACAATATTTAGCACCTCAGGGTGACCTTTTCGTTGCCTCCTTGTGTTCTTCAGGGAGAGAATAGTATCTTCAGTGCTGATTTGTACTGCATCCTAAAGTGTTGTAGTGGTTTTTATTCACCTTAGCTTTTGCATAGAGCAATATGACTTTAAGCCATGTTGATTATGAAACTATTGCTCCCCTCCAGTACCAATCTAACTGGATCATGCTGTGGGTTATTTTTATAAAGACACTTTATTTCTATCATTGCTTGCCTTCTCTAAAGTTCACTGGACCCATCATTCTCTATTATAGGGAAGATATCTCTTGATTCAGATAGTTGTTGAGATTCACTCATTGTGCGACATGATGCAAGGGACACTGCACTGCTAAACAGAGGAGGGAGAAACTAATACAAATTTTAGGAAATTTTGAACTAACATTGAAGTCAGATGAAGAAAGAACAAATTGTTTCTGAATGAGCTTAGTAATCTGAAGAAAACCAGAGAAGTTACTGAATCATAGTAAATCAATGGGATTTGAAATTAGCCACCTAATAAAAACGAAGTACTCTTGATACATGGCTTAAAGCGCATATTCAGTAAA
This sequence comes from Quercus tomentella, assembly GCA_028535165.1. Lineage (NCBI taxonomy): Eukaryota > Viridiplantae > Streptophyta > Magnoliopsida > Fagales > Fagaceae > Quercus > Quercus tomentella. The sequence continues at coordinate 41,266,241 of JAPQVY010000155.1, forward strand.
CACAACTGTTAGTGTATAATAAGCTAATTCAAACCTGTTTGGGTTATTACTCCATACTAGTCATAGATCCCGCGCATTGCGCATGATAATATTTTTAGGATGATCTCATTACATTATTTTTTACAGTTTGAACTAATTTAATAAATAGTAATGTATTTCATAATCATATTTTCATTTGTTATAGTGACAATCACAAATGTAATATATAATTTTTGTCATATAAAAATGAAAACAATACAATTTTTCTCAGAAATTCAAAAGATTGAAAAAATATTTATAACATTTTGTGTATTATCTATACTGCTATTTAAGGGCTTCCCCTGTTTGGATTCCATATTTTTTATGCCTAAGATACCCTCATCATACCCACTTACAAGTTTTCAACTACCGGGGATAGATATGTAAATTAAAACTCCTACATTTTAAAACCACAAACTCACGTACGCTTTGCAGTTTCTGTCTCACTTTCTCTCTCTCATTCTTCTTCAAATTGAAGACATTTAGTTTAGCTCTATATCCTCCTTTATTTTTCTTCAGATTAAAGACATCTACTGTCAGAGATTCAACAAATTTTCAGGTTCTATCTTTTGCAAGTTCCTCTTTGTTTTCTTTTCTTTTGTTTATGATTGACTTTCTTTAAGTTCTACTTTTTTTTTCCTTATATGTATCACATTAACTCTTTTTTTTTTTTTTTTCTTCTTTATTTTAAAATGTAATTTTGAAATAAATGGTTCCTTCATATACTCTACCATTGTACTTCTTAATGAATTGTCATTTCATGTTGTAGGTATTGTGATCCAAAGACAGGATTGTCTTATGCTACAAAAGAAGCATTCAAAATCATTCGTAAACAGTTAAACAATATGGCTTCCCTTACCTCTTTTAATAGCCTTTGTTTACATTTTATTTAAAAAATTTGAATTGAAATAAAAATAGTTACATATAAATGATCAATTACTATTTCCTTCTCCTTCCTCACTTCACTTCTTTTTTTTTCTTTTTAAGAAAGTTTTTTTTATTTTTTTTATTTTTTTACAATCATTGTATATGTTTTTGGCATTAAATTTTTTATTTTTTTATTTAGGTATGTAGCAACCTTGAATTCTACATTTTTTTTTTTTTTGGTTGATGTATCACTTTAACTATCCTTTTTTTTTTTTCCTTTTTTTTTTTTAAAATGTAATTTTGAAATGTTGGTTGTGACTGAATGTATATGTTTTTGGCGTTAAATTTTTTTTATTTAGGTATGTAGCAACCTTGAGTTCTACTTTTTTTTTTTTTTTTTTTTTTTTTAATGTATCACGTTTACTCTTTTTTTTTTTTTTTTTTCTTTTCTTTTCTTTTTTAAAAAAAAAATTAATTTTGAAATGTTGGTGGTGACTGAATAATTTTAAACGTGAGTAAGGAAAGTGAAGTTTGAAAAAATAAAAAAATAAATCTTGATAAAAGAAAAAAAGGAAAAAAGAAAAAAGAAAAGAGAGAGAGAGAGAGAGAACGTGAGGTGAGTTTGCTTTGTTAACTAACAGAAAGTTGTCCTATTTTGTAGGGAGTTAGATATGTATCTTTATTCTAAACAATTTTAATAGGATTTTCAGGAAAAATTATCTCATCAAAATTTCAATCAAACACAAACTCTAACAAACTTAAGCTATTATCTTTAACAACATGTATGCTAACGTTGGTTTGTTAATTATTATTATTTTTTAAATACTTGGTTTAACTCTAATTCTTTTATCTCTCTCAGGTTCGCGTATGCACAAACTTTTTGGATTGCATTGAGGAGTCATTGGAATGGAAAATTAGATAAGTTCGGGTGAGAGACTTTACAAGAATTATTATATGTACTAGCCTCTGAGCACTCTTCTATTTTTTGGGTAAGGGTTAATTTAGAACATTTATTATAATTTGGGATTATTACATTTTCCAATCACAAAAAAAACCTAGGGGTGTGATGAGTGTCATGTGTGGAGAAATAATTTTCCAATCACAATAATTTTTCATCACAAAAAAATCTGGGGGTGTGATGGGAAAATTATTTCTTCATACATGACACTCATCATACCCCTAGGTTTTTTTTGTGATTGGAAAATGTAATAATCTCAAATTATAATAAATGCTCTAAATTAACCCTTATCCAAAAAATAGAAGAGCCTCTGAGTACGTGCTCACGCGCGTACTCAGAGGCTAGTTAAAAAGTAACTAAAATTTGGAAATTATTTTTTAGTTTTAAAAAAAAATACAAACCCAATTTTTTTTACTGTACAATCAAAAACACCGAGAAACGTATCAAAAAATTTATAAAATTCAACAAAACTACAATTCAAATAAAAAAGAAAAGGAAAAACAAAACTCACATCAAAATCAAACTCAGTCTCCCGAAAATGTAAAACATTTCAAATATGATGTGATCAAGTCAAATATTCAAAGCATAATCAAATTCAAAAATTTTACCTTATCTATATATATAATAATAGGTAAAGCAGAGAAAAACTCAAATTAGTTTCAAATTAGAGTTCCAATTTTGTGCCATGTGTCTAGATTTATGTGGGGATCACATTATAATTATTATTCCAATTGTTCAATTCATATCTGAAATTGGAGTCCAATTTTGCTCCATTTGTCTAAATCTAAATGGTTATAATGATGCATTAAAACCAAACACAAAAGCCAAAAAGACATCAATAATCAAGTTCATTCACCTAGGCAAGAACATCTCACTTGCACACTTTTATTGGTGGACTCAAAATAGAGTCTCATGCTCTTTGCTCTCTTAAACGTTTCCTTCCCTTTATCGGTTCTCTCACACAATCTCAATCTCTGTCTCTTTGTTTTGTGGGCTTCGTTGAATTTGTATTTTATTGCTGATAGTTGATTTTCTGGTGTTATAGGCTCAACCATGTGATTTGTGAAAGGAGGATAACAAAGATCTCACTAGGCCTCTATGGCTTCCATAGTAACTCCACTGGTACTCCCCTCTCTCTCTCTCTCTCAATTTTGATTTCAAACTAAATCTCTTATGCAATATTCGTTTATTCCAAGTCTCTCAAACACCAAATTTCATTTCCAAAGACGCTAGGAATGACTTGACTAACCATCCTCTAACAACATTCTATTCAAAGAATAGAGAGATACATCCTTAGACAAACTTCGGTAGTCCATCATGTAAGTGTAACTCCCCTCTCTCTACTATTTGTTACCCTTATTAGGGACTTTAAAAACAGAGATAGATAGAGTTTGTTGATTGGCCATACAATACATACTCAAAGGAGGTTTTTTCTTTTCCTCACTCAAATGGTCCATCATCTTACCCATTGACCTGCCATACAATTACAAACTAAAGTTTTTTTTTTTCCTAATGAAAATTCCAGGCACCAACAGCGATTGGAGGTTCAAAAGCATGGGTGGATTTTTTTCAATATTTTTGTCACTAAGGTTCATATCTCTCTCAATTTCTCATTTAGTTTTCATTCCCTTATTTGAAATAGTGATGGGTTTGTGTCAATTAATGATCTTTGCAACTTCAATGCTTTAGTTTTATTTATATTGAGGTAATATAATATTTGTGCGTGGGATTTGGTACTGCAGTGGTAAAAGGGTGGTCGGTGACTCAAATTATTGGTGTCATAATATTGAAACTACCAAAAATAGGGGACACTGAGTCACTGAGATATTAGCGTGTGTTTTGAATTGGATTAATTGATGGACTATCCATTTTATTCCTATTCATAAAATTTTAATGGAATTGTTTTGGATAGCTAGAATGCTAAATAGAGTGGAGGATTGCATCGCAAATATATTTTATTTCATGCGAGTTTCAGAGCATTTTAGAACAATAAAACCATCATAATCTCTCTCTCTCTCAAGAAAACCTTGACACTATTTTCTGTTTGTTTGTCGTTGTTTTTTATTTATTAATATTTAAATTTCATATTGAGGGCAAGTTGTACATTTAGGCGATTATGCTGAGGTGTGAAAATTTCCATATTGAAGTTGATGAGGATATAGAGATAAATGTGTAAAAAGACGAAGATGTTTTATCATTAAATCACTCAGTGAACATTTTTTTCAAGAATTTTTGAAGTTGATGATGACATTGAGATAATTGATAAAATTCTTTAATGTTTTTTTTTTCCCTTTTTATCAATAATGTTCAAATGTTTCCATGCATATGCACGGGGTACATGCTAGTAATACATAATGATTGTAATCAAGCCAAATATTGTGTTAATATTGTCATAATCTACTCTAACATCTAATCCAACATGCGAAAAATGAATAGATAAATAAATAATTTTAAACTTGAAATTGAATTTGTTTTCTTAAAAATCTCAAAAAATACACTAATGAGATAAGGAAGATGAGCAATACAAAATATTTGTAAATGCTTAAAAACAATTACTCACGCATCTAAAAACATCATATAATAAAGATATAACAATTTGTTGCTAATTTTTTAAATAATATATTTACAAACAGTGAAGGAAACTACACAAAGACCATCTTCTTCAACTGCGCACTAACTGTTTCTCATCATATTGTCCAAACTATCCTACTATTTTCCAAATAAACTAAAACCTGTCAATAACACAAAATATAGACATATTATAATATTATTTTCCCCCAAAATTTGGTCAACAACATTAAAAGTATTTAGTGTTGCAAATAAAATAAAATAAAATAAAATAAAAACTTGCATCAAAAACACATATGAGTTAGTCAATAATAAGACAATGGGTGTACAAACTTCATAAAAAATCCAATAAAAATGAAAAAAAAAATTTGAGAGAGAGAGAGAGAGAGAGAACCTTTTTGTGTGGGAAAAAAAGGAAGATCAATGGGCAAAATTATATGTAAAGTTAAAACCATCTAAGAGAAATATGTATAGACAATACTTAGTTATAACATTAAAATTAAAGTAGATATTTATTTAAAGTAAAAAATAAATATGAAAAAAGTAATGATGTGGCAATGACGTGGAGGATGAGGTGACTTAACAGGAGTGTAGCAACAATAAATACAATACTTCAGCTTTTAGATGTATATAGATTCGAGATTTGAGGATTCTCTGTCACTTGTTCAAGGTGACGCCACCATGCATTTGTAGTCTCTTCTGTTATAAATCTAAGTGTAAATTGTTAGGGTCTATTCAATTTGTTCCCTCAATTAAAATGCTACATTTTTGTCTTCCAAATTTTAGAATACTAGATTTGAGACATGTGTAAGGCACATATAAATCACCCTTAGCAGCAAATATTTATCACAAATCTATATATCTATACATAATATAAAACCGAAGTCTTTGACTTTTTATTGACTTCATAATATTGTGACACTTCACTTTGGAGGCCTCACAGTTTTTCACATCATAATTATTAAAAAAGAATCAAAGAAAACTTTATAAGTTTCACAATTTCCACATTATTATTTTTTTAATTTGACTTATTATTTTGTATATTTATTTAAGTTTTTAAAAAGCCCAAAAATTCTACAGCAACGTAACAACCAAAAACTCAAAAGCCCAGCAACAAAACGTGAAACCTAAAATCTCAAAAACCCTATGCAAGCCAAAGTCTTTGAACAATGCATAGAACAGATGTGAAAAAAAAAAAAAAAAAAAAAAAAAAAAAAAAAAAAAAAAAACCTACACCGATGCAAAAACCCAAAAACAAAAACTCTACACAAATGAATCTAATTTACAAGTTCTCTAATATAACCAAAATTTTACGTTCTTTACATATTTGTTTTATTTTGCTATGGTGGGTGTTTGTTAGGTACCAAAGTTTGTGTTTTACAAACGTACCATATAATTTTGGTATGTCCATCCTTTTTCTCTTCATTTGTTTTCATGTGGGTTTTCTAATTCTACTGCATTATAAATAGACAACTATGAACCACAAAACCTTGCATCTATGATTGTTTATGATTTTTTTTTCGTTCATTATTTAAAGTTTAGACTCATTAAAACTTATTGCTCGCAGCTTAGCTGATGTTCTTTTTATGGTTTTTCATGTACTTTTTTTAATAGTGATCTTGGTACGTCCTTTTTTAACAACATAACCACCAAACCCTATGCCTATGACTGTTTATGATTCCTTCTTTTTTTCGTTGTTTAAAGTTTAAGCCCATTAACACATGTTGTTTTATGGGTTCATGTATTTTTTTTTCTTTTTCTTTTTTTAATATATCTCTTTTGAGTAGTCATATATTTTTTGAATTGTTTCAATAACTTATAGCTTATGAATCTTCTTGAATTATTTCAATAACTTATATGCTATGAATCTTCTGATACTTTAATTATTATTTTTTTGGCATTTTGAAAGTTTTAACATCTGAATTTTTGCATTAGTTTTTGCAATATCTTCAACGCCTATATAATAGATTATTCTTTTGGAGGTAACCTACTTTTTTCTATTTAATTTTTTTTTCCATTTGTAATTTATAACATATGTATTTTTGGAAACTATCTTATAGATTTTAACATTTATGGTCATGGATTATTCTTTTGAAGGTAACCCATCTTTCTTTTATATTATATATATATATATATATATATATATATATATATTTATATATATATTGTTGGTGCAAACACAATAGTAATGGAAATAACACAAAGAGAAATTGAATAATACTTCTAAATATTATTAATTTGAAGAGAAAAAAAAATACACAACACCATTTGGACTGAGGTGTGGCATTCGCTCTCTTTAAAGAGATTCAAGCCCTTGGTTGGCTAAATTTTGTAATCGATGCAAACCTTCTCTGACTTGTCTCCCTCAGGATACAACAGCCTAACAAATGTCGCATGGCTAGAACAACCTCTGCACAAAGTGTTTAAGTCCAAAGCTCCACCAGAAAGAATACCCTTTTTTGCCAAGAACCTCTCTATTTTTAGTGTATAAGAATGCTTACAATTGCTGGATTTTTTGGTTTTGTAATGTTGTTATATTGCAGTTACTTGGATGGGTCTGAATGAGTCTATTTATAGGCTCAATGGGCCTCAAGAAATTATTACCCAAATTAATCTGATTAATTAGGTCCATTATTCTGACGTAGTGGGAGTTACAAGATTAATTGCTAGACATAAATCTGATGGGCTGGAGTTACACAATTAAATGGATGAGTTAAGGAGTTTTTGAAGAGTAAATAGGCCCAACACCTAATCCATTAAGTGGGTGAATGGCTCTTCATTTTTCCATAATAAAAAAATGTAATTTACTCACCAATGAATAAGGAAATTATTCTGAATGTATCTAGCCTAGAAATTGCTACAATACATATCAGTCTATTAATCACCACAATTAAAAAGAATAAAATAGTCTCTCTCCTTTTCAATGTGGGATTAAACATTCCACTAACTTCTTATCTTCTATATTAACTCCCACATCTTTACATTTATATTGTCATATAAATTCATTTTAATTAATTAATATTAAAATTTTCCAACAATTCTCCACTCATTTTAATATTAAATTTTTTAGTTAAAGAGAGATTACCAAATAAAGATGGGTCACTATGCATCATGAAGGTGTGCTCTGCATTGAACCTTCACTTAGTAAAACAGTGATCTCAACTCTAGAGTCGTAGTGGTCTCCGACTTGAACTAGGACTACTTTGGGGAAATTAAGCGTCACTGCTTACACATAACAACCCAGGTGTTGACATGAACTTTTATAGCTAGCACTTTACGGCCGTGTGTTGATCCCAGTTTAAGTCCAAATATCATAGGAAATGGCCTCATCCCCACACTCACATAGGTGAAATTTTGTCCAGGGTGCTCCTGTAATTCTAACACCCCACTCATACAAGCTACAAATTTCATTAAGAGTTTTTACTCAATCTCTCCACATTACAGGATAAATGCACTTACATCATAGGGATGAACAATCAAAAAATTATTTACAAAATAAATAATTAAAGAAATAAATAGTGCATTTCTTACGACCATTGTATGGTTCGTTTTTCCTATTGAACCCTGTATGGACGCAATTTAGTTCCCAAGCCCAAAAGTTAAAAGGATTTAGGCCCAAAGAGCCCAATGCAATGAATTTGTAGAGAGTGGGTTGGAAAACTAGGCTCTAATGAATTGTATAACGATTATAGTGGATCCAAATGACAATAAAGTAAAAATAGACTAGTTTTATCTAAGAAAATCATCCTCGGCATAGTTCGAGAGGATCAGTTCTTATATATAATTCTTGAAGTTGATTAAAAGTACAGTTTCTATTGCTACAGTATTTCTCTCTCAATTCTTTGATCCTTTTCTCTTAGGCCATCCCTTCTATTTTATACTATCTTCCTCCTTTCATCTCTGCCTTTCACGTGTAGATTAGATTGTCGGTCTTGATTCTTGTTATATCAACACCTTCCTAAAGTCTTTGGGGAGTAGCTGTAAGGCTGAAAACTACTGTTCAGGTATCACTTCCTCATTAATGCGGCCAGAGAGTTAGTTGCAGAGCATTTAATGCAGTGGTAGCAGCTTTCCTTTAGATATTTCATAGCCTCCCTCTGTCCTATTCCTTCCTGATTCTTATCCTCATCAGTGGAGTTGTTTGAAACGTTGCTCTTGATGTCAGATTGCACTTTCTGACCTCGGCTTTGTTCAGCTGAGGAAGCATTCCTCCTCGGATCACTTTTTTGGACTCTCATGACCATACCTCACCTCTTCATTCATTAACACGGACTCCTCTGATAGTGTTTCCCCGTCCTCGGACTACTTAATGTCCTCGGATTGGGCCTTCGGCCCAATATATACATAGATACATACTACTGGGCCTACCACCCCTACAATAGCCCCTCAAAATTCTCCTCTCTAACTCCTCGGGAAGAAAGGAGGATTTCGATATTACCACAATTGCCCTGCGCCTATCATACATCACCTCTGTCTGCCCAGGTGCTTTTTTAATTGCTCAACGCATTCTCCTAACGCTTCGGCATCTGAGACGTGCCTTCATTAAATTTTTGCAGCTCCATGTTCCCCACGTTCTACGGCTTGATACAGATCTAACACCTGAGGATTTTGTTGGAACTTGGGCGGGAATTTTCCCGCTTGTCACCCTTTCTTTGATATAAATATTGTCCAAACACTTCATTTACTTCACTTTAGCACTCATACACTGAACTTGCGCACTTATTCAACTTACTCGTGCCCTCATAAATACCAAGAGCCAGTTCGAGAAGAGTTTTCTTCTTCGCGTAAGTCTTCATAAATCTTTCCATCTATTTTTCTATCTACTTTTCTTTTCTCCGTGTCCTTTTCTCCTCGGCCCTCCTACCTTCTCTTTATCTTCTTAGTACCTTCAATCCTCTCTTAGGAATGGGTAGATTCATTTATTTGGTAGACTCCACGGAGAGTATAGAGAGCTTTAAAGCTCAATATAGGATCCCACAAAGAGTCTCCATTAGGTATTGTAAGGAGGGGGATTGGCAAACTAGTAGGCAGGAAGGAGAAGTAGTAATCCCGATGATTACCTTTATAGAGGGAGGGATGAGAATCTCAATGGGTACAGTCACTAGGGATTACCTTAGGGCCCACATATTAGCTCCCAACCAATGTGCTTCGAATATGTTTAGAATTTTAGGTAGTGTAGACGCCCTTAATGAGAAAATGGGCCTAAACCTTACCCACCACGACGTTAACTGGGTTTACAACCTTCACCATCTCAAGGGGCAGGGGTATTACTTAAAAACTAGGTACCCCGAGGTCAGATTTATCTCATGCCTTCCTGATTCCAACAAAGGCATAAACCAGGATTTCTTGATCGTTTCAGGGGAGTGGCACGATAGCCTCCCCTGCCCGACGAGAGAGGGGCAACCAGGTGGGGTTTTAGGTCTAAGTTTATTTCTTCAGAGTTACCATTTCTTCACTTTGACACAATTTGTACCTATTTTTCTCCTTTTGTGTCAGTATTTGAACTTTCCTTTGATTTGTGCCGTTCCTTTCTTTTATTGTTTTTCTTAATGGTTTTGCAGATCATCTTGCCACCGTTTCGAACTTCAGCCTTGTCAACAAGCAAAGCTTAGACAAGATATTGAAAGTCGAGGTGTTTGTCCATAGTGACGGCCAGCTAAGAGCAGCGCACTTAATCTTCGGATACACCCCCCTTTCATCAAGCTTCTAGGTGCCGAAGTGCGTGATCAAAGCAAAAGACCCTCACTTACAACAAATCGACGTAGCTGTACTTGGCTTCCTCAACCTAGGTCCGGGACCCCAAGCTGTGCTAAAGGTAGAGCCTATCTTTCAGTATAAAGCCAAGGACGTAGCCACCCCTTCACAACCAATTACTAAAGAAGAAGACGAAAAAGAAGAAGGAGTAGTTGAAGTGTCCGATTCCGAGGACGATTTTGAAGTCTTCAACCAACCTCAATCTCCAGAAGCTTTCACTAGTGATTTCAGTCACTTGCCTCCTGCCGAAGTAAGCCAAACATAAGGAGATCTCCCCATTCCAGAAACCATGGGGATACAATGCAAACCCAGAGCTGGTCTCCTCGGCGTCATGGAGTCTCAATTTGGGAGTAAGGTGACCGAGAAGTCTGACGAAGCTCCCCTCTCCTCCATCCTCTCTGCCTCCCCAACCTGATCTTGCGGACCACAAGAGAAAGAGGGATCAAAGAGGTCGTGAAGTAGTGGAAGGAGGGAAGGGTCCCCTCCCTAAGGAGGCCGAGCTCCAGAGGGGAGCTAAACAGGCTAAGGTAGCTCAGACTTTGGCGAATAAAAGAACTGAGTCTCAAATCGGAGTTCCCACCTGGACGCCTGCTCTATTGCTAGACGGAGCTCCTTTACCTGTTGATGCTTCAGTCAGAAACTTCTAGCAAGGGAAGGCTGGCTACGTGGCCGATGTGGTGGAGTAGGCTTTACTGTTGCTAGAAGAGATAGCCAATTTAAGGTCAATGAGGAAGCATGAGGTCTTCCTCAGTTTAAAGAGAGACCTCGCTCTAGTAAGTCCATCGACCTCCTTCCTTTTCCCATTATCATAGCAATAAATTTTTTTTATACTTGTACTTATATTTTGCTGGGTTTATTACTTTTTTTTTTTTTTTTAAAAGGCTGTCTAGGCTGCCCACAGAGCTAAGGAAATAGTCATTAGCTCTCACAAGGCAATGAAGGAAGAGGAGGGTAGGCGCCTTGCCACCGTGAAAGCTTTTGAACTAGTAGAGAAGAAGTCACAAGACCTCACTACCAATCTAGTTGAAGCTGATCGGGACAAGAAAAGCGCCGAGGCCGCCTTTGATGGTGGAGAAGCAGGTGGAGGCTTAGCGCAAGCAGCTTCGCCAAGCTGAGGACGAGCTGTCAACTGCCAGAAGCCAAATCAAAATATTGATGAAGAAGTTGGATGAGGCCGAGAAGGCCAAGTAGCAGGCCGAGCAGGACGACTATGATGTGGGCGTGGCAGAGACCAAGGAAGCCCTCAGGGCTGAGGTCTCGGAGGTGTGCAGATTCTATTTCCTCCAAGTCTGGAACGAGGCCTTCGACCAAGCTGGGGTTGAGGTCTCCTCTGCCCTTAGGAGAGCAGAGAATGTGTACTATCCTCCAGCCATCTGCGCCTCGGGCTCCAAGGCTGATTCGGTCTCTAAGGAAGCAGATGAAGGCAAGGAGAGCCCAACTAAAGCTCTTCCCACAGCCAACATCTCCCCCGAGGCAGCAAAGCAAACCGAGGATGCTGAAAAGGCAGCGGACACCACCAAAGAAGTGGCCCATGATGCCCACCTGCCTCTAACCGCCCCCACAACATAGGGATTGTGTTGGCAACTCTCCCATACCCTCCAAGGAAGACCTCAAAGGTAAAGGACCAGCGTCCACCACGGTGGCTTCCACCCAGCCTCCCAAGACTCAAAAGGATAAGCTTGTGATAAAAATGAAGCCTTAGGTTGCCTTTCTCTCTCTCTCTCTCTCTCTTTTTTTTTTTTTTTGGTAAACTGTTGTTTTTGTTTCCATAAGTTGTAATCACCGTGTTCTTTTGTAACCCTTTTGCCTTTTTATAAGGCTTAAATTAATGAAAATTATAAACATTTCCTCTACTATTGTGATACTTATGCAAATCTAGATATAGCTTCTGTTTTATTCAACACTTAACCAATGTGAAAATGAGGTGCAGTTTCATTTAGTTATCTGCATAAATAATAATGTGTTTGAAATCTTAACAAAGTATATATTTTACTCCACTAACATACAAAATGGTGGAGTATCCATATATGTTTAACTCCACTTTATCCCCTACTGATAAGTAAGTCTAAAGGACTAGAGGGACAATTAATTCTCAAACAGATAATAGGTATTCCTACAAATGCTTTAAGTAATGCTTATGAGTGTCTATTTGAGCATGTTACTACAATGAAGATCTCTGCCATTAAGAATGGCTGATTCTATTTGGCACTTAAACCAATAATAGGAAGTAATAATTTACTCCAAAGTATTAATTTACTTAGCAGAAGTAAATGGAAGTATTAATTTACCCAAAGCATATGGTTCGAAGAGCCAGAAATGACTAAGGTTCTGTTTAATACTTAACAGAAGTAAAAGGAAGTATTAATTTACTCAAAGCATGTGGTCCAAGGAGCTAGACATGACTGGTTCTGCTTAAAACTTAGCAAAAATGACATGAAGTGTTAATTTACCCAAAGTATGTGGTCTGAGGGACCAGGCATAACTAAAGTTCTGTTTAACACTTAGAAAAATGTCATAAAGTATTAATTTACCCAAAGTATGTGGTCTGAGGAGTCATGCCAACTAATTTTCCATCCATGCCCTGCTTCTTTACCTCTTCTTCTAATGGGGATTCAGCGAACTCGGCCACCAAATTTGCGAGGACCTAGCCCTTGACAGAGGTGCGAGACATATACTTGATATCAAAAGCCTTTAGGATCGTACCCCATTTGGCAATCCTCCCTATGAAATCAGCACTCTGAAGTAGTGACCGAAGCGGAAGTTGGGTTAAAACAACAACTGTGTGGGATTGGAAGTAATGACGGAGTTTACGTGTGGCATGTACTACTGCCAAAATGGCCTTCTCCAATGGTAGATAATGAACTTTTACTTCATGCAACGACTTGCTTACATAGTAAACTGGCCTTTGTACATCATTGTCAATTCGTATCAGCACTAAGCTTACAGCATGGGAAGCCACAACAATGTAAGCAAACAAGACCTTGTCCACCTTGGGCCTGGACATGACAGGTGGCCGAGAAAGGTATTCCTCCAGTTGCTGGAAGGCCAGGGCACACTCCTCGCTCCACTCAAATCCCTTCCACCTATTCAACAGTTGGAAGAAGGGTTTACATCTGTCCGCTGACCGAGAGATAAGTCGATTCAGGGTAGTAGTCATTCCAGTTAGCTTCTAGACTTCTTTAGGATTCCGAGGTGATTGTAAACTGTTAATTGCCTTAACCTGATCAGGGTTGACCTCAATTCCACGATGAGTGACAATATAGCCTAGAAATTTGCCTAATCCCACGCCAAAGGAGCACTTGGAAGCATTAAGGGGCAATTTGTGTTTTCTCAGTATTTCAAAAATATCCTCGAGGCCTCCCACATACTTGGACACCACCTTACTCTTCACCACCATATCATCTATATAAACCTCAATATTCTTGCCTAGTTGTGGCTCAAACATCCTAGTCATCATTCTATGATAGGTAGACCCTGCATTCTTCAAACCAAAAGGCATCACCTTGTAGTGGTAATTTCCAGTAGGAGTGACAAAAGCTGTCTTCTCCTGATCATCCAAGGCCAGTGGTATTTGATGGTATCCTTGGAAGACATCCAAAAAGCTCATCCGAGGATGGCCTACAGTCGCATCCACTAGCTAGTCTATCCGAGGCATAGGGAAGGGGTCTTTTGGATAGGCCTTATTCAAATCTGTGAAGTCCACATACACTCGTCACTTCTCACTTTTCTTTCTCACGACCACAGTGTTGGCTAGCCACTCAGGGTAAAACTCTTCTCTAATAGCCCTAGCTTGGTTAAGTTTTATCACCTCATCTTTGACAGTATCAGAATGGTCTTTAAATGAACGCCGAGGTGATTGCTTTTTGGAGGTGATGGATAGATTGACATTCAAATGATGACAGATGAAATTCAGGTCCACCCCAGGAGCTTCGTAAGCACTCCATGAGACATGTCAATATTCCTCCTGAGAAACTCTATAAGCTTTTCCTTCTCCTAAGGAGGCAGTTGAGCTCCAGCCTAAAAAAACTTTTTCGAATCATCATCTACAACAATCTTCTCTAAATCTTCACACTTCACCCCCTCGACTATCTCATCCTTGGGTAACACCGGAGTCCTTGATTGCTATAAGCCCCTATCAGTAGAGGCCGAGGACCCAGTTTCAGGCTGATGCATAATTGCGGCTACCACGAACTGGCTCCCAACTAGCTTTTCAATCTGATCCCCGGACAGATACTTCACTTTCAAGTGGAGGGTGGAAGAAACAGCCCTTAGGGCATGAAGCCAAGGTCTTGCTACAATAGCTGTGTAGGGAGAATAAGCATCCACCATAATAAAATCCACCTCCACCACCTCTGAGCCTGCCTGCATGGGTAGTCTAATCTGACCCTTTGGAATAACAACATTCCCATCAAAGTCCAATAGAGGTGAATCATAACCTGTCAAATCCTCCGACTTCAAGTTTAGCCCCTTGTATAAATTAGGGAACATAATCTCTACCCCGCTACCTTGATCCACCAACACCCTCTTCACATCATACCCCCCTATCCTGAGGGTGACCACTAGGGCATCATCATGCGGCTATATGGTTCCAACCTTATCCTCATTCGAGAAGCTCAACGCCGGTCGGATCTCCATCCTAGCCCTCTTCAGCTCATGGTTAGAGTCCTCGGCAGGTGGCCGAGCTACAAACATCACTCTAAAGGGATGAGAACCGGTCCTTCTTGGGGCAGCGAGGATGACATTAATTGTGCCCAAAGGGGCTCTCGAAGAAGCATCTCTCTGAGGTTCCAAACCTGCCTGGCCCCCTTGCCCATTAGGATGATACAAAAATTGCTTTAACGTCCCCTCTCGAACCAGCTACTCCAGGTGATTCCATAAAGTTCTACAATCCTTTGTGGTGTGCCCTCGGTCCTGGTGGTATTGGCAATGAAGGCTTTGATTGCGCTTCATGGGGTCACCTCCCATTTTATTTGGCCATTTGAGGAATGGCTTGTTCTTGATTTTCTCTAAGATTTGGTGTACTGGTTCTCGGAACGCTGTGTTAACCATTTGAGTAGCGGTAGACCCCGATTGCCCAGCAAAGTCTCTCCGGGGCTAGTTGTTGTTGTATCAGTCCGACTTGAAATCTCTCCTCTCTTGAGGGATAACCTTAGCCTTCCCTTTCCCCTGTTGCTGGTCCTCATTGACCTACTTATATTTGTCAATTCAGTCCATGAGTTGATGTACGTTGTTAGCAGGTTTCCTAGTCAAAGACTTCCTCAAACCATGCTCGGCAGGTAGGCCGACTTTGAAAGTTCTTATGGCCACATCATCAAAGTCACCATCTATCTCATTGAACATCTCCCAGTATTTGTCTGAGTATGTTTTCAAGGTCTCCCCTTCTCTCATGGTCATAGACAACAGGGAATCTAAGGGCCGAGGAACCCCACTACCCGAAATAAAGCGAGATCCAAACGCTCAGGTGAGTTCTTTAAAGGAATCTATAGAACCTGCCCCAAGGCCATCAAACCATCTCATTGCCACAGGCCCCAGACTGGATAGGAACACCTTACATATCAAGGCCTCATTCTTGGAGTGGACAACCATTCTCTGGTTAAAATGACTTACATGCTTTACAGGGTCTGTTCGACCATTGTACATGATGAGAATCAACAAGCATTCAAGGATCCATTGCATGTTCCAGTTGGGCCTATTACTAAAGCAAGATCCAAGAAGATCAAAGAAGCACTTAATGGGCTGATTCAAGAGATTTGGGTTGATTCAAACGCAGGACATTCCAAGTTGGGCCTAAAGGAAGATTAAGGTATAATAAATTTAATTCAAGCTATTAAGGGCTGATTTGGCTTAATTGGACTTGATTTATGGCGTGGATTAATGGCTGATTGATTTTCCAGCTCCATATCAGTTAATAGATATTTTTCCTATTCTGGAGCTTCTAATTTCGGACTAGATCTACCTTAATTTTAGGCTTTTATTATTTAGAACGTTTTTTAGCTATTTTCCTATTTTGGATTTGCTAATTTCAAACCAAATCAACTTTTATTTAGGGTTTTATTATTTAGTACGTTTTTAGATTTTCTATTTTCAGTCATGCCTTATAAATAGCATCCACTCATTGTAATAGGGATAATTATTGAATAAAAATTAGAAAAGGTGAGGCTTTGCTCTTCTTTTGGTTCTTCAAGAACTGTAAACTTATCAGGGATTCTTCCTTGTGGCATTCAAACTTTATACCTTTGGTTCGTGATTCAATTATAATCATTGGGTCAAGGTGTTATACTTATACCTTTGGTTCGCGTTTCGATTATAAACGTTGGGTCAGGGTTTCTATCAAAAATCTGAATTTTAGCTTTCTTGGGCAAGTATTCCAATATTTTTGTTGGGTCTCAAAGCATGTCGATTGAGGTTCGCATTAGTACATGGTGAACTTTGGCTGAGCAAACCGTCGAGGAAGCTTTCCTCCTTCAATTCTACGTGTGAAAGGAGATCTGGAAATTTGGTTTAACGCCTTGCTTATAGCGTTGTTTCCTAGGCCTTTGCAAGACGGGCCCTTATTCCTACGCTCACTGTGGTAGTCCTCATCACAAGAGAAAGATTCACTAGGGGGAGTCCTTGACCTGGGTTTATAACTACCATTCTCTTCATTGCCAGAAGAGAAATCAGAATTGGAGGGAGTTTGCCTTCGCCATTCGTGGCGCAACTTCCTTTTCAAATGATCAATCTCCAGTTGCATGGCTCTGATATTCTCCTCATGAAACAGGTGGCTTTCGCTTCGTGACTGGCTCCTGCTAGTATTGGTGGTATGCACACTAACCTCCCAGTCCTTTCTTCACTCAAGATTAACAAAATGATCTTGACTTTGGGACCACATAGATTCCTCCAGATTCGGACCTGAACTTACCATAATTGAACGTTAAACTCACTACAGCACCAGAATTTCCCACAGACGGCGCCAATTGTATGGATGCAATTTGGTTTCCAAGCCCTAAAGGTAAAAGGATCTAGGCCCAAAGAGTCCAATACAATGAATTTGTAGAGAGTGTGTTGGAAAACTAGACTCTAATGAGTTGTATAACGATTATAGTGGATCCAAACGACAAAAAGTAAAGATAGACTGGTTTTATCTAAGAAAATCATCCTCGGCACAGTCCGAGGAGATTAGTTCTTGTATATAATTCTTAAAGTTGATTACAAGTATAGTTCTTATTACTACAGTATTTCTCTCTCAATTCTCCAATCCTTTTCTTTCAGGGCATCTTTTCTATTTTATATTATCTTCCTCCTTTCATCTCTGCCCTCCACGTGTAGATTAGATTGTTGGTCTTGATCCTTGTCATATCAGCACTTTCCTGAAGTCTTTGGAGAGTAGCTGTAAGGCTGAAAACTACTGTTCAGGTATCACTTCCTCCTTAATGCGAATAGAGAGTTAGCTGCAGAGCATTTAATGTAGTGGTAGCAGCTTTCCCTTAGATATTTCATAGCCTCCCTCTGTCCTGTTCCTTCCTGATACTTATCCTCATTAGTGGAGTTGTCTAGAACGTTGCTCTTGATGTCAGACTGCACCTTCTGACCTCGGCTTTGTTTAGCCAAGGAAGCATTCCTTCTCGGATCACTTTTTTGGACTCTCATGACCATACCTCACCTCTTCATTCATTAACACGGACTCCTCTGACAGTGTTTCCCCGTCCTCGGGCTACTTAATGTCCTCGGATTGGGCCCCCAGCCCAATATATACATAGATACGTATTACTGGGCCTACAAACCCAATTCTTAGGATCTCTGGTCCTTGGGTTGGGTATCCTCATACATGAATCATAAATCTATGGACTTTAATCCCATCCCCCTCGATGTATTCCAGACTTTATCTTTTGCCAAGGCCTTGGTAAATAGATCTGCAAGATTATCATTAGATTTAACATAATCCACAATTATGATGCCACAACTCAAATAAGATCACATGGTACTGTGCTTTCTTCTTATAGGTCTGGATTTACAATTGTAATAATGGTTTTTAACTCTACCAACTGCGGTAGTGCTATCATAATGAATTAATATAGGTGGAATTAGCTTTTCCCAAAGTAGAATTTCATATAACAAATCTCTAAGCCAGTTTGCCTCTTCACTAGCTGAATCTAATGCTATTAATTTAGCTTCCATTGTTGAATTTGCAATTACTGTTTACTTTTTAGATTTCCAACAAATAACACCACTAATTAAGGTAAAATTATAACCAATGGTAGAGAGAGAATCACCTGACAAAGTATTCCAATCGACATCACTAAAAGCTTCAATCACAGCACGGTACATTTTATAAAATAAGCCATAGCTTTTGGTACAATTAAATATCTCATGATTCGCTCAATAGCTAGCCAATGATCTTTACTAGGCTTGCTAGTAACTCTACTAAGCACTCCTACTGCATATGCAATGTTAGGTCTAGTACAATCAATAGCATAATGCAAATTACCAATAATGTTAGCATAATCCTTTTGATTAATAATCTCATCATCATTATTCGCAGGAAATAAATAAACACTAGAATAAAAGGAATGGCTATACTTTTGTGATCATGAAAATTATATTTTCTCAAAATTTTCTCAACATAATGTGATTGATCAAGAAATATCCCATCACGTGTTTTTGTAATTTTCATGCCTAAAATAAAATTATCCTCACCAAGATTTATCATATCAAGATGGCTTTTAAGCTTTTTTTTTTGTCTCATTTATAATATGCATATTTGAGCCAAAAATCAACATATCATCCACATAGAGGCTAATAATAACATGTAAATTATTCCATGATTTAGAATAAATACATTTATCACATTCATTTGATTTATAACAATTCTTAATCATGCAGGAATCAAACTTTTCATGCCACTGTTTAGGTGCTTGTTTTAAGCCATATAAGGATTTAGTTAGCTTACATACCTTGCTTTTTTTGTCCAGCCTCTACAAAGCCTTCTGGTTGATCCAAATAAATCTCTTCCTCTAGGTTCCCATTTAGAAAAACAGTTTTCACATCCATTTGATGAATTTTCAAATCAAAAATTGCAACAATTGCAATTAACAATCTAATAGATGTAATTCTTGTTATTGGAGAAAAAGTATCAAAGAAATCAGGATCAACCTTTTGTTTAAAGCTTTTTGCACCAAGTCTAGCTTTAAACTTATCCATTGATCCATCCGGTTTTAAATTTTTTCTAAGGACCCATTTACAACATATGATCTTACAACCTGGTGGAAGATCTACTAATTTCCAAGTTCAATTAGAAATTAGGGATTCAATCTCATCATTTACAGCCTTTTTCCAAAATATAGCATCAGGTGATGTTAAAGCTTCTTTTAAATTTTAGGGATTTTCCTCAATGTTAAAAACATAATAATTAGGACCAAAATCCTTTTCAACTCTAGCTCTTTTACTTCTTTTAGGTTCCATTTCAAAATTTTCTTGATTTTGTAAATGAGAGGTAGAAGAACTAGGTTGTGACAAAATATTTTCTTCACCTCCACTATTTTTCAATTTAAAATGAAATTTTTCTTCATGAAAAATTGCATCACCAGATTCAAAAATTATTTTTGTTTTCAAGATCAAAAAAACTATAGGCTGCACTATTAATCGCATAATCAAGAAAAGCAGAGGTAGTAGCTCTTATACCTAATCTAGGTAATTTAGAGTTAGTAAGCCTTACATAAACAAGACAACCCCATACTCTCAAATATCCCAAATTTGGCTTATGTCCTTTCCACATCTCAAAATGTTTGGTATGTGACTTTTTATGTGGCACCCTATTCAAAACATGACATGCAGTTAAAATAGCTTCACCCCAAAAATGCAAAGGTGCACCAGATTCAATTAACATGACATCTGTTAACTCAATTAGAGTTCTATTTTTTTTTTTTTCAGCCACACCATTAGAAGCAGGTGAATATGGTGCAGTAGTTTCATGAATAATTCCCAAAGACTAAACAAATGAGTTGAATGCCCTTGATTCATATTCACTTCTTATTCTTTTTATTTTTCTACCAAATTGATTTTCAATTTCTTTTAAAAAATCTTGAAATTTTTCAAAAGCATCACTTTTATTTTTCAATAAATAAACAGTTGTATATTTTGAGAAATCATCAATAAAGTGATAATATATCTATTTCCTCCATGAGTTAAAATCCCCTCAAATTCACATAAATCAGAGTGAATTAACTCAAGCAATTCGGTATTTCTTACAACACTTTTATGAGGCATTTTTTGTAATCTTAGCTTGACTACAAGTTTCACATTTTTCAAAATTTTTTGACAGTCTTGGAATTAATCCTAAACGACTCATGATTCCCATATATCTACCATTTATATGACACAAACGAGCATGCCAAAAATTAATAGAATAAAGCATGTAAACTGAACTGGTAGATGCTTTATTATTCTCAACATTTAATTTAAACATTCCATCACAAGCATAACCCTTGCCCACAAATAATCCATTTTTAGTGATTACATAGTTATTAGATTCCATAGTTTGTTCCTTGTTAAGCAAAAAGCTTGACATCAAATTCTTCCTCATGGATGGAGTGTAAAGTACATCTTTCAATGTTAGCACACATCTAGAAGTGAATTTCAAATCGACCTCACCACTCCCAAGAACCTTGGTTTTGCTAAAGTCACCAAGCATAATTGTTTTTTCTTCTTTAAAGGGAGTGTACAACTTGAACCAATCTTTGTCATAGCAGACCGTGCCTATTAGCACCAAAATCTCCCCACCACCCTTCAACATATTGCACCATATTGATGTCTGTAATTATAGTCACTAAAGGCTCTTTGGTTACGTTAGCTTGCAGAACAGATTCACGTTTCTGAAATTTGCAAAATCGAGCAATATATCCACTCTTGCCACAGACAAAACAAGATTTATTAAATTGATCTTGTGAAGGGGGTCCTTGATTTTTATTGTAATTTTTTATTCGCGTTTCCCCTTCCTTGTGGTCTATTATCATTTTTGAAAACTCTCTTTTTAGTTTTAGGCTTCAATTGACCATTTCTAGAAATATTATTTTTGGGCATATTATTATTGGCTGAAATAAGGTTTACCTTTGTGGTGGAATTACCATTGTTTTCTTGTGTCATGAGTGCATCTTATCCTCTAGCCTCCTCCTCCACATGGATGCGTGTGATCAAAGTCTCCAAGGATGTCTCCCTTTGTTTGTGCCACAAAGTTTTTTGGAACAACCTCCAAGATTGTGGTAGTTTATCAACTATGCCAGCTACCACCAGATTATCTCAAATCTTGAGATCTCCAACACCCTCATTTGGTTTCTCTTGTGTAGGCTCCATGTGTTTGAATCTCCTTAAAATTGTTGTTGCAAATATAATAATAATGGAAATAACACAAAGAGAAACTGAATAATACTTCTGAATATTATTAATTTGAAGAGAAAAAAAATATACACAACACTATTTGGATTGAGGCGTAACACTCGCTTTTTTTAAGGAGATTCAAACTCTTGGTTGGCTAAACTTTGTAACCGGAGCAAACCTTCTCTGACTTGTCTCCCCCAAGATACAATAGCCCAACAAATGTCATATGGCTAGAACAATCTTTGCACAAAGTGTTCAAACCCAAAGCTCCACCAGGAAGAACACCCTTCTTTGCCAAGAACCTCTCTATTTTTAGTGTATAAGAATGCTTGCAATTGTTGGATTTTTTGGTGTTGTAACGTTGTTATATTGCAGTTACTTGGATGGGTTTGAATGAGTCGATTTATAGGCTCAATGGGCCTCAAAAAATTATTACCCAAATTAATCTGATTAATTAGGTCCATTATTCTGATGTAATGGGTGTTACAAGATTAATTGCTGGACATAAATTTGATAGGCTAGAGTTACACAATTAAATGGATGAGATAAGGAGTTTTTGAAGAGTGAATAGGCCCAACACCTAATCCATTAAATGGGTGAATATCTCTTCATTTTTCCATAATAAAAAAAGGCCATTTTCTCACCAATGAATATGGAAATTATTCTGAATGTATCTAGCCCAGAAATTGCTACAATACATATCAACCTATTAATCACCACAATTAAAAAGAATAAAATAGTCTCTCTCATTTTCAATGTGGAATTAAACTTTCCACTAACTCCTTTTTTTTCATATTAACTCCCACATCTTTACATTTATATTGTCATATAAATTCACTTTAATTAATTAATATTAAAATGTTCCAACATATAATATATATATATATATATATATATATATATATAGTTTTGTTTCAATAATTTATAGGTAATGAATCTCTTCTATTTCTATAATTTTTTTTTGGCCTTTCAGAAATTTCAATATCTAAAATTTTGAGTTTTTATTTATTTATTTTTTTTATTTGCAATATTTGAAACCATCTTTTTTTTTTTTTTTTTTTGGTAAGCCATTGAACGTTCAAGCAATGGCTTCTTCGTCAAATTGTAACACAAATTGAAGTCAGACACAAGCAATTCATAGAATGGTATAGTTTCATAATCGTTTAAGATTTTATAAATTTATTTTAGTCTACCACACAAATAAGTAGGTTTCCATGCATAGTATGAGTTTACGACTAATAATACCGTGATTCCATAAATGATTGTTTTTGAATATTAAATTATTCACATAAATCAATCCAATAAGCTTAAATCCACCAAAAAATTTAGAATCATTGTCTTTAATCTTTGTGTTGTGGTTGGCTCAAATGAGGACTGTGAAGTGAGTGGTTTTTTTTTTTTTTGATACAAAATAGAATTTCTACTCTAGTCTAATCTAAATGTATATATGTGTGAAGCTCCCTCCTAGAGACTTGAACCCCGACCCTTGGCCCCCACACCCCACAAGTATTTATACTTGCCCCCCACACCCCGGCCATAAATTTCTTTTGAGTGGTTATTAAATGCGAGAGCATGTGTGGAATTTTCTGTGAATTTTTTAGTGCCTCTAGCAGAATTAAAATCAATTAGTCGACTCAAACACCAAATTTTTTACTCCAATGTTAAAATCTTGCAAGATGTAAGTAGGTTATTATAAATTTGGAAACAAAAATTTATTATTCTCATGTGTTTCTTATAACCCACTTATCGAAGGAAATTTATTGTTCTAATTTATGCATCATCCTACGAACTTAGGAAAACATGAAGCTTCTTTTTGTTAAAAAAATAATAATAATAATTTGGTTTAATTTTATTTTATGAATCCTTATTTTGTGGTTTTGCCTATAAAGGCACTTTTTTTGTTTTTTTTCCTTTTTTTGTGACAGAAAGATAAGTAGAATAAGGACACCTAAATAAATTGATTAAATGTGAAGATTCAATTTTAAAGATAATACACTATAGGTAAGCTTTCTTATATCCAAATTAAGATATGGAACTTTACTATTTGTGAAAAAAAAAAAGATAAAGAAATTTGGATGTTGCATTGTTTTCAAATCATGTTGCTACGAGGTTTGGTGTGATGATTAGGAATGATAAAAGAGAGGTGATGGAGGCTCTTTCAGCTAAAGGTGGAAAGTGATAGAGTGCTCTCGTGCCTTTGTGCATGTAGTAGCAGTGTGAGTCTTGCAGGTCTACCCTTGCAAGAGTTTTGTGACCTCTTTTGGTGAGGTCAGCGACAAATAACCATGGTGGAAGAACTAGAAGTACTATGGAAGAAGCTGTCATTCATAGAGGTGGAAGACGAGAGTGTGGTACTGGGAAGTAATAGCACAAAAGCAGCTAAAGAACTTGTCAAAAACTGCCTAGTTATGAAGGTCCTGTCATGCAAAAGCATTGCACTCGATGCTATTAGGAAGAATATAAGGATGATCTGGAAACCAAACAAAGGTTTATAGATCGTGGAAATTGAAAAAGAAATGTTCATAGTGGAGTTTGGTGATGAAAAAGATAAGAAGAAAGTTCTGGATATGAGTCCATGGAGTTATGAAAAGCAACTCATTCTCCTTCAGGATTTCGAAGGGGAACAGGTGCCAAAGGAAATCTCCTTAAGATGGTCTCCTTTCTGGATACAGATCCATAATCTACCCCTCACGAGCAAAACGAGAGAAACGGGATGGGCAATAAGAGCTACGTTAGGGGAAGTTTTGAAGGTGGATGTGGCTAAAACCGGGGTACAATGGGGAAAGTATCTGAGGGTAAAGGTCCGAGTGGATGTAACAAAAAGGCTGGTAAGGGGGAAGAAAGTAGCCATTGAGGGTGATAGAGGACGATGGGTGTATTTTAAATACGAATGTCTTCCAAATTTTTGCTACAACTATGGCCTCCTGAACTATGACCTGAGGGAGTGCCCGGAACTACCTGGGAACGGTAAGCAACCTGTGAGAGACAAGGAAAATTAGGCCTCTCAAAAAAGAGAGATTTTTGGAGTGCTTTTTAGGGCACCTCTCTTTTTAGGAAAGTGGTATGGAGTTGTCACTTATTTTTTATACAAAAAAAATAAGAAAAACTAAATACATGACTAAATTATTCTCTTCATTGATTGAATAAAAAATTACATGGCTTTGGGTCCTTGTTACAAACTACCAAAATACATGGCTTTTTGTCCTAGTTACATTCTACCCAAAATAAAAAGTAAAGACAAGGCTAGATCCGCTTAACCAAAGATCTAAATCCAGAGGCTAGGTTACGGAATGGGAAGGTGTTAGGCACCCATTCTGCCCAGACAAAGTCTCGTCTTCTAGACTCTTGTGACCAATGTACCTTTTTATGCATGTCATGAATGATATGTTGAGCATGTGAAACTAAAGATCAAATCACATAAATTTATTTATGAATGAAGTCTCTTCTTTTGTTTAAAAAAGTTCAGATCTGTTTTGATTTATAAGAAAAAATTGATTTTGATTTGTCAAAATACTAGATCTGTTTTGTAATATGTAGAAAAAAAGTGGTTTTTGGAGATAAAAAATTCAGATTCGTGTTTATTACATAAAATAAAGTCTTTTTATTTGAAAAATATCAAATCTGTTTTCAAGAACTAAAAAAAAATGGTTTTTAATAACAGAAAAAATCAGATCTATTTTTATATGTTTTAAAAAAAATGAAAAGAATTTTTTAAGAAGAGAGTTTCACTTATAATTTAAATTTATGCAACATGAATTACATAAAACAAACACTAACACAATCATGTTTTATTTCAAAAATCTGCATATGCTTAAGAAAAATCAGATATGTATCTAAGAAAGATACAAATCATTTTTTTAATTAAGAAAAATTCAAATCTGCATCTATTGAAGATGCATATCTGTTTTTTTTATTTTAAGAAAAAGTCAGATCTACATCTAATGAAGATGCAGATCTATTTTTATTTTAAGAAAAAGTCAGATTTACATCTAACGAAGATGCAGATCTGTTTTTATTTTAAGAAAACAATCAAATCCACATTTTATGAAGATGCAGATCTGTTTTTATTTTAAGAAAAAGTCAGATCTACATCTAATGAAGATTCAGAATTGTTTTTATTTTAAGAAAAAGAGTTATTCACATGCAGATTATTGATATTTAAGAAAGAGATTATAAAAATTGCATAAAAGCAATCATGCTTTAAACAAAACAATGATTAATAATTCATAGATAAAAAAAAAAAAAAAAAAAAAAAATTCATCATTATAAACATGAAGCATAAGAAAAAGAAAGGATGTTTTAGGGTTCAAAGAAACTTATTCAGTTATCTTTAAAACCTAAAAACCCTAATTTTAGCAGCAAATCTCAAAGAGGATCAGCAAATATCAGTAATTTGAGAGCCTCAAAATGTGTGCCTCCCAGAGCGTAAAAAAAAAAAGTGTTGAATTATGAGGTTCAGTCTCTATTTATAGAGGCCATAAGACTCTAAAAAATAGGCATGGATGATTAGGATGTGAATCCGAATGCATCCTTTTGCGAAAAGATCGAAAATGGTGTGCCTTATCTTCACCCGAAGGCCGTTAAGCCAAAACCCAAAAGGGGGAAATTCGGCCCTTTTAGAGTGCTGTTCGGCACTCCAAAAGTGCCGAATTGGCTCTTGGACACCAAACGCACTTCTGTTTTCTAGTGCCGTTTGGACTCCTCTTCTAGGGTTTTTTGACCGGTCCTTGCACCTAGACGCGTTTTCATTCTCTGTCTATGATTTTTTATCTCTTTTTTGGATAATTCAGGTTTTTTAAAAACAATTATCTTGTAAATAAATATCCTAAAATAAGTCTTGATAAAGTTCAGATTATCGACAATTTTATTGTTATCCAATCATCCCTTTTATTCCTTTGCATGCATCCCTATTTTAAACACTAATTATCAACCAATCACAAAATTATTTAATTAATTTTAATTGTTTAACCAATCAGAATTAATTTAAATTGATCATGTGTGGTCGACTCTACTTAGACACAATGCGTGTTGACCGTGCAAACTTGATCATGTGATATCTTTCGATCTGATGGTTCGATTTGGAAACTGGACGCACCACCGTGACCGTTAGAACCTCAAGATCATTTTTATGGTATGTAATGAATGAATTGATGCATGTAATGCAAAGACAATTTGATGCAGGTAATGCAAGAACAAATTAATGCACGTAATGCAATCATAATTTTTAGGGTACGTGGATGGTCATTCAAGTCATTCTCCTTGATTAAATTATGGATGCAAAATTGAGTGTCTACACAACCAAACTTAAATAGTCTTCAGTATGGAGCATGGCTTTGGGGGAAGTTTATGCGAAAGACAGTGAAAAAGTCGAGTCAAACAAGAAACAAAGCCATGCCGGAGAGGAGAGAAAATTTAGACAAGGGCATGGGTGATCAATCGCTGGTTGTACTATGATCACCGGCAACCAAAGATGTGCTTGGCAGGAAAACTGGGTCAACTATGGCTCACATGGAGAAGTGCACCAAGGAAGTAGGGACAAAGGAGACAGAAGCAATGTCGCAGGACACAGAGACCTTTCACGGTGAAGGAAATGTCAACAATAACTCTAAGCATGCAGAAAAAATGATTCCTATCTTAGGTAAGGATATTCTGGAAGATAACGAACCCCAAAAAGAGGGGAGAGAAACAATGTAGTGGGAGATAGCAACGCAACAGGATGACGAGCCAAAATTTGAATTTAAGGTGGGGGCAACCAATTTGGGTGAAGAAATGGGTAAGGAAAGCCCAGGGGAGGAAAGTAAACAAATAGGCCCAATGGCAATGACTTTTACAAACAAGTTGGGCTAGATGGCTGAGAGTTTAGGCCCAAAAGGTGGGCATTGGAAAAGAATGGCAAGGGTGGCCCACACAAAAAATGAGAAGGAAATCTCAAGCCCGTTGAATATAAAGAGGAAGAGCCCGATCCCATTACAAGAGCTTAACTCAAATACCCTAGAACTGAAATGGAGTAAGAAGTTAGAACAACCTTGTAAAGTCTAGAGGAAGAAGAACAGCACAGATGGCGGTGTGGCGGCGGCTACAAAGTAGCGCCGCCTAGCCCAATGAGTGTCTTGGCATGGAATTGAACTGCTTGGGTCTCGAATCACCCTCGACGGTTCGGATGCTCACCGAGGTGGTGAAAGCGAAGTAACCAATCCTTGTCTTCCTAGCGGAGACTAAAGCCAACAACAATAAGATGAAGGGTGTACAGTCTAAGCTAGAGCTAACTCAGGGGATTACGGTCCCTAGCGATGGACAAAGCGGAGGATTAGCGATGATATGGAAAGAAGGTGTGGATGTTAGACTAAAGAGCTGTTCAAACTCCCACATTGATGTGGTGGTTTTTGGTGGAACGAGAACAGCACCGTGGAGAGCTATGGGCTTCTACGGGCAACTGGATTCAGGTAAGAGACATTTCTCATGGAGTTTGATTGAATCTCTGAGAAAGCAGTGTGATATGCAATGGGTGATATTGGGGGATTCCACTTGGATGAGAAGTTGGGGTGGCTTGAAAGAGATGCAAGTCAGACGAGGGCTTTCAGAGAGTGTCTGGACAACTGTGGACTCACGAACTTGGGTTTCGTGGGGCAAAGATTCATGTGGTGCAACGAAAGGTTGGGGGACCAACGCACTTTGATAAGGTTGGATAGAATGGTCGCCAACGAAGGGTGAAGAGCATTGTTTCTGGAAGCTCAAGTGCACCATGTCTTTATGTCAGCGTTGGACTGCTGCCTCTTGTCTTTGTATCTGTGATAGAGAGCACCCTTAAGACCGCTGAAACAATGATTCTTCTTTTAGGCTATGTGGACCTGAGATGAGAGATGCAAGGAGGCAGTAGAAAGGGCTTGGGACCCCCTCCGGGAAAGCTCTTACTTCCAAATACAAGATAGACTCAAGAGCGGCCAGTTTCATCTTCAAAAGTGAAATCGAGAGGTGTACCGTAATGTGAACAAGTCCCTGAAGAGTAAGAGCCTTCAATTGTTGGATAAATACATATGCAGTGAAAAAATTAACAGATCTACTTCATTCGCAGTTGATAACATGTGCTATGTAAGTTTCAGAATATAAAAACAAGAGAATGTACCTTGGTATGGTGAATTTCAAAACCAAAGATCAGAAGTTCTTGAGAACACTTTCAATCTTCACTCCAATTCCACTTGTGCCCAAAAAGTGTGGTCTCTCAATCAGTTATATGTATATGTTCAAAGGGAGAATGAAAGAGTGTCCAACGCTCACATACATACCATTTCATGTTGTTACAAAAATTTTGTATGTTTCTCTCCTTATAATTGATTATCTAATTGGGCTAGCCTTTAGGCCTTTCCAATTGAGCTTTAGTATATGGCTTGGGGTGGGACCAAAAGGGAACAAATAAGACACTAGCTTCAATGGGCCTTGAGCCTTTCTATCAACTCTTGACAAGTCCAAAGTTACCATTAATTATATTTAATACCACTATATAAATATAATTGCACTCTAGGTCTTATTAATAAATTATATCCCAAGACTTTATTGTACATGCAACCCCTTCATAAAATATTCGTAGTAATACAAACTTATGAATGAATACTGCCACTTTGTAAATCACTACATCTTAATCCTTGAGTAACCAGTTTAATCCTTTTAAGTTATTCATCATATATTTATGAAATCCAATTTCATAAATATATACTTTAGTAATTCCTTACTAAAGTGGTTAGGCCTAACACTCTGAATAACTGAACCCACTAAACTTATCACGAGGGAATATTTTATATCTCTGTTAAGAAACTATAAATTCCTTCTTGAGAATATATGTTCCTCTCCCATGAAACTAATGCTGTGTTGGGTATTCCAATTAGCCCAGGCCTACTAGAAGATTCCTTAATTTGGGCATGGACCAATAATGGGAGATTTACAGTCAGAAGTGCTTATGGTGTTGCACTCCAAGCTCTCAAAAAAGGCAAACAGGCAGGGGATAGTTTGGATTGTTTGGACAGCTCAAAAATGACCAACATCTGGAAGTCAATTTGGACGCTTCAATGCCCAAGCAAGATTAAACAATTCATGTGAAGGGCCTGCAAAAATATTCTACCCACGAATCATTGCTTGGCCAGAAGGAAAGTGACGCATTTGGATAGTTGTGTGTTTTGTGGCGAAAGCGAAACTTCAGGTTACACTCTTTGAAGTTGCAAGACAGCTGCTGAGGTGTGGAAGGAATCGGGTATAAAACTCCCTAACAGGATTTCACCTCCGAGAGATTTCATTGATGTAGTGTGGTTACTGAGGGAGCTTTCCACGGATGTTGACTGGGAGTTGTTCGCGACTTTGGCATGGGGAATATGGAAAAATCGGAACCTCGTCAAGCATGAAGGCTGGTGCAAATTGGCTAAAACCATAGCTAGGGAAGCAGCCAACTACGTGGAGGAATTTCGACAGGGCAATGCTCTAGTTGCCACCAACCCTAGACAGGTGGGTTAGATCAGATCAGAACACCGTGGTGCCCCCCTAGATGCGGGTGGTACAAGATTAACACCAAGGGAGCTGTTTTCAAAGATGCAGGGCATTATGGTGTGGGAGTGGTAATCTGAAATGAGCAAGGACAACTGATGGGTGCAATGTCTAAGAAAATACCCTTCCCATTGGGGGCTCTGGAGGTGGAAGCAAGAGTTGCGGAAGAAGGAATTATTTTTTGCAAGGGACCTTGGCCTTGGGGAAGTGATTGTGGAAGGTGATGCTTCAATTGTATTGTCTGCTCTCTCAAAACCTGACCATAAACCAAGCTCAATCCAAAAAATTATGGAAGGTGCAAGAACGTGGCTAAAAAAAAAAAAAAAAAAAAAAAAGCTCAATTAACCAATTTTATCCAAAATAAACAACCCTGCCCTTTAAAAAATTCTAAACAAAAATAATTTTGTTCTTACCCAAAAAAAAAAAAAAAAAAAAAAAGCAGCTAAGTAGTAGCAAAGTTAGAGGTTGAAACCGCCGTTAGAGGTTGAAACCGCCGCACACAGGCAATAGTAAAGCCACCCCCCAACTCAAAGTTTTGACTTCGTCCCTGTTGCAAAGGAAGTGAAACTAACCATGCTTCTCCCTTTGACTTGTTTCCGTCGCCCACATGAACCCTACTTACTTCGGTAGTGCTTGCTTGTCGGTTTGTAGAAGTTACAAAAATGGGTCTCCTACAAATATTCACAGGCAAAGACCCACCGATTATTGATGATGGAACCTAATTAAGGGCAAGGGAGAGCCTTGAGAGAATACGTGCGATTCATTTATGTCCTGCGTGTCTTGTGTACCAAGTCTCCAAATATTGTACTTATACTATATTATATAGTTCGAATAGTCAATAGACTACCCACATTCCTTCTTCCTTGTGTGTGTTGTGTGTGTTTGTTTCTTAAAAAAAAAAAATAAAAAAAAAAATAGACTACCCACATCCACATTAACAACTATTTCTTTTTCTATTTTTATTTGGGCCTACGGGCACTAGCATCCGGGTTGCAAAAAAATTCTATTTTACACCCTCAAAATTTATTTTATCTATTTTACCATCTCATTGTACAACTCACCCAACATCTCAGTTTTTATTTTTATATACAACTCATTAAAATAATATAAACTACACCATCAAATATTATAAAAAAATGACAAATTACAATTTACCCACATGTGGTATGGCCAAAATTTAAGTTGCTTACCAATAGTTTGAAATTTGACATTTTACCCACCTAAAATTAGTTCAGTTAAAGTTCAATAACATATCTTTGTTAAAAACATGGCTAAATATGTAATTTTTCTCCACTTTTATGTCTTTCTCCTCCAAAAAAACAAAAAACATAAAAATAAAAAGGATCTAGCAGAGCACTTTTATCATGAGATTTCAAACCACAGGTAGACAATTTAAATTTTGGTCAAACCTCAGGTGGGTAAAGTATCAAATTTCAAACCATAGGTAGGCAACTTAAATTTTGGTCTGATAGGCCAAGAATGTATTGACCCCTTGTAATGAATTAACCAATTAATTAGTCAAGTTAATTAATTAGTCAAGTTAATTAATTATTTTAATTTGCATGCAATAAGCGTGGTCGCACAAACAAATCACCAACTAAGTCAAAATGCAGCGGAAAATAAATTGACACGGTGATTTGTTTACGAATGGGGAAAACTTACATGGCAAAAACCCCATCGGGTGATTTTAAGGTCACCATTCCCAAGAATTCACTATTATCACAACAAGCGGTTACAAGTACCTTATATCAACCACAATTGAATCCTTACCCCAATACCTAATTGGACTTGTTTTGTAGTGACAAACTCTCCTTTTAATGCACGACTCCCAGTACGTGACTAACCAATTCGATGCGCGAATCACAGTATGCAGCGTACTCACCAACTTGAGAAAGATGTTGGCTGCAAAGTTCTTTAGTTCATCAAAACGAAGAAGATCACGAAACTCCTTGGTTACAAAACCCTACGGTGTACAAACATAGCAATTTCTTGAATAGGAAGATGAACTAGGGCATATGTCTCCGGTTCACAATATGCTTGTGAAAAACTTTTGCATTGAGTTGCATCAGCTATGACGGTCCTTAAAACAATTCTTATATATGTTTAGGGTTGTGAGAAAAGAAAGCTCAAACATCTATTCACAAATTGGAGTGAAATCAGCTCTAAAAAACTGATTTTCATAAACCTCGATAGATAGCTTATCTGTCGAGAAGCTGTCGAGCATCGGGCTTCAGCAACCTTTTAAACCTCAATAGATACTAGCTATCGAGCTAGCTGTTGAGTTTTAAAATCCAGCACTTTCTTCACTTGTTTCTTGGACAAACTTGCATGACTTTAACACTTGATCTTGAAACCTTGTTCCTTGAAGCATTAAACACATCCTAGATCTACCCAATTACAAGTAAAGTGCGTTTTGTCAAAGGATTAGCCAATTCTACATTGACATATGTTCCTAACATGATTCACATATGTCTTAACAATCTCCCCCTTTGGCAATCCGTGACAAAACCACAACAAACAAATGAACATATAAGAGAAGTCATAAATCACTCAAATCATACTTACTTGTTGAATACAATAAAATCTATCCTAAAACAAAATCTTGAAAAACTTTGCAAGAAGAGAGTTTATGGCAAGAAGACTTTAACAACCTATATTTCTGAAACACTTTAAATAAAACTCATCACGGCATCTTAGTGTGAAATAGAACTAAAAGATTGCATACAATATATAAGAATCATGTGTATAAAGAGAGAAAAGAAACAACACATGTAAAGATAGGTGAAAGAACTGTAATAACAACCTCATCATATATATAACATCATAAGTAGAAGGTTTGCTATCACAATATAAGAACAATGTATCTCCAAAAGAAGAAAAGAAAAAAAATATACATAAGTCCTCACTACATCCCTCAAAAATATAGACACTCCCCCTAACAAAAATCTCCTATACTAACTCTCCACCTATGTATATGACTACTCTCATATCAAAACTACTCCATTTTTTTGTTACGAGTGACAAAGGGTAAGTAAATTAAGTAGACATCTTATCATTATTGGGCGAGCTAGCATCCTCATCCTCATCATCATCATCGTCGTCGGAGTCACCGTCATCGTCCTTGTCCTCAGATGCCTCTGGAGAAGGAGAGGAAGACTCCACAAAGCCACCAAGGCGAGCCTGCCGTCTAGCAATACGGCCGACATGGGTGTTCACCTGACACAACTCATCATTGAGTGTGTCAAGGCGAGCATCCATGCGCTGCAGCTGCGCCATGACCGCCTTGAGGGTTACACCACTCGCCGATGAAGAAGGTGCAGATATGGAAGGAGCGGAAGAAGCAGGAGGAGTTGCTGTCTCTGTCCGTGGCCACTTCGGTTGAAGCTGGGCCTCATTCTGTCTAACGGTAACCGCATTTATGGCACACATGATCGAGAAATGAGGGGACACAGGATAAGAGACTGAAAAATGGCGAAGGATCCGCGTGATAGCCGAAGGAAAAATGAGCTTATCACGGGTCACCGTATCCCTATAGACATCTATGAGGGATAGGATGAAGTGTGAAGGAAAGTCAATAGAAAGTCCCTCAAGAATGGATAACAAAAATCGAGCACGAGTCTCTGTGATAGAGTTATAGTGGGACAAAGGATGGAGAACGAATGTCATCACCATGTCAAGGAATCTTGAACCTTTTGCAAATCCTGAGCAATGGGTGTTTTGACGGTCACCCCAAAATGAGGGTGTCTCACAAAATAGAGATGAAAGTTCATCTTTGGACACAGTCCTTAGACGATCCTAGCTAGGGTAGTCAGGATGCGTTACCCTAGAAATGTGTAGCACTTCGGATACAATATCCGGAGTAACTACAATGCGCTTACCTCGAACGCGAGTAATAAAATAAGGTACAGAAGTATCGAATCCCTGCATATTGGAAAAGTGACTGGGATGCCACACAGTGACTCCCAACTTGACTGTAGATGACAGTGGGAAGCTCAGTATCTGAAAAATCTGATAGAACGACTTGGCGTTCCGAATGAATGCCGCGTCGTGAGAAGTTCTTCGAGAAGTCCGACTTGGTCTTCTCATCACGGAACTTGACATGGGAGGGGGTAGGATAAGAGGAAGATGCCCGAAGAGGGTTCTGGGACGGAGTAGATTTGCGTTTGGGTGCCATAGAGCAAACTAACGCAAAGGGGAGAGAGAGAGAGAGAGAGAGACACGCAAAAAAGCACCAAACAGTTTCGTATCAAATGATAGAAACAAAATTGATACATATGCATGAACGTGTGACATGCAACTTAAAAACATCATGGGCTCAACCCAATCCAAACCTAACAGCACACAACAATTCAACATCTATAACACACATCTATAATGCATGAAAATATAGTTAAAATGCAAATGTGATGCAATGAATGAACATTTACGATTATTTACACAAAACCCATCCCAAAAATTTTAACAAAACTTCATCAATTTTGAAAAGCCCCAAAAATTCTTCAAAAACCCAAAAACCTAGGTCTAATGCGTGAAATGCATGAAGAATGAAGGATTTAGGACCCTTACCAGAGAAGAAACTCGTGATCTAGGCCGAAAATCACAAGGGAATGAAGTTTGGAGTGAGAGAGAAGTGTTTGGAAGGTGAAAACACAAACTATCGAGAGAGATCGAGGAGAAATAAGAGAAATTTCGCGCGGACCCTATATATAGAAATCCCAGTTCCTCGATGGATCGAAAAGTGTCGAGAGCTATCAAGAATAAAAACGTGTAAATTAGTTGTCGAAGAGCTATCGAGGATCTGTTGAGAGGTGTCCACAGCAAAAGGCGCTCGATGGATCGAGAAGCTATCAAGCATCTATTGAGCATTCAGAAAGTTCCTTGATGCATCAAGTAGCTGTCGATAAGCTATCAAGAATGCGATAAAAAGAAGCTGAAAGGGCTCGATAGATTGCCTAGCTGTCGAAAGGTGTCCAGCAGCTCTCAAGATTGCTTAAAAACAGTTTTTCAAAGAAGAGAAAAACACAAACATGAATGCAATCAAACATGCTACACAACCAAAGATCCAAACAACATTTTAAGCTCTCAAAATCGTCTCTTAACAAGAAAAATGTCAAGCACATAGATCTAAAACACACACACACACACACACACAACAAGTCTAACCAATTTTATATTTAAAAAACAAGTTAAGACAATTTAGTGAGTATACATTAACACATGTATTCCTTGTGATGGCCAAATCACATTGTACTTGCACATGTATCAAAAGTAGCAAAGAATATTGCGTGTTGTGTGAAAAACATTGCAAGATTGCATAAGTATCTACATGTTATGACGATTTTAGATATGAGAAAATCACTTTAACTCACACATAATCATAACTGTTTGATGGGGACTATCACCTTTGAGGTACATCCTATAACTCCCACATCTCCTAGAAGACATGCTTGCAATCATATATAAAGCATTTTGATTCTTTTTGCTTTTTATTTTTCTTTGCATATTTTTCTTTTAAGCAAACCATGCATGGGCATATAAGAGATAGAAAAGAAATACCCAATGATGTTAAGCATTTGACATTCCACTTTTGCTATGCCGAAGCATACAAATGTCATTTCATGATTGGCGGGCAACAGTGGTGAGATGGTTATTTATGCCTTTCTCTTAGGATTTTCTAGTCTTTCCTGTCAAAAAGAGTGATACAAGTGTTAAGTACAAGAGATTACTTAATCTCACTCATCACAAATACGAGCCACAAAGCTCACTTGCTTAGTTGTGCATAGAGATGCTCATCTAAGCTACAAAAGATACAAAGTTTATTATTTCAAAGGCCATCCAAGGTACACAAGTACCAATGTACACAAACACATATTGTTTTTGTATTTTTCTGATTTTTCATTTTTTTTTATCAAAAGCAAAATAAAAAAATACTGAAAAATAAACAAACAAAAATATGTTAAACAGAGCAATGCATAAAACTAGACTGGCTCAAAATAAGAAAGCAAAACACACAAGTAATGTAAAAACAAAAACAAAAAGGGGAGAGAGAGAAAAAGTGACTAAATCACTTGGAGTCTTTTTCCTTCCACACCTTGGAAGAACCTTTCCGTTTAGCAAACCCTTGATCCGATGGTGAGGGGGAATAATTGAAACTGTTTAAGTTTGAAAGGAACATGAGAGCTTTGAGGAGATCTCCAAGAGGAGCAAAGGAGGATGGAAATTGATTCTGGTTTCCTGATGAGATCATACTATTGCTTTGTTGAGTGGCTAACCACTTGTAGCAATTAGGTCGAGCGTGTCCAGCTGCTCCACAGTGGTGATAGAGATGCTGCTTCTTCTGCTTAGGCTTTTGAATGTTTCCCTTCTTAGCCCTAGGGTTTTTGATCTCTTTCTTATCCTGCTTAGAAGGTACTCCTAAGATAGATTTACCCTTGTCTATGTTCTCACTAGTTAACACATTTTGCACATCATTGTTTTCAGATTCAATATTATTACTAGGAGGAACAAAAACAGTAGTACTAGCAGAAGCAATACTAGGAGAAGAGAAATCATACCCTAAATCGGTTCGATCGAAAGCAGATTTCTGAAGACTAAGCATCTCATCAAGTTTTGCACTTGAAGTCCTTTCCAACTAAGCTCTGACTTGGAATAATTCTGCCTCAAGTTTCTTGGTCTTCTCAACCAAGAAATTATTCTCAAATCTCAGTGCTCAAATAGTCTGATTGGCTTCATTAAACTTTGTGAAAATTTCTTCTCGTTCAAGCTCCACTTCACTGAGCTTCTTGGTGGTCAACCTATACAACTTCTTATGTTTTTCAGAGACCTTGTATAATTTTGCATAGGCTGTGTGGATGTCATCTTGTTCATCCATTTTCTTAAATTTAGACTCCACCAAGTCCTCTTATTCATCCATATCTTCAACAATCCTTTCAGTAGGATTTACAGTGGCAGTGAAGGCATTTAGGATTCCATCATCCTCATTGTCGGAGTCATCTTCAAGCTCGGTGTCACTTAAAGTAGCAGCAAGTGCCTTGCTCTTCTTAATGGTCTTAAGATATGTAGGGCATTCTTGTTTCATGTGTCCAAAATCTTGACATCCAAAGCATTTTGGTCCTGAGGGAACAGTGTACTAACCACAATCCTTAGCATCCTTCTTTCCTTTGTCCTGGTTCTTGAACTGAGACGAGTTAGACTGCTTGCAGTCTTTATTAAATCCTTTAGCATTGATATTCTTCATAAACTTTTTGAACTGCCTCGTGATATAGGATTTCATCTTAGAATCTTTAATGTCTGAAGACTCATCTGTGGCACTGCTCTTGGCCTTCAATGCCATGCTCTTTCCCCTACTAGATTTCCTTATCCTTGTCAAACCCAACTTATAGGTCTGTAAATTATCAACCAACTCTGTCAAAGGAATTTTGTCAATATCTTTCGATTCCTCAATTGCGGTGATCTTGGCATGAAATCTCTCGAGTAGAGATCAAAGCACCTTTCTGACAATTTTGGGTTCGGGAATGTGTTGGGAAATTTAGACCCCGATTGATAGAATTAACAAGATTTAAACCCAAGTTGTTAATTAGATTTATTATGAATAAAACTTGTTAAAAACAAACAAATATCAATATCATGTCAAAATCATGCAGTGGAAAAATAAATAAGACAAGATATGATGACCTAGGAAAACCAATGAAACAAACTAGTTTTACAGTAAAAAACTTGGGGGAAAATCTTCCCGAAAAGCAATCCACTATAGTAAAAAGAAGTTTTAGATCTAGTACAAAACCTTTGTCCCTAGACTCTACAATCCCCGTAGATGAACTTACAGCAGAAACCTTCTACCGCTTCAGAACCTCTAGACTCTTCAATATATGAACGTCACCCTTTAATGCACGGATCCCAGTACGTGACTAACTCTTTTGCACGAATCCTAGTACGTGACTTACTCACCAACTTGAGAAAGAAGAATGTTGGTTGCAAAGTTCTTCACTTCATCAACAATAAAGATCAAGAAGCACTTGGTTACAAAACCCTAAGGCGTAAAGACGCAGTAGCTTCTTTCTGAGAGAATAAGGCATCGGTCACCTTTTGCATATGTTCCCCTTGTATTCTCATATGTGACGGCCTCTAAAATAAGCCTTATATAGGTCTAGGGTTGTGAGAAAAAAAACCTACACAAATACAAAAACTTAGGCCGAAAATTAGATCTGGAAATCTGAATTCCCGTAACCTCGATCGATCGGGAGGTGTTGAGGAGGTGTCGAGCTTTAAACTTCGACAAATACAGCTATCGAGAAGCTATCGAGGAGCTGTCGAGGAGACAGGAGCTTTCTCGATCGATCCACCAGCTATCGAGAGGTGTCGAGATTGCGATAACAAACAACTGAAGAGCTCGATAGATAGTCTAGCTGTCGAGAGGTGTCGAGCAGCTGTCGAGCTATCTGTCCGCAGGTGTCGAGCTATCTGTCCAGCTTTAGTGAATAGCTTTTCTTCACTTATTTCATGGTCCAATCTTCATGGCTTTAATACTAGACTTAAACAACATGTTTCTTGAAGTATTAAACACATCCTAGATCTACCCAAATACAAGTAAAGTGTGTTGTGTCAAAGGATTAGCCAATCACACAAAATATGTCATTAACAGAATGGTTTCCCTAAGATTAAAGGCTGAGTTCACTATGTCCTTAAGCTTGGCATAGAACTCATCAAATGACTTATCCTCCTCCATCTTAATCTCTTTAAAGCTCATGGTAAGCCTCTGAAACTTTGAATCCTTGATAGCCTTGGTTCCTTCATAGGTTGTCTGGAGGATGGTCCACGCTTCCTTTACAGTTTCAGTAGAGGATATCTTCTTGAACTCCTCATTCGTGACCGCACTGAATAAAGCATTCAATCTCCTGCTGTTGAAGTTAGCCGCCTTGATTTTAGTATCAACCCAATCAGCCGACCCTTCCTTTAGCTTGGTCGAGCCTATCTCCACAGCTTGCCACACTTTTTCATCTAATGACTGCAAGAAAGCTCTCATGCGTACTTTCCAGTATGCATAGTTAGTGCCATCAAATAAATGAGGTATAATAAGAGACTACCCTTTATCCATGACAAACAAAGGTCAATGGATCACACAGTAAAGATTAAAACTTAATCAAAGTGTGCCTGCTCTCATACCACTTGATAAGCCAAGAATGTATTGATCCCTTGTGATGAATTAACCAATTAATTAGCCAAGTTAATTAATTAATTCAATTTGCATGCAATAAATGTGGTAGCACAAACAAATCACCAACTAAGTTAAAATGCAGCGGAAAATAAATTAACACGGTGATTTGTTTACGAATGGGGAAAACCTACACGACAAAAACCCCATTGGATGATTTTAAGGTTACCACTCCTGAGAATTCACTATTATCACAACAAGCGGTTACAAGTAAAGGAATCCCAGTACCTTATACCAACCTATAGTTGAACCCTTACCCCAATACCCAATTGGACTTGTTCTGTAGTGACAATTTCTCCTTTTATTGCACAGCTCCCAGTACGTGACTAACCAATTCGATGCACGGATCCTAGTACGCGGCTTACTCACCAACTTGAGAAAGATGTTGGCTACAAAGTTTTTCAGTTCATCAACACGAAAAAGATTACGAAACTCTTTGGTTACAAAACCCTATGATTTACAAACACAGCAGCTTCTTGAATAGGAAGATGAACTAGGGCATATGTCTCTAGTTCACAATATGCTTGTGAAAAACTTTTGCATTGAGTTGCATCAGCTGTGACAGCCCTTAAAACAATCCTTATACTTATATATGTTTAGGGTTGTGAGAAAAGAAAGTCCAAATATCTATTCACAGATTAGAGTGAAATTAGCTCTGAAAAACTGATTTTCATAAACCTTGATAGATAGCTTATCTGTCGAGAAGTTGTCGAGTAGGGGTGTGTTTGGTTCGGTTTCGGTCGGTTTTCATAGGTATGGCCAACCGAAACCGAATATTTCAGTTTGTGAAATTCTCAACCGAAACTGACCGAAATGGCTGGGAAACAATCGGTTTCAGTGTATTTCGGTTTCGGTTGGTTTCGGTCTGTTTTCGGTTTTCCAAAGAGGTGGTTATTGAGATTTTCAAAACCCTAAGTCCCTAACTTTAATCACAAAGCAATAGAGCAACAGAGAGAGAGAGTTGTTGAACAAATCAGAACGACAGAGAAAGAAAAACTTCCAACAATATTTGTTCAACAATTTACACACAAATTCCAACATAAAATTGAAAATATTTTGAATTAGCAAAAGGGTCCACACAGAACTTTACCGTTGTCGCATCATAGCAGGAGCCTAACACCATGCTTGAGCCCACCACCATGTCTCTGTAGTGATTTTTCAGAGAAAGAAAGAAAAAAAAAAGAAAAAAAAAAGAATGAAGAGGCGCTGAAGCGAGAAGGGTAGAGAGAGACACAGAAAATTGGGGAAGGGGGCGGCTGAAGAAAGGACCATGGGACTTAGAGAAAAAAAAAAAAAAAAAGAAGAAGAAGAAGAAGAAGAAGAGGCGCTGAAGCGTGAAGGATAGAGAGAAGAGACACAGAAATTTGGGGAAGGGGACGGTTGAAGAAAAGAAAAGAAAAAAATAGGAGGGCATGGACTCAAAGAAAAAAAAAAAGAATGAGGAGGCGCTGAGCTGAATGAAGCGTGAAGGATAGAGAGAAGAGACATAGAAATTTGGGGAAGGGGACGGCTGAAGAAAAGAAAAGAAAAGAAGGTATTTATATCATACTACTATTAGGGTTTTAAAAAATTAAATAGCAAAACTCATGCGCGAAGGCTCGAACTAGGGATCAGTTAGCCAAAACGCAAGAAGCATACTACTAAGCTACTGATCATTTACTTCTTCAAAGTTACATAAATATGTACATATATATAAATCGGTTGGTTCGGTCGGTTTCGGTTTTAAAAATCCAGCACCGAAACCGAACCGAAATATTTCGGTTTTCTAAAATTCAAACCGAAACTGAACCGAAAAATTGAACTCGGTTCGGTTGGTTTCTGTCGGTTTTTTCGGTTCATCGGTTTTTTGCACACCCCTACTGTCGAGCATCGGGCTTCAGCAGCCTTTTAAACCTCGATAGATACTAGCTGTCGAGTTTTAAAATCCAGCACTTTCTTCACTTGTTTCTTGGACAGACTTGCATAGTTTTAACATTTGATCTTGAAATCTTATTCCTTAAAGCATTAAACACATCCTAGATCTACCCAATTACAAGTAAAGTACGTTTTGTCAAAGGATTAGCCAATTCTATATTGACATATGTTCCTAACATGATTCACATATGTCCTAACATGGTTAAACCATAGGTGGGTAAGTTGTAATTTGCCTTATAAAAAATTAAGTTTCTTTCTCTTCTCTTCTCTTCCAAAACTTAGCCACCACCAACCACCAACCACCACCAAAACTCAGCCACAAACCCCATAATTTGTCACCGCCAAAATTACCCAAAAAATTGCCACCACCAACCAACACCACTAAAAATCCAAACCACAACCATCTAAACTCAACCCCCCACCACCACCACCACTATAACTCACCCCACAAATAAGGACTTACCATCACCATCCACCACAAACATCAACAACCACCAAAATCCACATTTTGCCTAACCCACATCAAAACCCACCCGACCACCGTGGGGTTTGTGGAAGATCAAGATTGTGAGCAAAACCCACCACCAAAAAAAAAAAAAAAAAAGACCCACGGTGAGCAAAAACCAAACCCATGGTGGTAAACCCACGGTGAGCAAAACCTAGACCCACAGCGAGCAGAACCACAATGGCAAACCCAGACCCACGGCGAGCACACACATGGCGGTAAACCCAGAAACTATCCGGCCAAACCCTAGAAACTGAAAATTCCTACTAAAAATTCAGGAAGAATTTGAACTTCTAGGTTTTTTCCCTGATTTCAACAAAATCCCTTAATTTACAGCAAACCTAATTCAATTTCATATTGCTACTACACCAAACACCTTTTTTGATGTGTACTTAGAAGTGTAACATCCCATAAAAGGCTCTTGCCCAGTTGACATTTGGCCACAAAAGCAAATAGCCCCAAAAAAACCGGCAACTACTTCACACTCTTAGCTTTAGTATTCTTGGAACCAAATGCTTGCTAATCATCAAATCTTGTATAGCAAATTGTTGCACACCCCAAATACTTTTATTCATCTTATTACAATTTCCACAATTACTACAATAGGCCATTATAAAGAAAAAAAAATTATATAGCAATAGTAACTACAAAAGCTAACATAGTGATGTTTAAGGGAGCATTTCAATAAGCAAAATGCAAATCAAACTAAACTCTTTATAATCACTACTACAACAATGCATGTCCTCCTATTCCTTCTTACAAGCCAATAGTAGTTGCAAGAGTTACCCCGATTGCTCAATGCCATAAGAGCATTCCACTGATGGTCATAACTCAAGCATCCTTCTTCTATATTCAATCTCATGTGTGTCAAAAAATTTTAAGAATGAAATTTGTCAGTTGGTGGTTTCAAGTAAAAGTTACATTTGT
Source organism: Quercus tomentella (assembly GCA_028535165.1). Taxonomy (NCBI): domain Eukaryota; kingdom Viridiplantae; phylum Streptophyta; class Magnoliopsida; order Fagales; family Fagaceae; genus Quercus; species Quercus tomentella. Next base: position 41,308,844 of record JAPQVY010000155.1, read on the forward strand.
TAGAACATATGTGATTTGATGTTAGGAACATATGTTAATTTAGAATTGGCAAATCCTTTGACAAAACGCACTTTACTTGTAATTGGATAAATCTAGGATGTGTTTAATGCTTCAAGGAACACGGTTTCAAGTTCAAGTGTTAAAGCCATGCAAGTCTGTCCAAGAAACAAGTGAAGAAGTGTTGGATTTTAAAGCTCGACAGCTAGTTCGATAGCTAGTATCTATCCAAGTTTTAAAAGCTACTGAAGCCCGAAGCTCAACAGCTATCTCGATAGGTACCTTATCTATCGAGATTTATGAAAAACAGATTTTCAGTTCTGCTTTGCATCCAATCTGTGGGTATATGTTTGGGCTTTCTTTTCTCATAACCCTAAACATATATAAGGATTATTTTAAGGGCCGTCAAAGGTTGCGCAAGTGTAAAGCAAAGTTTTGTTCATGCAAATTGTGACCGGAGATAGAATTTGCCTTAGTTCATCTTTCTCTTGAAGAAGTTACTGTGTTTGTACACCTTAGGGTTTTGTGACCAAGAAGCTTCGTGATCTTCATCATGTGATGAACTAAAGAACTTTCTAGCCAACATCCTTCTCAAGTTGGTGATTAAGTCGCGTACTGGGATCCGCGCATCTATTGGTTAGTCACGTACTGAGAGCCGTGCATTGATAAAGAGAGATTGTCATTACATGACAAGTCCAATTGGGTATTGGGGTAAGGGTTCAACTGAAGGTTGGTATAAGGTACTGGGATTTCTTTACTTGTAACCGCTTGTTTTGATAATAATAGATTCTCGGGAGTGGTGACCTTAAAATCACCCGGTGGGGTTTTTGTCGTGTAGGTTTTCCCCATTCGTGAACAAATTACCGTGTCAATTTATTTTCCACTGCACTTTAGTTAATTGGTGATTTGTTTGTGTTACCATGCATTTTGCTTGTTAATTGAATTAATTAATTAACTTGGCTAAATGAATTGGTTAATTTATTACAAGGGGTCAATACATTCTTGGCCTATCAACATTTTGCACAAAATCTAAGCAGCCTAACTCACTAACTTGATGAAAGGAAAATCAAAACCTCAGTTGAAATTTTTTTACTGCAAAGAGGCAATTACTTTTAGCTGAAAAAAAAAAAAGAAAAAAAAAAAAGAATGCAAGTCTAAAACTCTTCCCAAACCTATAAAAAAAGATTTTTTTTAAAAAAAGAATGAAAGAAAATTCATATCAAAGTATCATTCAAGGTAAAATATATATTAGTGTGCAAAAGAACTACAAACATCCAAGACAATTAAAAATTAACAATATCCACACACACAAAAAAAAAAAGAAAAAAAAAAAAGCTTCATGTGAGGATTATGCTTAATTATGCTATGAAAAGTTGAACATATGAAAAGCAATGAATTTAATTTTATGTATTGAACACTATTATGCTACTAAAATCTCATACTAAACTAAGAATATCTACAAAATCTATATAACATTATAACTATATTGGTTAGGTTCAAACACCCTCTTCTTGAATTATCAAATTATTAAAAAAAATTAACCCTCTTCTTCACTTTTTACTCAAACTTGTTTTCATGGCTCATATTTAAACAATCGCAACAGAAAATTTTCTATTAATAGTAAAATTTGTGTATACACAAATTACAGTTTCATGTAAAGTGTACATACACATGCTCTATACCTATAAGGAAGGAAACATCACAAACCCTTTACATATGTGGGTTAGATTTAAAACAAACTACATATATTCCAAGTCTGATAAGCCAACTCAATAGTAGAAAAATGTTCTTTATAAAATTAGATAGTAGCATAATTTACAAAATGAGGCAATTTTTTGTAACTCTATCTTGCTGCTCATATTCTGCAGTATACAACAAAATTATTTATCTATCTAGGTACAATGGGCAATATCATTGGCTGTTTTTAAGCACAATTCAATACAGACAAATGAGATAGAAAAGCAAAAAAAAAGTAACATAAAAAATACAAAAAGTACCACTGTTCCAGCCCTCAAAAACTCCATAAACAAAACCTTTTACTAGCCCAAAATACAAAAAGTTCCCTCCTTTCCCACAAATCCAAGAGGGCTAAGACCACCAACAACTCCCCACAGCAGTCAGACAAACCTCTCAAAGAAACCCAAAGAAAGCATGACAAAAAACATATAAAGCTTCCTCCTTTTTCTTATTGAACCAAAAAACCCAGCAAAGGCAGCTCCTTTTCCCATTCACTCTCAAAAACCAACAGAACAAAACAGCAAGAACATATACAACAAAGCAAGCAGCAAGGCATGGGAGCAAAAGTAAAAAAGGGGATATGAACAAAAAGCAGGGCAAAGAAAAGAAAAGAGAAAGAAGCAGAGATGAATCAATAACATTTCCCCACTTCGTTCTTACTTTCTTTTGTTTCTTCTCTATATTTAGCTATTAATGATTTAGGAACTAATTTATGTGGGAAAACAAATCATGCCATATGAACACTATTTAGGAATTCTATCAAACTCTTGTGAGAAGCCAATAACAAATCCGGAAAAGACTTCCAGTTTGAATTCTTTCAAACTCAGGTTTATTTGCCTCCATCTAAAACAACATTTCTAACAAAAACTTAGCAGTCTCAATTTTCAAAAGAGAAACGAATACTTATCCCAATGAAGAAAAAATTGGAAACAACTGGAGCTTCAGTTTCATAGGAGTATCTTGTTCTCAACAAAAAATATTTTGCCAAAAAAAAAAATGGAATCCAAAATATTTTGGGTTTTATGTGATTTGTGATTGCTTGAAACCAAAACAATATGAGCCATACTATAGTATTTCCAACTACCATAGTGACTTGTTTTGTGGAAGGTACCTATTATTGCACCAAGCCCGACCTCTAAATCCTACCCTTATGTTCAATTATAAACTACATCTAGTTCTAATTGGCTTTTATGTTTAGAATTATATGCAAAACTAAATCAATTAGGCTCCAGAAATAAATATATAAATTCTAATATAAAGTTAAAATTTTATAAAACAAACATGAATTCTAATATCAAACTCCAAATAAATTATATAACATGCAACAAAGAAACCCAAAAAAGAAAAAAAGAAAAGAAAAGAAACTACAGTAGCTAAATATACAAATGAAATAGTAGGCGTAAATGCACTTTTGGTCCCTACATTTTGGGTCATTTCTTGGTTTGGTCCCTAAACTGATTTTACTCCTAGGTCAGTCCCTGATTTTTTAAAATTGTTTTTAAAATGGTCCTCGCCATCAATCCAGTAACAGAAAAATTTGAGATGGCAAACGGAATGCACTGTGTACACAGCAAATGCTGACATGGCAATAAAATAATATTAAAAAAATTTGATTTGGCATTTTTTTAAATGCCACATCAGCATTTAAAATGCCACATCAATATATAAATTAATAAAAAATAAAAACAAAAAATTTTTAATTTCTTAATTTTAATTTAAACTGGAAAAATTAAAAACAAAAAAGCTTTATCAATTTTTAAATTTGATAAAAAAAACTTATAACAATTTTCTAAAATTTTCTTAGTCACCTAGCATAACATCACAAAAAAAAAAAAATTCCAATTTTTAGACAAAAAAAAAGGGAAAAAATAGGGGGAAAAAAAAACCCAACCTAATACTCTACTAATTAAAAAACCTATTGTAAAAAAAATAAATAAATAAAAAACCAAACTCATAAACCTAACCCAAATATCTCTCTCTGCCCCTTGAATTCTCTCAGTCTCTGTTTCTCTCTTTGATCTGATCCACTCCAAACCCTTTGCTTCAAATCGAGAGACCCATGGAAAAAGACACCAAGCTCCAAACCTAGACACCCATGGCCAAATAAAACAAAACTCTTTCTTCGATCTACCCAGAAACCCACCTTGTTCTTCCTGATCGAGTTCATGAATTCCTTGGGGACTTTCTTCATGTTGTCGTGCACGTCGTAGCACTCGAAGTAGATCGGCACATGCATTGCCTCCATCGCACTAGCCCAACATCACCGCATCAGAGCTCCATGGCCAGGTCGAGGCATGTGGGTCACAGATCAGGTCTGGTAAAGGGTTACAAAATTGAAGGAGATAATGATTTTTTTTTTTTTTTTTTTTTTTTTTTTTTTTTTGTGTTTGGTTGCTAAGAGAGTGGGGAAAAGAACCAATCAGATCACTCTTTCTCTGACCTGGTTTTTTTTTTCCCTGTGGGTGTTGATTTGTTTTAAATTTCTGAGTTTGGTTTTTTCATGTGGGTTTGATGATTTTTTGGGTTGGAGGTTTCGAGGTTTGATGATTTTTCTGGGTTGGAGGTTTTGGGGGTTTGATAATTTTTCTAGGTTGGAGGTTTGATGATTTTTTTGGGTTGGTTTTTTCATGTGGGTTTGATGATTTCTTCATGTTGGAGGTTTCGGTGGAGGATAGAGATTTTGTATGAATTTGTTCATGTTTATTTGCTAAGAAAATACAAGAAAAGAGAATATAATCTTAGATTATTTTAATTTTCTGGGCAAGCTGAAGAACATAAAGAACATGTTACCCTTGTTCTTTCGAAAATAACCACTATCAAAAAAATAAAAAATAAAAAAAAAATAACAAAAGAATTCAGCGTTTGTTGTTTTTTTTTTAAATGTTATTAAATTATTTATTTTAATAACATTAATATTTATTTTTAATTTTCTGACCTGGCTTTTTTTATTAATTTATATGCTGACGTGGCATTTAAAAAATGCCAAATCAAATTTTTTAATATTATTTTATTGCCATGTCAACATTTACTGTGTACACAGTGCATTCCATTTACCACCTCAGATTTTGCTGTTACTGGGTTGACGACAGGGACCATTTTAAAAACGATTTTAAAAAATCAGGGATTGACCTAGGAGCAAAATCAGTTTAAGGACCAAACCGAGAAATGGTCCAAAATGTAGGGACCAAAAGTGCATTTATGCCAAAATAGTAATTATAAGACATTGACACACAGAAATTAATATCTAAAACTAAAGAAACATACCTTGCTCAAAAACTTTTTTATTTCGATAAGATCAAACCTAGCTCAGAAAACCTTAAATTAAAAGAACACAATTTACATAGATTAGTAAACCCAATGGCCAAATAAAGAAAACAGGTAAGAGGGAAAATCCTAAAATTATATTAAAAACATCACTAACCATTTTAAAAACTCCAAGCGACGAAAAATGGCAACCCCCCAACTCAACAACATCTTTGCCAAAGAATGCATACTATGACACATCTCCAAACCTACAATTTTAAAAAAATAACCTCTATATATAAGAAAGACATTTAATGAAATTAATTATTCCCAATGAGAAAAATACACACACAGCCTTGCATGCTTATATACATATAGGGCAGGACAATAGCTAATCATAGCCTCACTCTCAAGCCATTTTTGAATTCAAACATGTTCCAATTTTCTCTAACAAAATTAAAAATATTTTGCTAAAATCCACATCATAAAACACAAATAAGTCATTCTGTCCACTATAGTGACAATTTGTGAATGCAGTATTATACAAAATATGAATGGTTTTGATTCATGGGCAACTAAACAAGCCTAAGAGATGTGTCTAATGAGGGAAACATGCAAAGAAGAATCCATTATCAGGTCTAATGTTATTTGCCTTAGTCAAATAGTTCGATAGTCAATAGATTCATAATTTCTCTACAACTAAATGTAATGGCTTAAAGGTATTTATCATGACCAACACTAGAACGTGACAGAGACTAATTTTACAACAAAAAGGCTTGCATTTCTTCTCAGTGTCAAAACAAAGGTTATTGTTTCAAATTTGTTGTTAATTAATATAACACCATGGTATCATCCAAACTCACTCAAGCCCCTAATAGGTGGATTTCACACAAGTTAGGAGAAGTGTTTAGTTGGTGAATGGTTTATATGTAGGCTCTATAAAGTTAGAGGAAGCACTAAACTTCATATACCTATATTCATAAAAAACAAGGACTTCACATAGCGTGAAAATACCAGAATTGTTTTTTTCAAGAGAAATACCTGTTGGGGAATGAGTCGTGGGCAACTCATTCCCTTCGTGGCCTAAACAAAACCTGAAAACTCCTGAGTAACAATAAAAAATTAAGCTATAATTGAATTAAGTAATACAACTTTGACTAAAACAATCAAATTAAGGAGGAGTAAAATAAAAATTAGATAATGATTCATAGATGTAAAACCCAAATCGCCCAGATTATAAACCAACCAATCAAATCTTGATTAATTTTGACCCTTTTTTCAAGTAGAGAAACCTCCTGATAGGATTAAAATCAAAACCACATTAAATTATCAAGTAGATTATAAAGTTAGCCTTAAAAAAAACACAAAACCCCTTAGTAACAATCAGAAATTAAGCGAAAATTGAAATTAGTAAATATATCTTTGACTAAAAAAATCAAAACAAGAAGGAGGAAAACAAAAATCAGATAATAAGTCATAGATTAAAACCCAAATTGCCCAATAAAAACAACGAAATTTCCCATTTTTTAATCAAATGAAAGCAAACCCAGATTATAAATCAATCAGGATTGCCCAAATTTTGATCGCATAAACACAATAAACCTAAAAACTCTAGAATATGAAACTAAGATAAAAAACCAAAAAACAAAAGGCAAATAATAGAAAGATTCAGAGAGAGAGAGAGAGTAGAAACATTGTGGATTTAAAATATCTTTTCCCTTCGTAGCCTGTGTTTGCTCCACTACCTTCTCTTCTTGTCTAATAACCCAGATATCAAGCCAAATAAGTAAATAAAAAAAAAATAATAAAAAAAAAACAAAATAGAATAGAACTGAACATGAAACTGAAACTCATGAGAGCACAGAAACAAAACCCAAAAACTAAAAAATCCTAATAACAATTCAGGTAGAATTTGATCATCTAGGTTGTTTCCCTAATTTCAACAAAATCCCTAAATTGACAGTAAACCTAATTGAAGACCATAGGATAAGTGATTAGTTGAAGACAATAGAATAAGAGATTAGTTGAAAATTATTGAGAAAGAATGGTCTTATTTATATCAAGGCTGGGTCGGGCTTTGAAAAAGATAGCATCCATCCCTAGCACCATCCTCAAGTTTTCAAGAAAATAAAACTTACCGACAACTGTGTGGAACCAGAAGATGGAGGGAGATCGGTCTAACAGTAGTGAAAAGGCCTCCTTCAGGTTTCTCTCTCCAACACTCTTTGCATCTTATCAGATTTCTATCTCTGTGTTTCACGGTCACAAATGCTCTCTATTCTTTATAATTCTCTCTCTAGTCATTTTTTATTTAATATAAAGAAGCAGAGCATCGGGTTTAGGGTTTAGAAAAGTTTTATTATTATTATTTTTTTTAATATTGTGCTGATGTGGAAAATTGTAGAAGATTCAAAAGTTTCGGTTTTATATATATATATATATATATATATATATATATATATATATATATATATATATACAGATAATAATAATAATAATAATAATAATAATAATAATAATGTTAGGTTCTAAGGAATTAGGAACTAATGTATTAGAACTTTAATTTGTAATGTTGGCAAACCACGATCAAAACGTTTTAGTCTTGTTTTAGACTTGCTCAAAGTGTATTTATATGTAAAGTTGGAATCGAGTGTTCTGCAGGATTTACTGTGTAAATCTGTTTGACTCAATCGATCGAGAATTAGACTCGATCGATCGAAACTCATGCAGATTGTTTTTCTACAGAATTTTCTAACTCAGCCCAAGCCCAGTTTGATGTGTAGGGTTTTATGTTTTGTCTTAAGTATAAAAGGGAAAACCCTAGCCACGTTTAGAGGTCGCTCTTTATGCTGTGTGTGTGAATCTTTTGTGAGATCTAGAGGTGTTTGCCTTCATATACACTTAGGGTTTCCAATCTCAAGATTAATGACGAGAGCTTGGTGATCAATTCAGTTGCAGATTCAAGAGCTTAAAGATATACAAGCGAGAGTGCTTGTGCTTGCTGGGAATCCAAGAGAGAAGTAGTCCGTGGACTCGGAGCTATCACGTGGTCGTGGTAGTAAGTTTTCTACTCGAGGTAGCAATAAGATGTTAGTGGTCTAAGTCGCTATTGTGTAAGCTTCAATTCTTTCATAGTGGATTTGGTTTACCTTGAGGATAGCTAGGTTAAAACCTCCCCAGGTTTTTTACCGGTTTGGTTTTCCTGGGTTATCATATTGTTGTGTTCTTTATTTTCCACACTTTACAATGATATGATATATTTGTGTTAACCTAGATTTGATAATTTGACTAAGTAATCATTTGGCTAATTAGCTAGGTTAATCTGGTTGTGTTTTAAGTGGTCTAAAAACAAACAAACAAATAATAATAATAATAATAATAATAATAATAAGAAGAAGAAGAAGAAGAAGAAGAAGAAGAAGAAGAAGAAGAAGAAGAGTAAATTGAGACCGTTGATTATAATAATTTTTTATCATATAACTATAAATGAATATTTTAGAGATTTTGATCAAAATTTTATTAAAATTTATTTCATTTTCTTTTAATTTCTCTTGAAGTAAAAAAAGAGAAGTGTCATGTCTACAACATTTTCACAACAAATCATAGGTGGTTAGTTGTTATTGGTTTAAATTTGAACCTAACACTAGGATTACTTTTTTGCCCCAATAATAACAACCAGTAACAACCTGCTACTTAGAGCACTAGCATTGGTGGTGCTAAAAAGCTATTTTTAGCACCACCAAATGCAAAAATGAGGCTCCATTGGTGGAGCTATAGCCAAAATTTTTGGCTTCTTTGCTATAGTGCACATCCATCTTTGGCTGTGCACTGTAGCTCAAAGGTAAAAAAAAAAAAAAAAAAATTGCACGTTCACATTACTTCGATTATTTTAATGATTTTTTCTTCTTTTTTCCTTTTTTTTTTTTTCCTTTTCTTTCATTTTATCCCAACCATCTCTCTCCTTACATTTTCTTCTCCATCTTCCCTCTAAGTTTCTCTCTTCCTCCATTACCGATCTGCACTAGCCCAGCCACCATAAACCCAACTCGCATGCCCAGCTTCAACCCAGCCCTTCCGCCGACCCAGTTTGCTGATCTTGCCAGCCCATTCTGCCGACCTAGCTCTCTCTTCAGTTCCTCACTCTTGCCAACCCAAGTCGTGGGTTTCGTTGTGTTCAATGTGGGTTTCGGGTTTAATGGTTTGTGGGTTCGATGGTGGTGGATTTTGGCCGTGGTAGTGGGTTTGTGGTAGTGGATTTTGGTTGGTTTTGTGGTGGATTGTGGGTCAATGGTGGTGTGGCTGGATTTTGTCTAGGTTTTGAGGTGGCTGGGTTGCTGGATTTCGCTGCCATGCCTCCCCTCTTTGGGTGGATCGTGGTTGTGGTTTAATGGGTTTTGTTTTTGATGGGTGGATCATGGTCGTGGTCTAGGTTGCTTGATTTTTTTGTATTGTTAATGGGTTTTGTAGTGGATTGTGGTTGGGTTCATGGTGGTTGATCGGTGCGCGCCAAAATAAAACCACTGATATTGAGAATTTTGTAAAGTGAGAAGGTAAAATAGATAAAGTAACTCTTGGTGGAGCCAAATGGCTAAAATTATGTGAGTGTTTGGATTGTGCGTTTGTGCGTCCACATTTTTTCTTTCTGCGTTTTCCTTTTTTTTTTTTTTTTTCCAACCCGCAGTTGTTGACCAAGTCTTCCGTGAATAGTGCTTCCGTGCACTATTCACGGACCCACAAATTACACTTTTCAGTAACTTTTTCATTAAAAATGGGTCTCACAGCACTATTTACGCATTTAAAAATTATTTCGCTACAGTGTTTTCAGTTTCAGCAAAAATAAGCTCAATCCAAACGGACCCTATGACTCCACCAATGTAAACGCTCTTAGGATTTGTTATAAAAATATTGTAGGCATAATATTTTTCGCAAAAAAAAAAAAGAAAAAGAAAAAAAGAGAGGCTTGTAAAAAGAAATGGAGGAAGGAATAATCTCTCCCGTCCATTATATTCTTTAAAAAAAGAAAAAAAAGATTTTTGAAACATTAAAAAAAGGAATATTGTTTTCATCTCATTTAGAATTTCCGAAGTGTGTTAAGAGTTGAGAGAGAGGGGTAGCTGGCTATCGCGGTGCGCGCCGAACCAGAACAATTACAATTACAATTACAATCGAATTAGTCTGAGATGGAGGCAACACGAACACCAGCGGCAGCGGGTTCGGATCCTGTGGCGGAGGAGGAGGAGGATGATTCTTCCTCCACAGTCCTCGACCTCACCAGCTTCCAGCTCCACGATCTCGAGTCAGTCGAGTTGCCCCTGAGTCTCACTGAGTTGGACCTCACTGCGAATCGTTTGTCCAGCTTGGACTCTCGGATTGGGACCCTCTCCAACCTCAAAAAGCTCTCTTTCCGCCAAAACCTAATCCACGATAACGCCCTCGAACCCATCTCTCGTTGGGACGCCTTGTCAGCTCTCGAGGTTTTCTATTTTTCTATTGAGATAATTTCATTGTCTTCAACTTTGGTTGGATAATTATATGCTTTTAACTTTTACTGTTTCATTTTCTTCTTAATGCATGTGTCTGGTTTTCCTGCTGCTCTGTTTGAAAAAAGATAAACGTTAGCTGAAAGGCTTTGTTAATTTGGACTTACCAAATAAATAAATAATGTCTGCTTTTCTTGGGTCTATGTTTGGATTCTCAGAAAATGTTTGAAAAGAGAAATATAAGTTGAAAGCCTTGAACATATTAGGGTTTCTCAATTTGTGAGAAAATTGAAAGGGGTACGTGTGTGTGTGCGTGTTGGTTTTCCTGGGAGTTTGGGCTGTGTTTGGATGCTCAGAAAATGTTTGAAAGAAAAATAAGCCGAAAGCTTTGATGCTTGGATATTTCTGAATTTGGACATGAGAAAAGGGGGGGTATGTTTGTGGTTTCTCCTCCATCTTAATTTGGAAGACTCTCTCAGCTGAGGTGATTCATTTTTGTACCAGGCTAGTGGAAATGATGATTCTTCTGCATCCATTATTTTAGTACTCTACTGTGTAACTAGTTGCTTGAATGACACCGAAGGTATTTTTTCGCAGGAACTGGTGCTTAGGGATAATAAGCTGATGAAAATTCCTGATGTCTGTATATTTAAGAAGCTTCTGGTTTTTGATGTTTCTTTCAATGAAATTACTTCCTTACATGGGCTGTGCAAGGTCTCCAACACACTCAAGGAACTCTATGTATCCAAAAATCAAGTTAGCAAAATAGAGGAGATTGACCACTTCTATGATCTGCTCATTCTCGAACTTGGCTGCAACAGATTACGGGTTAGTTCTCTTCATTCTTAAAGAGTCTTTTTGATGCTAAACTAATAAGGCTTTAATTGGTGGATGCAATCCTTTGTATGATTTTTTAATTGTGCACCATTTGCTTTGCTGAAAGGGCGAGGTATTGACTAGGATGGAACAACAATTTGTTGTATAGGTCTGTCTTTATTGGAGTATAGGCTCAATCCTTAATTAATGGTTTGCTACTTCAGGTAATGGAGAACTTTCAGAACTTAACAAATTTACAGGAGTTATGGCTGGGACGAAATCGCATCAAAGTAGTAAACCTATGTGGTTTAAAATGCATCAAGAAGATTAGCTTGCAAAGCAATCGTTTAACTTCTACGAGAGGATTTGAGGTATGCCATCCAGCAATTGTGAGACAGTTTCTTTTTTCTTTTGACTCTCAAGGCATTATATTACATAAAAGATTGCACTGAACATGTTGTTTCATTGATTGTTTCTATAAGGATTGTGTTGCCCTTGAAGAACTATACTTGAGCCATAATGGTATTGCTAAGATGGAAGGCCTATCATCTTTAGTCAACCTCCGGGTTTTGGATGTATCATCAAATAAGATAACACAAGTGAATGACATTCAAAACCTGACACAGTATGTATAATATTTCCTTATCCTACGCTGTGGGTGGTATTCTCTTGTCTTCCATTGTTGATTTTACCACCTGAATGAATATCTGTTTACAGGTTAGAAGATCTATGGCTTAATGACAATCAAATAGAATCATTTGAAGACCTTGCTGAGGCTGTTGCTGGTTCAAAAGAGAAGCTCACCACTATCTACTTAGAGAACAATCCATGTGTATGTACATTCACATCTTGGAGAACTTAAAATTTTAAACTTCACTATTGCATTTGCCAGTATGCTTGGCCATCTTTTTTGATTGTTCATGTATGTTGATTCTCATGTTTCCTTCCCTCTGGTTCTGCTTCCTGTTCTAGCTGTTCATTTGTAAATCAGAAAACGCCCTTATCCTAAATGTTTTTACCTTTGAGCTCTTGTTGGGGGCATAAATTGTATCACTTGTAGGCCATTGCAACTTGATCCATGATCTCTCAACTGTCCTCTTGTCCTAGAATGGCTTTAAATCAACACACTCCCAATTGGTGTACTAGTTGTTTTTTTTTTACTTTGTATGCCTTCTTACCCCTTTTTCTATAAACTTCATGTTTCATGATTTCTCCTGGCTAAAACAGTGAGATGAAGCAACCTTCTTTGATGCCATCCTTTACTTAAAAACTTGTTATGGTTTCCTTTTTTTGAATGCCATCATATGCCTCATGCTTGAAATTCATTTATCTAATAGATATCCTTAAGTTTCCTAAGAGGAGTCAGTGAAAACAGAGGAACTTACAAATCAGTTTCTTCACTAGTGTTAACATTAACGTTATAGATGGTAAATGGGCATTTAGAAAGTCTCATGTGCAACTATTTGGGGTATCATAGATTAGCTGATGATTATGTATCTCCAAAAGATAGTAGTGCTTATGTTATGGGTCTTATTATATCAGAATGTTTGAGAGCTACCTTCTTTCTCTTCTTGCTTCTATTGGGATTTCATTTAGGAGGTTACATCAATGACAGGTCCTATTTGTTTTCATTAGGCAAGTTTTCAACATAATTCTGAATGATACATTCACTTTTTGTTGACAAATGTATTTACTTTCAAGGGAGAACTAACTTCTCAATAAAAATCACGTGTTTGAACTTATAGAATTCCTGTAAGGAATGCAAATGTTAGTAAGTTACACACGCACCTGATGGGTAATTAACTTTTGACCTCATTTTCCACTTACAAGGGAAGGAATTGCCACTTGAGCTAGAGCTCATTGACCATTGCCAAAGTTTATATTAATGGGGAAGAATATAACTACACAAATCAATTAGTTACCTCTCATCTGCAATCATAGGCACTAATTTAAATATAGTACTATACAAGCATGCGCATAATGTTGTCATTTTTTCTCTTGTTTGTTTCTGATTAACTGAGTCTGTAACGATCCTCATTTAAAGATTGAAAAAACAGCTTCTTTTATTATACTATAGAGCATACTTTTGTTCTGCTTTTTTGCCTTTTATATGTGATTGATGGGGGGAGTACTTCTCTCTGTATGGCTATGATAATTAAGTTATATTGTCCTTCAACTTCATAAAATGTATTTCTTTCAGATTCTATATCTGATCCTGCTTCTTTATTGCAGGGCAAGACTCAAAACTATTCTGCCACACTGAGAGGAATCTTCCCAAACATCCAACAAATTGATTCTGATGTGTTTGCTTAAAAGTTTTTTGTGGCTATAACTTTTCTCAGGACCTTTGTAGTTGAAAGCCCCAGCCAGAAGTAATAATCCTACATTAGTTAGTTCTTCTGCATGCTTTTTCCAGGGTTTTAATGGAATGTTGCTGCCTTCAGCTAATAGGCTGAGTGTTCAACAATCAGGCTTGCAGGCAAAATGAGGTTTCAGAGGTTACTTAAAAGGAATAGTGGTTTGATAGGAACACCCTTGATACAGGGAATTGTATACTGATCAAGCATGGGATATTCTAGACTCATATGCTTGCTCATTGGTTATGAGGCATTTAAGATGCTTTTAACTAATGTTTCTTGAGACCACCTTCTTCTTCCTCATTTCCTACTGGTCAACTTTTGAGTTTAAAGTAAATTTGTTTCTTTGTTATGGTTGTTTTTAGCAACTTTTGTTAGTTATTCTGTTATGGACGAGGATGTATGATGAAATGCTCTGACCGCATAAAGATGTAATTAGTATTCGAAACTTCATTTGGAGGATCTATAAAGATTTATTTAACATCGGTTCCAGAATGATCAAGTAAAATGGCATTTCTTTTTTATACTGTTGGCTTGAGAGTTATTGCATGATTTGAAAAGCTTAAGTCAACTCAATCTTTGGAATGAGTAGATTGAATTTTTTGTCGTATCATTCATTATTAATAGTTTAAATAGATATTAAAATTGTGATAATTACAGTCTGTTTAAATAATGATAATTTGGTAAAAATTAATTCGCTTATTTCAAAATAGATTGATAGGATTAGAAATTTTTACCGGGGGGACATGCTTGGTTATTCATAACTGAGGCCTATCTTCAAAAATTGATCAGACCTAATTAAGATTCAACCTTTTACCCACGTTACCTGGAGACAGGTTGACAATATCTTCGATGTATGTGTGTATTTGAACTCTGGATGTCATGGATACACCACACCAGGTGTTAACTAGTTGAAAACTACAAGGCTCTTCTTAGCATTATATTAAAAATTAATGTTAACATGACGACTAATGATGTATTAGTTGATAAAAGTGCGTAGTTCTCACTAATTATGCTAAGATCAACAAGAATCTGTCTCTCAGCTCATTTGAGCTAGTATTTTCTTCTTAAAATAAAGTTGTTTGCGGAAAAATATTAATGAGAATAATGCTATTATTAAGACGACTGCCCTCTATAAACAACTAAATTTCAGTCACTGACATGAGTGTCCCATTTCCATTTGCCTGCACGCTAGAGGCACATGACATGACTGTCCAACAAGGCACTTCCGACTGCTCCTATTCCTATTTATTGAAAAACGGGTTTGTGGCATGTTCCTCGTCCTCCAAGCAAAGCAAAGCAAACATTTGGGAAGTTAGTTGAACCCATATTTATTTTTTTTTCCCATGAAACCTCAGGTCTCTAGAGCAAACATGCTTCTTTTTTTTCTTTTTTCTTTTTTGGTATCGCCACTGATGAGACAGCCTCACACACATATGAAGTGATAGTTCTAAAAGAAAAATATGAAGTAGCCACCACTAAGGTATAATAGGCAACTCATCTTTGTCTTTAACGATTGATTGCTGACTCGGTAGTGTATTCCCCATTTAGAGCAAGAACGATACGATACACCCACGAATTTCTTCCAACCAAGCAGTGGCAACAATATATTATTTAAACAATCATTGGCAGAACTACATACCGGATGACACCTCCAATGACATCTCATTCAAGCTCTTGCAAAAAACACAGCTTTTATTGTAACAGTAACAGATGAACCGCTCAAGTGTATTATTATTGTCCACAGTTTCAGTCTTAATTTTTGCTTCCATATCAGAGAACACCCATTTATTGGAGATTAAGCATATTTTCTGGCAACAGTAACACTGCAATTTCAAATTTAGTATCATCACGAAGATTTAGTACTCATAACAAAATTAACTGCTACATTCAAATTACAATTAATAAATCAATGCTAGAAGAGACTTTTTTTTTTACATGCTGAATAAATATCATTTGTGAAATACCCCTAACATTGCCAATAGTGGCCCTACAGCTTGAAGAATAAATTGCAAATTCAAGCCTGTAAAAGTAAGTAAACCCTAAACACAGATTATTAATAATAAACTCATCTCTAGGTGATAAAATCCATGCAAAGGTGGGTGAAAAAAAAGAGTTTCCCTTCACGGAGATGGATCAGTATCTCAGAAGGAAAAATCTGCACAAAATGCTTGCTTGGTATACATGACAGAGAGTCTCTTTCTGACAAGCATATTACTTTTCTGTCTGTATTTTCACCCCTACAACAGATAGTGTAACCAAGAACCATACATTGACTACATGTAAATAACCTCAGTCAATATTATCAAGGCCAAAATAGACAAAAAGTTCTACCACTTTGATTAGGACAAAGCTACCACGAAAATGTGGTAAAAACTAAAAACGAACAACCCTGGGTTCTCACTTTTATGGCCTGTTTGAAAGTTTAGAGAGGGAGGAGAGGGGAGAGGAGTAGAGGAGAGGAGAGTAGAGGGGAATGATTCTCCTCTACCTTATTTGGATGTTTTTAAAATTAGTAAGGGAGAAGAAAGTAATTTGTTAGATTAAATAATTATGACTATAGCATGTAATTTTTTTTTTTATAATTTTTTTTAATGTGAATTAAATAATCAACATTGGTCTATGATTAAATATTTTTTTTGCTTTTTTATTATACTAAAAAAAACCATCCTTAATTGATAATAATTAAAATAAGAAAAAAATGTTTGGTTTGTTTGTTTACTGAAAAAATCAACAAAATATTGAATTTTGAGTGTTTTTTATTTTTATTTTTTTTTTAATAGAACAAGGTCTAAAACTTTCAATAAAAAATATCAAGATTCAAGTGGTCCAACAACTAAGGCAAGTCCAGACCAGGCCAAAAAAGAGAGCCTAATCATTTACAAACAAGATTAAACCAGGGGCTGAAATACAAGTTTTTCTCAGAATTCTCTAGCTTTCTTCCTTTTGTTCTTTCACTTTCATTCTTCCACTGTTGTTTAGCTTGATAAATACAAAAAAGTTTTCAATGTGCACGGGATAAAATTGTTTTAGATGATGAAATTGTCTATATTAACCTGAAATACTTTTATAGTCTAAACTTCATTATCACTGAACATTATTTGAGAAAAAAAAGCATAAACAACTAGTCTTATAAGACCTCCACAACATGAGGAAATGGAATAGTGGGTTGCACTAACACAAGCTATGACCATATCTGTAACTGCTAACAGACTTGTTTCAGAGAGCAAAACTAAAAATAAACACAAGCTGGTGCCAAAGAAAAATTAATCCCAAGAGTTTACATTTCAATGATCAATTGAAAAGGTTTTTAGAAGCTGAAATTGTCTTGGAACATTTACTTGTCTAATTGTTAGAGAAATTTAAGGATTAGACATCATTGTGAACAATAGCTCCTTGCGCTCCTCCATTGGATAGCCAATAAAAGCTCTCAACATATGTGGATTCTTAATAAGATAGAGATAAGCCCTCATTCGCAATCTAGAATCAATTCCTATCTCATCCAAGAGATGGAACACGTCTTGCTCAGGAATGGGAAGACGTGCCAATCTCCTCTCAAAAATTGAATTTCCTTCTCTAAGTGTTGAATTTCCTTCTCTCATTGCTAAAGCAACATCCTGAATTGCTCCCATAATTTGTTCCTTGTCCTCATTTTTTGATGTTTTTCTCTTTTTGGCTTTTGAGGAGGCTTCACCCACATTATTATCACCCACATTATCACAGCTCTCCAAAGTAACTTCATTTTGAGCAACTAAATGATCAATATCTTCAATGTTCTCCATAGAGCCCTCTCCGGTTGAAGTAGCCCATCGTTGCCTCATCTCCAATGCAGTTTTAGATTGTTCCCCAGTTGCTCTATCTTTTCCATAAAGCTCAACCAATTTGTCGTAGTTTGGAATTGGTTTGTTCTTAAGCTCTTTTGCTTTAGGTTTAGCCTATTAAAAAATGACAACAAAATAAACCCATTACACACAAAGCTATTAATTCTATTAATCCTTAGAAATGTCTTTGTCTGACCAATTAAAAAATAATAGGTAAAGAACAGAAAATCAATTATTTTGTTAGTGACTATCCTTTGTCATGATTACTAAGTACTAACACCATTTGAATCAAAGACCATTGACATTAATTCCACTATTTTAATGTCATATTGATAATTGTTTTAAGAGAATGTGAACAATCATATTGATGGTTATTTTCTTTGTCTTTAGAGACAAAACAAAGACCAAAGCAAAATTAAAAAAGAACTTTGACAACATTATAACATATGGCATTAGGACTTACTAACCAAATCCTTCATTTGTCTCAATGCAACGACTATAGCCTTTAATAGGATAAAGCACATCCAGCTTAAGACCCCTCCCACTTTCTGGTGATAACCAAAGAAGAAAACTAGTTATGCCACCAAAATCTGCACCAATAGCCACTAGTGAAGCTGAGCCAACACCAACTAGTAGCCTCTGCCTAAATGTTGTTGCTAGTGGTGCAAATTGCTTCGCCGGAGACCTCCCCGGTTGGGTTTTAACCTCTTCAACACTCCTTTTCGAATCACCATTGGATTTTGTCATAAAAATCCGGTGAATATGTTCATTTTTGCATGCATTGTAGTACATTTGCAATGCCATTGTCTTTGCTACTAGCTATTTTGTTGGGGGGCATAGCTCATAATGTACATGGCACATGTCTCTATGTCGTGTACATGCTACATTTTAATGGATTACGTGGTTGACCAATTATTTTATAATAGATTTTCTGTTTATTTTGGATAGAGGACGACTAACAAAAAAAGTATGAAGAACAGAGTCTAGCATTGGACAGAGGACAGTCACTAACAAAAACTTCCTTCACAATTATTTTATAATAGCTTCACAATTATTTTATAATAGGTAAAGAGGAAGCTTAACATAAGATTAGAACAGAAGGGACCTCATCTACACAGCAGCCTGTAAAATGTACCACAAGAAACAATATAAACTCCTAGAGTATAAGTGACAAACTTGGATTAGACTTTCCCAAACTTCCGGTTCAACACTCCACATTTTGGTGATTGGACTCCAAGCAAAACCACTCAATCCATTCTTAAACACATCATAACAGTCTGACCAATTATACTTGATGGTTTTAATGCGATTTTTCACCTTTTGCTTGTCTATTGGTTTTTCAAATTTTTCTTGCAATTCCTTCACAATATTGTCATAGGCATGTGTGGTGAAGACTGAACCATTTCTGTTACCTAGATGATGTTGATGCAAGAGTGCATCATCCATAACAGCTGTCCAATATTCTCTATCTTTCTTAACCACATCATCAATAGTCCTTTTTTCTGACATATTTGAACCTATAAAAAAATATTTGAGCAAATAAAAATATTTACACATTATCCATGGTTGAAATAATAAAAGCTCATTTTACCAACACAACTAAGGAGGCAAACGTAAGCAAGTCGAAAGCAAAAGGTTGCCAACGCAACTTAAAGGACAAAGACATAATGTAAAACAATAGAAAAAGAAAGATTACCTGCAAATTGCCACTGTCACAGTGAATGAAGTTTATTAAAATTATACTAAAAAAACTTGAACTTGCTGTGGTAGTGCTACTCTAACACAAAATAGAGGAATAATTCATTTTGCATACTAAAGAGCTCACACAAACCTCACAGGAAGAAACACGTTCTTAAGTCACAATCAAAACTCATTCAATAGTTTATCCCAAGCAAATTAAATGTATCATATACAAAATGATAAGTCCATAAAAATAAAATTAAATAATAAAACAATTCTAATGAGAATCAGCCCATTAAAACAAAGACATAGTTCTAAATCCACTAGAAGCATTTGTCTACAATTATTAAATTTAGAATAACATCAAGTTGGGTTGGATGTATAATCCCTCCGCATATCAATTGCTATTAAGTTTCTTAAAATCTCTCCTTGGGCAACATCATCATTATTTCTCTCTCTTTGCGCACCAAGCTGTTCATGGGGTTCAGGATTGTTTAAAATTTCTTCATCCACCTCATGAAGAATTCTATCATCCGGATCTGCACCAATCAAGTAATTGTGCAAAATGCAACATGCTAAAATTATTTTTTTCCAGGGTTGGAACTCTGTAAGACGGCTCATTTGAGCTTGCTATTATAGGTGTTAGAAATACTGAATGATTGTATTGTATTTCTCAGTGAAAGAATATACATGAGTGCCTTTATATAGGAGGCATATAAGTGCAGTACAAGTAAGAGTGTAGTACAAGAATGTGTGCTATACAAGTAATCTAGTTGGGCCTAAAGCCCACAACACTATACACGTTAACAACCCCCCTCAAACTCAAGGTGGATGTGAGACCAACTTGAGGTTGTCAACCAAAGTACGAAGGCGTCCCTTAGGATGTGACTTAGTGAAGATATATGTAAGTTGATCTTTAGAGGAGACTTAGATCAGCTTGAGAGCACCATGGATAAGATGAAAACAGATAAAATGACAATCAATCTCGATGTGTTTAGTCCGTTTATGGAAGACATCATTGTGAGCAATATGAATGACACTCCGGTTGTCACAATAAAGAGGTGTAGCAGAGGATATAGACACACCTAAGTCTTTGAGAAGCCATCGTAGCCAAAGGAGCTCAGACATGGTATTAGCAAGAGCACGATATTCTGCTTCAGTACTGGAGCGGATCACATGAGTTTGTTTCTTGCTTCGCCAAGAAATCAGAAAAGAACCAAGAAGAAAGCAATAACTAGTGGTGGACCTGCGATCAGTGGAATCTCCTGCCTAATCAGCATCAGAAAATGCACGGAGAATAAGAGGAGACTGAGTAGAGTGGAAAAGACCATGGAAGAGAGTGCCTTTTAGGTATCGAAGAATTCGTAGAATAGCAGCATAGTGAGTCGATCGTGGAGCAGACAGATACTGGCTCACCTGGTGAACAGCATAGGAAATGTCTGGACAAGTGACAGTGAGATAAATTAGGCTGCCAACCAAGCGTTTATAAAGAGAGGGATTAGACAACGGTTTCCCCCTTGAGGGAGTTAGATGCGCATTAAGCTCAACTAGAGTGTCAACAGTCTTGCTATCAGTGAGTCCAGCTTGAGACAAGAGTTCAGAGGCATACTTGGCTTGAGTAATATAAAGTCCATCTGTAGAATGAGTGATTTCAAAATCTAAGAAGTAGCTGAGATGTCCAAGATCTTTCATCTCAAACTGCTGACTGAGAGAATCCTTGAGTTCTTGAATGCCAATAAGGTCATCACTAGTTATGATCATATCATCCACATACAAGAGAAGTAAAATAGTGCCTTTGTCAGTGCGAAGAAGAAATAAGGCAGAATCATAATGACTGGCCATGTAACCCAAGCGAGAGATGGTAGAGTTGAATTTGGCAAACCAAGCTCGTGGAGCTTGTTTAAGGCCATAAAGTGCACGTCGAAGGTGACAAACCTTATTTGATTCAACAGAGAGACTAGGAGGAGGTTGCATATAAATTTCTTCACTTAAATCCCCATTAAGGAATGCATTTTTGACATCCATCTGAAAAATGTCCCATTTACTAGTAGCAGCAACAGCTAAGAGGGCACGAACAGATGAGAAACGAATAACCGGAGCAAAGGTATCTTCATAATCAATCACATACTCCTGTGTAAAACCTTTTGCAACAAGACGAGTTTTGTAGCGCTCAATGGACCCATCAAAGCGAGTCTTAATCTTGTAGATCCACTTACAACCAACCACAGATTTCCTAAGGGAGAGTGTCACCAAATCCCAAGTATGGTTTTTAGATAATGCATCAAGTTCCTCTTTCATTACAATCTGCCATAAAGGGTCAGTGGAAGCCTCACGATAGGTGTGAGGCTCGTGTAGTGTAGCAAGGGCAGTGTAACAATGATAGTCAAGTAAATGTGTAGGAATGGATCTTACCCGAGTTGAGTGGCGAGGTGGAATGTCTTGTGTAAGATCTTCAGGTGAAGCAGGAGCAGGGGACCTAAGCTCAGGGTTGGGGTTGGGTAGCTCGTCGTCGACCTGCTCATCTACCACCTGTTCATTAAAGGGTGAACTAGGAAAAGGATCAATGATAACTGATGGTTGGACACAGAAATCTACAGGAGAATCATAAGCAACTACAGGAGGATCAGGAGCAACCACAGAAGAAATATGTGCCTCATCTGGAAAAAGATCTAAGACAGAAGAGGAAGATAGGATTGCACGGAAGTGAGAGAGCTCGACAAAGAGGTGATGTTCCCAAAAGACAACATTGCGGGAAATAGGAAGATGATGAGAAACAGGATCATAACACCGATACCCCTTTTGAGTTTCGCCATAGCCAAGAAAACAACAAAGCCTTGACAGAGGCTCAAGTTTGTTATGCTCATGCGGCTGAAGAAGAACGAAACAGGTAGAACCAAAGGAGCGAAGGTGATGATAATCTGGAGATGACCCAAAGAGGCGCTCATATGGAGTTTGATTTTGGATGACAGGACTAGGAATGCAATTAATAGTATGAACAACATGAAGTGCAGCTTCGCCCCAAAAAGGAGCAGGAACTTTGGCAGAGAGAAGGAGAGCACGAACAGTGTCAAGAATATGATGACATTTTCGTTCGGCTCTACCATTTTACTAAGAGGTACCTAGACAAGTTAGTTGATGAACAGTGCCATAGGAATGCAAAATAGCTTGGAAAGCATATTGAGTGTATTCAAGAGCATTATCAGATCGAAAAATTTTGATGTGTTTGGAAAACTGAGTTTCAACCATTTTTGCAAAATTAGAATATATTTGCAATAATTCAGAACGATGTTTCATATTAAAAATCCAGCTATAGCGAGAATAATCATCAACAAAGATAACAAAATATTGAGATCCACCAATACTAGAGACAGAGGAAGGCCCCCAAACATCAGAATGAATAAGGTCAAAGATATCAGTGGATATTGATTCACTAGTATTGAAAGGCAAAGCTGATTGTTTTCCTAACTGACATGAAACACAATCAAAATTTTTAGTAGACACTGAACCTAACAAACCTCTAGAAGCCAATTCTTGAACCCGAAAGGAAGATGCATGACCAAGTCAAGCATGCCAAAGTGCAAGGGAAGGAATAGAAGAAACAGTAGCAGCTGCAGCAACAAAAATAGGAGCAACAAGTGGAAGACAAAGGTTGTCCACGGGAAACATACGCCCAACTCTAGGACCGGTCCCAAGCTCCTGTCCCGTCCTCGGATCCTACAAAATACACCTAGAATAATCAAAGATAATGCGATAACCCAACTCAGCTAATTGTCCCACAGAAAATAAATTGTAAGAAAGGTCAAGAACATTAAAGACCTTAGGAACCGAGAGGTTGGAGGTCGAAACAGAACCTATATTATGACCAGACATTGTGGAACCATTTGTTGTGTGAATATGAAGAGGGTGTGGTGCAGGTTTAAGGTCAGAAAATAAGGACGAGTGAGGTGTCATGTGATTGCAACAAGCAGAATCCATAAGCCAAGAGGTAGAAGAAATACCAGATAAAGCTGAGGGAGAAGAGGAATAAGATGCATTACCAACCATTCGAATGACATTAGCGATGATGTTTATAAGGTCATCTCTGGAAATGGTGAAAGTGGATCCAGAAGACTGAAACTGTGCAGAGACGGGAGCCATTGGTTGGACACTCTCAGCGTTAGCAACAGTAGCAGCAGAAATTGAAACAGCTGATTTGTTACGATGATAGCAAGTCTCAATATCGTGGCCAAAACGTTTGCAAAAATTGCAAAAACGTTTGCTGGATTGTCGGCGATGATTATTGCAACAAGAAGAAGACTTGTCCTTATTCTTCATTTAGAAGCAAAATATGCAAAAACGAATTGCAAAAATGAAATCTATACGAAAAACTGGGTAAGGAGCACCTGGACTGCAAAAAAGTCAACCCTGGAAAAAAGTCAACAGTCAAAGTCAACCCTCGGTCAAAGTCAACGGTATGGTCAATGATGACGTCAGCTGATGTGGCGGGTGACGTCAGCAGAAGAGTGGACGATGATGTCAGCAGATGATGTGGTAGTGATGATGTCACCTAGGGCTGACATTAGTAGGTACAGATCTGGCGCGTGGAGAAGACTGTTGGCGTGTGGAGCACGTGAGCTTTGGGGCAGAATCGTTGGGTGGCACGTGAAGGTGCGTGCAAGCTCCGATGACGGTCAGGTTTCCATGAAGTAGTAGATCGACGGAGGACGATCTTAGTGGTACTTGCAAAAACATAATCGAGGCAAGGATCACGGCAGCGACGGTATGGCAGTGGTCTCGAGACTCTGAACGATGGCTGCTGCAAGTCTGGAACCAGAGACGATGACTAAAATGCGTCAGAGGTTTAATGGCGAATGGCTACAGCAGCAGTTATAACGGCGGAAGCAATTGTGAGTCTGGAATAACACCAATGAGAGACAAGACTGCAAAGAAAAAGTCAGAGTGATGGCTCCGATACCATGTTAGAAATACTGAATGATTGTATTGTATTTCTCAGTGAAAGAATATACATGAGTGCCTTTATATAGGAGGCATATGAGTGTAGTACAAGTAAGAGTATAGTACAAGAATGTGTGCTATACAAGTAATTTAGTTAGGCCTAAAGCCCACAACACTATACATGTTAACAATAGGAAATCTTTTCTTCAAGACTCCAAATGCTCTTTCAATCGCATTGTGTAAGGATGCATGTTGAAGGTTGAATAACTCTTCAGTATTTTGTGGTGGATTTCTTGAATACACTTTTAAGTGATAACGAACTCCTCTATAAGGTGCAAGAAGTGTGCTCCTCAACATGAATCCGACATCAACAAGGTAATATTTACCTATAGGAATGACATGCTTCATTATGTTGTTATACACTAATGGCTATATATATATATATACTTTTTTTTTTCTAACAAAATTACCTTGGGGGACTTTTAGCTTATCGCGTCTACTTAATGCATTTTTAAAAATTCTTGAGTCTGATGCAGTTCCTTCCCATCCAGGCAAAACATATGTAAATTTTAAATCAAATGTACATGCCACTAGCACATTTTGTGTTGGGTAGTCCTTTCTACCACGATATCTTGGTGCATCTTCAATAGGAACTTTTGCCCGAATGTGCATTCCATCAATTGCCCCAATGCAATCCTGACATGGGAAGAACGAAAATTGTTAAGTACTTACTTCTATCTATTAAAATCTTTATATATACCACAATTAAGCTATTAGAATATAATAATGTTTTTTTTACCTTAAAATATGGGAAGAACCTAGAACTGTTGAGTATTTCTACTGAAGTTTGAGATCCATCAGGTTGTTTCAGAAACTTCTCTTCTGGTTGTATCACATATCTTAATACTTGATGGAAATAACGGTTTATAGTCTCACCAGAGCGACGGAAAAAAAAGAAAGATATTTCCTGATACTTTACACCATGTGATAATATGTAAAGAAATTTGGCAACTTGTTCTTCAATCGTTGCTCGTTGTGTTGGTTGGAGGCCACCTTCTTTACGTAGCATGTCACACAAATCTAAAAAAGCTCCAGGCCCCATGCGTATAATATCACGACACTTTTTATTTTCAATTATCTCTCTCATTAGTTCATCGCGAGCACTTCGTCTTTCTAAACTCAAACTACTAATTGAGTAAGTTAATTGTCTCCTTTGAGGCCTCCTTCGAAGTATTAACCAATAGGCAACAAGACAAACTACATAAGCAATTGCCATTCGACGTCTCCATTCCCAATCCCATAATCCACGTCTCCATTCCCAAATTTGCAATACACGTCTCCTTTTATTCTCTTGTCTATCCATCTAATAAAATTACCCCACGATAGCAAAGCTATTACAATCCATGATATGCATAAATACACTAAGTTATTACAATTCAGTGTGTTTTATGTAATCTATTATATAAGAATATAAAACTTAGAAAGTATTTGGCTTGCTAGTGAAATGCCACTTCATGGTTATAGTAATGACTAAAACTAAAATCAAATAAAAGAAACAACTTCATAGTCAGCATCAACAACTTTACAAGACAAATAAAAGTATCACTATAATATAACTTAATGACCATCATTGCTGCAGTAGAAACTGCGATTAATATACTAACCCTTCCCAGCTACCGACATTAATTAAAGCCAAAAAGCGAATGACATAATCAAAATTGCACAAAAGACAGCTAACCAACATTCATAAAAACTCCAATTAGTTAGAATTGAACACACAAACAGACAATTTAGCTTTACAACCAATTAGCCAAAAAATGAAATAAGAAGAGTTACAACTAGTACAATGACATAAAAGAATGCAATATACTAAGATGCTAAATCTAGTGTCCTGGAGATTGTAAAAACTACCGAACTGTCAGATTGTGACCACATTGTGCGTAACTCTTTGAAACTTTAAAATTCTAGTCCACATGCCTTGGATAAGAAAGAATCTCGTGGAAATTAATGTATATTTGGAAACAAAACCTAAGCCAGGAATGGAAGTTTTAACACTGAGGTTGTTCAGAATTTGAAACATTTCCTGGACATTTGCGATGTTTCAAACTACAAAATGAAACAGCAACAAGAAACAATGCAATGAAAGGATACTTAGAAATTTTAAACATTTTGAAAGGTAAATAACAAAAATTGGAAGTAATGCAGTCTTAAACATTTCCTGGAAGCTAAAGACATTTTGAACCACAAAACAAAACAAAAAAACGAGTGATTGAATGGAACCGTATACAAAGTATTGGCAGTTACCTTAATGCCCTTACAGCAATGACCCAGCTACCCTCACTTGTTGGAATGAGACTAAGACAAACACGATCAGCAACACCCTGCATGCAGAAAATTGAAAAGAAATCAATCAGAGCAGTCCATCTTCTTGTACATTAATGCATGTTTTCATGATAAACTTTTCCTTTTGGACCAGTGTAAAATATCAGCCACTGCAACACATGCATTCACAA
The DNA here is from genome assembly GCA_028535165.1 of Quercus tomentella. Lineage (NCBI taxonomy): Eukaryota > Viridiplantae > Streptophyta > Magnoliopsida > Fagales > Fagaceae > Quercus > Quercus tomentella. The sequence continues at coordinate 41,335,423 of JAPQVY010000155.1, forward strand.
AAATAGGACAATAAAACAGCAGCCTAGGATATCAAACTACAAAGTAGACCCATAAAGCAGTGCACAAGTACTGCCACTCTTAAGTTGCATTGACATTTTCAGAAGCAAAATGTACACATCCCAAAAAATCGGTTAAACCTATTCATATCAACCCAATTGGAATCACAACTTTAGTTACCACCCAACATTGCATGACCAAGATTATAGGATCTCCATACCATTACAAACAGAACCACCCTATACCAATAGGAGGGGAAAAAAAAATTGTGGGAATGAATTTGTGGCAATAGCATTGCCGAAATAGGAGGAAAAAAAAAATTGTGGGAATGAATTTGTGGCAATAGCATTGCCGAAATAGGAGGGAAAAAAAAATTGTGGGAATGAATTTGTGGCAATGGCATTGCCGAAATAGGAGGAAAAAAAAATTGTTGCAATGGGTTTGTGGCAATGGCATTGCCGAAATAGAGGGGGAAAAAATTGTGGGAATGAATTTGTGGCAATTGGTTTGTGGCAATGTTATTGCCACAAACCAATTGCAACAATTTTTTTTCCCTCCTATTTTGGCAATGCCATTGCCACAAATTTTTTTTTTTTTGAGAAATGATACGTGCACATAATTTTTACAACAAATCTTAAGTGACAGGTTGTTACTGGTTGTTATTGTTGGATTAAAAAAGTAATCTCAGTGTTAAATTCAAATTTGAACTAATAATAACTAATCACTTGTGATTTGTTGTGAAAATGTTGTAAAAATATTGTGGACGTAGCACATTTTTTTTTAATTCCTCCCCAGATTTCGGCAACCACTACTTTTTTTTTCCTCCCATTTTCGGCAATGGCATTGCCACAAAATTTTTTTCCCCCCTATTTCGGCAATGGCATTGACACAATTGGTTTCCTTTGGGCACCCAACTAGCACTAGCACACTTCGAGCACTTCACACCCACTCGGTCAACATGTTTGGGCAGCAGGAATTTCGGTAATGAGATTACCGAAATTCAAAATTTTCTCTCTCCCACTTTTTCTCTTTCTCTCTCATACTTTTGTTAGAATTTTGGCAACACCATTGCCGAAATTCACTCTCTTTCCTCAAATCCTTAAATAACTTGAAATAGTGCCCATAACGCAAATAAACTCGAGATTCAGCAATATTCAACCAAAAGACTCAATTTTAGGAGCACAAAACAGAGCATAAAGATCAAATATTTTCTAATAGAACAAATTAAATAAAGTTGACCATGCTCAAAACATAATTGAACAACAAAGAAATTTAAACCCAATACTGAAACACATAAAATTAACACAAAAAAAAAAAAAAAACTTTTATTGATGAAAATTTTGATTGCCATGAACAAAAAACAAGTATTAGAAATGTGGGGACACAAATAACAAAACCTTTGAATTAAACACTGACATTAAAATGAAAGGAGTGGGATAGAAAATCAAATAAGAACTAAGAATGCGAACATCATACGAGTGTGCAATGTGTTATGTCCATTTGGGTTAGTTGTTTTAAAAAGTGCATTTTTTAAAATAGTGATTTTAAAATGTGCTGTTTGTTTTGACAGAAAATATTTTTCCATTTTTAGGTGTTTGTTTGCAGGTAAAATAGAGTCAAACATGTAAAATATTTTCTATTGACCATAAAATCCTTTATAAAAAGTTGTAAAAGATTTTACTTTTGAAAATTTGGTGAAACATTTTCCAAAAACATACAATGGCTTCCCCTCACCTATTTGGTCGCTAGTTCACCGATCCGGTGATCGGAGACATCGCTCCAGCAACAAGTGACAGAGGCTTGGTGTCCAATGACTTTGCTTCAGCGACCGATGCTGACGGTCTGGTGGCTAGAGACGCCTCACCAATGGTTCGATGGCCAGATTCAATGCGCACCGGCGATCGGTGATGGCTGTTTGGTGGCCAAAGACGTCGCACCGCAATCGATGCTAGAGGTCTGGTAACTGAAGATGTCGTTTTGTCGACTGGTGTTGGTGGTTTGGTCACCGGAAATACCTCTCCAATGGTGATTGTCGCCAGTCTGGTCATAAGAGCCACCGCTTTGACTGCTGGTTCTAGTAGTCCAATCATCGAACCTCCGGCATTGGTGACCTCAATGTTGAGCCATCGACTTTGGTGGTTTGCTTGAGAAATTTTATTTGTCATACAAAACACCTGAAAATATTTTACTTCAAAACAAATGGAGTGACACGATTTTTAAAAATGCTTATTTTACTTGTCATACGAAACAAATGAAAATATTTTATTAAAAATGTTTTACATGTAAAACATTTTACGTTTGAAAATATTTTACTTTAAAACAAACGGAGCGACACAATTTTTAAAATCACATATAAGCATTGGCCAAAAATGTCAATTTTCTATTTTTAAAAAATCACAGTTAAGAATTTGGATAAAATGGGTCTAAATTATTATTTCAAGTGCAAATTACCAAAAAGGACTAACTATAATGTTAAGGTTATCTTATCATTTTTTAATGCAATCAATATTAAAAATTGCATTAATAATAGGACAAAGTTTGGTCACAAACTTGATTGTAGACTAAGGTTACATCTCCATTCAAATTTTTTTTTATTGAATGTGAATTTTGACAAATCCACCATTAGATTATATTTTCTTCTTATACCTTCATGCAAAATTTTAAGAAGATCAAAGATCAATAGCTATGTCATCAATCAAATTTTCAAATTTCAAATTTTTGTAGTTTAAAATTATACATAAAAAAATAAATTTATCCATCGAATAGTAAATAATATTTGATTAACATGAAATTTGATACTTATTTCAAGAATATAAAGAATATGCATTTCAATGGTTAGATTTTCAAAATATGTAGTTGTGGGGTCATGGGTCCAAATCATACAATTGGATTTTGGGTTTTGGCCGAGAGCGTGGGGCTTTGGCCGAGAGTGTGGGGCTTTGGCTAAAAGCGTGAGAAGTCCAAATCCGAGGAGGAATATCTTTTCGGATAAGCTAAACGCAGATCAGGTATAGATCCTAATGACCAAAGTGGCCTTCCAAGAAACTCTAGTGATAGGGATGTGCACCATAAACGTACAAGAAAGATGGGAACCCAAAAATATCTAAGGGAAAGCTGCTACCACAGCATTGAATGCTCTGTAGCTAATTCCCTGGCCGCATTAATGAGAAAGTGACCTCTGAACAGTACTTTTCCAGCCTTATAACCATCCTCCAAAGACTTCTAGAGGAGGCTGATGGGACAAGTATCAGCCTAAACCATCAACTATCCACGTGTAGGGTAAAGATAAAGGAAGAGATGTAGTATAAATGAGAATAGAGACCCTAGAGGAAGGGGATCGGAAAACAGAGAAAGAACACTGTAGCAATCACAATTGCCTCCTCGGACATGAACACTTGCCTCCTCGGACAAGGAGTTCATCCATATTAGCCATTGTCCAATTCACTAAAATCTAGTTCTTTGACCCACTCTCTACAAATTTATTGTACTGGGCTCACTGGGCCAAGATCTCATACATTTTGGGCTTGGGCTGCAAATCGTGTCCCTACAATTGGCGTCGTCTGTGGGAAGAGCTTATGTGATAGTGAGTGCAACGGTTAAGTATGGTAGGATCACAGTTCTAAGGGCTTTTAACATCAAGCACATGCCTCGTACCTTTGTCAAGGGCCAAGTCCTCGCGAATTTGGTGGCCAAGTTCACTGAACCTCCATTAGAGGAAGTGGCAGCAACAAAGAGCATGGATGAAGAATTGGTTGGCACAATCTCTCTGTAAGAACCTTTATTCTGGAAGGTATACGTTGATGGTGTAGCAAATCAAAGGGGCTCCGTAGTGGGGCTAGTTTTGGAAGGTATATATTGATATCTTCTAATCTTTCTATAAGTGGTTAAACAGAACCTTAGCTATGTCGGGTCCCTTAGACCTCCTGCTTTGGGGAAATTAACACACACTGACATCTTTTGAAGTGGTTAAACAGAACCTTAGCTATGTCGGGTCCCTCAGACCTCCTGCTTTGGGGAAATTAATACACAATGGCATCTTCCAAGTGTTTAAACTAAAACTCAATCATGCCTCGGTCCTCGGATCAGATGATGAGGGAAGTTAACATTCAATGGCATCTTCCAAGTGTTTAAACTCAAATTTAGTCATGCCTGTAGTCCTCGGACCAGATGCTAAGGAGAAGTTAACACTTAAGGGCAACTTTACAAGTGTTTAAACTAAAACTCAATCATGCCTTGGTCCTCGGACTAGATGATGAGGGAAGTTAACACTCCATGATAACTCTACAGGTGTTTAAATTGAGCCTCAGCCATGCCTTGGTCCTCGGACCAGATGATGTGGGGAAGTTAACATTCTATGCTATCTATTTGTTTCTCACTAAAGTGTCTAGACAAACCCAGATCATAACCAACTCCTCAGATTGGTAGCTCTGAAAGGAGCAATTTACAGTACAAATATGGGGTGTGTAAAACAGCACTCCCCCGGGTGTAAATCAAGGGATCAAGTAGAATTAACTCTTAAAGAATTCAAAACCCCACTTTTCTCCTCGGGTGAGAGGAAAAAACCGGAGTTTTGAGGGGCTATTGTGGAGTCATGGGCCTAAATCATACAATTGGGTTTTGGGCTTTGGCTGAGAGCATGGGGCTTTGGCCGAGAGCATGAGAAGTCCGAATCCGAGGAGGAATATCTCCTTGGATAAGCTAAACGCAGATCAGGTATAGATCCTAATGACCAAAGTGGCCTTCCAAGAAGCTCTAGTGATAGGGATGTGCACCATAAACGTACAAGAAAGATGAGAACCCAAAAATATCTAAGGGAAAGCTGCTACCACAGCATTGAATGCTCTGTAGCTAATTCATTGGCCGCATTAATGAGAAAGTGAGCTCTGAACAGTACTTTTTATCCTTATAACCATCCTCCAAAGACTTCTAGAGGAGGCTGATAGGACAAGTATCAGCCTAAGCCATCAACTATCCACGTGTAGGGTAAAGATGAAGGAAGAGATGTAGTATAAATGAGAATAGAGACCCTAGAGGAAGGGGATTGGAAAACAGAGAAAGAACACTGTAGCAATCACAATTGCACTTGTACTCACTTGCCTCCTCGGACATGAACACTTGCCTCCTCGGACAAGGAGTTCATCCATATTAGCCGTTGTCCAATTCACTAAAGCCTAGTTCTTTGACCCACTCTCTACAAATTTATTGTACTGGGCTCACTGGGCCAAGATCTCATACATTTTGGGCTTGGGCTGCAAATTGTGTCCCTACAGTAGTCATGTTAATTTTTTTAGTGAAAGTTGTAGCCTAAAGTTACAACTAAGTTTGTAGCCAAACTTTGTCCTTAATAATATCCATTTTAACATAAATTGTAGTTAATATGAGACGGGGCGGGGCAAAATTGTCATCCCTACTTGTAGCACTTATACCAATACTTTTATTTTTTATTTTATACTCACGACTTTTTATTTGATGTGAAACTAAATTTTCATGAATTTAAGCAAATAACCCATTGTTTGATTGGTAACTTTGCTCATGATTTAATATTTTGCCCATGAAACATAGTACTGCATGTTGTTACCTAGCCTATCCACGGGTTGAGTTGGTTCATTTTGGACTTAACCTGAACTTGACTTGCTCATATTAGGTGGCAAGTGGAGAGACCCACAATCAACCACCGACATGAACAAGTCGAGTCGGTTTCAAGCTTTGATAAATGTTGGTCAGTTCGGTCGGTGGTGGAGGTCGCCGGATTCCAGTATATCATTGGTTGGTTTTTGGAGAAGAAAACCCGCTACTTGACCTGCTGGAGTTGGTACTTGGAGGCAAAGATTGGTGGCAAACCGACTGGAGTTTCGAATTGAGTGGGTTGCGAGTTGGCATTGGGTAGTTCCGTTAGTGATTGGTTTGGACACCCCTTGTAAAATGGTACCATTGCCGTAGATCATAAAAAACGTATAAAATTTGTCAAATCACAACCATATGGTGTAATTACTAATTAGGATATTATCTTTATCTCATCCCGTGGAGTTTGGACCCAAAAATAGGAACAAAACAACAGCAAACTCATAATTGTCCATTTAAAGGAAAACTCATATTTATCCAAACAGAGAACAATTGGAAATATCCACCACATTACACAGATTCCACACATTTGTAAAGACTTGAGGAGTCCAGAGTCCAGAGTATCAAGATCACAAAAGTCCTTCCAATAAGATCACACCACAATGGCAAGCCACGGTGTTCATCACCAATGGCGAGCCCTGTCCAAGAAAAACCAATAAAAATCCGCCACGTCAAAAGCAGAAAAGAACAGATTTGTCATTTCACCGAGACCCATCATTGTAATTTGAAACGCAGGGGCAATTTCGTAATACTCTCAAAATTAAAAACCTCCACAGCTACAAAGTCTTCCCCTTCTCTCTTCGTCTACGGTCTAGACCCACACGACCTGCAAAACCAACCTCACTCTCTCTCGTTCTCTCTCTTTCTCTCGCACTTAACTCAGAGCTCGATTTGGCCGTCAATGGCGGCCTCGGAGACCTCAAACGGAACCGCCTTAAGATACGCTTTCGGAAATGTTCTCTCCTTCTTCATCCTCCTCCTGATCGGCGTTCTCGCATTCTCGATCCGACTTTTCTCCGTAAGCTCTTCTTAACCTCATAGATCCGATCTTTTCGTACTTTTCAATTCTACAATTTTCTCCGTTTGGTTGCTTCGAAAATGAGGGAAATACTCACCTTACATCATATTTTTTCCGTCTAACACTAATTCATGAGTAATTTCCTATTTCTCTTAGCATTTAGGAAATGCTCTATGCGGCTTAGGGATTGATTGTATGTGTAATTTAGCAAATTAAAATAGATGCAGTTGCAGTATGATTCTTAGGCCTGACTAATGGAAATTTAGGTCGAATTTTTCATTTCCTTTGTGTTCTTACATTTTCTCACCAGCCAAACGGAAAGTAACAGTGTGTCTGTGTCTTTCTAGAATTTTTTGCTTTTTATGTGTATGGGTTAGTGCTTGCTGTAACATTGTTCTGTGGAATAATCTGCAGGTTATAAAGTACGAGAGTGTTATTCACGAGTTTGATCCTTATTTCAATTATAGAGTCACTCAGGTTTGTTTTCCGTTGATTTGATTTGGCTTTGCTTTTTGATTACTCGAAAACTTTTCACTATTATGTTGAACTTTATTATGTAAGTTTGGTATTGTATTAATAAATTGCATTATGTTCTCATAATGTGTAAAGCAAAGTTGAAGATGATGTCCTTGTTTTTATTTTTTATTACAGTACCTGACAAAGAATGGAATATATGACTTTTGGAACTGGTTTGACGATCGGACTTGGTAATTATTTTCTACTATATAGTGGAGATTGATTCTTATTCATTAGGGAAAAAAAAAAAAAAACCTCTCATTGCAAAGTTCTTGTGTGCTCTTTTACGCTTTTAGTGAGGTACTTAATTTAACAGTTCTGAAGTGACCTTGTTTGTTTCACTTTTCTCAAGGTATCCTCTTGGTCGTGTTATTGGCGGAACTGTTTACCCCGGATTGACATTGACCGCAGGCACCTTATATTGGTTGGTATTCAAGAGTTTTTAGTAAGAAGTTATTGTAGTTAATTTTGCCGTTCTATTTTGCTACCGGATTTGGTTTACCATCTGTTGATGGTTTTCCCATGTTAACAATGCTTGAAGTAGTGGCTACGTTTGAGTCATATGCTGTTACTAAGTTTGAGAAATTACTCTATAATGGCAGGATTTTGAATTCGTTGAACATTCCTCTGTCTGTGGAGACTGTGTGTGTATTTACTGCACCTATATTTTCTGCTTTTGCATCATGGGCTACTTATCTTCTGACTAAGGTATTTATTTTGACCTAAACCTGTGTTCTCAGAATTTGTGTTTATCCTAAGCTTAGATGATGATTGTAAATTACCCTTCTTTATAGGAAGTTAAGGGTGCTGGTGCTGGACTGACAGCAGCGGTTCTTTTGGCCATGGTAAATTATAAAGCGGGTATTTGTAACTCTGCAAGTTGTTCTTGTAGTTGATTTTTTTAAGACTTAGAACTGCAGCACAAGAAAGTCATTTCTTCTGACTTATCCTACATAATTTTGATCTATGATTGTTTTATCCTGTTTCTTTTGCTATGTATTTGTCTTTCAATTGAGATATCTTAACATCTCTTACTCTTTTCTCTTAGAAATTCTGATCTTAGTCTGAAAGGTGAAAACGTCAAAACAAAAGTCACTAAATGAACAAAATAGCAACATATGTACATGTTTATGTGTTCCCTTGGGCCTGGGATGAAGTAGTAAGGAGGTGGGGTGTGTTGTGGTTATTTGCTGTTTTTTTTTTTTTGATAAATAGTTGTGGTTTTTTACTTAAAAGCATATCATCAAAAAGGGGAAAAAAAAGCACTGTATCAATGTTAATATGAAGGCTGATTTATGATTTATGTGTTAAGGCCATGTGATTGAAAGTTTCTTGGGAATTTAAACTAAGTTTTTTTTTTTTTGAAGGGGTTTGGGGGGGGGGGGGGGGGGTTGTGATTGTTCTTGAAATATGTTCATGTTCCCTGTCTTTATATTACTTGTGAATTATTTTTTAATATGGCTTTAGTGTAAATGCAAGTTTCTCTTGATTGTGCAGAACCATTGCATATTATGACTTATAATTATTTGCAACACAAATATGACAAGCACATAATGTCTGTTGTTCTCTTTTGTATTTTCATTTTCAGGTTCCATCATATATATCCCGATCTGTGGCTGGCAGCTATGACAATGAAGCCGTAGCTATATTTGCCTTGATCTTCACCTTTTTCCTTTATATAAAGGTTAGGCTTTGTTAAAATCACACTACATTTTTGTGGTATTGTATTTGCTTCTAAAGAAGATATTTGTTTAGGAAATAATTAGTTGTAGTTTCCGGCTAATAGTTTTACCATTTTTATTTTTAATAAAATAATGTTTGTTTTAGGAATAATATGATTTTGTTCATTGGTTAATGTTTTCCGATTGATGTACTACTGCAGTTTCTACGTGATGATTGTTTTCTGACTACAGATATTTATTTGCAGACATTGAATACAGGATCCCTCTTCTATGCCACTTTAAATGCCATAGCATACTTTTACATGGTAAGCGTGCATTTGGTATGGCCCATTTTCATTATCCTATTTTGCTTAAAAGATAAGTTGGGTAAAAGTACAGTTGTACTTGGAAAAAGTGAGGCTTTGAAAAGTCGACCAATAAGCTATAACAAACGTAGTCAAAGGTTTGTGTGCTATTCTTGTTCAGCTCCTTATCCATGTTCCCCCTTATTTATGTTTGGAAAAATATTATTTCTTTCAGGTTTGCTCTTGGGGAGGATACACCTTTATTATTAACCTTATACCGATGCATGTTCTTCTGTGCATTGTAACTGGTCGCTATTCTTCTCGACTGTACATTGCATATGCTCCCCTTGTAAGTATCTATAGCATTCATTACAAATGATTAAAGAATGTGTGCCATTATTGATCATAGAATAACGTCTGATTCTAATCTGTGTTGGAACTACTAACGTCACTGATACAGGTCACAAATTGTCCTATCGATTTCCTTGACTAGAACCCTAGGTTATATAGCTGGGATTTTTTTTTTTTTTTTTTTTTGATTCATAAAAAATTTGCTTGGTTCTTGTCAGAATTTTAACTTTTCCAATGCAGGTTGTCTTGGGAACGTTGTTAGCTTCGTTGGTGCCTGTTGTTGGATTCAATGCAGTCTTGACATCAGAACATTTTGGATCATTTTTGGTGAGTGTTTTTTTCCACTGATAGTCAGCTATATGATATAAGCCTTTTTATTTTTATAAATATTATAGTGTTAATTTGTTTACATCATGATTTTCCATGTCTGACTGCTTTTGCTTGGCCTATTTATTGGTTCTTGTTAGAAATCTATAGCCGTTTCTTCAGATTTGTGGCTGGGACCATCGAGTCTACATATCTGGTTATGCCACTCATAGGAGTTATATTTTATGACTAATTGATTTTAGGGGAGCACTATTTCAGCTCATAATTTGGTTCTTCAACACCACCCCTCACTAGGTTTGGGGCCCATGAGAGGGGGTGGAGGTGAAGAAACAAATTCTGGAGTTGAAACAACATTTTCCTTACTATTTATAACAATGCTTTGAAGGCCAGCAGCATTTCCAAATTCAGATGTGTTGCAAACATGGAAAGTTTCATAAGGACTAAGTGACATGAAGTAGTAATTGTTTGAAAGATGTCGCTAAGACAGTTAATATAAAATGCTAGATGGTATTTAGTTGATGTTGTCCACTAAATGTCCATTTGGAATCCTGTTTTGAGACCACACTTTTTCAAAGTACAGCTTTCTTGAACTTCCTCTTCCCCCCACCCCCACCGCTTTGTACAACTCTTTCAAACAGCCCTTTTTTGGATAGTTGAAATTTATTTATTTATTTAATTTTTTTTTCGGGTTTTCCACAAGATTTGTTCTCTCTTACATTTTGCACCATGTTGCTTTTATTTCTTTCACATCACGATCATGATTTCTTGCTGCTAATTTTCACCTGCAGGTTTTCATTATTATCCATGTGGTGGCTCTTGTGTATTATATCAAAGGGATTCTCTCTCCAAAAATGTTCAAAGTTGCTGTTACCCTTGTTGTATCTATTGGCCTGTAAGCTTCTGTTATTCAGTTTCTTTAATATATTCATGGTTGACAGAGCACTCATTTGATCTCCATTCCTTTTGCATTATTTATTCCTCAGGGTAGTGTGTTGTGCTGTGATAGCAGTACTTGTAGCACTGGTAGCTTCAAGTCCGACAAAGGGATGGAGTGGACGAAGTTTGAGTCTGCTTGATCCGTAAGTACCTAGTTCACATTTCACATATTCTTTGTATAGTTACCCAAGTCCTCTGTGATGATATAAGTATGATAGCAACTGAATTTTGTAATTAGGGTTGAACTTGGTTGGTGCAACCTGACTCCATATTAGCTCATTCTTTTGCTCTGAGTTGCAAAAGAACTGTTTGACATGCTTATCATTCTATTGTTTTTCCCAAATTCTTCATCTAATCTATCTAATCCTTATTTTTTTACGTGTAGTGTTGAAATAAAATTAGATTAACATTAATAGATATATTTCTTAAATTTGGAATATTGTTTATCATGGCTTTAATATTCATAGGTATAAATTGGCATGCACCATTCTTTATTTTCTATTTTGCTCATGTTTTTACAGAACATATGCAAGCAAGTACATTCCAATTATTGCTAGTGTTAGTGAGCATCAACCTCCTACTTGGCCTTCTTATTTTATGGACATTAATGTCTTGGCATTCTTGGTTCCTGCTGGCATTATTGTAAGTAATAAATTTGTAAGGCAAGTTTGCTTTATGTTATATGTACTTATAACATCTTTAACATGGTGTGTATCTGTTGGTAGGCATGCTTCTCGCCCCTGTCTGATGCAAGCTCCTTTGTGGTCCTTTATATTGTGACATCAGTTTATTTTTCTGGAGTCATGGTGAGATAATGTTGGGAGCTGATGTCTATTTTTATTGTGACATCAGTTTATTTTTCTGGAGTCATGGTTCTTTCTATTTTTATTTTTCTGTCCATCATTATTGTTTTGGTTAATATTACAGGTGCGGCTTATGCTTGTACTTGCTCCAGCAGCATGCATCATGTCTGGGATTGCTCTCTCAGCATCTTTTGATGTTTTTACACGATCAATCAAATTTCAGTTACCTGGAGTAAAAGGAAATTCCCAAGTTGACGTAAGCTTGTTTCTTTATGCTATACTGCCCATTTACATTCATCTGTCCTCAATAAATTTAATCAGGACTAAAATCCATTTCTGTTTTTGGCCATTAAGGCAGGGGATACTAGTTCTGAAGGTGTTGTAGCGCAAAATGAGGTTGCAAAGACTGACAAAAATGAAGAGGCATTGAAGGACCGACCCTCAAAAAAGAATAGGAAGAAGGAAAAGGAGCATGTGGGAAAGCCTTCTGTTAAGGCCCAAATTAAGAAGAGGCTACTGGTTTTACCTTTTGAGGCATCTATCATTGCCATTCTCTTGCTAATTTTGCTGGGTGCCTTCTATGTGGTAATGGAACTGTCTTCTTTCTCCATCTATAAGAAATTTTCTGTAAAGAATTTATATTATTTTTTCCCCTACTTTTAATTCAATTAATATATACTTAATAGAAAACTGTTTGATTACTGTCAATTTAACTTTTAACATGTCAACCCATTTTCATATAATAATTCTGAAGTCTTCATCTTGCCAGCCTTTTATCAAATAAACAACAACAACCAAGCCTTGGTCCCAAAATTTTGGGTTGGCTATGGAGCCTCAATAGATTAGTCAGGATGTTATTTAAATAAATAAATGTCAAATTAGTCATAGGTTTACAAACATCCATCTGCAAGCTTTATGTTAGACATTAAATATTACTGTAGTGAAATTTTAGACTGAATTGAAATATCTATATATTTTACTTAAAAAAATCTAATTTTCTTATATTCTATTTTATATAATTTAATATAATTGTTTTAGAGGAGAGTTGCTTCTTATATTTGCGTACTCAACTCTCTTTTTTTTTTTAAAAGCTTTTTCTTGATAACGAGTATCTTTCTTTTTTTAGGTTCACTCTGTCTGGGCGGCTGCTGAAGCCTATTCTGCTCCTTCTATTGTTCTAACATCTTATTCGCATGATGGTCTTCATGTTTTTGATGATTTTCGAGAGGCTTATTCATGGTTGAGCCATAACACTGAGGTGGATGACAAAGTGAGTTTCACATCTGTCTTTTCCTTTCTTTTACTTCACTTCTTCTCTTCCGTTTAACATTTGTATTACTGACCAAAAATAAGATGTTTGGTGACACTAATTCTTGCTGGAAACTTCTTTCAGGTTGCATCTTGGTGGGACTATGGGTACCAAACTACTGCTATGGCTAATCGTACTGTCATTGTTGACAATAATACCTGGAATAACACACATATTGCAACTGTTGGTACTGCCATGTCTTCTCCTGAGAAGGCAGCTTGGGAAATTTTTGACTCCTTAGATGTGAAATATGTTCTTGTTGTCTTTGGAGGTAAATTTCTGACATGTATACTGAGATTATCTTAATTAAAAGATAAATAAAGAAACTTTATTCCTATGTCTGTCTTTAATTCTAGGTCTTGTTGGCTACCCGAGTGATGATATCAATAAGTTCCTGTGGATGGTTCGAATAGGAGGCGGTGTATTTCCTCATATCAAGGAACCTGATTACCTTGTAAGTTATTATCACTAACAAACGAGTCTTAAACCTCCATTTTGTGTGCGGCTGTGGCTGTGGTTTTTGTTATATTTTGGGGGTGGGGGGAGGGGAACGAACAATGATATTGTTAGCTTACAAGTAATTTATTTGATTTATCAATGTCTTTAACTATTTTCCTTATCTTTATAGAGAGATGGTCAGTATCGGATTGATTCTCAGGCCACTCCAACCATGCTTAATTGCCTCATGTATAAACTCTCATATTACAGGTGTGGTTTTGCTGTGAACTTTTTTGTTGTTTGTACGTGGAGATGAAATTTGTTTGACTGTTTGATCTTTTAATTATTTTGCCTGTTTACTACAGATTTGTGGAGACAGATGGTAAAGCCTTTGATAGGGTCAGGCGAACAGAAATTGGAAAGAAACATTTCAAACTCACCCATTTTGAAGAGGTCAGTTGATCTTTAACATCTGGTTTCTAAAAGAAGTCTGTTCTCCAATATCATTAGTATTGTACATCACCTATCAAAAAATTCCTTAGTATTGTACGTCTCGATATGATTTAGATGTCTAATTTTGCTAGGGCATGTTTTTAGTAGTTATATCCACAAGTCTGCATGTAGTGGATGCTGAAATGAAGCATTTTGATCCACAAACATTAAACAGTTTAAACATCTGTTTTTCTTTAACTTCTGTGCTTCCATACTCAAAACTGTGGCCGCAAGGGGGTATAGAACATTGGCAATAAGTTGGTGTCTTTGTTTGTCACATAATAAATTATGGCCCCTTTTCTATTTTTATTTGCCTCTTCTTCACGGTTTGATATTATTAATTTTTGTGATACTAGCGTGGTCTTACTTTTAAAAATGTTATTGTATTAAGCAGTTTATCCATAAAAGAATAGGTACTGTAAGCGGGTGCTTATTCTCAGTTTTCCAGGCCAATAATTTATGAGCATTAGTGATCTTGGTTTAACCAGGAAATTTTTTCAAGTGGTGTTTTCTCATGTGAAGTGCCAGTAGTTTTTCTAATTTGACATTGGTGACCTTTTAAAACAATTTAGGTATTCACAACTCATCATTGGATGGTTCGCATATACAAACTGAAAGCTCAGAAGAACAGGATCCGGGGAAAGGCCAAGAAATCAAGATCGGTATGTATTATTCCTCTTCACAAGGTTGTCATATGCCTTTGAGATACTTGCCCAATCTCATCAACATAACTGATTTTAATTATTTTGGTCTTAACAGAAAGCAAGCTCAACAACTAGCACGAAACGAAGCGAAACACAAAGGAAGAATCCTTGGCACTGAAGATCTCATTTATCTTATCTGATAGGCATTTTCTAAATTCAGTTACTGTAGTTGATACATATAAATGTACGTCGGAGCCGATGGAGAAGGATTGAGCTGTCATGGTTAGTACTATTACAGAAATGCAAATGACCGGTCAAGGATTTTGCAGCCTCATATATCCTGTAATTTCTCATCTTTAACATTCGGTTGGAGCAGATGGAAGATAACAATTTTGCATTAGTTGTTTGAGCATGGCGCTTAGTGATACATTTTTATTTTTCCCTCTTTTTGAGAATGCTTGGTGATATATTTGAGCTTGTGGCTTTTGTGGCCCATTAAAGGACGGTTTCTTTTTAGACACGTGTTTATTCCTTTTCCTAGCTAACTGAATAGACTCTTGACACGCGTGTATACTAATAGTATATAAGAATAAGAATTGAAACCAATATCCAAGTCTTAACCAAAACCAAATCACACTGATTTAAGATTTGTTTGCCCTCCCAGGTAGGTATGGGAAATTTATTGGGTTAAGTACCACTTTAGATCTGGATTAATTTTAATTAATCTGACATCACCATCTGCTTTACCGATCAATGGCATTTCCAAGTCCTGGGATAGGTGAATAACGATTTGCAAGATTTTCAATTTTAGTTCTTTCCTATCCAATCCCAGTACTTATTACCCAAGCTCTGTTGGTTAATAATGTCATTATGTTCTATCCGTATCAAGCCACGATGCCAGAAAATGTTAACTGGTTAGATCCAGTTAAGTGTCGGCTATGAGTAGGGGTGGCAAAATAAGCTCAAATCCATTTGCTCATCGAAACCCACTTATTCTAATTGATCCCAAACCCACCTAATTATTATTTGGGTTAAATGGGCATCAACCCAATCAGACTCAGTAATTATTGGGTTTTAACTCAAAACCCATTGGGATCCATTGGGACCCATTTAACCCGAAAACAATATACCCAAATCCAACCCAGCCCTTTCCATAAAAAAAAAAAAAAAAAAAAAAACTAGCCCTCAGGCGGTTTCATTAGGATTTTCAAATTTTCTTTTATTTTCTCGGCCTCCAATTATGTTTTAATAGGAAACCCAACCTCTCCAAAAAAAAAAAAAAAAAAATCGGAAACCCAGTAGCTCAAAAGCTTTAGAGATTGATTTAATCTAATGGAACTCATGATTAAAGCAATTAGAACCTTCAGGACTAGCTTTCACAGCTTTTTGGTGAGCGAATCTCACAGAAATCGACGGTTTCTCATTCTCATTATTCAAAAACGAAAGCTCCATTGAATCTTTCCTCTCTACCGGCCTCGACGCCACCACCTTAGCCCCATCATCATTGCCGTCCATCACTTTCTTCTCCGCCGCATCGTAACCAACACTGTATCCTAATCCTCCGCCACTCAAAACAACGCCGTTTTCGTACACGTCATTGTAATTGCTGATCCGTACGTCATCGGAGACCTTCACGCACAGCAACATTGTTAACCCATGTATCAACAAGATCGAAACAGCAATCAGCAAAGTTGTATGTAATGCGACAAGTCCGGAGGTATGGTGCTTTGTGTTGATCGAAAAATCTGGAAAAATGATCTGCAGATTCACAGAATTTGTTGATTTCTAGTTTTCGTACCAGACTCCAAAGGAGCTTCCACCTCTTTGACAAGATGCTAGTGGCCATTGACTCTTTGGTTGGAAGGAAATATAGGATGTGAATGAGTAGACATTCTGGTAGATTACTAATCCAGTCCAACACTGCGTCATTTTCAGCAGAAAGTTTTAAGCTTGAAATGATATTTTTTTGTATTCGTTAGATTGTTTGGTTGCCAAGAAAGTGAGAGAAAATAGAAAAGAAAAGAAAATATTTTTTTATTTAGATTTTTAATATAATTGCTGACATGGACGTGCTTATGTGGAATTTTTTAATCCCAAGAATGGAGACTAGAGAGAGTGGAAAAGAAAATCCAAGAAAGTGTTGGGGTTTTCACTTTAATGGCATTTTGGTAATTTAAATAGTTGGGTAATTGGGTGAGTTGGGGTTTACCCATAATAATTTGGTTGGGTTGGATTTGGGTTAGAAAACAATTAGTTAAATGGGTTTTAATGGGTAAATAGGTTTTATATACCCAACCCAATTATGCCCACCCCAAACTCACCCAAATCCACCCATTTGACACCCCTAGCTATGAGTGGCTCTAATGGCTAGCAGCTTCTCCATATCAATATCAACCTAGACCTAGAGTTGATTAACACGGGGACACAATCAAGTGACTGGACCAAACCCTGAGAGAGTAACAACACAGTACAAGGACAGCTGTTACATAAGGCAAATTTCTGTTATGGTTTTCCAAAAAACTACTACCAAAGACAATCCACATTATTGGCCTAAATTCTGAACACTTAAATAATAAATTTATACAAAATATAATGCTTCAATCATCTGATAAGACTACCTGTTACTTGTGCCCAAACAAAGAAGTAAAAACAATACCATCCTATTATCAAACCTTTCTCTTTCTACTATTTTGCAATTTGCCAATTTAGGCAGTGTGAAACATAAGAAATATAACCCAAGGGGGCTGAAGAACCTCACCATGTGAAACAAATGCTTATATGGTAGTTTGGACACAAGGATTGCCTTCATGGGATCTTATGGGAAAGTATAAAACTTCAATCTGCACCCTTCCTCTTGCATAATACATTCCCAAACTTATTAATCATAAACCTAGGAGCAAGTCCATTGCTCCCACGAGGTTCCCATAACTGACTAGTGAGGCCCTGAACAAATGGAATGCAGCCAATAGATTACTATACAGGAGCTATAATTTTCCTCCAACAATATAAGTCCCCCATAGGAGATGTTGGAGTTCTTGCATCTAGTTGGTGTAATATGTACTGGAAAAGGCAGACATGACGTAGCAGCATTTCTTGCCCATAAATGCATTTCTCTTCACAACCCAAAGTTGTTATAATTTCTTGGGCAGATTGTAAGTCTTCTTAAGAAACTTTGCTGCCATCTCATCATTCCGATAACACAAAACTCGTAAAATTGTGTTTGGTTCAGTTGGATCCCACTGAGCAGAAGTTGGAGGCAGCGGAAGCTTTGATTTAGCAGAGGAGCTATAAATCTCAAGAATCATACGTCTGAATTGCTCAATTAGGCTCTCAGTATCAGTACGAAGTAAAGCGAGGATACTTTTAACAGTAGTTGAAAACTTATTTATTAAATCAGCTGGCAATCCATCCCCATTGGACCAAAATAGTTCTGTGAGAAACTTAAAATCCTCCTCTATTATTTCAGAATCATGCTGTGTGAAAGCACGAGAAGGGCCTCCAGCAAGCAAAATCAACAGGAACCCATCAAAAGAAGCTTTCATTATGTCAGTAATAACACGCGTTCTGACTCTGTCATGCACTGTTGATGAAACAATCTCCAAATATTGCTCAAGCTCCTGAAGGAAGGGATCAATCCTAGAAGAAGAAACTTCCCCAACATACAAGCCATCCCAAAGAATATGACTTAGGTCATGGAAGATTATCTTATATGCCATTGCCTCACAGAGTTGTTGGATCCCTTCCCCACATGCAGCTTTTGAAAGTTCAAACTTTTTCCCTGTCCCATTTGCAATACTCTCAGTGAGAGTACATTCAGTGTTTTCAAGATGAGCAATCATCCTCTTCTCTAAAACTCCCAACTCTGTTCGAATCTGCTGCAAAGTATTTACGCGAACACACAGCTGGGGTATCCCAAAGGAGTTATCCCCATTAGGTGTTTCAACTTGGGATTTCCTCTTCTGTGTTATTTGTGATTTTTCCTTCTTTTTGAATACACCATGGAACTTCGATCCTGTTGAGCATCTAGTCAGAGCAGGCATACTGGGGATATAAGTACTTCGGCCTCCTGCAGATCACAGAAGAAAACTGGTAATCATTAAAGAGATTAACTTAAACATAAATGCATCAGTCTCTCACAGGCCATAGAATAATACCACAGCCAGACTTAGTCTTCAATATGTAATGCTGAAGACATCTGTCAAAACCAGTCATCAATTCTGGAAGCAAGACTGGATGCATAGGAATTGGCAACAGAAAGAATGCTTCTAAGGTTTCATCTATGATTTGTAGAACTTCAACAGCAGAAGGAGCAAATCGCTCCTTGTTGGCTTGTGGATTCCATACCTACAAAAAAGACGACATCAAGGTTTAGTCATGGACAGGACAACTAGTGAAAAGATAAGAATCACATTATTCTTCCTAAGAAATGATTGGTGAAGTGTGTGTGCAGGCAAGCACATACATGCATGCATAGAGAATGTTCACATCCTCCTGAATTTCAGATGATATTGATCTATATCACATAAAAATGAGAAAAAAAATCACATCCAATTTACATAATATTAAAGGCATATCAAAGTTGCATCCTAATCAGCAGGTGCTGGCTGAAATTCAGATGTGAATAGACTCAGATTATTTAGAGAAACAAGAACTTTCCATCACATACCTCTTGTTGCAGATTCCTGTCAGTCCATTCCTTCAGTCTGTCAACTCTTGTCTTTATCCATGACTTTACCAGATTGGCCATAACCGCTTCAGCCTCATAAGGAGGCATCTCCTGTATGATAGACTTCCCACCATCGTCACTGTCCACTGCATCTTCAACTGCAATCTGCACAAGATCTTTCTCCAATTTGTCAGCAGCTCTCAGCACTTGTACAGCATCAGGAGTCAACTCACTAATACCCGTCATATATTGCTTCAGCTCATTCCCGTAGCAAGAATGAAGGGTAGCTACAGCAACACCTGCTGCAAGAGGGTGCCAACTCTTCAGTATTGGACTAAATATCTCTTTCTCGTTAAGAGCCAATTCACTAACATCTTGTGCAAGGATGGAAAGGGCAGGAAGAGAACTGTTCTGGTTCTTAGATATACGCTTGCCTGAGTTCATCTTCTCCATTTTCTGCCTTAAGAAAGACAAATCAGATCCTTGAGTCATATTTTTCAAGGCAAAATTGAGAAGCATCCTTGTTAAAATATATATAAATGTATCCAAACATAATCTGGGGGGAAAAAGGAAAGTCACTGGGAAAAAGTATATAGCTCAAAGTGCATTGTCTAAACTTACAATATATGCACCCAGATATAGGAAAATATATTCAAAAAAGTCGCTCATATAGTTTGTAGCCCCATGGACTAAGGGCAACCAAACATACAATTTTTACCATATAAGTAAGCTTATCACCAAGATCATCAATTTCAGCCAACAGAGATATTTAAGAGTCGGATCAATTCAGGAAATAAGAGAACTATATTAAAAATGTCAATTTACAAATGGGACTGACAAGTAAAAGGAATTCAACCAATAATAGGTTCACCTGTGGAGGCAGGGTGGAAGTACAGATTCAAGAAGATGAGAGATTGCTACCATAGGAGTACAGAAGAATGGAGCAATTCATAGAATGCTTATTATCTATGAAGAATATGGTTAGGTAGCATGTAACAGAAATGTTAGAAATAGTCAAAAGCTTCTCTGCAAGATTACAAAAATTGTAACAAAGATCATTTTCTGGAGTCAAATGCGTACAGAGGGTTCACCAACTGAAAATTTTAATTGATTGGTCAAAAAGCCTACCATATACATCTCAGGATCAAAGGGTTGTTGGATATCAGTTTCATATTCATACTTAGGGATACTATGCTGAATGAATGAAACTTGCCTGAGCAAAAGCAGTGCTTAGCGATGATCTTATATAAGTTTCAACCCTTTCACGGGTCACATTAATTTCTTTCCTCTTCTTATGATACTCATGAGAGATATCTTCAACCAATATCTTTGCAGATAATACCCCTAGGGAGACAACACTTTGCATTGATTCAATATTACCACTGTGGAAAGTATCACGGTAAGCAAGAAGCCTTTTTTCTGCCCACCCCAATATCAAACTCAACGTAGAGCTCAAAACCTCAGAGTGGACTGGATCTGTTACTGCCTTGGCATCCTTTTCAATTTCTATCAAGAGATTATTGGATGCAAATAACAGGTCAATTTCCACTTGACCAGTTACAACATAATGGTGGAATAAAACCCATGAGAAACAAAGATCATGCAGCATCTGGTTCAATCCTAGGATTGCCCAGGTCTTCTTTATGAGTTCTAAAACCTCATCAACCTCTTCGATTATAGTTGTTTCTTCATTAATATCAAAACATGCTTCTAAGAGCACTTGGTAGAGCCGGAGGTTCAATGGAAAACCATCTGCCCAGTGACACGTCTCGGAAGTAGAACCATCAAATGATCTGCAAGCAAGAGACATTACAACACCCCGCAAGACTTGTATCGACTCACTGTGTTTTCCAGTTTCTATGGGCTTCTCTAAGGCCCCACGAATTATCTGGCGAAGCTGCTGTGCAGTGGTGTTTGTCTTCTCTAGCGGCAGGTGAGGATGCACAAGGAGTCCTGCTTCCAGAACCTTCAAATTCCTCCTTTGCCAAGCCTCATATTCTAGCTGATTAGGAAAATCTGGAGATCGAAACTGTTGGAGTAGCTCAAGTGGCAAAACCATCGACTCCATTCGTCTTCCAAGCTGATTCATGAAATAGAATCTCAATAAATTACTGTACTGGACTAAAAGGACACAAGTAACAGACAACCATGGTTTAAGTTAATTTTTTCTTATTAGTTTATGATTGAGAAATAAATTATATTCTCTACCCCTTTGGACAAGTCATGGTACCAAAATTATACATTAGAATCATACAATTCTTTGCTTCCACCTTAAAGAAACTAGGCTGACACCGGGCAATTAACTAAAAAAGAACTCCAAATTAGTGTTCTAAAGCAAGTTCAATAGTACTATTTCTAAGTAAAAAAAGAGAGAAAGTTCAAAACTTTTTTTTTCTTTTTTTTTTTTAAACGTCCTTTCATTTCTCTCAATTCAATACTTTCCTTTGTTTCCCTAAATTACAAAATGAACACAAAAAAAAAAAAAAAAAAAAATAATATAGAAAGAAATTCAAATTTGTGCTCCCTAAAGATGGTCCTCGCTTGAGTTTGCTCAATATATTTTTAGGTAAAAAAAAAGAAGTTTCTTTTCCTCAATTATCTAAACTTCCACAGAGAATCCAAATCACAAAACCAGTAAGAAAATAAATAAAGACAAGAAGAAGCAGCCAATTACCCAAATGTAAAATTCAGAAACAAACAGAGTGAAAGAAAAAGGTTTTGAAGGTGACCTGACCAGCAGCGACCCTTAATAAGGCTCTCCTAATTCTGGAATCAGTTTGCTCCGAAACCCTCATTTGGACCCTCATCAGCTCCCCAGTAGTCACCGCCTTCTTCACTCGTCCCTGTCCCTGTCCCTGTCCCTGACTCACTGACTCACCTCCAACTGCGGCAACCCTCCTCTTCGATGAAAAAGACGATGTCGTTTTGAGCCCAAGCGCCTTCTTTACTCGGCTTGCCGCCGATGAAGTCAGCGACCTCTGCAACGAAGCCGACGGTGTAACTGTAGGAGCCCTTTCGGGCTTCTCTGACTGAGGGATGTAAGTCAACGGTCTCGTACCGGAGCTACGGCAAGCGCCGACGAGGATCTCGTAAGCGGTTTCTCTGAGCTCCGAGTCGGAGAGATTGGGAGCCCCGAATGGAGAGGGTAGGTGCTCCACCGGTTGCATGGGCATGGGAACTTGGAAGTCGATGTTGTGTCTTTTGGAAGATCCTCCTAAGGTTTTGTCTCTGAAAATCTTGGACATTGTTGCTGTTGCTGTTGTGTCAGTGTGGTGTGGGCTCACTTTGCGTGTGCGTGTGTGTGTGAGTGAGTGATGTTTTGTTTTGGGATGTGAGAAAATAAAAAGGTAAAAGGGAATGAATGGAGTTGGGTTATAATAATAATAATAATAATTGATTATAGAATAGTGTTGGTGTTGTTGGGTTTATGCTTGCTTGACTTTTAGAATAGGAAATGATAGATAGATAGAGATATTATTATTGAAGAGGATAAAATATGGGCCTGACGGGCCTATGGTAATGGGCCTGACGGATAGGAACTGTTGGGCCGGGGTGAAGATGATCCAACGCTCTTCGAAGGCCCATCGCCGAAGGGCACAGTAAGAGCCCATGTTCCGAGATCTTTATCGCTCATTGTCTAGATACGAGTTGAAATAAATTTCCTCTATGAGGAAAACCTTGCTCACCACGCTCAAAAAGACTCGAAGTAGAGTCCTACATGGAAAAGACTTGGACACCAAGAAGGAAAAGCCGACTCTCTACTACTATAAAAGCCCTAATACCCTCACAAATTAAGGTACGCGTTATTTACCCTCTCTAGCACTCTAGAGTTGTGAAAATAATTCTAACTTGACCTTCGGAGAGTAGTTGGCCGGCACCACACCGGTGCTCTCTAAGGTCTTCTTTCGATTGTTTTCGTTGTGCAGGTTTGCTTCGAAGTCGTGAGTGCTGTGTGACCTATTGGTGATATTTTCGACATCATCAGTTGGCGCCGTCTGTGGGAAACATCGCGTAGCACGTTATCGCTTCCTAAGACAAAAAGAGTTACATGGTACTCACTCGCTCGATGGCGACCACTAACGACGTTCAAGAAGAAGAAGGCCCTACGACTGCTCTTGAGAGACAGGTCAGGACGCTCGCCACAGCCGTGGAGCGCCTCACCAAACAAAACCACGATCTAGAAGAGCAGCTGAACCAGAAAAATGCGGCGACCAATAACCAAGGAGCAGATCAAGAAGGGACCAGCGCTGAAAGAAGGAATCACGAAGGACCACAGGAGAGCAACGCCCCAAGCAGACTAGAACGACGGGACAATAGCATTCCTTCTCTGATAGATACAGCTCCACCACCCATCATCGCGGAGATGCAGGCGATGAAGGAACAGATGGAAGTGATGATGAACGCTCTCAAGGGAAGAGTGTCTAGTAATCTTGACGACCTTGTCAACCGGACTGACTCGCCATTTACGACAACCGTCAACTCCTTCCCCCTGCCAAGTAAATTTCGCATGCCAAATATGGACAGTTATGACGGGGTCAAGGACCCTCTAGATCACCTAGAGACCTTCAAGACCCTGATGCACCTTCAGGGAGTGGCAGACGCAATTATGTGCAGGGCCTTTCCTACAACCCTAAAGGGCGCAGCGAGGATTTGGTTTAGCCGGCTAGCACCCAACTCCATCAGCACCTTCAAGGAGCTAAGCGCTCAGTTTACTACGCACTTCATTGGAGGACATCGGTATAAGAAGTCCACAGCTTGTTTGATGAATATCAAGCAGCGAGAGGACGAGACATTAAGGGCATACATATCACGCTTCAATAAAGAGGCGCTCTCGATCGACGAAGCCGACGACAAGATACTGGTAGCAGCATTCACGAATGGGCTGAAGGGGGGTAAGTTTTTGTTCTCCCTATACAAAAACGACCCGAAAACTATGTCAGAAGTGCTTTACAGGGCCACCAAATATATGAATGCTGAAGACGCGCTGTTAGCCCGAGAAGATAGGCCCAAGAAAAGAGACAGGCAAGAAGACCCCCGACAGGACCAGGGGCGGAAGAAAGGCAAGATGGGAGACCAAAGGGAGGAGAGACGCCCTAAACCCATGGGCGGAAGGTTCACTAGTTTCACACCGTTAACAACCCCGATAGACCAAGTCCTAATGCAAATTAAGGACGAAGGAGCCCTGACGTTTCCGGGAAAACTGAAGAGTGATCCCAACAAACGATCCAGGGACAAATATTGCCGTTTCCACCGTGACCACGGTCACGACACAGCCGATTGCTACGACTTGAAGCAGCAGATTGAAGCCCTTATCCGACAAGGAAAGCTGCAAAAGTTCGTCAGCAAGGAGAGAACGGATCCATCGCCGCAAGAACAACACCCCCGACGGGAGAACGAGCGACCAAGACCTCCCATAGGGGACATAAGGATGATAATTGGAGGAACAGTTGCAGCCGGGTCTTCAAAAAAGGCCCGCAAAACGTACCTCCGTATGGTGCAGAGCGTCCAGCTGACGGGCACCGTCCCGAAGACAGCAAGGCGAGGTCCCATTATCGGGTTCACGGAAGAAGACGCACAACGCCTACACCATCCACACGACGATGCCCTCGTCGTCAGCATGCGGGTAGGAGACTACAACATGCACCGAGTATTGATCGACAACGGTAGCTCAGCAGATATCTTGTACTATCCGGCGTTCCAGCAAATGAGGATTGACAGGGAGCGATTGATACCGACGAACGCCCCGCTCGTTGGTTTTGGAGGAAGCCGCGTATTCCCATTGGGCGCGGTCACGTTATCAGTGACGGTAGGCGATTACCCCCAGCAAATCACCAGGGACGTAACCTTCCTGGTGGTCGATTGTTCGTCCGCTTACAACGCTATCCTTGGACGACCCACGCTCAACTCGTGGAAGGCGGTGACATCAACTTACCACCTGATGATCAAGTTTCCTACGGATTATGGAGCAGGAGAGCTCCGCGGAAGTCAAATGGCCGCCCGAGAATGCTACGTGGCTATGATGGAACTGGAAGAACAAATCCAGGCATTGAACATAGAAAAGCACCGAACGGTGGCAGAACCAACAGAAAAGCTAGAAGAGATAATACTCGACAGCTCCAATCCGGAACGTACAACCAAGATCGGAACGCTCGCCAAAACCGGAATCCGCCAAGAACTCATAACTTTCTTGAGGAGCAATCTAGATGTGTTTGCCTGGAGTCATGACGATATGCCAGGAATTGATCCCTCAGTCATGGTACATAGATTGAATGTGTTGCCCTCCTTTCCACCCGTCCGGCAGAAGAAGAGAGTGTTCGCCCCAGAACGAGACCAAGCAATAGCGGAAGAAGTCCGCAAACTACAAGAGGCAAGCTTCATTAGGGAAGTCTACTATCCCGACTGGCTAGCGAATGTAGTTATGGTGAAAAAAGCGAACGGCAAGTGGCGGATGTGCGTGGATTTCACCGATCTTAACAAAGCATGTCCCAAAGATAGCTATCCCCTTCCAAGGATCGACGTCCTGGTAGACTCCACGGCTCAACACCAGCTACTAAGCTTCATGGACGCTTTCTCGGGTTATAACCAAATCCGCATGCACGAGGCAGACCAAGAGAAGACTTCGTTCGTGACCAGTCAAGGGCTCTTCTGCTACAAGGTAATGCCATTCGGCCTAAAGAATGCGGGGGCAACGTACCAAAGACTGATGAACAAGATGTTCGCGCAGCAAATCGGGAGGAATGTCCAGGTCTACGTCGATGACATGTTAGTGAAGAGCCGGAAGGAGGAAGACCACCTGAACGATCTTAGGGAAACATTCAGAACGCTTCGATCCTATAACATGAAGCTCAATCCGGGAAAGTGCGCATTCGGCGTAACGGCGGGAAAATTCCTAGGATTCATGGTATCTCAAAGGGGGATTGAGGCTAACCCGGACAAGATCCGAGCCATAATAGAGATGGTCCCCCCGCGAAATGTGAAGGAAGTACAAAGCCTTAACGGCAAGGTAGCGGCATTAAATAGATTCGTGTCGAGAGCCACGGACAAGTGTTTGCCCTTCTTTCGAACGTTAAAAAAGTCTTTCGAGTGGACGGACGAGTGTCAGCGAGCATTCGAGGAATTGAAAGCATATCTATCTTCACCACCCCTACTTAGTCCCTCGCAACCAGGTGAAGAACTCTTCCTCTACTTGGCCGTTTCCCCTGTCGCAGTCAGCGCGGCCCTAATTAGAGAAGAGGATAGGATACAGAAGCTCGTATACTACACCAGACGGGCGCTCCGTGGAGCTGAAGAAAGATACCCACTTATGGAGAAACTCGCCTTTGCATTAGTCACGGCGGCTCGCAAGCTCAAGCCCTACTTTCAAGCCCATACCGTGAACGTAATGACCGACAAGCCCTTGAGGAGGGCATTGAGTAATCCTGAAGCCGCAGGACGACTGACGCTGTGGGCAATAGAATTGAGCGAGTTTGATATCAACTACCGTCCACGCGCAGCCATTAAGGGACAGGTCGTAGCCGATTTTATAGCAGAATTTACTCGTAACGAAGACAAGGGGGCAGGAGAGTCCCCTCAGTGGAGCATATATACCGATGGATCATCCAATCGGCGAGCTGGGGGAGCCGGTATCGTATTGCTGTCACCAGAAGGAGACAGGATTGAATGTATGGTCCGTCTCGACTTCCCCATCACCAACAATGAAGCGGAATACAAAGCAGTAGTGACAGGCCTTGACCTAGCCAAAGCCGCCGGAGCCGAGAGTGTAGCCGTCTACTGCGACTCTCAGGTCGTAACCAATCAAGTAAACGGAGATTATGAATGCAAGGGGGAAAGGATGAAGAGATATCTTGATCAAGTAAGGGCGAGAATCGACGGGCTAGAAGCCAAGGTCATACAAATCCCAAGGGGAGAAAATGAGCTCGCCGATCGGCTAGCCAAAACCGCATCAGCAGAACACATGATAACACCGGGTAATGTACTTTCTTTTGTTCAACTTTCTCCACTAATAGACCCCGGCAACATGCAGGAGATACGCTCCGAAAGTAACTGGACTACACAGATAATTTCATACTTGAAGGACGGGTTACTGCCAGATGATAAGGAGACAGCAAGAAAGCTAAAGGTCCGAGCGGCAAGGTTCGTCTTAATAAAAGACATTCTGTACAAGAGAGGTTTCTCCCGTCCATATCTAAGATGCCTGGATACCGAAGAGGCAGACTACGTAATGAGGGAAGTACACGAAGGGATATGTGGGAACCATTCTGGATCGAAGTCGTTGGTGCACAAACTGGTACGGGCTGGGTATTACTGGCCGACCATGCAGAAAGATGCCGAGTCTTACGTCAAAAGCTGCGACAAATGCCAGAGATTCAGCAATGTTATTAGACAGCCAGCCGAAGAGCTAACCCCTTTGACGGCTCCATGGCCGTTCGCTCAGTGGGGACTGGATATCATGGGACCTTTCCCAACGGCGATAAGGCAGCTAAAGTTCTTGGTAGTGGGTATTGACTACTTCACAAAATGGGTAGAAGCGGAAGCCTTGGCCACCATTACAGAGAAGAACATTAGAAGTTTTGTCTGGAGGTGCATCATATGCAGGTTCGGTATTCCTAGAGTACTTGTCTCGGATAACGGAAGGCAGTTCGACAACAGCTACTTCCGGGATTTCTGCTCACAGCTAGGAATAAAAAACCACTACTCATCACCCGCCCATCCTCAGGCTAATGGCCAGGTCGAAGTCACGAACCGATCACTGCTTAAGATTATCAAGACTCGGCTCGAGGGGGCAAAGAGCATATGGCCAGAAGAATTGCCAAGCATACTATGGGCATATAGGACAACGGCGAGGACCCCAACAGGAGAGACACCATTCCGACTAACGTACGGGAGCGAGGCGGTCATCCCGGCAGAAGTTGGGCTCACAAGTTACAGGGTTCACAACCATGACGAGAGCAGCAATGACGAAACAATGAGGCTACAGCTGGACCTGATAGACGAGGTGAGGTCGGCGGCGGAGCAAAGGATCGCTAGATACCAAGATCGCATGGCCAGACAGTATAATTCCCGGGTCCGACACAGAGACTTCAAAGTAGGAGACCTCGTACTTAGGAAGGTCATGGGGGCAACTAGAGACCCTACACAGGGAAAGCTTGGCCCCAATTGGGAAGGACCTTATCGAGTTACGTCATGGAAAAGAAAAGGAACCTACCACCTGGAAACGACAGACGGAGAGAAGCTACCACATCCATGGAACGCCGAACACTTGAGAAAGTACTACCAATAATAGTAACATGGCGAACGACGACCAGCTTTTCATAAGTTTTTAATTATTAATTTTCCTTCAGCTATTTTTTGCTACAATCTAGTCGTGCCTTTTTAAGCCCAAGGGGGCAGGCATTTTTCCCTTACGCATTTTCTTTTAAGAATAAATAATCAGATACAGTTTTGATTTTCTACATGGATGTGTTTTTAGTCCACAAAATAGGACGGATCATCCCATGAGGATGACGACTTAAAGTCCAGAAATGGACGGATCATCCTACAAGGATGCTTCTTGATGTCCAAAATGGACGGATACTAAATAGTCCACATGGTGGACGGATACAAAATAAAGTCCACAAGGTGGACGGGTCATCCCATGAGGATGACGACTTCAAGTCCAAAAATGGACGGATCATCCTACAAGGTTGCCACTTGATGTCCAAAATGGACGGATACTAAATAGTCCACATAGTGGACGGATACAAAATAAAGTCCACAAAGTGGACGGATCATCCCATGAGGATGACGACTTCAAGTCCAAAAATGGACGGACCATCTTACAAGGTTGCCACTTGATGTCCAAAATGGACGGATACTAAATAGTCCACATAGTGAACTGACACAAAAGTCCACAAGGTGGACGGATCATCCCATGAGTATGACGACTTCAAGTCCAAAAATGGACGGATCATCCTACAAGGATGCCTCTTGATGTCCAAAATGGACGGATACCAAATAGTCCACATAATGGACGGATGCAAAACAAAGTCCACAAGGTGGACGGGTAACTCTAGGAAGATGATCACTAGAAATCCAAAATAGACGGATGGACGAGTCATTCCAAGGATAACGAGTCTAGTCCAAAGTAGGCGAATAGACGGATTACCAAAGAATATACCTATGCATGCCGGATCCAATACTAACTAGTAGCTGGACGGACGCAAATAGGTCAAATAATGACGGTTCAAAAAAAAAAACATTCGAAATATAAAATGAAGTGAACGGATGCATTTAAAAAAAAAAAAATAGGCCATTAAAAGGCAATGTTTACATATCATCAACAACGGATGAGAATTGTTCCCAAAATACAAGAAACAAAAATATCTGGCTACTGGGCTTTGTCCTCATTGACGACGGATTGACAAACCGTTTCCGCATCAGGCTTAGCTTGTTCAACTTTTGCTGGTGCTGACTCCCCGTCACCAAGACCATCGACATCAGCAAAGAGGTCATCTGTATCCTCTGAAGCACCAGGCACGACGGATGTCTGAGCTGGGTCTTCAACTTTGAACTTTGAAAAATCTAAGTCCGGATAAGACTGCTTGACCTGACGGATTGCATCCATGAATCCTTGATGAAAAGAATCACCTAGCTCAGTAATTAGGGCGTCGGAGTCACGGTACTCACGAACTGCAACGTCCTTAGCCTGACGAACTTCATTTTTTAGATCTTCTATCTCTTTGTCCTTACTCTCTATAGCCTTCTTCGCCTCGTCCGTCGCCTGTTCAAGGTTTTTCCTTGCCTTCTCCGAAAGTTCAAGCTTCTTCTCCATCCTGGGTCTCCAATTCTGCAGTTGAAGAAGCTCCTCCTCCGTCCGCTCCGCTTTCGCCCGTACACGATCCAGGGCCGTCTCATGGTTGAGGCACCGTCCCATCAACCCCTTCATCATGACCATTGCCTAAAAAATGGTAACATGATAGTAATAAAGTGAACTATGGGCGAAAAAGGTGTAATTTACATTTAAATAGTAGACGGGCTGTCTTACCTGTGTAATTGCAAAAAGGCCCGTCTCACCCATGGCCTCCGTCGAATGATTCCCAAGGTCTTCATAATCCTCCGCCGATATGATGGAGGAGATCTGTTCTAAGGCGTACTTAGAATCCTCTCGAAGAAGGACGGGCGGTTTCTCTTGCTCCTGCGACGGTCCCTTCATGAGCCCCTTACCAACCCCGTGCTTGATTGGAGTTGCCGTCTTTGGAGGCTCCGCCATAAGTCCCACGACGGGTTCCAAAGAGACTTTGGCCTTCTTGGCCTGACGATCCACCTTGGGCTGAGTCTTCCTCTTGGCAGACGGATTGCTTGGGCCCGTCACAGGGGTAGCAACATCGCCGGTCTTCTTTGCGGCTTTGGATCTGATCAGAGCTCTTCTCTTGGCGTCATCCATTTCTGAAATATGGACGGGGGTATTAATTATCAAAGTAAGCTGCGTCACTTGTCAAGAATAGGATGACAAACTTACGTCTCCTAATCTTTGCCTCGTATTTGACGGCTGCAGCTGTTGGCTCTGGTCCGTCGCAATACCAATGAATGGTCTTAAGTGTCACGAGCTTCGCCCAAGTCCTTTCCTCCGGCTGGGTCTTTGTGAAGATCTTCTCAAGGAAGGCGAACTCCTTAATATCGACTTGGGGGCGTCGTCCAACTGCAAAAAAAAAAAAAAAAAAAAAAAAAAAAAAAAAAAAAAAAAAAAAGGAGGAGAGGACGGTTAGATTATTCCAAACAGAATGAAATTAAGTAAAAAAAAAAAAAAAAAAAAAAAAAAAAAAAAAATTTTTGGGGACGGTCCATACTAGACGGGTGTAATATGCCCCAAGTAGTGTCGACGGGCATGAAATCCGTGTCCCCTGGACGACACATCCAACCGTCACCCTCCAGGAAGAAGTAACGGCTCTTCCAATCCCTGTTTGAGTCCGGCGTATCATAGATGACTTTCAATAGCGGACTCCTGGGGACGAAGCTATATATTCCCCTAGACTTATCTATTTCGTTTGGACGGTAGCAATGAAGGAACTCCCTAACCGTCAGCCTCTTGGCTCCGTCGGACATTGCGCCGTACAAGATCTCCATTGCTATGAAGACCCTCCAGGCATTGGGGGAAATCTGGTTCACGGATAATCCCAGATAGTGGAGGAGCTCACGGTGAAGCGAACTCAATGGAAACCTGAGTCCGGCCTTCAACATTTGTTCATAAACCCCGACACCGTCTACCCCTTCATAATAACATCTCTCTGATTCGTAGGGCAGACGGATGGAAATATGTTCCGGAATTTGATAGTGATCTCTAAACGTTTTAAAGTGTTGCTCTTTGATGACGGACGAGAAGTAATTCACCGTCCACTCTGGTAGCATGACGAACTCCCTGAGCCCATCAGCACCAATGACGGATCTAACAATCTGTTCCTCACTTTCACCAGAGCCTTCGTCCTGTTCCTCCATATCCTCATATGTTGAGGACGAGGAGGAGGTGGACGGGCTCCTGTCATCACGAGGACTATCTTGTTCTCTATGACCGGACGGATATACTTCCTCGTAATCCAGCCCGTCACGAACAACCGACTGATTACTGGACGCACTAGACATTTCCTACATGAAACGATAAAAACCTAAGACTCTGACGGGGTCTATATGTACATAACGGGTGTAGGTGCAAGGGAAAATTAGAACAAGTTCGACTTTGAGAAAGGGCACTTACCGATGAGGAAGTATAGC
Organism: Quercus tomentella; assembly: GCA_028535165.1. Taxonomy (NCBI): domain Eukaryota; kingdom Viridiplantae; phylum Streptophyta; class Magnoliopsida; order Fagales; family Fagaceae; genus Quercus; species Quercus tomentella. The sequence continues at coordinate 41,367,253 of JAPQVY010000155.1, forward strand.
ACTGACGATTGAAGCAACTAGACGGTTCAACCCCTGACAAAACGTGACGGGTATTCTCTGACAAGTGTGACGGGTGAGCTCTGACAGGATGATTTTTGCTGAAACTGGAGAAATGAGAAGGAAGACTCCCTTATTTATAAAGGTGATGCACGGAAGTCGAAGCGCCGCTTCGATCCGAGATAAAACCCAATCAACTTATGACACGTGTCGCCATCATTAAATGACTTTCGTACAGCCTGTCTATAGTTGGTATGGATGACGGACTCCTTCTGTGCACTGTCACCCTTGCTTGCATGTTCCCGTCAACTTATTGTCTCCATAACCTTGAAACCTCCCGTCTTATTGACCTCATTCCGTCATAAAAAATATCCGTCACCCCCTTTACCTTAGGATCGTCACCCCAAGGTTCCTTTGTCCGAAAGGTTGACGGACCCTTGGGGTGAAGGGGGCAACTGAAGAGGATAAAATATGGGCCTGACGGGCCTATGGTAATGGGCCTGACGGATAGGAACTGTTGGGCCGGGGTGAAGATGATCCAACGCTCTTCGAAGGCCCATCGCCGAAGGGCACAGTAAGAGCCCATGTTCCGAGATCTTTATCGCTCATTGTCTAGATACGAGTTGAAATAAATTTCCTCTATGAGGAAAACCTTGCTCACCACGCTCAAAAAGACTCGAAGTAGAGTCCTACATGGAAAAGACTTGGACACCAAGAAGGAAAAGCCGACTCTCTACTACTATAAAAGCCCTAATACCCTCACAAATTAAGGTACGCGTTATTTACCCTCTCTAGCACTCTAGAGTTGTGAAAATAATTCTAACTTGACCTTCGGAGAGTAGTTGGCCGGCACCACACCGGTGCTCTCTAAGGTCTTCTTTCGATTGTTTTCGTTGTGCAGGTTTGCTTCGAAGTCGTGAGTGCTGTGTGACCTATTGGTGATATTTTCGACATCATCAATTATGGTTTGAGAATTGAGACGAAGGAAGAGTGTGAGTGTGAGTGAAGAGTTTCTTCTTTTTTAGATAAAAAGAAGGAATTGTGAGAGTTTTGTATGTTGTGTTTTTGCTCTTGTGTCATTAGGAAGATCTGAGCTCATGGAATGGAATCTCAAGTCTCAAATCTCAAATCTGTGAGAAAGAAAAAAAAGAAGAAGAAGAGAGATTTGAGAATTGGGATTTGAACTTTGAGAAGCAGGAAAAGTTATTAGTTTGCGTGGTGGAGTGGAGTCTGGTATGGTCAGTGCTGCTGAGAGTTGAGAGAGAGAGAGAGAAGCGGTGGGAGCTTTGGTCCAGAAGAAAAAATACTTCCAAATGCAAAGAGTTATTATATAAATCAATTTTGGTTTTGGGATAAGGATAAAAGCAATGGAGTTTTTCTTTGGGATTAACAACTTCTTAACTTTTGAATCCAGTAGTTATTACTTAATACAAATGCTTTATATGACCATTGGATTCAATTGGACCCAATTCCACACCCTACGTATTGCACCAAATTTCAAAAGATGAGTTCAGATTTATTAGTACAATTTATTTTAGTTTTTACCCTTTTTGTAAACAATTTCACAAAATGTGGAATAATGAAAAAGTTTGTTAAAGTCGTAATGATTTCTTTTTTTTTTTTAAAAAAAAAATTATTTTTTTAAGTGGCAATGTGATTGCCCATTCCTTCGAATTTTATTTAATTATATATATTTTTAATAAAAAATGGCAATGCTTTTACCCGTCTCTTAAAAGAGCTTTAAAAAGAAAAAGAAAAGTAATTGCCAATTTCTTTAAACAAAAGTTACACTTTTTAATTAAATCTTGAAATTCGTAATGACAAAATGTTGCGACTAAATACTTGTAAATTTTATACTAACATAGACATTAGGAAAACTTATATTAATTAAAAAGTTCCATTGGACAAATATTTGTAGATATAACCTCAGTATATAATTACAAAAGTTATGTAATTTTGTAGATGTACTATGGTTATATAATGTATTATAAACCCGGTTTAAAATACTAGTATTACTATTTTCGTGTGTGTTTTAATAAGTATTATTATTTACTAAAAAAAAGAAGTAAATATGATTTAACTAGATAACTAGACAGGCCTATTAAAATTGGTCTAAGGAAGAAAATTAGTTTTAGGGGAAAAAACATTTTCTCCATCTATGTTTTATAAATGAGCAAATATCTCAATTCCATTACTTCCTCAAATCTAATAAAATCTTTTAATTCATGAAATATTCCATTATAAAAAGTCTAAAATACCCTCAACTAAAAAATAAAATACCGAAATGATATTAATTTTGATTGGTTAATAATTAAAATTAATTAATTGAATTTTTGTAATTGGTGGAATATTAAAGTGTGATTTGTTGCATAGGAATAAAAGTAATAAGCTGATAATATTAAATTTGGATTGATAATTAGGTTTTTAGGGTAATTATCTTTAAAATAATTATTTTAAAGGCTCAATTATCAATTTGGGATGAGTTTTATTAGGAATATAATTCTAAAATACATCCACGTGCATTTTCTAATTGAGAAAAATGTCGAAAATAGTCCAAAATGTGTAAAAAAAACGAGTTTTGGACGAATCTGCTAAAAGTGCCAACCGGCACAAATTCCAGAATATGCCCAGATTCGTTTTTTTCAATTTAAAACTCATCAGACCTAATTTTTTTGGGATAAACCTCACCCAATTCATGTTTACTAATTTTCAGGATAGTTTAGCTTATTTTTCAAGCAATTACCACCTCTATAAATGGAGGAGATCATTCAAGATTCAGCCCCCCTCTTCCCTTAACGTAAAAGAACCTCTTGAAGTTTTTCTTCAAGATTTTCTTCTTTGTTAGTGACAGTTCTTTAGACCTTAGAGAGATCTATTCTCTCTAATTTCTAAAGGAAATCCCCTTTGTTTCAATTAATCATGCAAGTAAGTAGTTTGTAATTTCTTTCTATACTTTGATTGTTTATCTGTTTGCTTTGCATGATTGTTTAAATTTGTTCACATCATTCCTTTACATGTTCTTGATTAATTTGTTCATATGATAATCACATGATGTAGCATTGTTCATGCATTAAAATGAGACTCATTATTGATCGGCCAAAAACGAATTGACCCCTTGTGATAAATTAACCAATTAATTTAGCCAAGTGAATTAATTAAGTTAATTAACATGCAAACGCGTGGTAGCACAAACAAATCACCAATAAACTAAGTATGCAGCGGAAAATAAATTAACACGGTGATTTGTTTACGAATGGGGAAAATCTATACGGCAAAAACCCCACCGGGTAATTTTAAGGTCACCACTCCCGAAATTCCACTATTATCACAACAAGCGATTACAAGTAAAGGAATCTCAGTACCTTATACCAACCTACAGTTGAACCCTTACCCCAATACCCAATTGGACTTGTTCTGTAGTGACAATTTCTCCTTTTGATGCACGGCTCCCAATACGTGACTAACCAATTGTGCAGATCTCAGTACGCGACTTCAATCACCAACTAGAGAAGGTTGTTGGCTGCAAAGTTCTTCAATTCATCCCAACGATAAAGATCAAGAAAATGCTTGGTTACAAAACCCTACGGTGCATAAACACAGCAACTTCTTCACAAGAATGATGAATTAAGGCAAAACTGTGTCTCCGGTCACAATTTGCTTGAACAAACTTTGCTCAACACTTGTGCAACTTGTGAACACTTTGACGGCCCTTAAAATAATCATTTTATATGTCTAGGGTTGTGAGAAAAGAAAGCCCAAACACAAAAACACGGATTGGAGTCAAAACAGAACTGAAAATCTGTTTTTCATAAACCTCGACAGATACCCTATTTGTCGAGTTGCTGTCGAGCCACGGGGCTGAACAGCTCTTTAAGCTTGATAGATGGCTAGCTGTCGAGCTTTAATGACAGACACTTTTCAGCTTAAATCTTGGACAGACTTGCATGGCTTCAACACTTGATCTTGAAACAAAGTTTCTTGAAGTATTAAACACATTCTAGATCTACTCAAATACAAGTAAAGTGTGTTTTGTCAAAGGATTAACCAATTACATAAAGTAGTGACATATGTTCCTAACAAGTGAATCACATATGTCCTAAAAATTATAGATCTAAGATGGGTTTTTGAAGTTTTTTACGAATCCATTGTTTCTTTTTCATAAAAAACAGAACTGAAGTTTTTATTTATTTATAAATCTATTGTTTCCTGCTCATAAAAAACAGATCTGAAACCTTTTATTTTTATTTTTTATAAATCTCTTATTTTTTGTTTATAAAAACATATTTGGAATTTTTTTTTACCAACTTATTGTTCTCTGTTTATAAAAAATCAAATCTAAAATTTTTCTCTTAAATCTATTGTTTTCTTTTTATAAAAATAGATTTGGAATATTTTTCACCAACTTATTGTTTTTGACAAAGTTTAGTTACAAAATTGGTTGTAGCATAAGGTTACAACCTTACTTAATATCTTTTTACTGGAGGTGAATTTTGATAAATCCACCATTGGATTACATCTTCTTCTTATATCCTCCATGCTTGCAAAATTTCTAGAAATTTAAATATCAATAGCTATGTTATCAATAAATTGTTTAAATTGCAAGTTCTTGTAGTTTAAAATTATGCATAAAATATAAGCTTATAGATCATGTGGGGTCCAATAAATTATGGCCCTGACCCATTCTTTTTACATTGGGGCCCAAGACCCTAGCCGAGGAAGTAGGTAGCCAGGGATAAGTAATAAAAGGCCAAAGTAATCGTGAGATACAGCCAATGAAGACTTTGTCCTCGGCATATCCGAGGTCCCCCTGGAAGGAGGGGCAAAGGCGGTCTAAGAATAGTTTGGGAATAAAGATCTAAAATATCTAAAGTCAATAGAGAAGGGTACGCTGGAAAGTATAAACGACCAGGGAAAGCTGCCCTTACTGCCATTCAATACTCTGCACCTGACAGAGCCATACTCCCCAGCTTTTACAACCACCTCCAACGACTTTGAGTATGGGCTGATGGGACAAGTATCAGTCCTGAAAAGTCGACCCTACACGTGGACGAAAGATAAGGAACACAGACTAGTATAAAAGGAAAAGTAAGTAATCCATAGAAGGGGCTGGGAAAAATGGCCAAAACCAGAGCCTCCCAGCCCACCTCTAGGAGAAAGACTCCCAGAGTGTGCACGATTTATTTACGTATGAACACGATTTATTTATGCATGAACACCGCGGAATACCACCGACTTGTGATCAAGGCCTAGCCTTTCAAACCCACGTTCTATAAATGATATTGTTTGGGCCTTTTTACGTGCGAACCCAGTATCGTTTTGGGTCGTTCCAAATCGTGTCCTTACAGATCATATAATAAATAATATTTGATTGACACAAAATTTAACATGTGTATTAAAAGCATAAAGAACATGCAATTAAACGGTTATATTTTCAAAATATGTAGTAATATTTATTTTATTGAATAAGGTTATAACCTAAGACTACAACTAATTTTGTAGCTAAACTATGTCTTATTGTTTTCTTCTTGCAAAAAAAAAATCTAGATTTTTTCTCTTAAATCCATTTTTTTTTTTTGCTTATAAAAACAGGTCTAGATTTTAAATATATTGTTTTCTTCTTATAAAAACAGACCTGGAACTTTTCTTTTTAAATTTATTGTTTTCTTCTTACAAAAAAAAAAGAAAAAAAAAAAAGAAGAAAAAAAGAAGAAAAGCATATCTAAAATTTTTGTCATAAATTTATTGTTTTCTTCTTATAAGAATCAAATTTGAAATATTTTCTCAAATCTACCATTTTCTTCTAATTAAAAATAGATCTGAAATATTTTTCCAAAACCTTTTGTTTTTAAAAAGAATGGATTTATAAAATCTAATCCTAGACTCAGTCTTAGATCTATCATTGGCTCAAACACATGTTGCATTTAAGATCATTGCATTGTATGTTTAATGGGTACATAACTTGTCATTCATAAGTCTAGAAGATCGAACTCTGTTCGGGCAGAATGGGTGCCTAACACCTTCCTATTCTATAACTTAGCCCCCAAATCTAGATCTTAAGTTTGTAGATAGTGTTTTTTCTTTTTTATTATTGATAGATTGTAACTAGGACAAAAAAGCTTTGTAATTCTTTACTTTGATTGAAATTAGGACCAAAGTCATGTATATTTTCTTTCTATCAATTGTAAATGTTCATATTAATGAGAACTCGATGTTATTCAATCATACACTTTTGTATCTTTTATAGTTTTTCTTATTTTTTCCTTGTAATATAAAAATAAGTGGTGACTCCACAAAACCCCCAAAAGAGATACCTAGTACACTCTTTTTGAGAGCTGGTCTCTCACAACCCCAGTACCTAAATTGGCTCTCTCTCTCTCTCTCCTACTTTTTTTACATTGGAATCTAGGAGAATATTGAATGTCTAAATAATCTAATCATCTCTCTCTTCTGGTTCGGATGCTTTTCTTTGTTATTCTACACTCGCTTCTCTTTTCATAAAACAATTTTTTCTTTCTTTCTTTCTTAACCCAAAAATATAAAATTAAATCCTCTAAATTCATAAAGAAAATTAAATTTTTAAATAACCATGAGAATGTCCCGAAATTCGGGAAGATCCAAAACCTACCTAAAGCTCACCTGAACTTACCACAAAATTAGCACCCCCATTATTATTATTTTTTTTTTTGTTTTTTTTTTTTGTTTTTCCCTTTCATCACCAATTTCTCTCCCAAATCTTGGAGATTCCTTTCCCAATTTTTGCACCCGAAAAAGGGACACATTAATTCTCCACGTGCATTATTCTCCGAAAGCTTCCATCTTCATTGATTTCAAATTCAAACCAAGCAATAGAAAAAGAAACACAGATAAGATATTCATTTCTATAATCTAAAATATTCAGATCGAAGTGGCCACGAGAGAATAGTTGTTAGGGTCATATTTTATTTTAATTGGCTAATCCTTTAACAAAATGCACTTTACTTGTATTGGGTAGATCTAAGGTGAGTTTAGTACTTCAAGAAACATGTTGTTCAAGTTAAGTATTAAAGACATGAAGATTGGTCTAAGAAACAAGTGAAGAAAAGCTGTTCACTAAGTCTCGATAGATAACTCGACAAAAGCCTGCTATCGAGACTTAATATGAAGCTTGATAGATAACTCAATAGTAGCTCGATCTATCGAGAACTACGATTTCAGAATTTTCAGATCTGAAATTCGGCCTAGTCTTGTGAAATTGTTTAGGGTTTCTTTTCTCACAACCCTAGACACATATAATACTTATTTTAAGAGCCGTCATATATGGATATAGAGACAAAGTGACTTATTTTCTCTGTGTGAAGCTACTGTATTTGTATGCCATAGGGTTTTATAACCAAGTGCTTCTGATCTTCATTGTTGATGAAGTGAAGAACTTTGCAGTCAACAATATATGTTCAAGTTGTTGGAGTTAGTCATGTACTATGATTCGTGCAAAGGGTTAGTCACAAATTGGAGGCTTGTGCATCAAAGGGAAAGAAGGCTATTACAAGATAAAGTCCAATTGGGTATTAGAGTGAAGGTTCAACTATAGTTTGGTATTTCAGGATAGACCAGGGTAGTTGGTAAGATTCCTTATACTTGTAACTACTTGATTGTTAATTAGTGGATTCTTGGGAGTGGTGACCTTAAAATCAACTGGTGAGGTTTTTGTCTTGCGAGGTTTTCCTCATTTCTCAACAAATCACCGTGTCTAATTTATTTTCCGTTGCACTTAGTATTTTTGGTAATTTGTTGGTGCCTTCACGATTTGCATGCAATTGAACCTAATTAATCAACTTGGGTAATTGAATTAATTAACCGGGGTCAAGCTATCTAAACCCAACAAGTGGTATTAGAGCGGATACACTCTGATTAGGTTTTAATCTTTGCTGTGTGATCCATTGACCCCTGTTGTTATGGATTGTGGGCAATCCTTGATTATTCCTCATTTATTTGATGGTACTAACTATGCATATTGGAAAGTGTGCATGAGAGTTTTTTTGCAGTCTATAGATGAGAAAGTATGGCTTGTAGTTGGAGTAGGTTGGACGAAGCCTGAAGAGCCACCAACCACATGGTATGATTCAAAGATCAAAGCTGCAAATTTTAACTGTCGAGCACTGAATGCTCTATTTAGTACTGTGACCAATGAAGAATTCAAGAAGATCTCTTCCACTGACAATGTGAAGGAAGCATGGAAAATTCTTTAGAATACCTACGAGGGCACAAAAGCTGTTAAAAACTCCAAGCTCTAAAGGCTCACTACCAGTTTTGAGGAAATAAGGATGGATGAGGACAAGTCATTCGATGAATTCTATGCCAAGCTCAAGGTCATAATGAATTCAACCTTCAATCTTGGAGAACAGATTCCAGAGCCCAAGATTGTTAGGAAGATCCTCAGATCTCTTCCAGAGAGATTTCATGCCAAGATCATTGCCATTGAAGAATCAAAGGATCTTGACTCTATTCCTTTGACAGACTGATTGGGAACTTGCAAACCTACGAACAAGGGTTAGCAAGGGTTGGCAAAGGCAAGAATATGGCCTTGAAGACTAAGGATGATGATAATGATGAGTCGTCTGATGATGAGGATACCAAGTTGAAATCATATATCACCAGACAATTCAAGAAATTCATAAAAAATGCGAATGTCAAAGCAGGTGATAAGGATCGCAACAATCTGCATTCTCTCAATTCAAGTCCCAAGACAAAGGTAAGAGAGAATTCAAGGATGCTGGTCAAGACAACAATGTTCCAACTGGACCAAAGTGCTATAGGTGTCAAGGATTTGGACACATGAAGCAAGAGTGTCCCACATATTTCAAATCCATTGGCAAAAGCGAAGCCCTAGCTGCCACCTTGAGTGATACGGAACCATAAGCATATTTTAATGAAAGTGACCAAGACAGAATAGTGAGTGCTTTCACAACTACTATTGAGTTTACTGAGAAAGTAGTAGACATAATTGATGAGGAAGAAGAGCTGATGGAATCAAAGTTTGAGAAGATGGATGATCAAGATGACATCCATACTGCCTACACAAAGCTGTACAAGGTCTCTGAGAAGTATGAGAAGCTCTACAAGTTGGCCACGAGAAAGCTCAGTGAAGTGGAGTTAGAATGTGAGGAACTAGCCACCAAGGTTGATGAAGCTAATCAGATCATTGGAGCATTGAGGTTTGAGAACAACCTTCTTGTTGAAAAGACCAAGAAACTGGATGCTGAACTGTTTCTTAGAGTACAACTAGAAAGGACTTCAAGTGCCAAGTTGGATGAAAGGCTAAACGTTCAGAAGTCTGCATTTGACAAAACAGGTCTCGGGTATGATCACTCTCTCTCCTCTTGTTGTACCTCTTCTAATGCTTTAAATAAAGTTATTTTTATTCTACCTGCTAATAATGAGAACTCTGAGGTAACTGATCCTAAAACTGAAAATGTGAGTGAGGATAAGAGTGATAAGGGAAAATTCATTCTAGGAGCACCACCTAAGGTTGGTAAGAAAAAGACTAAGCAGAATAATCATCGCTCCACTAACAAGAAGTCTCAACCAAAGAAGCCTTACTTCTGTCACTACTGTGGAGCATTTGGGCACACTCGTCCTAATTGCTATAAGTGGTTAGCCACTTAACAAAGCAATAGTGTGTCATCTCTGGGGAACCAAAATCAACTCCAACTCTCTTTAGCCCTTCTTGGAGAACTTAAGGCGGTCATACTTCTTTCGAGCTTCAATGGTTTCAACTTTCCTCCTTATCCATTTGAACAAAGGTTCATGCAAAAGAAAGGATCTCCATCCAAGTTTCCCATCTGGAAGGAAAAAGATTTTAAGTGATTTTTTTTCTCTTCTGATCTCTTGCATGGTTCGTGTTGTGGTTTGAGTCAGTCTAGTTTGATGCTTTGTTTGTTTGTTTTTGCTTTGTTTTAAGTTTTTGTTTAATAAAAAAAAAAAGGAAAAATCAGAAAAATACAAAAATAATGTGTGTTTATGTATATTGGTACTTGTGTACCTTGGATGGCTTTTGAAACAAAATTTCCCAACTTTGTATCTCTTGTAGCTTAGATGAGCATCTTCATGCACAATTAAGCAATGTGAGCTTTATGGCTCTTTTATGTGATTTGTATGATTTGGTTAATATCTTATCTTTCATATCATAAATCGTTCTTTTTGACAAGAAGGACTAGAAAATCCTAAGAGAAAGATATAAATAACCATCTCACTATTAAAACTATTCAATCATAAGACATTTGTGTGCAATTCATAAAAGCCGTGCTCGGTAAGGTGTAGCACTTGCATAACAAAATAAGGATGTTCAAGCTTACATAATTGGGTAATTTCTTTTCTCTCTTACATGCCCATGCTTGATATGCTTAAAGGAAAAAAAAAAAAAATGTAAAGAACATGAAAAGCAAAAGAATCAAAATGCTTTTAATATGGTTGCAAGCGTGTTTCTAGGAGATGTAGGAGTTATATGATGTATCTCGAAAGTGATAGTCCCCATCAAACAGTTATGATTGTGTGTGAATATATTTGATCCTCCTATATCATTACTTTTCATATAATGATGTACTTATACTCTCTTGCAAAAGTTTCACACACAACACACATACTCTTTACTACTTTTGATACTATTGTATAGGTACAATATGATTGGCCATCACAAGGAATACATGTGGCAATATATGCTCTCCAAACTATCTAAACTTGTTTTGAAATAAAATTTGGTTAGACATGCTTAGAGTGTTTTGATCTAGGAATGCTTTGCATCTAGAGTTGAGGTTGTGTTTTTGTGCTTAACATGCTCTTTGAGTGCTTGCTTTGATGGTTATTTTGGTTGCATTCATCTTGTGTTCTTTCTCCTTCTTGAAAAATCTTCTTCAGGCTCCTCGATAGATAGCTCGATACCTCCTCGATACTTGCTCAACACCTCCTCAATACAAGCCTCTTCTATCGAGATTTCTGGGTTTTTTCTCGATACCTCTCGATAGATAGCCCGATCCATTGAGCTAAATTCTTTGGAGTCTTTTTCTGCTCGATACCTTCTCGATACCTTCCTTGATCTATCAAGAATTTTTGCCATTGATACCTCCTCGATACCTTTCGATTTATCGAGATTTTGTTCTTGATAGTAGCTCGATACCTTCTCGACCTATCGAGCTGCATTTTCTTTATATACTTCTGAGGTCCGACTCAGTTTTGCATCTTTTCAAATATCTCGATCTCTGTCACTTCTCTCTCGACCAAAAAACCTTCTTCTCACCAAAATCCCTCCTCACATCAAGTTTTTGGCCTAATCCTTGTCTAAATCACTTGGTAAGTGCTCTAAATCTCTTCCTTTTCCCTTTCTTCATGCATTTCATGCATTATTGTGACCTAGGTTTTAGTTTTGGGAAATTTTTTTTTGGGGTTTTTGTGTTTTTGTCAAATTTTTGGGTTGGGTTTTGTTAAAATGATCACATGCTCATGCATTACATTCTATGTTCATTATAACAATGTTTCATGCCTTCTAGGATTGTGTGACTGTTATACCTTGTGAGTGCTGTTAGGTTGGATTGGGTTTCTATCCATGATGCAATTTCTTTAGTACGTAACATGTTCATGCATTGCATGTGTCTTTTTTTTTTCTTCTTTCTTGTGCCTTACCTTTGGCTGTGATTCTGTGTCTTTCTTCTTCTTCTTCTTTCTCTCTTTCTCTCTCTCTCTCTCTCTCTCTCTCTCTCTCTCTCTCTCTCTCTCGTGTTTAGTCTCCTTGTCATGGAACCTAAGAAGTCTGTTTCGTCTAAAAACCTGATTCATCATGGTTCTTCTTCTTCTTCTTCTTCTTCTTCTTTTCCCTCTGATTCAATTTGGTTCCGTGATGAAAAGGCATGAGATGACTTCTTTGAAAACTTCTCTAATCGGGCGATTCATTCGAAACGCTAGGTCAGATGAGTTCACCTCACTTTTCTATGAGAAGGCCGTGATGTGGGGAGGTACTCTAAATTTCTCCACAACTGAGTTTGCTAAGGGTCCACGGATCCTTAATATGGTGATAACCTTTGTACTCACTCCACGGTCTCACTATAACTCCACGGTCTCACTATAACACTATCATCGAGCCTCGTGCTCATTTCCTTCTTTCTCTCATGGAGGGTCTTTCTATAGACTTTCCGTCACATATGATAGAATCTATTATAGATTGTTATTGAGACATTGCCACATGTGATAAGCTCATCTTTCCTTCGGCTATCATGCGCATCCTCACACACTTGCACGTCACCATTCCTTCTTCTCCTCTCTTATATGTCGTGGGTGCCATTAGTAAGGAGTCTATTTGAAGGAGTGCAACACAGCTTGCTGCGAAGCGGCCTCGTGTGGAGCCTTCGGATGCAACCCTTGCAGGCCCTGCAACCCCTTCCTCTCGACCCTCTTCCTCTTCTACCCCTTCTTCCTCATTTAGGGCAGTTGTCTCCTTTGCTGACATCATGGTGCAACTTCAACACGTGCTGATTTTGGTAGTTGTCTTGACCATCTATCTGATGAGATGTGTCAGATGAACACCTGAATCGGTTGCATCGCTTGTCGCCAGTCTCGCCTTGGTGGTTTTGCGCCCTTACTTTCACCTGAGCATCCTGAGGAGTCCTCTTCTTTGGATGGTGGAGATGATGATGGTGATAATGCTTTTGGCTTTAAGTATGATGATGAGATGATGACCTCTCAATGATACACCCTTTTTCACTTGTGACAAAAAAAAGGGGAGTAGTTTTGTAGATGAGAGTAGTCTTGTTGTAGGGGAAAGCTAGCATAGGATATACTAGACAGGGGGAGAGTGTTTTGAGGGATGTAATGAGGTTTTGGTGTACTTTCTTTTTTCTCATTACATGTACCATGGTCTTGTGACCATTTTTGTTACATACATTGTATTCTTTGATATATATATATATGAGATGATGTATGTTTTCTTTATCTTTTTCTCACATGTGTTGTTTTTTTTCTATCTTTATACACATATTTCTTCTTGTATACAACTTGTCTATGTTTCACACTTGATGCCTTGATGAATCTTGTTTAAGTGTTTCAGATAAGATAGGTTGCAAGTCTATTATGCCATGATCTCTCTTTTTGCAAAGTTTTCAAGAGTTCATTCTAGGGTTAGACTTATGTACTATTGTAAATTATGGGATAGTTGTGTTAGACTTCTCTCATAATTGCTTTTTGTAGTTTTGTCATGGATTGCAAAGAGGGAGATTGTTAGGTTAATATTTTATTTTAATTGGCTAATCCTTTGACAAAATGCACTTTACTTATAATTGGGTAGATCTAAGATGGGTTTAGTACTTCAAGAAACATGTTGTTCAAGTCAAGTATTAAAGACATGAAGATTGATCCAAGAAACAAGTGAAGAAAAGCTGTTCACTAAGTCTCGACAGATAGCTCAACAGAAACCTGCTATCAAGACTTAAAGTGAAGTTCCATAGATAGCTCGACAGCAGCTCGATCTATTGAGAACTACGATTTCAGAATTTTCAGATCTGAAATTTGGCCCAGTCTTGTGAAATTGTTTAGGGTTTCTTTTCTCATAACCCTAAACATATATAAGACTTATTTTAAGAGCCGTCATATGTGGATACAGAGACAAAGAGACTTATTTTCTCTATGTGAAGTTACTACGTTTGTACGCCATAGGGTTTTGTAACCAAGTGCTTCCTGATCTTCATTGTTGATGAAGTGAAGAACTTTGCAGCCAACAACATTTGTTCAAGTTGCTGGAGTTAGTCACGCACTGGGATTCGTGCAAAGGGTTAGTCACAAATTGGAGGTTTGTGCATCAAAGGGAAAGAAGACTACTACCAGATCAAGTCCAATTGGGTATTGGAGTGAAGGTTCAGCTGTAAGTTGGTATTTTGGGATAGGCCAGAGTAGTTGGTAAGATTCCTTATACTTGTAACCACTTGATTGTTGATTAGTGGATTCTTAGGAGTGGTGACTCTAAAATCACCAGGTGGGGTTTTTGCCTTGCGAGGTTTTCCCCATTTGTCAACAAAACACCGTGTCTAATTTATTTTCCGATGCACTTAGTATTTTTGGTGATTTGTTGGTGTCTTCACAATTTGCATGCAATTGAATCTAATTAATCGATTTGGGTAATTGAATTACTTAACCGGGGTCAAGCTATCTTAACCTAACAATAGTGATGATGTTGCTAAACTTTGTCACATGAATATTGTGAGGAATATAGGTGTTTAAAGAGTTCTAGTGCAAAGAGGAAAAAAAAGAAGTTACTATAGGGTTGTAGCACTTATAAGAAATACTCAACAATCATGACATGGCCAGTCATGCTCTCTTTTGTCATCACTCCTTTTTCTTTTTTGAATTTGATAAATAATCTTATAATAAATGTATAGAAAAACCCTTAAATCTAGGTTTGTTTTAACTTAAAATGTCAATTTAAATTTTGATGAGGAACTTTTTAGCTAGCTTATACTACAAGGCCTACTCCTCTATAAGGCTAACTCGTCTCAAATAGAGAATTCAATGGAATAGGTGCAACTCTTCAAGCCTACTCTCATGACTCGCCTATCACACTCAAAGACGGACGAGTAAGGACATGAGTCCGTCATCATATGCCCATCAGTCACCCACAGAGACGGACACGAGAAGCATTTGCAAGATTCACCTTAGCACCCGTCCGTCACCTCCAAAGACAGACAAGGGAAGGTGGACGTTGGAAATATACTATCATACTAGTTATTACCAGGGCCGGCTAAAGCTATAGGCCATTTAGGCCACTGCCTAAGGCCCCCTACTTGTAAGAGGCCCCCAAATAGTAATAATATATTATATAATATTACTTTCTCAGCTAAATAAAATAAAAAAAGCCCGTTTCTCACTCTGAACTAACATGAAGGCAAAAAAAAAAAAAAAAGGCTCGTGAACTGACATGAAGGCTAATCTCATAATCTGGAAAAAAAAAAAAAAAAAAAAAAAAAAAGAGAAAAGAGAGAGTCGTTTCTCACACTGAAGTGACACTATTACTATCCCCAAATCTTTTGCTTGCAGAAGAAAAGATTGCAAAAGGCAGAAATCTTTAGCTTAAAGGCAGAACTGCAGAAAGAAGAAACAAATAAGAAAAGGCAAAAAAAAAACACTCACTCTCTGACTCTCTCCATCTTGATTCTAAAAAAAAAACACTCTTTTTAGTTGACTTACTCATCAATTGGTGTTGGCAATTGAATGTTCACAGATCTTCATTTCAGGTTCTTTTTTGTTTTCTCTTCCTTTGCCTCTTTCGTCTTCTTTAGCTGCTTGGTGTCTGAGTTTTTTTTTTTTTTTTGAAGTGGAGCTGCTGGGTTTTTATTCTTCTTTTGGGCTGAACTTTAGTTTAGTTGTACTCTTTACTCTTTTTTGTTTATTCTTTTAAATTTAGATTTCTCTAGAAGGCTATCTGGCTATGGAATGGTCGGAATGGACCCCTTAAAGATTTAAAGTATGGATTCTAGACTTTTCTAGTCTTATACGTTTTGTTTTTGTTTTTGTTTTTGTTTGTTTTTTTGTTTTTGTTTTTGTTTTTTGTTTGTTTTAAAGAAATCAGATTTAGTGGGATGGAGCCATGGAGGGATAGTGGGCTCTAGGCTGGTCTTAGTCTTAGTGTGGATCAAGTTGAGTCCTACACATTTTGCTAGTGGGTTGGTCTTAGTGGATCCAATCAAGTTGAGTCCTACACATTTTGCTAAAAAAAAAAGGTTTAATGCTACAAAAAAGAAAAAGAAAAAGAGTATAGATAACAAAATTATAAATTTAGAATAATTTACTTTGTATTAATATTAATTTTAATTTTTTTTGTGTAGGTTTAAAGTGTAAAGTGATCATATTAAGTAAAGCTGTAATTGTGCATTTGATAAACTAGGTTCTATTGTTTTATACATTAAATTTATATTATTCTAGTTAAATTGTAATTTTTTTTTATTATAGATTGTGTTTCATTTATTCATAAATATTTTTTAATTACAAATGTTTACTAGAAAATATCCATCTGGATATGAAAAACTAAAAAAAAAAAAAAAAAGACAAAGAGAAGAACTAATTGAATCTCAAAAAGGAGCTATGGACAAATTTATTACTAGTAAAAAACAAAATCTTGCAGAAAATTTGAGTGAAGGTTTCATAAATGAACAAGAAATTCATCATAAAAAGTTGGAAGATAATGAAAATATACAACAAAATGATAATAACGAAGGTGGTCATGATAATGTTCAAACATGTAATGTCACCATTCTTGATAATGAAGCTCAAAATAATTTAGAGGAGAGTGAAAATATTAATGATCAACCTAATTATATTCCTACAAATATTTTTGATCCAAGTCAATGGAAAACTATTGATATAAAATTAAGAGATTTGTTAGTAGAAAATGGTCCAATAAGAGTTGATGATCTAAACTTTCCTATAGATAAGAACTCTAGACATTTTTCTACTGCGCATTATATTCGAAAATTACCAAATGGGGAGAAACATGATAGAAAATGGTTAGTGTATTCGAAAGACCTAGATAAAGTATTTTGTTTTTGTTGCAAGTTGTTTAATTCAAAATCTAATACAAATCAACTAGCTAATGGAGGAACTAAGGATTGGAAAAATATTAGTTCTATTCTTAAAAATCACGAAACAACCAATGAGCATATTACTAATATGAATACTTGGATTGATTTAGAACTAAGATTATTGAAGAATAAAACAATTGATAAAAATGTCCAAGAACAAATTAAGAAAGAGAAAGATCATTGGAAAAAAGTGTTATTAAGAATAATAACGGTGGTAAAAAATCTTGGTAAAAATAATTTGGCATTCCGAGGAAAAAACGAAAAGATCTATCAAGAAAATAACGGAAATTTTTTAAGTATAATTGAAATGATTGCAGAATTTGATCCGGTAATGCAAGAACATGTTCAACGTATTCAACATGGTGCAATCCATAATCATTATCTTGGACATAATATACAAAATGAAGTGATACAATTATTAGCAATTGAAATTAAAAGTAAAATTATAAAAAAGATTAAAGAAGCAAAATACTTTTCAATTATACTTGATTGTACCCCCGATGTAAGTCATCAAGAACAAATGACTCTCATACTGATGTGTGGATATTTCAATAAGTCTGATAAAAATAGATGAACATTTTGTGGAATTTTTAAAAGTAGATAATACTTCTAGAAAAGGTCTTTTCAATGAAATTATAGATGCAATAAAAAATCTTGAACTTGATATTAATGATGTATGTGGACAATGATATGATAATGGGTCTAATATGAAAGGGAAAAAACAAGGGGTACAAAAAAGAATTATTGATATAAATCCTAAAGCATTTTACACACCATGTGGTTGTCATAATCTCAACCTTGTCCTATGTGATATGGCTAATTCTTGTCCTAAAGCTATATCTTTTTTTGGAGTAGTACAATGTATATACACACTATTTTCTTCTTCCACAAAGTGATGAAAATTTTTACAAGATAATGTGACAGGTTTAACTCCTAAACCATTGTCACAAACACATTGGGAAAGTCGAATTGAAAGTGTGAAAGCAATAAAATTTCAAGTTCTAGAAATAAGAGATGCTTTGTTACAATAGGCAAAAACAAGTGAAGATCCCAAAACAAAAAGTGAAGCTGATTGTTTAGCAACATATGAGATTGAAAGTTTTGAGTTTTTGACTATTTGGTATGACATATTATTTGCTGTTAACTCTGTTAGTAAAAATTTACAATCGAAAGACATGCATATTGATGTTGCTATAGATCAATTAAAAGGTCTCATGTCTTTTTTACAAAAATATAGAGAAGATTGATTTACATCTGCTATGAATTCATCTAAAGAAATTGCAACCAAAATGGAAATAGAGCCTATATTTCGTGAAAAACGTATAATTCGTAGGAAGAAACAGTTTGATGAGAACGTTAATGATGAGACAACACAATCTGCTGAAGAATATTTTAGAATTAATTATTTTTTATATATAGTAGATCAAGCTATTTCTTCAATTGAAAGTAGGTTTGAACAATTTCAAATATATGAAAATATTTTTGGTTTTTTATTTAATTTTGAAAAACTAAAATCACTAGATAATGATAGTTTGAAAAAAAATTGTCTTAATCTTGAATGTTTTCTCACACATGAAACTTATTCAGATATTGATGGCTTAGATTTATTTTCAGAACTAAAAGTTTTAAAAGAAGTTTTGCAAATAAATCATAACTCTCCAATTAATGTACTAAATTATATAAAGAGGTTAGAATATTTTCCAAATGCATGTATTGCTTTCAGAATATTACTAACTATATCTGTTACAGTTGCTTCCACAAAAAGAAGTTTTTCAAAATTAAAATTAATAAAATCCTATTTAAGATCAACTATGTTACAAGAAAGATTAAGTGGATTAGCCATATTATCAATTGAAAAGGAAATGTTGGCGGAACTTGAATGCAAAAAATTAATTAGTAATTTTGCCTCTCAAAAAGCAAGAAAAATAAATTTTAATTGAAAAAAAATATATGAATTTATAATTAAATATAATAAAAGGCCGCATTTAAATCTTTTGCCTAGGGCCCCCAAATTCGTTGAGCCGGCCTTGGTTATTACCTAAGACTCTCCTACATTCTCGCTACCACTGGCAAAGAGATAGCTCCCTTCTCCTACAAATCAACTGAGGGATAACTCCAAATCCCTATAATTCAGCTAAAGTGGTCATCCACGGACCCCTATATAAACACCAAGACACCATAGTTTTGAGGTATGTGAAAAATAAAATTCTCAAGTTCTTTCTTTTGAGTTTATTGAGATTACTGTGAGTTCCTGACTTAACATTCGGAGGGTTTTAGGTCGGTACCACACCGACTTAACCTTCAGAGGGTCTTAGGCTGGCACCACACCGGTGTACTCTAAAGGCATCTTCATTCTTTAGGTTTTTGACTCTTCATCTTTTTCTGACGACTGCGGGTTTGGACAATTGACCTACTGACGATTTAAACATCATCAAATTTGATGTTATTTATGTATAATTTTTTAAAAAAATAATTAATAAACATAAGTTTATCCACACTCTCTTGGATACTTATAAGCCAATCATCAAATTATTATATCAATTTGTCACCAATCATTATGTCTTAATAAGAAACGCCATTGTCAAATTCATCAATAAAATAAAAATATTATTCAAGTAAGGTGTTCGTGATTGATCGGTCCCCTCCTTGCTCTTTATTTTTATTTTTTATTTTTTGAAGAATATAATATATGAGAGCTAATTATATTTCAAAATTTCAATATCTATATGGAATAATAAATATAAATCTCACTGATTTATATGAAATAAAATTAATAGATGTAAAAGTTCTAGTCTTCATATTTTATTTTTTGGTAAAAAAAGCTACTGAGTAGGATAGAATTTGTTGAAAGAAACTAGTGCATTGTTCAGTGAAAATCTAATAGACTTTGTGCTTTACAACATTACAACATAGATAATGTTGTTTGATATGGTTTTAATGTCTCAATCGACCTAATTGTAGGTGTATCAATTACTTTTGTTAGGCATCGATTTTGTTGCTTATGAACTTAATTAAATTATTTGACTTCATTTCTAAAAGGAAAGGAATGCAGTTTGGTGATGCCTCAATTAAAAGAACTTTTTAAAGCTAAATATGATTATAGATGATATTGATAACAATAATCAGTGGAAAATAAAGGACTAAATTCTAAGTGAGATTCAAAGTTAACAAGTACCAAATAGCATGTGGATCAAAGCTATGCTAAAACATTGTGCTAATAGAGCTAATTGATGTTCAATAGGGATAGATTGATGCAAACATGAAATGAGATCAATAATGAAATAATGAAAGATTATTAAAGATCTAGACTAATAACTAAGAACTTGAATCAAATTCAAAGGTATTGAAATATAACCAAGATTAGCAGAGTAATGAACTACAAGTAAACTACTTGTATGAACTATGAACAATTTACAAAGACCTACGAAGTAGGAACTAAAAGGAATCACAATACCAAGAATACAATTCCCTATATAAGTCGTTGGTCAATGGAAAGTTGTGTTCTTCTTGAAAATGAGTCTTCTATTTATACTTGAGACCTCTTGTGGTTTATGTTGGAAAAAAAAAAGGTTTGATTTAACAATGGAAACCCTAAAAGATTAGCAATGACAGAAAATTAAAGAGAGTTAAAAGGATCCCACAAAGTTATAAAATTACATGATGACGTTGTCCTTAAAGATTGATTCATGCCACTTGGAATAGAATTTGGTGTGAATGAATCTCTTAGCCCAACAACCCTGTAGGATTAGACTATAGCACTGATCTTCGAGTTAGTGACGGTTACTCTTTCCCCATGATTCTTCTTCCTTGGGCTCTAATGCCACTTGTCACGTTTCTAAGTGTTTTTTTAACTTTGATAACTACATTCATGCCAATGTTGTGCATGATAATTGCCACATCTGCATTGTTCACAATTTATTTTACAGATAACACGTCCCTGTTCTGTCACTTGTCACG
Organism: Quercus tomentella; assembly: GCA_028535165.1. Taxonomy (NCBI): domain Eukaryota; kingdom Viridiplantae; phylum Streptophyta; class Magnoliopsida; order Fagales; family Fagaceae; genus Quercus; species Quercus tomentella. Next base: position 41,387,796 of record JAPQVY010000155.1, read on the forward strand.
CTGTTGGTGAGGCCGAATTTTGATTATTTTGTCCAACAAATATGCCATTGTATATTTTCCTTCTAATTGAAAATACTGGTGGAATAGCACAGGTAACTTCCAACAAAAAGTTCCAATGTGAATTATGTGGTCCAAATAAGTGTTGAGTTAATTTGCAATGCAAATCACCAAATATGTTTGACACCTTAACGTATGTGTGGAATGGAAAGAGAGTGACAAGACTATATTGTGTAATGTGTTTTAATTTCACACAGATGACAGAACATATGTACTTGTGTGTAGGATTTGGTAATGGTAATGGTAATGGTAATGGACCTTCAATGTTGATGATGGAGTGTCTGTCAACTGCTAATAAATCATCAATATGTTCATCTTCCCCTTTTCCGCGGAAAAATGGATTTCTTGAGTTAGGTTAGATCACCACCCAAATGCAGCAGCTGACACCAAATCATTGAAACCAAGGTCTAGTTTGGCCTACTCCAATGTGAAGCACATTTAAATTCTAATCCACTTTGTTTGGGTAATATATACATACAGTTCATTTTCTTTCTTTGTTTAATAGGGCTGGCCATTGGTCATTGTCCTGTCTTATATTAATTGATGCATTTGTTTGCTCAGTCCTTACATTGCTCAGATATGAAAAGTTGCTATGAAAGTTGGAAATCAAGATATCCTTCAATATAGCCTTTAATTTGGCTTAATGTTCCCATCCAAATTTCCAACCTCCCACCTACATGCAAACACTTACATAGTTACATAGTACCTAACCTTCCAACGCCTTTTTATTTCTTTTCTTCGGTATACTTTATAGTTTAATTACCACAATTCAAGAAAAAAAGAAAAAAGAAAAAGAAAAAAGGAGTCCAATTACCACAAGCAGCATTTCCAACAAAATCTCTAAATTTTTAATCAATTTTTAGTTAAAATAATAATTTCATTTTAGCTAATCAATTTAAAAAAAAAAAAAAAAAAAACCAATAATCCAACAAACATTATTCTTTCTCTATTTTATTTAGACATTCTTTATTTATTGATGTTAAATCTTAGTAATCAATGTACTTACTCATACAAAGAGGTTACCATATCTTTTGACTTGTGTTATAAGACTTTATGTCACAATTGCATGAGGCCACAAACATTTGGAAAACGAACCACATGAGCTAGCAATTAGTCTTCTTAAATTAGTGGCCTATCCCATTGCTACCCTTCATCTGATAAGAATCATATCTCATTTCAAATTCAAACACTTGACCCATTTTACGTGGATGCTCCATGAATTCTATTGTTGGAGAAAATGATTTGACTTTTGGGGAAACTCTAACATATGTAATATGTTACTTGTACAAAGATTTTATTTTATCTTTTTGGGTAAATTCCACAAACCTACCCTAAGGTTTGTGGAAATACCAATGAGGTCCACAACATTCTAAAACCTATCAATTTAGTCCTTAAAAGACAAATTTATCCCTACCCTTCAGTGATAATACCAATCTTCCTCATCTTGCTTCTCTCTCTCTCCGTTCCTCTCCCCTTCTCTCTTCTCTGTTTCTTTCTCAGATCTCTCTCAAAACCCACTGCCCAACAAACCCATATCACCCACAGCCACTAGAAAAGTCACTGAACACCACACTCATACCATCTTCTCCAGCAATAATTTCGGCATCGTTGACCGGGAACGAAAGGCTACTCCGGCGAATCGAGCCGTACAGTCTCTCAGCGTCAAGAGGAACGGTGTTCTGAATCAAAACATGCAGAAACTTATCCTCAAGCTGAGACATCGCATGCTGAATCACCGAATAAGCTCGATCCACAATCTCCGAATCGGGCCTCACCGAATAGAAAGAGAATTTTTTTTTTTTTGTCTGAGCTGACATAAATAAATCTTACAATTTTATGGATGATTGTTTAGTAATTTTATCATGTGTATATGTATTGGTTTCTTGAAAAGTTAGTGGATGTTTTTGGGTTTGATTTAAAAATGGGTTCTTGGTGGTGAATGTTTTGTTTAAATGTGTTGATTTCTGTTGGTTTGTAGAGTAGGTTTCTGGGTTTGATTAAAAATGAGTTTTTGGTGGTGAATGATTTGTGTAAATGTGTTGAATTTTGTTGGTTTTATAGGGTATGTTTCTGGGTTAGATTAGAGATGGGGTTTTGGTATTGAATAATTTTGTGTTGGTTTTAACAGAGTAAAAAAAGAATTTATAAGAAAAGAAAGGAATGGCAGAACAGGTATTGGAAAGGAGCCAAACAGTTATTTTTGAGAGAGAGATTTGAGAGATAGAGAAAGAGAAGAGAGAAGGGAAGAAGAACGGAGACAGATTAGAGAAAGAGAAAGAAAGTTAGGGACAAAATTGTCTTTTAAGGACTAAATTGGTAGTTTTAGAATGTCGTGGACCTCATTGGTATTTCCACAAACCTCAAGGTAGGTTTGTGGAATTTACCCTATCTTTTTTAACTTGATAAGGGTGGAAAGGACATTGAGTAGAAAGAACCACACTTAGAGGAGGATTAAATTAATGCTGCTCTTTTATAAATAAATGAATAATTTTAGTGACAAACAGCACAATATGCCACATAGGACAATTGTAGCAAAGTTTGTAAATAAACAATGATAAAATTGTTAAAGTCCTAAAACTTTTGAGGATGGCAATTCTGCTACAAATGGCAGATGTACTAGTTAATGTGATCGTTTGGTATTGCTGTATGAAGTAGTGCTTTAATTGAAAATTTCTTGAATGTTTTGAGTGTTTGACAATTTATAGTGAATAGTGCATTAAAAATACGAATTTATAAAACATAAACATCGAATTATAGAGCTTTTTATAAAAAGTAGAAACCCCAAATTTCAGCTTAAACCCCTCCTTAAGGTTCTTAAGTGAAATTGTGGAACATTTGACACCTTCAACTAAAAGAGTTTTAAGTTTTGATCCTCTAAAAGCTCTTTTCAATCTCTCCAAAAACAAAACCAAACAGGTCATGTCATCTAAACTAAATACTTTTTTGGCAGTGCAGCAGGAAGTTTGAGTTTTAATTGTAGAACTTTTAATACTAAAGCTTTTGAAATATAGAACTTTGATTGAAATTTTTTTTAGTGTTTTGAATGTTTGGTTAATAGAATAATACTTTAAAGTTCTAAATTTATAAAATATGAACTATAAGGACTAGATTTGACCCTTGGCCCAATGTGTGATTGGATCCAAGCCCAATAGGCCAAGTGCAATGAATTTGTAGAGGGTGGATTGGAGAACTAGGCTCCAATGAATGACTTAACAGTTAGAATGGATTTCAAAGGATAATTAAACAGAGATGGACTGAAGTTCTCTAAGTAAATTTGTCCTCGGCCCAGTCCGAGGAGGTCTATTCCAATATATATTGATTGAAAAAGGTTTCAGATATAGGTCAAGCTGTTACAATGTTTTTTCTTACAAATTCCCGATCCCTTCTCCATGGAGGTTCTCTTACGTTATATAGTTCCCTTTTGATGATCTTCACCCTACACTTGTTGATCATCCAAGCCATTACTTGAGTGCTTGTCCCATTGGACATCCTCTCTGGCCCTCTGTGAGTTGGGATAGCCAATGCAGCACTGTTCAGGGGTCTTCTCCACATAAATGCAGCCAGAAAGTTAGCTATAGAGCATTCAATGCGGTGGCAGCAGCTTTATCCTAGATATTTCCTAGCTCCCATTCCTCCAGTATGTTCGTAATGCACGCTCCTAGCAGTGGAGTTTCCTGGAAGGTCACTTTGAGTGATAGGATATGTGTTCAATCTGTGCTTGGCTTGTCTGAGATATTCCTCCTCGGACCACCTTTCCCAGCCTTTCCACTTGCATGTTACTTATGGGACTCTGAACTTAACACTCTCACTACTGTTTATTCGTCCTTGGACCAATCAACGTCCTCGGCCAAAGCCCAAGGCCCAATATACAATTTTGGGCCCTTATCCCTACAATAGCCCCTTAAAATTCCGATTTTTCCCTCTTATCCGAGGAGAAAAAGTGGGGTTTTGATTTCTTAAGAGTTAAAACCACTAATTCCTCTGATTTACACACGTGGGAGCACCGTTTTGCAGTTTTCATAACTGTTACTGATGCTTCGAAGCCTGCAATGTGTCATTAATTGCTCCAGGCAGCGCTTTGTTCCCCACATATAACGGTGAGGAGCAGATCCTACGGTGGACATTTTTCTTCGAATTTTGAGCGGGATAACTCCCACTCAATTCCCCCTCCTATATAAGGCGCCTGAAGGGCTCACTTTTCTCACTTTACAAAAACTCTCAAACTCTTAAGAGCTCTCCACCTTTCAAGAACCCTCAATCTTTCAAGAACTTCCCACAGTGTCACTTGTTCACTTCCCGTAAGTTTTTATTATTTTTATTTTTTCTAGTTTTTTTTCTCCTCGGCCCTTCATTCTTTGTTTCCTTTCTTTAAAAACTTCACCAACTTCCCCTTAGCTTAATCAGATGGGTAGGTTTAAGCACCTAGTAGATTTTGATGCCGGTATGGAAGGTTTTAGAGCTAGGTATCACATTCCGCAGGGAGTAGCCTTACGGTATTGTGCTTCTGACCAAATAGTAACAGATAGGAAGGAAGGGGAGGTTGTCATTCCTATGATCGCTTTCATAAAAGGAGGAATGACCTTTCCTATGGGTAAGGTGACCCGAGACTATCTGATCAACCATAGGTTGACTCCCCATCAGTGAGCCCCCAACCTATTTAGGGTCTTGGGTAGCATAGACGCTCTCAACGAGCATATGGGCTTAGGACTCACGTGGCATGATGTCGTTCATATGTATGAGTGCCACAAGCTCTCCGGTGTGGGATATTACCTCAAGTCTCGGTCCGACATTGTTAGATTGATATCGTGTCTTTCTAAGTCTAACAAAGGCATGAAAGATGACTACCTGATCGCCTCCGGGGAATGGCACGACAGTCTTCACTGCCCAACTCGAAAGGGAGATCCAAGAGGGGTACCCTAGATTTAGGTCCCTCGGCATGGGATTTAGCTCATTTAGCTTTACCATCTCTTTTTTCTAGCACTTTGTTTTATTCCAACGATCGATTTCGTTAATCTGACCATGGTTTACTCCTCAGATGTTTTTGCAGATAAAGCGCACATTGCTCCTAGACTCAGTCTTGTCAACATTGCGGCTCTCAACAAGGTGCTGCGGTCCGAGATTTTTGTGAGTGAAGACGGGTAACTGCGAGTTGTCCACTTAGTATTGGACTTCGAGCCCTTGTCAAACGCATTCCAGGATGCGGGCCAAGTAATAAGGGCAAGCGATCCTAGAATCAACCGGATAGACATCTTATAGCTCGGTTTCTTGGCTCGAGACGACCTCTCACCTGTTGAACTACCTCCTCAATGCTCTCCCCGGGAAATAGCTACTCCGAGGGTCCAGGCATGTCTAGAGTTCTGTTTAGTACTTAGAAAGGTGCCATGGATTGTTAATTTCCCCAAAGCATGTGATCTGAGAAGCTAGACATGTCTAAGGTTCTGTTTAATCACTGAAGAAGATGTTATTAAGTATTAATTTTCCCAAAGCATGTGGTTTGAGGAGCCAGACATGTCTAAGGTTCATTTTAATCATTGAAGAAGATGTCATTAAGTATTAATTTTCTCAAAGCATGTGGCCTGAGGAGTCAGGCATGTCTAAAGTTTTGTTTAATCACTGAAGAAGATGTCATTAAGTATTAATTTTCCGAAAGCATGTGGTCTAAGGAGCCAGACATGTCTAAGTTCTGTTTAATACTTAGAAAGATACCATAGAGTGTTAATTTCCCCAAAACACGTGGTCCGAGGAGCCAGACATGTCTAAGGTTCTGTTTAATCACTGAAGAAGATGTCATTAAGTATTAATTTTCCCAAAGCATGTGGTCTGAGGAGCCAGGCATGTCTAAGGTTCTGTTTAATACCTAGAAAGATGTCATAGAATGTTAATTTCCCTAAAGCATGTGGTCCGAGGAGCCAGACATGTCTAAGGTTCCGTTTAATCACTGAAGAAGATGTCATTAAGTATTAATTTTCCCAAAGCATGTGGTCTGAGGAGCCAGGCATGTCTAAGGTTCTGTTTAATACTTAGAAAGATGCCATAGAGTGTTAATTTCCCCAAAGCATGTGGTTCGAGGAGCCAGACATGTCTAAAGTTCTGTTTAATCATTGAAGAAGATGTCATTAAGTATTAATTTTCCCAAAGCATGTGGTTTGAGGAGCCAGGCATGTCTAAGGTTCTATTTAATACTTAGAAAGATGCCATAGAGTGTTAATTTCCCTAAAGCATGTGGTCCGAGGAGCCAGACATGTCTAAGGTTCTGTTTAATCACTGAAGAAGATGTCATTAAGTATTAATTTTCCCAAAGCATTAATTTTCCGAAAGCATGTGGTTTGAGGAGCCAGGCATGTCTAAGGTTCTGTTTAATACTTAGAACAATGATTAAAAGATATCAATTTACCCAAGGTATGTGGTCTGAAGAGCCGGGCATGACCAAGTTTTTGTTTGATATTCAGCAAATAATAGAACACATGATAAATAATATGATAAACCAAAAGTATGGTAAAGACTGCGTTTATTAATAATAATACCTTCTCAGGTTGTTTACATTCCAGGGACGGAGTACAGTATTTTCATCTAAATCTTCCAGATAATATGCACCTACTTCGACCACTGAAGTGATGCGATATGGTCCTTCCCAGTTAGGGCCTAGCTTCCCCCAAGTTGGGTTCTTAGCAGTACGCAAAACTTTTCTTAACACCAAATCCCCTGGTGTTAGTGGCCTCAGCTTTACATTGGCATCATACCCTTGCTTGAGCTTGTGTTGATAATAGGCCAATTGGACCATTGCATTTTCTCTTCGTTCCTCAACTAAGTCTAAGCTCTTCTCTAGTAATCTGTTGTTATCGCTCGAATTGAAAGGACTTGTTCTCAGCGTTGGGAAGCTAGTCTCCAGAGGAATGACAGCCTCGGCTCCATAAGTCATTGAAAAGGGGGTTTCCCTTGTTGACCTGCAAGGGGTAGTACGATACGTCTAGAGGACATGGGGCAGCTCTTCGACCCATCTTCCCTTCGCATCATCCAACTTTTTCTTGAGTCCATTAACTATGACCTTATTAATAGCCTCGGCTTGTCCATTTCCCTAAGGATATGCTAGGGTGGAATACCTATTCGTTATTCTTAGGTCACAACAGTATCTCCTAAAAGATTTGTTATCAAACTAAAGGCCATTGTCCGAGATGAGGGTACGAGGGACTTTGAATCGAGTGACAATGTTTTTTCAGAAAAATTTCTTGGCATCTACGTTCCTGATATTCGCCAAGGGTTCGGCTTCGACCCATTTAGTGAAGTAGTTCGTGTCGACTAGCAGGTATCTTTTATTCCTTGCTACCTTGGGGAAAGGGCCAACAATGTCCAGGCCCCATTGGGGAAAGGGCCAAGGGCTGGACAGGGGATTAAGGATTCCTCCTGGTTGGTGTATGTTTGGTGCAAATCTCTGGCATTGGTCACACTTCTTCACATACTCTTGTGCTTCTTTCTGCATGTTTGGCCACCAGTAGCCCTGAGTGATGGCTCGATGAGACAAAGATCTGCCTCCAGTGTGGTTTCCACAAATCCCTTCATGTAACTCTTCAAGAAGTAGTTCTGATGCCTCAGGATGTATGCATAATAGGTAGGGCCCAGAAAAGGAACGTTTGTACAGCTTTTGGTCCTCGGATAGCCAGAACCGAGGAGCCTTTCTTCACACCTTTTCAGCTTCAGACTTCTCCTCAGGTAAGATGTCCTCCTTAAGGAATAGCACTATAGGATCCATCCAGCTCGACCCTACCCTGATTTGATGGATCTGGACCATGTCTTTTCTCATCGCGGTAGGCTTGCACAAGTCCTCAACAAGTATGACCCAAGACAAATCTTGTGCCGAGGATGTGGCAAGGGTAGCCAGGGAATCTGCGTGTGTGTTTCCACTTCTATGGATATGTACCAGACTAAAAGATTCAAATCCTGATTGCAAATGCTTAGCTCGACTTAAATATTCTTGCATTCTTACGTCCCTGGCTTCTAACTCCCCTTTCACTTGGCCTACGACCAATCTTGAATCCGAGAATATCTCTATTGCCTTTCTGCCCATTTTTTGCACCATTGCCATTCCCACCAGTAAAGCCTCATATTTAGCCTCGTTGTTCGTGGCCGGGAAGTCCAATCTCAATGATTTTTCAATAGTTATTTTCTCGGGGGATACTAGAACTAGTCCCACTCCAGATCCCTTCTGATTTGCTGTGCCATCAATGTATACTCTCTAGGTTAAAGAATCTTGTAGGGAGACCATGCCAACCGATTTTCCATCCATGCCTCGCTTCTTTGCTTCTGCTTCCAATGGGGATTCAGTAAACTCGGCTACCAGATCGATGAGGACTTGACCCTTGACGGACGTACGAGGCATGTGTTTAATGTCAAAGGCTCCTAGGATTGTCCCTCATTTAGCAATTCTCCCCGTGTAATCAGCACTTCAAAGCAGAGCTCTGAGCGGAAGCTGAGTTATGACAACGACTGTGTGTGCCTGAAAGTAATGGGGTAGTTTACGCGTAGCATGTATCACCGCCAAAATGGCCTTCTCCAGTGGTAGATAACAAACCTTGCCCTCATGTAGTGACTTGCTCACGTAATAAACTGACCTTTGTATGCCGTTATCGACTCGTATCAACACCAAGCTTACAGCATGAGGGGCCACAGCAATATAAGCAAACAGGACTTCATTCATCTCAGGACTAGACTTGATAGGTGGCTGAAAGAGATATTCCTTAAGCCTTTGGAAGGCCAAAGCACACTTCTTAGTCCGTTCAAATCCCTTCCACTTATTCATCAACATGAAGAAGGGTTTGCATCTATCCGCTGACCGAGAGATAAACCGGTTTAAGGCAGTGGTCATTCCGGTTAGCTTCTGCACTTCCTTGGGATTCCGAGGTGGTTGTAAGCTGTTAATTGCCTTGATCTGATCAGGGTTAAACTCAATTCCCTGGTGAGTCACCATGTAGCCCAGAAATTTGCCTGATCCCACACCAAAAGAACATTTGGAAGCATTAAGGAGCAACTTGTGTTTCCTTAGAATTTCAAAAATGTTCCCGAAGTCTCCCACATGCTCGGATACCACCTTACTCTTCACCACCATATCGTCTATATAGACCTCAATACTCTTGCCCAACTGTGGTTCAAACATCCTAGTCATCATCATTTGATAGGTAGACCCTGTATTTTTCAAACCAAAAGGCATCACTTTGTAGTGGTAGTTTCTAGTTGGAGTGACAAAAACTGTCTTTTCCTGATCACCTAGGACTAGTGGTATTTGGTGGTATCCTTGAAAGGCATCTAAGAAGCTCATCTGAGGATGGTCTACAGTTGCATCCACCAGCTAGTCTATCCTAGGCATAGGGAAGGGATCTTTTGGGTAGACCTTATCTAGATCTGTGAAGTCCACACACACTCGCCACTTCCCACTCTTCCTCTTCACCACCACAGTATTGACCAGCCATTCAGGGTAGAAAACCTCCTTGATAGCCCCTGCTTGCTTAAGCTTCATCACCTCGTCTTTGATAGCATCAGAATGATCCTTGGATGAACGCCGAGGTGGTTGCTTTTTGGGGGTGATAGACGGATTAACGTTTAAATGATGGCAGATGAAGTTTGGATCCACCCCTAGGGCTTCGTAAGCGTTCCATGCAAACACATCAACATTTTTCCTAAGAAACTCTATCAGCTCTTCCTTCTCTAGAAGAGGCAGCTGAGCTCCGATCTAAAAGAACCTCTCCAAGTCATCACCAACAACAACTGTTTCTAAATCTTTACATTTCGCCTCCTCAGCTGATCCATTGATAGGCAGCTCCGGAGCCTTTAATTGCTATAAGCCCCTTTCAGTAAAGGCTGAGGATTCAGCTTCGGGCTGGTGTAATATGGCAGCCACCAGGCACTGCCTAGTCAAGGACTGACTCCCAACAATCTCTTCAATTCGGCCTCCCAACGGATATTTCACTTTCTAGTGCAGAGTAGAAGAGACAACTCCTAGAGCATGAAGCCAGAGTCTGGCCACAATGGTTGTGTAGGGGGGAATAAGCGTCAACCACGATGAAGTCCACCTCTACCACTTCTGAACCAGCCTACACTGGTAGTCTAATCTGACCTCTAGGGACGACAACCTTTCCATCAAAACTCACCAAAGGAGAATCGTAGGCTGTTAAGTCCTCTGGTTTCAAGTTCAGCCCATTGTACAAGTCGGGATACATAATCTCGGCGCCACTGCCTTGGTCCACTATCACCCTCTTCACGTCATACCCCCCAATCTTGAGCGTGACCAGCAAAGCATCATCATGGGGCTATATGGTTCCAATCTTATTCTCGTCCGAAAAACTTAGTGCCGGTTGGATATTCACTCTAGCCCTCTTCGGCTCTAGATTATTATCCTCGGTGGACAACCGAGCCACAGACATCACTCTGGAGGGACAAGAATCGGTTCTCCTCAGAGCAACAAAGATGACATTTATCGTTCCCAAAGGAGGTCTTGAAGAATCATCTCTTCGAGGTTTTGAACTTGCCTGACCCTGCAGACCACTGGAATGATGCAAAAGCTACTTCAATTTTCCTTTTCGGACCAGCTGGTCCAGATGATCCCACGAATTTCTACAGTCCTCCGTGGTGTATCCCTGGTCCTGGTGGTATTGGTAATAAAGGCTCTGGTTGCGCCTCATGGGGTTTTCAACCATCTTATTTGGCAATTTGAAGAACGGCTCATTCTTAATCTTTTCTAAACCTAATGCATTGGTTCTCGGAACACTGCATTAACCACCTGGGTACTGGCAGGCCCTGACTGCCCAGCAAAATCTCTCCGAGGTCGGTTGTCGTTGTTGTACCGGTTCGACTTGAAATCCCTCATCTCTTGAGGATAACCTTAACCTTTCCTTTCCCTTGCTGCTGGTCTTCCTTAACCCTCTGACACTTATTAATTCGGTCCATGAGTTGGTGCACACTGGTGACAGGTTTTCCAGTTAAAGACTTCCTTAAACTATGCTCGGTTGGGAGGCCGACCTTGAAAGTACTGATGGCCACGTCATCAAAGTCACCATCTATCTCATTGAACATCTCCCAGTGTCTGTCAGAGTATGTTTTCAAGGTTTCACCCTATCGCATGGACATGGACAATAAAGAATCTAAGGGCCGAGGAACCCTACTGCACGTAATAAAACTAGACCTAAAAGCCTGGGTAAGTTCATTAAAAGAATCAACAGAATCTTCCCTCAAGCCATCGAACCACCTCATCACTACAGGCCCTAAGCTAGATGGGAACACCCTGCACATCAGGGCCTCATTCCTCGAGTGGACTGCCATTCTCTAATTGAAGTGACTCACATGCTCCACAGGGTCTGTTCTACCATTGTAGATGGTGAACGTTGGTTGGTTGAACCATCGAGGGAATGTCCCTTCCTCGATTCTGGTAAAAGGGGATTTGGAAATTTGGTAGAGTGCCCTGCTCATTGTGTCATTTCCCACGCCTCTGAAAGACTTGTTCTTGTTTCTGTGCTCACGGTGGTGTTCCTCTTCATATAAGAAAGACTCAGTAGGAGGAGTCCTTGATCTACGTCGATAACTACCGTCTTTCTCACCATCAGAAGAGGAGTTAGATTGGGAGGAAGTTCGTCTTCGCCTTGCATGGCGTAACTCCTTCTTTAGATGGTTAATCTCCCTTTGCATGGCTTTGTTGTTCTACTCTTGAGAGATGTGACTTCCAACTTGAGAGTGGCTTCTACTAGTATGTGTGGTGTGCACGCTACCCTCTTGATCTCGCCTGCGTTCAAGGTTGAGGAAATCATCTTGTTGTTGGGACCCCATGGATTATTGTTGATGGGGACCTGATCCTACCATAAATAACTGTTGCACTCACTATATCACAAGTTCTTCCCACAGACAGCGCCAATTGTAAGGACTAGATTTGACCCTTGGCCCAAGGTGTGATTGGATCCAAGCCCAATAGGCCCAGTACAATGAATTTGTAGAGGGTGAGTTAGAGAACTAGGCTCTAATGAATGACTTAATAGTTAGAATGGATTTCAAAGGATAATTAAACAAAGATGGACTGAAGTTCTTTAAGTAAATTTGTCGTCGGCCCAGTTCGAGGAGGTCTATTCCAGTATATGTTGATTAAAAAGGTTTTAGATATAGGTCTGTTGACATCCTATTTTGCAACCCGTATTTAACCTCACATGGAGGGTTAAGGGGTAATTTCACATTGGAAATATGTATCTTGATTCTGGTCATTAGATCCTTAATCTCATTTCACCAAAGTGATCTTGATGTTGTAACGATTAAATCGACTGGTCATGAGCCCTAATCGGACCATTAGATTGAAAGTTATCTTCAAATTAAGTTTTAATGGTTGAGATGCACTATCACAAATTGAGTCCGACTATATGTGATTATGAACAATTGATTTCAATTGGTTATAAGTATAATCAATTTGAGATCGATAATGTGTCATAATTTGATTGGTTAGGACTACATTTTATGGTAGGGTTGCACACACCTAATTAACTAGATAGTTAAACATTAATTATTCAATGAGTAATTTGTGCAATTATCTTTTAATTAGAGTAAATTTGGAACCAATTAAGTCTAAAATGGGAGTGATTGGAGCCATTTAATGTTAATTGGGAGCTAATTTGGGACCTATTAATGTTAATTGTGCTGAAACCATTTTCTAACAAATGACCTCTGCTCACCATTTCATCGATATCTTTCAGAATATTTTGAATCTGTAAATGAGGTTAATTTTCCCAGAAACTAGACATCCGGGGCTTCAATTTGAGCACAAGAATGAGACAATTCCGATCAGAATTGAGGCAGATATGATTTTTCAAAGTTGGCTCTACAGGCTGTTACAGCAGCTACGGGAAAACCGAACTTTGCTTGCTCTTCACTCTTATCAATCTCCACATTTAATGCACCAGATTTCCCCAAAAGCTAAAATGAGGTCTAGGTTCATGATTCTTTGTCAACCCTCATTAAATGGCCTTCCATTCATATTTCCTCCACCACTACTATATAAACCCCCCTCTCCTTCATTTCAAAGCACACAAAAAAACCCCCCTCTCTTCTCTTCTCTTGAGTTTTAGTGAAGTTGAGTAGTCTTGTCATATCTTGGTCTTCCTGAGACTCAAGGTATTGAGTGAGACTCACTCTCCCTCTCCTAACTCTTCTTTTCCTCCACTCTTAGAACTTCCATCAAGAGTCCCCTTCTCCACCATATGGATCATGCATGAAGGTATAATCACCTTTCCTAACTATCTGTTTATGTTGCCATGATGAGAATTTAAGATTAAAGCATGATAATTCTCTTGAATATATTTGAATGTTCTTAAATGTTCTTATGTGTTCTTCACATGTTCTTGGTTGTTCATCACATGTTCATGCATAAACACTAGTTTTGATCCTAAATCCATATCAAAAATATGAAAAACATGTTTGTTTCATAATTCTTTCAAATCTTTGAATCTAGGATATCACCATACAGACACATTCACTAGAATTTACTTTTCAATCCAAATGCAATGCTTAATAAATTGAATTAGGGTTTATCACATGCACACACATTAAATTCAACATGTAAATTGATTGACATATTGGATGATATGATATGAATGTTGGCCACCATAGTCTAGAAGACAGGTTTCACCGGGCAAGGTGGGTGCCTAACACCTTCCCACCTTGTAACATAGCCTCCGAGCTTAGATCAAGGGTTAGTAGATCAAATGCTTATCCATGTAATTTTTGATTTTTAGATTGTAATTAGGAAACAAAGCCATGTACTTTATCTTAGATTGTATCTAGGACCAAAGCCATGTAATTTTCCTATGATCAATGTAAATTCAATTTCAAATTAATAAAATGAGGAATTTTTCATTCATGGTTTTCTTATTTTTCCAATAATTAAATAAGTGGCGACTCCATTGTAAAACCCTTAATCTAAAGGGGAAAATATAACTAGTTGAACCTCCATTTTGAGAGGCAATAACACGACTCCACCCATTCACGTGGGTTTGGCCCAACATTCCTTCATAAAAAGGGGCCGGGGGGCGCGGTCTCTCACAGTGGCGACTCCACTGGGGATATTGAGGGCTAAGCTTCAATTAGGTTATGGTGGCCAACCATATCATTGTTTGTTTATTGCTTTTTGTATATAATATGTCTAATATGTCATTATATTGCATGTCATGCATCATTTGCTTGAATGAAATTTATTTTATTTGTGTGCTAGCCTGGAAGCCCGGTAGTATTAGCCGTGGATTGTGGTCTTCCTGAGACTCACATACCCAGCGGTGAACCTACCACCCACCGCGACAAGGATCATCATGGTTATGCCATGGTGGTTCATAGGGACAAACTGTACCGTTCGGACCAACGCGGCGCTCCTGGCGTCACAAGTTGGGAGGTACGACGTCCTAGCTTGTGGGGACCTTTAACCTACCTTCTACCCATGTTGTAATGACCCATAGAACCTACCTTTAGGCCGTTCCATGTAAATTGCATTGCATTACACATGTGTATGGACGTTGTTTGAACCATGATGACTCAAGTCCAACGCTTGAGCCCATCATAATTGTTTGAATCTTGTATGTTGTGAATGAACTCAAGCCCAAAAGCCTATGATTGAACTCTACTTGATATGGAAACCCAAAATTATTTCTTGAATCATTCTAAGCCCAACACTTGAGCCCATCAAAGGTGTATAAGCATGATCAACATCAAAGGCCAAAAGCTCACAAGATGCATGCCTTCCAAGTGTAAGCCCAAGTTCAAGCAAATACCAAATGATCATATGGTTCAAGCCTTCCAAGTGCAAGCCCAAGCCATTTCATCATAATCAAGGTTCAAGCACACCAAGCCTCAAGCATCCTAAATGAAGCAAGTGGCCCAACTTTGCCTCACTCCACATTTGGTTTGCAACATCATGGTTAAGCCTAAAGTTTGTTTGTTTATTCCATATTTCTATGTTTCTTTGAATTCAAAATTTTCATGTAGCATTTGATGCACTTTTTTCATGTATATATTTTTTCAAAAAAAATTCAAGATTTCCAAATATTTCCCAAAAAAAAAAAAGAGAAAATTTTTCAAATGAAAAAAGTCTTTGGACTAGGGGCATTGAGCCCTTAAGTCATTTAAAAAAAAAAAATTCTTTGAACTAGGGGCATTGGACTTCCTAGTGACTTTTTCAAAAAGGCCCAATTTTTTTCAAAGATTTCAAGATTCTTTAAAGTCTTCTTTTCGAAATGGTACATGAGGATCCCTTGGACAAAATTTTTTCTAAATTGTGATGTTTAAAGGCTTGAACAATCAACTTGTACTGAGAAAGTATTAATTTCATTTGATCCATGTAAACACTCTTGCTAAATTACTTTGAATAAAAGAAGAAATGGTCTTAAAAGGCAATCAAAAAGAATCCATCCATCGGAAAATCCCAAGAATCCATGCGCTTGATCCAATTTTCAAAAGTCTTTTGTTTCACAACATTAGAGCATTCATACTTTTTTTCTTTTAAGATGATTTTATTAAAAGAGCTCAAGTCACTGTGCCTGCAAGCAAGCATTACTAGGGATAGGAGGCCGTCTTTGGTAAAACAAGATTATACCTTAATACCTAGAATGATCATTATCCATTGTTAGCCCATTTGAGCCTTTAAACACTTAGCCTCTTTTTCGCATGAACCCACGAAAATCTAAACCTAGGGTAGGAAAATTCAAAGCATGCATGCTTAAATCTCATGTTGAGGAGGAGTCAACCTTATAGCTTTGAAGCTAATTGATAAAGCTCTCCTAGAAGACATAAAAGACAAGTAGAGAATTCATTAAGCTAAAGATAAGAGATCATCAAAGTAAAAGGAGTTTTCACTCAATCAAGGAAAGAGAAATGAAATTCTATTAATGTGAGAGAAAACAAAATGTGCATCAAGTTTAAAGAACCTAAAATTCATCATACCAAGAAGAGTAGAAGGTTCATCCAAAAGAAAGTTCATCAAAAAAGGAAAAGATTCATCAAGCACAGAAAGGTGCAAGTGCATTGAGGCAAGAAAGAAGTCTAGAGAGTGCATCAAAATGACCGAAATTCATTAAGAGAAATACAAGGAGGGCAAAAGGTCCCCAAAAGTTCATTCAATCAAGAGATCAAAAAAAAAAAAAAAAAAAAAAAAGAGAAAAAGAAAAAAGAAAAAGAAAGAAAGAAAGAAAGAAGCCCACTAGGCTGAAAACCCAAAAGGGTGGTCTAGGCAAAAGCTAGGGCCCAAAAAAAAAAAAAAAAAAAAGCCCGCTAGGCTGAAAACCCAAAAGGGCAGTCTAGGCAAAAGTTAGGGCCAAAGAAAAGAAGAAGAAGAAAAGAAAAAAATTGGAAAATCCTACCAAATTGGAAATTTGAAGATACAACCTAAAAAGAAAGTGATTTTACAAGATGAAAGTCTAAAGATATGATTCAAGAGGAATGAGCATAAAAACAATTGTTGATACAAGTGACCAATGAAGACTAGTGAGAAGATGACAAAGAAGAAATGGGAAAACTCCTCCAATACTTGATTTTTGAGTAATGCATACTTGGGGGAAACATCATAGGGAATTTTGAGCCTTTTATATCTTTTATTTCATAACCCAAACCCGGCCTACATTACAACCCATGTATAAGACCTCCTTGAAGTCTTGCTAATTGTAGGCGCATCTTAAACTCTAATAATATTTCCTATTGAATTAAAAAGTAAAAATGCTTAAAATTGTCAAACCCCACAGGATGACATGTCCAAGAAAAAATTTCTCAAATTCTCAAATCCTCAAAAAGAACTTCCAAACTTGGAGCACTCTCCTTGTTTGCACCCAACAATGTGATTCATAAATATTATCTCATTTCATTTCTTGATTGCCTTTAGGGACTTAATCTAACGATGTTCAAAAGGAAGAAGCAAATTTGATTACATGAGTTTAATGATCTTGATCCTTCATAATCAAAGAGATTTGTTTGACCCTTAAACACTTTGATTTGCCAAAATGGTTGTTCAAAAGATCACCTCTTGTTCATAATTTTAAAAAAAAAAAAAAAAAAAAATCATTCTTTTTCAAAATCCAGTTCTCTTGAACTACGTCTTGACTTGATCCTCTATGACAGACGTACGTAGGCAGCCTTGCAGAGGCCCGGTCCCATTCACCCAAATAACGTTGGAGAACAAAGTCAAAATAATGTGACAAAATTGTTTGGGTACATGTTAGGTTAAGCCCATTTGTTTGCATTAAGCATGTTTAAACTTGGTGCGTTAGCCTATTTATATTGTGTGCAAGTTTTCATGATAATTGGTTTCTAACAAGCTAGAGAAAGAAAGCCTTTTTGTAGGATCCAAGAATGGCGGACCATGATCTTCTTTCATGTTCCCCAATGGTCACAACATCAAATGAATTCAACTTCAATCTAAGCATGGAATATGACCTAAACTAGGGGCATTGGGTAAGTACTTCCAACGCATTTCAATGAATAAATCCATTGCTAATTGAAATTATCTTTTTGCATGAATTGAGCAAGGACTTATCCAGCAATCCGCATCAACTTCCAACCAAAGTTATTCTCATTCAAAGGATAGGTTTTTCAAAAAAAAAAAAATCATCCTGAATAAATCTTCATCACTTTTACTTCATCTTCATCTTCACCTTCTTCACTTTTTGATAATGAACAAATCTTCATATTTCAAAAAAAAAAAAAAATCAATTCTTTCTAAATCTTTCCAAAAAAAAAAAAAAAAAAAATTTCAATTATTTCTAATTCTTCAAAAAAAAAAAAAAAAAAAATCATCAATCAAAATTTTCAATTCCTTGAAAAAATTCAAGATTTCCAAATTTTTCAAAAAAAAAAAAAAAAAAAAAATCTCTTCATTAAATTCTTCTTCAGGAACAGAAAGCTATGAGCCTCTTCCATATTCTCCAGTGGTGCAACATCAAGTCAATTGTCCACCACTCAGCATTCATCGAAGCATGGAATATGTCCCAAACTAGGGGCATTTGCCAGGTATGCCAAATTCTTTTCAATGAATAATTCTGTTACTAATTGAAAATATTTATTTTGCAGGTGCTAGGGTAAAAGGCCCATGCACATCGGCATGAATATTACCTCCCAAAAATCCTAGGTCCTCTAAAGACATAAGCCAGGATCCATAAATCCTTGGTCATCTGAAAACATGAGCCAAGCCCAAAAAACCTTGGTCCCCTGAAAAACATGAGCCAAGATCCAAAAATCCTAGGCCTCTGAAAACATGAGCCAGGATCCAGAACCTTTGGTCCTCTGAAAACATGAGCCAAAGCCCAAAAAACCCTTGGTCCTCTGAAAACATGAGCCAAGATCCAAAAATCCTAAGCCTCTGAAAACATGAGCCAGGATCCAGAACCTTTGGTCCTCTGAAAACATGAGCCAAAGCCCAAAAAACCCTTGGTCCTCTGAAAACATGAGCCAAGATCCAAAAATCCTAAGCCTCTGAAAACATGAGCCAGGATCCAGAACCTTTGGTCCTCTGAAAACATGAGCCAAAGCCCAAAAAACCCTTGGTCCTCTGAAAACATAAGCCAGGATCCAGAACCTTTGGTCCTCTGAAAACATGAGCCAAAGCCCAAAAAACCCTTGGTCCTCTGAAAACATGAGCCAAGATCCAAAAATCCTAGGCCTCTGAAAACATGAGCCAGGATCCAGAACCTTTGGTCCTCTGAAAACATGAGCCAAAGCCCAAAAAACCCTTGGTCCTCTGAAAACATGAGCCAAGATCCAAAAATCCTAGGCCTCTGAAAACATGAGCCAGGATCCAGAACCTTTGGTCCTCTAAAAACATGAGCCAAGATCCAAAAATTCTAGGTCTCTGAAAACATGAGCCAGGATCCAGAACCTTTGGTCCTCTGAAAGCATGAGCCAAAGCCCAAAAAACCCTTGGTCCTCTGAAAACATGAGCCAAGATCCAAAAATCCTAGGCCTCTGAAAACATGAGCCAGGATCCAAAACCTTTGGTCCTCTGGAAACATGAGCCAAAGCCCAAAAACCCTTGGTCCTCTAAAAACATGAGCCAAGATCCAAAAATCCTAGGTCTCTGAAAACATGAACCAGGATCTGGAACCTTTGGTCTTCTGAAAGCATAAGCCAAGATCCAAAAATCCTAGGCCTCTGAAAACATGAGCTAGGATCCAGAACCTTTGGTCCTCTGAAAGCATGAGCCAAAGCCCAAATCCGTCGTCCTCCAGGTAAGCATATCTTGTACTTATACAAAAAAAAAAATAAATAAATAAATAAAAAAAAAAAAAAAATTTCTGCATGCATGAACTACGTTTAGACCTGATCCTCCCACTAAGAGGTACGTAAGCAATCTCTCTCGAGATTCGGTCCACATTTTGATCTAGAACATGACCGACCGTCTGCATTTCTATTTGCATGCATCATACATTCACCACGGTTAAATACTGATTGCAAAGTTAGGTGTCTCTTTCATACATTGGCATTCGCTTTTCAAGCTCTACCAATGAGGGGCATTCTGTTGACACCCTATTTTGCAACCCGTATTTAACCTCACATGGAGGGTAAAAGGGTAATTTCACATTGGAAATATGTATCTTGATTCTGGTCATTAGATCCTTAATCTCATTTCACCAAAGTGGTCTTGATGTTGTAACGATTAAATCGACTGGTCATGAGCCCTAATCGGACCATTAGATTGAAAGTTATCTTCAAATTAAGTTTTAATGGCTGAGATGCACTATCACAAATTGAGTCCGACTATATGTGATTATGAACAATTGATTTCAATTGGTTATAAGTATAATCAATTTGAGATCGATAATGTGTCATAATTTGATTGGTTAGGATTACATTTTATGGTAGGGTTGCACACACCTAATTAACTAGATAGTTAAATGTTAATTATTCAATGAGTAATTTGTGCAATTATCTTTTAATTAGAGTAAATTTGGAACCAATTAAGTCCAGTGGAGTCGCCATTGTGAGAGACCGTGCCCCCCGGCCCCTTTTTATGAAGGAATGTTGAGCCAAACCCACGTGAATGGGTGGAGTCGTGTTATTGCCTTTCAAAATGGAGGTTCAACTAGTTATATTTTCCCTTTTAGATTAAGGGTTTTACAATGGAGTCGCCACTTATTTAATTATTGGAAAAATAAGAAAACCATGAATGAAAAATTCCTCATTTTATTAATTTGAAATTGAATTTACATTGATCATAGGAAAATTACATGGCTTTGGTCCTAGATACAATCTAAGATAAAGTACATGGCTTTGTTTCCTAATTACAATCTAAAAATCAAAAATTACATGGATAAGCATTTGATCTACTAACCCTTGATCTAAGCTCGGAGGCTATGTTACAAGGTGGGAAGGTGTTAGGCACCCACCTTGCCCGGTGAAACCTGTCTTCTAGACTATGGTGGCCAACATTCATATCATATCATCCAATATGTCAATCAATTTACATGTTGAATTTAATGTGCGTGCATGTGATAAACCCTAATTCAATTTATTAAGCATTGCATTTGGATTGAAAAGTAAATTCTAGTGAATGTGTCTGTATGGTGATATCCTAGATTCAAAGATTTGAAAGAATTATGAAACAAACATGTTTTTCATATTTTTGATATGGATTTAGGATCAAAACTAGTGTTTATGCATGAACATGTGATGAACAACCAAGAACATGTGAAGAACACATAAGAACATTTAAGAACATTCAAATATATTCAAGAGAATTATCATGCTTTAATCTTAAATTCTCATCATGGCAACATAAACAGATAGTTAGGAAATGTGATTATACCTTTATGCATGATTCATATGGTGGAGAAGGGGACTCTTGATGAAAGTTCTAAGAGTGGAGGAAAAGAAGAGTTAGGAGAGGGAGAGTGAGTCTCACTCAATACCTTGAGTCTCAGGAAGACCAAGATATGACAAGACTACTCAACTTCACTAAAACTCAAGAGAAGAGAAGAGAGGGGGGGTTTATATAGTAGTGGTGGAGGAAATATGAATGGAAGGCCATTTAATGAGGGTTGACAAAGAATCATAAACCTAGACCTCATTTTAGCCTTTGGGGAAATCTGGTGCATTAAATGTGGAGATTGATAAGAGTGAAGAGCAAGCAAAGTTCGGTTTTCCCGTAGTTGCTGTAACAGCTTGTAGAGCCAATTTTGAAAAATCATATCTGCCTCAATTCTGATCGGATTTGTCTCATTATTGTGCTCAAATTGAAGCCCCGGATGTCTAGTTTCTGGAAAAATTAACCTCATTTATAGATTCAAAATATTCTGAAAGATATCGATGAAATGGTGAGCAGAGGTCATTTGTTAGAAAATGGTTTCAGCACAATTAACATTAATAGGTCCCAAATTAGCTCCCAATTAACATTAAATGGCTCCAATCACTCCCATTTTAGACTTAATTGGTTCCAAATTTACTTTAATTAAAAGATAATTGCACAAATTACTTATTGAATAATTAATGTTTAACTATCTAGTTAATTAAGTGTGTGCAACCCTACTATAAAATGTAGTCCTAACCAATCAAATTATGACACATTATCGATCTCAAATTGATTATACTTATAACCAATTGAAATCAATTGTTCATAATCACATATAGTCGGACTCAATTTGTGATAGTGCATCTCAGCCATTAAAACTTAATTTGAAGATAACTTTCAATCTAATGGTCCGATTAGGGCTCATGACCAGTCGATTTAATCGTTACAACATCAAGATCACTTTGGTGAAATGAGATTAAGGATCTAATGACCAGAATCAAGATACATATTTCCAATGTGAAATTACTCTTTTACCCTCCATGTGAGGTTAAATATGGGTTGTAAAATAGGGTGTCAACAAGGTCAAGCAGTTACAGTGCTTTTTCTTACAAATTCCCGATTCTTTCTCCATGGAGGGTCTCTTACGTTATATAGTTCCCTTTCGATGATCTTCACCCTACACTTGTTGATCATCCAAGCCATTACTTGAGTGCTTGTCCCATCGGACATCCTCTTTGGCCCTCCGTGAGTTGGGATTGCCCATGCAGCACTGTTCAGGGGTCTTTTCCACATAAATACGACCAGAAAGTTAGCTGCAGAGTATTCAATGCAGTGGCAGCAGCTTTATCCTATATATTTCCTAGCTTCCATTCCTCCAGTATGTTTGTAATGCACGCCCCTAGCAGTGGAATTTCCTAGAAGGTCACTTTGAGTGATAGGATATGTGTTCGATCTGTGCTTGGCTTGTTCGAGGAGATATTCCTCCTCGGACCACATTTCCCAGGCTTTCCACTTGCATGTTACTTATGGGACTCTGAATTTAACACTCTCACTACTGTTTAGTCGTCCTCGGACCAATCAACGTCCTCGACCAAATCCCAAGGCTCAATATACAATTTTGGGCCCTTATCCCTACATGAACCATGACTTGTAAAACTTTTTTCTAAAAGCTCTTTAAAGTTGTTTTATTTTTAATGGACTGCCAAACAGTTACTTTTTATTTATTTATTTATTTTGCACCAAACATAGTTTTAAAGGTCTTGAAGGTCTTTTATGCGAGACAGCCCTAGGTCCTTGTATAATTGATTAAGATTATTATTCTTTATTTTTTATACTTTCTCCGCTCACCTTGACATAAGTACCCTCTACGGTCCATGTACATATGACATTTATAGATTGATCTACATTTACAATTTATTTGAATGAACTTTTAGTATGTCTTAGCAGCTATATATTTTTATGTGATTTTTTTAGTGATATATATATATATATATATATATATATATATATATATATATATTTTATATGAATTGCTGTATGCACCAAAGGTTGAAGTACCGAATTTATTTATAGGATTTCACCTATTTTTGTGTACATAGGTAATATTTATAGATCAAAACTATTAAAATTAATCTGTGAATAGTGGAGCTAAATGATTAATGAGTAAATGGTTGACCTCAATATATGTGTAGACAAAATTAGACTATTAGACTATCTAATTCTTTAACAAAATTTTTATAATATTCACTATTTTATGTAAAAAGTTTTGACGGTGAGTAATGAGTAATGACTTAGAACGTCAAAGTGCAAAAGTCCACTACTCAAGGAAAAAGAAAAACCACTTGGAACAAATGGCCTGCATTGGCAAAGCTGGTTCGCACTTCATGGGGGCACTTTTCATTTGGCACTTGTTAAATTTTTAGACCTCAAATTAATTAGTGTTTTATTCTATGAGTTTGTTTTAATATATGTTATTGTAAATAACCATATATGTGCCGCTATTAGAGGCTTAGGCCGTTGATAACTCTTTCAATGGAATTATATATATATATATATATATATATATATATATATATATATATATATATATATATATATTTTATATATAGAGTAAAATCTTCTTTCTCAAAAAAAAAGAAAAAAAAAAGAAAAAAAAAAAGAAGAAGGTAAAATGTTTAATAGTTAAATAAGGGATTTGAGGTTCAATTTTCGCCTACACTAAAAACCGATTGATATCTTGGTTTAATGATAAAAAACTCTCATAAAAAGCGGACACTATGAGTTAAAACTCTAATATATATATATATATATATATATATATTTATATAAACTATAAAGTAGTTAAATTGACATTTGGCTCCAAATATGAAGCACAAGATATATAATTAATTAGGACATGCAGAGACTTGCTCAAACCATAGTAGGTGACATAATTAAAGGCAATATGAGAAGTAGGCAAATGTAATAAACATCTGTTGAGATAATAATAATAATAATATAATAGCCAGTTGCAACTTGGTTGTTAAAGCTGAGTTCTGTCTTCAATTCATTGCCACACTAGGCTTTGTTCTCTCTGAGACATGACAATTGGAGATAGGTGCTTGCTAGCTAGATATTGAGGATTAGAAAATGGGTCAATATATAACTCCTTAATTATTTCATTTATCAAAACTAAAGTAATTAAGGTGAAATTTTTACACAAACATGAAACAACAAAGCCAGGTGACAGTGAGAACAAGAGATTGGAATTTTAACTGCCCAATCAAATTCATTTCTATAAACCTATAGACTAAAGCCGGCCAAATTTGCACTAGTGCACAAGGATTAGGCTATACCCTTACCCAGCTCTAGGTTAGGTTCTGTTGTCTGCCACATTAAACACACATACTATTTCATTAGAGAATTAAAATTTTAAAAGGCCTTAAAGGAGACTTTACCTTAGATTATTTGTTTTGTCCAAAATATATTTATAAGTTAATTATCTCTCACTTACTCAAAAAGACCAATCACAGCGTCAATCCTTCAAAATCTAGTAACCAGGCCTTCTCTCGTTGGGACGACAAATAATTAAATGAAAAAGTTTTCGAAAATGTCTCTGACGTACTTGTGAAGAAAACTATTGAACCCGGATCTAATCCATGGAAGCAGCGGGTAAGGTCGGATTGACCCATAGGACTCAATTTCTTGTCCTTTATTCAAAGGCAAAAAATTCTTTATTAATTAAGCTAATTGAAATTCATGAAAATAAACAAATTAAATATAAGTGTTGGATGTGACATTTCTTCATTAACTTCATTCCTATTTATATTTTGAGGCTTAACAATTACACTTCAAATATATGGCAAAAATGTCTCGTTTCACTTTACCCACCCTATTCTAAGTAATTTTTCTTCACCTCGAAAAGGTGATGAAGGCAAGGATAAGTTTTGCTTACCCCGTCCTATCTTGCCCTACCCTCTACCTTGAGATTTGGATTCTCTCTATTTTTGCGTTGAAATGAAGAGTGTCTACTTAAAGGTCAGGATGCACTCCAAATTAATGGTGAGTTTGGTTCAGCTTTTTGAAGTTGGGCTTTTTGAAAAAGTTGAGTTTTCAAAAAATACATAATGAAAAAGTGTTTTTTCAAAAAGCTGAGTGTTTAGTAAAAACTGTTAAAAAGTGTTTTTTGAAAAATCTGAGTGTTTGGCTAGAACTTATAAAAGTTGCAGTTTGAGTTGTAAATTACCAAAAAGGACAATGTATATATAAGAACATCTCCAGCAAGTTAGACAAATTTTTGTACTGTTTGGACAATTAACAGTGACATTTACCTTTTACCTACCTACTTTTTTAATCTTTATTTTTTAATCAGATTTATTCTTTTTTAATCTTTATTTTTTATTTTTCTATTCATTCTCAACAATTATATTTTTCAACAAAAAATGTTACATTCACAATATTTTTTGCAATACTTTCACAAGAATCATAACAAAATCTTATATGGAAAGTTGTTACTAATTCTAATTTGAACCCACCACTGAAATTATATTTTTACCCACCAATATTAGCTAATTACTTAAAATTTATTGTGAAAATATTGTGGTATTATTTTTAAATTATGATTTCTTATTCTTTGCCTTTTCTTTCATCCATACGTTTCCCTTTTTTTTTTCTTTTTTTTTTCTCGCATTTTGTCTACAGCACATGTATACCCATCATTAGTACATCCTCTTTTTTTTTTTTTCTTTACTTCCATTTGATTCCAGAAGCTCCCTTACTCTTTCTTTCTCCAGCTCTCTCATTTTCTACTTTTTTTTCTTTTTTTCTTTTTCTACTTGATTCCATAAATTCTCTAGCTCTCTCTGTGATACGTCTTACATAATCTTGCTTGCCTTTTGGTGTCATTATCTTCAAACACACACAGACACGCGTGGAGAGAAAGGAGAAATCGCCTTTGCTCCACCACACCGCCACCGTTGCTCCTCCTCCTCACTGCGGAGTGCATGCAACCAGGGATCATATCGGCTTCTATTTTTTGTCCTTGTTCTTGATTAGTTGTTGTTTCTGATTTTAGATTTGTCAGATCGGCTTCTATTTTTTTTTCTTGATCATTTATTGTTGTTCTAATTTTTTTTTTTTTTTTTTTTTTTTTTTTTTTTTGTTCTTGATATGTTGTTGTTGTTGTTTTGATTTTAGATTTGTTGTTTAAATTATATCAGTTTTATGAGAACAAGAATTTTTTCTCTTTAATTGTTGTGGTTTGATTAATTTTAAGTGGTTCGATTAATTTTAAGATTATGTTTTTGAGTTTGTATTTTGATTATGTTTGAGATTATTGAAGGGCAATTTCGTAATTGCCCTATCACCCCAACGGATATATCAAAACGCCCACAAACTTTTTTCAAAAAGTTGCATTTTATATTCACCAAACAGACTTTTGGGCTAACTGTTGTCAAAACGTGACTTTTTGGGCCCAAAAAGTTTAAACAAACAGGCACTAAATCCAAGGACCTAAAAGATGCCACCTCATTTAATATCAAATAACTTAACTCTTAGTTAAGTAAACCTAATTTAAGTTTTATTAAAAAAAAAAAAAAAACACAAAACAAATGTTGGAATTATCGTCCCTAGTTTCATTGCTTGGAAGTGAAACGCTGGGATTAGCGGAGGCCGGCGAAGGAAGATGATCACTTTTCTGCGTTTGGGTCCAGCTGCAAAGGCAAATATTGTGGCCTCCTGGATTAAATTTCCTTACTTTTCCCATTGTCTTGATGAATCTTTTAATCTGGATTTGAATTCTTTCCCACCTTTTATTTATGTTTTCTCTTCTTCGTGCGGGTATTGACACTATAGTATCAGATGTGAGCCATCTTTCTTCTAAATCTGAAATTTTGGACTGTCTTTATTCAAATCCCCTCAATCTAGTTGTTAAATATATTAGCAACGCGATGTGTTATACCATATTATATATGCTAGAGTGGATAAGGAAGGGGAAGCATAGAATAGGAACACTGAGAAAACGACATCCATAGAGGAATCTCTTAAGAGTTACATCTTTATTATGTAAGAGTGTAGTACAATAACCTGTGTTACAATGAACCATAACATGAATATATATAGGCGACTAAACCCTAGACTACTAGTATAAGTAGGAGCGGACTTAGGCCTATTACATTGGGCTAATATATCTAATATATTTCTAACACCAGTAAACAAAAACAAAAAAGCTGTTTCAATTTTAAAAAATAAACTACAAACACCAAGGTAGCAGGAGTCATCCAACATTGAAAAGGAAATATTGTAACCCAGCCAAGTAAAAAACTAAAAAGTCTGCGTTGATGTTTGATCGCCTCCACTAGCATAAAAAAAAATCCCTCAAGATTGTTCATCAAAAAAATCCCTCAAGATTGATTATTGGTAAAATGAAAAAAAAAAACCTCAAGATTAGCACTAGTAGTCCTTTTAACGTGTGATGGCCTGGCTTCTCTTCAATATGCTTTAGGTGAAAACACTTTTTACATGTAACGAATGCCTTTAAATTTTTTATGCTTTACGCTCTTATAACCAATTATTTTTAGAGCTAATATTTGTCGTATAATCCAAGAGAAAAATTGAATTTTTTTGCCCAAAGCTTAAAATTTGTTATGAAAACCTATATTTGTCTTTTGCTTGCCTTTTAATATATAGATGAAAGGCCAGCTTGAGGGTAAACCTTGAAGGCTTGAATCCATTGGATTGGGCTTGAGCGCTATCGTGGAAAATCTATAGAACAACGGGTGGGAATGGGCTATATTGTTTTAAGAATGCATAGAGTTTCTTTCTTATACGTTGGAGTGTTTGATGTTTCTATTGAACGATGGGCCATCCCAAGCCTATCCTTAAGTCCATTGGATTAAGATGTGGCTCAGCTCAGTTTGGTGTTTTGGTTAGGTTGGCCATTTAATATATTATGATTTATGAGAGAGAGAGAGAGAGAGATTAGCTGGGGACCAAATCTTTCTAAAATTCTATTTAAGCAGAATTTTCTTTTGGGCTGAATAGTGAATATGGTCCATCTTGTAGATTTTTAGTTTGAAGATTACCCCCATGAATTTCAATTAGAGGATCTTTTCTATTTTAATTGAAATGGACAGTTAGAGTTGGATTTCTTAATCTAAAGGATGGTATAAAGTTCAATTAGGATCTTTTCTATTTCTAGTGAAATTGAAAGTTATGAATTTGTTTTTTTGTTTTTTTGTTTTTTTTTGCATATATATATATATTGACATTTTATTTAAAATTTGTAATCATTTACATACAGTTTCATATATAGTAAAACTACAACTAAAATATTTTACCCATTCACAATTCAATTCTAATAATTAAAAATTATATTATTTTTTTTTGAGTTAATTAGATAGGATGATTTTTATTTATGAATTTGTAAAAATTAGATTTATCAACTTTGTATTGACATCTTATGAGCTTATTTACAAATTTTTACAATCTTATATCAAATCTATACATTTATATATACACACACACTTGAGTAAATGAAGTCTCATGTTGATAGGCTTGCTCATGACCAAATTATTATGTTTGAGTTTACTTCTTTTATTAGTCAAACGACTCAAACCTAAACTTAAACTTAAACTTAACTTGTTTGCTAAAAAAACTAAACTCATTTAAGGCCCTACTTCCATTCACTATTTCATCTTGCTCTTCCTAACTATCTCTCTTCTTGACTTAGGTTTTACATGTGGGCTTTGAGGGGTTGGGCACTCAGTATTTCTCTTTCTTCCAATAAAAAGAAAGTTTATTAGACATAAAAAGTTGAAACCTACTGATGTGGCAGATTGTTAGTGATAAGTAAAAAATTGATGCTATTGGTTGAGTTAGATGAGAACCAGTACTAACTTGTCAACTCAACTACTATAAAAATTGTTGTCAATTTTTTGTGGGTATGTAACAGTGCTCTAGAATAAAAATTCATCTCGCAAATTAAGGAAAAATAAAAACTATAAAATTGTAACCCTTCCAAAACTATTCCAGAATATAACAGGCTACCAGAACTTTCAAAATATAGTATTAAAAAAAGAAAAATAAAAAGATGAAACTATAAAATATACATTGATTCAATATTTTACAATGTGTCATCAACAGCAAATTAAAAAGTGGTTGCATATATATATATATATATATATGATAAGATAATTCTTCTGTTCAAAAGGGGGATGTACAGTACACTTGAAAAATTGTACAATGAATGCAGCACTTAATTTGTCTTTTTTTTTTTTTTTTTTTTGCCAAAGTTCAATTTTTGTAAGACTTTAGGTGGTAGGAGCAGACAGAAGGAAGTGCAAAAGCTAAAAAGCATCGATCACAAAGACAAAGCTTATTAGATACCAGAAATAGTACCACGTGCAATTTCCATGAACAAGTTGGGAAGATATGTCTAAGAAGACACTGTCGACGCCGCAAATCTCTGAGGCCCCTACACTCCACTGTTCCTCCTGACCAATTATAACCCTACATCACCGTCCCATGAATGGTCAAACTTTGACCATTACAACCACACACACATATATATATATATATATATATATATATATATATATGCCAATGAAAACATGTTGATGTTGATCATGAATAATGATGATCCTATATGTATGTATCTATATATATATATATATGGCCTTGGGACATAAAAAGTCTTCAACGTTCTTTGATCTTGATCATGATATGCAGTCGGCATAACTTTATTGGTGAATCAACGGCCAATATGGGACTGCCAGCAACTTGGCTAGATGAGATGATCAAGAAGTCGGCATAATCCTATTGGTGCATTTCGGGGACCAAGATGGGTCTTTGTTCCGTTCTTGATTAAGGACAGTCTATTCTATATCTTCACTTATCTCTATAAGTTGTTGATTATGGCCTTTCTTCATTTCTTGTATGAATTGCATGGAATTTATTTTATATGGGCTTATATGTCCCTATGAATTGATCTTATGACGGGTACATTTATAAAATTCACAATTCAAAACATAATATTTTGTTTCATCGTATATATATACCTCACATTTTTGTATTCACCATTAACTAAAAATATAGTCTTTGGTAGTTCTCAATAATGAATGAATAGGATCATGAGAATTTACACACTCAAACCCCAAATTACAGTTTATATCAATTTCAAATTAATTACTAACTTAAGCACAATTGTTAATTTGATTAGCCAATTTATATATGCATAGATACGCAAATCTCAAAACAATCACAAACAGTGAAACACCGTGAAGTGTTTTACAAAGAAAAAAACCTAAAACTGAGCAAAAATCTCTCCACTGCCTACAATTGATTACACCAATCTTCTCACCTTGCTAGCCATTGGTTTCACACATTGAGCCGCCAACCACAAGACCAAGTCTCCTTGGCCACTCCAAGGCCTCTTGAAAGTTTAGAGATTGCTCTAATGATTCTTAGCACCAAGCATTAACCAAGAACACTCGAGGTTTCTATGTTCTTAAGGCTCAGGACTCCTCTAAAAAAATTTACAATTCGAAAGGGTGAAGGTAACTAAAAACTACAATGAATTTTTCTTCTAAAGGAAAGTGGTATCTCTCTAGCTCTTCAATTTGAGAATTAGGTGTTTTCTTTCGTGGGTTTTAGGATATATATGAGAGGGTTAATTGGATGATTACAACAAAGAAAAGTAGAAATAGAACTCTCTTAAGTTTGCAATTTTGCTTGACCGAGTATCGACTGAGATTGCAAGTTAACTGATTTTCAAACTTTAAAACTCCCCTAATATGTCAATTTTATTAGCGTCAACAATTAACATGTCATCCACATAAATTAAGAGCATGATAAACTCACCAGAAATTTTTTTTACAAAACACAAGAATTAAAAGTAGTCCCGGTATACCTATCCTCAACCATAAAGTAATCAAATTCTTTTACCACTATCTTGGATCTCGGTGCTTACTTTACTTGAGTCCCTATAAACTCTTTTTCAACTCACGTAGCATATGCTCTGTGTTTAACCTTGAAACCTTCCAGTTGCTTCATGCAAATTTCTTCTTCTAAGTCACTGCAGAGGAAAGCATTTTTCACATCAAACTTTTCAATATCCAAATTCAAACTTGCCAGCCAAATTAACTCAAAACAATTCTAAAACAAATGGCAATAAAAATTCAATCTCTATTTTTATCACGGGTGAGAAAAATCTCTTAAAATCAAAATCGTTATTTTTTTTTCCTAACCAAACCTCTTCACAATTAATCATGGCTTGTACCTTGATTCAAAATTCAATATGAACACTCATTTATTTCTTTAGTGTTTTTGTTAGGTTCTAAAAGTTTAGAACAATTGGCAAATCGTGAGCACAAATTTGTCTAGGTATAGATCTTAGAGTCTATAGAGTTTATTAGACAATGCTCAAGGTACTACAAGTCAAAATACAAGAACATTCAAGCTGTAGAAAGGAGAGTTCAAATTCAGTGAAATCCGACCGATTGAAAATTAGATCTGACCGGTCGAAAATCACAAACATGAAATTTCTGCAGAATTCTATTTTAGCCCAAATTTTGCTTAAACGTTTTGGGTTTCAAGTGAAACACTTCTAGTATATAAAGGAAAACCCTAACTACGTCTTCAGAGCTTTTTAGAGACTTTGGAGGTGCTCTTGTGAGATCTAAAAGGTATTGTGCCTTCCTCTTTCAAAGTCACTATTAGAAATCATTCTCATATCATTAGAATCGGTAGATCTGAAGTTGCTGCAACAAGATCAACAACTACTGATAATCTAAACTTTCAAGGGTGGTCTTGGAGTCACAAATTGGAGAGTTTGTGTTGCTAAACCTTTGAGTGGGATCTTAAAGTCACAAGCAGGGCTGCTTGTGTTGGTGTAAATCCAAGGAGAGAAGGAGTCAGTGGATTCGGAGGTTTCATGTGGTCGTGTCAGTAAGTAACTACTGGAGGTAGTAATAGATTTAGGGTTAAATCTGATTGTAAGAAACTTCAATTCTCTTATAGTGGATTTACTTTACCTTGAGGATAGTTAGGTCAAATCCTCTCTAGGTTTTTACCTTGAAACAGTTCATTTCATCGATTTTCCTGGGTCATCATATTGTGGTGTTGTTTACTTTTCCGCTTTTATGCATGATATGATATATGCTTGTTTAACCTAGATCTGAATAATAAACATAATAATAAACTTGGTTAATTAATTAGGTTAAACAATCTGGTTTAAGGGGTCTAAATGAACAAACAGTTTTCTTGCCTTTAAATAGTTTCACCAACTCATAAGTGTGGTTCTCATGCAAGGATTAATTTTTTCAATATGACTTTCAATTACTCCTCTTTCTATTAATGTATCATCTTTTCTTCCTCTCTAAGAGTAAAACTATGCCACTTTCTAGTTAGTGACAACAGCACCTTGTTGACAAAATTTTGCTTTAAATTCTTGCTTCTATTTATTGTTGCAGAATTCGTTTACGTTAATCATAATTCTATGCATGGTATCGCCATTATTTTTCCTCGTGGGTGAAAATTGTAAATGTTTTCTTTATGTTGTTAGATTATAAAAAACCATAATATAATATACTAGGATCTTGAATTAACATGATTTTACAAGTACACAAATTAATTATAAAGCTTACCTTGATCCATTGCTGAACTTTTTCTTAAGATCAAGTCTTAATATAAAAGGCACTTAATTCTTATAGAATTGGTTTCTCTCTCTTGACCCTTTTTTCTATTTAACTATACAGTGTATGTGATGGGGTAACTAAATGTCTCTTTTATAGGTAGAGAGAGGACCAAATTCCTTGTATCTATAACCTCCACTTGCCCATCAAAGTTGGAGTTACTTAGGAAACTTACTTCTCCATTAACCAATGTTTTAAGGACATGTAACTTCTCATTGGCCCATATGATAACTTACGTCAAGGCTTAATAAGATTAACTATTAGGTGCACAATGGTACATATCCTCTTACTTTAAATTGGTCATCATAAAACTATAATTAAATAATCCACTAATGTGAGTCATGGCAATTCCATATCAATTATATGACATAGTTCATTCCATGTACAACAACACTAGCAACCTGCTTAATATAGCCTATCAATGAGAACTAACTCAAAAGATCCAACAATAATATCTCTTTTGTTAGAGACTATTCCTGTTATTATTCATTCATTATCATATATGTACGTACATAAAATAAAATAGGAATAATCATAAATACATTTAATGAGATCTCCAAGTGTCAAAACCATAGAGTAACATTAAAATAACAGCCATCATATTCTACGTTCAAGACTCATTCTATCCTTAAATGTTTTAGGAGGTAACCCCTTTGTCAATGGATCTGCAATCATAAGTTGTGTGCTTATCTGTTCTATTGACACTCGTTGTTTCCGAACTTCTTCCTTAATAGTAAGGTATTTCAATTCAATGTGTTTCGCACCATTAGAATACTTATTGTTTTTAGAGAAAAACACAGCTGCAGAATTATCACAATAAATTCTCAGTGGCTTGGAAATAGAGTTAACAATTCTAGGTCCTAAGATAAAATTCTGCAAATTCAACTCTCATAGTGGATGTAGCATTGATAGTTTGCCTTTCCATGATATTGCTCCTCCAGCTAACAAGAACAAATAACCAAAAATGGACTTTCTATTATCAACACATCCAGCAAAATCTGAATCTGAGTAACCAATGACCTCAAGATTATCAGATCTCTTAAATGTGAGCATGTAATCCTTTGTGCCTTGCAAGTACCTCATCACTTTCTTTGTAGCTTTCCAATCATCCAATCCTGGATTGCTTTAGTATCTTCCTAGCATACCAACCGCAAAGCTGATGTTGGGCCTTGTGCATGTTTGGACATACATTAAACTTCCTACTGCAGAAGCATAAGGAATTCCTTCCATTTGTTTTCGTTCTCATTCATTTTGTGGGCATTGCATAAGGCTGAATTCGTCTCCTTTTTAAATTGGGGCAACCCCAGCAGAACATTTCTCCATATTGAATCTCTCTAGAACTCCTTCAATATATGCTTTCTGAGACAACCCTAGCAGTCCACGTGATCTATCTCAGAATATTTCAATTCCTATCACATAAGTTACCCTACCCATATCTTTCATTTCAAATTTCTTAGAGAAAAACTACTTGGTTTGATGTAATAAGCCAAGTCACTACTAGCAAGAAAAATATCATCAACGTACAAGATTAAAAATATAAACTTACTCCCACTAACCTTCAGATATATACACCGATCAACAGTGTTTTCCTTAAATCCAAAAGATGTAATGGTATCATTAAACTTAAGATACCATTGTCAGGAAGCTTGTTTAAGTCCGTATATTGATTTCTTAAGTTTGCAAGCTAAGTGTTCCTTACTTTTAATGGAGAAACCTTCAGGTTGATCCATATAGACATCCTCTTCTAAACTCCCATTTAGGAAAGCAGTTTTCACATTCATTTGGTGCAACTCCAAATCATAATTAGCTACCAATGCCAAAATTATTCTAAGTGAGTCATTCTTGAATACGGGGGAGAAGGTCTCTTGGTAATCAATGCCTTCTTTTTGAGTGAAACCTTTGGCCACAAGTCTAGCTTTAAATTGTTCGATATTGCCCTTAGAGTCATGCTTGGTCTTAAAGACCCACTTACTACCAACTTTCTTGTATCCTCCAGGCAATTCAACGAGATCCTAGACTTTATTTTGGTTCATTAATTTATTTCATCCTTCATGGCATCCATTCATTTAATAGAATCAACACTTTTTATGGCTTGTGAAAATGAAACCGGATCCTTACTTATTCCTATATCAAAATCAGATTCATATAGAAACCATATAATCATCAGAAATTCAGACTCTCTTTCTCGTAGGGATCTTCTTACTGCTACTTCTTGTGGTTCTTCTACCACACGTTCATTGGTGAACATCTCATTATAGGGTAATGGTTCATTAATTTGTTGTTCAACATTGTTTGGCTATTCAAAAATTGTTGGAACAACAATTTCATTTGAAGTTGTAGGTAGTGGAACTTGTACCCTCACTTCTTGAACATCCACATTTCGTACATTATCACTCCCATTGATTTCACCATTTTCAATGAATATTACCGGTTTTCAAGGAAGCCTATAAAGTAACCATTGATTGTTCTTGAGTCTAGAGTCTAGTTTCTTTTCACGTGGGTTATAAATTCTAGCCTCCGGTGGACAACTCTAAACATGCAGGTGTCTTAAACTCGATTTCCTTCCTATCCACAGTTCAAAAGGGGTTTTTGAAATTGCCTTACTAGGAACCCAATTTAATAAGTATACAGCGGTCTTAAGAGCATACATCCACAATGATAAGGGTAATGTAGAATTACTTAACATACTCCTAACCATATCCATTAGAGTACGATTGCGTCTTTCAGCTACACCATTTTGCTATGGTGTTTTTGGCATAGTGTATTGTGTACAAATGCCATATTTTTCAAGGAGTCTAGCAAATGGGCTTGGGCATTGCCCTGATTCATCATACTTTCCATAATATTCACCACTTCTATCTGATTTAACGATTTTCACATTTCTTTCTAATTGCCTTTTTGCCTCAGTAATTTACACTGCAAGGGCTTCCATTGCTTGAGATTTTTCATGCAATAAATAAATATAAGTATAACATGAAAAATCATCTACAAAGGTGATAACATATTTTTCTTTACCGAAAGATAGAGCATCAAAAGGCCCACAAATGTCTATATGGATAATTTCAAGAAGCTCTATACTTCTTGTGGCACCTTTCTTAGTGTGTTTGGTTTATTTACCCTTAATACAATCCATGCACACATTGAGATTAGTAAAATCTAGGTTTGGGAAAATCCCATATTTTACTAGTCTCTCTAACCTTTCTCTGGAAATGTGTCCCAGCCTTTTATGCCACAAATTTGAGGAATTCTCATTAGTTAGGCTACGTTTAGTACCAATACTACGATGCAAGGTGAGAAGGGTTTTAGCAAATTCATCATGAAGGTTAAATTTGTACAAACCATCAAAAAAAAATATCGGAACCAACAAAAGAGGTATTCTTAAATAAAGTAAAACTTTTATTCCCAAAGTTTATGAAATCTCCATCAAGATCAAGTTTAGGCAAAGAGACTAAATTCCTAGAAAGAGAAGAAACATAAAATGTTTGAAACAAATCTATGTGTTTATTGGTATCTAGAAATAAACGATAAGCACCAATGGCTTCAATTGGTGCTTTCACTCGATTTCCCATCAATACAAAATTCTCATTTAGATTTATGGTTTGGATTGAAAGAAATCCTTGCATTGTATTTGAAATATGAGTAGTAGCCCCAGAATCAAGTTACCAAGTATTAGAAGGAACTTTAGTTAGGTTTGATTCGAAACATATAGAAATATAACCTTTAATTAAATATTTACCTTTTCTTTCAAACCATTGCCTACGTTTTAGGCAATCTTTCTTAAAATGTCCAAGCTTTTTACAGAAGTGGCATTTATAATCGCCATTTTCCTTCTTTTGAGGCTTACTAGTTGGATTAGGATCACTTGCTTTTCGTGATCGATGCTTTAAGCCTTTTTTAGGCTTCCTCCATTTTCTTTTAACTTCTTGATTTATGAGATGAACTGAATGTTGCTCAAGTTGCTTGAGTCTTGCCTCTTCTTGATTAAGCATAATGGCCAATTGATTTACATTCCATTTATCTTTCATAGTGTTGTAATTATTTTGAAATGGCCCATATTGAGGAGGCAAGGAATTCAATATAAATTGAACGAGAAAAAACTCATCCACATTCATCCCTAGAGCCTTTAATTGAGCAGCCAAATTTGTCATTTCAATGGCATGCTCTTGTATCCCACGCTTACCATCAAATTTCATGGTGGTAAGTTTTGCCATTAATGTCCTTTAAGTGACTTATTAGCTGTTTTGAAACGGTCTTCCACATTTGAAAGGAATTCTTTTGCACTATCGATTTTAGGAAGTGTTGTCTTGATATTGTTTGCAATGGTCATTTGCATAAACATAATACTTAGTCTATTTGATTTTTCCCATGCTTTGTAGAAAGCCTTTTTCTTCCGCACTACTTGTATCAATAAGAGAAGGCAGTTTCTTAGATCCAAGTGCTATATCAAGATCCAGTACACCGAGATGAAACTGGACCTATTCCTTCCAATCTGAGAAATTTGTTCCATTTAGCATGGTAATAGATGAAGCATGTGAATGTAGTGAAACAGGGACTGATATTGCAAACAAAATAATAATATATGCTCACTACATTAGTGCTAAGAGTTATCGATTAAGGAACAATGAACCAAAATGAAACACATGTTTAAACAATGATAAATAGTATTACCGTGATTACCTTTGGGCTATTCTTATGGTAACTATTAAATAGTTAAGGTGATTCCCTTTCACCTAATAGGACTAATTAATAAAATATTCATAATTAAGTTGGTCGATTACCTTTGGGTATCCGTTCCAATCTCAACCATGAATATTCATCAATGATCTATTCCAATTTATTAATCACTTGAAAGTGGTGCACCTTTGGGCCAACCTAATATTCTTGTGATTAAAAAATTATGATTTGCAAAGTCACTAATTTTTTAACACTAGGGAATAAAATTTTAACTTGTTATCTATGCATCTTTCTAATTGGGCCACTTTGGTGACTACTAATACGTATCATAATACATACTCCAAATCAAAATTAATGGCCTTGCATAAACATTAAATTAATGGGATACATTATAGCAATACAGATATAAAAGTTTGTGCTATACATGTTTACATTGAAACAAATCAGTTCCTTCTTTCATAAAAGACATCAATAAAATACTTGATAGAACAGTAAGTTATAGTCTTGATAATATTAGTAGTTTATTACAACATTAAATAGACTAAATTCAGCAATTCAACATTCATTGCATGTGAAAAGTGAACATAAGGCGGAAAAATTAATAATGAACATTAACTGACAATCTCAAAGTATAAAAGAGTTCATATCATAACTATTCATGAGTGTCAGATGATATTATATTCTCAATTTTAAGATTTGAATTCTTAACATTAAACATTAAAGTTGTTAATCTTTAAAGAAATAATTAAATAAACTAGAACCAAATATAGCAGATATTTGTAATACCCCCAAAGTTATTAACTAATGGAAAAACAAAGTTCATATTATCCAAACTTGATCCATGATCACATAAAAAACATTAATTGCTTTCACAAATCCAAAATCACAATCATGATAATGGAAACTGTAATTGTTTATAATTGTTTTTAATGGAAAAACACAATAATTCTAAAACACAAGCTCTGATATCACATTTTAATGTTTTCTTTATGTTGTTAGATTATAAATGACCATAATATAATATTCTAGGATTCTGAATTATCATGATTTCACATCTACACAAATTAATTATAAAGCTTACCTTTATCCATTGCTGAAATTTTTCTTAAGATCAAGTTTTAGGATAAAAGGCACTTAATTCTTATAGAATTGGTTTCTCTCTCTTGACCTTCTTTTCTCTTTAACTATATAGTGTATATGATGGGGTAGCTAAATTTCTCTTTTATAGGTAGAGAGAGGACCAAATTCCTTGTATTTATAACCTCCACTTGCCTATCAAAGTTGGAGTTACTTAGGAAACTTACTTCTCCATTATCCAATGTTTTAGGAACATGTAACTTCTTATTAAACAATAACATATATGAAGTATCAAATGGATACGTTATCAAATGAGACAATTTATTTTTACAAAAATAACATGCTACATGATGCTATGTCATTCATCTTTGTTTAGCATATCATGGTGGCCAGGTCCAAGTTTGATATGTAAAGGTTATATTGGTATATCTTATGATAAAACGCATTGCACTTGTACTTGTATTTAGGTAGTTCTAAGTGGGTTCAAGTAGACCATAAGTGATGAGAATGTAAATTGTCATATTTTTCTCCCTTAATGTTTAGTCTTTTATACTTATTTGGTGCCTAAATGTACTCATTATTCTTATATTTTGATTTTGGATGCAAATGGAGGCATTAAGTGCAAAACGTAGCTAATTGGGCGATTTTGGACAGTTTCAACATCGCTTCGTAGTCTGGGCATAACTCTCTCATCAGAGCTCCGATTGACATGGTTCAAGATGCAAGACAAAGCTCTACAACTTTCATGTTTTGAGTTTTGAGAGATACTGGCTGCATCAAGGTCGAAATCGGGCTTGAAGTTGCTGCACCTGCACTGCTAACGTTCTAGAATGTTCCTTTGCCTAAAATTCTAATACCTGATGCGGTTTATTTTCAGAAGCTTCCAGATCTGGTGCACGAAAATTCTAGCTGGAAAACACCAATTTCCTAGTTATATTAGGACTTTGTTTTATCTTTAATAATCCTTAATTAGTCAGATTTGGATATTATTATTTAGAATATTTTTAGGAGATTTTGTAGGCTTGGGAAAGGGCAAATTAACGTGTAAAAGCGGGGAGGAGAAATCAAATTGGACACAAACGTCTCTCTCTCCCCTCTTCTCTAACTTCTCCTTTGAGTTTTCATCATGGCCCTGCTTGGCTAAACTTTTATACTTGGTTGAAGGAAACGGAAGCCTCGGAATCAATAAAACTGTGAGATCGAATTTGCTTTTACTGTTCAATTTATGTTTTGAGTATCGGATGTTCTTTTGTGCCTATTTTCATGATTGTCTCGTTTAATTACTAGGAGGCATACTAGTTTATTATTCTTTGCAATCTACTACTAGGTTAGATATCAAATCCATAATTGCTTGATCTCTCTAACTTGTGAAGCAACCAAGATTTAATGATTTGCTGCGTCAGAAATTATTAGATCTTAGGAAGAATGCTCGACTAAATTAAATGCAACCGCTTGTGCTTGTGTTGTTTAGTTTCATCGATCTCTCTAATTCTTAAGGCTGCTACTAGATTAAACCTTTAGCGCTTGTCTTAGGTTGTTTAGTAGTTAGGGTTTATTAGATCGCTTGTTTTCTAATTAACTGCGACTAAGGAGAGATAGGAAAATAGTTCCAACAGTGAATATTCAAAGTGTGAATTGATATATACTTGCATCATGATCAATTGTAAAATTCCGGTGGTGGATGTTGACTTAGACCAAGGTTTGTTCTTTTGATTGAATTCGATACTTTAATTTGAATTGTTCCTTAGTTGTTTTTCTGAAAATTGTTTTCATTATACTCAACCCCCCCCCCCCTCCTTGTTCACGTAGCATAAAACTAGGCTAGATACTCTCCGTGGGAACGATCCTTACTCGCACTACTACATATATTTTTATGAGTATAGGTTTTATTTTTGGTTGCCTGCGACAGCACACCAATAAGACTTATATATCAAGTGGTATGATTGAAGATATGAAGATTACTCAAGCTTCATTGCAGAAAAGACAAAACAGAAAGTCTTGATACCTAACTTGGCACCTCTAGATTTATTGAGATTTAATGAATCGCGATCCCTGCCTCAGTACTTCTCGATCTATCGAGAAAATCAAGTTTCAACTGTTCAGATCTGTTTTAGGCCCATGATGACCAAGCCTTCTAGAATTTTGTGCCTAAGGTCTTCAAAGTTATAAAAGACTTATTTTATAGCGTCATCATATAGAGAGATAGATACAGAGACATATACTGTGATACACGCTTCTGTGAAGCTGCTGCGACTTTTGTGCGCCTTAGGGTTATGTACCAAACTGCTTTCAAATCTACAAGCATGGATTGAAGAACTTTATACCCAACAACAACTCTCAAGTTGCTAGCGTTAGTCACGTACTGGGATCCGTGCAAAGGAAAGAAGTCTCTACAAGATCAAGTTTAATTGAGGATTGGAGCAAAAGTTCAACTGTATGTTGGTATTTTGGGATAAGC
The DNA here is from genome assembly GCA_028535165.1 of Quercus tomentella. Classification (NCBI taxonomy): domain Eukaryota; kingdom Viridiplantae; phylum Streptophyta; class Magnoliopsida; order Fagales; family Fagaceae; genus Quercus; species Quercus tomentella. Next base: position 41,428,507 of record JAPQVY010000155.1, read on the forward strand.
TGGGTTGTGGCAAGGTCTTTTATAACTGTAACTACTTGATTCTTGATTAGTGGATTCTTCGGGAGTGGTGACTTGAAATTCACTGATAGGGTTTTTCCTACAAAGGTTTTCCCTATTCGTTATCAAATGATTGTGTCATATTTACTTTTTGCAGCACTCTAGATTTTTTGGTGATTTGTTTATGCCTCCACATTATTTGCATGTAATTTGATCCAATTAATCAACTTAGGTAATATTTGAATTAATTAACTATGGTCAATCTATAACCCAACATGATTGAATTTGAATATATATGGAACTTGTGACCATGCTTTATAATATTTTTCCATGAGTTTGTCACGTGTTATAAAATTGTGCACGTGACATATTTATGCTTACCAATATTTTGTTTTGTTTTGTTTGTTTTTGTTTTTGCTTTTTTTTTTTTTTTTTTGCTAGTATACAAATATTTTTTTGTTCTTAGTTGTGTTATTCTGTGGGTTATTTGGTCATTATTAATTAAATTCTCTCTCGTAGAAATCAATATTTTTTTCAATTTTTTTGAGAGAGATTCAATCTATGGCGTCCGCTCCTGATGATAACTCTTTATCATCAAATCAAGACACCAATCAGTTTTTGGTGTAGGCGGGGATTAATTATAATTACTAATGCATTATCAAAAGAGTCCACATCTAATTATCTCTTTTCCGAACATAGCTACAAATATGCCTAAGTAACACATAGACTTTTGGAATGTTTTGTGTGTAAGACTTATTTATCAAAAACATCCTAAATTGTCTTATTTTCCACAAATATTTTTCAAGTTTATTGAAGTGATTGAGTGTGTGTAGTTGACACAACTTTTTACATAGACCCACGACGTTTCTTTTCCAACATTCATAGCTCACTTTAACAATTATATAAAACGCGGTGAAAAAAAAATTGTCTTTAATTTTTGTGTAAATATTGAGTAGTTGGATCTTTGTATTGAGAAAGACTAGTCTAAAATCATCATGCCTATTCTCTTACTTCTAACTCCAAACCCTCTTTGATTAGCACACTTTAGACTTTAAATTAGACATAGCAAAACAAGTCAGGATTCGTTGACCCGACTTGACCCCATATTTTTTGACTCAAAGTAAAAATGAGTTGATCCATGACCTAACCCATTTTCTTGTAGGTCAACCCAACCTGACCTGGTTAACCCGTGACTTGACCCATTAAAATTCATTTTTTTGGGTAAAATAAAAAAATAAAATTAAGACATGGTTGGTTTACTTTTTTGTTGTGGCTTAACAATGCACAACTCAAATTCAATTGACAAATATAATGCACGTGATTGATATTATTTAAAAAAACATAAAATTTTTAAACTTTTTTTGGATAACGCTATTAATATATATTTTTAACATCATTCAAATACAATGAACTAAAGAAAAATTGAAAGCTCGAAAATGTGTTAAAAACACAAGAGCTGTTTAGACCCCCAGTTAAAAATTACGGCTAGATTGCTTTTACTCTAACTTATCTAAGTGCGGAAACAAGAGTAAATGAAGCACAATTAACCGATACTACTCTAGTGCATAAACATGAACAACAAACATTAAAAGTAAAGCACAAGAGTAAGGGAAGAGAGAATGCAAACACAAGATAACACACTGATGTGTTATCGAAGAGGAAACCGAAGAACTCGGCGAAAAACCTCTCCGCCACCCTCCAAGCGGTAATTGATTCACTAGACAATCAGTTGGGATACATGGGTTAGCAAGAGACCCTCCAAGCCTAATCTACCCGATGTACCTAAGCCCTCCAAGTTCCTACTCCAACATGGCTTCTCGGAACCGTGTCTTATTTAGTTCTCCGGATCCCGCAACAAGCTCCATGTTGCATCCGCCATCCTTGGCATCTTCCAATGCTTCCCAGCAGCACCAAAAACACTCTCGACACTTTGAATGTGTGTGGGTAGTGTTTGGATAGAAATCTCATCTCAATAGGTATAACAATGGGAGAGGGAATGAGTAGAGACTATAAAGATTTCTCTCTAAGAATGGGTAGCTCTCTCTAATAGGTGGGTGTGTTGTAGAAACCTCTCTTAGGGTTTTTCTTTCTGAATTGGCCTCTTCTACATTTGTGGGTAATGAAGGTATATATAGTATGTGTGAAGGGTAAGAAAGTCACTCTTGAAAATCCTCCAGGCAGAATGTTTCACGACTACCTCGCAGGAAGGCCTTACCCGCGAGACACTCACGAAACAGCCTGGCATGACTCTTCAGTTTCCAGTCATGTGCTCCTTGCGTGGCTCTTTCGCAGGTTAGCTTCTCGCGAAATCCACTGAATCTTCATTTAAGCTTGATTCTTCTTCAACTTAATACTAAACACAATACAATAAAATCCCACAAAATACAAGGAACAAAATTAAAGCAATTACAACCCTTTTTGCCATGGAATAAAGCTAACATAAAACATAGTTGTAAATCACAATTTTACAATCTCCCCCTTTAGCTATTCCATGACAAAACACCCTATAACAGACTCTAGACTTAAACGTGAGTTTGGGAACAATGGCAAAACTCACTCACACCTAAATCTAGAAGCCGTGATGAACTTAGAACATGTATACCTGTAACCTGAAACACTTGCACAAAACACATTAGACCCTCAAGGTAAATCAAGTGATAAAAGAACAAGTGTAATGTAACAAGTAAAATGCGATCAAGTAAACATGATATGAAACATGTGAGCAACTTGATCATACACCGAAACAGTCATATGAAAATGACTACATTGATCATATAACAAAGTAAATGATCATCTGAACATGCATCCAATAAAGCACAATAACATAAGGATGTATGCATGTCCAACACAAAAGCATGATGCGATGAGAGCAACAAAGCACAGATACTAAACAAAACTCAAAGCATCATAAAACAACGAGAAAACAAAGCATAAGGTAAAACAAGACAAAACAAAGTTTCTCATAAAACTAATGTCTTCTCCCCCTTGGTATATGCATCTCCTCTATGGCTTTCTCCTTCTACGAATGTGCACGAGGTAGAATTTCTCCCCCTAAGAATGTGCACATGAGTCATATAGAAATGACGAAACATACATCGGTATACTCTCCAGTATACTCTCCCTCTTTTTGTTACGAATAGACAAAAAAATCAAGAGGAAGGAGGGAAAATGAACAAGGGTAAAAGATGATGCATGGGGGGCGCAAGATGAATGAGAAAATGAAGCTCAAACAAAAGACAAAAACATCTTTTTAAAAAAAATGCTACAAAGTATAAAGTAAACATGACATGCTAAGGATGATGGAACATGATATATACCTAAGCATGACAAAGACACAAGAACATGTTATTTGTGCTAAAAGGTCTAAAAAGACTTAACTAACATGATTGAATGTAAAAACATGTCAAGTGATCAAGTGTGTGCAGCAAAGGTGCATCTAGTGTGCATTTGAGATGCATGACTAATGCATGTGCAAGCACTCAAGGGGCAAAGTGTATAAAACACTCAATCAATGATTAAAACATGATAAATATGAATAATTATGGTTATCCCCAAAGTTTGGTACTCATTGGAGTCCAAAACAACAACAAAATGCCATTTGGGCATTTTATCAAACATATAGAGTGCACACACTACACATGTATGTTAAACAATACATGATCATATGAAAATCTTGCCTAAATACATGTTATTTTTGCCACAAGGGGCCAAAATCCAAAGCAAATTATCATTTAAAACAAAGCCCAATAAAAAAGATTGACAAAAATTAAGTTTTCCAACTCTCATTTGAAAAAATCCCAACTATGAACATAAAACCTCCAAAACATAATCTAAGGATCAAAATCAATGAAAAGAGTTAAAGATTACCTTAGAGATGTTTATGGAATGTAAAACACTTGAAATTAGTTGGGTTTTGATGTTGAGGCACTAAAATAGGGGTTTGGGAGAAGATGGGAGAAGTTTAAAACAAATGACCCACGAAATGCCCTTTAAAAGGTTGATCTGGAAATTTTCGCGGGAAGCTTACTTGCGAAATTACTCGCGAAATTTTTCGCGGGTAAGCTTTACACGCGAAATAGTCACGAAACCCTCTGTCCAAAGTTGAAAAACTTGAGATTTGGACCATTTAACTCCCAGTTGAGCTTACACATGAAATGGGTCACAAAAACACCCAGAAAACATGTTTTTCACACAAAAACAACTTGAAAAACTTTCAAAAACATGAGTGATACAAATCGCTTCCAAAAGCAAATAAAAAGAACAAAAATCTTTTTGGTTTGATCCACATATAGTTGAGCACACACACATCACACAAATGAAATAAGCATTCATTGAACATTAGACTTGTGTGTTGTGTGTGTGTATCAAATGTGAAATAGTCCTTAGACTAGAGTGACGCTTCAATGATCAATTCAATCAAATCAGACACAACTAGTACTAAGTCAAGTGGTCTATCTCAATTATAGAAATGAACATATATGACCTCCCACAAGAAAATGATTATAAAACTTAGAAGCTTTTCATTTGGCTTCTGCATAAATCATAACATTTGATCCTTTTTGGATAATACATCTCCTTTTTGAGATCGGTGCTTGAAATTTTTGATATTTCAACATTGAGAGTTAGCCTTTGGCTTTTTGAGCACCATATATTTTAATACAAGAGTCGCTTTCCCTTTTTCCTAGTCAAATACTAGTATGTGTGACAGGCTTTTGCAGCTCATTATCTCTTTTCATTTTGAGATTTATATTTGGTGAGTTCTATTGCAAAAACATAAAAAATAAAGGTGGGAAGATATATAGGCACAAGTCTATGCAAGTATCAAGACCATCAAGACTATTGACCAATCATTCATGACAAGCGTGAAGTTCTATTTACAATAGTCGCCCATAGTTTTCAAGATTTTTTCCACAAAGATATATGTGCATACATAACAAGCTAAGCTCGTAAATGCACTACGCCATTAGTACGAAGGTACTAGGCCAAACTCACATGAGATATGTGCTCAAACATAAACGATCAAACTTTTTGAATTTTTCACTTTTTATGTGGTTTCAGATTTTTACTCACACAAAACAAAAACATAAAAGTAAAATAAAAAACAAAAACAAAAACAATGCATATAAAGAGATGCAAGATGCACAAATGCATGATAATGAGGTATCTAATGCATGAAGGGTCCTACAAAGATCGAAAGTATTAGATCAAGGACCAAAAGAGCAAAAACTCAACCATAGGAACCCTTCCTCATCCAAACGAAATGATTGTTATGAATGAGTGTCTCATGAAAAGTGAGATGAGGGTTGGAAAAATGAGAACCGAAGATGCACATAGACAAGGAGTTAAGAGCATTAAACACTTTCTTTAACAATATGTCATTTTTACTCAAATCCGGTTTACCCTTTTTAGTACAACTTCCAAAAAGCTCAAGTTTCTCTTTTCTTTTTATTCTTTTAAGAGCTTGAAACTTAGAGCAATGAGGTCTTAGATGACCATAGGCACCACAATGGTGACAAACAATGTGTTTAGGTCCACTAGACTTTTTGGGAAGGGATCTAGCAACATGGTTTTGTTCTCTCTTCAACTTGGAGCATTAAGGTCTTATATGACCGATCACACCACAATGGTGGTAAGTTGGAACAAACTTAGATCGATCCAAAACCTTAGGTTGAGACCTAAACGGAGGCTTTGGCTTAAGAGCCTTTCTCTCCACCTTTTGATTTCTTTTTTGTGGAGGAATGTACACCGATTTGTCCTTTAAGGTAAAACACACAATATGCATAAAATCGGGTACCACAACATGATTGCAACAAATATTTTCATCTTTTTCAGCTATAGGTTCAGTAATCAAATACTTGGCATGCATCTTAAGAGATTCATTTTCAATTTTAAGATCATAAACTAGTTTGTTAGACAAAACAAGTTTAGCATCCAAGTTCATATTCAAGCATTCAAACTCTTTCAGCTTTTCAAGAGAATTTTCAGCAAGCTTCTTATACTTTTCAACCAATTTATTGGATTCATTGAGCTTAGCAATCAAATCATCCTTTTCACAATGAAACTTGCTCAAATTCTTATGAAACTTCTTAGCTCCTTTCTTGCTCCTTTCTTGCTCCTTTCTTCAAGAGTTTGATGTTAGCAAGATCAACAACACCCAAAGATTCATGTAACATGGCATCACAATCATGAGGGCAAACACTCATAGAGGCATTTTCACAAACACATGGCATGTTACAATCAACAACATCCATAGAAGCATACAAAGCATTATCCATGGCAAAACACACAAGGGGTCAAGGATCACACTTAGGTAATGAAACCAAAACAAGTGTACCTGCTTTAATACCAATTGAAAGCTCAAAAATGTGTTAAAAACACAAGAGCTGTTTAGACCCCCAGTTAAAAATTACGACTAGAATGCTTTTACTCTAACTTATCTAAGTGCGGAAATAAGAGTAAATGAAGTGCAATTAACCGATACTACTCTAGTGCATAAACATGAACAACAAACATTAAAAGTAAAGCACAAGAGTAAGGGAAGAGAGAATGCAAACACAAGATAACACGCCGATGTGTTATTGAAGAGGAAACCGAAGAACTCAGCGAAAAACCTCTCCGCCGCCCTCCAAGCGGTAATTGATTCACTAGACAATCAGTTGGGATGCATGGGTTAACAAGAGACCCTCCAAGCCTAATCTACCCAATGTACCTAAACCCTCAAAACTCCTACCCAACAAGGCTTCTCTAAACTGTGTCTTGTCTAACTCTCCGGATCCCGCAACAAGCTCCATGTTGCATCCGCCATCCTTGGCATCTTCCAATGCTTCCCAGCAGCACCAAAAACACTCTCAACACTTTGAATGTGTATGGGTAGTGTTTAGGTAGAAATCTCCTCTCAATAGGTATAACAATGGGAGAGGGAATAAGTAGAGACTACAAAGATTTCTCTCTAAGAATGGGTAGCTCTCTCTAATAGGTGAATGTGTTGTAGAAACCTCTTTTAGGGTTTTTCTTTCTGAATTGGCCTCTTTTACATTTGTGGGTAATGAGGGTATATATAGTATGGGTGAAGGATAAGAAAGTCACTCTTGAAAATCCTACAGGCAGAATGTTTTGCGACTACCTCGCAGGAAGGCCTTACCCGCGAGACACTCGCAAAAACGACAGCCTGACACGACTCTCTAGCTTCCAGTCATGTGCTCCTCACATGGCTCTTTTGCGGGTTAGCTTCTCGCGAGCTTCTCGTGAAATCCACTGAATCTTCATATAAGCTTGATTCTTCTTCAACTTAATACTAAACCCAATACAATAAAATCCCACAAGATACAAGGAACAAAATTAAAGCAATTACAACACTTTTTGTCATGGAATAAAGCCAACATAAAACATAGTTGTAAATCACAATTTTACAAATATAATTGAGAAATTAATCTTATGGAATGCAAAAAAATTAAAAGATAAATGATTGTGGCATTATTCATGTTTGAATAATTTGATAAGTAAAAATTTTTAGATATCAAATGACAAAGTACATGCTAAGATAATTTAGTTGCAGTAGAGTTAAAAACATATATTTGAAATTATAGACATATATAAGAAGAATTCATAAGTGTAAAAAGAGTGAAGTTGAAGTATATAAATGAAATTGGCGTAAATTATGGATGCTTAAGCCTATTTTCTGATAGTCCAAAGCTAAAATAAACGGATTTTCAAAATAAAAGATGATATTTCACAGAGTATCTGTTGCTTAACAATGACATGATATTCATAAAAGAGACTATATATAAATAAATAAACAATCAAATTGTGAAGTATATTCTCAAATTGAAGTAGGGTGGCAACCACATTGCATCTAAAATTAAACACAACTATTAGACTATTTTTCAAGATATTAGATTATGAAATTAGTTTTTAAGATCATAAATTTCTCATATGCTTTTAAACTTTGCCAAATTAGCTATCCAATAGGGCATTTGTAATTTTTTTTTTTTATAAATAAATATTTTGGGATGTTGATATTATGTAGAAGTGAAACTTGTTTGTTTGTTTTAATTAGATTTTCAAATGGTAGAATAGACTCTTTTGTGTTTGTGCTATTTGTTTTGGTTAGCAAGGTAGGGATTTATATAATTTTATAATTATTGAACAAATATCAATTTGTTGAGTTGAACTCTTTTTTGATATGGGCGGTGAATTCAAATAAATGAGCAAGTAATTTGTTGCATGACTTACCAAGTGGCAAATACATATTTTTATTTTTTATTTTTTAAAATTCACGTAAAAAATAAGGGTCAAGCTAACTCGCAACTTGATTGATTTGATCCGTTTTTAACCCGCTTAAAATGACCTTTTGTTTTTACCCGAGTTCATTTTCGACCCGACTAGACCCGGCCCCAATTTTGTCACGTCTACATTTAATTATGTGATCAATGTCAGTTCACTGATCTTGAAAACCACACCGTGACTACTACAACCCTAAACATATTTGAGTGATGTTAGGACTTTTAGAAATTTATTATATCAAACACAAGGGAAAATTCTAATTAAAAGATCTATTTAATATATAGTTTATGTGAAATTAATTATAATTATGTCATGTTAGTTGGTAAGTAATATTTTATAGTGAAATTAATTGATAATAACTTTATCGTTTTTCAAATTATTTTAACTTGAAATATCATGTGATTTGTGAACTCCCACACTTTTGAATAACGCCCAAGTCACCCGTGTATTGTAGACAGAAATTTTAACATGGACCCATATAAGACACATGCTGGAATTGAGAAATTTTCACTTTATCCGATGTGTGATACCAACCTTGTACAATCATTTTCACAAACCTACTTTTTTTTGCCTTTTCATTTTCTTTCTCTTGATTTTTTGGGTGAACTTAATTTTATTTATTTATTCATTTGAATGTGATAAATTTTGAACCTAAAGCATATTCATCCATAAGAGTTATATTTACCTTAAATAAGATCATGATTGCTATATGTTGGGGATTTTAGACCCATTGGCTGATTTTATAGCGGAATTAACTCAACTTCAAATAATTAACAAGGGGAAATTGTTATGTACTCCCGGAGTACCATAAATGTATATTCTCTCATCTCATATGAATGGTGGGTCCCACTAATTAAATTCATGGTGGGACCCACCATTTATGTGAGAGGGGAGAGTATGCATTTATGGTATTCTGGGAGTATCTAATAATTTTCCATTATATAAATTCATATTAGTTTTCAAGTTAATTGTCATAAATTAAATATGTCACCAATAAAACAATAAAATAATGAATTCAGCAAAAATATCAGAAGACAATAATATGATAACCTAAGAAAACCTATGTAACAAACTGTTTCACAATAAAAATGTATAAGAATTTAATCTATCAATCCCAAGGTAAACAGATCCATTAGTATAAAATTGAAGTTTATACAATAGATTTAACCATAAATCTACTGTTACCTCATGTGGTACTTACTAATGTGACCACACAAACTCCTCGTTTGTGACTCCAAGAAAACCTCTTAAAGGTTTAGACTAGAAACATTGATGTAGATTGGATTGCTCTATAACTTCAAACAAGATCTACACTATGGCAGCAACAACACCATGTTGATTTTTCTCTATTTGCTCTTGAATTCTCATGGGTTGAATAGGTAGAAACTTAGATCTACTCTTTGAAAATTTTAGGGTTTCTACCTTTCTAACCTCTTAATAAGTCGTGTTTAATGGGCTTTTATATAGACTTTTCATTAGAGTTACAAAAACCCACGTGTACGGTTAACTTAATAAATCACACCATATATGAAAAGCTGAATTTGTGTTTCTCAATCAATTGAACTCATCTCGATTGGTCAAACTTACAGATTCTAGGATTTCTTAAGCAAATTTTGGACATATAAATTTACATTAAGAACTCAACAAAACTCAATTTCTTTTGTCATGGGTTGCAAACACCTAGTTCGTTGGACCTAACACTATCTTTTGTTGTGAGTAATACTATTAAGCAAGGAGGTAAGACAATATTTTCAAATTTCAGGCTTATCATACTTGAACTCGAACGCAAGGTACTATCTTCCACAAACGTGGTTACCTTAGATAGTTGACACCAACTTGAAAAGGCCTTATTAATTAAATAGAATTTCAACTCAACTGTCCACATTCTCTCCCTTGAAAACCTATAAAACGACAATCTTTAGTTGTCGATTTATTTATTTATTTTTGTTTCAGATACATACTGAAAATGATAGGATCAATTGCCAACTAAACTAAAAGTTAAATTAACAACGTGACCTGCCTCTCATATTTCCTTTCAAGTTGAAAATGATATAACGAATTATTACGGACAAAATTGCCTTATGCCCTTTTCACCCAAATTATATAGCCTTATGTCCCATTCCCAAACTAATTAGGGAAATGCCCCTCTTTTGAAACTCGACTTTCTCAAAATCGAGTTAAGCCCTATAGTGACGTTTTTAAGGACCTATAGTGACGTTTTTAAAGACCTATAGTGGCGTTTTATAACTCGAGCTCCATGAAATCGAGTTATAGGCAATGAAATTGCCTATAACTCGATTTCATGAAGATTTCATTGCCTATAACTCGATTTCATGAAGATTGAGTTACAAAACGTCACTATAGATCCTTAAAAACGTCACTATAGGGTTCCAGATTTTTTTTTTTTTTTTTTTAAACTCGATTTTGAGAAAATCGAGTTACAAAAGAGGGGCATTTTCCTAATTAGTTTAGGAAGGAGGGTATAAGGCTATATAATTTGGGTGAAAAGGGTGTAAGGCCATTTTGTCCAATTATTACTAGTAAACAAAGTGAAAGTATGCCATACCTACTTTTGCTTAACATCTTTAGTTGTCGATTTATTTATTTATTTTTATTTCAGATACATACTGAAAATGATAGGATCAATTGCCAACTAAACTAAAAGTTAAATTAACAACGTGACCTGCCTCTCATATTTCCTTTCAAGTTGAAAATGATATAACGAATTATTACTGGTAAACAAAAGTGAAAGTATGCCATACCTACTTTTGCTTAACAGGCAAAGTGCAATATGTCTGCATCATCACTTAGTGCTAGGTGGGTCCAATTTGCATGTATCAAGGGCAAGAACTTCAATTCATTTACATATATGCTTCATCATGACTCAGTTTATATCAGAGAATAATCTCTACCAGGATAACGCTATGATTAACTTTGGCACCTCCCCACCCCCAAAAAAAATTTCTAATAAAATGTTTAATGACCTATATGGATTATTTATCAAAATTAAAATGTCTATGAGTTTAACTCCCTCAAAAAAAATATATATATATATATATATTTTTTTTTTTTTGAGTTCTTCCCCCGAAGAAAGAAAAGAAAGACTTTTAAGGAACTTAAAAAGAGTTTTACAAGATCTAGTAGTATTTTTTTTTTTTTTGAAGATAATAAGATTACAAATATATTATACAAATTCTATATAAGTGTATTCAAAATTTTTTTCTTTAATAAAAAACTTAATAATACATGAGAGTTCTTAAGTGGTCCTTTTATATGGCTAAAAAACAATTATTGTTAAATAAAACACTTATTTGGTATAAATAATAAATTGTGGTTTAAGAAGTTTTAGGTTTTGACTTATGTGATTGATATGCGTAGTTTTTGTATATTTGTTTTTTGAGTACTCAATTTATTTCTTGTTTTCTAGTATTTTGTTGATTTACGGGATAAGAAAGAGTGCAAGGCCCCAAAAGATGTCAATTGAGAGAATGATCAAGTTTTTAAAGATATTAATTGAAATGATAATTTCTTAAAATGATTCTTGATTGGCGTATAACTTTGTTATTTTTGGTCAAATAATTGCTATATATCCTAGGTATATGGTGTATTCTATGAGTTTGTAATGTGCTTGGTGAATGAAGTTACTTTTTGAAGTAAAATTCAAAGGTTCAAAAATTAAAATGAAGAAAAAATTATCTCATGACATGTAAAGCAAAACATATATTATAGATTCCACACATAAGTACCGAGTTTAATTTCAAACTTTTCTATAAAATTTAAAAATCTTTCATTTACTAAATAATATATGACTTATTCAATTTTATATGAAAGAAATTATCTATTTAAAAAATCTAAGAAAGAAATTGAATAAAAAGTTTCTGTGGTATTAGTTTAGTCATCTCTAGAAAGTACAAAAATGGTTTACTCACATTTTAAAACAAAATAGTGAACACGTTCATAATTACATATGAACATGTGTGTACGTTTATATATTAATAACCATTTTCAAATAAAATAGCAAATGCTTATTTGGATTCCTTGCTTCTTCAAGTTCGGGTTTAGTGGATAGAGTGTCACTATAGTAACATTTAAGTGAAATACGCTAACTCAGGTTGTCCCTCTTTACCTATTTCTCTTTCATAAAAAAAAAAATGTATGTATGTGAAAGCGAGGTTTAAGTATTATTTTTTTTATTCAATCTTTTGTTTTTATGTCCAAATTAATATGGTTAAAAAAAAAAAAAAAAAGACAACAAATTAAATTCCTCCTTTCCACCATCAAATTAAAAATGAACAAATCAATGAATTGTACTGATTCAATTAGATTGAAGTGAAGAAATCAACGAATAATATCGATTCAATTAGATGAGGCACGTCATCTGTCGTGTGTAAAGTTATATAAGAAAATTGTTCGAGCATAATCTAATGGATTGCTCTATTAATTGTCCACGTAAGCATGTTTTGCTGTGATTCCAATATATAAAACTAATGTCTAGTCTTCTAGTCCTTTCAATGTTTTCTTTTGAAGTATGAGTTATAAGCTATATAATGTCGGGGAAGATAGCAAAAATGCTTTCCCATCAGGGAAACTAACACTTTACTTGGATTAGATGGAAAATAGTTTTCCTCTTTGATTATAAATTTGATGATTACGTACGTTTTGTGGGTCCATATATAGTGAGCTTTTTGAAGGACTGACTGTTAAAGCCAACTCGACCAGTAGAACCCAGGCCAATCAATCCTTACAAATTACTATTATTTAATTGAATTAATTAGTAAGAGAATTACGGGTTAAAATTCAAAGCTCAGCTGTGTTGTAGAACAGCTTATTTCACTGAAATTAATTTTTTTTATTGAAAATAATGTAAATAAAAATAAAAATAAAATAAATAGTATAATAAAACTTATAAATAATAAAAAAATACAATAAAATTCATAAATAATAATAAATATAAACTAAAATTTTCAACTTTCCCCGAACGTAACGCTAAACTAGTACTAATATTACATGACACAGCCGCAAATATTGAAAACAGAGATTTGTTATTATTAACTAATTAAGTGGGACCACCCGGAGACTTTTTTTTTTTTTTTCTCAGCTGCCTGCCTAGCTAGCGCTATATATATAGATCGAGAGGATCAGCATTTTTATGGAGTGGAGTGTGTATAATATCCAGCAAGTGAAAAAGCTAGCTAGCGTTGACGGGTTCTTGAGAAATTTAATGCACGTGCAATATATGCATTGCCGACAGTCGGTATTTACTTGGTGTGTGTGTGTGTTCCTCATCACCACTGCTTTGCTCGCTGTGATAGGCCCCCCCTGCCGACGCTGCGGCCACTCCTTCTTGCTTTGGCAATTGAGATTGCATGCATGTGCATTTATCTTGCAATTTAATTGGTAACATACATGCAATCCTTAATTACATTGCGACATACTTGATCCAACTATTAAATTTACCACTTTAATTTGAAAATCCAAAATTACATCAACCCAAGAAAGGTACAATGTCAATGACAACATCTCAGATGAGACGCGGTTCTTTTCAAATCTGTCATTACTGATTACCCTACCCAAAATATTGTCTAGCTTTGAAGAACAACTTATGGTGCACGTATGATGTTTTGTCTTTCTTTGTGAACACTTTACGTTGCTTTGTATTATGAACTTTTCCTTTCTGTTCCTTACTTTTACTTTATCGTTTTTCTGTGTGTATTTTTAGATTTATTAAGGGTACTGTCATTTGATGTATTTATTTATAAATATTTTACCAATTAAGTTCTTCATTTCTCAATTATATCATATGTTAGGGAAATTTAGACCCCGATATTGATTACCACGGAATCAAAGTAGAGTTGATTAATTAACCAATATGCAACAAAATTCTGTTTAGGGATAATCAAAGTACACTAAAAATATTGCCAATAACAGTAAAATAAACAAGTGCAGAAAATAAATAACACAACAATATGGTTACAATGTGAAAAACCAACTACAACAATTAATGAAAAAACACACCAAGGATTATCCACCAACCCCAAGGAAATAAAGTCCACTAGTAAAATTGTAGTGTCTACAATAGAAAATAACCCTAAGTTCTATTGCTACCTCTAATAGATATTTATTAAAATGAACACACGTAACTCCAAATCCATGGACTCTATTAAGTTTTAGACTCCTATAAACACAGATTGTTTAACCTAATACATTATCCAAGTTATTACTTAGGTATTTAAACAGATCTAGGTTAAACAAGTATCAATCATATTATAAACAACAGAAAAGCAAAGAACACAACTATGATGACCCAGAAGAACCAATGAAACAATCTAGTTTCAAGGTAAAAAACCTAATGAGGATTTAACCTAAACAATCAACAAGGCAACAATTCACTAATAGAATGGAAGTTTTTACAATGTACTTAACCCTAAATCTACTGCTACCTCATGTAGTACTTACTCAAGTGACCACACGCAATTTCGAATCCACGGACTCTTCTATTATGAATCTGTTCACACAAATGCTCCAATTTGTGACTTTGAGAACTCCACTCAATGATTTAGATCATCAACTGTAGTTGATTTGATTTCAACAACTTTTCTCCATTGGTACTAGCAGTATTGATTTGATCTCCGGTAAATGCTTGTTGAGTTAGAAGGTTACAAAACCTCATAGATCTCATAGGAGTAACTCATAATTCTTGAAAAACATGTATTAGAGTTTTGCTTTTATACCTGGCAGTGTTGGACTCAAACCCTAAACGTTTCGCGGGCTTTTGGGTCTTCTTTATAATTCTGCAGATCGCAGTTTAATCGGTCGAAGGACTCTCTCAATCAGTCAAAGGACTCCCTCGATCAGTCAAGCTCTTTAGTGTCTGAAATTCTTTTTTTGCAGCTTGTACATTCTTGAATCTTGACTTGTATCAACTTGAGCAATGTCTAAACCTTTTCAAAGACACTAAGATCTTATACTAGACTAGGTTTTGTATCAGTTTTCCAACATACAATAAATTTAGTTCCTAAATATTTAATCCTAAATATTTAGAACCTAATAGACTCTTTTACTCTAGATTTTATCACACGAACTTCTTGCTCATGACTTCAAGGAGCTCTTGAAGATTTGATCTCAGTAGAAAACTTTGGGATGAAACATGATTGCAAGCTTTTATTCTAGGAGATGTGGGAGTTATATGATGTAACTCTTTAAGTGATAATCTCTTTCAAATTTATGTGATGAATTTTGTAGAGATTGTGATTGATTACTATCTACATATCACCTCACATGTATCTCAAGCTTTTGCTAGCTGCACATATTACACAAGTTACTCTTTGCTAAACTCTGTACATGTTATTGTGTGTGATTTTGGTTTGGCCAACCAAGTTCGAAAATTCCTTGAATTTTATGCAAAATGTGTTTGAAGCTTAAGATTTTAAGGAGAATTGTTTGAAAATCTTAATTTTGGGAAAACTGGGTTCAAAACAAGTGTTTTTGAAAAGCATTTCATCTCATACTCATGCATTTTATTCATAAAATACTATCCTTTGAGGAGTTTCTGCATAAAATTGCTTTGTTTTTCCAAAAAAAAAATTGGTTTTTCTAGAATTTCGATCGATCGAACCTGTTTCTCGACCGATCGAAATTGTGATTAAAGTTTTAATTTGGCTTTGTGTGTTTCGATCAGTGCTCGATTGCTATTGGATCAATCGAAGGTATTTTCGATCGATCAAATCTAATTTTCGATCAATCGAAAATCGTATAGAGAGTTTTTTAAAACCTTTGTTTCTCACGTGTTCTTCACTATTCAAACTTTTTTCAAAACACTTTCTCTCTCTATTCGATTGGTCTAAGGGTCAAAGCAAGATTTTTGTTGTTTTTGACCAAATTTCTTCAAGGGTTTTTGTCATCTAAGGCCGGTAAGACCTTTATACCCCTCTTTTTTCATTTATTTTCATGTTTCATGCATTTTTTCATACATTTTAGGGAGAATGTCGAACCTAAGGGAAATTGGGATTTTTGTTGATTCAAGCTTTTTCTTTCACAATTGATCAATGGGTTTTTGTTGTGGGATGTTATAAAATTGTTCTTGGTGAATTAATTTGATCAATTTGTTGAATTGGGCATTTTTAAATTTTCTAGGGCTTGAAAGTACCCGGTTTGGGGCTTTTGTTCAATTATAGCTTTAATTAATGAAATTGGCTGGTTTGAGTGATTGATTTGGTCATTATAAACTGTTATCTATCATGTATAATGATCAATTTGGTCAATTTGTTGGATTTCTGAAAATGGTTTTTCAAATTTGGGATTGTTTTTGATATAAACTCTATGCTCAAGCCAATTTTGTGAATTTAAAGTTACATTGAACTTCTTCTTACTGCATTAGAGCATGCATCATTTGCTTATACTGTTCATGCATCATATTGAATTGTTATTTCTATATTTTATGTGCTAACTGGCAGTTTGCCCTTGGTTTTTCTAGTGTTTTTTTTTTTTTTCTCTCTCTGTCTCTTTTGTGTCTATCCTTTTGATCTTTAGCATCATGCCTAGGAAGACTAGAGCTAATAGGACCTCCACTTCTCCTTCCCCCACCTTTGATCATGAGAGGTTCTTGAGTGAGAAAAACCAGGAAGCGTATGAGAAGCTTAACCTTCGTAGGAACATTTGGGCTAAGAGAAAGGGTTTATTAGATGAGTTAGGTGGTGAGATTAGGAGAAATTTTGAGCGTAGGGGTTGGTTTCCTCTGCTGGACGTTTCTCATCCTCCTCCGGCTACCTTGATTAGAGAGTTTTATTCGAACCTCTCTGTCTACTCCTATGATGCCAACACTCTAGTGAGGAGTTGGGTACGAGGTGTAGAGTACACCATTACCCCTTCGGTAGTGGCTGATGCTCTTGAGGTGCCATTGGTCTAGCATCCTGTTTATCCTTACAATGAGTCTCCACCCCTTGATGACATTATGTCATTTATTATTGGTACTTCTATCCAGTGGGGTTTCGATCCTCGGATCACCTCTCACGAGCTGACCGAGACTCATTATCTCTTTTTCTGGATTTCTTGCCATTCCATCTGACCCATCTCTTATCTGCACACCATTCCTTTGGAGAGATGTGCATTTTTGTATGCCCTTGTTTCTGATGCTCCTATGAGCTTTTCTCATCTTTTCATTCGCTCTTTGATTGAGGTTCATAGGAGTAGTTCTACTGCTCATGCTCTCTTCTTCCCCGTTTTTATTCATCGGATTTTGTTACATCTAGGTTTAGATGAGTTTCCGGCTTTTGAGTCTGTCCATATTATCGCTCCCATAAGTGCCACCTTTCTTAGGCAGAGGGCTGCTCAGATGAAAGCTAGCTCTAAACATCCTAGGGTTGAGTCTTTCGGTGTTGCACCTCCTCCTCCCTCTTCTACAGGTGATGCTACGACTGAGGAGTCTGTTGATCCTGCTGCTGCTGCTACTGTTGTTCTTCCACCTTCTACTTCGGATGATTCAGACATTCAACGTATGTTGGAGATTGTCATGACTGTTCAGGCGACTCATGGTCAGATTTTGGTGGACATGCTTGATGAGCTTCGTGCTTTGCGAGCGGATTTGGAGTATCTTCGATGGTCGCCTCCGCCACCTCCTTTTGATGATGGATTATGATTGCCCTTTGGCATTCCGTCACAAAAAGGGGGAGTACATTTGTAGAAGGTTTTTGTTTTTGTTGTTAGGGGGAGATGTTTGTATTTGTGGAGTTTTAGATTGTATCTAGGTGCTTCATCATGTATTTACATTTTTGGCTCATGATGTATTCTTTGTTTTGATTGAGTTATTCATGATAGGGGGAGATACATTGTTTGTATATGTTTCTTGTTTCACATTGCTTATTGATTTATATTTATGAGGTTATTCATGATATATGTCTTTATTTTGTGTTATGTGAAATCAAGAAGTTATTTATGTTTTACTTGTATTTTCCACACATGCGTTTATGCGTTTGTTGAGTGTCTTAGGAAATATACAAGTTGATTCAGTCCTGTTGCTGTCTACACTTGCAACTGATAGATAGTAGTTAGGTTGGATTTTTTTGTGATGGGCAATATTTTTGTAATGGGCTGCTTTTGTAAACTTTGAGCATTTTGTTTAAGTTTGTGTTTTATCACGGATTGCCAAAGGGGGAGTTTGTTGGGTTCTAAGACTTTAGGTTTAAATGTATTAGAACTTCAATTTGTAATGTTGGCAAACCATGATCAAAATGTTTTAGTCTTTGTTTTAGATTTGCTCAAAGTGTGTTTATATGTAAAGTTGGAATCGAGTGTTTTGCAGGATTTACTGTGTAAATTTGCCTGGCTCGATCGATCGAAAATTAGACTTGATTGATCGAAGCTCGTGTAGATTGTTTTTCTGCAGAGTCTTAAGTTGGATTCACTAATAGTAAGACTGTTGAAACTCTAGTTGAACCTAATGCACATCTGATTCCCTCATGGGGGAAACCATTGTCTAATCCTTTTCTTTACAGACAGTTGGTTGGCAGCCTAGTTTATCTCATTGTCACTCATCCAGAAATGTCCTATGTTGTTCACCAGGTGAGCTAGTATCTGTTTGCTCCACGATTGACTCATTATGCTCTATTCTACGCATTCTTCAATACCTGAAGGTCACTCTCTTTCATGGTATTTTCTACTCTGCTTAGTCTCCACTTGTTCTCCGTGCATTCTCTGATGTTGATTGGGCAGGAGATCCCATTGATCAAAGGTCAACCACTGGTTATTGCTTTCTTCTTGGTTTTTCTCTAATTTCTTGGCGAAGTAAGAAACAAACCGTTGTGGCCCGCTCCAGTACTGAAGTAGAATATCGTGTCTTTGCTGATACCACATCTAGCTCCTTTGGCTTTGATGACTTCTTAAGGATTTAGGTGTGTCTACATCATTTGCTACTCCTCTTTATTGTGACAACCAGAGTGCCATTCATATTACTCACAATGATGTCTTCCATGAACGAACTAAACACATCAAGATCGATTGTCATTTTATCCATTATCATCTTGTCCATGGTGCTTTCAAGCTGTTCTCAGTCTTTTCTAAAGATCAACTTGCAGATATCTTCACCAAGTCACATTCTAAGGGATGCCTTCGTGCTTTGGTTAACAATCTCAAGTTGGTCTCACACCCACTTTGAGTTTGAGGGGGGCTGTTAACGTGTAATAAGCTGTGGGTCTTAGGCCCACCTTGTTTACTTATATAGCATACATACTTGTATTACACACTCTACCTCCTATATAAAGGCACTCATGTATATTTTATTACGTGTGAAATACAATACTATTCATTCAATATTTCTAACAGTCTTCATCTCAGACTAGAAAATACATATCATAGACTTAAAGAGACTCAAACTTATAATCATGGTTTTGCCAACATTCAATCTATTGAACCTAATATTATTAATAATTCAACTCTAAAATTTTCATAAGGAACTCACTCACTTTCATTTTTAGTAACAGTGGGATTCTATTCTAAGAATCAACAATGGCTACTTTTTTCCCCCCTTTCTGTGGGGGAGATAAGTAGATAATGAGGAAGGGGAGGTGGAGTTCTATTCATTCCATTACTATTGAACTACTACTTGAACCACATTTGATTGCTCAATCATAAATTGAAAAAAAATAACAAGATAAATTTGTGAAAAGTAAATTAGATGGCTATGTTACGTTTGTGGTAAGCAAATTAAGATTAGAGTTGTTTTCCGTCTATAGTAGCTTGGAGAAGGCAAGTTCTTCGGTTTGGACACCAGTTTCCTTGAAACAAATTCCCTCTCTCTCTCGCTCTCTCTCTCTCTAAGTTCTTGTCACATATATTTATTATTTTTCCAGTAGTTCTCACTATTTCATGAAAAATGAAGGATGCAATCATATGTAGTACATAGCACTAAAAATTACATAGCACTAAAAATTGTACATATATATATATATATATATATATATATGTGTGTGTGTAGGGTAATAAAATTATAAGAATTTAAATCCAGGAAATTGGTTAATATACTTTATTTGAAAAATTCAATATACTTGTGAGTCTCAAAATGCCTCATGATTTTGTTTAGATTGCTTTCATTATTATATGATAAGGAAAATTTTAACGAATGTCCTAAAAACATTGATTTATATTATATTTTTTAAAAATTTTATGAAAAAAACAAATTTTAATTTTTTTGATTATTTTTAATATTTCTCATAAAAATGTATTAAAATTTTCTTAAAATGGTTTATTATTAATAGTGTAACAACACTTGTTAACATGACCATATAAGGAATTTTCTTGTTTTACTTGATGAGTTAAATGGACCAGTTTTAACTTCTGTTATGATTAAGCTTCTATTTAAGCTGCTGTCCCACAATCTTATTTGACTTATGTAATCTGATCTGCAGATTCTGCACTCCATTAATCCTGACAAATGATTGCAGACCAACGGTACATAGTACACTTAAAAGGTCAAATGACTAAAAAGAGACAAAAAAAAAAAAAAATCAGATGTTTGTCTGTGCATTTCTTACTTAATGACTTCTAGAATAAGGTTTTTTTTTTGGCTAAAAGAATAAGTTTTTGTTTAATGCATTACATTGTTGACAAGTTCATACCCAATGGTTCACTCTTTCGTGTTTCATGCAATAGAGAAATGCTAGTGCCAAAAAATAATTCACAATTTTTACCACAATTTACCCACGTGATGAGTTATGAGTGGTGGAAATATGAACTCATAATTTTATTTTCACCACTCACAACTCATCACGTGAATCATTTTATGGCACATTTCTCCAAATAATATGTACCAATGGCAATCTTGAACACGACTTGTGCTCAGTGCATTAATGCATTGGATACGTTGGGATACAGACACGTGTTTAGTATCCATATCCTAATGGATTTAGTGCAATTGATGCACTGGACACAATCTAAACCCTGCAATCTATATACCATTCAATTTCATTAATGAATTGATAAAATTTCACAACTAAGGCACAGTAAATGAGTTAGAAGAAAACAATGATCATATTAACAAAAAAAAAAAAAAAGGCTAAATAACAATTTCACCCTCTAGCTTTATTTAAAATTCAATTCTGTTATGTAATTTCATT
Organism: Quercus tomentella; assembly: GCA_028535165.1. Taxonomy (NCBI): domain Eukaryota; kingdom Viridiplantae; phylum Streptophyta; class Magnoliopsida; order Fagales; family Fagaceae; genus Quercus; species Quercus tomentella. The sequence goes on from JAPQVY010000155.1 coordinate 41,449,893, forward strand.
ATTATTATTATTATTATTATTATTTTCAATTTAGTTATCCTATCCTCTTCTGTTAGAGGATTGTCATTTAGTGCCCCAAAACGACGTCATTTTTGGGTTACTAACGGTATATATATATATATATATATATATATATATATATATATATATATATTTTTTTTTTTTTTCAAAAGATACTAAAGATACAATTCTAACAAAAAAATAGTGAAACAATTGAATTAAATAAAATTGAAAGTTACAAGACTGAATTGAATGAAAGTGAAATTTTAGGACATAATTGAATTTTAAGCAAAGTTAAAAATTGTAGTTTGTAATTTAGCTGAAATAATATTACTATTCATTCGATTGAATAATTTTGAATTGAACGTAGATAAGGTGTTCTCAATTTAAACTAAGGTAGTTGATACCGTACTGGTACCGGCCGTACTGGCCAGTATGTACTGTACCAGTATGTATACCGGTATCAAAAAGCCAACTTTTCGTACTGGTTTAAATACCGGCTGTACCGGCCATACTGGCAAATTTCGGGCAATACCGGGCGTACTAGCCGGTACAGAAAAAGCTTTTTTTATTTTTTATTTTTTTATAGCTTTGTAATTTTTTGAATTTTTGTAAGAGTAGAATGGTAACTTATTTGCAGTAACTTATTAGTATTATTTGTTTTCTTAGTATGCAATGAACAATTAAACTTTCTATTTTTTATATTGTGTGTGTGTGTGTGTGTGTTTTTTTTTTTTTGTTTTTCTTCTTTTAATTGATGCTAAAGTCTAAAACCATGAATAATTTGTTCTGAATTGAGGTAATGTTTTATGGAAAACTTTTATATTTATTATAATACACACACACACATATATAAAATAACGGTAAACCCAAAACGGTACACTGGTATTGATCAGTACCGAAATATATCGTTCTACTAGTCAAACCGGTACAGCCTCCGGTACGAGATTGATTCCCTTGATTTAAACGTTCGAGGATTCAGGGTTCTCAATTTGATATAACCATGACCTGATCACACAAGATTTCCAAATGTAATCAAACGTGTCCAAATTAAGTGAAACTAAATGCCAAACTAGACTATATCGAATGAAAAGTAACTAGGCATGAAATTATAGGGAATAAGAAATTAAAGCGTTGGAAATTTGGAATTAACATACTTACATTAACGGAAAAGAAAAAATCTACATTGCAAGCGAGGCTAAATCTCTTTTTATGATAAATGAACAGAGTTTTGGTATGAAGTTGAACTATGTTCTTTTTGTTAGTTTTCGTTCTACACGGGTCAACGTGACCTTTGTTAGGGTGTATTGTATATTGTGTTGGCAATTGCATTTCAAAAACCTTGTTTTTATATATTTGAATAAGTGTTAGTGTCATAGAGCGTACTTGAAGTCTACGTTGAAAACACAAGAAAACAACTCAAGAATTTGAAGTTCTGTTTCATCAAATGCTAATCGATCGAGGTTTAGTGAAACTCATGAACTCTAGGCTCGACTTTGGTCGACGGATCAAGCTTTTGAGAATAGAGACTTTTAAGTCTACTATTTATGATGACCAAGTGACCAAGGAACCTATTAATGCTATATTTTAGTATTCAATAAATGCTATATGGGTTATATAATGCATCCAAAATCATATCAGTAAAAATTCCCTTATTTCAATATCTTTCCATGTTAATTTAATTTAATTTTTGTACGTTTTTAGACCCCTTAAAATACAAGTTGTTTAATCTAGTTATTTAGCCAAGCGATTACTTAGATAAATTATACAGATCTAGGTTAACACAAGTAAATCATATCATGTAAATAATGCGGAAATATAAAGAATACAACGATATGATAACACAGGAAAACTAAACCGGTAAAAAACCTGGGAATGATTTAACCTAACTATACTCAAGGTAAAACATATCCACTATGAAAGAATTGAAGTTTTACAATAAGACTTAGACCATTAACATCCTATTGCTACCTCAAGTAGAAAACTTACTACCACGACCACGTGACAGCTCCGAGTCTACGGACTATTTCTTTCCTTGATCCACAACAACCACAAGTTCTCTCACTTGTGACTTTGAGACTCCACTCAAAGGTTTCTTTAAGCTCTTGAAATAGCAACTGAAGAGATCACCAAGTTCTCGACATCAATCTTGATCTTGATAACCCTAAATGTGTATGAAGGTAAACACCTCTAGATCTCACAAGAGATTCACACACACAGCATATCAACAATATCTAAAACGTGGCTATGGTTTTTCCTTTTATACTTGAAGCAAAGCATAAAACCCTACACGTCATATGGGCTTGAGCTAAGTTGGAAATTCTGCAGAAAAAATAAAGGTTCGATCGATCGAGTCTAATTTTCGATCGATCGAACCTTGCAGATTTAGTCCAGTAAATTCTGCAATTATTTGATTCTAACTTTACACATAAACACACTTTGAGCAGCCTAAATCTAGACTCTAAGTTTTGATCGTGGTTTGCCAACACATTACACATTAAAGTTCTAATACATTAGTTCCTAAAGTCGTAGAACCTAACAATTTTTAACAATAACACTTGAGACAACACGCTGAGGATGAACTTTAATTGAATGTGACATACATAACAATTCATATCACAAACATACGAGCGTCAAGAATAGGTTAAGAATATTTAAGCATACAAGTGTCTTAATTTGATGGTGAAGTTATTACTATCTTTAGAATTGTCTATTAGAAAAATACTGTTACATTTAGTGAGAATTAGATATTGTGGAAATGGATCTTAATCTTTTAGAGTTTTTATGTTAATTCTACCATTAATTTTCCAAAATCTTATCTATTTATTTTGAAATGGGTAGATTAAATTTTACTACATCACTACTTGCTTTTAAGAAATGTTGATTACCATTGTATATTTTTTTTTTTTTTGAGAAACGATTACCATTGTATTGATACTGTGTTAAAATCCAATCTATATATTTGAAAATCGATAGATATGATTTTAAAAATTACGTGAGGAGTTATTTTAAGAATTCTAATTCTAAAGAATCATTATCTGACAGAGATAATAGTAACAATAATAAAAAATCACGGACTAAACAAGTAACGTAATGATGTTCACTTCAATGGTGCATGGTTGCTCATTATATGAATTTAAATGCACTTTAATGTTTCATATGTTTATGTTTTCGGATGTACTTTTTTTTGTTGACTGCTGAATGCTGATTGCTAATTTGCAGAATATTAGTTAGAGTATAGTTGTATTATGATTTTAAAAAAAGAAAAAAGAAGAAGAGGTTTAAAAAATATGTAATTATATACAAATAAACTATTTAGGCTGCGTTTGAATTGACTTCAAAGTGATTCCGGAAATGATTTTCCGGAAAATAGGGGTGTTTGGTTGTTACTTCAAATTCGGTCAAACTGAAAAGCATTTCCAGTTGACCGAATTTGAGAGCCAAAACAACGGAAATGATTTTCCGTTTCTATTTTCACTTCAAAGTACTTCCGGCCTTGGAAAATAGGAGAGAGAGAGAGAGAGAGAGAGAGAGAGCGACATCACCGTCCGCCGACATCACCGGCTGGTGCGGTAGCGCCGATCGCGATCGCGATCTCCGCTTCGATCTTCGTGCGATCGCGATCGCGATCGACGCATCGCGCGAACGCGATCGACGCATCGCGCCGCCGATCGCAATGCGCCGACTGCTCCGATCACAATCGTGATCTCTCCGATCGCGATCTCACCTTTGTTTGTCCGGATTTGATGATTTTTTTCTGGGTTTTGTTTGTGTTTTGATGAATAAATGATATTATATAATCATTTGGTAACCAAGAAAATGTGAGAAAATGTGAGCAACAAGTAGAAAATGTGAAAATGTGTTTTCTATGGTATTTTCAAGAACACAACCAAACATCAGAAAATATTTTCCGAAACATTTTTTGAAATGCAACCAAACACATGAAAACATTTTCCTTTCTGGAAAATAGCATTTCCGGAAAATAGAATATTTTCCGAAAATACTTTTACACGAACCAAACACAGCCTTATTTTAAAAAAAAGGAAAATGACAAACCCATTAATAATGAATTTGTTGCTTTCGTACGTGAAACACAATATTCAAACTCTAATACAAAACACTGCAGAGTGCAGAGTTTAGGGTGAGAAGCGAGAAACCATTTTCTAATACAATGGACGTGGACACACACAATTCAATGATCTCTCTAATGCGTCGGAAATAAAAGAATCCAAACACTATTTTTTTTTTTTTTTGCCTTTCTCCCTCTCTTCTTCTCTATCCCTCGCTATTCTTTTTAAGAAGAATTTGGACATTGTAAAACCTGCATTCACCCTGGGAAGACAGCTGTTACTATCCTATTTAAATCATGCACTACCAAAAAAAGAAAAAAAGAAAAAAAAGAACAATTGTTCCCTTGTTAAATGTCCTACTTAATTTCTTTTTATTTTTTTGGTAAATTACTTAATTTCTTTTTTAGTTACTTTACAACATCGTCAATAAAGTAGTCACACAATTTGGCTTAAAAAAAAAAAAAAAAAAAAACTGGCTGTGCGAGATATTATCCAGAAAGTTTGATTTAATGGTCGAAAAAGTAGGGTTTAATAGTAAAGGGAGACAGCGAAAAAAATCTAGGCAGCAATGATAATTAATGTTAAGTAGACACTCACACTGGGTCAGGACTACTCACTAGCAAGACAACAAAAAGGCTACCAACAAATCAAAGTGAGAGTTAGATTAAAGTGTAATAAAGAAGAGTGACGTACACGAGTCAAATCTAAACTAATCTCTTCCTGAATGAAGTTGGCACGCAAAACGACTGCAGCTATAAAAGGAATTAAGTCACTAAATGTTCGCTTGGTACGTGTGTTTAAATATTAATTTTTAATTTTTTTTAAAATACACGTAATATTATTTAAAAGTTGAAAATATGTATTTAAACACATGTACCAAACGGACCTTAAGTTTCTGTCAACACCCAAATGACTCAGTTAAAGTTAGAGAAATGCAATAATTTTAACAACATGCAACATTTATGCCAATATATATATATATATATATATATATATATATATTACTTTTTTATTTTATTTTACATTATATAATATATTTTATGGGGGATACAAGATGATTAATTGGGGTAATACTTCCTAGTATAAAAAGAGACATTAATTGGTTGGCATGCTGAAGTTGATGGTTTAAAACAAAATGGCATGATTAGAATTAGGTAAAGAGGTAAAGAGAAATATATTGTATCCGTTCTGGAGCAAGGTTTCACTGTTTTTGTCTTGAGGTGGGCCACAGACTCTATAATATACATAAAAATATATAGGTCTTGTATTCTATTCTATTCTCTCCTATATATGAAGATATGAAAGAGTCCGAATTCAGAAACCCATGGTTTTATTTTCCCATTTTTACCTTCTTTTAACCAATATATTTTTCCTTTTCACCTTTCACTTTGATGAAATTCTATTATATTTTATCAAGAAGGGAAAGCTATAATATACAAGGGCATACAGTACTGAGTTGAGTTGTAGTCTTTGTTTGCATCACACTTAGATAGAATCGAGGTTGTATGACTAGCCAAAACATCTACATGCCGATTTTCTTCTATGTTGATGTGCTAGATTCAAACGTTGGGAAATTCATGTTAAAATTTAAAACTTCAGAAATATATTTTCCTTTTGCGTTGTGTTATTATGGGAAAAAACTTGTTCTTGTTTTATATGCCAGGAAAAGACATACGAGTCTCCAAGGCTTGTTTGAAACTACTTATTTTCAGTTTATTTATTTATCTGGTTCATGTGCAAATATTTAAATATGGAAACTCTCCAAACTCCCATATATTTTTATTAAATCTAAATTCTGAAAATCTAACAGTTTGATTGAATATTCTTTACGTTCTTAACATACAAGTCAAATTTTGTTCAAATCAAGGGTTATTTACTATTTGATCAATAAACTTATTTTTTATGCATAATTTTTTAATAAAAATAATTGAAATTTAAACATGCCATTAATGACATAGCTATTGATTATTGATCATCTTGAAATTTTGCAAGTATAGAGGATATAATAAGAACATGTAATCTAACTGTTAGATTTTCAAAGTTTACATTCAATTAAAAGATATAGGAGTTTGAGAAGTTTCTCACCAAACTAGTTTAGAGAGAAATTTTTTCCTTTAAATATATATATAGAAACAAATGTACTGTACTTTTGCTCACTTTATTTTATTTTTAGTTTAATATAAAAATAAACTCTACTTCTAAACAAGAACAATATATTTCTTGAAAATCAAATAGTAACTGACCAACTCAACTAAATAAAAGAGTTGTACTTTTCCCTTTTTTTTTCCACAAAAATTTTTGAAGAAAAAGAATGTATACGTAATTAATTATTGTGTTTACTTTTTTTTTTTTAGAGAGTTTTAACCTATGACATCCACTTCTGATGATAGCTCTTTATCATCAGACCAAGACACCATTCAGTTTTTGGTGTAGGCGGGAGATTGAACCCTAGATCTCTTATTCAACCATCAGAGACTTTACCAGTTGAGCTAACTGGAACCCACAATTATTGTGTTTAATTAAATATTAAATTATATATATATTGAATACCTTGATTAATTTGAGAATCACAATAATTTAGGTTTAATGAAAAAAAGTAGTGACCCCTTAAACATAATTTTTATTTATTTTTTTTTTTTTTTGGAGAAAAAATGCGTTAGAGGGGAAGGATGGCAAAACCTTACACACGCCCAGGATAGCACAGCGGGAGATAAGTACCAACACACTCATGAGCATTACAAGAAATCTGGGTTTAGGCGACGTTTGTAAAACATCGCTAAAAACCCAAAAAAAACGTTGCTATAGACACAAATGGTCTATAGCAACGTTTTTTTTTGCGACGTTTTTGAGCGGTTGCTATTGATCTATTGTGACGTATCTAAAAACGTCGCCATATGTGACTCTTTAATTGCATTCAAAAACTTTTGGCAACGTTTTCTAAAACGTCACTAAATAATATAACATTTTTGTATATAAGGTAGGAAAATACATGTAGCGAAGTTTTTAAAACACTACAAATAATCAAACCTATTGAAATGTCGCAAAAGAATTTGTCCCCTTGCATTTTAGCGACGTTTTAAAAAGATCACTATGGGACTAATTATTTGTAGTGTTTTAAAAGCGTCGCTAAAAAGGATGTCCTCTTACTTTTTAGCAACATTTTTAAAACGTTGCTAAAACCTGCTCATTTTTAAAAAAAAAAAAAAAATATATTAAAACTGCTATATAAAGCTACTCAAAATTCAATAGTAACTAACATAAGCTTGTAATAGATCAAATATACCTATTGATCATCAATATTCCACAATAACAAATGTCCAATACATATATATATATATATATATATATATATATATGTTTAATACCAATACATGTATCATCTTGAATTGAACAAAATACTTGTCTACCTACCAAAAAAAAAAAAAAACAACCACCTAAACTATGACAATATTATAAACAAAGTACAATACTTCCAAAATAAATGTGGTTGTTCAAAACAACTATATAATAGCCCATGAAGTCCTTAAAACATTGCATTTACTGCTATATGCTAGTTTCTTGATGGGATCAACCTACGATCTATGAGGAGTTGGAGATTGATGATCTAAACCGAAACCACCCTGAATACAAATTAAGAGTATCTAATAAGTTCATAAAGAAATCATTTTGAGTAACAAAATAATAGTAGCTATACTTAAAAATTTAAACACCAAATACATTTTAAAAACATTAAAATTTAATAACCGACTAGCTTCTGAAGAATGATTTTGCTAATTTTGTATTAGTTGCATCAATTGGGTCACTCGCTCCTCCAAGTTATCATAACGATTCACTTTCACCCTCAAAAAAGCCACTTGATTCTTCAACTGTAATGAGAATAAAACAATCAAAGCCATTGTCATGCAATATGGGATATTTGTAAAATAATATTAACTATAATCACAAACATGATCTTTAATTATATCAAATACCTGCATTTGGTACATTTGATGGATTGACTGTGGATGATTGGACAACTTCTTGTTGTGACTCATGATCCACATCTTCATTAGAGGCTTTTTGTGACGACCTTACCAGAACGTCACGTATAACTAAACCTCTCATTTTCATTTATACCTTCAAGAACTAAAATAAACAAAGAAGATTTATATCCATTTATATCCATATCTTCATTCACACAACAAATTCAAAACCACTTAGTTTCATAAACATGCAAATAAGATTGCACATAATTTTAAATATAATAAACAAACCATAGCAAGTCTATCTATATCCTCATTTACACAAATGGACCAAGTCTTAAAGTTCTACAAACTTAAGCAAAAACCATGGAAGTAGAATTACACATACACTTAAATATAATGCACAACATATTCAAAACCACATAGTTTCATAAACATGCAAATATGATTACACATAATCTTAAATATAATAAACAGACCATATCAAGTCTATCTATATCCTCATTCACACAAATGGACTAAGTCTTAAAGCTCTACAAACTTGAGCAAAAATCATGGAAGTAGAATTACACATACACTTAAATATAGTGCACAACATATTCAAAACCACATAGTTTCATGAAAGCATAAGCCAACAATTAGTCCATATTTCAATTACTCTAACAAAACAAACCTATGCTTCTAAGAAAACAAGGTAAAATTTCCAAATTTGAGAAAATGACTTGCAAGTCATACCAAGGTCCAAAGCGTAGGCATAAGGAGTCTAAATTCATAAGTAATTTATTAATACATTTGGTAACAAATCAATATCTCTTAATAATTTTCATTTAGTTTGCATGTTCAACATGTGAAAGAAATGAAATAATCAAACAACAATCTACTACAAAACAATTATCAATACAAACCACCCACTTGCTCCAACTTAACAATCCACCACAAAACAATTATCAATATAACAATATAGAATGCTTACAAGTATCGAAGTCCAAAAAGTAATCAACAAACATAACTCAACTACATCCAAATTTTCAAAAAATAATAAACATTCCCAATATGAAAGTAAACCGCCTTATAACACCATGCAAGCCACCCGCTTGCTCCAACACAACAATCCTCCCAATACAATTATCATAATCACAAATATAGAATGCTTACAAGTATTGAAGTTCAAAAATTAATCAACAAATATAACTCAAAAATATCCATCCATATTTTCAAAAAATAATAAAAACTTCCAATATGAATGTAAACCGCCTTATAACACCATGCAAGCCACCCGCTTGCTTGAACTCAACAATCCACCCCAACACAATTATCATAATCATAAATATAGAATGCTTACAAGTATTGAAACCCAAAAAGTAATCAACAAATATAACTCAACCATATCCATCCAAATTTCCAAATTTAATAAACACTCCCAAGATCAATTGCAACAACCTCCACCCACTTGCTCCAACACAACAATCAACCCAATACAATTATCATAATCACAAATATAGAATGCTTACAAGTATTGAATTCCAAAAAGTAATTAATAAATATAACTCAACCATATTTATCCAAATTTCCAAATTTAATAAATACTCACAATATCAATTGCAACGACCTTATAACACCATACAAGCCACCGCTTGCTACACAACAATCCACCCAATACAATTATCATAATCACAAATATAGAATACTTACAAGTATTGAAGTCCAAAAAGTAATCAACAAATATAACTCAACAATATCCATCCAAATTTTCATAAAATAATAAACACTCTAAATATGAATGTAAACCACCTTATAGCACCATGCAAGCCACCCGCTTGGTCCAACTTAACAATCCACCCTAACGCAATTATCAACATCTCAAGTACAAAGTTTTAAACAAAAATTACTTACTATGCTCAAGTCAAGCGCGCACCTTTCCAAAAAAAAATCTAAACTTATCACAATAAATGAGTGGTTAACCTGCAAAATAAAAGAGGAGACTTAAATGATGTGGAAGGCAAATAAGGGTGCCATTGCAAAAAATTTTAATGAGTTGGGACTTGGTACAATTAGGAAGAAAAATAAAGGACCACTTTGCAAATAAAGGACTTGGTACAATTCTAATTGTATCCAAACTTTGTCATTTGGTACACACAAGGAAACTTACTCATTATGCCTAAATGTCTCAACTAAAATAGATGCTCCATATGATCCGATTTCTTTAACAGAAGAAACTTCAATCTAGCATGTATGCAAGGCTTGGGCTAAATCCTATAAGAAGAAGAAGAAAAAAAAAGAATACTTTCATTTTTAACGGAAAGATTGACACATTTGGGGAATAGTAACTAACATATTTTTGCATCCATTTCTATTTACCGAAGTGCTTTTGCAGGCCATCCAATATATGCACAAGTTTACACATTCTGCCTCAAAGCACCACCTCCCTCTATCTCTTTCTCTTACACTCACACACAGATAATTTTTCGATTCTCTCACTCTGTCATTTCTTAATTCTACGATTCCTTTGTCATTCTATATTTCTTATTCTAGTTAAACTTATACCCCTTGTGCCTGCCAAATTCCAACTTTACCTAAACCAATAAACCTCAAGCATTTCATAAACTCCATATTCAATCACAAACAGCCTTTTACTGCATTCAATTAAAAAATCAAAACTAAAGCAAGCACACACATACACACACACACACACACACACACACACACACACATATATATATATATATGTTGAATAATGATAAAACATTGAAGATGTAATTTTTAAGCCGAAATCCTCATCTAGTAGAAGAATCTCTTTATAGACATTAGTGGGCAGTGGGCTCTTTTAAAAAAATTAATCTCAAGCTAGCTAAACCACAAAACCAATAACAAAAAAATTCAAAATCTACAAACTATAGAAAAATAAAGTAGAAAAAAAAATACAAGATTTACAAACTTGTATATAAACTTACAATGATAGTGGAGGTCGATAATGGCCACGGTGGCTATGGCGATGGTAGTGGGTGGTGGCTAGGGAGTAGATAACCACGGTGGGTCGACGGTGGCTTGGGGTTGCTACGGCGGTGGCGTGGGCGGTGGCTAGGGGTGGTGGCGTGAGAGGAGAAGAGGTGTAGCGGCATGAGGGAGAAAAGGTGTGGCGGCCTGGACTAGAGAAGTGGGAGAAGAGAATTAGAGAAGACTAGAGAAGTGGGAGTTTAGGACACGAAGTGAACAAAAGAAAAGAAAGAAAAGGAAGAAAAAAAAGTGGAGGAGAAAAAAAAAAAGAGGGAAAAAAATGTGAGAAATGAAATGTTGGCAAAAGTTTGTGTAGGAAAATAAAGATGAGGGAACATATAGCGACATTTTCAAAACGTCGTTATAGAGTTTTTTTTTTTCTTTTGCACTATATTGGGGAAGTTTTCTTTAATAACTACAGCGACGTTTTATAAACCAGAAAAAACACTGCTAAAACTATACTTGTTGCTGCATTTTAAGAAACACTGCTATTGTAAAAATGAGTCGCAAAAGGCTTACTCTTTAGCGGCGTTTTTCAAAAACGTCACAATATACCACTTATAGTGGCAAATTTAAAAACATCGCTAAAAAAAATGCTGCCTAAACCCATATTTCTTGTAGTGGCGATGGGGATTAGGGAAACTCGAACCTAAGACCTAAGTTTTGTTGGCCTGAGGTCTGACAAGGCCTAGCCACTAAACCACCTGCCACATTGATCCAAAACATAATCTTTTACCCCTTAAACAAAAATTATAAAGGTCCAAATAACAACAAAAATGGCCCAAACTACAACAAGATTGCACCAAATAACAACAAATAAACAAAATATTAAACAAAAAAGAACAACTTTACAAATTTCAGAAAAAACTAAAATATGTCATTCTATAATTCTCAAGAATCAACTAATAGAAGTCCCTAGTAATAGAAGTCCCTAAGAGGAAATGACATTGACAACATCATGGATAATAACCATCTAGATATACACAATTCGCAATCAAATCTCCCAATATACAATAAAACCACCTTATATCACCACACAAGCCACCTGCTTGCACCAAGTCAATAACCCACCACAATGTAGAAAATGAACATATCATTGTATATTGAAGAAAGCCAAACTTACCACAGCTGCACAAAACACACAATGGGTAACAAATTACCCCACAAGCAAATACCAAATTATGTCCCAATAACGCACAATACAAATACCCCACTTAAGCTCTCTAATAAACACAGTAGAACCACCAAGTTTTTATTTATTTTAAATCTACTACATACAAAAAGTAAGAAATTGCCACTGAGTTAAATTAATGTAACATATATTACTAATTTAATGCAGGTATACACAATACACAATTAGCACTCCCAATATCCAATGAAAACTAGCTTATATCACCACGCAAGCCACCTGTTTACACCAAGTCTACAACCCACCACAAAGCACAAATTTAACATCTTTTTGCTTAGTCTAAAAAACTATTCCGTTGAGTAGAAAGTACTTACTATGCCCAATATATGACCCGACACTTTCCAAGAAATCCAAAATTACCACAAGCAATAATGTTTCCCCTATAAAAGCAAATTTAATATTATCACAACAACTTTATAAGTACACTAGTGCAATAGCTTCAACAATAAACGTAAAACATCATTTGCATTATTATAAAATTACACTCATCAAACTTTATGAATTTTTTTTAATAAACAAATATCATGTAAATAAAATAATGATGTTTGACCTATAGCTTAATGATGTTTGCACCATGTTCTTTCAACAGTTGGCACAATAGCTACAAAAACACAACTTTAACCAAAATCAAAACAAAATAAAATCTCAAAACGATCCCACAGTAATACACATGCATATTACAACCCAAACTAAACTTTAACATAACCACAACAAAATAACCTGTGCGCACCCAAGGTATGGCTAACGGGCTCAACCTGTATTTGGGCTCACAATCTATTTATATCGTGGGTTTCATGTTTCCTACTATGGGTAATCCTTTGCTCGGAGACCTAGTTGCGCACTCGTTTTCGTAAACCCTCTTTTTCTCCTAATATAGTCACTCTTATTCTCTATATTTTCTCTCTAGAGTTGCCAACCCCCTCTTCTCAATCCATTCTCCTATTTATAGCTTGAGGCGAGTGGAGGTGTCATGATTACTTCCTCACTCGTGCGAAGGGGGGTCCAATCTTATCGTTTCTAAGTGGATGTTCCGTCGGGAAAGGTGATAATGGCATTGAAATTGATTCCCACCTTCAAAAGACCGCTCGACAGCGATATTCCCTAAGGCACTTCCGAGCAGCCGAGTACAGGGTGTCTCCGAGCTATGATCCCCCTGACCAAGTTAAAGACATTTGGGAGGGGCTTGCTTAAGGTACCCGAGACAGCACAATCTCATTTCAGCTATTAGGCTTGGATTAGGCCCTAAGGTGTCCGGATCGAGGTTATAGGTCCGAAAAAGGGACGGGGTGGCGTACTAGTCCGCTAGGCCAGGTCCCCAAACCCAATGGGCCTGGGGCCCTGACCCGTACATAACCCATTCTTTAAAAATTAAAAATAAAAACAAACCAAATAGAGATAGAGAAAGAGAGAGATGTACCTAGACTGTGGAGGAGATGAGGGAAGGGGAAGTGGTATGGTTGTGGAAGGTTGTGTGGAAATTGGTATGGAAGAGATGTGGGTGAAATGGGTATGAAGGAGATGTGGGTGAAATTAATGGGTAAGGAGGAGATGTGGGTCGTCAGCGAGGCGGATTAGCTGGGATCTACAGTGTCGTTGGGAAGGTGGGGCGGCTAGAGTTCATCGGCTTTAGGTAGGAGGGGCGACAACACCTGCAAAGAGAGAGGCACTCGGCAAACCGATGGATGGAGGCCTGGGCTTCATCGGTGATAGCACGATGATGTGGATCGATAGTGGTGAGGGGTGGGAGTCTAAGGGAGAGAGAGAGAGAGAGCTGAAGTTGTGTTTTAAATGTTTTTTTTTTTGTTTTTTTTTTTTTTGGTAGGACTTATAGTGGCGCTTTCTAAGTGCCGTAATAGGTCTAAGTTAGGCCAAGACCTATTGTGGCACTTTACAAGCTTCGTAATAGCTCAATATATATATATATATATATATATTTTCGGTAGGACCTATAGCGGCACTTTCTAAGCGTTGTGAATGCTCAAATAGTGTAAAACAAATGGCTAGATTGCTTTTACCCTACTTAACTAAGTGTGGAATAAGATTGTAACGTAATAAGGCTGAAACTACTCTAAAGCATATGCATATACAAAAAACAATAAGTATAAAGTATAAAGAGTAGGGAAAGAGAGATGCAAACACAAAATAACATCGAGGCGTGTTATTGAAGGGGAAAATTGAAGAACTCAATGTAAAAACCTCTCAGCGGCCCTCCAACCCGAAATGATGCACTAGTGAATAAGTTGGAGTACAAGGATACCAAAAAGACCCTCTAAGCCTAATCTACTCAAAGTACTTGAGCCCTCCAAGCTCTAGCTACCAACAGACTTCTCGAAGTCTTGTCTTCACTAATTATTCAGATCTCGCAATACCGCCCGATTGTATCGCTAAGTCTCACTGGCTTATTTTGGCAAATACCCAATGCTTCCCAAGCTCCAAAACACTCTTTACACTCTGAATAGATGTGGATTGTGTTTGAGTACAAATCTCCTCTCAAGGTATTGTCAGAGATCGGGAAAAGTGCCTCTCAAAAAAGAGAGATTTGTGTGTGCTTTTTAGGGCATCTCTCTTTTTGGGTAAGTGGTGTGGAGTCGACACTTATTTTTTATACAAAAAATAAGAAAAACTAAATATAAATACATCACTGAATTGTTTCCTTTCATTGATTGAATAAAAAAATACATATTTGAGAGGCTGAAAATTACATGGCTTTGGGTCCTAATTACAAACTACCAAATAATTACATCGCCTTTTGTCCTAATTACAATCTACCCAAAATAAAAATAAAGACAAGGCCTAGATCTACCTATCCAAAGACCTAAATTCGGAGGCTAGGTTACGGAATAGGAAGGTGTTCGGCACCCATTCCGCTCAGATAGAGTCTGATCTTCTAGACTCTTGTGACCAATGTACCCCTTTTATGCATGCTATGAATGATATGTTGAATATGTGAAATGAACTAAATCGCACAAATTTATTTATGAATGTATCCTCTTCTTTATATAAAAAAATTCAGATATGTTTTTGTGAAATAAAAAAAAATTGAGTTTGGTTTATAAAAACCAGATCTGTATTTGATGCGTAGAAAAAATAGCTTTTGGACAAAAAAATTCAGATATGTGTTTATTAAGTGTGCGTTTGGGAGCGAATGAAAAGTGAAAATTATTTCATTATTCAGCTTATTTTTGCTACTATTCATGGGCCTCACTATACTATTTCAACTAACTTTTACCTTTATCTACAGTACTTTCAGCAATAATTTTTCAGTTTTAGCAAAATAAGTGGTATCCAAACACACCCTAAATAAAACAAAATCTTTTGGTTTTAAAAAATATTAGGTTTGTTTTTTGAGAACTAAAAAAAAATTAGTTTGTGTGTAAAAAAAAAAAATTCAGATTTGTTTTGTAATGAGAAAATAAATTTGGTTTGTAGAGAGTTAGGAAAAATCAAATCTGCTTTTTTATGTGAAATAAAATAAGAGAGATTTTTTTTTTTTTTTTTTTAGAAGAGGACTATATTCATGAAATAAATTCATGCTACATGCACTAAACAAAACATCTATTCATGATCCCTTTTTATTTCAAAATCTGCTATGTTAAAAAAAATCAGATTTGTATCTAAGGAAGATACAAATCAATTTTTGACTTACAAAAAATTTGGATCTGCATCTAAGGAAGATACAGATCCATTTTTATTTTGAAAAAAAATTCAAATCTACATCTAATGAAGATGCAGATTCGTTTTTATTGATGTGAAAAAAATTTAGATTTGCATCTAATGACGATGCAAACCAGTTTTTTGATGAAAAAAATTCAGATCTGCATCTAATGAAGATGAAAACCAGTTTTTTATGAAAAAATTCATATTTGCATCTAACGAAGCTGCAGATCTGTTTTATTGAAAAAATTTAGATCTACATCTAATGAAGATGTAGATCCATTTTTGTTTGAAGAAACTTCATATTTGCATCTAATGAAGATGCATATCCGTTTTTTTTATTTGAGAAAATTCAGATCTGCATCTAATGAAGATGCAAATCCGTTTTTATTTGAAGAAAACAAGTTGATTACATGCAGATCTTTGAAATTAAGAAAGAGATCATAACAATCATAAAAGATTCAAGATCATGCTTTAAATAAAACAATAATTCATGATATGAATATTTGAAACAACTAAACTAAAAAAAGAATAAACATGCATCATCACAACAAGAGAAGCATAAGAAAAAGGGTTAAGAAACAACCTCTTTCATGGAGCACTCTTCTTCTTGAAAGGATATTTTAGGGTTCAAAAAAATTTATGCAATTATCTTTGAAACCTAAAAACCCTAGTTTAAGAGAGAATACCAAAAAAAGGGGAGTGAGAAATTTGAGAGTGTGAAAGGGTGTCTCTCCTTGAGCGTAAAAGAATGTCAAGAGAGGTCCTAAATGTTTCCCCTATTTATAGAGGTGTTAGTTGCTTAGAAAATAAGCTAGGTTTGCTTAAAAATTAAGTCCAATCAGCTTAAAAAATAAGCAAAAAACGTATGGGGGAAAATCCTAAAAAAAGGAGATTTGGATAAAGAGTAAGCTGATTTTTCAGATCAGAACCAGTTTCAGTATTTTGATCATATCTCTTTACTAAAAATTCTGATTAAGCTGAAATTTTGATAGCTGAAGGGAAGTTCGATTCTCTACAACCTTTCTAGAAATAGCCTAGCCCGAATTTTGTGTTCTACTAGGAAAAAAGTGCCTTGGAACGTGAATCTGAAATCTATTACTTGATTAGCACGTTTTTGAAGTGTTTTCCAACCCTAAGGCTGTATTTGGACGATTTTCAGAGTTATTTTCATGATAAACCTCATTCCAAAGTGATAATTATGACTTTTAAAATAATTATTTTGAATATAATTATCCCAAAAGCCTAATTATCCACAGTCTTTAAATATTATCAGCTTATTTGTTTTAATTCCATGCAACAAATCTCACTTTAAGAAAAATACTCCACCAATCACATAAATTCATTTAATTAATTTTAATCATTAACCAATCAAAATTAATTTCAATTAATCACACGTGATCGGTTTTACCCTATACAATGCATGTAGACCATGAAAACTTAATCTCGTGATATCTTTCAATCCGACGGTCCGATTTCGAAACCTGACATACCGTCGCGACCATTAGAATCTCAAGATCATTTTTGTGATATGCAATGAATGAATTAATACATGTAATGCAGTCATGATTTTTGGGGTACATGGATGGTCACTCTAGTCGTCTTCCTTAATTAAATTATGGATGCAAAATCGAGTGTCTACAGGTATAACAATGGGAGAGGGGAGGAGAAGAGACTACAAGGATTTCTCTATTGAGGACGAGTAGCTCTCTCTAACAAGGTGGGTGTTATAGAAACCTTTCTAAGGTTTTTTTTTTTTTTTAATAACTTTTTGTCATGGAATAAAGCCAACATAAATGTTATGTGAAAAACCATAACTTAACATGTTGGAATAGATCTAAGTCAGGCCGAGACCTATTGCGGCGCTTGGAAATAGGTCCACTAAAATTTTTTTTTGGTAGGACCTATAGTGGCGCTTTCTAAGCGCCGTAATAGGTACCCAAATAATAGACCCTGTATAAAAAAAACGTGGCTAGAGACCCTTAAAACGCTGGTATAGACAATCTCTTTTGCGGGACTTTTAAAAGCACAACTATAGGTTAGGGACTATAGCAGCATTTCTTAGAAATGCCTTCATAGCTAACCTATAGCCAAAAAAATGCGACTATAGCATTGGTTTTATTTTTTTATTTTTTTTTTTGGTAGTGTGTGAATCCTCTATTTAGTGTGAGATATAAATACCGTTGTTTCAAATTAGGGTTTGCTGTGTTGTTTGAGAGGAAATAAAAAAAATAAAAAACTATACTGTTGCATTTTATATTTTTTTTCCCTGAAAATAATGAAATCACTACAACTCTGTGGACTTAGGCAAATTGCCAAACCACGTAATTTCTTGTGTTGTGTGATTTATATTCTATTTGTTTTTGCTTCTCGCAAGTATATGAAAATTTGTGAATATTTCCAACACTAAATTTATTATTATTTTGAATGATGTGTTGAGAATTAAAAGTCAGTTTCATGCTCAAAAGAAAAGGAGCTGCAGGAATGCATAAGAACTCAAGGATAGTAGAGAAGTGGGGTGATTTTCAAATATACTTCATTTTGAAAAAAAAAAAAAAAAAAAAAAAAAAAAAAAAAAAAACTAATAAATCAAATGTAAAATTTATTTCATTTCGGCATTATGTGTCTTTTTTATTTTATAAAATGCATTTGACTAATTTTTGCTTTTTACCCCATCTGCATCTATGTTAATCATGTTATCGTGTAAACCAATTTGTTTACACTATTTTAGGTTGTTCATAGATTATGCCAGAGCTCAAAATAATAGAACTGCATAATTCAATAGGTATAGCACAAAAACTAGCCGTCATATTCATATATATATATATATATATATATATATATATATATATATATATATATATATATATATATATATATATTTGTTTAGATAATTTTGTGGAGGCGTTTCCCCCCTAAGTTCAACTAGTTGTGCTCCGATCCAGCATAAGTTTAACGTGGTTGCAGCCACGCAATGCTAATTCTCTTATTAGCTTGATCGAGTGTATGCTCACTTTAATGCAAATTGTGCTTTTCATGCCAGCGTGAGATTAGGTAGGTGATGAAGTGCAAATCGTCAGTCTTGTAGGTTCGTCTAGATGGAGCCGTATCTTCGTCGGTGTCATTGTGAAACTGGTAAGATAGCTCCCTTAAGGTGGACACCGGTGTGGTGCTTGCCACAACGTCTCCGATGCCAAAGTCAGTATAAGAGAACTTTGAGGAAATAACAAAGTATCAGAATAACTAGTAATGCTTTGAGGTGTGTCTCTGTACCTTGTATTGGTGCTGTGAGGGCTTTATATATGCTTCCACAGCCCCTAGCCGTTGTGGTAGTTAATGTGGCTTTAATGTCTCTCTTGGTAACGCTTCATGCTCAATAATGTGTGCCTTAATGAGGCATATAACGGTCTGTACAGCTGGTCTTGTAACCGCTCGGGACATTATTGGCTGCATTGAATGGCTTCGTTACTTTCATCAGTGATACGGACATGTGGTTAGCTCGTCTTAGAGGACAGCCTCGTCGATCTCGATGGGATCGTTCAGGGAGGTTTAGTTCGTCAGTCCATCAACGAGTATATGTTGAGATCGTCCAAGCAAGGTGAGTTCGTCAGTCCCATCAGTTGCCCCCCAGGTTCTGTGGTCGTCATGACGTGTTATGACGACCATCAGAAGATGAAAGGTTTCTTGATCAGACATGGCTCTTAGAGGCGAAGAACTCAGAGTTGAAAAAAGACTTGATTATCGCCATGGACTAGGCCAACACTCTCAAGGTCATTGCTGTTAAGGCCGTTGAGTCTTTTCAGCAGGCTGAAGATCTGTTGCGATATCTCGCCAAGCAGAATCTAGAGAACCTTGATCTTGAGGACATAGACAAAGAAATCTGTTGTGACTTGCACTTTTGAGGGGGTATTAACCCGTCAGTAACTTACATTCGTCTAGGCAGAACCTTGTCACTTAGCCAACTTTTGTGACTTACACCCATCGAAGGGATCTTGTCATTCTTGGATTCGTCAGTAACTTACATCCGTCCAGGCGGAATCTTGTTACTTAGCCAATTTTGGGACTTACACCCATTGAAGGGATCTTGTCATTCTTGGCTTCGTCAGTAACCTACATCTGTCCAGGCGGAATTTTGTTACTTAGCCGGTTTTTTGACTTACACCCATTGAAGGGATCTTGTCATTCTTGGCTTCGTCAGTAACTTACATCCGTCCAGGCGAAATCTTGTTACTTAGCCGGTTTTTGTGACTTACACCCATTGAAGGGATCTTGTCATTCTTGGCTTCGTCAGTAACTTACATCCGTCCAAGCGGAATCTTGTTACTTAGCCAGTTTTTGTGACTTACACCCATTGAAAGGATCTTGTCATTCTTGGCTTCGTTAGTAACTTACATCCGTCCAGGCGGAATCTTGTTACTTAGCCGGTTTTTTGACTTACACCCATTGAAGGGATCTTGTCATTCTTGGCTTCGTCAGTAACTTACATCCGTCCAGGCGAAATCTTGTTACTTAGCCGGTTTTTGTGACTTACACCCATTGAAGGGATCTTGTCATTCTTGGCTTCGTCAGTAACTTACATCCGTCCAAGCGGAATCTTGTTACTTAGCCAGTTTTTGTGACTTACACCCATTGAAAGGATCTTGTCATTCTTGGCTTCGTTAGTAACTTACATCCGTCCAGGCGGAATCTTGTTACTTAGCCGGTTTTTTGACTTACACCCATTGAAGGGATCTTGTCATTCTTGGATTCGTCAGTAACTTACATCCGTCTAAGCGGAATCTTGTTACTTAGCCAGTTTTTGTGACTTACACCCATTAAAGGGATCTTGTCATTCTTGGCTTCGTCAGTAACTTACATCCGTCTAAGCGGAATCTTGTTACTTAGCCAGTTTTTGTGACTTACACCCATTGAAGGGATCTTGTCATTCTTGGCTTCGTCAGTAACCTACATCCGTCCAGGCGAAATCTTGTTACTTAGCCGGTGTTTTGACTTACACCCATTGAAGGGATCTCGTCATTCTTGGCTTCGTCCATCTCCTTTCTCATCTCCCGGAGAAGATCTGAGTTTTGTTCATCTGGAGTAGCTGGCCCTCGACGGTCGCTCCTTTTATGGCTGTCTCCCTCATCCTCTTGGTTGGCCTTGGACCAGTTCTCCTTTTGTTGAAGCCGTAACCTCAACTCTTGATTCTGTCTAGTGAGCTCTTCAACGCTAGCCGCAAGAGCTTGGACTTGAAGGGCTAATGCTGCAGAATTTCGGTCGGACTCCATCGGAATGTAGGAATTGATTGGAAACTACGCATTCGAACGTAAGTGCGAAAATGTCGTCCCCACAGACGGCGCCAAACTGATGAAGTGCAAATCGTCAGTCTTGTAGGTTCGTCCAGATGGAGTCGTATCTTCGTCGGTGTCACTGTGAAACTGGTAAGATAGCTCCCTTAAGGTGGACACCGGTGTGGTGCCTGCCACAACGTCTCCGATACCAAAGTCAGTATAAGAGAACTTTAAGGAAATAACAAAGTATCAGAATAACTATTAATGCTTTGAGGTGTGTCTCTGTACCTTGTATTGGTGCTGTGAGGGCTTTATATATGCTTCCACAGCCCCTAGCCGTTGTGGTAGTTAATGTGGCTTTAATGTCTCTCTTGGTAACGCTTCATGCTCAATAATGTGTGCCTTAATGAGGCATACAACGGTCTGTACAGCTGATCTTGTAACCGCTCGGGACATTATTGGCTGCATTGAATGGCTTCGTTACTTTCGTCAGTGATACAGACATGTGGTTAGCTCGTCTTAGAGGACAGCCTCGTCGGTCTCGATGGGATCGTTCAGGGAGGTTTAGTTCGTCAATCCATCAACGAGTATATGCTGAGATCGTCCAAGCAAGGTGAGTTCGTCAGTCCCATCAGTAGGTAGTAATATTATGCTAGTTTTGATGGCTTTTTCCAAATTATATATGATGCCAATTTATAGTGACATATATACGCTGACCTTAGTAGGTCTCATCCTTAATTAACAAAAATTATTTCCCTTGCATGAAAAAACCAATTTGGATTCCAATTTGCAAGAGACCAATTATTGGAATACACATATGCCCTTTTTTCCTAGCTTTAAAGACAGGGAAAATAACAGAAAATTTGATTTTTTTTTTTTTTTCTTGGAGTTCTTGGAAATGAAACAGGAAATGTATATGAAATCATGCATAAGTTATTCTTTTACCCTATTTAGATTAAAATTTACAAATTTAAATGCATATAGACTGGTCACTTAAAATTTTAAATGAACTAATAGTCTCTATGTTGTTCAATTCAGAAAATAAAATCTTATAGGTAAATTGGATGAAATGGAGAGACCTTGAAATAAAAAGGATTCAGTTCTGTTTGGCAAATCTATCCACACCATGACATGTGGGTTCTAGTTAGCTAAACTGGTAAAGTCTATGATGATTGAATAATAAATTTAGAGTTCAATCCCCACCTATACCAAAAATCGATTGGTATCTTGGTAAAGAACTATTATTAGGAGCAAATGCCATAAGTTGAAACTCTCTCTCTCTCAAAAAAAAGAAAAGAAAAAAAAAGACCTACACCATGACATTGTTCACTGAACATGCACTCAATTGTCACCTTTGTTCATTGGTGGCTTGATATGTATGTTAGTATTGTGTGAGTGCATCACATGGGATTAATTCCCATTATTTGCTAACATCTATTCCTATTCGGATTGGGAGTTTCACATGCAGCCCTAGCTAATCATTATTTGGTTCATAGATATACTATTGTTATGCAGCAATTAAAAGATACAGAGTGTAAGTGCCGCAACTTTGAGGGCTTCTAGAATAGTTTTCTCTATTCTTTGTGTGAGATAGTTCTTTGGGTGTATTTGAGTTTTGAGTTTAGTGAGAGTGCTACTATTGTAATCTCCCTCCTTTGTTAGTGAATTTTCTCATTGACACCGCTCATGGATGTAGGCTTAGGCCGAACTACGTAAATCTTTGTGTTCCCTGTGTGATTATTTCTTTTGTCTTTCTATTTCTATTTTGCATAAACCCATTGTTATTTGGATGCACACACAACAAATAGATATTTACGCTTTCGCTATTCTCAACAAATTGGTGTCAAATCTTCCACTTTTACAACAAATTTGTATCAGAGCCTTGGGTTCTTTGTTTTGAGTTGAGATTATTCAGCAGCAAAATTTGAGAGTGACAAATTCAATGGGAAGAATAATTTCAATTTATGGCATGTGAAGATATGTGCTGTGCTAGTGCAGCAAGGATTATGGAAAGCACAAAAGGGAAAAAAAATTCTTTGCCAGCAATGTTATCAGATGAGGAAAAAGAAGATTTCTTGGAATGGGCACATAGTGCAATTTAGTTGTCTCTTGCAAATGAGGTTCTAAGAGAGATTGTAGACAAAGATACAGCAACGGGATTGTGGCTCTAGTTGGAAAGTCGATATATGACCATGTCACTTACAAATCGCTTGTATATGAAGCAGCGGTTATACACAATTCAAATGAAAGAAGGTACACCTAGTTCTAACCATTTTAATGAATTTGATAGAATTGCTATTGATTTGAAAAATATTGAATGCAAAGTAGAAGATGAGGATCAAGCCTTAATTTTATTATGTTTGTTACCTCCTTTTTTTGATCACTTTGTCGATACTATGTTATATGGTTATGGGAGAGATTCTATCTCAATTGATAATGTCAAAGATGCATTGAACTCTAAGGAGT
Source organism: Quercus tomentella (assembly GCA_028535165.1). Taxonomy (NCBI): domain Eukaryota; kingdom Viridiplantae; phylum Streptophyta; class Magnoliopsida; order Fagales; family Fagaceae; genus Quercus; species Quercus tomentella. The sequence continues at coordinate 41,473,498 of JAPQVY010000155.1, forward strand.
TAAAGAAGAAGGATTTTGAAAATTAGGGTGATAATCATGTTGAAGGTCTTGTTGCTAGAGTTAGACCCAATGACAGAGGGTCTAGTAGCAATAGAGGAAAATCTAAGTCAAAGTCTAGATCTAGAAAGGGAAAGTGTCACTACTGTAAAAAGGAAGGACACTAGAAAAATTAGTGCAAGTTACTCAAAGAGAAAAAAGAGAAGACTTCTAATACTAATGATACAGCTAGTGTTGCAGAAGTTAATTGTGAAGGTGACGATGTAGTTCTATCAATATCTACTAGTCGCTCTAGTGATGCTTGAGTTCTTGATTCAGCTTGCTCCTATCATATGACTCGCAGAAGAGATTGATTTGCTACCTCTCAGTCAATTAGTGGTGGTAAAGTTCTGATGGGAAATAATGTAACTAGTAAGGTTGTGGGTGTGGGAGCAACGGGAGGGGGAGTACACCTCGGCCAAGTTCACCAAGGCGGAGAAGGAAAATGGAGTCACCACCTAGATCAGGTCTTGGAACCATAAATATAGCGCCCTTCGTGGAAGGATTGATCTACTGCCAGAGCATGTGTCCAGAGTTTAGGTATGGGGATGAGAAGGTGTTAGGCACCTAATCCCACCCAACCCGTGGGTCGGCTTCCACTCATTGTGTCTTACATCTTAATCTCATTAAAGGCACATTCAACACTAATCATTCTAGGGTCACACACACTAGCATACATCTAGCAATCAATATGCATTTTTCATCCCAAACCCTAACATCTATCATGCATCTCATCATACCGAAGGCAACAAAAAAATAAGCATATATCACATCCAAGACATAATAGACATATTAAGATCAAACACCATGTTATAGGCATCTAGACTTCAAGAACACATCATTCAACCAAGAATGTTCACACTCATCCTCAAAGTAAAACCATGTGCATGTCCATGTGAATGCATGACACACCTCACTTGCCTTTCGGCACCATAGCACCTATGCATCAATGCATGATCATATCATATGCATGTTCATGGCATATCAAAATAAAGAAAAGGAAAGAAACTCTAATCTAACATTGAAGGACAAACAACAAACAAAACATAGGGGCAGAGACTCATAAGCATAAAAAGGATCAAGGCTGTAGTATATTAAACAGATAAAACAAAGAAATAGAAGTAGAAGGGTTTGGGTAAGGGTTTTTAGGCATGAGTATGCATGCGCATACATAGGGCCTACATGCACAGCCCAGTTGTATGCGTACACATACTTCGAGTATTCGTGCGTATGCAGAAAGTATAAATACAAATACACGCCCTAAAGCCCTAACCCAGAAACACAAGTACATAGAAGAACAAAAAACTTAAATCTAACAACCTAACATGCATAAAATAGAAAAGCAAGGTAAACCTAAACTAAACAAGAATATTAGAGCATAAAAAGAAAAGAAGAAAATAGGAATCAAAAAGAGAAAAGAAAAAGAAAAGGGCTAGAACATTATACCTCAAAACACAAAGCTCTTTAGCTTGATTTGGATCATTCCCCCCAGTCAATCTATTCACAATCAAATAAAGAAGTGATTAGTAAACTTGAAACTCGAAGATCAAGACCAAAAAAGGCTTCAATCAAAAAAATATTGACTTGAGGATGGTTTGTGAAAAACTCCCTCTTTGATTCACTATTTCTAATGAATTTTGTGTTTTCCCTTAGGATTTTCTGTATGTTTTGAAAAGTTACCATGTATGGCTTTTAATAGTTAGAAAATGGGGGTTTAGAACAACTCCTAGACATTGTGGGATTCATTCCAAAACCATTAATGTAGAAAAACTTGTCTTTCATAGTTTCTGAAACCTTAGCATGCGTGCGCATTCGCGTGTATACGTACACATGCCCTAGGGTTTCTGTGGCCTTTCTTTTCCAAAAGTAGCTTATTTAATTCATAAAATAGTTATATTTTTCAAAAACACTTTTCTTAAGTCAATTTCAATCTGATCGGGCCCTAAACCAACCTGGGGCTTTAGAATTCCAACATCATTGGGGAATAGGGGCTCAAGTCGTAAGGGGTACTGTAGGTGCAACAAGGGGAGTACGCCTCGGCCGAGTGGGCCATGGTGGAGAAATGAAAATGGAGTCACCACCTAGATTAGGTCTAGGCACCATAAATATATCGCCCATGTGAAAGGATTGATCTTAACCAGAGCACGTGCCCGGAGTTTAGGCAATGGCGACTCCAGAATTTTTTTCTAGAGGGGTCAATAAGAAAACGTATCTTGGGTAGGAGATATATCTTGCGGTCTACGTGGTTTTTTTTTATTTTTTATTTATTCAAATTTGTACATAGTACTAGTAAGAGAATAAAAGATAAACTATAAGTTCTTTAGGCATATTGTTTCTTAATACAATGAACATAATAATTATTGCTTCTAAGATTAAATATTGGAAGTCATCTATTGTTTCTAAATACAATAGACATGGTAAGTATTGTTGTCAAGTGAATTTTAATTATTAAAGCTTAGAATGTTTTTATTTATTAGTTTAAGTCCTCTATACTCTTACAATTATTTTATTTAACAATTCAACTTCACTTTGATAACAATTGGTCTTTGTAATTGTATTAAGAAAATTTTTGTTGTGTGAACATTTGCTTTTATCTTCACCCAATCAATCTCCTATCCCACATCCCTAGTCTAATTTTTTTTTTTTTTTTTTTTTTTTTAAGAATCTCCGTCTATCTAATTGTTTGATTTTTTTTTTAGTGTTAACATTTGTTACCCACTAAGGCACTAACTGATTGACTGATGCCCCTAGTCCCCACTCAAGAAATAACAAATTAAAACTACGTTCAAATTCAACCACTCTAGTCACATATTTGGTCAAAAGTATAAATTACTTGAGAATTGTTATGTTCATAACATTTTCACAATAAATCCTAAGTGTTAAGTTGTTACTGATTCTAATTTGAAACCACCACTGAAATTACTTTTTTACCCAATAGTAATAGTCAGTAATAACCTGCTACTTAAAATTTTTTGTAAAAGTACTATGAAAATATTGTAAACATAAAATTTCAAAAATTAATTATAACATTATTTGCAAGAATAGATTGTTAATAGGGTCATCTTCAAGCTTATATCAGTTGAGCCTAAAAAAATTAGAGTCAGGGTATTCAAAGTTTTATTTTAGGAAGTGAAAAGTCTCTCAAATCAAAAAATAAAAATAAAAATAAAAATTTAAAAATATTATATATATAAAAAAAAAAAAAAATGTGGCCATCTTAGGGGGTTCATTTGAACCCCCTGAACTAAATGTGGCGCCGCCCCTGAGTTTAGGTATGGGGATGGGAAGGTGTTAGGCACCAAACCCAACCCGACCCGTAGGTCAGCCTCCACTCATTGTTTTCCAAATCCTAATCCCATCAAAGGGTCCTCTAATATGTTATTCTAAACCTACACACACTAACATGCATCTAACATCCAAAACATGACATATGTCCCACACTTATCCATAGCATAAAACTCTACCATTTATCTAGCAAAATATATATCTAAGGGTAGCAAGTACATCACAAAACAGTAGCATCAACAAGGCATTTAATCAAGCATATTCAATCATTCAAACCTAGCATCATGGTATTCATCAATCAAGGAAACCAATCATCATATTCAAAGATGCATGTTCATATTCATATGCATGACTTACCTTCACTTATCTCGCTGCACCACAACACCTATGCATCAATGCATGTTCAAGTTCTCATGAATGTTCATGTGGTTCATCAAAGCATAAACCCTAATTTTCAAATTAACAATTAAAGCATATGAAACATGTTATTCTACTAACCCTAATACTAAACATGTGAAAACTAGACACAATAAGACCTAAACATGTGATAAAAACTAAGAAAAACAATGAGAGAGGCTTTAGGCCCTAAAAACTGATGTTATGAAGTTTTGGAATGCAATGTGCATATGCATGTACGTGCATGCATCCCAAAAAAACCCTAATTTTGACTGCTGGGTTAGCCCGACTTCAAATGGACATAACTCACTCAATATAAGTCCAAAGTAGGTAAAATTTGTGTTCAAATTGAAGCCCAGGATGTGCAATTTCCAATAAAATAAATTTCACTAAGATATTATTTGTGGAAAAAAAGTTATGGTCAAAAAGGTGAGCAAAGATCATTTTTCAGCATTGTTTTCAAAGCAAATTGAGCACTTTTGAGTTGTGATTACTTCCAAACTATCAAAAGAACTTCAATTATCTTTTGTAGACATGTCAAGCTCATTATTGGGACCGAGGACTAAAGTTTATTAATTGGGTACAAAATAAGGTGTTTATAGGTACAAAATGCGGGTGTCTACAAATGCCCCTCTTTTGATTCGTGAGCTCCACTAACGGAATCAAAAGAATAAGAGACATAAAATTTTTTTTCGATGTATGGCTTGAGCCCAACCCATGCACACGGTAAAAAACACGTATACATGGGGCGAGGTGCAACTTCGCAAAGTTGCGTAGGATTCATATGTTCGAAGTCCTACCTTTGTTACTCGGGAAACGAGTAACAACAAGTTCACTATCTAGAACTCGTTTTGCCAATTGCAAGCAAAAGGCGAGTCATTAAAAAAGAAAACGACTACAACCATCAACCAAACAAGTAAGGTGCTCTTACGAGCTTAGAAGAATATATATATATATATATATATATATATATATATATATTTTTTTTTTGGTGTGTGTGTGTGTGTGTGTGTGTGGTGTCCATCTGGGGCTCTTGCCTCAATCTTCTCTGGGTGGCTTGTGCCTCTAGGTAATACTTGTCTTCTGTCTCCATCTCTCTCTCTTCTATTCTGGTGAGGATCTTGCCTCTATTTGACTTTTGTTTTTTATCTCTATCTCTATCGCTTCTACTGTGCTTGCATATTCAATTTCCCTAGGATACGTGCACAAGTTTTGTATTCTTTTCTTCTGACTTGTATAGGATCTGTGCCTGCATATTCAATTCCTGTGGGATATGTGCACAAGTTTTGTATTCTTTTCTTCTAATGTGTAGAGGAAATGTGCCTGCATGTTCAATTCCTGCGGGAAATGTGAACAAGTGGCCTTAGTAGTTCTGACTTACGAGGAAGTCCTTGGTGTATGATTCACTGGGGAGAATGACTTCCCGAGGAATGTGTTGGTGGCCCACAGGGGGGCCTTCTTGGTAATTTTGACCTACGAGAAAGTATTTGATGGTGTGTAGTCCATTGGGGAGAATTTTCTTCTTCTCCTTCATGACTCACTGGGGAACTGGTGTTGATTCTACTCACGAGGGAGTTTTGAACCCTCGGGGGAGTCCTCCATGATACTTGGGAGAAATTGTGTATTTTTTAACTTATCGGGGATTTGGTTAATGGTCTTAACTCACGAGGGAGTTTCATTAGTGATTTCCAATCTGCTAAAAGACGTTCTTGATCCTTTCAATCCACTGGAGATGCTTTGAGGGTTCTTGTGTGTTCTATCTTATTGAGGATATTTCTGTCATTTTTGGATGCCTTCTTGAATTTTTTTTTTTTTTGGGTGCTAAACTACATGTAGTTTAGTGGGAGGCCTAAACTACATGTAGTTTAGTCATCAGACCTTCCCGCCTCTTCATTTTTCTCTAATGGTTACCGATCGTTTCTTTTTCTTCCTATTCTTTTTCATCTTCCTTAACCTTTCATTTTTCTCTCTACTCTTCAACTTCTATTTTCTCTTTACTAAAGCTTCTGCCTCTCTCATTTCTTCATTCCTCACAATTTGATCATCTCTTTCTCTCCTAAACTCTCTCATCCTCTCCAATGGCACCCAAGTCCAAAACAAAGAAAACCTCCTACCTAATTTCTAGCGATGTCTTCAATCTTATAATTTGGAATGGGGCTGCAAGGATAAATAAGTCTCCTCTACTGACATACAGGCCATAAAATCATCTCTTAGAGGGTGCAAGGGTTGGATTGGTAAGTTTTTCAAACTTTTCTCATTTTCAAGTTTTGCTCTGATCTTCCATTTTAATCTGTTTTTAGACTTTTAAATGTTTGGGTTTAGATGAAAACCGAATGCCTTAGGAAGGGTAGGAACATCCTTAGGATGAGTTTTGATCAATGGCAGGTTGAAAATGTCAAAGAGACCTATTTGTTTGTGTTCATGCATTCGCATGCTCCATTCATACGTACACGTCTGTGTTCATCAATTCATATGAACGCATGTTCCAACATGCATACGCATGCAAAGACCTTGCACACGCATGCGCAAGCCTGCGTGCGCATGCTGGCACTCAGAAACCACAATTTTCATTATTTTGACTCCTTTTCTCCTATTTCCTTATCCAATGGCAATTCTCATGTTCTCCTTTCATATTTTTTTGCAGGTCTTGCCTCCTTTTTTGGGAAAGGGCAATGCTAGCCGTATTTTTTCATGGTATAGGACCTTGACCTACGACACAAAGGCCTTTGGGTGCACAGCCAGCTTTGAACCCATAATCCGGTTGCTTCCAGAGAGTCATTCTAGTGCCATCTTGGTCTAGTCATTGGCCGAGAGGTGGTGGGACACTATCCACACCTTCCATATTGTTGAGATGGAGATGATAGTGACTCCCCATGATTTCCATTGGATGACCAGCCTTCGACGTGATGGATCTCTCATTAATCTAGAGGGTGAGTGGGCATATAGCTGGTTATAGATCTGCTGGGGGAAGGCACACAATAGAGATAATCTGTTACTTTGACCTTGAGACGGACCATAAACCTCATCCACTGGAGACGCCTAAGGATTGTGCCCGTATGGTTAGGGTGTTCTTACTGTACATACTAAGGGCATTCCTCTTCACCAATGGTGGGCAGACGGTGTCCTTGTGGTGGTTGGCTCTCTTCCGCAACTTTGGGGAAGCTCGGGAGGCTAACTAGGGCCAGGCTTTCCATGCCTACCTATACTCATCCCTGGACACACTCAGTCGGGGGACTCTATGCCAACTAGTGGAGCCTTGGAAGCTCCTTGAGATCAGTTCTTTCTTCCTTTTGTTTTCTAGCTTCTTACTAACATGTACTTTGTGCTTTTGCAATGTTATCTAGGTTTACAAAGCTGCATCTTATGCTTTTGTAAATTATGCTCATGTCTTTATCTTGCAAACTATCATCTTGCAACTGTTATCTATTTCTTTGCAAACTGTCATCTTGCAAACGGTCATATCGCAAACTTTCATCTTGCAAACTATCATCTTGCAAATTGTCATCTTGTAAACTATCATCTTGCAAACTATCATCCTGCAACCTGTCATCTTGTAAACTGTGCCTTCTCTTTTCTGCGTTGGGCCGTGAAATACGTACTCAGTGCTCGTGAAGCAGAGGTTAACTTGAGGAGCACTTATTTGATTAGGGCTCACTTCAATGGGCTTTCTTCTGATAAGGTTAGTAAAGATCCTACTTTCTCTTATTACTTTCTTCTGCATGTTTCCTAGGGTCCTCCTTTTAACCCTATGGGTTGTTATAGGTCATATGGAGTCTTTGGGCCGGTGTTCCTCCTGTTGTGGACCTTGCTTTGGAAGTGGCTGCCCTCATTACTTTTGGGATCACTCAGCCCTTGGAGGGTGTTGGTCTGAGGGTCCTTTACTTGGCTGAGAGGGTTAGCTGCCAGCTGGTGGGTGCAGATTCACCGTTGGTTCCGATAGATCCTCCACAGTTCATGCTTGCCCCACTTTCTATGACCAATGTCAAGTACTAGTTATGGAGGAATGGCATTCCTTATGCCTAGCACCTCGTGGATGATTTGGACTATGCCGAGTTCAGCGAGACTTGTCTCTTGCCCTCATTCTCTACAGAAGTATGTATTCTTTCTTTTTCACTTTCCTTTATCTTTTCTTGCACATGGTGATACTCAATTGTGATGATTATGTCAGGGTGCAGTTGGTCCTATTAATGGTGGTCTTGTTGCCCCTCCGCGTCTACATTGGTCGGTTTATGCCTATGGCCCTAATGACTTTGCTCATGAGCATCCTATGGGATGTAACTCGAATTTCATGGGTTATCCCTTTCCGGAGGGCACACGAGCAGTGAGCTCTCTTTCATCCTTGTCTTGTCTTTTCTTTTCTTGCGTCCCTCAAAACTTGCTTTAACACTGTCTTCTTTTCAAATTCAGCCCACCGGTGAGCTCTCTTTTATAAATCCCATAGGTAAGTGAGGTAAGTCACGTATTCATATGAACATGCATTGGTTTGGAATATGCTTTTGATGATAAGTGTGAACATGCTTGGTTAAATGATGAGTTCTTGATGTCTAGATGCCCATGACATGTTGTTTGATCCTAATATGTCTATGTTTCTGTCTTGGATGTGATATATGCTTGTTTATTTGCTGCCTTGGGTATAATGAGATGCATGATAGATGTATGTTAGGGTTTGGGATGAAAAATGCCATGTTGATTGCTAGATATGTGCTAGTGTGTGTGTGTGTGTGTGTGTGTGTGTGTGTGTGTGTGTGTGTATGTGTGAGTCTAGAATGATAACTGTTGAATGTGCCTTTAATAAGATTAAGATGTAAGACACAATGAGTGGAAGCTGACCCACAGGTTAGGTGGGATTAGGTGCCTAATACCTTATCGTCCCCATACCTAAACTTCGGACACATGCTTTGGTAGTAGATTAGTCCTTCCACAAAAGGCACTATATTTATGATTCCTAAACCTAATCTAGGTGGTGACTCCATTTTCCTTCTCCGCCTCAGTCCACTCGGCCTAGGCGTACTCCCCCCGTTGCGCCCACAGTGCACATACATAGGGCTTGCATGCGTATGCATACACGCCCTAAAGCCCTAAGCCAGAAACACAAGCACATAGAAGAACAAAAAACTTAAATCTAACAATTTAACATGCATAAAATAGAAAAGCAAGGTAAACCTAAACTAAACAAGCATATTAGAGCATTAAAAAAAAAAAAAAAAAAAAAAAAAGGAAAACTGGAATCTAAAAGAGAAAAGAAAAAGAAAAGGGCTAGAACATTATACCTCAAAACACAAAGCTCCTTAACTTGATTTTGATCGTTCCCCTCAGTCAATCTATTCATAATCAAATAAAGAAGTGATTAGTAAACTTGGAACTCGAAGATCATGGCCAAAAAAGGCTTCAATTAGAAAAATATTGACTTGAGGATGTTTTGTGACAAACTCGCTCTTTGATTCACAATTTCTAGTGAATTTTGTGTTTTCCCTGATGATTTTCTGCGTGTTTTGAAAAGGTGCCATGCATGGCTTTTTATAGTTAGAAAATGGGAATTTGGAACGGCTCCCAAACGATGTGAGATTCGTTCCAAAACCAAGCTTTAATGCAGAAAAACTTGTCTTTCATAGTTTCTAGAACCCTGGCATGCGTACGCATGCCCGTGTATGTGTACGCATGCATGTAGCATGCACATGCAGATCTGGAGCATGTGTGCGCATACGCGTGTATGCGTACGCATGCCCTAGGGTTTCCGTGGCCTTTCTTTTCCAAAAATAGCTTATTTAATTCATAAAAAAGTTATATTTTTCTGAAAACACTTTCCTCAAGTCAATTTCAACCTGATCGGGCCCTAAACCAACCCTGGGTTTTAGAATTCCAACATCATTGGGGAATGGGGGCCCAAGTCGTAAGGGGTACAAAATGCGGTGTCTAAAGTGAGAATAGAAATTGTGAGAATTAAAATGTATGACGGTATTGTTAGGACTTTGTCTGATGTTCGTCATGTGCCAGATCTGAAGAAAAATCTTTTGTCTTTGGGTATATTCAATTCTCAAGGCTATAAATACACCAATGAAGGTGGAGTTTTGAGAATCAGTAAAGGTGCTCTGGTTTTCATTAAAGGAAAAATGGTGAATGGTCTCTATATGCTACAAGGAAGCACAATTGTAGGTTTTATAGCAATATCTTCATCCTCAGATTCAAACTTAGATAATACTTATTTATGGCATATGTGATTGGGGCATATGTGTGAGGCAGGCATATCAATATTAAGCAGAAAAGGTTTGTTGAATGGTCATAAAATTTGAAAGCTGGACTTTTGTTAACATTGCGTCTTTGGAAAGCAGTGCAAAGTCAAGTTCAATACAGCTAATCAGAGGACTAAGGGCACAGTGAATTATATCCATTCCGATCTTTGGGGTCCTTCTCCTGTCTGTTCCAAGGGTGGTTATCAATATTTGTTGACTTTCATTCATGACTATTTAAGGAAGGTTTGGGTGTATTTTTTGAAAAATAAGAGTGTTGTTTTTGTCACCTTCAAGCAATGGAAGATGCTTATTGTGAAGCTAGTAAAAAGATTAAGCGTTTTAGGATAGATAAATGTTTGGAGTATTGCTCAGGTGAATTTGATGAGTTCTGCAAGAATGAAGGCATAGTGGGACACTGCATTGTTAGTGGAACACCATAACAGAATAGGGTTGCAGAACGTATGTACAGAACTCTTTTGGAGAAGGCTCATTGTATGCTCTCAAATTCTGGATTGTCTAAGGACTTTTGGGCTGAGGCAATTAATATGGCCTACTATTTAGTCAATAGGTCTCCATCAACTGCAATTGAATATAAGACTCATTTTGAGGTATGGTCTGGTACACCTACTGATTACTCTAATTTGAGAGTATTTGGTTGCCCTGCTTATGCTCATATGAATGATGGTAAACTTGAACCGAGGGCAAAGAAGTGCATATTCTTAGGCTATGCATCAGGGACCAAAGGTTATAGATTGTGGTGTAGAGATTCAAAATCCCTTGGGTTGTCAGCAGATATGTGAAATTTGATGAGTCTGCTATCCTTGACCAGACAAAAGAGAGTATTGGGGTACTAAACGACCGCAGTGTCAATAAGCAGGTGGGGCTTGAGATTGAAGCTTTGGATAAAGTGAATGATAGCACTTCAGTTCAGCCTATTCAAGATGAGGTGCATGATTCTACTGACGAAGTAAATGTATCACAACAGCAACAGTAGTACAATATAGCCACTGGTAGAGAGAGGAGACAAATTAGACCACCATAGAGGTTTGCTGATGCAAATTTGGTTGCTTATGCTTTTGTCTGTGGCTGAGACTATTGAGTATCACGAACCTTCCAATTATTGTGAAGCTGTCTCTAGAGAGAATTTGGCTCAGTGGAGTATTGCTATGAGTGAGGAGATTGAGTCTCTTCATAAGAATTAGACTTGGTGGCTTGATATGTATTTTAGTATTGTGTGAGTGCATCACATGGGATTAATTCCCATTACTTGCTAACATCTATTTCTATTCGGATGGGGAGTTTCACCTGCAGCCCTAGCTAATCATTATTTGGTTCATATATATACTATTGTGGGGCAACTAAAAGATACAGAGTGTAAGTGCCGCAACTTTGAGAGCTTCCAGAATAGTTCTCTATTCTTTGGGTGAGATATAGCTCTTTGGGTGTATTTGGGTTTTGGATTTGGTGAGAGTGCTACTATTGTAATCTCCCTCCTTTGTTAGTGAATTTTCTCCTTGACACCACCCGTGGATGTAAGCTTAGGCCAAACTACATAAAGCTTTGTGTTCTTTGTGTGATTATTTCTTTTGTCTTTCTATTTCTATTTTGCATAAATTCATTGTTATTTGAATTCACATACAACAAATAGATATTTACGCTTCCGCTATTCTCAACAAATTGGTGTCAAAGCTTCCGCACTTACAACAACCTTGTTAACATTTACCCACTAATTAAGCCAAAAAGGGTCTCAACTTTCAAGTTTCAAGCTCTATTCCATCTTCTCTAAGAATATTCATGCATTGAGCAAATGCACTTCTTACACGTGCTCAGGCTTACTGGGTATATAATAGAACCCATTAATTCGAACTTGAACTTCTTCCTAAATGAACCTTTGAATCTACGTACTGAAAAGGACTAGTACTAGTAGTGCCTAAATTAATGAGACAAGAACCTTGAAAATTGAAGGCCTTGATGAAATGAAACTTGAATTGAACCAGCGCATGAATATATCTCTCTTATGGACCACATGGAAACTGAAGCATGGGGATTGAGGGCCTTATTTCTCTACTAGCTAGGAATTAAATTCATTGAGGCTTTAGGGCTGATCGATAAATGACATATGAACTGCTGAAAAAAAAACTTTAAAGAAGGGCGTTGAGAAGCCCCAATTATCATATCGCATTAATTTGATGATTGCTAACAAGACATCTTCGGTGCGTAACACGTAACAAACATTGTCCTGGACAGTTTACAAATCACAATCCAACTAGGCACATTGGTTTTTATGGCCGAAGAATCGACAAGTTGAAAGAATTGGATGATTCATCCATTTAGACACACAAAGAATGGAGAAGGATTAAGTGTAAGGCATGGCATTTCTTTCTTTGTCAATAAGTCTAGGCACGCCTCACAACTACGATCGATAAAGTATGTTGTTATGGGTATATGATAAAAATGGTGTTATTCAAATAATAAAATATCATGTTAATATATATATATATATATATATATATATAAAATTCTCTAGCATTACTTTTTTTTTTTCTTTTTTGATTGAAAGAGTGTTTGTATTATGTTGTGAATAATCTGTTTATGCAAAGATTAAAGAAAAGAGAAGAGATAAATTAACACTGAAAAATTACATGATTTGATAGCTAGCGTATCTACATCTATGGGAGTGAGTGACTAATAATCCACTATATAAAAGAAAATAGGATTACAACAATGTTTATATATAATAAGGGGCAATTATACTTTACCCCCTCTAAACTATATATCATTTTATACTTACTCTCGAAACTATCTAAATGCACACTTACCCCCACTAAACTATATCTTTTTTTACAATTACCCCCCTAAACTATATACTCTTTTACACTTACCCTTTAAACTATACACTTTTTACACTTACGTTGCTAAACTATGAGAATACACACTTATATGACTTCTCTAAACAATTATCCAAGGGATGGGGTGCAAAATGTTACATGGGTAATAGTTTGAAAGGGTAAGTGTACATTCTCATAATTTAAGGGTGCACTTGTTGTACGGATAATAGTTTAGGAAGGGTTTAAGTGTGCATTTTGATAGTTTAAGGGGATAAGTGTAAAAGGAAGTAAAATTTAGCGGGTAAAATGTAATTTTCTCCTAATTATAACACTACCTGATACAAATTTCCTAAAATACGCCTGTACTATACCATGGGGAGCATTGACCTTTGCAGCCCAACCTATAAGAAAATAGGGTTACAACAACGCTCCGTTCCACTAAGTTTTTCTCCAATATTTCACTTTGCTACACCGATAAGGCTCCCAACTTAGTGGCTCAATAATAGCAAATAAGAATCAACTCCAACATATGCATTGTACAGGAATTTTAAATACAACAAAACATAATAATCAAAAACAGTATAATTTATGTAAGTAAATTGTTGATATCAATTCTAACTTCGTATATTTAATTATTAAAAATCGGGAATTTATTAAAAAAAAAAAAAAAAAAGGGCTAAAAACGAAAAGAATTTTATGGACTCCTTTTTTACCAAAATAATTTTTTGTTCTATTTTAACTCACAAATTAAGCTAATGAGTTTCAGGTTAAATAACATTTTGACAAGTTACTATAGTCTCTGTAACATATTGTAGCGTGTAACCTAATCACTTAACTAGTCGCATCACTCAAAAGTTCTTTTTTCTCAAAAAAAAAACTTCCAACATTATTTTTTGGCAGTTAGAAGTAAACTTTAAATTCCTTCACTACTATACTCCTATATATGCATATTCAGCTAGCGTGTAATGCGATTATGACAAGCCATTACTTGATAAAAACTTTTGGATATAAAGGTGAAAGCAATTGCACCCATAAAAAATGACGAACAAATTTTCTACGGAGAGAGAGAGAGAGAGAGAATAAATTTAAAACTTTGTAGTGACGGGTGGTTCATTTTATTAAGGTCTTCCTCTAGGATGGTCACAACCAAATAAATTTGAAGTCCTTATTCAATCAAAACTTGCTAGTAGGAGTATGAATTGTTTTCTGATTGTCTTTTATGGCACAAGAGATAGGGACCAGAATAATTAATCCCATATATAGAGTCATTTTATAGGGAGACATTTGTTAAGGGAATGGGATAGGTGAGTGTGCTAACTGCTAAAGCCTCAATAGAACTAATGCAGCTTTCGAAAGTCATGGTGCTGAGGCCTTCATGTACCATCAAATCATTCCAACCACCTTCAAGGCTGTATATAAACTAGTACTCTTAAAAACTACAACAACCCAACCCCCACACACACACATAATGTTAGGGTCATATTTTCTAAGTATTGGCTTAACTTTTGACAAAACGGACTTGTAATTGGGTAGGTCTAAGTTGGGTTTAATGTATCAAGAAGTATGTAAAATTTACATCCTAAGTGATATCATTGAAGATTGATTTTAGAAACAAGTGAAGAAAAGCAGTTTCAGTAGTTCTTGACAGATTTAATGGTGAAGCTCGACACAAGCTCGATTTATCGAGATCTACGATTTCAGAATTCTCATATCCGAATTTTGGCCCATGATAACTTGGATTGCTAGGATTTCATTCTCTAAAACCCTAGACCATATAAAAGGCTTATTTTAAAGTCATCAAAGACACAGATACTCAATTAGAGAACTCATACACTTTGTAAAAGACTATTGCGTATTGTGTGCCTTAAGGTTTTGTAACCAAGTGCTTCTAGATCTTCAACATGCTTTGAAGTGAAAAACTTTGTAGCCAACAACAATCAATTAGTTGCTTGGAGTTAGTTATGTACTGGGATCCATGCAAAGGAAGAAGTCTTTTACAAGATCAAGTCCAATTAGGGTTTGGAGTAAAGGTTCAACTGTAAGTTGGTATTTTGGGATAGTCTAGGGTAGTAGTAAGATTCCTTATACTTGTAAACGCTTATTCTTGATTAGTGGATTCTTGGGAGTGGTGATCTGAAATTCACCCGATGGGGTTTTTACCTTGTGAGAGGTTTTCTCCATTCCTCAACAAATCACTGTATTTATATAATGTGCATATATTATACTATGCATGTGACATGTTGAGCAGCTCATATCGGCCTCGTGTATAACCTATGTAAAGCAAATCATACTTTGGAAGACAAGTAATTAAGAAGCTAATTGCTTGCAGGGGATATTTTGTACTTGATATGATACTTAATTAGACCTATAAATATGAACCTTTAAAAATTACGGTGATAAAGAACCAAAATACTAAGTAATATTCCTTTTTATAATATCCTCCTCTTCTCTCCTGCTTAGAGTAAAAATCCTTTTTTAAGGATAACAATTTTTACTAGTTGAGTCAATTTTATATAAGACCACAATTTTCTATTAAAGATTTCTTTACAAAAAAATTGATTGCAAATTGACATGATTTTTAATTGTGATGTTAACCGTGCACCAAATTCATAGAGATTAATCTGTATGATACAAGTAGTTAATGGTGGTTATATATATATTATTTTATTTAGAAAGTTAATGTTTTTTACTACATAATTATTAACTCGTAAGCTTAATAGATATTATTCGGTTTATAATCCTTTTTGGGCGAGAGTAGTACTAGGATGGGTGACTTCTTGGGAAGTCCTCGTGTTGCACTCATTTTTTTTTTTTTTTGTGGGTTCCAGTTAACTCAATTGGTAAAATTTCTAATGGTTGTATAAGAGATCTGGGGTTTAATCCCTACCTATACCAAAAACTGATTGGTGTTTTGGTCTAATGATAAAGAGCTATTATCAAGAGTGGATATTTTAGGTTGAAACTCTCTATTCAGGTTAAATCCTTTTATAGTAATGTTTGCATCAGTCCAAACATTTTAAAAAGTTTTTTAATGACAAAAATAGAATCCCTCATATAATAATAATAATAATAATAATAATAATAGTATTCTGTAAAAGCATTTGTTAAATCAAGGGGTTTTAGCTAATTTATACAAATTCAGATTATCATCTTACTAAACTAAAGCAATTAAGCAACTGGCCAACTGGGAATGGTCCATTGGAGCGCATACAAGGGTTGCAGAGAAGCATGTGGCATGCATTGAATCCCATTAATTGATCATCTATATATGAAGATGTAGAACCTTGTTTGACCGGGAATCACGTTAATGAATTAAAAAAAGACGTGTCCCAATTAAATATTCTCGTACTGTACTTAATGTAATCAAATATATACTACGTATTAAATTAGCAAGGAAGAATAATTTGATGATTGATTTAACTCGAATTCATGATGATTAGAAGGCAATATTCTATTGACTTTGAATCTAAATTAAAGACTCAAGTGTCCAAAAAAATGATATTAATATAGTAATCACATCATTAAAAAGCCACAAAGACCGCTCATAGCCAAGGGTGCAAGTCTTATATATTAAAATGTAATAATTGTCCATAAGCGAGCTAATTAACTAGCTGTTTAGTGATTATTTGCAAGATTAACTCATTGAGAGTTAGAACTAAACGCACATCTAGTCTAGGAGACCTGGAATGATATGTGATGCACCCAAGGTTATCAATTCCGTACCGTACCGGCCGGAATATACCGTACCGGCCAGCAATCCGGTACACTCGACCCCCTGTTTCGTACCGGAAAAAATACCGGCCGTACCGGCCTCGTACCGGCCAATTTCGGGCAATACCGGCTGGTACCGAGCGTACCGGCCGGTACAAAAAAAAAGTTTTTTTTTTTTTTTTTTTTTAAGTTTTGTAATTTTTGAATTTTTGTTAGGACAGAATGGTAACTTATTTGCATTAACTTATTAGTATTATTTGTTTTCTTAGTATGCAATGGTAACTTTTAAGCTTTCTATTTTATTTTTTATTTTTTTTTCCCTTTTAATTGATACTAAAGTCTAAAATCATGAATAATTAGTTCTGAATTGAGGAAATGTTTTATGGTAAACTTTTATATTTATTATAATATATATATACACAGACACATACATACATACATACATACATATATATATATATATTTATTTATTTATTTATAAATATAAAAAATAGCGGTAAACCCGAAACGGTACACCGGTATTGACCGGTATCCAAAATATATCGTACCGGTGGCCAAACCGCTACGGCCTCCGGTACGATATTGACATCCTTGGATGCACCATATATGATGGCTAGGTCGAGGTAAAGTTGGCACTGGACTGGACTGGGTCATTCTTGTACGTGTAACATTAAAAATCATATATATATTTAATTAATTTTTAGAACACAGAAATGCTAATTGCATAAGTTGGGATTCCCGATCAATTCCTTTGATAATAAAGGGTCAACTTTCGAATTAAAGTGCACGTGTGACTGATTTACAACAAAAGCTAACACTCACCAGAAGAAACTTGTAATTATAGTGGAATCTAAATGCCTCATTTCTCCAAGAAGTTTGTTAATTAACTTGCTCCCCCTCCTTATGACAATGGCTGAAATTGTTTTTTATTTTATTTTTTTAATTCAATAGTTTAGAAATGAAAATGAAGAATTTGAACAATGAATATCTCTGTTAAAAATACTAAGAGGTGACAACCAATTGATTTATAAGACTTTCGATGACTGGAAATTATATTAATAACATAAGATATAGCCCTATCATCCACCCCCTCCCACCCCAAAAATAAATTCATAAGCTTTACCGTTCCTTACCCTTGGAAGAATTATAATGATTTGTGTCGAGATATAGTAATCTTAATTCTTGTTTATAATCTTTAGGTTAACTTTATTGTTCCGCTTAGGAAAAATCAATCGCCATCTTAAAAAATAACAATAATAAGAAGATTAAGATCTATCATTTATATTTCATTGAATATATGAAACTTACAACCCAAAAATTCAACTAATATTTATATTGATTTTTTAATATATAAATCTAATAACATCTTACTATGACTTTTATTTTTATTACAGTAAGTTGATGACTTTGGGACTGTTCATGAAGATATTTAAAATTTTAAACCTGAAAAATCTATGTTAAGTCTTGACTTATTCTAATCTATCCAAATATTCATTATACGGCAATATTCTATTCTTACATATTCTTTGAAGCAAAAGAGAAATGGTCCGGAAGTCCTTGGCCATTTTAGGCCAGTTAGTCTCTGCACAACTATTTATAAAATTGTCTCAAAGATCATTGTCAATAGAATAAGGCCCCATGTGCAGCACTTAGTCTCTCCACTTCAAGCTGCCTTCATCCCTGGTAGAAAAGGGCTTGACAACATGATCATAGCCCAAGAGATTCTTCACTCTATGGAAAAGAAAAAAGGGAGGGTTGGCACTATGGCATTAAAGATCGACCTTGAAAAGGCTTTTGATCGCCTTGAATGGAGTTTTATCAAGGAAGTTATTGTCCATTTTAATTTTCCCTCTAATCTCATTGCCATCATCATGGATTGTATTTCGTCAACCTCTGTTTCCGTGCTTTTTAATGGTGGTAAGCTCCCTACTTTCAGTCCATCCTGTGGTATTTGGCAAGGAGACCCGATATCACCATACATTTTTATTATGTGTCTCGAATATCTTGGGCTTCTTATTCATGATAAAACTGCAAATAATTCTTGGAAGCCCATCAAAGCTTCTAGGTCCGGGCCAGCCTTCTCCCATCTATTTTTTGCCGATGACTTGATGCTTTTCGACCAAGCTAGTCTTAAGAACAGTGAGACAATTGATGAAGTGCTAACTACTTTTTGTCAGCTCTCTAGGCAGAAAGTTAGCAAGGAAAAATCTAGAGTCCTTTTCTCAAAAAACACTCCTGAAGAAACTAGAAGAGCAATTTGTGGTTCTATGGGCATGCTCAAAACCCGAAAATTTGACAAGTATCTTGGGTTCCCGCTAAAATTTGCTGATTATGGTGCTAGGGACTTTAATTTCATTATCCACAAGGTGCAAGAAAAGCTAGCAGGATGGCAAGCTAAGCTACTATCCCTTGTTGGTAGGAGGACCCTTATTAAGTCATCTTCAGGTGCAATTCCTGATTATGTCATGCAAGGTGCCTTACTGCCAAGTAAAGTTTGCAAAGAAATCGACCGTGCAAATAGGAACTTCCTTTGGGGCTCAACTCCTGAAAAAAGGAAGATGCACCTTGTGAATTGGGACACTGTCACTCGACCTAAAGACCATGGTGGATTAGGTATTCTTGAAATAAGACCGCGGAATCTCGCTCTTATTGCTAAACTGAACTGGAAATTACTATCTGAGGACCACTTCCCTTGGGCTCAAGTTCTAAAAGCTAAATACCTCTCCAATAATACTAGCAGGAACCCATGGACCTCTAAAGGCTCTTGCTCCCACACGTGGGCAGCTTGTAAAGCAGCCAAACCCCTTCTGGACAGCGGCATACGGAAGGTAATTACCTCTGGTGCCTCTACTTCCTTGGGTTTGATAACTGGACTTCTCTCGGCCCTCTAAGAGCCCAATTAATTGGCCCTCTCAATTATGGTGAGGAAAATCAGCTTGTCAACCAAGCCATTGACACATATGGTAATTGGAACATACAGCTCTCTTTTGATCTCCCTGATAATATTTTGAAAATCATCCAAGCTATCCCCACCAATTTAGCTTCTCAAGGGGAAGACCTGATTGCTTGGGCCTTCATTAATGATGGTGACTTCTCTCTTCGAACTGCCTATATTGCAGCAAAGGGTTTAAATACCTTGAACCCGAACACTCCCTCTCTCACCTGGATATGGAAGCTTAGAGTTTCTCCGAAGCTCATTCTCTTTATTTGGCTTTGTACTTATAATAGCATACTTGTAAAAGAAGTTTTGGGTTCACGGGGTTTAAGCCTTGATCAGCGATGCTCCATCTGTAAATCCCAATCCGAGTCCATTAGCCACATGCTTAAAGAATGTCCCTACTCTGTCAGTTTTTGGAACGGGCTTGGCCCTCCCACAAGTCTATACAACTCATTCGGCCTCCCTCTATCAGATTGGTTGCATGACAATTGCTCCTCTATTCTGCCCTCTCGGCACCACGGCATACCATGGCCCACTCTTTTTATTTTTGGTCTTTGGTCTCTATAGACTAACAGAAATTATGCTACTTACCAAGCTAAACCTCCGAACTAGCAGCTTCTAAAAGAGTGTGTTGCAAAAGCTTTAGAGTATCATTTTCTCACAGCTTCGTCCAAAGTCCCCAGTGCAAGGCCTCGACTCAATGCCAAATGGGACAAACCCCCACCGGGCTGGTATAAGCTGAATTCTGATGCTTCCATTACCAATGGCCATGCTGGTGCTGGTGGTATTCTCCGTGACTCGAATGGGACTTGGGTCCAAGGTTTCTCTAAACCATTAGGCACTGCCACGATCCTAATGGCTGAACTTTGGGCTTTGAGAGAAGGGCTTCACATGGCAAGACAACTTAATATATATTATCTTATAGTTAATGTGGATTCCTCTGATGTTGTCAAGCTCTTTTCCTCCTCATCTTCTACTAATAGACTAACCTGGCCATCGGTGGCTGAATGCAGGGACATTCTCCAAGCTTTCCATCAGGTCCAGCTCAGCCACTGCTATAGGGAGGCCAACCACGCTGCTGACTTACTTGCTAAAATAGGAAGTTCACAACGCGAGGATTTTGTTTATTATGTTACTCCTCCTTTTTCTTTGTTGGATGTATTAACTTTTGATTGCGCTAGCGACAGCGCCCCTAATGTTTCTGTAAATCCTGAAATTACTGTATCTTTTGATACCCGTTCCCTTGTGGGTTAGTTTGCAATAGACTCTTGGTTTAATCAACCAAAAAAAAAAATGTAATTTTTTTCATATCGATAGTAGGGCCATGTAAGGTAGTTTATTGTGAAGTAACATTATAGCTAGATTTAAGGGCTCCTGTTGACCAAAAAAAAACAAAAGATTTAAGGGCTCCCAATTTCCAACCACATAAAATATTACTTCATTAATATTTGCAAAAGAATGGTAGCCAAATAAATGGGGTCCAGTTTCTTTTGCTCTCACATCTTACAGAATGTAACGGGGTCATGTAGGTTTGACTTACGTTGTCTATATATATGCGTATATATATATATATATATATATATATATATATATATATATATATATATATTCATTATATAAAATAGTAGTAGTACGAAGTATCTCTAGGTGGGGAACAACGGTAAGTTTCTCCTTGTAATGAAGTCCACCAAACCTTAGAATACTCAGTAATTTTCGGGTTAGAGCTTAGGAGCTAGAAGAGAGGAAATGAACAAAAAGTTGTAACTCCAAACGTTCAGTTTGTCAGCTATATGTGTGTGTAAAGCAAGTAGGAACTATCGGTTTTAGATGATAGGCCAAAAACGTATTGACCCCTTGTGATGAATTAATTGATTAATTAACCAAGTTTATTAATTAATCAAATTAACATGCAAATGCGTGGTAGTACAAACAAATTACCAATTAAATTAAGTGTAACGGAAAATAAATTGACACGGTGATTTGTTTACGAATGAGGAAAACTTACACGGCAAAAACCCCACCGGGTGATTTTAAAGTCACCACTCTCGAAATTCCACTATTATCACAACAAGCGGTTACAAGTAAAAGAATCGCAGTACCTTATACCAACCTACAGTTGAACCCTTATCTCAATACCCAATTGGACTTGTTCTTTAGTGACAATCTCTCCTTTTGGTGCACGGTTCTCAGTACGTGACTAACCAGTTGCGCGGATCCCAGTGCGCGACTTCAATTACCAACTAGAGAAGGTTGTTGGCTGTAAAGTTCTTTAGTTCATTCACGATGAAGATCGAGAAGATGCTTGGTCACAAAACCCTACGGTGCACAAACACAGCAACTTCTACATAAGAACGATGAACTAGGGCAAATTCTGTCTCCGGTCACAATTTGCTTGAACAAACTTTGCTCAATACTTATACAACTTGTGTCACCTTTGATGGCCCTTAAAATAATCCTTTTATATGTCTAGGGTTGTGTAAAAAGAAGACCCAAACACATAATTACGGATTAGAGTCAAAACAGAACTGAAAATCTATTTTTCATAAACCTCGACAAATGCCTATCTGTCGAGCAGCTGTCGAGCTTTAATGAACTTGCACTTTTCTGCTTGAATCTTGGACAAACTTGCATGGTTTTAACACTTGATATTGAAACACAATTTCTTGAAGTATTAAACACATCCTAAATCTACCCAAATACAAGTAAAGTGCATTTTGTCAAAAGATTAACCAATTACATAAAATAGTAACATATGTTCCTAACAAGTGAATCACATATGTCCTAACATTAGAGATAACAATTTTGCTCCGTTCTATCTTACCCTGTACTTTGGTGGGGTGGAGACGAGACGAGATTTTTGTCTCGCACTCCGATGGGTTAGAAATGAGTTTAGACTTTTTAACCCTTCCCTGCACTATTAATGTTAAGATTTAGTTTGTATTACTAAGTATTTAAATGCATGAATATTAAGACTTTTTGTTTTTGTTGCGATATTGTCTTGTTTAAGCACTTTGGGTAATATTAATGAGTCCTTACTAAAAATTAGTTTAATTTGATGTGATAAATTTAACAATAATTTCAAGTATATCTATATTAATAAAACTTGTTTTATTAAAAAAATAGTAACAAGTGTGTCGCAGGGTGAGACGAGTTAACACGAATTAGAATTTTGCAGAGTAGGGCAAAGATAAGGCAAGACAATTTGCCCTGTCATGTAGAGTAGGGTGGAGATAAGGCAAGACAAAACCATGTGGAGTGGAGCATCTTTTAGCCCTGCCCTGCCTCATTGCCATCCCTATTTTGCTTGGCTAAAGACAAATTTTTTTATAAAAAAAATTATATTTTTGTCTCATTTTTTTACAAGTAATTATATAACTTTCAGTCTTGCCTTGCCCCATAAAAGTTTCTAAAAATTATATATTTTAATAAATATTATGTAAATAAACTAACGAAAACGTGGGATACCCAACAGATTAGATCATCCACAGCAGTGAAGCTATTCTTTTTAGCTATTTGATACCACAAAAAGCTACTTTATCTATTTTACAAAACATCCAGTAGTAGTAGATCTATTTTAGCTTTCAACACAATAAAATAATATAAACATCACAATAAAATAATATATCTACTATAATAAAATAATACATCCCACCACCACCACCCTGCCCCCAGTCTACTCCTACCGCCACCACAACCACAAAAATCAGCCCACAACTACCCAAGAAAATCAACCCACGACCACAAAAATAAAACTCACAGAGCTTCGATCACAAACCTAACAATATGAAACCAAAAAAATTCCATGATTCCCGCAGAAAGGAGTGAACGGAGAGTGGAAGGCTTCAGCAGAGAGTGGATCGGTCGGTGAGGGGTGAACGGAGCTAGGTCAGCGAAACAGATCCTACCCAACATTGAAATATCAAACCAAGCTAATCGATTTCTCGAAGAAAAAAAAATCAAATATGAGCTATTTGAACTGGGTTTGGATGGCGACAAGCATGGCAGTGGTGCAAGGCCACACAGACTAGGGGCATAATTGGAAAACCGGCATCAAATCCCTTCAACACAGCAATGGAGCTTGGATCAGCGTTGGGTGAGCAGTGAGATGGAGGACTGGGCGAGATGGGAAAGGCAGTGTGGGGAAATGGGTCGGCGATGTGGAAGACTGGGCAAGATGGAGCACAAACCGGAGACAAACCTAAAACAAGGAAGAGATGGAGGACTGAGCGAGATGGGTCTCGACGATGAGGAAGAGAGAAAAAAAAAATGAGAAGGAAAAAGGAAGAAAGAAGAGAAGCCGGAGAGAGAGAAAAAGAAAGAAAAGATAAAATATTTTTTTAATGAGAGAAAAGAGAGAGTTTAATAAAATATTATTATTATTTTTTTAGCTATAGCACCATTGTGAGCATCCACAGCATTGGAGCTAAAAATTTAGTAATTTAGCTCCACCAAAAGTTACTTTATCTATTTTACCTACACACATGCTGTAGCAGTGGATCTATTTTAGCTTTCAACACAATAAAATAATATAAACATCACAATAAAATAATATATCTACTACAATAAAATATTCCATCTCATTACAATATCTCAGTACAATAAAAACACCACAAACCAATCCACCACCACGGCCAACCAAGAACAACTGCCCACAACCACCATGAAATCCAGCCAAACCGCCATCACGAAACCCAGAGATGGGACGGCGATGAAGATCAGCGATGAAGGATCGGGGATGAAGATCGGCGCTGAAGGACTGGGCGATGAAGATGAACCCAGAACAGTCGACGAAGCAAAGAGTAGATGAGGGAGAGAAAAAACAAATGAGAAGGAAAAATGAAGAAAGAAGAGAAGCCGGAGAGAGAAACAGTGAAAAAGAAAGAAAGAGAAAATATTTTTTAAATGAAAGAGGAGAAAGAAATTTATTAAAATATTATTTTTTTTTTTAGCTCTCATGAACAGGGTACATCTATCTATAGATGTGCATTGTAGCAATGGAGCTAAAAAAAATAGATTTAACTCCACTACTGGAGCATGTTTTTGGTGATTGAGGAGCTAAAAAATATCAATATACCCCAATGCTATAAGTGATCATAACATGCATTTTAAATATTAGTGATGCTAAAAATAACAATATAACTATTAAGCATCACTATTGCTAGCGCAGGCGGTAGTTACGTGTGCAAATACTAGCTAGGAAATTGGTGGGGTTTACCGATTATGTTGTGACAGCATTTGAAACCCTGAATGATGCATTTATTGTATCTACATTTTAATTTTTGGGTTTTACTATATTTCGGTACCAAGGGGTTGTTCTCTCAAAGGACATGTCCTTTTGCATAAGATTGATCTGGAACGTTCGATCAAGGATGTCGTCTTCAATATGTTAACTCACGCTGCGATCATGATTAATGGACTATCACATCGGATGTTGGTGGTAGCACAATGTAATTATTGGAGGTTTTTTTTTTTTTTTGTTGGTAAAATGGAAATTTCATTAAAACAAACTAAAGGCTATCAGCAACAGTAGGAATAGCCCTGTTACAAAACACACCCTCCTTGTCCGCACTAATAAGATCTAGCAAGTCCACAGGAGGATCCTGAGACACACAAATAAGATTCCAACTATCTATTTATAACTTACTTTTCATCTCTATCTATTTATTTATGATAAATAAGATTCCAACTACAAATATAAAATATTTAAACCCCATTAAAAATATGATATTATTTCCACAATTTATTATAATAATAACAATTGTACTGTCACTTTTATAAAAATTTATCATTAATATATTTTTTTTATGCATTAATTATAATATGTTATATCATAAATAATTATGAAAAACTTTGTGTTACATGACATGCATTTTGATTAGCTTTTTGTCAAAGATAACAACAAAATAGTTATAACTAAAAAAATATGGCTTAAAAAATTTGTGCACAAATAAATAAATTTAAAAGTTTAATATAAAATCTAAATTCGCTATGAACTTATTGCTCTTTCTATCAAAATATATATATATATATATATATATATATATATATATATATGTGTGTGTGTAATTTTTTCAATTTATAAATTTTCCAAAGTCTTTTCTTGCCTAATTTTTTGTCTACTTCAAATAAGTTTAACAGCTTTATTTCTTGTTGGATTTGTCGTGTCTAGTAATTTTAATTGTCCCAGCCAAAGTAATATGCCTCGTGTATGTTTGACTTACCTTTTTTTAGCTTATTTGTTTTTATATAGCCTTTTGAAGCCCTTTTGTTAATAGTTAGATTTTAATTAACTTTTACAAATAAACTATCAGTAAGAAAGTTACATCTAAACCTACAAGATAAGGTGACTTTCTTATTAACTAAATTTAGTTAAGCTTGTGGTATGTATATTTTTTAGTCTTTATGCAGCAGGGCCTAAATTATATCATCACTCCAACATATTCGGACAGGTTTTCCAATTTTGATAATGGCCAACTTTTTTTTTTTTTTGGTGTGTGTGTGTGGAGAAAGTGAGAAACAAACACACACACACACACCAACTTTAAATGCAAAAGAATAAATATATTAAAGTTGGATTTTGTGAGTCCTATTATTAATTCGTCCATTGTTATCTAAGGGTTGTCTTCCTTTAATTATCTCTTAATATAAACTCAGCCATTTTAAACTATAAATGCATATGAAATCTTTCATATATAACAGGCTAAACTTATTACATCCAAGTATATAATACTAACTATAATTTATATGTCCAAAAATAAGAAGATATTTTTCAGTCTCCAAAATCTAATTAAAAAAAAAAAAAAAAGAATATACGAAGACAGTACTAATCATGATGCAAATAAGGTAGTAGTTGAAACACAACTATCAATGGTGGTAGGAGTCCCTCTAACCAGTGACGGACCCACGTTAGGGCAGAGGGGGGCCATGCCCACCCCTAAAAAAAAAAAATTGAAAAAAATATAGCGCTGTACCTGCTAGTGGTCATATGAAAATGGAGATTTAACAACTGGTGCTGTTGCAAATATTTGAAAATTAAAAACAGACAATACGCTCACTGAAAAATATTCATTGAGATATGATTATGCATAATTCTCAATAGATGTTAGTTTTGATTTTCGTAAACTTTTTTGTATTTATACTTTGGCCCCTCCCAACTTCGAATCATGGTTCCGTCCCTGCCTCTAACAAACAAGGGAACCTTGCATAATAACACAACTAACAAAACGCCCTATTTCTTCTTCATTCTTTTTTAAGTCTTGTATATATATATATGATCCGATCTTGATTCTTTTTCTAATCCAACTTGTATAATATGAGGAGGAATCTTTCATGCAGTAGCAGTACATTTAGAAACATATATATTTTATAACGAATATTTGACAATTTCACTTAATTCCTTATTATTATTATTATTTGGTTATACTTTTCTTTTTCTTTTTTTGGTGCGCAAATTATTTTACATCACTTTTACAAGCTCTAAATTTGGTTGGAGGAACATTTGGAATAAGCTTACAACCACTTTTAAATATTTCCAAGCACACACTTATTGAAAAGAGCCAAGTTCACATCCCGGTAAATTATTTGCAGTAAAGCTTAATCAGTTGAGATGCACAGGGTTCACAGACCGTGTGCAACTGGGTTATAAAAATAGGAAATTTGGGAATTGTTACTAGTTCAATCAGTTCTTGCACTGCTCAAAATTGTTATATTAACCTGTTGCGTCTTAATCATAGAAGAAATAAAGAAATTAACGCCAAGAGTGCAATAACCATGTTACAATGACTAAAACAATTCCGCGATTTAAGGGTGTTTTTATTTATTTATAATAACGGCTTAAAATTAAAAATCGAAGCCCAATTACCCAATTCATTAGCTAGGCTCCAAAGAAAGACTTATGCGCTTCAATTTTGACTATTGATTGTTGCAGAAGAAGACCTATTAGCTCTTTGGTCATATATAAAAGAATTTGTTAAGAGAGAGTGAGGACCTTAACCAATTTAGAATGTCTTTAAAAATTGAATACCCCATTTCTCACTGGCTAGGCTCCAAAGAAAGATATGCATTAGTGGCTTCAATTTTGATTCTTGATTGCTAAAAAAAAAAAAAAAAAAAAGAGCTATTAGGCATATGATCATACATAGAGACTTGACCAATTTATGAACTTCAGCCTTTTTAATGTCACTGAAAAGAAAAGTTGCAAAATTTAATAAGCTCTATACTGCTTTTTTTTTGTTGTTAGCTCTATACTGCTTTCATTATTCGAAAAGTTAAAAAAGACTTGAGTAATCTAGAGCAGCTAAAAAAATGATAAAGACAGAGAGAAAGAGGCACGGTTTTTAATGTATATGGACCATTGAAGAGAGGGAACAGTCCAGAGACTGACAGACCCAAAAAAAAAAAAAGTTTTGGAAAGCAAAGAACAAACAAAACTACTGGTAAAGATGTAACAACTTGAAGAGCAAGAAACGTATCTAGATATTTAGCTCTAGCCCGTCAAAAGAAATTTAAGAAAAAAAATTTGAAAAAGGGGCTTACATTGATATTATAGTAAAATACTAGTACTGGTAAATAAAAACAGACAAAAAAGAAAGAGAAAAAAACGGAGTGTTCTCACTTCTCTCTTCTCTCTTATCTCACACACAAAAAATAGAGCTACTTCAAAAAAGAGCAATGAAATGGGTATTATTACGGTTATAGTCATTTTAATATTCCCACAATAAAGCCTCGAAGCCGAAGCTACTCGGAATCACAGTCTCAGTTATTTGATCCCTAAAATACCCACCGCATTCATCAATGCTGCTGCTTTGGCTTTGGCTGTGGTACCACGGTGGAGGGTACACCCATCCATCCACTGAGTCAATAAACACGAAATCGTTACTCAGCTCGTAGTCGTAACTCGTCCCCAGGCTCGGCAACTCTACTATCTCGCTCAGCTCTTCTGGTGTCGACACGTCACTCGTTGATGACGTGGACGATGACGATGACGATGACGACGACGACGACGACGTCGTTTTCGTTTTGGGAATGTCGAAGTCGACCATAGAAGCCGCTTTGGAAGCAGCGGCTTGGACATCTCGGGGCGAGTTGGAAGCGGGTCGGGGCAGTGACCCGGCTAGTTCGGGGAAGTTAAGGATGGCCGAGTTTCCCTTGATGCTCAACGCTGCTACGTCGTGGGCCCGGGCTGCCATTTCTGGGGTCGAGAATGTTCCAAGCCAGATCCGATTTTTCTTCCTGGGCTCTCGGATTTCGGACACCCATTTGCCCCATGTTCTCATTCGGACCCCTCTGTAAACCGGGTGCTTGCTACTGTCTCTCGCTCGTTTCTTTTCCCCTTTCGGGTTCGGGTCCGGATCAGGTGAACCCATTTCATTATCCTCTGACGGGTTCTGAGCCTGAGCTAACCCAGATGATGATGATGACGTCGACGGAGAACGAGTGGATGGGGATGGGGATGAGGATGAGTTGGTGCTTGACTCGTACTCCGAGTTAACCGGCTCACACTCACCCATTACTTGACTCCGTTGAAAATAGTGTAATAGTAGTGTTAGTATAAATAAATAAAAAAGTTTAGCTAGTTAAGCTGGTTTTGGACTTCTCAGTAGCTACGCGGTTTAAGCACACAAGAGAATGAGAGAGAGAGAGAGAGAGAATGAGTTTTGTTGTTTAGAGTGAATAATGTTAAAATGAAGTGGGTGAGTGAGTAGTGAAGAAAGAAGAGCTGAGGTTAATATAGGATGAATAAAATGCAAGTGAGGCGAGGCTTTATTTATGAATGTCCCATCCACACGATCGCAACACTGCTTGCTTTCTTTTGTCTTTATTTTTAAAGACCATTATCATCTTCATCATCATCATGTCTTCATGATGCTTATACATGATGCATATATAAATATATATATATATATATATATATATAAATAAAGTGGGAGAAAGAGAATTAATAAAGAGAGAGAGAGAGAGAGAAAATGGTGACCCTAATAGAGGGTACATGAGTCGCCCTTACAGTCTCTCTCTCTCTCTCTCTCACAAACAGACACACACACACAATTCACACACTAGCAGTAAACTATTTACACAGGCAGCTGGCACAGCCGACTAGGGGTCGATAAGGATTTTACTTTTTTATCTTTCCATCCAAGAAAGAGTATGAGCTATAGGCTTTCGCTTTTGTACTTTGCATTGCCATGTTAATAAATTTTTCCTTTGCATTTTCGCCCATCTCTTCTGCACCTGTATATAATTATAGTACCGCTCTACTTCCTTATCAACCCTAACACACATTCACCATTTTGCCCTCCTCGATCATCCACATTCATATTCTCAATCTTGCTATACCCATCTCTTTTTGCCTATTTTGAGTTAACCCTTTTGCCCTTTTCTTATTTCATCAGGGATGTTTCTGACCATATAGAATTCTTTGATTGAAGTTAGCTGGTTCCTTTCCCCAAAATACGGAAAAAAAAAAAATGTTAGCTGGTTCGTGGTTCATTCCATGGGCCTTTTAATTCATTTGGTCCCGCTAGCTTGAGAAACTGCAAATTAAAGATTGAATTTTATCACTTGTCCAGTCAGAGGCTAATGTTCATAATTCTTTCAACTCAGAAACTAGCTAGCTAGGAAGGTTTCTTTATTTTTGAGAAAATAAATGACTAATAAGTATATAATTAAAGTAGCTAGGTTAAGTAATATAGAGCTAGGTTTATGTAAAAGTGATGATGTATTAGTAACTCAGTAAAGTGTAATTAAAAACAAAATTTTGAAATTTTTTTATTGTCTTTTGCATGGAGTAAATTAATAAATAAAGGGGTTATTGAGATATATTGGTGTTGAAAACTAGACATTAATAATTGACTTCATTTACAAATGGGGATGGGGTCCCATACAGAATGGATAAATAGTAGACCGGGCGATCATGGGCTGGTTAATTAGCTTAGCTAGGCCTTGTAAGAGTATCATGGTCCCTTGGCTGTCGATAAGGTGTTGTAGACTTGTAGTAGCAGTCTCGGATTCTTGACCTTTGATAAAATTGATAAAAATCTATGG
This sequence comes from Quercus tomentella, assembly GCA_028535165.1. NCBI lineage: Eukaryota > Viridiplantae > Streptophyta > Magnoliopsida > Fagales > Fagaceae > Quercus > Quercus tomentella. Next base: position 41,503,965 of record JAPQVY010000155.1, read on the forward strand.
TTAATGAAGTTATTGTCTGAACGAAACCCATGTGGTGAGCACAGAATCATATGAACTATTTGTCATGTAACTAGTGGTTTCAATATTTGATTCCTTGGCTACATAACACAAGCAGTGGGATGTTAGCTGCTTCCAACAACAACAACAATGGTCTACAACTACTTGATGCGTAACAAGTGGTTTAGGCTTTAGGCCAGGGTGCTCGATCACCCAAAAAAAAAAAAAAAAGGTTCAAGAATAATATATGCTTCATTTTCCATATATATAGTTGACTATTCATGTGCTTATTATTGATCATGACTTAATGAGTTACAGCTACTTATAGCGTCTGTTCCTGATAATAACAATTTATAATCAGACCAAGATATCAATCAGTTTTTGGTATAGGCGGGGATTGAACTCTAGATCTCTTATTTAACCATTGAAGATTTTATCAGCTGAGTTAACTAAAACCCACGAGTTACAGCTACTTACTTCAATGTACATTTATCTATTAATTTGAACAATATTTTCTCCATTTTAAATGGCGAAAAATCATTTTCCATAAAGTGTAAGCTAAAATTAAAAACAAGTTCAAGCAGAATAATTAATATATTTATTTATGGGTGTATTTATTTGCTTGGAACCAACAATAATTTCGAAAAGTCTACAATCAATGCTCTCCTCACTTTCTTATTTTTAAGAAAGTGAATTCTAAAATTTGATTTCAATTCGAGTTTTTTTTTTTTAGTTGATATTTGAATTATTATAAGATATATATATATTAATTCAAGATTAGAGATGAAAATCTTGGGGAAAAGAAATTTGTAGGTTTGTGGCACGGATCTTAATTGTAGATCACTTGGCATAAATTAATCTAATTGAGAATGCACAATATAAGGCATCAGAAAAGCTACCAGGCATACTAAATAATTTCAATATTTCTGGGACGAATCAAATGTCATCCTTACTCATAGTATTTTTTTTTAATGTCCTTTTCTTTACATTACGTACAGACAAGCTTGTCTCAAAGCTTAATCAAGGGCCCCTTCTACATTGCTCTCCATTCTGCATCACTGTGAATAATGTACATTTTATATAATAATAAATAAATAAAAAATGAAACCCAATAACATTTTTATCTATCAATTACATAAAGGCGAAGAAGATTGATGGGTAGTGATCAGATAAAATTCCTACACACAACTACTTTTGCAAAGAAATGATATTGGCCAAGATTCTCCTTTCTAAAATGTTCTTCCACCTTTAACAAATTAAGTCTAAAGAATAAGTTGAATTGTAGCGTATATGCGAGCTGTCCGGATACGAATTCTCACCTATGATTTGCAGGTCCACTGCGTGCAATTGTAGTTATATTTATGCGTACCTGAGAGAGAGAGAGAGAGAGAGAGAGAGAGAGAGAGAGAACCCCATGCTGCCCACTCATTTTAATCTTGGCTAACCAATATTTATGGCTAAAACTGTGCAACATTTTGGCTCGTACGTGGACGGTGCTGAACTCGTGAATAGTTCGCTGAAAGCTTTGACTGGCACAGAACTAACTCACAAATTTCGTGTAACTCGTGATTAATTGGTTTATGTTCGCAGACTTAAATTTAAAGTCATTCCAATTTTCCAGGAAATCAGAGCTCATAATGAGTCAAATTTGGTAATACTAGTTCAGAAGCTTTTTTTTTTTTTTTTTTAAATGGATGAATCAGAAGCCAATCAATCCTAATTTCTGGACATGGAAAAATAACTCAAATTTCCATTGGATGATTGCATATCTTGAGGCTTTTTTTTTTTTTTTTTTTTTTCTTAATTATAAATGTAAACTAATCTTATCATATGTTTCTTTGAAGTATAAAATGCCCAAAGAGATCCCGTTCTCTCTTATAGTCAACCTGGTCTTTTACCCGCATATCTGACTGTATACAAATTTTACCTATCATTATAGTGTCCGTTTGGGTACTCCGGTCTCTTTTATAATTTTTAGTAATTTTTATGTTAAATATGTGATATAAAAAAATAAAAAATAAATAAAAAAAAAACTAAAAAATTAATTTATATTCTAAAAAAGCTAAAAATTGCCCCAAAAAAAAAAATTTCTATTATTTCTTGACCACTCTCATCATAGTCAACTTTCGTAATAAAAATATCCAAATGTGTTTAGAATTCGAAAATTTTAAGATTGGTACAAAGGGGGGTTGGAAATTGATTAATTTACTCCACTCTAACCCTTTTTTTTTCTTTTGGGCAGAGGCTCAGGCTACTATAGCCGTTTTAGCACAACGGCCAGAGACTCAGAGAGCATATAGCTTAGGTCAATTTAACTCTTTTTCATTTATATATATATATATATATATATATATATAAAGAAAAAAAGGAGGGGGGAGAGGGGGGTTAATTTCCCCTTAATGAATTCGTAAATAAATATCGAGCAGGAAAACAGGTGGGCTAAAAATGGCTAATTGTATTGTAGTCAACCTTTTCTGTCATTTTTTTACAAACTGATGCTATTGTCATGTTTATTTTTGAGTTAATGAAGAATTTGGTTTCAAAAAAAAAAAGATTTTTTTGTAAATTCAAGACAAAATATGACTGGGATCTACATTAAATTTTAAGGCCAAAAGTCCTTTTTTTTTTAATTGCTTCGTTGCATATCACTATTAACTTGATGACCTTTGCTTTGATTGGTTGAAAATAACCCTTTTGATGCTATATATAGGTTTTTTTTTTTTTTTTGGAAGTATTAGATATCATTTTCTTCTTCTCCAAAAAAAAAAAAAAAAAAATCATTTTATTTTATTGAATTTGTTGTACATCTGAAGCCATTTTGGTTTTTACTAAAAACTCTGGAACATCTTTTCCAAGACACGCATGTTCCACATTTTTGTTAGCTTAAAATTTCTTGTTGCCCCTTTTCGTCTTTACATCACATGGTTAACATAACAAGAAGTCATCTTTGAAAACTCTTCAATTGAATTGAGATATATGGCCATCAGTGAAATTTCCAAATCTTGACATGACTATCTATGCATACGGAATCTCCTTCAAACTTTAATTTAATACCATCTAAAAGCTTGAAAATGTGTTAAAAACACAAGAGCTTATTTAGATCTCCAATTAAAAATTACAGCTAGATTGCTTTTACTCTAACTTATCTAAGTGCGGAAATAAGAGTAAATGAAGCGCAATCAATCGATACTACTCTAGTGCATAAACATAAACAACAAACAATAAAAGTAAAGCACAAGAGTAGGGGAAGAGAGAATGCAAACACAAGATAATACGCCGATGTGTTATCGAAGAGGAAACCGAAAAACTCGGTGAAAAACCTCTCCGCCGCCCTCCAAGCGGTAATCAATCTACTAGACAATCAGTTGAGATACATGGGTTAGCAAGAGACCCTCCAAGCCTAATCTACCCAATGCACCTAAGCCCTCCAAGCTCCTACTCCAACAAGACTTCTCGGAACCGTGTCTTGTCTAGCTTTCCGGATCCCGCAATACGCCTGATTGCATCCACCAAGCCTCACCAGCTTCTTTTGGCAATTCCCTAAAGCTTCCCAAGCTCCAAAACACTCTCTACACTCTGAATAGGTGTGGGTTGTGTTTGGGTACAAATCTCCTCTCAAGGTATGACAATGGGAGAGAGATGGAGAAGAGGCTACAATGATTTCTTACTAAAGATGAGTAGCACTCTCTCTAAAAGATGAGTGTGTGTGTTGTAGAAAACTTATCTAGGTTTTTTCTCTCTGAATGACCTCCATTACATTTGTGAGTAATGAGGGTATATATAGTATGGGTGAAGGGTAAGAAAGTCACACATAAAAATCCTCCAGGTAAAATGTTTCGCGACTACCTCGCGGGAAGACCTTACCTGCGAGACACTCGTGAAACTGATAGCCTGGCACGACTCTTCAGCTTCCAACATGTGCTTCTCACATGGCTCTTTCGTGAATTAGCTTCTAGCGAGACACTCGCGAAATCCATTGATTCTTCATTTTAAGCTTGAGTCTTCACCAACTTAATATTAAACCCAATACAATAAAATCTCACAAAATACAAGGAACAAAATTAAAGCAATTAAACACTTTTTGTCATTGGAATAAAGCCAACATAAAACATAGTTGTAAATCACAACTTTACACCATCTTTATATGTGTGTGTATATATATATATATACAGGGACGGAACTAGAACTTAGAGTTAGGGGGGTGGTTTTGCTGTTGGTTGTGTACAATGACTTCGGCTTTCGACTTTGTTACTACTTAATTGCTTAGCTACTAGTTGTTTAAAATTTTTAAATGGTCAAATTTTTTGTTTTAGGTAAAATTGGTTGACTAAGCTTAAGTTTTTATTTTTTTAGTTTTACTATTGGTAATTTTTGTTGTTGTACTAATTTTTTTGGGCTTGTATATTTCTTTTTTAGATTTTAGACTTATAAATATTTTTAATGGTCTTTAAAATGAGGCAAATGTTTGAACTACAAACTTTTTTACAAATTGCTGATAATGTAAGTGATGAACCCAAATACGAACCAATAAGAATTTTCTACCTTAACAGTTTGTAAAAATGTTATAGAAAAATTTGTGATTATAACAATATGCTTCAAAGAATCAATGATATTTTTAAGGGAGCAAAAATGTAATTTTCTAAAACAAAATTGCTAAAATTAGTACTCATATATATAATAATATTTTTTAAAAAAAAATATTGGGGGGGGGGGGGGGGGGGGGGCATTGCCCCCCCTAAGTCCAACCATAGCTCTATCCATGTGTGTGTGTATATATATATATCATATACTGCCCCAGGAGGGGTGGCCTAGCGGTAAGGAGCCCGCTTGTATGTGCAATGATCCATCGTTCGCACCTTGGCGGGTACTGGGGATGGGAGGTGGGAGCACTCATGCGTTGCACCTTGCTGCTAACTTTCTTGGGGTCCTAGGGTGAGATCTGTGGCACCCCAGTCATAGTAGTTATGACTCAATCCAACATTCCCTAGCGGGGGGTGCCCCTATGGTCACACCCAAGGGGGTGAGTCACACAAGGTCGCCCCCGACCCCCCTTCTCGTTCATCAAAAAAAAAAATATATTACATACTATATAATAAAAGTTAGGCTTTGAATCCGTGGTTGCACCAAGTGGCTTTACCAAATTACAGAATTTTTTTTTAGATTTTTAGATTTTTGAAAAAATGTATAATTTTTCTTCTCCTATAATTTCTAATTTGATAAAAATCTTAATTTGATTGGAATCTAAACTCTAGATGTCAAAAATATATATAGTTCAATTTTTATGGGATAGTTTTGTAACTATCCTAAAGGACCTAAACTACATTAAAAAAAAAAAAAAAAAGAACCCCCTAAAAAAACTACATTAAAATAATTTAAAAAAATTAAACGTACAATATGGGAGGGAAGGCATAAGTTTGAGTTTAAGTTAATCTCTATCAACTAAAAAATTGCAGTAATTTTTTTAAGATAGAAACAACACAACCTAATTATTCTTATCAACTTTCTCAAAAAAAAAAAAAAAATTATTCTTATCAACTTTTTCTCTATTGTTTTATTAATTTTTTAGATAAATACAAAAGCTTAATTGTGGATATGAAATTTTTTTAGAGATAATGAAGTAACACTACTACCACAAATATATAACACTACTACCACAAATATAATTTTATTAGGAAAAAAAATGTAACTACGTAAATAGTTTTTTATATGTAATAGGTTTTTCTTTATTTTTATCTTCTTTTTTCTATAACATATCTTCTTCTTCATGGAATAAAACTCACACCAAATTGTGAATTCCCGAATCCCCAAGGAAACGTCTCTTCCTCTAGCTAAACAGGTATGTATTTCTTTTCTTTTCTTTTCCATTTTTTTTTTTCACAAAGCTGCATTCTAACTCATGAGTAAGGAGCAATAAATTCAATGATAATAATAAACAGAGCCTTTAGGTGAATTTATAAATGTTTTTTTCTACAAGTGTATGTCTTTGGTATGTGTATACATATATATTGCATCTTATATTGTTTATAGGACCTTTTGCTTTCTATACTTTGTGTTGTCTTACTCTTATTATAAGCTAGAAGCCTAGAACATGCATTTTATGAATTTGGAAGGACAAATTTTTAAACTCTTTTAAGAAAGGTAGATTCATATGTTAGCTTGCTTTCTAAATCATGAGTTATTATCTTTTGATAAATAATTCTCATATATATATATATATATATATATAGACAAATATGCACATGTTGTGGTGGTTACCTAATGATGTACAATATAATTTATTCAAACACACTACATATAGTATGTATTAGGATAATTAATTTAGAGTTTCAAGTTTCTCACTACTTAATTAGTAGAGTATTTCATAAATAAACCCCCTCTTTTTACATTCAATTCTAATTAAAATAATTTTTCATTTTTTATAATCTATATTCAACATCAAAATATATTTTTCAATTTATATATGATTTTTTATCATGGCATTTAATTTACATATGATTTTTTTTATTAAGTCGTGCATCGCACAAGCATAATACTAGTATATATATATATATATATATATATATATATATATATATATATATATAACTGAATTCTTTGACTTTTTATTGACCTCTCTAGAGCTTGCCACATCATTATCATTTTTTAAAAACAAAATTATTTAACTTTTTTTAATTAACAATATCAACTTCAACCGAGGACTAATCTTTGACATCAACAGCCAAAGTCCAAACTTAACAATGAGTGAAATTCTATCTCTCTAACAAGTCCAACTTAAACTCAAACTTAAACGTTGATAATTTATCTCCAAATTTGCGAGGATAATCATGAACACTGCAAAAGTAATGCAAACCCCAATATTTTTTTTTAAAGCCAAATAGAGGTATGAGCTATTCTTCTGTTATTTTCCTCTCCTCAACTTTGTTAAAATATATATATATATATATATATATATATATATATATATATATATATTGTGGTTTTTCATGTATTTTTTAAAAAAGTGATTTTCGTACATGAACCACCAAACCCTACACCTGTGACTGTATATGATTTTTTTTCATCGTTTAAAGTTTAGACCTGTTAAAATTTAAAACTTATTGCTTTATGAGTTCGTCTACGTTTTTCTTTTTCTTATATTTCTCTTTTGAATAGTCATATATTTTTTGAATTGTTTCAATAACTTATTCTTTAATTATATATCTTTTTTGGCATTTTGAAGTTTTAACATCTAAAGGTCTGTTTGGTACTATTATTTAAATATCACAACACGTATTTTTACAACACTTTTTTACCCGCATGTGTTTCCACAACACTTAAACAACATTACTAGAAATTTCTTATCAAACGGGCCCTAAATTTGTGTTAGTTTTTGCAATATTTGAACATGTTTAGCAGATTTTAATGTGTTAAGTTATGGTTTTTCACATAACATTTGTGTTGGCTTTATTCTATGACAAAAAGTGTTGTAATTGCATTAATTTAGTTCCTTGTATTTTGTGAGATTTATTTGTGGTTTAGTATTAAGTTGGTGAAGATCGCTCAAGAAGTTGATCTCGCGACTTAACTCGCGAGTGGTACAACCTATGAAGGTCACATGAGGAGTATATGCCGGAAGCTGAAGAGTCAGTGAGTTTTGCGACTCTTCTCACGACTTGGCCAACTCATGAGATGACCCGCGAAATGCATTGATAGCTAAAATTTTAAATGTGACTCTTATAACCTTCACCCATACTATATATAACCTTCTTACCCACAAAATTGCAAAGAGGCTATTCAGAAGAAAACCCTACAAAGGTTTCTACAACACACCCACCATTTTAGAGAGAGCCACTCATCCTTGAGTGAGAATTCCTTTGTAGTCTCTTCTTTTTTCCCTCACCCATTTTTATACCTTGAGAGGAGATTTGTACCCAAACACAACCCACACCTATTCAGAGTGTAGAGAGTACTTTAGAGCTTGGGAAGTATTTGAGATTTGCCAAAAGAAGCCGGTGAGGCTTGACGATGTGAGCGACCGTGACTCGACACGCCAAAATTTTCTCAAACTGGGCCTAACCCGCGCGAACGGGTGGGATCGTGATGCTCAAAATGTCGAGTTCACTGTAAAATGTACTCCCCCCTAGATCGAGGGTTTTACATGGAGTTGCCACTTATTTAATTTAAATGGAAAAAAAAGAAAACCTTCTATATAAAAAAATGTTTCTGTTGTATTATTATATATGACAATTTACATCTATTTTGTAACAAAAATTTACAATACTTTTTTGGTCCTAAATACAATCTAAGAAAGTAAATTACATTGCTTTATTTCCTAGTTACATTCTAAAAAAAATGTAAAATTGCATATACCAGAGCCTAGTCTAGAACCCTTGATCTTGGTGCGGAGGCTAATTTACAAGATGAGAAGGGATTAAACACCCATCTCGCTCGGTAAAACCAGTCTCCTAGGTTAAGGTGGCCAATATCATGTCATGTCAAACAAATACAAACAATATATGATATAAACAAGTTAATTTGCAAGAATTGTAAACAAATATGTGTTGGGAAATTTAACATAAAATGAAACAAAAATTGAAATTTGTTAGATAACAATGTTGAAAGTTCAATTAGTGTAAAAACACCCTTGAACGTTTAGACCCCCAATTTACAAATTACCAATTTAAGCTTAATGTCAAACAATTTATGTGCGGAATATGAACATAAGCTTAATACAGAATTGATAAACAATCTAAACCAAATAATATCACATCCACAGCAGAAATTAAATGGCAAAGATAAAGGAAAGAGAGATGCAAACACATGGACAACACACGATGTGTTATCGAAGAGGAAACCGAAGCCCTCGGCGTAAAACCTCTCCGCCGCCCTCCAAGCGGTAAACAATCCACTAGAAAATGTAGTTGGGATACATGAACAGCAATAGACCCTCCAAGCCTAATCTACCCAGTGTACCTAAGCCCTCCAAGCTTCTTGCTCCAATGAGGTTGCGCCGAACCTATTTCATTTCTAACTTCCCGGATCCCGCTACTTGACCATAGCATCAACCAATGTAAATTGGTTCCTTCCTAACTGCTTCCCAGAACACCAAACAGCCCTCTCACAGTAATGGATATGGTGAGAAAAGGTTTTGGTAAAATGCCTCTCAAGGATTTAACAATGGAGAGGAAGAGTTTTGAGGAATTTGAAGAGTCTTTTATGTAAAGATTGTGGATGAATCAATCTTGTTTTACTCTAGGGTTTCTCTCTCAAAATTCTCTCTGGAAGCTCTCTTTCTTTCGTGGGTATAAGAGGTATCTATACTAGGGTGAGAATGGAATGTGAAACGTCAGGTTTTTCAAAATAGGGCTGGCTCGCGGCCTAACTGAGTCGCGAAATCCAGCCGCGAGATAACAGAACGGCCAGTTGTCCTATTTTGTCCTGTAGTGCTCCAGCTAGCATGACGCTTCAACTTCTGGCATGCTTGGTATGTGTGCTGCTTCTGGCGGCTTGCAGCCGCGAGTCACCCGCAAGACTCTGTTTTCTTGCACACTCTTGAGCATTCAACACTCTATCTCACTCACTACCCTTACAACAAACCCACCTAAATATAGGGTTACTAATTGCTGAAATACAAGCAAATTTGACACGGAATAAAGCCAACAAGATGGTTGAATAAATTCAACCTTACAATCTCCCCCTTTGGCTATTCCGTGACAAAACCCTAAAACAGACTCTAGACTTAACATGTGAGTTGGGAACAGTTGAACAAAACTCACTCACACCTAATTCTAGAAACTGTGAGGCACTTGAATCATATGAACATGAAACTCCTAAAACACAACAATACACCATGATCATTGTATGCAGAAAACATGAAATGCATATGAAACAGGCAAAAAGTGATCAAGCAAAGATGGAGTTAAGAAACAAACCATGGCTTGATCAAACAAGTAATCACTACAAGGTAGTGATCACAATGCTCATTCACACTTGGAATGAACACTTGAACATACAAGCTAACAAGAACAATGCAAGATACTTGTATGCCCAACACTCAACCAATGCATAATACACTAAGTATATGCATCTAGGAACAATCCTACAAGGGCACAAGAGTGATAGTACTTAACAAGAAAATGCATGACATTTAGTTAGAAGTACTGATTTAACAAAAACATAAAGGCTGCATAAAGCATGGTACAGACCATAAAGCCTACAGATAACCCTTAAAGCTTACAGAAGCAACATGGGTACAAAACACATTACATAAAGAGAAACATCAATATATAAAAAGTAAACCAAGTTTCAAGACAAATATAAACCATAACAACAGTGTATCAAACTCATAAAAACAACAAATTATCCAAAACATAATCCTATAAGTTAAAAGGTAACAAAAATATGTGTGTGGAGTAACTCCCCCTATTACTATGCACACTTCCCTTTTGTACTTTCTCTGCACACTTCCCTTTTGTACTTTCTCCCCCTAAGTATATGCATTTCCCCATTTTTGGCACGAATAGGTAAAGGCTGTCGTCTAACTTTTGTTGAATAGCTTCTAGCTGATTCTCCATGGTCTCAAGTCGCATCTGAACATGGTTGTTGGTGGAGTAGAGAAGTTTCACCATTTCCTCAATGCGTTTCTGAATACTTTCAAGCAAACTACCCACTCTATCATTTTGAGGATCAGACTGTACTTGTGGAGTGCTAGTTTGTTGAAATTCAGGAATGACACGCGAAGTGGGGGTGGTATGTACATGTGTCTCTAATTCAGGAGCAGATGGAGTAACCGGAGACATGTGTGCACTCTTTGGTGTTTTAGAGGAATGACTTTTGCTAGCCTATAGAGTGAACATGGAAATTGGACGAAGACAGGTCATCATTTTTCCATCTGAGGAAGGGTGAATACCTTCACGAAGAATGAACTTCATGATGAGACTGCAAAATGGAATACATCCTCATGCTGCTGATCGGACTGCGGTCTTCCTTATGGTTTGAAAGATGTGGGCACAGATATCAATAGGGGCTCCTGTAATAAGATCACAGAGGAATTGAGCTCTTCCAAGATTGATGAAGGTTGTGTTGGACAGCGGGTAAAGATTGGAGAACATGATCAACTTTAGTGTGGTCAACTCCGATGCAAACTTGGCAGTGCTTATGGATGTGCATGTACTAGAGACTTCATGGTCAGGTCTAAGAACTTGTAGAATGTCTTGAGTCTCTGGAGTTCGATCATCATACGGAGTTAGATCCACATTTTGAGGTCAGGTGATGTGAAGAATATCAGCTATGGAGTTTGGGGTGATGATAAACTCCTTTCCTCTTACCCAGCAAACTAGCTCAACTCCAAGGTCACTTGTATTAGAGTAGCATTCCTTAACCAGTTCATCAATTGGGTCTTCAAAATTCCCGAACAAGTTTGTCCAATCTCTTGACTCAAAGATCCGAGGGACAAAAGTGGTCCCCAAGGTATCAAACTCAACCACACGTTCCACTATAGGAGATGCCCTGTCAAAGATGTTTGAGTAGATGTGTGAGGTAAGTGGGGTTCTAAATCTCTCACAATTAGAGTCTTTGGATGGCTGAGATGAGAGTCGAGTCCGTTTAGCAATAGGGGTTGATGAATCATCAGTTACAACATCTTTGCCTTTAGAGGATTGACGAGACATCTGCAAGAGAGCAGGCACACAGCAAAGAACCAAAAACAACACCACAAGGACAGATATCAACTTGATTAGATTCAGATATTAATGTAAACCATAGAAATCACACACAATTTCAAACATAAGTCATGTCAATATAGAATGAGGTAGGTGCATCAAAATGGTGAAAATGTAATAGAGCACAGAGTAAGACAAACTTATAGATAACTATCAATAAGACAATCTACCATGAGTCTGATATGCACAATGAAAACCACATACAACCAAAATAGAGTAAATGGCAGTGGGACATAACAAACTGAAAATAGAGTGTTTTAAAGTAATGCACTTAAGACAGAAGCACACACATGTTATGTCAACATAAAAACACAGTAATACGAGATAGGCAATCCAAAACCACAGGCATATTTAAACTCTCATACTCACAAACGGAGTAAAACCCAGAAAAACACCAAACCCATTTCCTAAATGAGTATGAAAACCAACAAACGCCAAAGCACAGGAAAAATTATCACAATGTGACCAACAATATGACACCAGAAGAAATCAGCATCAAACACAATCAACCATACCCATCACTCTAAGAGTAAAACGTTCGAACACAATATGACAAAAAAAATAACAACTCAAAAAAGGCACGAAAATAATACTCAAAACATAAAATATGAAGTGAGGGAGAGAAGACCCATACCTTGTCTTGATAATTTTGAGAAGAAATGAAGCAGCAATGGAGTTCGAAAATGGAGGCACAGAGTGTTTGGGTAAGAACAGTTGAGAGAGAAAGTGAATAGTCACATAAAGTTCGAGGGAAAAACTTAAAAAGATTTTAAAAACTGCCCTCACTGTGCAAAACACGCGTTTTTCGCGGCTTAGTTAAGTCGCCAGATAGTCGCCAGATACACCCGCCAAAACACTTTAAAACAAAAATTTTGAAAAACTTTCTAAGTGTTTTTCGCGACTGGAAGACTCACTCGCGAGGGAGTCGCGAGATGACCCGCGAAAATCTCTGTGTACCCCTCGCGACTGGACCTTCCACTTGCGAACAAGTCACCAAAACAGACCCGCGAGCTCACGACTGTGGCATGCGACTTGAGTGACCCGCAACTGAGTCGCCAAAACAGGACACACTGTTTTTGAAGATTTTCAGTTTTTGTAAAAAACAAAGCACTTTTCCAAAAACAACTTAAACACTCAAAAATCTTTTTGTGTTTGAATTAACAAAGATTGAGCATGAGAAAACACATTTTATCAAGTACAATCACACAAATGACAATGGCATTCATTGAACATAAACTTGTGTGTTGTGTGTGGATATCAACAGTGAGATAGTCCTTAGTCTAATGTGAAGCTTCAATGATCAATTCAACCAAGGCATACACAATTAGCACTAGATCATGTGACCCATCTCAATTATAGAAGTATGCATATATGACCTCCCACAAGACTTGATAACATAACTTGGAGCTTTACATTTGACTCCACTTTTAAGCATAACATTTGATCTTTTTGATCCTTTTGAAACAATCACCTTTTCTTGTGAGAGTGATATTTGATATTTCACCTTGATGATATAGCCTTTGGCTTTTGAATAAACATAAACTTTATTTTTAGTCATTTTCCCTTTTTCCTAGTCAAATACTAGTATGTGCGACAGACTTTTGCAGCTCAAAATCTCTTTTCATTCGGAGATTTACATTTGGTGAGCTCTTTTTAGCAAAAAAATAAAGAGTGGGAAGATATATAGGCACAAGTCTATGCATGTCTCAAGATCAACATAACCATTCACTAATCATCCATGACAAGTTTGAAGATCTATTTACAACAATCACACAGATTTCAAGATTTCTTCCACAGTGATAAAAGTGCAAAGGAACAAGCTACGCTCGAGAATGCACAAAGCCATTAGCACAAAGGTACAAGGCAAAACAAGTTTTGAGACAAAACTCAATAATGTCAATCAAACTTTTTGATTTTCTACTTTTTATGTGGTTTTTTGGATTTTTGACACAAAAGAAGAAAAAGATTGATCAAAAACAAAAATGAACGAAAGTATGCACAAACAAACAAACAAACAACACCCAATATAATCAATAAGCAAACACCCAAACACAGCCACAAAGCATAGGAAGTGTTGATGCATGGACATGTTGTAATGCTTAAGCATGAGTACCCTTTTTCACCCACACGTCACTTGCGTTTGGGGTGATTTCCTTATAGGATTGGGTACAGGAGTTAGGACTTTCAAACCTTCATGTGAAGCTTTCCAAGCAGTTGGTGAATGCACCAATCATCTTCATCACGTCCATCATTCCGGGATCACCACTTTGATCTCTTGATGGTTCACTAGCCCAATTTCTCCTGTCATTTCTAGGTCCTCGAGACCTTTGAGGAGTTGCACCATTCATTGCTCTCAGCTTTTGACAATTTGGTCGAGTATGCCCTTGAAGTCCGCAGTGATGACACACATAGTTTGATCTAGGACCTCTTTGTGGTCGTGGACGAGACTTGGCTCGAGATTCAGACCTGCCCACAGATTGATTATGGGGGTTGTTTACCATCCTTCAGTTCTCCAAATTCCCCTTCTCCTCTATCCTGGGCTTCTCATCAGTAGGGCCAATTTCAACTGGCTCTTTGGCATTTATAAACTTCACTTCTTTAGTGATATGGCCAGATGAGCTACTCCCCCCGGTATATCCCAACCCGGATTTTTCTGAAAAATGCTTTTGAGATGAAATAACATCATCGAACTTCTTGGTGGAGACCCTCTCTATCTTGGCATTGGCTTGCACAACCTCTTGCTCAAGAAATCTCACTTTTATGTAGGCTTCTGACAGCTCACCATTCAGAGTTTCTATCTCACATTTGGCCTCCTTATAGCGAATTAGGAGACTTTTATAATCCTCCTCTGCCTTCTTCATCTTTCTCACAGCTGCCTTGGCCACCCTTGTGTACTCACCCGATTTCTCCAAGAGTGAGTTATAATTTTCTTGAAGATTGGCTGTGCTTTCATCATCTTCTGCATCTGATTCTTCAACAACTCCCAATGATTCTTCATCACTATGTTCTCCAAGCTCTTGTACAAGCAAATTCAATTCATCTGAAGAATTAACATGGGCAATAGTCATAAAAGCGGAGTAATTCCCTTCTCCGTCACAACTTTCCTCAAAATCAGAGTTGGATGAATCCAAGTCACTCAGTGTCGTGGCATACACCTTGCCTTTCGATTTCAAATAATTTGGACATTCTTTCTTAAAGTGTCCATGCCCGTTGCATTCAAAACAAGTGACACCTTGTGTAGATTGGGATTCTTTTCCATCTTTCTTTTTGAATTCCCTTTTCTCCCTTCCTGAACTTTGGAATTTCCCTTTATCACCGAATTTTCCATTATTCTTGAATTTCAAGAATTTTCAGAAATTTTTCACAAGGTATGCAACATCTTTGTCAACCACATCCTCATCCGATGAGTCATGGACTTCCGACCTTTCATTAATGGTCTTAAGAGTAAGAGATTTACATTTCATAAGTCTGAAGAGAACCGACCAGCTCCTGGACTTTGATGTCATCAAGGTCCTTACTCTCTTCAATTGCTGTTACTTTGGCACGAAAGCTTTCCGGCAATGATCGAAGAATCTTCCTTACTATTTTAGAATCCTCCGTTTTCTCCCATAAATTGAACTTGCTGACAACCACCTCATTTAGCTTCCCATAGAAAGAGTCAAAGGACTCATCCTCACTCATTTTGAGCTCCTCAAACCGAGTGGTCAGCATTTGCAGCTTGCTGTCTTTCACTTTCTTCGTGCCTTCATAGGTGGTTTCCAATATCTCTCATGCTTCTTTGGCAACGGTAATGTGAGAGATCCTGTGAAATTCATCTGGAGACACACCACAGAAAATAGCATTGAGTGCTTTACTGTTAGCATTAGATGCGAGTGTTGCCTTATCCCAAGTGGATTTGGCTGCCTCAGGTCTGGTCCAACCTATCTCGACCGCATCCCAAACAGATTCTTCAGTGGAACATAAAAATGCTCTCATACGAACCTTCCAAAAAGCATAATTACTACCATCAAAATATGGAGGTACATTTAGAGATTGAGACCGGTCCATCTCAATATGGGGTAAAGGATCACACTACGGTACTGAAACCAATAACAGTGTACCCGCTCTGATACCAATTGAAAGTTCAATTAGTGTAAAAACACCCTTGAACGTTTAGACCCCTAATTTACAAATTACCAATTCAAGCTTAATGTCAAACAATTTATGTGCGGAATATGAACATAAGCTTAATACAGAATTGATAAACAATCTAAACCAAATAATATCACATCCACAGCAGAAATTAAATGGCAAAGATAAAGGAAAGAGAGATGCAAACACATGGACAACACACGATGTGTTATCGAAGAGGAAACCGAAGCCCTCAATGTAAAACCTCTCCGCCGCCCTCCAAGCGGTAAACAATCCACTAGAAAATGTAGTTGGGATACATGAACAGCAATAGACCCTCCAAGCCTAATCTACCTAGTGTACCTAAGCCCTCCAAGCTTCTTGCTCCAACGAGGTTACGCCGAACCTATTTCTTTTCTAGCTTCTCGGATCCCGCTACTTGACCATAGCATCAACCAATGTAAATTGGTTCCTTCCTAACTGCTTCCCAGAACACCAAACAGCCCTCTCACAGTAATGGATATGGTGAGAAAAGGTTTTGGTAAAATGCCTCTCAAGGATTTAACAATGGAAAGAAAGAGAGTTGAGGAATTTGAAGAGTCTCTTATGTAAAGATTGTGGATGAATCAATCTTGTTTTACTCTAGGGTTTCTCTCTCAAAATTCTCTCTGGAAGCTCTCTTTCTTTCGTGGGTATAAGAGGTATATATACTAGGGTGAGAATGGAATGTGAAACGTCAGGTTTTTCAAAATAGGGCTGGCTCGCGGCTTGACTGAGTCGCGAGATCCAGCCGCGAGATAACAGAACGGCCAGTTGTCCTATTTTGTCCTGTAGTGCTCCAGCTAGCATGACGCTTTAACTTCTGGCATGCTTGGCATGTGTGCTGCTTCTGGCGGCTTGCAGCCGCGAGTCACCCACGAGTTCCAGCCGCGAGACTCTGTTTTCTTGCACACTCTTGAGCATTCAACACTCTATCTCACTTACTACCCTTACAACAAACCCACCTAAATACAGGGTTACTAATTACTGAAATACAAGCAAATTTGGCACGGAATAAAGCCAACAAGATGGTTGAATAAATTCAACCTTGCAAATGTAAATGTAAAGAAAGCATGAAAGTAATGGCATGTTTATCCAAGAAATTAATGTAAACAAGGAATTCCTAGCCTAGACATGTTCATCTAAGCATGTGAAGGAAAACAAAATCGTCATGTTATTTGTCATCAACATAATTGCAAAAGAAAATTTATTTTTAGGCCTACCAATCATCCAAGCAATCATAAGAAGAACAAAGAAAATCACCCAGACATATTCATCCAAGTATTTAAGCAAAAACCATAATGTTAGTTAAACCTGTTCGTCTAAGCATTCAAAAAAGAGAGAAACAACTACCTAGACATGTTCATCTAAGCATGTTATGAAAAACAAATAATAACTTAGAAGTGTTCATCCAACCATGTGAAGGAAAACAAAGAATTGTCATGCTATTTGTCATCCACACAATTGCAAAGAGAAAAATAAAACATTTAAGCATATTTGACCATCCAAGCAATTATAAAAAAAAGTAAAGAAAAATCCCTTAGACATGTTCATCTAGAGAAATCAAAATTCTTAGACATGTTCGTTTAAGCATTTAAAAAAAAGTAAAACAACTACCTAGACATGTTCATCTAAGCATTCAAGAGAAAGTTGCGCATTAGCCTAGAAGTGTTCATCTAAGCATGTAAAAGGAATATCAATGAGATATATAGGCATGTTCATCCAAGTATATCATGAAAGAAACAAATAATGACTTGGAAGCATTTATTCAATCATGTACAAAAACTTAAAGAACATAATTAACTACTTACCAGCATAGAGCATAAATTAAAGGGGGAAGTGATCACTTAAAGGGTTAGGGAGAAAGCAAGGAAGTACTAAACTACAACCAAAGTAAGAATAATGGTTGCACAACAGCTTTTCTTTTCTGCTTTCTCACTAGCTCTCCAGAGGGAATTGGGTGCCGAAAATGGAAGAGGTCTTTTCTATTTATAGGGGAAGGGATGGCTTAGCTTTAAAGCTAAGTTATTAGCTTTCTTATGAAGCTAAGGGAGGAGATAAACCTGTTTAGATAAGCTGGAACGGATTTGGTGTTAATCCCCATTTGAATTTTGAAAGATGATGCGGAACTTGTGTTATCTTCTGCACCTGTTTCGTATTTTAACTCTAACTTTGTGCTCAAAATTCCAATTGATTTAGGATTGGTATCTTTTGAAAGGAAATTTAATTCTCTACAACTTTTCCAGAAATAGAGAAAACCAATTTCAATATTTTCTAGACCAAAAATGAGATTTAAGTTGCTGCTGAAAATAGTAACGTTTTTTTAGCATTTTTTTGTTTTTTGAAAATTTTTATCTGTTTCTCTATCCAACTTGTCTTTCAAAAGCTTTCTTCTGAAGCTAAGGGAGGGGATAAGCCTACTAGATAAGCTTGAACAGATTTGGTGTTGATCCCCATTCGAAATAGCGAAAGAAAGTTGAAGATGATGCTGAATTTGTGTTATCTTCTGCACCTGTTTCATATTTTGGCTCTAACTTTCTGCCCAAAATTCCAATTAATTTGGGATTGGTGTTCTTTCAAAGAAAATTCAATTCTCTACAACGTTTCTAGAAATAAAGAAAACCAAATTTCAACATTTTCCAGGCCAAAAATGCGATTCAAGTTACTGCTGAGAATAGTAACGTTTTTTGAGCATTTTTCTGTTTTTTGAAATTTTTCATAAAATGTATCTTTTCTTCTATACAAATTTTTTCAAAAGAGCAGATAAGATTCCATAAAGGAAAACTTTTTATTTATTTATTTATTATTTCTTTTAAAAAATAAAATAAAATGAAATCTAATCAAAATTCACACTTAATTAATTAATTCTTGTTGGAACCAATCAAAATTAAGTGTTTAAAATAGGATGTGATCGGGTCCATTGTATAGGTGAGCCACGATCATTGAAAATTGTTTGTATGATAATTTTTGATCAAGTGGTCTGATCAAAACCCATGACATACCATTGTGATCGTTAGAGCATCAAGATTTGTTTTGTATCACAAACTTGATGATCTAACTGTTGAAATTACAATCATGCCCTTGGTGCAAAATTACTGCTTTGTCCTTAATATTGGTTAAATGCAAGTTGTAAAATGGGGTGTCTACAGGCGAATGCAATCAAACGGAATTGCGGGATCCAGACAACTAGTAAAGACAATACTCCGAGAAGTCCGTTGGTAGCTGGAGCTTGGAGGGCTCAAGTACATTGGGTAGATTAGGATTGGAGGGTCTTTTTGATATTCATGTACTCCAACATATTCACTAGTGGATCGATTTCAACTTGGAGGGTCGCGGAGAGGTTTTTCGCCGAGTTCTTTGATTTCCTCTTCAATAACACATCACCGTATTATCTTGTGTTTGCATCTGTCTTCCCTTACTCTTTGTGCTTTACATTTATTGTTTATTGCTTATGTTCATGCACTAGAGTAATTCTGGTTTATTGTGCTTCATTTACTCTTGTTCCGCACTTATATAAGTTAGAGTAAAAGCAATTAAGCCATAAGTTTAAAATTGGGGGTCTAAACAAGTTATAGTGTTTCACACTATTTGACCTTTCACGATGATGATACCATGTATTATTCTTTTGAAAGTAATCAAATTTTCTTTTATATTTCTCTATTGTGTAATCATATACATTTTTTTTTTTTGTTTCAAAAATTTATAGGAAGTAAATCTTATAATTCTTTAATTTTTTTGACCTATTAAAAGTTTTAACATTTGAATTATTCTTTTGATGGTAACACATCTTTCTCTTATATTTTCTCTGTTATGTTGTCACACACACACATATAATCTATAATTTGTAAGCTCTGAATCTTTTGATTCCTTTCAATAGTTATAGCCATGGATTATTTTGAATGTAACTCATCTTTCTCTTATATTTCTCTATTGTTTAGTCATATAAATAAATATATATATATATATATATATATATATATATATATTTGTTTCAATAATTTCTAAGCAGTGAATCATCCGATTCTTTAATATTTTTTGGTCTTTCAGAAGTTTTCATATTTGAATTTTTTTGGTTTTTTTTTTTTTTTTTTTTTTTTTTTTGTAGTATCTGAAACTATTTGACAATTTTTTTGTAAGCCATTACACGTTCAAGCAATGGCTTCTTCATCAAATTGTAACACAAATTGAAGTCATACAACAGCAAATCTTGCAATGGTGTAGTTTCTTAATCAATTTAAGATTTTATAAAATTATTTTAGTCTACCTCACAAATAAGTAGGTTCCCGTGCATAGCATAGGTTAGCAACTAGTTGGAATTAATTTTCATCAACCTCCACTTCATGGGGTAGAAATCAGTTTTGGTACTTACTAATTAACTTAGAATTTAGTTTACTTACTTTTCATATTTTATTGTTGCTTCCATTTCTTTCATCGAGCATTAAAAATCTTCTTCATTGAGGTTCATCCAATCCTTAATCAATTAATTCGAAACTTGACATGAGACATCAAATCACCTATAATCACATCAGGTTTAAATTAAAATAATCTCAAACACATTCCTCCCATTTTTTGTTTGATCCTAAAAAGACTAGTTTCGATGCCAAAATGACTAACCAGTAGATTATTAGATTAATTACCAATTAACTGCATCATCATCATCATTATTATTATTATTTGTAAGAGCCTAAAAATGCTAGGCCCACTTAGAATAGTGGAATTAGATTTTATAGGCCCAGTGCAATAAATTTGTTAGAGTGTGGGCTTGCAAAGTCAACTTTAATGCTCTTTTATGATCCAGATATTAGGTTAGTGGCGTTAGGGCTTAGAGAATAATAAAAAGAAGTACAAAATATGGAAATAACACTTCCTCGGTCCACGTGAAATCTTTCCACTTATGAAGCAATTGAAAAAATGGCCTACAACGATCAACCGACCGAGAGACGAACCTATTCAAGGTTGCGGTCATCCCAGTCAGCCTCTAAACCTCTTTTGGGTTCCGAGGTGGGTGCAAATCATGGATGGTTCTAATTTGGTCGGGGTTAACCTCAATCCCTCGATGAGTGATCATATACCCCAGAATTTCCCTGAGCTCACGCCGAAGGAACATTTAGAAGCGTTAAGATGCAATTTATGTTTTCTAAGTATTGAAAATACTTCTTCCAAATCACTTAGGTGCTCAAATAACTGCTTGCTCTTTACAACCATGTCGTTTATGTAAGCCTCAACGTTTTAGCCCAGCTAGGCTTCAAACATTCTCATCACCATTTTCTGATAGGTAGATCCAGCGTTCTTCAGGCCGAAAGGCATCACTCGATAGTGGTAATTCCCAATAGGGGTCAAGAATACAATCTTTTCTTGGTTGGGCAATGCCAATGGTATTTGGTGATAGCCCTGAAAGGCGACCAAAAAAACTCAATCGAGGATAGCCAAATGTTGCGTTTACGAGCTGATCAATTCGGGGGACTAGAAAAGGGATCTTTGGGCCAGGTTTTGTTCAAATCGGTGAAGTCCATACAAACCCTCCATTTTCCCGACTTCTTCTTAACAACCACAGTGTTGGCCAACCACTCGAGATAAAAATCCTTTTTGATTGCTCCAGCTTGTTTGAGCTTATTCACCTCCTCCTTTACTACCTCGACATGTTCTTTGGAAAAGCGCCAAGGTTGCTGCCTTTTCAATATGATAGTTGGGTTCACATTAAGATAGTGGCATATAAATTCTTGATTTACGCCTGGCGCCTCATATGCGCTCCATGCGAAAACATCTAAGTTACTCCTCAAGAAAATCAGCAATTCCTTCTTTTCGGCCAAGGGTAATTGGGTCCTGACTTGCAAAAATTTATCCTCGTCTAACCCAATGATGACTTTCTCCAACTCTTCACACTACAAAATGCTTGTATCGCCCCGTCTAAGCCTTCAAGCTCTATGACCGTTGATTGCTACGAAACATTATCTGGGCCGAGAAAGCCCATTTCAGTCGACTGATGCCTGATAGCAGCAACCATACACTGCCTGGCCATTGTTTAGCTCCTTACCAGCTCCCCTACTCGTCCTTTAGTGGGGTACTTCACCTTTATATGCAAGGTCAAGGAGACCGCTCCAATAGCATGAAGCCACGGTCTTGAAAAAATTGCGATATAAGGCGAATAAGCATTGACTACAATGAATTCCACTTCAACCACTTTGTTGCCTGTTTGCACCAGTAGCTTAATCATCCCCTTGGGGATCACGGTTTTTCCATCAAATCCAACCAATGGTAAGTCATATCTGTTGAGTTCGTTCTAGTTCAGCCCCTTATACAAGTCTGGGTATATGATCTCGACTCCATTTCCTTGGTCCACCAACACCCTTTTCACGTCAAACCCTCCAATCTGGAGCGTAACTACTAATGTATCATCGTGGGGTTGAAAGGTCCCCACTTTATCATCATTTGAGAAGCCCAATATCAGCTGCGGTTCTGTCTTAGTCCTCTTGGACCCTCTGACCTGCTCTTTAGGCTCCAGTTGCGACACGATAAACATAATTCTGGAGGAGGAGCCCGCCTCCCTACTTGATGTGACAAGAATGACACTAATGGTTACTAATGGTGGACGTGGAATAACCTCTCTCTAGTATCCCTGCCCGGTCTGGCTCCCCAGCCTAGGGGACTAATGCATGAACTGCTTCAGCTTCCCTGCCTTGACCAACTGCTCTAGGTAGTCACACAAGGTTCTACAGTCCTCGGTTGTATGCCCCCAATCCTGGTATACTAGCAATATAGACTTTGATTCCGCTTGGTGGAGTCCCCTCCCATCTTGTTGGGCCATTTGAAATAAGGCTCATTTTTTATCTTTTCAATGATCCGATATATGGGCTCCTTGAACACCGAGCTAACCACCGAAGCATTCTCCTTGGCCGATTAAGGGCATATTTGTCAAGCCAAGGATCCTTCCTTTCGGGCATGAAAACCTTGGCCTTCCCCTTGCCCTACACCTTGTCTTCTTCGACTCTCTTATGCTTAGCAATGCGATCATCAGCTAACGCATATTCCGAGCGAGCTTTATACTGAGGGATTTCCTTAAGTCGTGATTCACGGGGAGCCCCACCTTGAAGGTCTTGACAGCCACATCCTTGAAATATCTATCGATTTCATTAAAAAGCTCCCAATATCTATCAAAATAAGTCTTTAATGTCTCCCCCTCCCTCATGGCCATGGACAGTAAAGAATCCAAAGGCCTAGGGATCCTACTGCAAGTCACAACTCTAGCCTTGAACACCCTAATCAGCTCCTCATAGGAGCCTATTGAGCCCCCATCCAATCCATCGAACCATCTCATGGCGACGGGTCCGAGGCTTGAGGGGAACACTTTGCACATGAGAGCCTCGTTTCTAGAGTGAAGGACCATCCTTTAGTTAAAATGGCTCACATGTTCCACTGGGTCGATCCTTCCGTTATAAAAGGTGAAGGTGGGCTGGGTAAAACGGTGTGCAAGTTTGGCCCTTTCGATGCTGCGTGTAAAAGGTGACCTTGAAATTTGGCACAAGGCCCTACTTATAGCATCGTTCCCCATGTTTCCAGGGGATGAGTTTTTATTTCTTCTCCTATGATGCCTTTCCCCACCATCAGTGTGGGAGGACGTCATGAAAGACTTACTTGGGGGAGTTCTCATTCTTTGCCTATAACTACGGTCCTTTTTTGATCCAAAGCTTTGGCTGGATGAAGGTGTTCTAACCTCCCTAACATGCACTCTACGTCAAAGCTGTTTATGTAGATGATCAATCAACCTAAGGTTTTGTGTCTCTTGCTCGTGCGAAACATGATTCCCTGATCTCGAGTGATTTCGACTGATGTGGTCCGAGTAAACAAGCTCAACCCTAATGCTGGATATCCGATCCATCTCTCAGTCCCTTTTTCTCTCTCAGTTAACGAATTGGTCTACTCATTGAGAACCCATAAATTCTTCTCTATCTGGCCTGGAGTTTGCCATTTCTTCCTTCTACTGTTAAGAAATAGGCCACAGAGATCAAAGATGACCTTCCTACAGATGGCGCCAATTGTAAGAGCCCAAAAATGCTAGGCCCACTTAGAATAGTTGAATGAGATTTTACAGGCCTAGTGCAATAAATTTGTTCGAGTGCGGGCTTGCAAGGTCAACTTTAATGCTCTTTTATGATCCAGATATTAGGTTAATGGAGTTAGGGCTTAGAGAATGATAAAAAGAAGTACGAAATATGGAAATAACACTTCCTCGGGTTTGTCTGAGGAGGCAATGTTCATAAAAAGTGTTCAAATTCTTAGTACAAGATGATGTTCTACAGTTTCTATTCTTTTCTCAATTTCTCATCCCTCCCCTTGAAGGGATTTCTTTCCTTTATATAGTCACTCCATCACATCTGAGCCCTCCACCTATACAGCTCAAGGCATTAATTTGGATGCTTGTCCCATTAGAACTCTATTAGAGGTGGTAGAGTGTGCTATGAGCTGTGAGATTACTGTTCAGGGGTCATTCCTTCATTTAATGCAATCAGCTGAGTTGGTACAGTGCATTGAATGCAGAGGTGATGGCTACTTTACCTAGATATTTCCTCTCTTCTTTACTTGCACGTCTTTATTGTCTTCTTCGGTATCTTGTCCTTTAGTGCAAGTGGCTAGTTGAAGAATTCCCGAGGAGTGCTCGCTCTTTGGGCTCCTCGGATGATGGGCCTTTACGTCTTCCCTCCTCGGATTTTTATCCACCTGTCCAGCCCGGACTGACGTGCGAATGGGCCTTTTTCCATCCCCAGACTGGGCCCATGGGTTTTATGTTGAGTTCGGATCCTTCCCTCCCACATTATTATTATTATTATTTGAGAAGAAGGCTGTAAACTTTATTAAGAAAATTCAGCAACATTGGCTAAAAGTATATCATTAAGATCTAATGAAACATCCTTCATCCACAACATTAAACTGGTAATATGTCGCATGTTTAGCAAGATTCTGAGCTACAAAATTATCTTGTCTTTGATTATGGGAAAAAGTAATACTAGTAAAGGCCTCTATAATGACATTTGCATCAGTAATAATATGATCAAGAAAGTGAAAGGTTCTTCATCACTCTTCAATGAATTAATCACCACTTCTGGATCACCCTCCATAACGATAGAGGAAAGACCGATTTCTTGTGCAAAACATAAAGCTCTCATAGCCACCAAGGCTTCTACTTCAGCAATAGTACTGGGAGGAAGAACACACTTGTCGGACATAGAAGCTAAAACAAGTCCTAACTTAGTTCCGAATTATCACACTGATACCTACTTCTTCATTCTCTTTAAAGGCTGCACCATCAAAATTTACTTTGATGATTGAGGTTGGGGGGGGGGGGGGGTGTAAGGGGTTTGCCACCTAACTGGAGTAGCAGTGAGGGTTGTATGGTTAGTCGATTTGATTGGAAGTGCCCGAACAAATTCATCAAGAGCAGACTTGGTATTTGAGATGCATTGATCAATGGGAAAGCTTTGATTGTTTGTTCCTAGGAGATTCCTACAATGCAAGATAGTCCATATATAAAAGAACAAAAAAAACTTCTAAATTCTTTCCATCCTCAATGATACGTTTCACCACTTCAACAAACCTAGAAAAGTGCATGGATCTCCGGAAGTCCCACATCGGATCCTGATCCGATATCGTCGACAAACAGGGACACAACCACAACGCATGAGTCACGTTTCTGTTATCTCAATATTGATTGCCATCAATCAAAATGCACCATATCATAACAAATACTAAAAATAAAAACAAATAAAGAAATGGACGCATGATATAGTGACAAAGTGGAAACCTGATAGAATATACTTCTATAGTGAAAACAACCATGAGGGTAACTTATCCTAATAAAGTAATCCACTATATCAAGAGAAATCTTACAATCTAGTATAAAATTGATATACCTAGACTCTACCCAAGAGATTAACTCATTGCAATAGCCTATTACAGGTCCAGTACTTCTCAACTCTTTAATATATGAACGTCTTAAAACTTAATAACAATTGAGAAACAATTCAATTTGATATGACCAAAAACACCACAACTATGATATTTAGTCAGATCAATCTAGGGTGGCAAAATCAACCCAAACCTATTTGCCCACCCAAACTCACCCACTTAAATAAGACCCAAACCCACCCAATTATTAATTGGGTTAAATGGATACTAATTCAATTAAACCCAATTAACATTAATATTTATTGAAATTCAAGTGGCTACAGTGGGTAGCCAATTATGATCCAAGTATCATTTTTACAAATCACTCAACTCTAAAATACCCAAAACCACTAAAAATTACCAAAATACCCCCTAAACCTAAAAAATGACCGAAATACCTCCAAAACCTAAAAATGACCGAAATACCTCCGAAACCTAAAAATTGACCAAAATACCCCATAAACCTAAAAAACTACCAAAATACCCCCGAAACCTAAAAATTACCACAATACCCCCCTAAACCTAAAAAATGACCGAAATAACCCTAAACCTAAATATTACCAAAATATCCCCAAAACCTAAAAAATGACCAAAATACTCCTCAAAACCAAAATAATGACTACAATACCCCTAAACCTAAAAATTGACCAAAATACCCCTTAACCCTAAAAAATGAACAAAATACCCCCCAAAACTTAAAAATTACCATAATACCCCACAAACCTAAAAAATGACCGAAATACTCTCGAAACCTAAAAATTAATCGAAATAACCCCAAAACCTAAAAAAATGACCAAAATACCCCCAAAATTGAAAAACCACCTAAACCTAACAAATGACTGAAATACCCCCGAAACTTAAAAATTGACCAAAATACCCCCTAAACCTAAAAAAATGACCAAACTACTCTCGAAACCTAAAAATTACCAAAATACCCCCTAAATACAAATAAAAATGATCAAAATACCCCCTAAACCTAAAAAATGACCAAATTACCCCCTAAACCTAAAAATTGACCAAAATACCTTTGAAACCTAAAATTGACCAAAATAACCCCTAAACCTAAAAAATGAAGAAAATATCCCGAAACCTAAAAAATGACCAAAATACCCCATGCCAATAAAATGACAAAAATGCCCCTTAAACCTATAAGACGATAAAAAAGCACCCTAAACCTAAAAAAATGACCAAAATCCCCCCTAAAACTAAAAAATGACCAAAATATCCCCTAAATAGAAAAAATTATCATAATACCTCCTAAACCTAAAAAATGACTAAAATATCACCGAAACCTAAAAAATGACTAAAATATCCCCAAAACCTAAAAAATGATTGAAAGACTTCCAAAACCTAGAAAATTACCAAAATAGCCCCAAAATCTAAAAATTAATGAAACACCCCTAAAACCTAAAAAATTAGTGACATTCCCTCGAAACCTAAAAATTGACTAAAATACTCTTAGAACCTTTAATTTTACGAAAATACCCTCGAAATATCCAAAATACCCCAAACCTCTATTTTTGCAATTTTAGAGGCTACGGGTGTATTTTGTTCATCTTATAGGATTAGTGGTATTTTGGTTATTTTAGATATTTTGAGGGGTATTTTGGTTGTTTTAAAGGTTTTAGGGTATTTTTGGTAATTTTAGAGGTTATTTGTGGTCATTTTAGAGGTTTTGGGTCTATTTGGGTCATTTTAAAGGTTTAGGGGTATTTTCGTCATTTTATAGGTTTGAGGGTATTTTGGTCATTTTTTTAGGTTTCAAGGGTATTGCTTTAGGGGGTAATTTGGTCATTTTCAGGTTTCAGGGGTGTTTTGGTTATTTTTTAGGTTTAGGTGGTATTTTGGTCAATTTTTAGGTTTCGAGGGTGTGAGAGACCGTAGGGGTGCTCTCAAAAATGAGATTCGGGTGCTTAGGGTACCACTCTTTTGGGTAATTGTGTGGAGTCGGCACTTATTTTTTATAAAAAAAATAAGAAAAAATAAAATACAACTCACATGTCCAAAAATACCTCAAATTCATTAATTGATTATACAAATACAACTTAGTAGAATAACTTTACAAGACTTTGGTCCTAATACAATCTATGTAAAAATTACAAAGTTTTGATCCTAGTTACAATCTACCAAAACAAAAGATAAAACACTAGTCTACTATCCAAAAACCTAAGTTCGGGGGCTAGGTTACAAAATGGGAAGATGTTAGGCACCCATTCTGCCCAGACGGAGTCTGGTCTTCTAGACTCTACATGACCATTATATACCCTTTTCTATGACATTGAATGATATGTTGTAATACATGTAACAAACAATTTCTTGAAAAAATTAATTTAAACAAATTCGTCTTATGAATATGCCCTCTTCTCAAAGAAAAATTAGATCTGTTTTGTAAGGTTGAGGAAAAAAAATTAGATCTGTTTTGTAAAGGATAAAAAAAAAAAAAAATGATCTCCTTGTAAAGGATAAAAAAATGGGATTTGGTTAATAAAAATCATATCTGTTTTGTAAAGGGTAAAAAAAGGGATTTGGTTAATAAAATCAGATTTGTTTTGTAAAGGGTAAAAGGAATGGGATTTTAGAAGAGGATTCATATTCATAATTCAAATCTATTATGCATGCATCACATATTTATGGAATGATATAAAAAAAACTTTAACCTAAATATCAATTCATTCTTTGAAATTTCAAAATCTACAGTTTTTTATTTCAGAAGGAAAATATTTCAAGAAAATTTTCAGTTCTGTATTTAATGAAAATACAGATGCTTTTTTGTGACCAGAAAAATTTTCAGATTTGTATTTGATGAAAATACAGATCTGTTTTGTGACTCGAAAAAATTTCCAGATTCGTATTTAGTGAAAATACAAATCTGTTTTTATTTTTTAAAAAAGAGTTTTGGTGATTAATTGCAGATTTTGAAATCAAAGAAGGATTAAAACATGTTAAACAATTAAGGAACATTCTAACTAAGCATGCAAACATGGCATATATAAATTATGAACAAGATCATTATAAAATCAAACACATATTAACAAAAATTCATGTGATGAACAAAATCAACATGTCAATTAATAGAAGAGAACCATAAGAATGAAAATACCTACTTGCATAAGCGTACCCTTCAACGGAAGAATATTTTAGAAATCAAAGAAATTTTCACTTCTTTGAAGTCTAAAATACTTTACTTACAAAAAAGAAGTTCTCAAAGCCAAGGTTTCCAAAACGTCTTTAACGTAAGGGGAGTAGAGAAGTCTAAAAAGAAGTGCCAAATTCTAATCTTTTTCCTCTATTTATAGAGGTTGAGATGCTTAAAAAATAAGCTAAATGAGATCAGATACAAATTGGAACGCGTCCTTATCTCTAAAAACTCGAAAAAGATAGGTTTTATCTTAATCAGGAGGTTCCTAGGCCAGGCCACGCATTTGGGCCAATCGGCACTTGGGAAGTGCCAATTGGCACTTGCCATGTGCTGATCAGCACTCCAAGAGTGCCGACAGGCCCTCTTGGGTACCGAGCCCCCTTTTCAATTTTGGTTCAATTTGGACTCCTTTTTTGAGGATTTTTTAGCCGGGAAATGCACCTAGACGCGCTTTTAATTCATATACTAAAAATTAATCCATTTTCTTGATATTCAGGTCTTTAAAGTAATAATTATCTATAGATAAATGTTCTAAAAAGACTTAATTATCCACAATTTCTTTGTTATCTGATTATCCACTTTTTTCCCATGCAAGCAGGCTTATTTTTGACACTAACCAACAACTAATCACAAAATTATTTAATTAATTTTAATTTTTTAACCAATCAGAATTAATTTAATTTAATCATGCATGATCGGTTCCACCCAAACAAAATGCATGCAGATCATGAAACCTTGATCATGTGATATCTTTCAATCCGACGGTCCGATTTAGGAATCGGGCATATTGTCGTGACCGTTAGAATCTCAAGATCATTTTTATGATATGCAATGAATAAATTAATGCATGTAATGCAACTATGATTTTTTCGGGTATATAAATGGTCATTCTAGCGATCTTCCAAGATTAAATTATGGGTGAAAAATCAAGTGTCTATTGGGGGTATTTCGGTCATTTTTTAGGTTTAAGGGGTATTTTGGTAATTTTTAGGTTTCGGGAGTATTTTGATCACTTTTTAGGTTTCAAGGGTATTTCAGTCAATTTTTAGATTTCAGGTGTATTTTAGTCATTTTTTAGGTTTAAGGGGTATTTTGGTCAATTTTTAGGTTTCAGGGGTATTTTGGTCATTTTTTGGTTTAAGGGGTATTTCGGTCATTTTTCAAGTTTAGTGGGTATTGGTAATTTTTAGGTTTCGGGAGCATTTTGCTTATTTTTTAGGTTTTGGGGGTATTTCAGTCATTTTTAGATTTCAAGGGTATTTTAGTCAATTTTTAGGGTTAAGGTGTATTTTGGTAATTTTTAGATTTCGAGGATATTTTGGTCATTTTTTAGTTTCAGGGGTACTTCAGTCATTTTTTAGGTTTATGGGGTATTTTGGTCATTTTTTATGTTTCAAGGGTATTTTGGTCATTTTTAAGGTTTCGTGGGTATTTTAGTAATTTTTAGTGGTTTTTGGTCATATTTGATCGTTTTTTAGGTTTAAGGGGGTATTTTGGTAATTTTAAAGGATTTTAAGAGTACTTTGGTCATTTTCAAGTTTTAGGGGTATTTTGGTAATTTTGATTATTAGGTAATTGGGTTGGATTGAGTTTGGATTAGAAGTAATTAGTTAAATAGGCAATAAATGGGTAAATGAGTTTTATGTACCCAACCCAATTATGTCCACCCCAAATCCACCCAAACCCACCCATTTGATACCCCTAAATCTATCTTGATGGCTAAAAGGGGATCTAAACATGGATTTGAAAATATGATCATCTAGAGGTATTTAATATTTTACCTATGTTTACCCTAGTTAAATTTTTCTTATTCTCACTCCTATCACCTGGGGGTGCAAACACAATATTTTATTTTAGAGTTGAGGACTTTCAAGTCAATGGGGCTAGATGATCCTACATTAGGCTTTGCACTAGACTTTATCTCTAATTAGGGGTGGCGCTACAGCCTATTCAGGGGTTCAAATGAACCCCCTGAATTTAAAAAAAAAAAAAATTATATATGTTAATTTTTTTTTTTTTTTTTTAGTTTAATACTTTAATTTATTCTTAAAAATATTTTTTTGCACACCCTTATTACAAGTATTTTCGACTCTAAGAGTAAAGAGTAAGTGTTTGTGAATTGTAAGTATAATTCTTTTTTATAAATTTATATTATATGTGTGTAAGTGTGTCTAATATTGATTGTATACATTATTTTTTGTTATAATGTTATTTGTTTAAATTATGATGTGGCCACATGTTTGTGTGTTCAATATATATAATATAACTTTATATAATTTAATAATTAGGAAATAGAGAGGGTTTTTTTACATGTGTATGTATTGTTATCATATTATAATAACTTTTTGTTATAAAGTTAGTAAAATTTACTCAAAAAATAAGTTGGTAAAATTCAAGAAAAAAATTGTAAAGTTAGTGATTGTTCAAGTATTTGATTAGCTAAGTAGACACGTTGTGTATAATTTTATGTATGAATGAGTGTGACTGTGTGCGTCAATAATTAATACGGAGACAATGAGTTGAGATTAGTCATTTAGTCTAAAATATTTTTATAAAAAAAAAGTCAAATAGATAATAACAACTGTATAAAGATAAAAATATTAGATAAACTTAACAAAATAAAATGGTTATAGGCTCATAGCTACCCACATGGGCAATAGATACTCGTAATGAACTATTATGTAACATTCCAAATTTGAAAACTTATAGAATAAAATTGTAAAATTTCACATATTATTATTATTATTATTATTATTATTATTATTATTATTATTATTATTTGTCGATAACTCGATATATTCAAGTTCTCTTTTTATTAAAATCTTTTAATGACCCTCCTAAACAAAATTCTTGAAGCCGCCATTGTCTCTAATTTAGTCCCAAACAAATCAAGTTCACTCTCTACACTTTTCATTTATTGACATGTACTTACTACGTTAAAGTTTTCAGCCAATTCATTTGTTGCATTTAAATATTTAACTTTCAGGCCTCCTTTTCATATTTGACTTCATTGAATTCGTCTAGAGATTTATTAGCGAGTTTGTGATTTTTTTTTTTCCCCCTTTCAAGAAGAAGACAATAGAAATTTATTGATTAAACTCAGCTATAATCGAATAGAAGTACAACATTGAGATGTGGAGGAACATTCTCAATCCACACATATAAACCACTAACATGTCTTACATGCTAGCTAGGTTATGAGATACAGATTTACCCAGTCTACAAGTATGAGAAAAGATAATAGAACTGAAGGAATCTATATACAATTTAGCACCAGAAATAAGGAGACCAAAAAGAAAGTTTATGAAAGTGATTACAAGCCCTAGAAATTTTGCCATATGTAGTCTCAAGACCATCTTATTCATTATTAGAAGATTCAATACAATTAGCCTCATCCCTACTACAAACTGAAATGACCAAAAAAAAAAAATCTTTCTTATAAGTACAATTCCCAGTCTCTTTATTTAGGTTTATCTGAGCACTTAATGCATTGCATAACCTGATTACTTTTATTCATCTTTTTTATTTCTAGAGTCTTTCCTAGATTTTCACTTATCCATGACAAACAAGGGTCAATGATCAAATTCAAGAAATAAATCTTGCAAGGGTTTACCTAAGCTCTAATTACCAATTGAAAAGACTGGTTTTGACCCTAAAGTGACTAAGCAACAAATTATTAGATTTTTTTTTTTTTTGAAACTGAACTTCCATTCTGAACTTTCATTCGAAGAGGAAAATATACAACCAGATCAGAACACACAAATAAAAACCAGAAAAGAAAAACAGGACAAAGGCACCAAAATAGACCAAAAACCAGCTTAAGCTAGTTGTAAGCATCTGTGTGAAGAAGGTCAGCTACAAACTCTAGAGCTGTACCAAACCAGCTCTTCAATTCTCTAGACCTCTTGGCATATTGTGCAAGTTCATGGGCTACCTTGTTGCCATTCCTGCTTATGTGCTTGGTCACTGCCATTTGAAATTTTGACATTTCTTAGATAATACCAGCAATAATGTGACCAGCCACTCCCTTGCAATCTTTGGCTTGCACTGCTCGAATAGTCTGCAAAGAGTCTCCTTCAACCATGATATTTTCCAGGCCTAACATATGGGCTAGGACAAAGCCTTGTTCCATGGCAATGGCTTCAGTTTCCTCAACTGCAAATTTACTAGGTAAGGTCAAGCTAATGGCTGCAACCACTTGATTTTCCTAGTCCCTAATCACAACACCCACACCAGAATGACCATCCATAGCCGGAATAGCTCCATCCACATTTATGAGGAACACACCTTCTGGGGGAGGCTTCAATGCTCTAACCTCATTCCTTTTTCCTGTAGCCAATAGGTTGTTTGCATTTTTAAAATCTTCAATCATACGGATTGCTATCCCCCATATCACCCAGGCTACTCCAAACAACTTTTCCAAATCATTTTGAGCCCCTTGACTTATTATGGCTAAAGCCAAGTCAAATATGTCACAGTTGCATTCCAAAATTCTTGTTGGACAATCATTCCAATTTGACCAGACAACTTTGGCAAGATCACACTTTAGGATGGCATGCTCCACTGTTTCCACTTCTTTTCTATAGATGGGGCAGTTGGCATCTGTTTGAACTCCTCTCTTATTTAAGTTCATCATAATGGGGATCGCGTTCATACATATTCGCCAAGCAAAAATGCGAACTTTTTCTGGGATATTTAAGTGCCACATCTTCTTCCATAGAGGGGTTCGCACATCTCCCACCGAAGATTCTCCCTGTAAATTTGAATTTAGCACTTGCCTGGCTACATAGTAAGCACTCTTCACAGAGAAAATTCATTTCTTATTGCCCACTGATGGTTTTTAGACCCCTTAAACAATTGATTAAACCTAGGTAATTAGCCAAGTTGTTACTTAGTCCAATTAAATAAGTCTAGGTTATCACAATATTAAAGATCAAATCATGCAAAGCAGCGGAAAATAAATAACACAAGATATGATCACCCAGGAAACCAAACCGGTAAAAACCTGGGGAGGATTTGACCTAGCTATCCTCAAGGTAAAAAGCAAATCCACTAGAAAGAATCGAAGTTCATACAATAAGACTTACAAGCCCCCACACTCGACTTCTTATTGCTACCCACCAGTAGAACTTACTGACACGACCACGTGCAAGCTCCAAATCCACGGACTCCTTCTTTCTTTGGCCTTTGCAAAACACAAACACCCTCATTTGTGACTTTGAGATCTCACTCAAAGGTTTAGCAACACAAACTCTCCTGTTTGTGACTCCAAGACCACCCTTGAAGGTTTAGATCATCAGCACCTTTGATGACTAGAGAAGGCAGCAACTTCTACAATTCCAGATCTTGAGATTCTTCAAGGAATAGCACCGGTAGAAGATATAAGAGAGCTTTTAGGAACAAAACCCTAAATACAAAAGAGGCACACTCTTTTCTCTCTGAAAAGCCTCATAAAAACGTGCTTAGGGTTTCCTTTATATACTAGGAGAAGTAGATTAGAAACCCTAATCATAAATGGGCTTGAACTGCTGTTTGGGCTTAATTAAAATTCTGCAGATACGACTTTCGATCGATCGAGCCTGTTCTTCGATCGATCGAACCAGGCAGAATATGAAGTCTTCTTCCTGCAGCTTGTATATTCTTGAATCTTGACTTGAATCACCTTGAGCATTGTCTAATAAAATCTATAGACTCTAAAATCTATATCTAGACAAGTTTGTGTTCACGATTTGCCAATTGTTCTAAACATTTAGAACCTAACACCCACCCATATTATGGAGTCTTCCGGTAAGTGGTGACTGATGGGGATGTTGAGAATTGTTTCCACCTCAAAAGGAAGGAAGATACTATCCAACCTATCTTTTCTCCATCTTCTTATGTCTACGTCTATGAGTGCCGATACCATTGGGAAGTCCCCAAAGTCTTTTTGCGGGGATAAGACCTTGTAGGTTGTAGGGGTTGGTAGCCACTTATCATCCCAAATATGAATCATTTTTCCATTGCCCACTCTTCATCTAGGGCCTTACTTAAGAACCTCCAAACTTTTGTGGATACTCCTCCATGCATAGGATGGGTTGCTCCCCAAATTGGCACTAAGGACATCACAATTTGGGAAGTATTTGGCTTTGTACAACCAGGCCTTCAAGGAGGACGGCTCTTCATGCATTTGCCACCCTTGTTTAGCAAGCATAGCAAGATTGAAAGCTTGAAGGTCCCTAAATCCCATATCTCCTTCCTTTTTTGCTTTGCACATCTTTGACCAGCACACCCAAGCAATTTTTGATTCTTGCTGCCTTTGCCCCCACCAAAAGTTCCTCATCATTCCTTCAATGTCATCACATAGGCCCTTTGGGAGTAGGAAACATCCCATTGTATATGTTGGCATCGCCTGTGCCATGACCTTTATCAAAATTTCTCTACCTCCAATGGATAACAACTTTTCCTTCCACCCCATCAGCTTCTTCCCTACCCTCTCTTTTATTCACTGAAGAGTTGTTTCTTAGACCTGCCAATCATTAAAAGGAGACCCAGATATTTTTTGGGTTGAGCATCTTGCATTGGGCCGAGGCTTTCTTTCACTTCAACTCTTTTCTCTTCTTCTGTATTTCGGCTAAAAAACACAGAGGATTTGTCTATGTTAATTTTTTGGCCTAATGCTTCTTCGTACTTCTGAAGTATATCTAGTAGTTCCCTGCTTTCTTGCCCAGTTGCTTTGCAATATAAAATGTTGTTATCAACAAAGAGGAGATGGGTGATAGTAGGGCAGTTTCTGCATATGGAAATTCCAATGAGTCTTTTGTACCTAACTGCTTCTAAAATTAATCTTGTAAAGCCTTCTGGAACTAGGAGAAATAAGTATGGGGATATTGGGTCTCCTTGGTGTAAACCCCTTATAGGGGTTATATAGCCATGCGCAACACCATTAATAAGCACAGAATAAGATACAGTATTAATGCAATTCATAATAAGATTTATCCATTTTTCATTAAACCCCATTCTCTCCATGACTTTCTTTAGAAAATCCCATTCTACTCAGTCATAGGCCTTGCTAATATCAAGCTTTACGGCCATATAACACTCTTTTCCTTCTTTCTTTTTCAAGTAGTGCATGATTTCGAAAGCAACTAGCACTTTGGTTTTCTGAAATAATGGTGGAGAGGATTGGTTTAAGTCTATTAGCAAGGACTTTTGATATGATTTTGTAAGACACATTGCATAGACTTATGAGCCGAAATTCACTCATTTTGGATGGGCAATTTGTTTTTGGAATGAGAGCAATATTAGTTTGGTTTAGGGCTGCTATTGATGCATTTGAGTTTAGAACATTTAGCACAGTATTAATTACATCATCTCTAATGACATCCCAATATTTTTGGTAAAAGATAGCAAACATACTGTCAGGGCCCGGGGCTTTTGTTGGATGCATATTCCAGACAACTTGAATAATTTCCTCCTTTTGAAATTCCTTTGTGAGTTGCTCATTCATCTCTTGAGTGACTCTTCCTGGAACTAGATCAACTACTTCCTCTATTTTGGTTGGAGAAGAGGGAGAAAATACCTCTTTGAAATATTCTGTTGCTATGCTTGCAATGCCCCCCATATCCTCGCACCATCTTCCATCTTTATTTCATAGCCCTCTAATCTCATTTTTCTTTTTTCGTTGGGATGCTTTGTAGTGGAAGTATTGAGTGTTCCTGTCACCCTTCTGAAGCCACTGGACCCTTGACCTTTGACGCCATCTGGTCTTTTCCTCATCTAGGAGCTCAAAATTGCAATATCGATTACCACAAATCAAAGTGCACCATATCTTAAAGCATATAAAAAAAAATTAAAAAAAGCAGTAGACGCACAATATGGTGATGAAGTGAAAAACCGACTGAAAATGCTTTCAAAGGAAAAACCACTACGAGGGTATAACCTACTCCAATAAAGCAATCCATTATACCTAGTGAATTTTACAATCTAGCTTCTATAGCTCTAGAACTTCTAAATTTTTTATATATAGACACCTTCACAGATGACACATTCACGTTCACAACCAAGACCCTGACCAGCTCCAAGAACATCTTGAATATTTGAACTCTGCAACAACACTAGGATGATACCTTTGTGGCTTCAACTTTTTATCTCACCAATGAGAAACAAGTCAAAGAATATATCTTGTAAACTCACATGCACACATGATGGAGGTTAGGATTTTCTCTTTGATTAGCATAGGGTTTCTACCACTCCAACCCTCTTAGATGTCATGTATAACCTCCTTTGTATAAGTATTCCAATTAGGATTTAATGATACATGACACTGATTTTATTAAAACACGTCATATTTTCAATACATGATTTTTGATCGATTGAATAATGATCAAACCGGTGTTGAATCCTCATAGATTTACTTGTTTGGGCTGCATCTTGACACTTTGATCTTGAACATTGAGTAACTTACTATAGACTTGGTGTGTATTATACTCTCTCTCTCTCTTTCTCTCTCTCTCTGGTGTAAAAGATGATTACTTTTGTAGTTACACATGAGTGTTTAATCTACCTCGAATGTTAGAACATGCGTAGGATACTAATGAGGAACAAAATGGTAGATTCATCTATAGGGTCATTTAGGAAGCAGAAGACCGTCCACATGATGATTGTTGTCCAAACATCCCCCGTCCATAGGTACAACTACTCAACACTTAAAGAAAATTTCACTAAACTTGATAGAAATGAGATTTACCACATTAGATCACTACTTCAAAAAGTGGGAACAATTTCCCCATAATTTGCTCCCACTACCTCCACTCAGCCAATATATCTTCTATGAAGAGAGTGACATAAAGCAAGAAGACCCACTAAGAATCTATTATATAAAAGCTAGACTTCACCAAATTTGAGGTACGTGAGAAATTTCAATTCTTAAACGCTTAGAGTTTTTGGTGATCTATAGAGAAGTTCTTACTTAACTGTCGGAGGGTTTTTGGCCAGTTTCACACCGGTGCACTTCGATTGTATTTATTACATCTTTTCAAGTCTTCCACCGTATCTTGTTTTGAACAATCAGCCCACTAATTTCTTGCATCATCTAAGGACTAACATCTATAAAAATTTATTAAAAATTTTGTATATCTTGGGATTTTGGTAGCTAAGATCATTGATTGTTGTGAACAAGTGAAACTCAAGCAAGTAATGCCTCCAACAAACACTACCAAATCCTCATCAACCACTATATATATATATAAAAGAAATTCTACACCCCTATATTTTTGAATTTTTTTTTTTAAATTATAAAAATCAATCGTATGGCCTAAAAAATTATCTAAAAACAAAGAGACATTGAAATCGACGAAAACATTTATTTCACAATTAAGATGTACATGTGGATTGTGATGGGAAAAAATTACACATTTGAGTAGTTGCAGAGAATATGACCCAAGCTTTGATTCATTAATGAGTGAGCCGTCTCATTTTTTTTGGCAGAGATAAATATGTTAATGTTTGATTATTTATCTCATCCACGTGCAATTCATTTGCCACCCTACTCAGAAGTTGTTACGTTCTCTCACAGATATAGTAAGGCATTGCTATAATATATCTTCAAATTCATATTGTAAACATAAATGAATATCTATACGTTTCCCCAGTTATTACAATGGTGGCTGAAAAGCGGTGAGTCTTAGGTATCTGATTATCATCCTGTAGCCATGCAGGTACATTTGTTCATAACATAAATTAGTTGATAGATAAATTCGGAAACAATATCTTGAATGCTCCAAATTCCTAACCCATCATCTCTGTCGCATAAAGGTTTAAACACAAAACATTGACTCTTTTATTTTAGTTTCCTCTTTTTCCTTTTAATACTTGCATATCAATGCTTTACTTCCAGAGCTTTGTAGTATATGTAATTTTTATTTTTTATAATTCAGTTGTTACAATAAATGGGGAAGGTGAATTTGAATTTTAGTTCTTCTCATAAAAGAGACTAGACAATACAACTGAAATACAAAACCCTTCGACTTAATTTGTTTATGTATTTTTGAAATTACCTTTTAGAGAGATTAAGAAAATTAGAGAAAATTGTTTTGTA
Source organism: Quercus tomentella (assembly GCA_028535165.1). NCBI lineage: Eukaryota > Viridiplantae > Streptophyta > Magnoliopsida > Fagales > Fagaceae > Quercus > Quercus tomentella. Next base: position 41,542,963 of record JAPQVY010000155.1, read on the forward strand.
ATCTTATAATGTTTATGATGGGCATATACTTATGCTTTAACTTTTGAACAATGCAACTTCTACTATGCCTGCAACCTTCTAACCCTCGGGGGATTTAGTTAGTTCAAATAGGTAAGTATTTTATCTTTTTTTTAAGAAACAAACACACACATATAAGGGAGAGGGAAAGGGGTTCTAACACAAAGACACACCACAACTCCACTCAAAAGCCATGGTAACTTTTAAGAGAGGGTGGGGCAAGTTATACTACACACAACACATTCTCTTAAGCAATGTGGGACAATTACCCTTTTTTTTTTTTCTTTTTCTTTTTTTTTTCTTCTTTTGAGAAACAAACACACACACACAAGGGAGAGGGAAAGTGAGTATTTTATCTTAAATAAGAGATGTTGAACAAATTCCGCCTACACCAAAAAGGAACATCATTGATGACTTAACCTAATGATAAAGAACAATAACATAAAAGGAATGCTAAAGATACAAATCCTATCATATCTAAAAAATAAAAAATAAAAAACTTGTTTATGTCCGTTTGTTTAGCAAACAGACTAAGCTCAAACCCAACTTTATGCTTGATTATTAAATGAGTTAAACTCAAACATAATAATGTTTTTGTGAGCAAACTCGTGAATATAAAAGCTCAAATAACTATATATATATAATACTATATATTTATATGTATACTTGTCTGAAAATTTATTTACATAGACTTGAAACTGAGTTGTATAAATTTGGAAATTGGTTCATATGATATAAAAGTATTAATTGTAGTAAAAATTCATAAATTTATGAATGGCTACAACATTTTAGTCATGATTTTACTATACATAGAAAAAGAATAAGTTAATCAAATAGTTCGTTAACAAGCTTAATCTTGCTCGACAAGTAAATGAACCAAATTTGAACATGTAATTTTGTTTGATAATGAGTTCTCAAGCTCAGCTCGTGTTTGAAATAAAATAAAATAAACAAATTTAAACTTTTAGTACTCAGTTCGACTCAACTTATTTATAGCCCTATAACAATGAGTAGTGGTGGCCTAGTGGGTCACACACGTCAATAGTTGGTAAAAAATGTCAATCGCTAACCGTTGCATAAATTAGTCATTTGTGAAATTGAGTATGAAATTGTGTGTCTCTAGAATTTTTTTTTTTTTTTTTTTTTTTTAAAGTAAAGCTAATTCGTTGAAAAACGTGAGGGGCAATGACATATGCTTGGAAACTGTGCTATAATTGCAAAATGCCTTTATAAGCTGGTTATTACAGGTAGTTGGGTACTTCCACCAAAGAAATTTAAAGGTTAGTTAATGGACTGGGGACAGTTTGGGCGTAGCAAGTACCAAAGATTCATTGTATCGAATTAAACCAGCTTGGCTTTTATGGGCTTTGCTGTAGGAATGATAATGGGTCCAGATTAATTTCATCACTGTACAAAATCAACACACCAGAAATCTCTCTCCTAAGATAATAGTTTCCCAAACCTTGTCCCCTTTACCATTTTAGGGCCAAGGGGACCCCAAGACCAAAATTTATAATGACCCAATTGATTAATCCTGGCCGTACACGTCATGAAGCAATAATACATGTGTTTGATTTTGAGGGGCCGCCACGGCCACCCATTGATGACAATCAATCAGGGCCAACAATTAACAGCACATATGTTTTCTGATTTTACGTAGGATTTTTTTACCAAGTAAAAATCTTGTGTGTTGCCTTTTCCTTTTGCTTTCTGAATTAACCTGCTCACAGGCCCAATAATGCAATTTGAAATTTGGGCTTTGAAGGGGACCCTATCCAGCGAAGTGTAGTCACTTCGAATTAATTAAAAGCTGTACTACGTGTGAGGTGTGATGTGTAGAAACTCTTGGATTATGCATGTGATTTTGTTATAGTTGTGTGATTTAATGGGTTAGCGACAGTATGTTTCGGCTTTATACATTGAAAAACTATGGACATACATCCATTTCACATCCCGGGCCATAACATACTTAATTATTAACCTGTGATTAGTGTACTTAAATCCACTTTATTTTACCAAGTACTCATGGCGGTCTCATGTATAAGTATTATAATCTAAATCACAAATTGATACCCAAGCATATTGTGAAAAATAAGTCTGAATTTAGATTTTTTTTTTTTTTTTTTTGTTAGGTGGATTGAAATTCATTACATGAGCTTCTTATTCAAAATAATTATATATATATTTATATATATATATATATATAAATATTCCATTTTATTCTGAAATAGATTGTATCAAATAATTAAATTGATATTTTTATGCCAAAAGTCTTATAGTTCAATTAGTACCTCCTGATATTTCTAACTGAGACGTTTAGAGTTTAAATCTCTAATCCTCCATTATAACTATCAAATTTATTTAAAAAGAAAATAGTAGATGATTACCGGTCATCATCTTTTATACAAAGAGGTAAATCTTTGCCAAAAATCATAGATGATTACTAAGTACTCATGGCGGTCTCACGTGTTGTTTATAATTAAATATAACTTTAGATATTAAAAATTAAGCCTCTAATCACACTTCATAGATGAGTGCCAATTACCCACTTACTATTTAAGAATTTTGAAATTGGAACTTCTCAACACATTACATATACACGACAGTTGTCCTACCCGAATGATATTTTGCAATCACTATGGAGTGAACTTTAGCTTAAATCTTTCCTATAATGTTTAGGAATGAAATATTTCAATTCCAATATATCATTATTAGATCACTGCCATTATATTATTCATGAACTTTCAATATTATCTTACTCCATCTTTGGGTGGAAAAACAAACAACCATTTTTATTTTCTGCTTAATAATAGAGGTTTTTATATTAGTATCAATTATTCTATGTGGATCGACCTTGGATTCATTGAGATATTATTACTTATGAAAAATATGCGCTTGAGTTTGCATTATTTTAATCGCAACAGTAGCAGATTACTATTGCTAGCTGACAAATTTTTTTAGACATATCGGTCCATCGGATGGAGCAATTTGTGTGTGTGTGTGTTTGTGTGTGTGGGGAGTGCTAAAATAGCATTTTAACTATTTTGGACGCTTCAATGTGAATGCATGCTTTTATTTATATCAAGTGAGGATAGAAGAAGGGTTGCCAGGAGGCCCAGAACACAGTCCATACCCGGAGGAAAAACACAGGTTAATAACCAAAGGTTAAACCCAGTCCTTAATTCTTCCGCTACACTATCCACGCTACACACCTCATTCTCATATGCCCTCATTTTTAGAACCCAGTCTTTGTCTTTTGAAAGCTCTTACCAACAAAGTGAATTCTGTTCAAAGCTCTAAATGAAGCATTTTAATAACAACATAGTAGATCCACAACAAAGTAGCAAGATTTTGCCACCATTCATTTCTATCGAATTTTTCCCTTTTTTGCTGAAATGTTTCTGAATAATTGTTAAAAAGACATGATAAAGTTAACTTAAGTAATGATACTATCTTTTTTCTTTTTTTAAATGTAAAGATATAACAAAGAATCCTGTTTGAACTATGGATTAGTCCTTAGAATTCTCCCTTGCTTCTTGCTTCATCTTCCCAAGCTCCACAAGCAGTGTCAAAAGAGCCTCACACATTTCACAAGCATCAGGTTCACTAGGATTCTTCTTCCTTGATGAGTACACCATCCAGGCATGGTCAAGCTTCTTGTCTGGTCTGACTACAACTGAGCCTGGAACTTCAGCATCACGGCATGTCACTAGACCATCACTCTTCTCCCCATACCTGAGCTGCAAGTGGAGTGCACATACAGCCATGGCTGCAGACAAAGGAATCACTACAGGCACTTGATGTCCTGCTTGAACATTATCAGACTCCTCATTGCCAAAGTTGGGAAACGGAAGCCAGGGAAGTTCCGCATGGGCTATGTGAGTCATTGTGGCAAGGACACCAGGAGCTATACTTGCCTCAGAATGGAAGGAGATCAAAGGGATATTTTCAGGGAGCTTGTGTTTCATGATGAACTCCTTCCGCTTCTCATATGTGAGATCCTCCAATGCCCTTATGTCACCCTATCATACATGATTGAAATATGCCATGATGAGAATCTTAAAAGGAAAACTGAAAATAACAAAAAATCATGTTATGCTGCAGGAAATTATCTACACTTCACCAAAACTACACCAAAGCATAATGAGTAACCTGGCCTGGACAAGAGGAAATAAAGGAATGATGGAAAGTAAGAACTCAGTGAAAAATTGAAAGAAAGTTTGCACAAGAAAATTCTAACAGAAATGGAAGCAGGGTGGCGTATACCGATGTCTATGATGCAGGAATGGAAATCTACACAAGCATGTCACGACCTAAGACAAAAAGTAATAACATCTAACAATTCCCCATTGTGAAATTTAAGTTCTTCCTGCATGATTCTGAGATGATATCAAGCATAAATTATAGTTCTTTAGTCCTTTATTACATACATAAAGGATTACTACATAAGGCATCAAATTTCTTCTTCTTCTTTTTTGTTGTGGGGGGGGGGGGGGGGGGGGGGGGGGGGGGGAAGAGAGAGAGAGAGAGAGGAAATGAATACCTTAATTAGCTTGCATATCAAGAACTCCATGATCTTCCGTGTTTCTTTGTCAGCAATCTGACCTTCACGGAGAATATCAGAAGCTAGAGGGGTGCCACCATAGGGACTCTGTACAAGTGCCAAACCAGCAACTTTGTCTTTCAAATCAGACCAGTAAACAGACAATGCAGCTGCAGCATCAACTCCACCCTTGCTGTGCCCTAGCAGCATTACACACTTGCCAGATCCCCAGTAGAGCTCCTCAATATATTGCTTCAGTTCCCATGCATTGTGCTCAACTGATGCCTGCATACAAGAAAAAATATAAGAAACTAGTTACCAAAAGCATTATTTTATGACTTATATGGAAACAAAAAGGTAATTGGAAAGGAAGAAAATTAAAAAAAAAAATATGAGAAGTGACATGACAAGAGAACCAGTCATTAAAATAAGAACAACACCACCAGCTATAAATGAATTAAGTAGAAAATGAAAATTTCATGCTTGTACCAAATAATCATTCATTTCATACCTCACTATAAATTTTTGCAATATGACAAGCTAGACCCATCTTTGAAAAGAATCTTTTAGCACCCACAAAATATAAGGGACCATGATTACTAAAGAGGCCTGCCAGATCATAGTTCCCATTAAAAAGGGTTTAACCATGCAAAATGTAAATGAATAAAAACCAAACTCTTGACAAAGGGGTGAGGGATCTTCTCTTACCTGGAATTAGTAGATAAACAAATGAGTTGGGTAGTTTGTGCTCTCCATTTCTGGGAGTATAGAACAAAAAAACTTACCAAAGTAACAAGATATATAGTTATACAAAACCAATATAAGTATATTTTATTGAAATTGCAAACAGCATGAAAAAGGAAAAGGAATCATGAAGCATATAAGTTTACTATTTTAGAAGAAGAGAGGGGGGAAGCCCTAGTGTTACAATTCAAACATACATGATGATATCATTGATGTGTTTTGGGTAGCAAGATGATGGGAAATAGTGCTTGGCAAACTCAGCTAAGCAGATGACATAAAACTATTTGCTCACAGCAGATTGATCAGTAACAGAATTTGGACAAATATTAAGCAACTTCAACAAGGTTTTATCCATTTGAGCCTAATAAAAAAGTTTTTTAGATGACAAATATATTGGAAAAAACCTACTATACTAACACATCTCCAATAAAAGAAAACGAAAAGATTGACCAAAAAAATATCAATTAAGTCCATAGTAATCAAAAGAATGCCAGAGATAAAATGCATAGAAGAATCATAACCAACACAAGTCCTCTCCCTTCCCCTCTCTGGGGCAGGGGCAGGGGCAGGGCCAACTATAGTGGGGTAAGAAGATATAGATTTCGCATGATACCTTATGCCTGCAAGCAATTCCAAAAATCTCGCTGTACCATCCTCCACAGAAGCCATTCCGGGTGTGCATTGCAACCATCCAATATCATCAGAAGAACCACGCAAAGTTGTACACACTCTAGATGTAATGCTGAAGATAATTAAAAAATGTTGAATGAGAACCAAATTAAAAACCAGACAAACGTATAAGCAAATAATTGATAATTCAAAGTAAATATAACATCAACTGGAATAGAAACTAAAGGAGACCATCCACAGATTCTTCTATGGCACATGAACCCATGAGTTCATAGTTAAAATCTACTTCTTTTACCTCTGAACTTGAACTTGAATGCATCTCAAGTAAGAGAAAAACTGTTTCCAGGAGAACAATGACAATCTCCAGGCAAATCGTAAACTGGACAATGGAAGCATCAACCTACACCCAGACGAAGCAACTAAAGATGAAGATGGCCAAAATTTGCAATCAAATTATTAAAGAGCTGCAATGCCATTACAAAAAACCTACCTTATATTGCACCATATGGTGGTTACCACTTAATAGTCTTAAACAGAGGGTTGCCACACAAAAGTACTTGGCAGTCAACTAATTCATGAAAAAGAACTAAACATTGTCTTGTTTAAAAAATACTGAAACAAGGAGGTGAAACCGATTGAGCACAAAGAATGTCAATCATTTGGTTCATTTAAAAATACCATCCACACTGATTGTCAGAATTTCAGATTTGATCAAATTGGCTAGACTATGACTTAGATATGCATGGTTGAATCTTATAGATTGGCATCATTTATAATCTTAATGGAAAGAAAGTTTTTACCCTTGGAAAAAGATAGGGACACCCCTATAGTTGTAATTACTTTCCACAACTTCAGATCTTGCATTCACAAGCAATTCTTCCCTAAGTCCTGATGTTCTTCCTTCCAGGACTGTAGGGCTTGAAATGGAGATGCAAGGTTTAGAAGACGATGAACATCCTTCAGAAACAGATGTACAAATGCTGTGGCAAGAACATCCTGGATTCCGTTCAGAAGAAACGACCACCAAATTTTCTGAGCATCTAATGACATCTCTAAATACAAGATCCTCTGCAATAACAGCATGCCCAAATGCAGCCATTATGTTCCAAAAACATGGATGTTAACAGAACTTCAATGAACTACAAAACATCCTACATTGTGAAGGCATTGATGTTTTGATGACAAGAACAATGATCTCCAAAATAACACATTTATTAAACAAAGAAGTAACTCACCAATAAATTGAATGAATCGACAACTTGTATAACTAGTTAGTGTCAAGAGGCGGGTGAAAATATCATCCATTAACGAGTGAAATCCAAGAGTATCAATAAGAAGACTAGTGTTCTTCACAGCATCACCTTGGGCCTGATACAATAACCTCTATTAGATTTAGAGAACAAGCTCCTACATCAACTATATTCCTATGACCTAAATGTGAACAATGCAAGTTTACAAGTTTGATCCTGGAGTGATCCCTTCTTCACTTACTAAATGGATAAACCTAATGTGGGATACATAAATTTCATTTTTGAATATATTTATTACTATTTTTTCCTTTTTCCAAACAGATGGTATTTATTATTGATAAGTGGCCAAACAAGAATGAATCCCTTTGGTCAATGCGAACCCTACTCCACCGGCTGAATGGAAACCATCCATAGCAGTTCATTTAAAGCAATTTTGAACTTTGAATCTTTTTAAATAAGGTGTCTCAGCATCTATCCCTACCGTCGGATAACATGTTATTGGTGTCATCAAGTTGGTTTTAAATTTTAATAAAAAAAATGACAACGCAGACACAAATAAATGATAAAGAGCAGAAAATTTCATACCAAATGCTTTTTCTGATGACCATGTACTTCTAGGAGGTAACCATTACTTGAAAAATGTCTGACCTGATGTGACTTGAATTAAAAGAAGAAAAGAATAAATACATTAATGACGCCACAAAATGAAACATCAAGATTTCTCAACGTATATACTTAGTTATGCTTGCTTACATACAAGTACTCACTGTTGAAGGGATCTCAGATATTTCCTTTTCAATATGTACATCTCCCATGAATTCTCCAGCACCCGAAATTATGAAACTACATAATTAACACAATTCAGAGGAGTTGTAGACAACAATGCAACTCCAACCCAAGCTGAAGCATACAAAAGGAATCTCTAAAGAAAACACTCAAAAAGCTAAATAATAATAAAGGAACCAGCACCTAGGTATAAAAGAATGGAATGGAAATGAATAGAATAATATAGAACAAAACAATCTTGTTTGGATGGAAAGGAATAAAAAATAATTAAAATCAAGATAGAGACTTTTAAAGAAAATAGAACTATCTTCAAACTTTGATATAGAGGCGGGGTAGGTCTTAGAATGAAATCTCACTGAATAAAAAGTTGCAAAGCATCATTACTTACGCTTTATGACTTTGTATTTCAAATAAACCAATGAAAAGATGTCAAAACAGAGGAATGGGAGAAATGAACGAAATGGCCTCTTTCAAATTCAAGGACTGAAATGTTTGAACCCTTTCATATCTCATAGAACATTCAGCTTAAAGCAATATCAAAATGACCATATGTCTCTTTGGATCAAAACAATCATTCCTCTATCACTATCACAGACACAGAGAAATCAGATTCAAACACATTCCAGTTCCCACATTTACCTAGAAAGACCCACAATTGAATCAAATTTAGTATATAACAAAGTATACCCAGATGAGAAAATTAACAAATAATTGGAAAGAGGCATTAGAAAGAAAGAAAAAAAAAGGGGGGGGGAGGCTAATTTATTAGCTTAGCATAGACATGCAAATAAAGATGAGAGTGAATGACTTACACTGTCAAAGTTCGAAATTTTAAGCCCAACACTGAAAGAGAGATTCAAATCTGCAGAACCCAGAAAACGGTTATTCATCAGAACCAAACCAATTCAAATTTATAGAGGGGAAAAAAAAAACCCCGCAAACGTTATTTCCAAAAAAGTTTGAAATTTCAGATTAAAAACAAACAAAAGTAAATTAATTTAATGAAAAAGAAATCACAAAAATAAAAAATAAATGGTAACTGTACCAACTGAATGAAAAGACAGTGATGTGGGAGTGGGAATGAAGCAATAGATGATCATTGAACATTATCCAATTGCTTTTTATTTTTTGAATGAGTGCTATATATGGCCCACCTAATTAAGTGATTTTTTTTTTTTTTTTTCAATAGCAAGAAAGTTCACTTTGAAGTTTCAATGGCAAGAAAGTTTGTTTCTTTAATTTTTTTTTTAGTTTATCCTTTTGTTTGGACTGATAAGGAGTTGATTAAATTAATCAGATGAGGTGTTTTTTTTTTAATAGAAAAAAACAAGCTTTCAATTTATCTATTTATACTATCATTTAAGAGGCTTCATTTTTATAAAAAGAAGTTTTTCTTATTTTGAGATCTTCAATTTTGATGTTCAAAATACTTCAAAATATACCAGTTTATAAAACTTAAATAGAAGCCATGTGAATTACAAATTAAAAAACTCTTAAATTTTAGCAAAATTAAAAAAATTTTTAAAAAAAAACAAAATTTTTTATGATTCCATACACGTTTCACAACTACAATCAGTTTCCTATTGTAATTTGGTAATACAATTGATAATGTCGTAAATATCACCAATGAGCCACACGATCTTTGCACGCTCGTAACAATACCTGCACAGCAGAGAGAGAAGACCTAATAGAGAGCACCGGTGTGGTGCCGGACGAATACCCTCCGAAGGTCAAGTTAGAACTGTTCTCACAACTCTAGAGTGCTAGAGAAGGGTAAATTATATGTACCTTGATTTGTGAGGGTATTGAGGCTTTTATAGTAGCAGAAGGTTGACATCTCTTCCTTGGTGTAGAAGTCTTTTCCTTATAGGAATCCTCTTGAATAGTCTCAAACGTGATGGACAAGACATTTCCTTATAGAGAAGATCTTCATTAATGCGCGTATTTTCCGGAATCCTCTTTGTGCTAGGATTCCATTTACCTTGGGATTCTATGGTGGTTAAGTGTGTGTCGCAAGTATTTCCCATCTAGGGTTTCTGGCTGCCCCGTGGGTGCTTGACCCATTCCTGTTGCATCTGTTTATGCAGGATCTATCCATAACAGACCTTTGCATAAGTTGGGCTCGCCCTCTATCGGCCCACGGACATGGATCCGTCAAGCCCATTTCATGGAGATCCGTCAACCTAAATTTTTACCCTCTTCAGTTGCCCCCTCAGCCCATGGGTTCGTCATCTTTGAATGGAAGGACCCGTGGGGTGACGGTTCAAGGTTTTGGGGATGACGATTCAAAGGCCTGTGGGTCGACGGTTTCAATACGGATGCCATGAACTGTACCCACCCCTGACAGGTTGTCTGGAAGCCATTTATGATGCATGACACGTGTCGCTCTTCCATTGGATTTTATCTCGGATCGAAGCATCGCTTCGTCTTCCGTGCACTTCCTCTATAAATATCACACTCCTTCTCCTCTCATTTCTCTACTTTCCGCTGAAACGCACTGTCAGAGCACTTCCGTCATCCTCGTCAGAGACCAATCCGTTCAGTTTCTGTATCCGTCATCAACGCCTTTCTTCCGTTCACTCACTAACTTGGTAAGTACTCTCTTTTTCACATGTCTCTCTTATCTTCGGACACACTCTTTTTATTTTCTTAAACTTTATACACCCGTCACCCCCTCTAGACCCATTAGAGTCTTAGGTTTTGTTGTCATGTGTAGGCAATGTCTAGTGCGTCAAGTAACCAGTCAGTTGTCCATGACGGGGCGGATTACGAAGAAGTATACCCGTCAGGTCACAAAGACCAAGAGAGTCCAAGCGTAGAGAGGAGTCCGTCCGCCTCTTCCTCGTCCTCAACAAATGAGGATATAGAGATGGCTGAACCAGAGGAGGTTTCTAATGACGGCGAGGAACAACCAATAAAATTTGTTGTAGGTGCTGATGGACTTAAGGAGTTCATCATGCTACCGAAGTGGACGGTGAATAATTTTAGGTCCACCATCAAGGAGAAACACTTCAACATTCTTAGGGCCAATTTCCAAATTCTAGATAACATCTCCATCTGTCTGCCCTATAAGTCAGAGAAATGCTATTATGAAGGAGTAGAAGGTGTCGAGGTGTACGAACAGATGCTGAAGGTAGGACTTAGGTTTCCACTAAGCTCCCTTCACCGTGAGCTTCTCAAATACCTTGGCCTGTCCGTCAACCAAGTATCCCCAAACGCCTGGAGGGTCTTCATAGCAATGGAGGTCCTGTACGGCGCTATGTCAAATGATGCTAGGAGGCTGACGATGCAGGAATTCCTTCACTGCTACCATCCAGATGAAATAGACAAATCAAGGGGGATGTATAGTTGTGTGTCTAGGAGTCCGTTGTTGAAGGTTATATTTGAAACCCCAGACTCCAATAGGGATTGGAAGAGCCGTTATTTCTTCCTAGAGGGTGACGAGTGGATGTGTCGTCCAGGGGACACGGAATACATGCCCGATGACACGACTTGGGGCATATTGCATCCATCTAGTATGCTCCCGTCCTAGTTTGTGAACTCTTTAGAACCGTTCAGTTTATTATAATTTTTTCAACACTTTTAACCGTCTTCTTCTTTGCAGTTAGACGGCGTCCACAAGTTGAACTTGAGGAGTTCAGCTTTCTTGAGAGAACTTTTGCTAAGACCAAGCCGGAGGAAAGGACTTGGGCAAAGTTAGTCACACTTGATACCATCCATTGGTATTGTGACGGACCTGAACCAACGCAAGCAATTGTCAACTACGACGCCAAAATTCGCAGATATAAGTCCGTCGTCCTTATTCTGTTTGAACTGTTTTCATTTTTATCTTAGTAATTAACTTCATCCGTCCACCTTTACAGAAATGGACGATGCTAATAGGAGGGCAATGATTAAATCGCAGGCTGCCAAGAAAAAGGAGACTGGCGATGTGGCTCCTAAGGGGACGGGCTCAAGCAACCCGTCCACAAAAAGGAAGCAGCCGTCCATAGGGGAAAGTCCTCTCAAGAAACCCAAGGTCCCTTTGGAGCTCGTCGTAGGGCTAATGGCTGAGGGTGCAAAGACGGTCACCCCAGCGAAGCATAGGGCTGGCAAAGGCACTATGAAGGCTCCATCCACTAGCCAGGAGAAGCCACCCGTCCTTCTCCGTGAAGACTCCAAATATGCCTTGGAGCAGCTTTCGTCCATCATAACGTCGGAGGATTTTGAGGACTTAGGCAATCACTCCACGGAAGCAATGGGGGAGACGGGTCTTTTTGCAATCACTCAGGTAATCTTGCCCGTCTACTTTCCGTCCGTCTATTCCACATGGCTTTCTATCTAACACCCTTTTTTATGTTTCAGGCCATGATTATGATGAAAGGGCTAATAGGACAATGTCTTACCCATGAGACAGCCTTGGAGCGTGTGCGGGCAAAGGCAGGGATGATGGAGGATGAACTGAATCAGCTCCAAAACTGGAAATCCAAAATGAAAAAAAAGTTTGATCTTTCGGAAAAGGTGAGAAAAGAGCTCGAGCAAAGGACGGAGGAGGTGGAGAAGGCCCTTGAGGGCAAGGATAAGGAGGTCCGAGACCTGAAGGATCAGCTTCGTCAAGCTAAGGAGGTGGTGATACGTGAGTACCGCGACTCCGACGCCTTGCTGTCCGAGCTGAGAGACTCTTATTTGGAGGGTTTTGACGACGCTCTCCGTCAGGTTAAGAAGGCCTACCCTGACCTGGATGTGTCAAACATTAAAGTTGAAGACCAAGCTCAAACCTCCGTCATGCCCGTCGCCTCAGAGAACACTGAAGATCTTTTTGCTGAGGATGCAACTCAAGGCGATGGAGAGTCAGCCCAGGCACAGAATGCTCAAGGTCAAGTCCAACATGTAGTTGATGACACCCGTCAGGAGAAGGATGCAGACCCTCAGGAGTAGTGGTTTTTTTTTTTTTTTTTTTTTTTTTTTTTTTTTTAAGTTAGGAGAACAATCCTTTAATTTTATCCGTCATTGCTTTTTCCATATTAAACAATTTCCCTTCAAGGGTTTTATATTTTTATCTGCCTATTTTGGGTTAATTGCTTGTTTTCATAGTTGTTATGAACGCAGTGGGTCCGTTCTATTCGACCCGTCATTTAAATCATAATGGAAATTATGGGTTTTGAATTTCGATGATCTGTCCACTATTCGCTTTAAAGGCCTTAAATTTTATGGCCATTGAGATAAAAACCCGTCTCCCAAAATGAGTCCGTCCACATTGTGTTTTATACTTTAAGTTGTGTCCGTCTTAATAACTAGAGGGACCGTCCTCCTTATGGACTCGGCTAGACTTTCATCCTTAATGGACGATCCGTCCACCAAATGGACTAAAATTCCCGTCCTCCTGTATGGACCGTTCACCTTATAGGCTTAACATTTAATCATTCAAGGATTTCCGTCCACCAAATGGACTAAAATTTTCATCACCTGGTAGAACCGTCCACTTTATGGACTTGAATAGAATTTACATCCTTTATGGATGAATCGTCCGCTTTATGGACTTCATAAGATTTTCATCCTTCATGGGTAAACCGTCCACTTTATGGACTTTGTAGTATTTTCCTCCTTCAGGATGAACCGTCCACTTTTGTGGACTTAATACAATTTTCATCCTCTGTGGATGAACCGTCCACTTTAAGGACTTCGTAGAATTTTCACCCTTCATGGATGAACCGTCCACTTTGTGGACTTGAATACAATTTCATCCTTTGTGGATGATCCGTTTAGTTTGTGGACTTTAGTTTACACCCGTCCACTCTTTGGACTAAGAATTTTCAACCTTTTGGGATGATCCGTCCTTTTATGGACTTTAGTTTACACCCCATCCACTTTTTTGGACTAAGAATTTTCATCCTCTTGGGATGATCCATCCATTTTATGGACTTTAGTTTACTTAGTTTACACCCCGTCCACTTTTTAGACTTTGTAAGAATTCAGGTGAAAAAACAAAGTTGCGTCTGAATATTCTTCTTAAAAACAATGTGTTTGTAGAAAAGTACCTGCCCCCTTGGGCTTAAAAAGATACATAAAGTATTGTAGCCAAAAATTGTCTAAGTAAAACTAGAGCAAAAAATTGTCTAAGTAAAACTAGTAACTGTAGTAAAACTAAATAAAATAGGAAATTGGGGAGCGTTGTTGCTCTTTATATCATCTCTACTGGTAGTATTTCCGTAGGTGCTCCGTGTTCCATGGGTGCTGCAGCTTTCGCCCGTCCAGCATCTCGAGGTGGTAGGTTCCCTTCCTCTGCCATGATGCGATCTTGTAGGGTCCTTCCCAGTTGGGGCTGAGCTTTCCTTGCGAAGGATCTCTAGTAGCGCCCATTACCTTTCGTAGTACAAGATCTCCAACCTGAAAGTCTCTATGCCTGACATTGGAGTTGTAGTGTTTCGCCATGAGATTTTGATACCGCGCCAACCTTTGCTCTGCCGTCGCTCGAACTTCATCCACCAGGTTGAGCTGAAAGCGCATGGCCTCTTCGTTCTTATCCTCGTCGTATTTCTCCACCCGATAGCTTGTGAGCCCTACTTCTGCTAGGATGACAGCGTCACTTCCGTATGCTAGTCGGAACGGCGTTTCTCTAGCGGGTGTTCTTGCTGTAGTTCGGTATGCCCACAGAACGCTTGGTAGCTCGTCCGGCTAGATACCCTTTGGCCCCTCAAGCCGGGTCTTGATGATTTTGAGCAAGGATCGGTTCATGACTTCAACTTGCCCATTGGCCTATGGGTATGCGGGCGACGAGTAGTAATTCTTGATACTTAGCTCCGAAGAGAAGTCCCTAAATGCGATGTTGTCGAATTGCCTTCCGTTGTCGGAAACAAGCACTTTGGGTATCTCGTACCTACAGATGATATTCCTCCAAACAAAACTTCGAATGTTCTTCTCCGTGATAGTGGCTAGGGCTTCTGCTTCCACCCACTTAGTGAAGTAGTCGATACAAACTACCAGAAACTTTAGCTGCCTAACTGTTGTTGGGAAAGGGCCCATGATATCTAGTCCCTATTGAGCGAATGGCCAAGGGGTCGTCATGGGGGTCAGCTCTTCAGACGGTTGCCTGATGAAATTACTGAACCTTTGACACTTGTCGTAGGTCTTGACATAAGCTTGTGCGTCCTTCAGCATTGTAGGCCAATAGTATCCTGCTCAGATCAACTTGTGCACTAATGATCGTAACCCCGAGTGGTTTCCGCAGATACCCTCGTGGACTTCTCTCATTATGTAATCTGCTTCCTCGTGGCTTAAACATCTCAGGTATGGTCGAGAGAATCCTCTTTTGTATAAGACTTCTTTTATCAGCACAAATCGTGATGCTTGGACCTTCAACTTCCTAGCGTCGTCTTTCCCGTCTGGTAACACGCCAGTCTTCAGGTATGATATCAATGGTGTAGTCCAATTGCTTTCAGAATCTACTTCCTGCACATTTTCTCCATCATCAATAAGTGAGGAGACTTGAACAAATGACAATACCTGTTCAGGGATAAGCATAAATTCTGCCGAGGCAGCTTTTGCTAGACAGTTGGCACATTCGTTTTCCCCCCCTTGGGATTTGAACGAATCTGACTTCGAGGCTGCCGATTCGATTCTTCACCTCTTCTAGATACCTCTTCATCCTTTTATTCTTGCACTCGTAGCCGCCATTAATCTGACTTGTTACTACCTGTGAGTCGTAATGTACGACCACGTTTTCAACACTTGCTGCCTTTGCGAGGTCTAGCCCCGCCACCAATGCTTCATATTCGGCCTCGTTGTTGGTCGTAGGGAAGTCTAGTTGGATCATGCACTCGATCTTATCCCCCTCCAGGGTTCGGATCACCACACCGACCCCTCCTGCTCGTCTATTGGAAGATCCGTCCGTATAAATATTCCACTATCGGATCTTCTCCTCCCCCTGGCCATCCTCGAGGGTGAATTCGGAGATGAAAAGCCACCACTTGCCCTTTTATAGCTGTTTGAGGACGGTACTATATATTAAACTCACTAAGCTCCATTGCCCACAAAGCCATCCATCCTGCGGCCTCAGGGCTACTCATGGCTCTTCTCAGGGGCTTGTCCATCAAGACAATGATGGTATGTGCTTGGAAGTATGGCTTGAGTTTTCGCGTTGCGGTTATCAACGCGAATGATCTGAAGGTACCTCTCTTCTGCTCCTCGGAGCGCTCGGCTTGTAAAGTAGACTGGTCTCTGAGATCCTTCTTCCTCTCTTACCAAAGCTGCACTAACAGTGGCTTGCGAAACAGCTAAGTATAGGTAGAGTTCTTCTCCTGGCTTGGATGGACTGAGCAACGGGGGAGATAAAAGATACACCTTTAAGTTTTCAAACGCCCTCTGGCATTCGTCCATCCACTCAAACGATTTTCTCAGAGTGCAGAAGAAAGGTAGACATTTGTCCGTCGCTTTCAAGACGAACCTGTTCAGGGCTGCGATTTTGCCATTCAAGCTTTACACCTCCTTGACCGTCCTCGGTGGTTCTAACTCCATTATGGCCCGTATCTTCTCCGGGTTAACCTCTATACCTCTTTGGGATACCATGAAGCCCAAGAATTTCCCCGTCGTTACTCCGAACGCGCACTTATTTGGATTCAGCTTCATGTTATACGACCGGAGGGTGTCAAAGGTCTCCCGGAGGTCGTCTAGGTGATCATCTTTGTGTAGGCTCTTCACTAACATGTCATCAACATAAACTTGTATGTTCCTCCCAATCTGGTGCGCGAACATTTTGTTCATTAATCTCTAGTATGTCGCCCCAGCATTTTTGAGTCCGAATGGCATCACCTTGTAGCAGAACAGTCCCTGGCTGGTAACAAAAGATGTCTTCTCTTGATCGGCTTCTTCCATCTTGATCTGGTTATAGCCCGAGAAAGAGTCCATGAAGCTCAAAAGCTGGTGTCTTACAGTTGAGTCTACCAAAGTATCTATCCGTGGGAGTGGATAGCTGTCCTTAGGGCAAGCCTTATTGAGGTCTATGAAATCTACGCACATCCTCCATTTTCCATTAGCCTTTTTAACCATGACCACGTTTGCCAACCAATCGAGGTAGTACACTTCTCGGATGAAATCTGCCTCAAGCAACTTTCGAACTTCCTCGACTATGGCTTTGTCCCGCTCCTAAGCGAATACTCGTTTCTTCTGCCGGATTGGGGAAAATGAGGGCAATACATTCAACCTGTGAACTATGATTGAGGGGTTGATTTTTAGCATGTCCTCGTGACTTCAGGCGAACACGTCTTGATTGTCTCTTAGGAATGTCGTAAGCGCTTGGCGTACTGGCTAACTTGCCAGTATACCCACTCTAGTCGTCCGTTCTGGCCTTGAGCCGTCAAGGATCACTTCTTCTAATTCTTCAACCGGCTCCGCTACTGCCCGTTGTTCTCCTATGCACATTGTTTGCTGATGATCGTCCATCTCTAACATAGCAATATAGCATTCTCACGCTGCCACCTGATTTCCGCACAGTTCTCCTACTCCATAATCTGTAGGGAATTTGATCATTAAATGGTAGGTTGAAGTTACAGTCTTCCATGAGTTGAGGGTGGGTCGTCCGAGAATGGCGTTATAAGCGGACGAGCAGTCGACTACTAGGAATGTTACGTCCTTAGTGATTTGCTGGGGGTAATCACCTACCGTTACTAACAACGTGACGGCGCTAATGGGGGACACTCTCATCCCTCCGAAACCAACGAGAGGGGCATTTACCGAGACCAACTGTTCTCTATCAATCCTTATCTGCTGAAAAGCCGAGTAATACAGGATGTCTGCCGAACTGCCGTTGTTGACCAGAACCCGGTGCATGTTGTAGTCTCCTACCTGCAGGCTGACAACAAGCGCGTCGTCATGCAAGTGGTGCAGCCTTCGAGCATCTTCTTCTGAGAATCCGATGACGGGGCTGTCGATCCGTGCCATCTTGGGTACGGCGCCCGTAAGCTGGACGTTCTGGACCATTCTCAGGTAGGTCTTTCAGGCTTTTTTAGACAACCTAGAAGTTGCCGTGCCCCCTACATCATCCTTATGTCTCCAATGGGCGGCCTTGGGTGCTCATTCTCCCGTCACAGGGCTTGCTTTTGGGGTGGATCCGTTCTTTCCTTGCTAACGAACCTCTGCAGCTTTCCCTGTCTTATAAGAGCCTCTATATGCTATTTCAGATCATAGCAGTCAGCTGTGTCGTGCCCGTGGTCTCGATGGAAGTGACAGTACTTGTCCCTTGGCCTCTTACTAGGATTTCCCTTCAGCTTGCCGAGGACGTCAGGGCTCCTTCATCTTTGATTTGCATTAAGACTTGATCTATTGGGGCGGTTAATGGGGTGAAGCTTGTGAACTTCCCAATGGGGGGTTTGAAGCGTCTATCATCCCGTCGTTCTCCAGTTCTAGCCACCTTTCGCCCCCTATCTTGCCGTGTGTCCTCTTGTCTTTCCCTCTTTTTAGGCTTCTCCTCGCGGGCCAGCAGTGTGTCTTCCGTATTCATATATTTGGTGGCCCTGTAAAGCGCATCCGACATGGTCTTGGGATCGTTCTTGTATAGAGAAAATAGGAACTTACCCTTCCGTAACCCATTAGTGAATGCTGCTACGAGTATCTTGTCATCTGCTTCATCAATTGAGAGGGTTTCCTTGTTGAAACGGGTTATGTAGGACCTCAGCGTCTTGTCCTCCTGTTGCTTAATGTTCATCAGACATGCAGTAGACTTCTTGTATCTGTGCCCTCCAATGAAGTGCAAAGCGAATTGGGTGCTTAACTCCTTGAAGGAACTGATAGAGTTGGGCGTCGGCCTGCTGAACCATATCCTTGTAGGGCCTTTCAGCATGGTGGGGAAGGCCCTACACATGATCTCGTCTGGTATCCCCTGGAGGTGCATCAGGGTCTTGAAAGACTCCAAGTGATCCAAAGGGTCCTTGTTTCTGTCATAGTTCTCCACCCGCGGCATTCGAAACTTCGGCATGACGGATGTGGTGAAGGGTGAATCGGTTCGGTGGACTAAGTCGTCGAGATCACTGAAGACTCTTCCCTTGAGCGTGCTCATCATGCACTCCATCCGTTCTTTCATCATCTGCATCTCCTCGACGATGTGATGCAGGGCCGTATCGACGACAAATGGCTGGCTCACATCTTGTCTATTCGGGGCGTTACTTGCCTCCGGTCCCTCCTGGTTCCTGTGATCAGCACTGGCACCTTCTTGATCTTCCTCTTGGTTTCCCATCACCGCGTTCTTCTGTCGCAGCTGTTCCTCTAGGGTTTGGTTTTGTCTGGTAAGGCGCTCCACTATCGCTGTAAGGGTTAGGACCTATCTCTCCAGGGCAGTAGGTTGTGGCTCGTCTTCCTGAACGTTGTTGGTGGTTGCCATCGAGCGTGTAAATATCATGCAACTCTTTGTTCGGGTAGCATTTGTATGGCTTACAAGTTGCAGTCTTTCCCACAGACGATGTCAACTGATGATGGCATAAATATCACCAGTGAGCCACATGATCTTCGCACGCTTGTAACAATACCTGCATAGCAGAGAGAGAAGACCTAACAGAGAGCACTGGTGTGGTGCCGACCGAATACCCTCCGAAGGTCAAGTTAGAACTGTTCTCATAACTCTAGAGTGCTAGAGAAGGGTAAATTATGCGTACCTTGATTTGTGAGGGTATTGGGGCTTTTATAGTAGTAAAAGGTTGACATCTCTTCCTTGGTTAAATTATGCGTACCTTGATTTGTGAGGGTATTGGGGCTTTTATAGTAGTAGAAGGTTGACATCTCTTCCTTGGTGTAGAAGTCTTTTCCTTATAGGAATCCTCTTGAATAGTCTCAAATGTGATGGACAAGACATTTCCTTACAGAGAAAATCTTCATTAATGTGCGTATCTTCCGGAATCCTCTTTGTGCTAGGATTCCATTTACCTTGGGATTCTATGGTGGTTAAGTATGTGTCGTAAGTATTTCCCATCTAGGGTTTCTGGCTGTCCCATGGGTTCTTGACCCATTCCTGTTGCATCTGTTTATGCAGGATCTGTCCATAACAGACCTTTGCACAAGTTGGGCTTGCCCTCTATCGGCCCACAGACATGGATCCGTCAGGCCCATTTCATGGAGATCCGTCAACCTAGATTTTTACCCTCTTCAACAATTTTATCTTAATTCTATCAATCTCAATCCTCATGTTCCGTCTTGTATGCAAATTCAAAAAGATAAAAAACAAAAACTCAATCTTTGTTACGTTAACTTATATTAAAAAAAAAAAAAAATTGTTACTTTAAGGGACAAGAAAGAGATGATTGTAAAGGAGGCCAACGATCAAAGTAGAATTAAAAAAAAAAAAAAAAAATGTAGGCTACTCAAATCTTTCTTTTTGTTATTGACATTTGAGTTATTATCATGTGTTGTGATTGACATGGGTTGTGATCCCCAATCTTAGTTTTATTTATTTAAGGCGAAAATATTATTTTGGTTCTTACATTTTGAGGTCACAGTCAATTTGATCCCTATATTTTGGTATCGGTCAATTTGGTCTCCACTATTTTAAAATTACAGTCAATTTGGTCCCTACAGTTAACTCACTAACGAAAAATGCTTATGTGACAAATGATTTGTACAGTTGGCATATTTAATATTAAAAAATTGAATCAAATGATGATGTGTTTAAGTTTAAGTGGTCATGTCAGCGCTTAGGTGGCAAAAAAAAGCCACATCAACTTTAAAAAATAATTTTCTTTTCTTTACCAATTTTTTCCATTTTGTATTTTTTCTTCTAATTTTCTCACAATTTTCTTAACCTGACATAATTTCATTTTTTTTAATTGATAGTGTTTTTTTTTTTTTTTTTTCCTTTTCTTGCAATTTCTTGGTAACCAAACAATAATTTAGTCCAATAATCTTAAATTAGTCCAACAATCTTATATCAACCTTAAATTAGTCCAACAATCTTTCTAACCCCAAAATCATCTCCTAAAAGAAAACCCAGATGCAGGATCCACCAAACCCAAATTCAAACTAATTCCAGAAATTTCAAACAAAAGCCCCAAATTCAAAGTTTCAAACTAATCCCAAAATCCTCGCCTGCAAACCCAAAACCACCACAACCTCAACCGTCCAACACCATCCTAAACCCAGATCCACCACAGAGCTCGATCTGTGGCCACAAACCCCAAAGAAAACTAAATCCAATCGATCCCGACCCACCTGACTCGAATCTCCTTGTCTAAAGCTCGACCAGCATGGACCCAGCCTCAGATCATCGTCGCCTTGTGCAGCAACAGGGTCCTACGAGCTCTTCATCGCACATGTATGTTGGTCAGAGCGACAGAATTTGAGTTGGAGGATTGGCTATAGCATTAGAGTGACAGCGATTGCTATTGGCTTTGGCTTCTCTGACCACGAATCAGAGATCACAAGAATTATCACACAGAGAAAGAGAGAGATGAAATATTACTAAAGATGAAACATTACTATATTAGAGAGATTCAGTTTTATTTTTGTGAAATTATAGGTTTATAAAAGACAAAATATATATATATATATAAAAGCTTATGTGGCTTTTATTTTTGCCACCTAAGTGCTGAAATGGCCACTTGAACTTAGATACGTCATCATTTGATTCAATTTTTTAATATTAAATATGTCATCTATACAAACTTTTAGCATATAAGCATTTTCCGTTAGTGCGTTAATGGTAGAGACCAAATTGACTATAAGTTTAAAATAGTAGGGACCAAATTGACCGATACTAAAATATAGGGACCAAATTTATTGTGACCCCAAAATGTAGCGATCAAAATGGTGTTTTCGCTTTTATTTAATTTTCCAATTTGGTGGTGGTGTGTAGGTGAAGAATTTATTTGGAAAAGATATGATATAATTGGGTAATGCTAAATGAGAAAATGTGAGCAGTAATTGGGTTATGGCTTTAGAAACGAGACAGGTTTTTTAGTAAACTAGTAAGTTTCCTGTGTGATGCACAGATAGTTTTGTAATATTTTATGTAAAACAATTTTGAAGAATGTTATACATATATTATAATAAAAAAATAATCTAAATTTGAGTAAAGAAATATATAAATTTTGAGATATTAAAAATTAGTTTAGTAGCTTCACTGCATATTTGTAGCCTTCTCAAGGTAAGTTTACTTAAAAAAAAAAAAAAAAAAATCATGAAATCAAAAGTAAATGCAAAAGAGTAACAGGACCATGAAAATCAACTAATCTGTATTGTGTTCACATATTGCATACCATGAAATGAAAGTATGCCCAACTCTCTCCCAGCCTTCCACTCATCGATAGTGCGACATTAAGATATGGTGTGAGCAAATGCATATGCATGTGCCATATAAATGATTTAAAACCATGGTTAAAAAATATTACCCGTAGAGATTTCAGTGGCTTGATGGTGGTGGGAGGCCAATATAAAAGAGATGGTGGCCCCTCAAATTCCTCTTTCTCTCTCTTACAAATGTTTTGTTAAACTCAGGTCTTTTATTTTGGTAATAGTGAAATAATGCGTTTCATTTAACAGTCCACAGCATTTTCGTGTTTCTCTATCTCTCCCTAGTGCCTTATCTAGTTAGTTATTACTATTAGTCCTTAATCATTTTTTTTTTCTTTTGTTTCTAATACTAAAATGGTGGGTATGCTAAAAGACATGAAGAAGAGACAAACATGTGGTATAAGCTCAAACAAACAATGAGAGATTAATGAGAGCATGAGGTCTCCACTTTTATATATACTAGTCGCAGACCCACGCGATGCGTGGGAATAAATAATTATATTTTAGTTATGGTATAATATATAATTAATTTGTTCTCTAAATTTTGTAGAAAATAATTTGTTCTCCCAAAAAATTAAAGAATTTCTAAAAATATTTTTCATTTATCTATCTCAAAAAATATATCATCATTTTATTATTTGGACTTTTTTTATTGATAATATTCATTTTTTAAGCGGTCCATATTTTGATAAATTATGTTATTGTGCATTATATTTTCTTAATTTGTTTTTCCTGTACAACTAAACTGCTTGAGTTTCAAATATATTATTCAAAATTTTCATTCTCTTAAAAAAAGATTATTATATTTATAATTTTTCTTATAGTAGTAGTTTCGAACTATTGATTGGGTTTTGTTTACTATACATGAAATTGCAACTGCATATTTCTTAGATATTTCGAAGAGGTTATACCATATTATATTTTTAATATTTAAAATAATATGTAGGAAAAAAAGTAGACTTTATGTCTGAAATTGAACACTTTACCTATCGAAATAAAAGAAAATAATTTGTATAACAATATAAAGAGAACGTGATCTAACAATTTTTTTTGTTACTACATACACTTTCATTTATTAAGATTTAATTTTCTTTAACTGGATCTTTATATTGCATTTTTGTTACTATGCTACTATTGAGCTTTCACATCTGCTGCATCATTGGCCATATCATTATTTTTTTTATTATTTATTTTTTAACTTTTAATTCTTTGACAATATTGTCAAAAGCCTTGTAGCTGAATTGGCACCAAAGTGCTTGGGGGTCTAAGGGGGAAAGGGTTCGAGCTGTGGAGTTAGCAGCATATTGTAATTATCTCTTAAAAAAAATTCTTTGACAATATTAAATATGTAACTATATTAGCTTTACAAATTCATCTTAAGCAGTTTTATCTTTACATATTCATTTACTTTAATTTTAATGTTATAACTAAATAATAAATCAATGAAAAATTAAAAACAAAAATACTGTATATACATATTCATCTTGAACGGTTTTAATAGTTGATAGACACATTTAAATACATAGCTAAGATTGTATTTTGATATAAATTCAAAATATCACTTCCAAAATAACTAAGTATTATGTCCAAAAAAAATCAAACAAAAGTTATAAGAGGGGAAGAGAAGACTTGTGATGGAAAACTTAAAAAATCAAACACACTACCAAATTGTATTAACCCAAAATAGTACTATAAAAAAAATATAATGATTCATCAACCTAAAGTAAAGTTGCAAACATTAATAAATAATATATATATATATATATATAGAGAGAGAGAGAGAGAGAGAGAGAGAGAGAGAGAGAGAGAATAATCACCTCTTTTAGAGAGATAGAAAATAAAATGAGAAAAAGAAGAGTAATATACATATATATATATATATATATATATATATATATATATATTTATAGTCATAAGTCAAACACCAAATAATCCAAGCCATGCTATATAATAGAATAACATAACATTCTTGTAAACTATCTTTAAAAGCAATAGAATAACATTTAACAATCATAGGAAAAAAAGGATAATAACTTAAAAACACAAAACCAAACTTCATCAACCCAAAGTAAAATTTTAAAGAACACATAAATTCATCAATCTACAGTAGAGATACAAAAAAATAAAAAATTCACACAAAAATAAAACATGAGAGAGAGAGAGAGAGAGAGAGAGAGAGAGAGAGAGAGAGAGTAATAACATTTTTCATGTGAGAAAATATGTATAGAATGAAAGAGAGAATGACATATTTATAGTAATAGAATGGGAATAAGAAAAGTCAAAATAAAAGGAAGAGGAAAGGAAAGATGAAGAGTGACATAAAGGTTGAGAGTAGTGGAGAGATGAAAAGGTAAAAGCAATTATGAGTAGAAGTAGTAGAGAGAAATGAGAAATAGATAGATGATGTAGCTGTTGATGTGGCTCAACAGGAGCGTAGCAACGATAAATGCTATGTTTCTACTTTTAGATATATATATAGATATTGAATTGATTGGCACTGTTATGGTTTATATGGGGGAAGCCTTTTCCTGCAATCTTTTAGCTTATTTAAATAGCCATATGATGTTCTAGAGTCTCAAGGCATCCCTCTTTCTCTGTCATTTTCTTTTTTAAATTTTATTTTATTTTTTGTTTTCTGGGTTCTGTTTGCCTAAATATTCCAAGCTAACATTTATTAAGGAAAACAATTAGATTGTAAAATTTTTTGTTCTCATCATCCGTCCGTCACTTGCGTGCAGGTTTAATAAGCATGATGCCCCTCCTCTCATGCTTGCAAAGTTGATTGCCCTCTTGCTGTTTCTTTTGTTGGTTAAAGGGAGTCTCAGTTTAGCAAACCCCCCCCCCCCCCCCCCCCCCCCCCCCCTCCAAAAAAAAAAAAAAATCATAAAAATTTGGCTGTGTTTTGCTTTCTGTTTGGTTTGTTGGAAGTCACTGGGTAGGAGTCATCAGGAAATGTGGCATGATAATGAATCCATATACATAATGCTGAATATAAAAGTTCATTTCGCCAAAATTCAGTTTTGCAGCCAATGTTGTCTGCTGCATGTAAATAGTATCTACATGTGTTATTGGGTATGCTGATACACAAAATATATAAATAAATGCAGCTTTAAAACTACTTGCTAATTTGCAGAGACTCCAACTTTAGAAATCCTATGAAGAATTTTTAATTCGCCATGCTTACCTAGTGCATCCATCATAAAGTTGAAACTTTGGGAGGCTGTGGAAGCAACTATAGCAGCTAGTATTTAAATTTAATATGAATTTTAAAGGCTTGTATATGCACAACTCCACTTTCACTTGCTGCATTGATAACTTATTCTAACAGATTAAGATCCTTTTCATTTGTTTTAAAATGGAAAGGGTACATTCCATGGTGAAAATTTAGTTTCCACGCATCTAAGTTGTACATGGTAGTAAACGAAATGGCAACCGATTTTAAAATATGTGGCATTATATTTACTTCTATATTTGTGAACTACAATGTCTTCATCAATAGACCATCTCTATTTTAAAATCATCTAACATGGTTTACTATCAATATAAGAGAGAACACCAGGTTTAATGCAGCAAAATAAGAGGAATGGAAGTACTTGAATGATCAAACTAGATGCTTATGCTTGCAATAGAAAACTGTAAAATAAAATAAACTGCTGCAAGTTCATATCGTCTTCAGTGATTTAAGTAGGATTCAGTCAGATTCAGGTTCTCTGTTATGTCCTTATAAATTCTAAATGAAATATAAATATTAAGTCAATTAAAGATTCATTTGGTAAAAAGAGCTGGGCAATTGAAAATGGTAAGATACCACGTATTGGTCTGGTGGAATGCAGGAATTTTCTTTTCTTTTCTTTTTATTTATTTATTTATTTTAATAAAAAATTCTGAATCTCACTAAAAACATTGTTACAAGACACATACAAAAGCATCATTGTGACAATCCATTTACAAGTGATCCACATGTTCCTTCCCAATGCAAACATAAACTCTTTCTATAGCTTCACAATAAGGATGTAAAAGGAGATGGTAATTAACAGCCTCATTCCCATTTCATGGGTTACGGTCTAGCATCTCTATCTGTGCTCTATATCCTAAATGCTTATCAGAAAAACACATCATTATCGAAGTTTTATCTGGAAAACTCTGTTATACCAAATTGAATGAAGAGTCATGTGGAAAAGATCATACTTCAAGGGCTTAGCATGCCAGAGAAAATGCTTTTGAACCTTCCTAACCCCAAGTTGCATCTGAAGATACTTCTCTTCCGGTATTGAAAGTAGTATGTCTTTCAAATTGGGAATGTCTTTCTCTGCAAGAATTAATGAGAATGCTCCCCAATCCAAAACCTCAAAAAATGGTGGCACAAAGTTGTCAGATATAATCACAGGCACGCACTCATAAAAGATGGCTTCAACCACGCGTGGGCTGTTCCCCTCATAACCCTTGGGGCAGATACAGTATTTGCTACTCTTCATGTGCTGGATGTAATTCATTTTGTTTGCAACACCAGGAGACATTGGACCAAATATCTTCATCTTGGGGTCTTTGTCCTTCCAGTACTTCAGCAAGATAGGACGCAAATACCCGTGCATATTCCCAGCATAGAAGGCTAGAATGTGCCTCTGAGATGGTGGTTTTCCTCCAAGATCCCTAAGAGGATTTCTGGCGGCTCGGACATAGGTTTCTGGAAGAGACACGTCCCTTCCTATTTTGAAGCCTGCTGTCACATCAGCATTGCAGAGGGCTTTTATGCAATGTTCCATGTGATGCCTTGTCTCGTATGGAGCCTATATAAGAGTCCAATATTGAATCATATTAAATATACATGTGCAAACACAAACCAACACACAAACACCCATACTGTTTTTAGTTGATTTTAAATAGACTTAAAGTGGTGTGATATGAGCTACTTTAGTATACATACCGTTTTGAAAAAAGTTCACCAGATCAGATCTCCACATTTTAATGATTAAAGCAAAGCGAATACTGTGATTTGGTATTGAATTGATACGATGTGATGGTAGATAGTTGACATGAAAAATGTCATCATCAAATTGTCAAACTTAGACCACTTCTATATTACCATTCAACTATCTTAGTAC
Organism: Quercus tomentella; assembly: GCA_028535165.1. NCBI lineage: Eukaryota > Viridiplantae > Streptophyta > Magnoliopsida > Fagales > Fagaceae > Quercus > Quercus tomentella. The sequence goes on from JAPQVY010000155.1 coordinate 41,570,283, forward strand.
AATAGTGAAAACAAGAGAAAGGAAAGTTAAACAGCAAGCATACCCAGTCATGACAGGCAACAAGAAAATGATCTGCTCCACCGGTTCTGTTCCAGTAAGGATATTTTGCTGCAATGCTCTCAGAGTAGTCTTTCAAATATTGCCGAAGGTTTGTCCGGTTATGAGAGTTATGTACATAAAGGGAGTATTCCAGCATCCGTGAACTAAATGGCATATAAAACAGGTGAGCCTTTCGAGGGTCCTTCACAACAAAACGCTTATTTCCCTCCATCAATTTCATAAACCATCCCTCAGAGGCATATAATCCTTTTAGTATTGGTTGGTGAAAGATGGGTTTGCTCCCATCCCTGTAGACATACACTTTGAGTGTGCGTTCCATGAGTTCGTAACTTCTGAAAAAGAAATCGAATGGAAGTTTGAAAATGAAACTCATTTTTCAAAAGAGCACCATCAGTAGGCTTAACTTGTTTTCAAAAAGCTGGCTGCAAGATTTAGGCACAGATATAAAAGAGCTGTCAAAAATACAATTGCAGTTCAACATCTGTTAATGTCAAGAAGCCTGAACAGAATCAGCTGGACCCCCTTATTTCACTGTACTGAGTCTCTTTTATCAGATTTGGTTATTCATTTGGTGAAATTTGTATAACAATAAGTTTACCATGATTATGGCCACTGCATATATGACTGACTAGTATAGTTGTGTTTCTTTGGTGTTTTATCTCTTCTCTTTCTACATCTAAGCAATGTCCTAAAGTAATATTCATTACACATCATTCATGAAAGTAAAGCGTGTACAAAGTGATGATAACCAAAACTTTTGCCAGAACCCATTTATGAAAATGGAAAACTACCTTTCAACCTTAATATTTGTATCAATCCTATACAATTAAATTAGGCTTACTTTTTGAACATGGAAACATTTCGAAAGAGAGGAGCGTAAAGTTCTGGATCATTTATTGCAACAGGTGCATGCTCAATCTGTGACTTTGCAGCTACTATTTCCCGGTCACGTACAGAAGACCGTCGTGGTCTCTACAAAATCAATTAGAAGAAGTAAACGTTTCCTGCATAGAACTAAAGTTCTGGGTGAAAAGTTTAATTAAAAATAACAAATATTCATTACCATTGAACGTGAAGAAGCTCGGTGCCTCACTAGTATGCGGTTCATCTCATATATTGATGTTATCAGCTTTGGTGGCATGTTACACCTCAATTCCTTCTTTGCAGTACTATTCATCATTACAGAATCATTTTTCGAAATTGCATCATCACCCGGCCGAACAGCAGAACCAATTGAGGAGGTTGCATTTGATACAACGTTCTCTAGATAGGTGATGGTGATTGGTGAAGCTGTTACAGGAGGTGCCAATGGAAGAGACTGGATGATTGTATCTATTCCCTCATATTTTTCTGAAGCCAGATTTGTATTCACTTCTATATTTTTGCTCATAGAAACCCCATCATTTGGTTTCACAAACTGCTCTAGAGAAACACCATTTCTACCTTCATTTGCCTCATCCAGAACTGAAATATTTTCCTGTTTTTTAACACTATGCAATGCTAAACTCTCATTGTTATATACAAAAACCTCAGATGGAGAACCGCCATTTAAATTTCCATCCACAACACGTTCACGACCATCATATATGCCTTTCACTTCAGATGCAAAACCGTTCTCTATATCAATGGCCTTGTGATATACCCCACCACCATGCCCAATTTTTCCTCCAGCATCAGGATTATCCTCATTTTTCACCACCCCAACTAACATCAAATCAGTACTAAACTCCGATGCATTACCCATTAATGGATAATGAACCATCAAAGACTTGGCAGCAGAATGCATATTCAGAAAGCTACTTTCACCACCTATCGGAAACTCATCATCCGGCAACAATGACCGAATAGCTTTCTCATATGGAAGCAGCAGGGACTGAAACAATAGATAAGTAAAAGCCAATACCACCACCATGAAAACCCATCTCTGCTTTTTATTGTGAACTAGCTTATGAAACTGAAATGAGTCCATCCCAGGCAATGCACATGCACCCACAACCCAATTAAATATAGTTTGCTACTCGTATCATTTTTTGCCAAAATTATTTCAATCTTCAATCTCCCTTTGTCCAATGCTGCTTAAGTTCCCAGAGCATTAAAATTCAGCCACAAAGCACAAATTATTTCAATCTACAATCTCCTTTTGTTTAATGCTGGTTAAGTTCCTAGAGCAGCCACAAAACACATAACCAAACACCCTTTCCCCACCCCAAAAAAAGAAAACCAAATTATGGGAATGTTAGATAGTTAATAGAAAGAGCAAAATGGGAAAATTGACAAACTCAAAACCAAATTGAAGCAATAGCTCATTAGCTCAAGCTCTAGCTACAGTTCAAGTTTAATCCAAAAAATTCAATGATAAAGCAGCCAAAAAAAAAAAAAAAAATTTGAACTCACCTACGCTGTAACAACTCTGCATGCGCTGGACTGGAGAGTTAAAGACTAACAAAGTTAAGTTCTCTCATAAGCCAAACAGAAAAAAATAAAAAAATTTTAAGCTTGAGAATTGCCTCTTGAAGTTTGAAGAGAAGAGAAAAGAAAATTGAACCAATAAAGAAGAAACAAATAGTCATAAAAGCTTTCTGACCGCCATTATTGATGGATGGCCAACAGGATTGTCTCTCTCTCTCTCTCTCTCTTTTTCTATTACTCCTATTTATTTAGTTAGCAATTATTTATTTATTTATTAATTTTTTGTTTTTAATTTCAAAAGAGTGCCACTAACTCTGAGAGTGGGATTGACATTTTGCGCAGGATCACGTTTATTTTGTTTGGAAATACAAGACTTGACTGGAGCCCATCATATTAATATGGGTTTGTTCAAATATTTTACGAAAAATTGTCAACATAATTAGTTATTTTTTCATAAAAAATTTCCTAAATAGATTTATTAATGTAAAATCCTATTAATATTACAATTTTCCTAGATAATTACTGTGTATAAAAAAAATATTTGTCAATATTTTTTACAAATTGATAAATTTTTACTAGTTTTCATTTGGACAAACTATTAACGTAACTTTTTTAATCCCACGTCAACATGTCTCAAACTTTTTGTTAATGTGTAAACCTTTTCATTTTCATAAAGTCACAATTATTTTGTTTTGATTCTTTTTGATAAATTGACAAAAAATATATCGATTTGCATAATCAATTCTTGTAGCTTAATTAGCACCTCCTATAAACAAAGTGCTCAGAGGCTTAAAAAGAAAGGATTCAAGTTGTGGATTTAGTAACATGTTGTAACTATTTAAAAAAAAAAAAAAAAAAAATCCAGTCTTGGCCATTTCTCAATAATTGAAGTTAACTTGCACTATTTAATAACATTATCCATTATTTAAATGCAAACTCTATCATTCAACCTATCATTATTTAACTTGAATACAAACAATTCATTCAACCTTAAGGTCAGCACCCAAAGTCAGAACTGGATTTTTATTTGGAAGAACCTGTCCTACCATGGATTGAGGATTTTGACATTATTAGTTGGTGGAGAGCCTCGAGCTTAAAATATCCAATCCTCTCTAGGGTGGCTCGTGACCTATTGGCAATCCCCATTTCAATTGTCACTTCGTATGATGCGTATCATACAACAGCAAGGCGGATTGATTGGACTCTTATGTCCTCAGGGCATGATATTATGGGAGCTTTGATGTGTACTCGGAGTTGGAATCAAAGCAACTCATATGAAGACGAAGATGAAGATTAAAAGGGTATGAAAAGCATAAATCTTTCAGTTCTTTTTGTTCCTGTGAAGGCAATGCCACAGAACTATAGGAAAAGGCAGCAACTGTCTTGATTTTGCATTTTAGCATTACCAGAGATCTTGAACAGATGCTTTATTTTCTTCACTTGTTGGTTAGGTTGCATGAATAAAAAAAAATGCAATCTCTATCCAGTAGTCAATGGACATGAGGGTCAAGGGTCTAATGAGATCAGTGAAGTTTTCATCCTTTTCTCATCGTTTTTTTTCTTGGCCTGACCGTCTATAACATTATAAGGACTCTTTACAATATTCAAACGATTACCAGCTCATGATAGCAACAAAAGAACGAGCAGAACTCATTTTATTTAAGTTTTATCTTGAACATAATATCATGTAAAACACAATGCACACATTCAATTTTCCACATTATGAATATGGTGTATCATTGACATACCCCAGGCCCAGCCCAAAGTTACAGGTGTACCATTTAGGGTATGTATCAGAACTCACTCATTACAACCAATCTGGATTCTGGGAACCTAGCTAGATAATCAATAGAAATACCAAAATTCACTGGTAGAATCACATTGGAGCTAAGAATTTTATATCCAATTCACCAGTGGCTGCATTGTGAAAATATGAGTTAACAGGAGTATAGCAACAAGCTTTTAACAAAATTGATCAAAGAGTGGCAACTAAGAGGCAGATTACACAAAGATGGTGCTCATGCCATAAGCTCTCTGTACATTTCAACTGTCAGTTTCATTTGGATCACAATGGCATAGAAGTGGTTGTATTGGCATACTTGAGTTACATCCCATGTTTCTGCATTTTGTCTTGTTTTGCCCTGGTCTTACCAGTTAATCTATAATTGGGCTTATCTTCTTTCTTTTCCAATATCAAGAACTCTTGTCACACTATCCCCTGGGGTTTATCTGAAAAACTCTATTGTACCATACTGAGTGAAGCACCATATGAAATAAGTCATACTGCACAGGCTTTTTGTGCCAAAGGAAATGCTTTTGCACCTTTTTTACTCTCAACTGCATTGCAAGGTAATTCTCTTGTGGGATTGACAACAGAATGCTTCTCAAATTTGGGATATCTTTCTCTTGAATAAACACTGAAAATGCCTCCCAGTTTAACACCTCAAAGAAAGGAGGCACATAATTATCGGAAATTATGACTGGGACACATTCATAAAAAATGGATTCAACTACTCGAGGTGTATGAACCTCATAACCCCTGGCACAGATGCAGTACTTGCTGCTCTTCATGTACTCCCTGTAGATTTTCTTGCCTTCGATATCACGTGGCATTGGACCAAAAACTTTCATATCAGGTTCTTTATTTTCCCAGTACTGCAGCAGGATTGGTCGAACATAACCATGCATGCCTCCTGCAAAGAAGGCAAGAATATATCTTTGTGAAGGAGGTCTACCTCCAAGATCTTTTACTGGGTCCTCCACAGAACGTATATATGTAACTGGCAGAGTAGTGTCCTTCCCTATTTTAAAGCCTTTCACAACGTTGGCATTGCAAAGAGATCTGATGCAATTACTCATATGCTGCCTTGTGACTTGGGAGGCCTGAAATTTCATATGATACATTAATTCATCTATTAGTCAGAATATTAAGAGGCTTCATTAGGATCAGGCTTAGCTAGAGGATAGCAGGGAACAATTCAGTACTGCTCATGCTTATCATAATTTTCTTAGTAAACCAGAGGTAAATCTGGGGGCCTTCATTATGTTGGAAATCTTACACAAAATTCCTATTACCTCAACATTCCAATTAAGGTATAATCTGTAAAGCAGGTAGGGTAGCTCATGGCTTGAGAAGTAATTTTGACCAGTGCTGGTCATTGCTCCCAATCAAATGTCCTGCCTAGACCAAACTACAAGGTGCATAAAATGAGCAAGCCATGGCCTAGAGCTACTTCTCCTTACAACAACAATCTCTCCATATACAATATTATCCAACAAAACTATAAAATATAAATGATGCACAGAAAGCATACCCAGTCATGACAAGCAACAAGAAAATGATCTACCCCACCAGTTCTGTTCCAGAAACAATATTTTCCTGCAATTAAGTCTATGTAGTTCTTCAGATGTTTCTCTAGATCCTTCTGACCGTGTATATTTTTTCCAGAAAGTTCAGTCCTCAGCATTTGTGAACTAAAGGGTAAGTAAAACAAGTGAGCTTTTCTGGGGTCCCTCACAACAAATTTTTTATTTCCCTCTATCAGTTTCATAAACCATCCTTCTGAGGCATAAATTCCCCTCATCCGTGGCTGATGAAATATGGGCTTTTCTCCTTCCCTATAGATATAAATTCTGAGTGTATGTTCCATCAAGTCATAACTCCTGCAAGTTGGACGTATAACATATTTAGCTTGGTTAATTTCAAGGGATGAACTTATAAAAAGAGGGCACAAGACAATGTGTCTCTTCAGTCAATAAGTACGATCAGGTGGTGCCTAGTGATTTTTTCAAGTAGTTAAGAAAATTACCAACATTTTTCAATGGATTGAAAATTATCAAGATGTCAAAATATAAATATTCGTTCAATTATAATTCAGCATAGTCCTTGGAGTCGTAAAGAAAGGATTGATTCATTGACATAAATACAATTTACAGAGGTACATCTGTCATCGGTGGTCTTCATTCTTCAAATTGTATATAAAAAAAATAAATAAGTCAGTAATAATTATTGAATGAAATGGAAGAACCAGTCTATGGGAACAAGACTCTTTTCTGCTAAGTTTCTTCTTCTTAAGCCTACAATCAAAACTATTGAATGAAATTATTGGTTTCTCAGTGCTTGTCACAGATATTGTTGGTCTTACCGGCCACAAACAGATAATGCTCTGAGTTTAAGAGAGAGCCCTCCCACCCCAAAACAACAACAAAGCCTTAGTCCCAAATTTTTTGGGTCAACTACGGATCCTCAACAGATTAGTTCAGGTAGGCCAAATATATATTTTTTCCTACATTCCATTCTATTATATTGGAAGTCATAGCCTCTGTTATTTCCTTAATTCACATTTCCTTTTTAACAACTTCAATTAATGTTATTTTTGGTCTTCCTCTACCTTTTTTTGTTCTCTTAACTTGAATCAATTACTCTTTCTTATCAGTGCATTAATCTGGTTTACAACTAGTCAGAAAGTATAAGTCTGGTTTAAACATCAACGAATCTGTACGCCTAATTCACTAAAATTTAAGAAAATTAGGCATAATAGAGAATACTATATACTAAACATATATAAATAAAAATGAATATACCTTTTAAACATAGAAACATTTCGAAAAAGAGAAGCATAAAGCCCTGGTGTATTCCTTATCACAGGAGCATTCTCAATCTGTAATTTTGCGGATAGGAGTTCACGATCACGTACAGAAAACCACCTTGGTCTCTATCAATAATAAGAATTTAAGTTAAAAAATCTAGAAAACTTAACCAATTCACTGTTCATATTGAAACCTCATTGCTAGTGCCATACCGCATAATGAGAAGACACATGACCGTTAAGCAATATTGAGTTCATCTGAGATATGGATATTGGTGGCTTCTCCCACCTCTTCAATACCGAACTAGAAATACTTGTCATTGTAGAATTATTGTTGAAGGTGATGGAAACAAATTGCAGTGGCTTCATCTTTCTATCCTTGGGTTGGCATCCCTCAGTTTGTTTAACATTGCACACTGAAGATACATAATTCTTGTGAGCAATTAATGAGTCTAAAGTCCTTGAATCTGCATCAGAGCTTCCCATGCCCTTTGTAGAAATTCTTTGTGATACAATTGACAAGATACCAGCTTGATTTTGAACATTGCTCAATGTTAACTTTGTGCTTGCTTTAGGGTCATCTTTCTCAAGTTTGAAATCCTTGACCTTGTCAACTGAAGCTGGATCATTGCGTTTATCTGGTTCTTTTGTTTCTTTCTCATACCCAGTTTCTTTACCAGAAGTATCATCAAGAACAAAAGATTTATTTGATTGTGAACTGCTTAAAACCGTGGCATTGCGAACCACCATAACTATTGAAACCTTATTAGAGGGATATAAAGAAAATGTTCTGCCATAGAGAAGTGCAAAAGCAAAACACTGAGAAACGACCAAACCAGCAATTACTACGATTCCAATGATCAACAGAAGTTTCCAGATTGTTAAGTGACATAGCCGCCGCCGCCTCTGGGCAAGGACAGCAATATCCATATTATAAGAATTTGAGCTCACTTCACTAGATTGCAGAATGATCAGATATCAATCAAGCAAAAGCAGTTAAATTAATACTAGTAAAAATCATAATAGGGCTTTCCAGAACAGAAGAACAAATTAAAAGATTGGTAGAATAAAAACTAACAAGTGAAATTCCATAAAATTAAAAAAAAAAAAAATCCTAAGCACGTCGTCTTTCTTTAACAACATAAATAAATAAATAAATAAATAAAACCGACATTAATTAGCCAATCATGCATTGCATTTGCATGCAGCATTTCCAAATTGAACAATGGAATGTCTATATTCATTTCCACAATGATTGGGTGAGAAGAGATACTATTTCCAAAACAAAAAAAGAAAAGAAAAAACAGTGATACACATATGGTTTGTAAAACCAATAATAAAAATCAACAGAACAATGGGGCCATGAAGCACAAACATTCCAGAAGTGGGTGCTTACTAGACAAGGAAACAATTACAACCATTTATTTATTTCATAAAGAAAAGTTGAAAGTGAGCTGAATCAAGAAAAGTACCTGTGGCTGTGGCTGTGGAGGAGAGCCTTCTTCACTAACATCATCTTCAATCTTCATGGTTCACTCTCAACTCTCAACTCTCAAGTGAAGACTGTCTGTCTACTTTTACAGTTACAGTTCGCTCATACCAGAAAGAAAGTACCCTTGTTGTTTCAGAATATTACGCCGAAGCCACTGACACAAACCAAAAAGACTGTTTCCTCCCTGCACTGCACTCAGCTGAGCTCACTCACACTCACTCGCTCTCTTATTACTTATTAGTAGTACTGTAGTAACTAAGTATTATTTATTATTATTATTATTATTATTATTATGGCGCTAAAATGTCCTATCCTCCTGTTCCCAATTCTGGCGCCACCACCGGAAAACCACCGGCCGTCCACGGAGGTGAGGTTCTCCCGCTGGAACAACGCCAACGCCGAGAAATTCGAAGACCGGCGTCGAGCACAGAAGGAAATCGAAGACGATATCCGCCTCCAGCGCCGCTTCAACTCTGCCAGCCGAATCACCAATAATCACGAAGCTGCCACTACCACTACCAACAACGAAACTTTCAAATCCATTGGCACACCTTCCTCTCCTTCCTCCCCTTCCATCCCAGGCAAAAAATCCAAGTACTCCAAAAACCCTAACCCTAACCCTAGCTCCTCCGATTCTCACCCTGCCTTTCGCCAAATCCACAGAGCAACTAATCTTCCAGTACAATCCCAAGCCAAAGCCAAAGCCAATGTGACCATCGCAGACGACGGCGTTTCATATATCATAGACGGAGCTCCGTTTGAGTTCAAGTACAGTTACACCGAGACGCCCAAAGCGAAGCCTATAAAGCTACGAGAACCGCCGTATGTGCCGTTTGGGCCCAGCACGATGCCTCGGCCGTGGACTGGGCGGGCCCCATTGCCACCTAGCAAGAAGAAGCTCAAGGAGTTTGATTCATTCAAGCTTCCTCCGCCACACAAGAAGGGCGTCAAACCGGTCCAGGCGCCCGGCCCATTCTTGGCCGGGTCGGGTCCCCCCCTCCGGTACGTCAAGCCCAGGTCCAGGGAGGAGATATTGGGCGAGCCGTTGAGTAAAGAGGAAATCAACGATTTGGTGAATCGGTGCATGAAAACCTCACGACAATTGAATATAGGTATTTTTATTTTGAATTTGAATAAATTAAATTAAAATACTAGTAGTATTTATTTTGTTAAGTAGTTGTGGAGGTTGTTTGTTCCTTTTGTTTGTTATTGTTAGGGAGAGATGGTTTGACACATAACATGTTGGATAACATACATGCTCACTGGAAGCGGCGGAGAGTATGCAAGATAAAATGCAAGGGAGTGTGTACAGTCGACATGGACAATGTGCGCGACCAATTGGAGGTGCTTTTTCATGATTCTTCTACTTCTCAAACAATTACAATTACAATTACAATTACAATTACAATCCTTTCCTTTGGAATATATGTGTGATTGTCAATTGTCAATACAATCTTTGACAGGAAAGAACCTGGGGGAAGGTTATTTCTAGTAAAGGTGGGGTGATATACCTTTTCCGAGGAAGAAACTACAACTATAGAACTCGTCCCCGCTTTCCTCTCATGCTGTGGAAACCTATTCCCCCTGTATATCCAAGGCTCATTCAGCGGGTTCCTCAGGGTCTAACACTCGAAGAAGCAACTGAAATGCGCAAAAAGGGACGGAAACTTATTCCAATATGCAAACTAGGTATCTTCCTTATCTCCCAAGTCAAGTGAGTGTGAGAGAGTCTTTTGTTCTTTAGGTATTCTCCTCCTCCTCCTCCTCCTATAGAGTTTACAATAAACATTCATTTTTGCTCCCCAGTAAAGTGAGACTTTTATTTCATTTTTGGTTTGTATGGCTTGCAGGGAAAAATGGTGTGTACTGTGACCTAGTAAAAACTGTCAGAGAGGCATTTGAGGAGTGTGAACTAGTGCGTATAAATTGTCAAGGGGTGAATGGGAGTGACTACCGAAGAATAGGTGCTAAACTCAAGGTCTGGGAAATTTTTCTTTGTTATATTACTTTGCTCTTTAATCAAAGTTCAAAAAGGTTAAAAATGTTTCCCTTAATTTTTTTGACTGCAGGATCTTGTCCCATGTGTGCTTATATCATTTGAACATGAGCACATACTTATGTGGAGAGGAGGAAATTGGAAGTCTTCCCTCCCAAAACTAGATAACGATCATGAGGAAGCCCAAAAATCCAATGTCAATGATGCGACTTCTGTTGAATTGCCCTTAGAGGGCCAAGAGGTATCAGCAATCTCACTGAAAGATGCGAGTCTCAAAACAATTGAAACCAGCGTGTCACCTATGGACACTGTAGAGGCAAGTGAGGATCTATCCTTAATAGAAAATGTTAAGCCATCTGTTGGTGCTGATGTGGCTTCAGATGCGAGGAACACATATAAAAGTGAAACCTTATCCGATATCACAGGCTGTTCTGATGATGGACCACGGCCTAGGAGGAATGGCTGCAATAGTGAATCCATGTTGGTTTCCACCAATGTCGTCGATGATAATTCAGAGCCTATGAGCAATAAATCTGGAAGTGATGCCATATTGGATAAAGCAGGCTGCACTTACAAAGGACTTCAGACAATAACAATGGGATATGGCATCAATGCAGGAACCTTAGGGATCGCTGGAAGTAGGGTGGATGCTACTACTCATGACAAGCTGCTAGATGTTTCAGAAGAGGCTGATCTCAATAAGCCTGCAAGGTTGAGTGCACCCTGCATAGCCGGAGTTCTCCTACTGCAAAAGCAAGCTGTTGAAAATGGGAGTGCAGTTATTTTGGATGGTTCTTCCTTGGATGCGGATGTTATTTATCAAACAGCAGTTACCTTTGCCCAGTCTGCCCCACCTGGTCCTGTTTTTAGGCATCGACCAAGAAAGGTAGCAGTTCAAAAGCTTAAGGAGGTAGTGGGACAAGAAACTGGAGATTTGAAAGTGATGAATAACATACGAGATTCCTCAGGAAAAAAAAGCGAGAACAAGAGTTCTAATGTCAAAAGACACAATGATTTTGATGAACTTTATCAAGATGTAGTACCACATGGAAGCTTAAGAGTAGATGAACTTGCTAAACTATTGGCATAAAGGGTGTGTTCTGAGATGTAAAATTACATAAATTTTGTTGCTCAATCCAAATTTGAAAGAATGGACAAAAAAATAAACCAACCAGAAAATTCTGATAGCAAGCCTGACTCATAGTCTTATAATTGCACTTACTTATATCACATATTTATATGTATATGTTAGAGGAAACAAAAAAAATATATATATGTTAGACATCTCCCAGAGGTCCTACATACACACATTGATATTCTATCCTCGAAACTTTTTAAATTCAACACCAGGTTTACATAATTTACGAAAAATTAATGCATTCAAAATACATAAGTATGCTTCCAAGAAACAACTTGTATCAATAAAATCAGGAAACATTTTCCTAGAAAAGTTTAAACTTGTCCTCCAGATTTTCCGTTCAAGTCCGTGGCTTCCTCACCTTCATTTACTATATTCTTCCAGAACCAGTGAGTTTTCCAGAGAAGATATATCTCCTCAATTGGAACTTGCTTTGTTTCTGGCAAGAGGAAGTAGATGAAGCTACTCATGATGAGAATTAATCCAGTAAATAGTAAGAAAATTCCATATTGCAGATGACACAGTGCCGCAAGGAAGCACTGCGCTATCAATGCTGTAAAGAAGAGGTTGACACAGACCACAACACTCTGACCAGCGGACCTTGTCTCTAACGGGAAGAGCTCGCTAGGAACTAGCCACCCGAGAGGGCCCCATGACCTTCCATAACCCAAGACAAACAAGCAGATAACAATAACAAGAAAGATGCCAATTCCTTTTGGGAGGACTTCTCCTGTTCCAAACTTCAAAGCCAGAGTTATTGACACACACACCTGCAGAGATCAAACACACTTGTGTAAGTACTTAAGCCAGTGAAGTTTCTTTAGAAAAGAGTTGAGGGACAAAAAACATGAAAGTGCAATTACCAAGCAGATCATCATTTCACAACCAGCTTCCAGGAAGAAAGCTCTTCTACCAAACTTATCCACCAATGCCATTGATATAAGTGCACCAACAACAAGTGCTCCGCTGGTGAAAATGGATGAATATAGAGATGCCCCTGAGCCAAAACCCAAGCTTTGGAATATGACAGGTGCATAGAAGAGTATAGAGTTCATGCCAGTGAGTTGTTGGAATGCTGGGATCCCCAAAGCCCCTATTACCAACTGGGGACGATTCCTCCTTGCTAGGAGATTCCTGAATGGGTTTTTCACTGCTCTTGCTGCATTGCTTGCATCAATGAGATCAGCAAACTCTGCGTCAACTTTGTTGGTACCTCTGACTTTCTCCAATACAATTCTTGCTTCTTCTAATCTGCCTTGTTCTACAAGACTGTTGGGGGTCTCAGGAAGGAAAATACCCCCAATAAACATAAGAGTTGCTGGGACTGTAGCCAAACCAAGAGATAATCTCCAGCCCCATGGATGGATCTTTTCAGTACCATAATTTATTAAGTTTGCAATCAGAATCCCCAAGCAAGTAGTTAATTGAAACAGTTGATTAACTGCTCCTCTGACTTTTGCAGGAGCCATCTCTGAAAGATACAAGGGAACAGCCTGTACCATCAGAAGAAAGCAGTTTGTGAATGAGAAGTTGCTGCAATATATATATATATATATATATATATATATATATATATATATATTTATATATATTTTCAAGTTTCTTTGTTAATTCTTCTATTAAAAAAAAAGTTTCTTTGTTAATTGTTGAGAATCAGGCTTACTTGATTTCCAAATCCAATGCCAACACCAAGTAAGATTCTACCAATTATCAGCATTGCAACGTTCACTGAAGCAGCATTAACTACTGCTCCTAAGAAGAAACTGGTTGCACCAACAAGGATACTGCCTCTCCTGCCCCATGTTCTAGTTACATAGGAAGCTGCAAATGTGGAGACTAGGCCCGCAAAGTATAGAGAGGATGTAAAGAGAGTGAGGATCTGATTGTCATATTTACAGTAATCGGTTTCATTGAGATGTTTTTGCTTCCTTCTATAAATGGAAGGGAAGAAATCCTTAAGGAAATCATCCATGGAAGTTACTCCACCTGAAATCAGCATAAAGCATTTCAATTCCTAATGTTATATGGGAAGAGTTTCTTTCCTCTTTTCCTTTTTCCCCTCATGTTGTAAACTGAAAAATAAAGTATCTTTTTTCTTTCTGTTTTGTAAATAGGAATTAAGAAAATAATGACATTCACATACAATAGAGAGTGTGTCTCCCCAAGCATGGGAAATAAAGATCCTTATAGACTGTTTTGTTTGTTTTGATAAAAAAAGAATTCAGTAAAAGGGATATGTGCAACGGTAGGTGAGGCTGCACGTCATGAAGCTATTTTGAAGGTCTTTAACACATGAACTAGCTATTCCAAACCTACTTTCTGGAAAATGGAATCCATAAGATCATAATGTAGCTGCCATGTGTGTTCCAATAATATTCCTATGGTTTTGGTTCAGAAGATGGAAAAATGGAATTACTAATAATTAATATGATTTATTTATTTTGGTTTAAAAAAATGAGACCATAGAAAAGGTAGCTTGTAATGTATGCATTAACTCTTATGCCCACATCACAGAATTTTTTTTTTCTTTTTTAAGAAAATATTTGAAGGAATTAATTTTTATTAGTAGTATATGCCTATATGGATAGGCACAATAATTTTTTTTAAAAGAAAAATCATGAAATATTTTTAAAATCATAGATACACATAATTAGTTATGTAAAATATTAATTATAAAAATTATTAATGTTGGATCAATACACACATATATATATAATATATATATAATAATGATGTAGCAAAAAAAAAAAAAAAAACTTGTAAGAGAGCAACTTCAGGGAAAAAAAAATTGGAACTAATTCATAGAGTGGTAATTTGCCAAAAAAAAAAAACCATTGAAGGGTTCCGGTGGAAAATCCTAGGCACTACCATTTTTCTTTACCCACATTTTCTCTTCTACCAAACGAGAGAAAAGAAAAACATAATTCATGCTCCATTTTCCTTCCCCTCTCTCTCTCTTCACCCCACCATGTGCCTCCAACACCAAAAGGAGGCTCAATTTTTTTTTTCTTTTTTCCCAAATCTCTCAAGTCAAAATTTCAAATGAATCTCACTAGTATCACCAACCTTTATATGATTTAAAAATCTATGATTTGTTTGGGTGATATTGACTAATATCATGATGTTAATTACAATTATTATCATTCTCTTTTTTGTGCTTTACTTTCTAATTATAAAAATAACAATAATGCAAACAATATCATCAACAGCAAAAACAACATAACCCATATGTTATATAAGAATGAAAACCCAGAACAAAAGAACAGGCCAAAAGTTTTAACATAAATTGTGAGTCAATGAAACGAAAGAACAAAAAAAAAAAAAAAAAAAAACTCACCTGAAACACCAAGATCATACCCAAAAAGAGACCCTCCAAGAGCTGCAACTATGCAAGCAAAGACGAAATATCCAGTAATTTTGTACTCATACAGATGGGCCCTCTTAAGAGCGCTTTGATCTACTGCAAATCCACCTGCCATCTCTCAAGAGTTTCTTGAGGATCTTTACCTTTGCAAAGTATCTGTTTTTATATGAACAGAAAAGTTCAGAATATATGATTATATAAACACTGACAGCTAGGAAAAAGACATCACAGCTAGAGTCAATCAATCAAATGAGGTCAAATAAAGAAACAAAGCTCAATAAATGTAAGTATTTAAATTTTCAAAACCATTGATTGATTATACTACATATGTAAAACAAAAGTAATAGGAAAGATAAGAATATGTGTATGACAATAACATACATTGACTATATGTATTTATTTAATTTATCATATAATTTAATGCATATTCATTTTCATGGAATCTTTGGTAGTACGTTACCAGGATTTACACAAACAAATAAATAGAGATAGAGAAACAAGGACACCGCCACGTTAATGCCAGCGGGTAGAAATCCTTATCTTTGCAAAATAGATGCTTCTTTCCTCAGCTTCAGAGATATTTATATTGGTTACAATGATTTAAACAGACTAATCGGATGGATATATTTAGACATGGCTGTGCTGTTCTCTCCCTCTCTTTCTCTAATGCTAAACCAAATACCATTCTCTCACAGTTGTGTTCTTCCTCTAAATTATCTTCTTTTTTTCTTCCTATAATTTAGCAGAGATTTCGGTTCACACTGCCAATCCTCTCTAATTTTGTTAGTGGATAAGAAGAGATTACACAATTAAATGTACACACCGTTGATCCTAACCTTCTAAAATTCTTAAGCTAACGTCCTATCCCAAAATGGAAATAAATAAATACAATTCTAAGATTACCTATCAAAAAAAAAAAAAAAAAAAAAAAAACAATTCTAAGATTAAATGAATGGCTTAGATTTTGTCACAATCATTATTATTTTTAAAGAAAATATATATATATATATTTTAAATAGTGTTGATTCTATATTATTTTCAAGGATAATAACTTCACATGACATAGTAGGGTCACCACCATACACAATATGGATAAAAAAGATAAGAACTTTGACTAATCCTGTTTTTCAGTTGACAATTTGTTAAAAAAAAAACTTGGAATGCCAATCTTATCCACCTTGTTTAAGTATTTGCCTGTTGCCAAGTTGTCATGGTTCAGCATTTTAGTTGTATTCAAACATATCCTAAACTCTATCAAAGATAGATATGGCTAAAACCTAAATTTAGGATTCAAAAGTTTTGACCCAGTTACTGATGCATGATATTGTTGAAAAGGTCTCTTTTTCTTTTAATATATATATAATATATATAACACCTATCTCTTTGTTCGCTAGCGGCAAATACAACATCTTGTCAACGATCATTGCACCCCAAGTCCAAAAACAGAAGAGCTAGAGAAAGTTCTACCATTATTTTAATATAATCATCACAATCCTAAAATATTTTGATATGATCACAATCCTATATAATACTAGCCTCTAAGCATATGCATTACTTATACTCAAAGGCTCTTCTATTTTTTTGGTAAAAGTTACATATATTATAATTTGAAAATATATATATATATATATATATATATATATATATATCATGGAGATTCTGGCCTTTTGCCCTTAATTTTTTAAAAATTTAGCAATATGCCCCTATTTCGAAATTATACAGGGATATGCCCCTGTTTTGATACTTGATTACCTTAAAATCGAGTTTCAATGAAATACTCGATTCGTAGAAAATTGAGTTATGCCCAATAAAACTTAAAAAAAAAAAAAAAAAAAAAAAAAAGCATGGAACTCGATTTTAGGGAAGTTGAGTTCCAAAACGCCGCTATAGGGCTTTAAAACGTCACTATAGGGCTTAAAAACGCCACTATAGGGCTCCTTGAACCTGGTATGGAGACTTATAAAAATTTTTTTGCAGGAAAACACCGCTATAGAGCTTTAAAACGTCATTATAGGGCTTAAAAACGCCACTATAGGGCACCCTGAATATGGACAATAAAAAATTTGTAAGAAAACGCCGCAATAGGGCTTTAAAACGTCATTATAGGGTTTAAAAATGCCATTATAGGGCTCCCTGAATATGGGGCGATCACACTTATAAAATTTTTTTTGCATGGAACTCGATTTCCTGAAAGTCGAGTTCTATGCAATTTTTTTTTTTTTTAAATTTGATCGGGCATAACTCGATTTTCTACGAATCGAGTATTTAATTGAACTCGATTTTAGGGTAATCGAGTATCGAAACAGGGGCACGCCCCTATATAGTTTGCAAATAGGGGCATATTGCCAATTTTTTTAAAAATTAAGGGTAAAATGCCAGAATCTCCTATATATCATATCATACACTATATAATAAAAGTTGAGCTTAGAAGTCGTGGTTACGTCAAGTGACTTTACCAAATTGCAGAAATATTTTTAGATTTTTCAATAAATTCATTCACTTAAGTTTTTAGATAAAAACAAAAAGTTTTTGATCGTTATCAACTTTTTTGGATAAATTAACAAGAAGTGTTCTAATGAACTTCTTCTTAAAAAAAGAAAAAAATTTATAAAGTAACAATTTTACTGGTTTACGTTAGTTTTTTTTTTTTTTTTTTTTGGAATTAACATTTATCCTATTCATCTATTTTCTAATAATAAAGTAACAAATTTAAAAGTATTATTTTTTCTTCTCAAAATTTTTTTCTTTTGGAATAAATAACAAAAAAATAGCTAATATTTATTAACTTTAACGTAAACTAAAAAAAAAAAAAATCTAATAACATTAACTATTTTTTTGGGATAAAGTAAAAAAAAAAAAAAAAAACTAATATGTAATTAACATAAACTTCTTAATTACGTAAACTCATTTTCTTGCTGTTCTTATCAAGTTATCAATTTCTTCACAACTTAAAATTATCTAATATAAAAGTGGGGGTATATATACTGTTTGGTATATTTTTCCCTTTTCCTTTTGTACGATTTCTTGATGTATTCTTTCCTTCTCATACTTACCTTACCTATGAAACTTGCATGTATGTATTTGCCTTCTTCTTTTGTTTTTTCATAAAATTCCCTTCTTTATTTTTTTTTCATCAAATTGAATATGTTTTGTGTGCAGGTGGCCTTTTGTTTAAGTTATTTTTGTTAACTTTGATCTAATTTATATGCCATTTATGGTCTTCAGAATCAATTGTATATCTTCCATGAAAACTAAAAAATTAATTTTAACAAAAATCTTATTCACTTTTTGAAAGATTTGTTTTTCCAATATGTTTAGATCCCATAGGTAGCCATGAGACCAAGATTTGAGCATCCAAAACTATGATAATGAACACCACTCCACAAAGAATGGAGACAGAAAATTGATTAAATATAAAAAGGGTGATGTAAAAACAATGGATATTTAAGGTGATGTGAAATCTCCATGACTTCGCTGCCTCCCCCTTGCTGTCAAAGTTAATTCAATTTTCATGTGAGTATCTTTACTTTAACTCTAATTCCATATTTTTTTAATGTTTAGAAATTAATATTCTTTGTAATTATTGAATTCAGAGTTTCTTTGTGTCTATATATTTATGTGTGTGTTATTGTGAATTTTTCTTTCAATGTTTTTTTTAATCTTATAAATTTGGGTAGTTTTAATTTGTAAATTCGGGATGATTGCTTGGAGTTAAAGTAAAAATATTAGGTCAATTTTAATCATAATTCATGCAATAGTAGGGTGTTAGATGTTGATATTAATTTTATGCTTATTTACATTAATTAACATAAACATCTTAGCATGTTTAGTGTTGATATTAATTTGACACTTTGAGATGCAAGTGCTTCATTGTAATTAAATATAAATGTTATTATGCCGGTATGTTATAATATTATTTGTTGTTCCTCACCCTATTTCACCTTAATTGGTATTTGAATAAGTAAAAGTTATCTCTTAGTTCGACTGGGTATAGCATTTCTCTTCAATCATTAATTAGTGTTTATCAATAAAATTATTCATGTTATAAGTTTATGACCAAAACTATGCAAAGCCCAACCCGTTTACTACTAAAAGCTTTTAGAAATTTAAAACTTGCTGTAATCTTTAAAATATTTTTACTATTTTATTTGTTATTAAATTTAATTATATTATCAAAAAAAAAAAAAAATATATATATATATATATATTAAAATTTATATATAATTCTTTTATTAAGCCGTGCATCGCACGGGCATAATCCTAGTATATATATATTTCAAACAAAATAAAAAGGATAAATTTTAGAGATATTTTGAACGTGTATTTGAAAGTGATGTACTGCTATAGAGAAAAATTTGGATAGGAAATATAAGATAAATTTGAGTGGGAAAGAATGCTAAATTTTAGGAGTTTTCTTAGTTTATATATATATATATATATATATATATATATATATATATATATATATTATATTATACAAGATAGAAATTCTACTTTAGCCTAATCTAAGTGTATATGTTTGTGAAACTCTCTCTCGAAAACTTGAACCTTGGCATTTACCTCCCACATCCCTCAAGTACTTATACTTGTGGGGTGACTATCGCGACAAGAGTGCGCAGTGGTTATTTTAATTTTTTAAATGGGGTTTTTTTTTACTTTTATTCAAATGAAAAATGAATAAAAAAAGCTAAATTTTAGGGAATAAAAAGATGAAAGTAAAGAAAACAAATCCTAAATTTTAGGAGTTTTCTTTTTTAATTCAAAATGAAATTTGTTATTTGACATTTATGACCTTATTTCTAAGAGAAGTTACAATTTATTAATGAGAGTATTTTTGAACCACATAAAAGTTCAATTCAAAGAGGAGAATCCTCTTATAGATGGTATAGATAATCACAATTCCAATTGTTAATAAGGAATAATATGATATCTACTTTTTTTTTTAATATATAATTATAACTTTTTTTTTATGATACCTACTTAATTAGTGTAATACAAAGGGTGTATAAGTGTAACATAATAACTTCTTGCCCAAACCCCATTAATTAGTAGTAGTAATAATAATAATAATAATAATTCACATGCTCATAGGTCATAAAAGGCAAATTGCGCAACGTGGTGGCTGGTTTGATGATAATGGTATCGGAGTGGTGACTCAGCATGGGCCAATGGTGATTATAAATATGATGACGATGACAGCATTGCAACAGAAACCACATTTTGATGTCAAAAAGTTATTATAGTTCACCATATTTGTACAAAAGTTTTTATCAAATACAATTTTTAGAATTTCTTTGGATAATTCAAACCTAATATAATCAAAATCTGTTTAAAGTTAAATTCTTTTCTAATTAAATCAGTATGGCCTTCCCTTGGAGTCCCAGTATCTGGAGCTAGCTGAAAGAATGGGCCAACCATAGGTATATTTAAGCGGGTAGACTGGGAGGATCGAATGCCTAGAAACATTCCCTTCATGCGAATTAGAGTTTGCGTGGACCTGTGGCTCCCTGTAATTGTCGGTTTTATGTTGCATTTGGATGATGGCTCCAAAGTGTGGATTCAGTGTAGGTCTATGAAGCACGGGTGCGTTTTGGGACTCGGGCGCGGGTGCGGGAGTTGGCAATTTTTGAAAAAGGTGGGTGCGGGTGCGGCTGGACTCGGTGATTAAAAGATTATTAAAAATATTTTTATATAGTGAATTTAATATTTTTATATAAAAAAATTCAAATAAATGGTAGAATTTATTATTAAAAAACAATTATTTATGATTTGTTTTTAATAAAATCAATACTTTTGGTAATTGTAAACAAAAAACCACATTTCAAGTAGGTTCCTTTACTCATTTTCCAATTCCCAAGCCCACCCACATTAAATAATTGACTTTCCCACCTACTTAATTTATATTCTTTTGTTACATACCTTTATTTTTCTTCCATCCATTTTTTTTGTGTGTTCTCATCTTCTTCTTCCTTCTCTTTTTTTTTTTTTTTTTTTTCCTCTCACAAGGCCACATGAAGCAGAAGAATGGCAGCCACTGCCCATTTCGGCCTGTTTCGGTGGCCGTTTCGGCTGTATCGGTTCCTGTTTCCGTCGGAATCGGCCCGTTTTGGCCTGAATCGGCGCGAATCTGGTTGAGTCGGCGTGAATCGGCGCGAATCAAAAAAAGAAAAGAAAAAAGGGAGAGTCGGATGCTGGACGCCGCATCGGGTTGCGTCGGACTTCGGTGCAGCGACCTTGGAGCCGCGTCGGTGCTTTCTACGTGTAGGTATGAGAGAGTTCACGAACTCTGTACCAGATGTGGTCTAATTGGCTATACCAGAAGTCAATGCACCCAATGCATGGATGACATTGAAATGATGCTAGTACGTTAACGCTATCGCATCCAGAACCTCCACCAGGTACAATTCAGCTTTGATGCTTTGGAACCACAATTTACTAATGAGCTTAGAGCTTTTTACGATCGTACAAGGAGATGCACCTCTCAGATAAGATTTGGCAATCTTGAACAACACCAACATATCCCACATAACCCACATCCAAGCGCAGTGCAACATAATCCCCCCATCCCAAACCAAAATCCTAACCAACTCCATCCAATTCATCCCATTCTCAAGCATCTCCTCATCCTCATTACCCAGACCTAGATACACCCCAACATAGTACTTTTAACAACTCAAACCTTGATCCAACCCAACATGCAAACATCCCTGATACAAATTATTCCATCCTTAACTCTGCCATTCACTCCCTACACCTGGGTAATCTTTCAATCCCTTCCACCCCCTTTAACACTCTGGTTTCATCCCCTAACCATATGAACACAAGTGCCCCTAACTCCACAGTTAACCCACCACCCCGTGCCAACCCCCTCCATAAAATGATACACCATAAAACTCTTTCTTTACACGCCCTTCATGGAATCCCCCAAAGTCTTCTACCTTAAGATAGACTTGGGTTGAAGGGTCAGGTCCCTTCATCACTAATGGGGAAATTAGGGACACACATCCATCATCATCAGAAACGGAAAGTGATTCTCTCATAGCTACTATGTTCAATCTTGACAACCTAAATGTTAAACAACCTGAAGTCATGCTCAAATCAGCTTGGGCTGGAGGTCAAATACCTGAATCCCCTGACTCTTTTATAGAGAATCTAGTTCAAAGGGTAAATAGAGGTCGGTTTAGATTTGAACTTGGGAGCTCCAGTAATGGGCCTTGGTTAACTCAGACACAAAACCAAACTTATGAAGCTAACCATTTGAGGGACAATATGAAACAACAGGTTGTGGGCTGTGCACATTAGCTAGGCCCCTTTCCCTTTGGGCCTAAAACAGGTGAGCTCTCTGGCCCATCTCCACTTTAAGGCTAGATTTGGGTAAATGCAGCAACTTAAACTTACCCACTCTTAGCCCGAGCCTATCCTCCCTGAATTCATCTAAGTTAGACCCAAGCCCTTTACCTCCTTCTCACTGCGATGAATTGTGAGAAGCAATCTCAAAACCCTCAACTCAAAGGGTGGCTTCTAAAAAGGGTGGCTACTATGTTCAATCTTGACAACCTAAATGTTAAACAACCTGAAGTCATGTTCAAATCAGCTTGGGCTAGAGGTCAAATACCTGAATCCCCTGACTCTTTTATAGAGAATCTAGTTCAAAGGGTAAATAGAGGTCGGTTTAGATTTGAACTTAGGAGCTCCAGCAATGAGCCTTGGTTAACTCAGACATAAAACCAAACTTATGAAGCTAACCATTTGAGGGACAATATGAAACAACGAGTTGTGGGCTGTGCACATCAGCTAGGCCTCTTTCCCTTTGGGCCTAAAATAGGTGAGCTCTCTGGCCCATCTCCACTTCAAGGCTAGATTTGGGTACATGCAGCAACTTAGACTTACCCACTCTTAGCCCGAGCCCATCCTCCCTGAATTCATCTAAGTTAGACCCAAGCCCTTTACCTCCTTCTCATTGCGATGAATTGTGGGAAGCAATCTCAAAACCCTCAACTCAAAGGGTGGCTTCTAAAAAGAGGCTCAGAAAGGAGATAGGTAGATTGGGTAAAAACATCCACCAAAGACTTTGCTGGGGTTTTTTTTTTTTTTTTTTTTAAGTAGGATATTGGTGGAACTCAAGTGAGCATCAATGGCAATGGAGAAACTGCGAGAAGTAATGTACTGGCCTCTGGAGATAGATTGGAAGTCTCTAGCTCTGAAAATCCAAATGGGGACTACGGGAAGTTGGCCCCTAACAGCTTCCTCAGTAGCCATGAGGATATTAAATTGGAACTGTAGAGGCTTGGGCAAATCCTCTATAGTTTTACAATGTCAAAAAAAGGCCCACGAGTCCAAACTAGATTTAATGTTTCTTATGAAGACTCGGTTACCAAAAGATAGAGGAAAACAAGTTTGGGATAAATGTGGTTTTGTTAAGTGATGGGAACTACCAAGAGAAGGGTTGAGTGGTGGTCTTTTGTTGGCTTGGATGCCTAGACAGAATCTCTAGATTGTGTATGAATCCAAGCATCTGGTGCACACTGATTTGCTAGATAATAAAGGTAACCCCTTATCGATCACATTTCTTTATGGACAACTCGATCAATCCAAAAAAGAAGAAGTTTGGAACAAACTTAGGACTTTAAAACTGATGGCTCATCCTAAGTGGCTATGCATTGGGGATTTTAACCAAATCCTCACCAAGGAAGACAAGCTCTCCTTCAGTTAAGGTAAAATCATAAGAGCTGCACTTTTCCAACAACTAATTTCTGATTTGGAGTTATGTGAGTTGGTGGCGAAGGGATAGAGGTTTACCTAGATGAACAATAGAGAAGAAGAGGATTTTGTCATGGAAAAGCTGGACAGGGCCTTTGCAAGTGTAGACTGGGTATACATACTCGAATTATGCACTCAAAAATCTTCCTATTATTCATTTGGACCATGGGCCTATCATCCTAGATTTTGTGCTCCAGCTTCCTTTTCGCAGAAGACCCTTTAGGTTTGAGTGTATGTGGACTACTCATCCAGCTTGTGAGAATGTGGTCCAACAAGCCTGGAGTATTCACACATCTGGTTCTAGAGCATATCAGCTGGAAAACAAACTTTCTAATGTTAGGAAAGATTTCTACAATGGAATAAGCAAGTTTTTGGCAAAATGGAGAAGGAGATTCAGCAGAAAACTGTCCAATTACAAGATATTCAAAACTCCATTAGATATGTAGAGGATGCTAGAAAGGAGAGAGTTATCCGTGATGATCTCGAGACCTTGATGTTCAGGGAGGAGGTGATGTGGGTGCAAAAAGCTAGAAGTGACTGGATTATTTTGGGGGATAGAAACACTAAGTATTTCCAGATTGTTGTGAAACAGAGAAGAGCTAGAAATAGAATTTTGCATCTTAAGAAAATTGATTGGAACAATACTAAAGACCCAGTAGAGATTGAGAATATTTTGGTGAATCACTTCAAGCTATCATATGAGGAATCCACCATTGCTGGCTTTGACTGTATTCTTGAACATCTAAGGTTTTTGCCTATTCCTCAGTTATCTACTTAGCAATGCTCCCTGCTCAATAGACCAATCACAAATAAGGAGATTGAAGATACTATATTCCAATTGGGACCTCACAAATCACCTAGACCTGATGGTATCCCTGTCTTTTTCTATTAGGAATATTGGAGCACTATCAAGAATGATATCCTCAACAGTGTTCATGCCTTCTTCCACTTAGGTTCTCTCCTCAAAGCCCTCAACCATACTTATGTTACTCTCATTCCAAAGGTTAACTTCCTGATGATGTCTCACATTTTAGGCCTACTAGTCTTTGTAATGTCATATATAAAGTCATATAAAAAATCCTTGTCAATAGGCTTAAACCTTTTATGAATAATCTCATCACCCCTTTTCAAAATGCATTCATACAAGGGAGAACCATTACTAGCAATATCTTGATAGCTCATGAAATTCTTGATATGTTAAGGAAAAAAATAGGCAGAAAGAATTGCTTTGGTGCATTACAAATAGATATGAGCAGAGCCTATGACAGAGTGGATTGGAATTTTTTGAAAGTAGTCCTTGTGTCCATGAATTTTAGCCCTAACTGGGTGAATTGGATTACGGAATGTGTTTCCACTGTTCAATACACACTACTAGTCAATGGTAGTATCACCCAATCCTTCAAACCCAATAAAGGCCTCAGACAAGGAGACCCCTTGTCCCCCCACCTGTTTCTCATGTGTGCTAATATTTTATCCTTAGCACTTCTGAAAGTTGAATACAATAAGGAAATTAAGGGTGTCAAACTATGAAGAAATGGAATCTCTTTCACTCATCTGTTGATTGTTGATGATTCAATACTGTTCTTCAAAAAGGACAACACATCCGTTGAAAATGTCAAGAATATTATGAATTGGTATTGATCCCTGTTAGGACAATGTATTTATCTTGCCAAGTCTGATTTGTTTTGATCACCTAACATGCCCAAAGATGATCAGGAAACTCTAGCCTCAACCCTATGGGTTAATTTGGTACAAATTCCTAGTAAATACCTAGGCATTGATTTCAAATTGAGGGGAAAAAGAGTAGCTGATTTCCAATTCTTAGTAGATAAACTCAATTCAAAACTCCAAGCATGGAAAGCTAAATTGTTGTCACAAGCTAGCAGGACCACTCTCATCTCCTTTGTCCTTCAATCCATGCCCTTATATACTTTTTCCTGTTTTAAAGTTCTTGAAACCACATGTGACAAGTTGGATTCCATTACTAGAGCTTTCTGGTGGGGTCATGACCCAGGAGTGAAAAAACTTCATTTATTGAACTAGGATGAGATTTGCAAACCCAAGAGAGATGGAGGCCTCGATTTAAAGAAATTCAGCTTGATGAATCAATCTATGAGAATTAATCATAACCCTCAATCTCTCCTAGCCAAAGCTCTCAAAACTAAACACTTCCCCAGATGTTCTATTCATGATTGCTCTCCTAAACCTCACCACTCCTGGTTATGGAGAAGTATCCTTAAATTGGAAAATCCAAAACTTAAAAGAATGCAGGTGGTGGATTGGCAGGGGTATTAACATACCTCTCACACATCATGCCTGGTTTCCATACTTAAACCAAAATCCGAATAACCTTGGCCTCCAAACTAGTACTGTGGCTGATCTCATCAATCAAAATTCTAGATCTTGGAAACCAGATTTGGTTCAAGCCCTCTACCCATACCCCTCTTGCAATGAGATTTTGAGTTACCCCATTTCGAGGACAGGAACTATATCAGATAAACTTTTGTGGAAACACTCCACCTTAGGGGATTTCAAATTTCATAAAGCTTATTCCTTGCTTCAGAAAGATTATAACTCAACCTATTCAAACCAACACAGATATAATTCTATCCCTCATGATGTTTGGACACTCATTTGGAAGGTGAAACAACCTCTAAAAATTGGAAACTTATGCATGACTGTATCCCTACTTTTTTGGCTCTTAAAAACAGAGGAATCCCTATCCAAAGCACATGTCCTCTGTGCAGTTCAGAGGATGAATCCACCTCACACCTCTTTCTTTATTGTCCTTTTGCTTGAGCTATTTGGCATGGCACATTGTTGGTTGTTCACACTTCTGCACTAAACAATTTAACTGTCCAGAGTTGGGTTGGAAACTTATTGCTCATACATAGAAAGATGGAGCATGACTCAATGGGTTACCTCCAAGCCATCTTCACCACCCTATGGACTATATGGAACCACAAGAATCTGGTGGTTTATGAAGGAAATCAGCCTAACCCAATGGAAGTGATTTTAACTGCTCAAAATTTATCTTGTAGGTACCAGGATACATTTACAAAGGCTATGGCTCAAAAGAAGCAAGTGGTTAAGCACTAGGGCTGTAAACGAGTCGAGCTAAGCTTGACTCGTCAGGAAAAATCAAAAGCTCGAGCTTGGCTTAAGTTTGTGACAAGCCTAAAAATAGTGTTTAAGCTTGAGCTCGTGGGAAAGCCAAATAGCTTGAGGTTGGCTTGGTTTGGCTTGATTAATTAGTCAAGCCAAACTTAAGTTTAATATCAAGCTCAAACTCGAGCTCAAGTCAAGTTTTTAAGCTTGAGATCTAAAAAAATTACATTATTAAATGCTTAAATCTCTAAAATTAAGAAAAAGGAAAAAGAAAATAGTATACTCACTTTATCATGCATCTAGTCTTACTTATGATTAACCATTATTCAAATTAATAATTTACATAACTAAATTCATCCATTCATCATTCCTTGTTTACAGCTTCAGCAATTGTTCAAAATACAATTTTTACATTCACGTTAGATGGTGAAGGACTAGAAAAATACCTATTTGTAACTATTATGAATGAGAAAATACTAACATGTTTCATAACTTTACTTTAGATGATTGATAGGGAAGGATCATATGTGGCCTACTTAATTATTTATTTATTTTTAAATGTAACTATAATCTAAAGTGGTTCTTGATCAGTTTAAAGGGAAGGAAAAAATTAAGGTAATATAGGTAGTGGTCTCATGTTGGCCATGTCATTATTAAGATATGTGTAATGAGTATATTTAGCTAACACATATAAACTTATAAATGAGTCTATGCTTCAATTGTTGTGTATTAAGCCTAATAGCTCATGAGCTTGTTTGTGAACAATTTTTTTTGCTTGGGCTCAGCTTGTTTATTAAACAAGCCTAAAACTAAGGCTCAAGCTTGGCTTATTTATAAACAAATAAACATGCACAAGCTTTTTATCGAGCCGAACCCAAGTTGTTCATGATCATTAAGATTGCAGGAGTAAGAGGGAACAAAGAAAAAAGAAGTGCATATACCTATTGTCGACGCCCAGCCTTGAAACAGAGAACCGTCGTTAGGCCTTTGTTCGACCACCTGCCATGGCGAAGATCCCGCGCGCGTGGTGCCCATTGGAAGCCCCTCTCGATGATTGTGCAATTGTTCACACAGAGCTTCGGGTGCTCTCTCTCTCGGTGGAGGAGGGTATTTGTCTACCTTTGGAGGTGTGGTAGTAATCTTGGCCAAATTTTAAGGGAATTACCAAAGGTAAGTGAAGTCGCCACCAATCATTTGATTTTTCTAAGATGTGATTGGTCACCTGTTTCTAGTTGATTTTATTACCAATCCTAGGCTAAGAAAAAGGGTATTTTTCCTAATCTAATGTGGATGGCAAAAAATATCTTGATTCTTGAGTCCGGAAGTTTGGTTACGTGTGGGGAAGGTGTTAGGCACCCCACAACACCTATCCAAGGACAGTCCTTTATTTTGATAAAACCTTAATTTTTGGAGATTGGCAGTAAAAACATGATTTTGGCATTGGCTTTCGAGGCTTTGCATGCATGGGGGTTTTGAGGTTTGGCTTTTGAATGGATGTGGTCCCAATCTATGCTTTCCTAAGGCATTTGAGTAAAGTACCAAATTTCCACGATGAAAATCCAGCAACATGTCACCTCACTTTCGCGGCAAAAATTAGGCATCGCTTCGCCTTAGGTGACATTGATTGTGACAATCACACCGGAAAGGGCGAGTAGGTATATATAAATACAATCATGCACAATGCAAGCACACAGAGTAGGAAAGTAAATGCCTACATCCCTAGAGCATGGCCCAAAATATAGGTGCAGGAAAGTAAACAGGGGTTGCCATACTCTAGAGACGAGGACGAATGGTACACGACATGATATACCTAATACAACCCATCTAAGAGAGGAAGGAGGGAGGAAGCAAGGGGGTTTAAAAAAATACATAACCAAATGGGAGAGACTAGATCCCTAAAACTATTGAACATTGCCGCTTGGCTTATATCAACATGCTTGCATCCTCACCCTTTTTGCTTTCGCTTGGGAGATCGTGCCCTAGCTCCATGCGTCCTTGCTCCATATGTGTACATGCAAAGGCAAAGACAAGAAACCAGCAGACAAGCAATGGAAGGAAAAAGATGCAAAGAGTATATGAAAGAGGCATAAAGCAGATAAGCATGATAGACATGGCAAGCATAACAGGTGGTAGGAGACATGACAAGCAACAAGATAAACAGACAAACAAGAAAGCCGACAAGGCAAGAAAGCAAGCAAACAAACAAAAGGTGGTGTCCACGGGGGATAAATGTAGGTTTGGATCAAATGTCCATAACTTCATTGTGTTGAAGCATGGACGACATGCTAACAAGCAAGACTCATGCATGGACATGTAAGCAAGCATGTAAAGATGCATAGAAAGCCAACGGGTGGCACAAACAAGCATGGCAAGCATATCATCGCACGGAGCGAAAATGGGAAAGGTGTGCACGAAGCAACTGGCATCATGGTGATGCATCCCAAGTGGTTACATCCAAACAAGGCCTCATGGGCGTCAAATGTAACCATACAACCACAAACCCGCTAAGGGCGTCAAGCGTGGCAAAGCCTAAAACTAGAGAGGCTAACACAAGCATAAAGCATACAAGCAGGCAAGCATAGACATGCAAATAGGAATGATCCAAACCCTTTTGATGTGGGCCTTGGTGTGTGGACGATGACAAAGACCATAAGGTCTAGAACGGGTCCTAACCATTAGGCCAAACACAAGAAAATGCGATAAAAGGAACAAAAGGGCTACAATAGCACATGGCATGACAAACAAGGTCTAGGCCTAAGCACATAAACATGGCGTGAAGCACGCAAGCACATAGATGATGGCATAAAGCATGTAGAGAACATAGATCCAAGCACATAAGCATGTGAAAACATAGATCAAGACAAGTACACATAAAAACATACACATCAACATGTACAAACCTAGCACATAAACATGGAAGAACATGAATCCAAGCATATAAGCATGTGAAAACAAGGATCTAACCATATAGCATGGAAATACACACATCAACACATAGATTCGAGCAAGGCATAGTTAACAACATCATGCAAGCATGTGAGCATGTAGCCTAACATTAACATAGAACCAAAAGAGGAACAAACCATAGGAAAACATGGCATAAAGCATAAAGCATGTAGATTAAGACAAATAACATGTAAACAAGCATGGAAGAACATGGATCTAAACTAAGAACATGCTAGGAGCAAGATAAAGTGAGAAACATACTAAGGAAAGCAATAAATCATGTTATTAAGTCATAAAATAGCAAGATAAATGCTAGAAAAATATTTAGGAAGTTAGGGGTGTGGATAGTAGCTAAAAAGCTACATTCACACCCCTGAACCCCAAATCCAAGGTGTAGAACCAGGGAGAAGAAGATTGGGTATAAAAACAATACTTTGTATTTTTGGTGAAGAAGGAAGAATCAAGTGGCTTTGACGTGTTTTTTGTGTTTGAGTGAGAGGAAAAATGTGTAGAAAACGTCTAGGCAAAGAGTAGGACCTAGAAAAGTTTTTTTTTTTTTTTTTTTTTGTGGTCTGGAGGGTGCTTGGGGCCTTTTATAGCCCCGACACGCTTTACGAGGCGATGGCCTTTCAAGGGCCGCCATCTTCAAAAGGTCTTGGATTGGGTTGATCTTGACACCCTTGGAAAGATCTTAAGTTCCCGTTTCTAAAAAGGTATGGAACTTGAAAATCCAACAGTCGGACCAAAAGTTATGGCTATCGGAAGTTAGCGGTGCATCGATGGGTGTGTTATCCCGGTTTTTTGTGATATCTCGGCCGTTCTAACTTCGATTTTGACCCATGAATAGTTGTTGGACTGAGAATTTGATAATTTTCGCAATGACATTGGTTTCAACCCGTTGTGATGGCTGGATCAAAATTAGAGTTTCTAGGGCCCACCGAGGGTCAACTTCGGGTCAACTTGCTCAAAGTTGCCAAAAATCTCTGAAAAGTTTGGGTTTGATGTAAAACTATGAAAAGTATTGTTTTGTGAGGGTTCTGACCTTGTTTGACCTTCGGTCAACCCTAGGTTGACTAGGGGCGTTTTGGTTATTTTGGCTGAAAAGGCACTTTGGATGCTCCGGTGTCTGAACGGGTTGCGCTACATCATTCTGGATGTTCTCGCGGCCCCATGGAGAGAAAATATTATTTTTGGATTTTTTGGGGTCCGGCACGCAAATTGAGGGCGGACAAAATACGGTGTCAACAGCTATGAAGCCGAAAATCTGCAAGGAGATGTTATCTTTACAAGTGTTGCTAGCTATGCTGCTGGACCTTCCTCAGGTGTAGAACAGGAAGCTTTGATGGAAGCTATCTTCAAAGCTAAGGACCTTGGATTGCAGCAAATTTTGTTTTTAAGTAGTTGTAAGGGATTAGTTTAGGTTTCCAACATGGAAAGGGAGCCAAAGTGGAAAGAAAAGACCATAATTGCAAATTTATACCACTTATTGCAGAAAGGGCTAGTCTTTAAGTTGCTTTTTGTTTTTGGGGTTATTCTTGGTCGTGTTCGCTTTGTAGCTAGGTTGGCCACTAAAATGCCAATTTACTACTGTTGGTCTCATATGAACCAAGTTGTAAATGCAAACTTTGTTTAATGTTTGTTTCTGCAATGGTATAAAAAAAAAATGATGAATTCTAATTAGTTTATTTAAAATAACATAATTTGTAACTTTAATTTAAACACTAATTTCAAAAATTATATATCATATCATATTATCATATATACTACTAGCCTTTAATCACGGTACATTGCGCGTGCTTAGAGGCTCTTCTATTTTTTTGAGTAAAGGTCAATAATTTGCATCTATTATAATTTAGAAATATATATTTTTATTTTTCAAACAAATAAAAAGGATAAATTTTAAAAATAAACGATAACTGTAATTTCTTTTTTGAACGTAAAGGGAAAAAAGTTCTAAATTTTAGGAGTTCTATTTTTGAATTCAAAATGAAATTTGTTATTTGACATTTATGACCCTATTTCTAAATAATGTTAACCTTCATTAATGAGGGTATTTTGAACCACATAAAAGTCCAGTTGAAAGAGGGAAATTCTCTTATATATAATATAGATATAATAAAAGTTGGGTTTAGAAGCTATGGGTTAATTAAGCCAAGTGACTTCACCAAATTGTTCTAAAGGCTTAGAAATTTTTAGGTAGAAACAAAAAGTTAATTGCTCTTATCAACTTTTCCTCAACTAATTTTCAGATAAACACAAAAATTTAATTATTCTTATCAACTTTTCCTTTATTTATCTTTGGAAAGACACAAAAGCTTAATGTTGATATTAATTTTTTTTTTCCCTTTTCACTTTATGAATAATCTACAATTTTTCATTTTTGTAAAACACGATTTTTATCAATATGAACAAAAAAACAAAGAAATTCAAGTCCAGCAAACCTAAATGTTATATTTAAAATGTTAGGTTCCTAAAAAAAAAAGGTGATAATTTATCAACAATTAAAATTTAAGTTGACACACACGGGAAAGTTTAAGTTTTAAGAGTTTGAATTTGGGACTTTGAGTTTAATTAGAATTGATTTTACTTTTTTTAATGGCAGGACGTGTACTCATTCCCTAAGAGATCTTTTTCGGATAGACCTAAGAGAACAACTATCCTTTTTTAGATAAAAAGAATAGTTGTACGTTAAACAAATAAAATTTAATGAAAATTACACTTTTATAGCAAAGATAATTTGCTTGAGAATAAACTCTACTAGTCGCTAATCCATGCGATGCACGAGATAGTTAAATAAAAATTAAAAAAGTATATATTTTGCTCAAAGGTCTATGACTTGACTTAAAAAAATGTATAACTTGAAAATGAATGAAAATAAGTAATTTTTTGTTCAATATAATGGTTTAGAAAAATTCTTTTTCTTTCATATCATTGGTTTCACATAACACATCCCAGCGTGGGTTATTCTATAGTGATGACTTCACACAATACTCAACTGCAATTAAATCTACTATCCACTTCCAATCTAATCATGTTATCTTGATATTAGATCTACAAATTGCATTCTCATATCGTCCATCATTTAGAAGGTAACTAAAGTAATGATTGTATGTAATGTATAAATTTTATTATTTTACAATATAAAATTATTAAAATAATCTATATATATATAAAACCGAAGCTTTTGAAGCTCCCACAATTTTCCACGTCAGCACAGTGTTAGAAAAAATAATAATAATAAACCAAAAAAATAAAACCAAAACCAAAAAAAATAATAAAACAAAAAGCACAGTATTAAAAAAAAAAATAAAAC
The DNA here is from genome assembly GCA_028535165.1 of Quercus tomentella. Taxonomy (NCBI): domain Eukaryota; kingdom Viridiplantae; phylum Streptophyta; class Magnoliopsida; order Fagales; family Fagaceae; genus Quercus; species Quercus tomentella. The sequence continues at coordinate 41,603,458 of JAPQVY010000155.1, forward strand.
AAAAAAAATAAAACCAAAACCAAAAAAAAAAAAGTCCTTTCTCATTCCCTTTCACGATGGTTTTCATGATGCTCTGCTTTTCCAAATCCTCTGCCTTTTCCACCATCGACCATCGATCATCTACCTTCTTTAGACCATCGATCTCCTTCATCAGACCACCGACGACGGCATCGCAACGTCCTTTCCCATTCCCTTTCACGATGCTCTGGCTTTCCCAATCCTCTGCCTTTCCCATCGCATCCGATATCTTCTTCCTCAGACCACCGATTTGCCTAACACCATCGATCTCCTTCATCAGACCATCGACGACGGCATCGCATCCACCATACCCACCATCGCATCCGATATCTCCTTCCTTAGACCACTGATTTGCCTAACACCATCGATCTCACCCATATCCACTTCGCTCAGTTTCCACTCTTCCTCATAACAGAAACGGAGCCCCATTTGCCGTGGGTCTCATCCAGCCCATGGCCCATCAACTATGTCGGTCGGCAATACAACCGACCCAGCCCGTCGAGACCGGCCCAAAGGTATTATCTTATAAACCTATAATATATATATATATATATATATATATATATATATATATATATATATATAATTTTTTTTTTTTTTCTGAATCCAAACTCTATAACTATTAGGACTCTATAACTATATATATATAAACCTTTCACGAAGCTTTTTTTTTTTCACGGCTGTTCAATTTCTAGGTTTATTGCTATTGCCTTTCTCTTCATTCTTTTCCTCCATTCGAATCAGAGTTAAAGGTATGGATTTCTTAACTTTTTCTTTTTGAATTTTAGTTATATGTTTTTGTGTGGAAACTGAGCTATTGGTCAATTTGAATTGTTTTTGTGTGGAAACTGAGCTATGGTTTATTTTTTACCGCAGCCTATTTTTAGTGTGGATTTCTTAACTTTTTTTTGAATTTTAGTTATATGTTTTTGTGTGGAAACTGAGCTATTGGTCAATTTGAATTGTTTTTGTGTGGAAACTGAGCGATGGTTTTTTTTTTTACCCCAGCCTATTTTTTATTCTAGAGTTGATTGATTGTAGTTTTTGTGCACACACTTAGATAATCAATTTGAATATATGTTTTTGTGTGGAAACTGAGCCATTGGTCAATTTAAATTGTTTTTGTGTGGAAGTTGCTGTTTTAAATCTGCTTTTATGCTTGGAGTTTTAATATCATAGTATATTGTAGTGTTCTATTCACTACTTGTGATGAAGAAATTGCTATATATATATATGTTTCTTTTCATAGATATAAATTAATTTTCTATAACATTTTCTTCTTTGGTATATTTTGTTGTTAGAAGTATGGCTTTGATTATTTGTGGTTTATATGTGTGGTTTCTTCTTTTCTACCATTCTGTCACCACGTCAAAACCTTTACTGGTAAGGTTTTTTGATTTGTCTTAAAATTTTATCGTTTAAATAGGATTTAGGCTTAGGGATTTTGATCAAATTGATTTTGATTTAGGCTTAGGTTTGGGTATGTAATTTTTGGAATGTGAAATTCTTTAAAATAAATGATGTTTAAGGTTTCAGATATGCTCTTGATTTTTTATTTTTTATTTGTTCTTCACTATGTTGTTTGGTTAATCGTCTTTTGGGTTCTAAAAACAACTCTGCTGGAGATAGTTCTGCTTACATTGTTTAAATTTGAGATAAAATTAAGAGAGAGACAGAGTCTCTAAGGTTCATAGAGAAATCTGAGGGTCACCCCTACGAAAGCCGCCACCTATTATCATTACACCATTCCGTCAATGTCATATTCCTAAAACCACTACCAGTAATTTAGATAAATAAATAATTGTGCGTTATATAGGTTTTGGTTGGCTTAGTTTTGATATAGGTATCTAGGTTAATCTTAGGCTTTGAATTAGGATTTTTTTGCAGAAGAACATACATTCATGCCATTCTTTTATTTATTTTTTTTAATTTAAATAAATTTACAATGAGTAACAGCAAATTAACAGCAAGCTTTACAAATTCCCCCTTTTATATTATTTTCAGCTTAATTGTTTTGTTTCATGCATTGCACAATGAATCAGATTTATGGTTTTTTCAAGACTCACCCAATCTCATTATATCTCAAGGTATTTTGTCATTTTTATGTTCTTTTCTCCTTATTCTTTAAATAGTTTTCTTTTTGTCTACATGAATATTAGATGGGTATAGAGTCTCTAGAAAACCACCTCATTCTCCCTCTCTCAAATTTTTCCTTTTGCTATATGCATGCAAATTGTTTGATAAAATACTTCATATTTTTTCTGTTTTAACTTCAACAGACTTTAATATAACTATATGAAAGGTTTGTTGCAGACTGGTCCTCTTAGTTGGTATGTTCTGTGAAGTTGAGGTGGATCTGTGAAAAGGGTTTTGGGTAAAATCGAAGGTTTGTTGGAGTCCTGTTAGTTTAAATTATTTTGGTTGTTTTAGTTGCACACCTCTAATTAATGGCATTTATCTATAAGGAACTGTAAACTTTTATTGATCTATCAAAAATAAAATTAGAACAGCTTCATACTCTGTGAGATCCAAATAATGTTTTATGCTGTCTTTTGGCATTGAAGCTATTGAATCTTTCATTATTAGCAATGAAGATAAGTTAATTAATTAATGGTTAAACATCTTGACAGCTCTGTTGTAGTTGACCAAAGTGAAAAGTTGAATCAATACTACTTACAGCTCTTTTGTCCCAATTCCTTATTAGTTTTTCCAATCTTAGTTTGATATCTAGCCTTTTAAATTCTAATGTCATCATCTTATTCCTCTCATTGCAAATTGAACCAAATTCAATGGAAGTCCCCCACTTGGGTTTTGCCCTGTTTATGGGTTAAAAATATATATCTGGGTTTTTTGTAATCCTGGGATCTGACTTTGGTTTGGGATATATTATATATATGAAATTAATGGGCAACAATGCAGTGTATTGGTGTGTAAAATTGATGTGCCCAATGCATTGGACAAAATGGAGATGTTTTAAATGGCACATTTGAGGTTGATGACCCCCCCCCCCCCTACTGTTTTCCCAATTAGGTAATAGTTAATAGGATGAACCTGTGAAAACATTGTTAATGTGGTTTTGTTTTGTTTTGTTTTGTTTTTAGCTCACATAGTGAATGATGGGACCCATGTGAAAATTGATACATATTTAGAAACATGGATTAGGAAAAAGGAAATAAGTTGAACCAGGGGAAATATTATGAAAAATGTATCTTGGTCTCATCTCACATATTGAATGACCAAGTGTAAATTGCGTAATTACTAGAAATGTGCAAATACAAATACTTTGATAGTGGTAAGTTTTACTACAGAAACCTAAGAAAAGATCTATGCTGTTTGTGAGGTAAATTAGTATTATATTAAATCTACTTTTATGCTTGGAGTTTTAATATCATAGTATATTATAGTGTTCTGTTCGCAAATTTGGATTCTTTTTTCTATTTGTAGCAACAACTTATCAATTGAAGAAGATGGTGATTGTACAAAATTTCAAAAACTTGATGTTCAAACCAATGTGCAACTCACACCAACATCTGTACTCAAGGAAAACTAAAGGGCATATTCAGGGACTACTACAAAGCAACAAAGGAAGAAGATACAAAAAAAACTTTAAAGTTGTCTTTCAATCTCTAAGATTTTCTATGCACAATTTGGTTTTAATGAATTTGTGATTTTGATACTAAAGACGTATTGGAACAAAGGAAATTTTTTTGCTTTTATGCACAATTTGGTTTTAAATTGAAACAGAGAGGAATTAAACTCTTATATTTAGTTATTTGATACCCAGATTTGTTTTTATTTTTTATGGATGACCAAGTTTGTGATTTTTTAGGGATATTTTTGGGTTTTGCATGTTGGATTATATTCTCAAAATTTTAATTAAGCTTCTATTTAGGTGTTGAGGAGAGAAAAACAGTGAAGCACAAGTAAATGGAAGCTCAATCAGTTGTGAAGGGTCTTTTTAGATACATTGGTGAATTGTGAGTTTTGCTTTGTTTTCAATAGCTAATGTTACATCATTTGGAAAAAATTGGTAGCTTTCCCGTGCATCGCACGGGTTAGCGACTAGTTAAAATAAAATCTAATGTTTTGGAAATTTTTTGAAATAGAATTTTAAATTTCTTAAAACGTAGTTAAAAGAGTTTCTATTTTACTTAAAAGTGGACTATCACAATTAATGAGAATTTAACAATTTTTGGCAAAGAGAAGATAACCATAGGCCCAATTTTTATTTTATAGTATAAGATGTTACAGTTAGATCCGTACCATGTGTAATACATTAGTCCACTATGATAGTTCCAAATAATATCTTAATACCTATCTATATGAGTTTTCTTTTTAATGATGCCATAGGGTTTAATAGAAGTCATTTAAGATCCAATGTATCCAATAATATTTTAAAAAAAAATGTAATTTCAAAAGTCTTTTAATTGTAAATTTTTTTAATCATAAAATAGACTCTATCTAAACTCTAAAGGAAAGCATTTGGAATGATCACATCATTGATACCATATCTTGATGGTTGCAAATAGCAATATTATTATTCATGATTAATAGATGAACAATGAAACTGTGAATTAACAATTTAACAATTCAAATACCAAGTTTAAACTACAACAACACATATACAGAAGACTCCAAATATTGTGTAAAGTTGTAATTTACAGCTAGTTTATATTGGCTTTAATTCCGTGTCATATTTGATTGTAATTTTGTTCAATTTTATGTACCTTGTATTTTATGTGGGATTTATTTGTAAGGGTTGTGTGTGAGAGAGAGAGAGAGTGTGAAGACTCAAGGCAATTGAAGACTAAAGCAGTTTTCGCGGGTAGCTCGCAAGTAGGCTTCCTGCGAAGTGAAGCATGTGCCCTGCACATGACTGGAATGCGAAGAGTCAAGACAGGATGGAGACATCTGGTTTTTGCGAGTGTCTCGCGGGTAAGGCCTTCCTGCGAGATACCCGTGAAACATTTTGTTTTGCTAAATTGTCATATCTGATACACACTATCTATACCCACATTATATATACCCCCATTACCAACAGATGTTGAGGAGTGCTTCTGAGAGAAAACCCTAGTCACTATCCTTGAGAGTTAGAGATTGTTATACCCACATTTCTCTAGACAATCCATTGTGGTTTTTCCTTAACTCCTACCTCTCCATTTTCATATCCTTGAAAGGTTGATAGCCCAAACACTTACCACACCCATTCTAAGTGTCAAGTGAGGTTTTGGTGGTGCTAGGAATCATTGGAAGAAGCCAAGCTTTGATGGATGCAATCGGGCGTATTGCGGGATTTGGAGAGTTAGACAAGACACGGTTCCGAGAAGCCTTGTTGGAGTAGGAGCTTGGAGGGCTTAGGTGCACTGGGTAGATTAGGCTTGGAGGGTCTCTTGCTACTCATGTATCCCAACTGATTGTCTAGTGGATCGATTTACCGCTTGGAGGGTTGCAGAGAGGTTTTACGCCGAGTACTTCCATTTCCTCTTTGATAACACATCGGTGTGTTATCTTGTGTTTGCATTCTTCTTCCCTACTCTTTTAGCTTTCATTTTACTGTTGTGTTTTAATGATTATGGCTTAGAGTAGTTATATTGTTTATCCGCTTGCATTTACTCTATTCCGCACTTAGTATAAGTTAGAGTAAAATCAATCGAGCCGTAATATTTAATTTGGGGGTCTAAATAGCTCTTGTGTTTTTTAACACATTTTTGAGCTTTCAATTGGTATCAGAGCGGGTACACTTGCTGTGGTTTAATTACCTAAGTGTGATCCTAGACCCCTTTGTGATGGACCGATCACAATCACTCAATGCTCCACCATTCTTTGATGAGAGCAACTATGTGTTTTGGAAAGTCCGTATGAGGGCATTCCTATGTGCTATAGATGAGTTGGTATGGGACTTCGTCGAGAATGGGTATGTTAAACCCACACAGCCAAGTCCGAATGGGACAAGACAACTCTTGCTTTGGCAAATGCAAATAGTAAGGCTATTAATGCTATATTCTGTGGTGTGTCTACTAATGAATTTCATAGGATATCGCATGTGGAGACTGCGAAGGAAGCTTGGACGATTCTTGAAACTACCTATGAGGGTACCAAGAAAGTTAAGGACACAAAGCTCCAGATTCTTACCACCAGATTTGAAGAGCTCAAGATGGGTGACGATGAGTCATTTGATTCATTCTATGGCAATCTCAATGAAATCGTAATTGCTAAGTTCAATCTCAAAGAGAAGATTGAGGATGCCAAGGTGGTGAGAAAGATTTTGAGGTCCTTACCGGAGAGCTTCCGTGCAAAGGTCACAGTTATAGAAGAAAGTAAAGATTTGGATGAGATTAAGATCCAAGAACTCATTGGATCTCCCCAAACATATGAGCTTGGTTTGCCTTCCCACAAGTTGAGCAAATCATTTGCTCTCAAGACCATCACCGAGAGAATGGATGACTCCTCTGAAGAAGATGATGTGGAGAAGGAGGTAGCATTCCTTGAAAAGAACTTCCGCAAATTTCTGAATATGAAAAACAGTGGGAAGTCATTCAGCAAAGGAAAGTTTTCATCCCCCAAAGGTGACAGAAAGGAGTTCAAGAAGAGGGATGGGAAGGATTCTCAATCCCTTCAAGGAATCGTGTGCTATGAATGTAATGGTCATGGACATCTCAAGAAGGAGTGTCTCAACTATTTGAGAGGGAAGGGTAAAGTGTTTGCCACTACCCTTAGCGATTCTGAAAGCTCAAATTCAGATACAGAAGGAGAATGTGACAGTGAAGGAAATTATAGGGCCTTTATAGCCATTGCCTCTGTTGATTCAAAGGATGATTTGAGCAATTTGGTTGATGAACTTGGTAATATTTCTGAGGATGAGGAAATTGAAGAATCGAAAGATGAAGACGTTTGCCAAAATGAAGGCGAGAACAACCTTTAAGAAGCATATGATTCTCTGCTGGAAGATTGTGGCAAATATGCCAAAGTTGCGAACCTTGTTGTGAAAAAGGTTAAAGAAGAACATAGGTGTATACTTGTGCAACTCAAGAAAGCAAAGTGTGAAGTAGAAGGACTCAAGGGAGAGTTGGTTGAAGCTTACTCTAAGATCAAGTTTCTTGAACTTGAAATTATTCAAGCTAATGTCAAGGTTGAGCGCATCTCCACCAAGAAACTTGACAACGTGCTGTCCTCTCAAAAATCTTCACATGATGAGACCGGTTTGGGCCATATCGGAGAAGGACGTTTTAGCAGTGAACCCAAGAAGGAAGTAAGGTTCGTATCAGCTAAGAATGACGAGAAACTTAAAGAAGTGAAGCCTGAGATTGAGACCCCTACTGCTGTAAAAAGAACCATTGGTGCAAAACCAAAGGAAAAAGGGAAGTCATTACCCAAAAATCAAAGGGGGCCTCAAGTGAAGCATGTGTGTCATCATTGTGGCGTACAAGGGCACACAAGGCCAAATTGTTTCAAACTTCATGCACTCAAGAAGGCTGACTCTATGCATGGCCAAGAAATTTCAAAGAGAAGACCAAAGGGAACACAAGCTAAGGGAGATAGTGAGGGACATCTCATTGACGTTATGGAAATATTGAAGAACATATCACTATGCCTTGCTAGCTTCACTCTGAGGTTTGAAAGTTATGTTGGTCGTACCTCGCCATCTAAGGCTCTCACCCAAAACACTCGTAAAGAGTGGGTGAAGAAGGGTACTTATGCATGATCACTCTCTATGCCCATGGATTAATACTTCCGACGTTTAGGGTCATAGGTTCATGCATCATGACATACATAATCCTCTTGTGTCATTGCTTCCAGTTTATAGCATGTTTCTTTTACAAGTTTTGCTTTGTACTTGTTGTTTTTGTTGATCTTACTTTACATGTTCTATTTTTGAGTGTGTTGAAAAATTCAAAAACCCATAAAAATTGAAAAATCTTCAAAAAGTTTGATTGATTGTGTTATGTATATCACATGTGAGTTTGGCCTAGTATCTTCTTACTAATGGCGTAGTGCATTTACGAGCTTAGCTTGTTATGTATGCACATCTATCTTTGTGGGAAAAATCTTGAAACCTATGTGTGACTGTTGTAAATTGATCTTCAAGCTTGTCATGAATGATTGGTCAATAGTTTTGTTGGTCTTGATACTGGCATAGACTTGTGCTTATATCTCTTCCCACTTTATTTTTATGTTTTTGCTTAAAGAGCTTAATAAATGTAAATCTCAAAATGAAAAGAGATAATAAGCTGCAAAAGCCATCGCACATACTAGTATTTGACTAGGAAAAAAGGGAAAGCGACTTTTTATTGAAATGTATGGTGCTCAAAAAGCCAAAGGCTCATTCTCAATATTGAAATAAATTTCAAGCACCGATCTCAAAATGAGATGTATTGTTCAAAAATGATCAAATGTTATGATTTGTATAGAAGCCAAATGAAAAGCTTCTAAGATTTGTAATCACTTTCTTGTGGGAGGTTATATATGTTTACTTCTATAATTGAGATAGATCACTTAACTTAGTACTGGTTGTGTATGACTTGATTGAGATAGATCACTTGACTTAGTATTGGTTGTGTATGACTGGAAAACACAAAATTTCAGACAGAGACTTTCGTGACTGTCTCTCGACTATTTCGAGACTAAAAGCTTCCTGTGAAAAGCTTTGTGCTTCAGATGTGTTTTTCGCGAGTAATTTCTCGAGTATCTAACCTGCGAAAAACGCGTGTTTTCAGTTTTATAGGATTGATGTGACAGATTTTTAAAACACTCTTCAGTTCCCTCCCTTTGCCTCACTCGAACCTCTCTCAAACCCAAATTAATTTTCACTCAAAACCCATCAATTTCAAGTTCAAATCTCTGCAAAATCTCTTCAAAGGTATGTTTCTTAACAATCTTTTCACTCTTTTCTAGATTATGCAGAAAAATTCTAGGTTTGTCTTGAATTGGGGATTTTCGAAAAATGATTGGGTTTATTGATTTTGGGCAAAAAAATTTCAAAATCTTTATTGGGCATTTCCCCATTTGACTTGATTGTATCTGTGTTGGCCCCTTGTGGCAATTTGAACTTGTATTTAGGCATATTTTCACATGTTCATGCATTGTCCATATGTGTAGTGTAGTGTTGCATTCTATGTGTTTGACAAAATGCTCAAATGGCATTTTTGAGTTGCTTTGGACTCAAATGAGTTCCAATTTTTGGGTTTACCTTTGATTGAACTTGTTTAACATGTTTTGATCCTTGGGTGTGCGTTTTACACACTTTGCCCAACTGTGCCTCACCATGCCTTGCCATGCATCACCTAGGCACACATCATGCACACCTCATGCACACCACATGCACACTAGATGCACACACATACACAGTTGCTATTGTTTTGCATTTTGGTAATATTCATATGGTTTAGCATTTGAAGCATGTTTTAACACTGTTGTGTTCTGTTTTAAGTCTTTGTGCTTATGTTTTGGACTAACTTGACACTAATCAAGTTTGTGTTTTGTTTTTGTGTTTTTGCACTTGTTTCTTTCTGTTGTGTGTTTTCTTGTGCAGATGTCTCCAACCAAACACTTTACTTCCAAGAAACTTCCAAGCGTCCTTGCACGGACTCCGACAACTTCAAGTCCATTGAGGCAGACCTAGCTTATAACGATTGCTACAAACAAGCAACAATCATCATGGAGAGGGTTGTTCGATTGGATACTCTTGAGGACACTTCCATCCCTGATATTTTCAAGGAGAGGATGTGGACAAAGCTATTGAATCCGAGTGGCAATGTGTACTCGAAAATCATCAAAAAGTTCTTTTCAAATGCTAGTGTGGATGGAGACCACATTAACTGCTGGGTGCGTCACAAAGAATTTGTGATTACAAGGGACTCAATCCAAGATTTCCTAGAAGTTCGTCCACCTTCTCAGCTGATTACCGTGCAATATGATGATCGATTGGAATCTATTGAGCCAATGGTGAAGGTTCTTGGCGGCTCGCTACACAAGAAATCAACGAACACCATTCCATTCAACACGAAAATGAGGACATTAGCATATATCATGATCCACAACTTGTATCCAGTCACCAACTTGACAACTTTGTCCGGACCGAGGACCATCTTCCTATACGATCTCTACACACATAAAGAGATCGATATCTGTGGACACATCTTCCATCTTCTGACCAAGAGCATTACAAAAAGGAACTTTAGAACTATCATGCCCTTCCCCACTCTTATCATGGGTCTCATTTCCAAGACAAAGCTCAAGATTCCGAGCAGTCTCACCACTATGCCAAAAGATTATCCCATTGGTGCAAACACTGTGACTAGAAGCAGAGCTCACATCACCGGACCCAAAACTGGTGTCTCTCAAATACCGAAGGATAATGTTGAGGAAGAGGGTGGAGATACCAAAGAAGAGATTGACAGATTCACCTCGGCACCAGAAAGTTCTACTTTAACATCCTCTCATGCTCAAGCACGAGGACCTGATCGTCTAGATCACCTTATGGCACGGATAGAGCAGATGTATGGCATGCTCAAATCCCATGTGCAGCATACCTTCGATCAGTTTGCGTACATTCAAGGGCAGATTACTGCACTATCTTCACAGATTGAGGACATGTCGATTGCGCAAGGATCCGATTCAGAGTTAGATCAGTTCTAGCCTTTTTGGCCATTCCGGTCAAAAAGGGGGAGACAATTTTGAGGGGGAGTATGCACAGTTGAGGGGGAGCAGTACATAGTATTGGTTTATTGTTGGTTGTTTATGTTCTTTGTTTGGTTTAAACGTTGTTAGTTTTTACAACTCCTGGATAGTTTATTGCTTTCCTTTAAAGCTTAAGTACTTTGGTTTTAATATTCAGTTTAAGATTCAGTACTTGTGTTTATTTCATTGCTTTGTAGCATTTTTTGTACTTTTAGATGTTGCTAAACTATCTTTAGTACCACACTCTTGTACCCTTGTAGGATCTTGTATCCTTGATGCAAATACTTCATGTATTTTGCATTGGTTGTGTGTTGGACATGCAATTGATCCTCAGATTGGTCTTTATTGCATTGTGTGTCCGGATGATCATTTACTAGCTAAATGATCATTGTAGTCATTCTTTAATGACTGTTCTTGTATGATCAAGATATGCTTAACTGTCTATATAGTGTTTATTACCTTGATCGCATTTTACTTGCCTATATACGTACCGTGTATTCAACTTGTCATAAACTTAATGAAAGTTTTGTTTGTGTGCGAGTATTTCAGGTTATAGGTATATACATGCAAGTGCTTCACAGCTTCTAGATTAGGTGTGAGTGAGTTTTGCCACTCTTCCCAAACTCACGTTTAAGTTTAGAGTCTGTTTTAGGGGTTTTGTCACGGAATAGCCAAAGGGGGAGATTGTAAAGTTGTAATTTACAACTAGTTTATGTTGGCTTTAATTTCGTGCCCAATTTGATTGTAATTTTGTTCAATCTTATGTACCCTGTATTTTATGTGAGATTTATTTGTAAGGGTTGTGTGTGAGAGAAAGAGAGTGTGAAGACTCAAGGCAATTGAAGACTAAAGCAGTTTTCGCGGGTAGCTCGCGAGTAGGCTTCCCGCGAAGTGAAGCATATGCCCTACACATGACTGGAATACGAAGAGTTGGGACAGGATGGAGACAGTTGGTTTTCGCGAGTGTCTCGCGGGTAAGACCTTCCCACAAGATACCTGCGAAACATTCTGTTTTGCTGAACTATCATATCTGATACACACTATCTGTATCCACACTATATATACCCCCATTACCCACAGATGTTGAGGAGTGCTTTTGAGAGAAAACCCTAGCCACTATCCTTGAGAGTTAGAGATTGTTATACCCACATTTCTCTATACAATCCATTGTGGTTTTTTCTCAACTCCTACCTCTCCATTTTCATATCCTTGAGAGGTTGATAGCCCAAACACTTACCACACCCATTTTGAATGTCAAGTAAGGTTTTGGTGGTGTTAGGAAGCATTGGAAGAAGCCAAGCTTTGGCGGATGCAATTGGGCGTATTGCAGGATCCGGAGAGCTAGACAAGACACGGTTTCGAGAAACCTTGTTGGAGTAGGAGCTTGGAGGGCTTAGGTGCATTGGGTAGATTAGGCTTGGAGGGTCTTTTGCTACTCGTGTATCCCAACTGATTGTCTAGTGGATCGATTTACCGTTTGGAGGGCGGCGGAGAGGTTTTATGCCGAATACTTCGGTTTCCTCTTCGATAACACATCGGCATGTTATCTTGTGTTTGCATTCTTCTTCTCTACTCTTTTAGCTTTCATTTTACTGATGTGTTTAATGATAATGGCTTAGAGTAGTTATATTGTTTATCCGCTCGCATTTACTCTATTTCGCACTTAGTATAAGTTAGAGTAAAATCAATTGAGCCGTAATATTTAATTTGGGAGTCTAAATAGATCTTGTGTTTTTTAACACATTTTTGTGCTTTCATATTGGAACATACTTCTTTTGCCATTTTTATTATTCAATCAAAACAAAAATTTCAAAGATAATTTTAATTTAATTAAACCCAATACATACATACACATGATTGTAAAGAATTCCAAAAATAAAAACAACAATCTCCAAAAGCCTCTGCCTAATACAATCACTATTTATTTATTTTAGATTGTGCGTTCTTTAGTTCCTTTTCCTTTTATGTTTCATCAAACTTTTTCTAATTGACCAAAATATCTCTCATATATGTTAACATCAAACATGATAATAAAACTTTACATACCTTTCATTTTGAAGGCGCTCCAAGAACCAAATTCAATGCAAGATACTATACAGTAGAGTGATGTTGGAAGAATAAAAAAAAAAAAAAAAAAACTATTTAAAATATAATATAGGAATAAAAAGCTGGGTTGAAATTGTAACAAATAATCCCTAAAAAAAAAAACTATTTATAATAAAATATAGGGTTATGGATTCCTAATCAAATTTGGTTATATAATTTTTTTTAAAGGATGAATATGTTGGTAGAGTCCATTTTATATAAAATTTAAATTCTATTGAAATTAAAAATGATATATATTTGTTAAATCTCATTTGATATAATTATAGAGTTTAAATCCTATTGAAATTATAAATTCTAATCAACGTTAATATAAAAAAAATGAAAAAAAAAAAGAAGAGAAAGAAAACATAATTGATAGATGTAAGGACCAGATTTGAGTTCCTAGCCCAAAAGATGGATGGCCTCAGGCCCAACAAGCCCAGAACAATGAATTTGTAGAGAGTGGGTTGGAAAACTGGGCTAAAATGAGTTGGACAATAAATAAAGTAGGCTCAAATGACAAGAACAGGAAGATATATTGATTTAAAGTAAAGAAAATCATCCTCGGCATAGTCCGAGGAAATCAGTTCTTATATATTTCTCACAATTTTGATTACAACTTTGGTTCTTGATTGCTACAATGTTTCTTTCTTTTCCTCGATCCCCTTCTCTCAGTGCCTCTCTCTCCTTTTATACTCCCTTCCCCTTTCATCTTTACCCTCCACGTGCAGGCCAGATGGTTGGTGTTGATACTTGTCCCATTAGCACCTTCCTAAAGTCTATATGTAGTAGCTATAAGGCTGAAAACCACTGTTTAGGTATCACCTCCACATTAATGCGGCCAGAAGGTTAGTTGCAAAGCATTCAATGCGGTTGTAGCAGCTTTCTCCTTAGATATTTTAAGACCTCCCCCTATCCTATGTTTCTATAATGCTTATCCGTATCAACAAAGTTTCCTAGAACGTTCCCCTAGACGGCAGGCCACCACTTCGAACCTCGACTTTGGTTAGCTGAGGAGGCATTCATCCTCAGACCACCCTTATGGGTTCTTATGACCAAAACTAACTTCTTCATATACCAACACGGACTCCCCTGACAATGTTTGCTTCTCCTCGGATGAATAGATATAAGGAAATATGATAGAATTTAAAAAAAAAAAAAAAAAGTTATCAACGTAGAAATTATCAAATTAGTGGAGATATATTCCGCCTTTTGGGATAGATTTATATTAATGGATTTATTATATAGTTTGTTAGGATTATCTAAAAATTCCCTGATTAGGTAATAATTTAGGTCTCCTTTGAATGTTCAAATAGTGTATAAAACACCTTGAACGTTTAGACCCCCAATTTAAAAATGACTAATTCAAGCTTATTATCAAACAATATATGTGCGGAAAATGAACATAAGCTTATAACATAATTGATAAACAATCTAAACAAAATAAAATTACATCCACAGTAGAAATTAAATGACAAAGATTAAGGAAAGAGAGATGCAAACACAAGGACAACACAACGATATGTTATTGAAGAGGAAACCGAAGCCCTCGGCGTAAAACCACTCCGCCGCCCTCTAAGCGGTAAATAATCCACTAAAGAATGAAATTGGGATACATGAACAGCAGAAGATCCTCCAAGCCTAATCTACCCAGTGTACCTAAGCTCTCCAAGCTCCTTACTCCAATGAGGTTACGCCAAACCTTTGTCTTCTTTAGCTTACTGGATTCTGCTATAACCCATAGCATTAACCAATATCAATTGGTCCCTTCCTAACTGCTTCCTAAGCACCAAATAGCCTTCTCACAGATATGGGTATGGTGAGAAAAGGTTTTGGCTAATGTACCTCTCAAGGATGTAACAATGGAGAGGGTGAGAGTTGAGGAATTTGAAGAGTCACTATGTAAAGATTGTGGATGAGTCAATCTTGTTTTTCTCTAGGGTTTCTCTCTCAAAATTCTCTCGGGAAGCTCTCAATATTTCGTGGGTATAAGGGGTATTTATACAAGAGTGAGAAAGGAATGCGAAGAGTCAGTTTTTCCATAACAGAGTGGACTGGCGACTTGGCCTCACGACTTGACTGAGTCGCGAGTCCAAGCCGTGAGCTAGCTGAATGGCCAGTCTGGACTTTTTGTCCTGTAGTGCTATAGCTGGCATGACGGTTCAGCTTCTCTGCATGCTTCACTCGTGTGTATCATCTGGTGGCTTGCCAGTCGCGAGCCACACGCGAGATCTAGTCATGAGTCCAAGCCGTGAGTTAGCTGAATGGCCAGTCTGGACTTTTTGTCCTGTAGTGCTATAGCTGGCATGACGGTTCAGCTTCTCTGCATGCTTCACTCGTGTGTATCATCTGGTGGCTTGCCAGTCGCGAGCCACACGCGAGATCTAGTCATGAGTCCTTGCTTCAGTGCACATTCTTGAGCATTTCTTCACACTCTCTCACACACTACCCTTACATGATTCCCACATAAATACAGGGTTTCTAAGTGCTAAATTACAAGCAAATTGGCACAGAATAAAGCCAACAAGATGGTTGATTAAATTCAACCTTACATCCTTTAAGTATAGTGGTTGTATAACACCAAACAACTAAATTTAATATTTTTTAGAAGAAATTTAATAATTTTTTTGTAATTTGGTACTATAAAACCGAAAGAATTAAATCAAATTAAAAAATATAAATAAAAAATGTTGATATAATTATAGAGTTTAAATCCTATTGAAATTATAAATTTTAATCAATGTTAATATAATAAAAATGAAAAAAAAAAAGAAAAAAGAGAGAAAGAAAACGTGACTGATAGATATAAGGAAATATAATAGATTTTTTATTTTTTTTAATTTTAAAAATGTCATCAACGTAGAAATTATCAAATTAATGGAGTTATATTCCCTTTTTTGGGATATATTTATATTAATGGAGTTATTATATAGTTTATTAGGATTATCTAAAAATTTCTTGATTAGGTGATAATTTAGGTCTGTTTTAAATATAGTGGTTGTATGGCACCAAACAACTAAATTTAATTAAAAAAAAAACAAATTTAAAATATTTCAATTTAGTGCTATAAAATTGAAAAAATTAAATCCAATTAAAAATAAAAAATGCCGACGTGGAAATTGTGGAGAGATCAACTAAAAGTCAAAAGTTTCAGTCATATATATATATAGGGTAATTCTACGGTACTCACTAGCTAGCAATCTGCTATACTAGGTTATTAAAATAATCACATTTGATGGTTCTGTCCTCACATTGTGCAGTTCCAACATCATATTTGACAATTTTTTTTGTCACATTTGGTTGTTCCGTTATTTTTTTTTTATACATTTAATGGTTCCATTCTCACATTATGCAATTCCTTTATTTTTGGTGGTTCTTTTGTCACATTTGGTGGTTCCCTTTTTTTTTTTTCTCACATTTGACAGTTCAATTCTCACATTGTGTAGTTTTAATATTACATGTGACAGTTCCTTTGTCACATTTGGTGATTCTCTTATTTTTTTTCTCACATTTGACGATTTCATTCTTATGTTATGCAGTTTCAACATCACATGTGACAGTATTTTTGTCACATCTGGTGGTTCCTTTATTTTTTTTTCTCATATTTGACAATTCCATCCTCTCATTGTGTAGTACTAATATCACATGTGACTGTACCTTTCTCATATTCGGCTTCGGCGGTTCCTTTATTTTTTTCTCACATTTGATGGTTTCATTCTCACATTGTGCAACTCCAACATCACTTGTGACTGTTCATTTGTCACATTTGGTGGTTCTTTCATTTTTTTTCTCACATTTGATGGTTCCATTGTCACATTTGGTAGTACCAATATCACATTTGACAGTACTTTTGTCACATTTGGTAATTCCTTTTTTTTTTTTTTTTTTTTTTTTTCACATTGTGATGACTCCATCCTCACATTGTGCAGTACCAATATCATATGTGACTGTACTTTTGTCATATTCGGTGGTTCCTTTATTTTTTTCTCACATATGATGGTTTCATTGTCACATTAGGCAGTACCAATATCACATCTAACTGTACTTTTGTCACATTCAGTTGTACCCTATTTTTTTCTCACATTTGACAATTTCACTGTCACATTGGGCAGTACCAACATCATTTCTAATCGCACTTTTGTCACATTTGGTGGTACCATTATTTTTTTCTCACATTTGATATTTCCATCATCACATTGGGCAGTACCAATATTACATCTGACCGTATTTTTGTCACATTCGGTGGTACTCTTATTTTTTTTTCTCACATTTGAAAGTTCCATCGTTACATTGAGCAATACTAACATGACATCTAACCGTACTTTTGTCACATTCAGTTGGACAATTATTTATTTTTCACATTTGACAATTCTATCGTCACATTGGACAGTACCAACTTCACATGTGACCATACTTTTGTCACATTCAATAGTACCTTAATTTTCTCTCACATTTAACAGTTTTATTATCACATTAGGCAGTACCAACATGACATTTGACTGTACTTTTGTCACATTCTGTGGCACCATTATTTTCGTTCACATTTAACAGTTCCATCGTCACATTAGGTAGTATCGACATCACATTTGACCATACTTTTATCACATTTAATGGTTCCCTTATTTGTTTTCTCACATTTGATAGTTTTATTGTTCACATTAGGTAATACCAATATCACATGCGACCAAAATACCCCCTAAACTCTCAAAAAATACTGGGACATCTTTAGAACCTAAAAAATGACTGAAACACACTTAGAACCTATAAAATGACCGAAATGACCTTAAACCTAAAAATTGACCGAAATACCCTTAGAACCTAAAAAATGATTGAAATGACCTTGAAACCTAAAAAATGACTAAAATGATCTTGTGACCTAAAAAGTGACTGAAATACCCTTAGGATCTAAAAAAATCACTATAATGCACTTGAAACTTAAAAATTGACCGAAATATCCTTGAAACCTAAAAAATGACCAAAATATCCCCCAAAACCCTCTAAAATTACCGAAATACCCTTAGAATCTAAAAAATAACCGTGATGCCATCAAAACCAAAAAAAGACCAAAATGACCCTGAAACCTTTAATTGCAAGACCAAAATGACAATAAGTTGTTGTATTTTGTTGTATTTAAAGATGATAAGTTATCTATAAAAAACTATCTAGTATACACACACACATGCATGTATTTATGCATGTGTGTGGGAAGTTTTTCTTAACTAATATATTTAGTACCACAACTCAGTGCCCTAGTGTTGACCTAAACCTTACGATTTTAAAATTTTTAAAGTTTTATTTTGTATTTCTGGCAAAAAAAAAAAAAAAACTTAAGGTTGTGTTTGGATGACAACATTTGGATTTGGGTTTGGATTTTAAATTAATGAATTTAAAATGCCTTGATTTGATATCCATTGATTTTAAAAATCCTTGTTTGGGTCTTTTTATAGAACAAAGGATTTTAAATTCTATTGTTTGAATACCTAAATTTGGATTTGGATTTAGAATTGGATTTAAGATCATAAAATATTTTTTCCAATCACTATTTTTCTTAAACCTTCTACATTTTAATTTTAGTAACATTTTTAATAAATACATGAGGTAATGAAAAAGCCATTTTTTTTTTAGAATAATGAAAAAGCCATTGATAACCCAATTGACAAGATGATGACTAAAAATCTGTCATCATAGACAACTAATAATTTGCTATTAGTAACAACTTGGACTTGCAAAATATGAATTTATCATATAACTAGAAATAATTTTTATTATTCCATCATAATTATTATCATTGGAGAGGAAAATCATAATTGATCTAGATATTATGGACAATCATGCACATTCATGCAAAAGATTATCTTACACAAGAAGTCATTTTTTCTAGGTACAAGACTACACAACGTTGTGAAACCATGAATGCATTATTGAATAGATTTTTTGGATATGCAGACTAGGCTTTAATTTATCAATAGTTTCTCATTCATTGAAAAAAAGAAGAAGAAAATTCACTAAATCATAAACAATCTCTCATTCATCATTTTATACAAATCATTGTCATTTGGGGGACCGAAAATAATCATGTGGTGGAATTTTTTCAACATTTTCTATAATTTTGGAATGTTGTTCCTTTTCCGTTGAAAGCACTAAATTTGATGCCAACTTGTATCGCAAACGTTCCGACCAATTCTCCTACAAAAATTAGACACTAATGATAAAGAAGCAGTTTAAACAAATTATGTGAAAACTGTAAAATTTACTTCCAAGAAATATATTACCAAAAAAGGTAAATTGGTGTTGAAAATATGTGTATATATGTGTTTAATAACATACATGCCGCAATCATGCCTGAAATATAAAAACTGTAGAAAAAATAAAATAAAATAACAACAACCAATAGCAATACATTAGAATGTTTAGACTTTCTCCACACACTACCAATTTTTGGTGGCTAGAACTAAACCAGATGCAAAGGTATTAGCTCACATAGAGAACCACACATTGAAAACCATGTTGCAACCAATCCTATAAAGGTAGCTGTGCCATTCACCTATTACGTTTGCAAAGACATTTTCCCTTTTCCCACTTAGGCATGGAAGAAATATAACAATTACAAGCAATCCTAGAAAGAGTGAAGCATGCAAACAAGAAATGTTTTTGCTGAATCCCTTTCCTCACCCTTCAGAATTACAAATTCAATATCGAGAAACAAATATTCTCTCTTCATTACTTAGCATATAAGAACTATAAAAACAAAATTTGAGAGTAAAAGGCTTTACATGCATATTGTTCCTCAATCATTCAGAAAATCACATTAAATTCACTCACAAGTCTTGTAGAATTTGGCAATGAAATTGTGTGAAATTGAATAATATGCAGAACTTCTTCAAGCTAGAGGAGGGCAGTTCACAAACCAACTTGAGCAAATTTTTATAGCCAAAATTTTGATCATGTGAAATTTTCCAAGTTGTTTGTTGTAAGATTAAATATGTTGCTTGAGGAATTGTTATATTCTTTAGGATGATTGAATCTTAGTATGTTTGTTGTTGCAGCTTTACAAATTTGATGCTATAATCAGAACAACTTCTATTGCTATGCAACAGACGGGGAATATTATATTTTTATAGCCACGACTAGAGGATTTGGTTTACAAAGATGCTGAAGAGAAGTTTAAGGTTGCAACGAAGCGTTATTGCCAGCACTTGATCTTAGTGACAAGAAGGGTACTCACAAGGGAGGAGGTGGGGCAAGACAAGGATAGGGAAAATCCAAGGCTAAAAGGAAGAAAAAGAATCACAGAAAGACAAAGGAATTGAAGGTGTCACATACTGGTTATTTTTCTGTTTCCTCTTTATGGTAGTACAGTTGTCGAAATCTACACATATATAAATTCACCAAAAAAAATGGAGAAGGGGCAGGAACAAAAAGTGGGAAACATGTTAAATCGCAACGTAAGATGGCAGAAATTGTAGAAATATACTTGAATTGGATTCTAAAAACTTAAGATATGGAGGAACTAGAGTTAAAAGGTGAAACAAAACCGGAAGATAGTGTAAAAGAAATGGATATTTTAGAGGAACCAAGTTTGGAAAATGTGGATCAAGGTTACATAAATAGTAGAAATAAGGATCTGTAAGAGTAATAAACTGCGTAGTCTAATATATTTGAAATACAACAGACATTGAATGTAGGCACTTATTGAAAGAGATTATCACAACAGCTAGTTAATTGCATATAAAATATGCAGAGAATTGTAAACCTCAATTGTCTTTCCTTCTTACTTTGCCATAGTTTCAACCTCTGCGTAGGGTTTGAACTACTAATTGTTAAACAAAATTCAGGCAGTTTCCTTATATACTGATTATAGTAGATCTGGATAATTTATGGGTGGAGCTATGTTATAGGGTGCGGGGCCATGGCCCCCCCCACACCCCCCCAAGTTTTGAACTTATATATATATATAAAATTATTTTAATGTTTTCAAAATTTAGTATATTGGCCCCTCCAAATATTTGAATTAATTTCATGATGCTTTTAAAAAAATAATTGGTCTAATAGTTATAGAGATATAACTTTATTTTTCGCAATTCTAGTTTTTTATTGTAAAATATGCTCTTATATCTATTAAATATTTGATAAAGTTTGGCACCAAACATATTTGAATCTATCTTTTTTTACCTATTATGTGACGATTAACAAGTTACTGACTCATTAAAAAAAACCTTGTTACTAAACTATACATGAAATTTTTCTTTAGTTGCCACCTAATGAGTTAAAGTAAGATAGTTTCAAATTTGTTTGAAACTTAACTTATTCCTCTAAGTTTTGGATCATTCATATTTTTGAAAATTTCATTAGTTCAATTGAAAGATTTTTTTACAATTTGATAATTTGTATTGAAAATGAAACTTTTTAAGAATTTCACTATGAAACTTTTTTACCATTATGTGGCGATTAACAAGTTATTGACTCATTAAAAAAAATCTTGTTACTAAACTATACATGAAATTTTTCTTTAGTTGCCACATAATGAGTTAAAGCAAGATAGCTTCAAATTTGTTTGAAGCTTAACTTATTCCTCCAAGTTTTGGATCATTCATATTTTTGAAAATTTCATTAGTTCAATTGAAAGATTTTTTTACAATTTGATAATTTGTATTGAAAATGAAACTTTTTAAGAATTTCACTATGAAAATGGTAAAAATAAATTTTATTTTATGAAAGATTGCCATCAAACATAATTTTGATTGAAAATACAATTTTTTTTTTTTTTTTTTTTTTTTTGTTGGGTGTGTGCATATATCTAACTTATCAAATAAAAAAGTGTGTATATATATGTGTATATATAATAAAAAAGCGTGTGTGTATATATGTGTGTGGGAGTTGTCTTGATATATTTATTAGTGCCACAACTTAGCCCCTCCAGTAAAAAATTTATGACTCCGCCCCTGCTGTGGGACTTCTGACAAACGAATCCCACACAACTCTGTAGATTTGCACCCTGCCCCATGTATGTGTGTTGTTTGCTGTGTGCATAGGTTGGGCCCGAGCTGTACGTCAAAACAAAATGTTTTGTCTCTTATTCTTTTGATTCCGTTAGCGGAGCCCATGAATCAAAAAGGGGCATCTGTAGACACCGCATTTTGTACCCCTTACAACTCGAGCCCCTGTTCCCTAATGATGGCAGTACTCTAAAGCCCAAGGTTGGTTTAGGGCCTAATTAGATGAAAATTGACTTGAGGAAAGTGTTCATGGAAAATATAACTTATTTTTAAAAGAATAAAACTATTTTTGGAAAAGAAATGCCACAGGAAACCCTAAGTGCCATGCGCACGCATGCTTGTAGCATGTGCACCCAGAAACTATGTAAGGAGAGTTTTTTTGCAATAAATCTAGTTTGGAATGGATCCCACATCGTTTGGGAGCCACCCTAGACCCCTATTGTTCAACAATATAAAGCCATAAAATGCACTTTTTCAAAAGGAGGACGAAAATAGTGGTAAAACACACAAGATTCACTAGAAAATAGTGAATCAAAGAGGGAGTTTTTCACAAAACATCCTCAAGTCAATTTTTGCTTGATTGAGACTTTTTTTGGTCTTGATCTTCAAGTTCTAAGTTTTCTAATCCATCTTTGATTTGATTGTGAATAGATTGACTAAGGGGAACGGTCAAAATCAAGATCTAAAGAGTTCTAGTGTTGAGGTAAAATTTCTAACTTTGCCTCCTCATTTTCTCTTTGCTTTTCTTTTCTTTTTGTGTTTGTATATATGCTTAAGTGTTTATAACATGTTTGTTTAGTTTAGGTTTGCATAGTGTTTATATTTAAAGCATGTTAAGTTGCTAGATTTCTTGCTTTCTTTGTTTCTTTTTTTGTTCTGTGTTTCTAGGTTAAGGTTTCGGGTGTGTATGCGTGTGCATTCTTCATGCACACGTATGCATACTCGTAGTATGCGTACACATATAGCTAGGATGTGCATGTATACCCTATGTATGCGCACGCATACTCTTGCCTAGAAATCCTAATTCGCTCCTATTTTTTTCTCCTTTATTTTATTTACATGTTTAGCCTCTGTTTTAACCTAGTTTATGTATCTTTAAGTCTCTGATTCTCTGTTTATTTTTTATTTTTTTTTATTTTTTATTTTTATTATTTTTATCTCTTTGGTATTTATTAGGGTTTTAGATTGTTTGAATATCATGAACATGCATGTACCATTGACATGCATTGATGCATAAGTACTGTGATGTAGTGAGGTAAGTGAGGTAAGTCATGCATAATCACATGAACATGCATTTAATTTGGATGACAAGCATGATATGTTTGATGAACATGAATGTGCTTGGTTGAATACCATGTGTTTGGTGTTTAGATGTGTTATCTAGATTTGCCTTGTGATGTTTCTGCCCTTGGTAATATATACTTAGGATCTGTTTGGATTGAACTTATTTTGCTGAAACTGAAAACTAAAAACTGAAAACACTGTAGCAAAATAATTTTTAAATGTGTGAATAGTGTTGGGACCCATTTTTAATGAAAAAGTTGATAAAAAGTGGAGTTTGTGGGACCCGTGAACAGTGTATAAGTGCACTGTTCACAGAAGACTGGGTCAACAGTTGCGGCTGAAAAGGGAAAAAAAAAAAAGAAGAAGAAGAAGAAGAGAAAACGCGTTAAAACGCAGACGCAGCACGTTTAAGTGCTAGCCAAACCAACACTATATATATTTTAAGAAAAAAAAAGTGTTCAAAGATTCAAAGCTTATTGCTCAATCATCTATTCAAAATACTAAAACTTCATATGTTAAACCCCTATAAAGACTCAAAGATGTGAACGTTGAACCTTAAGAAATAAACATTGCTTTCTTCGAACTAGATCCTAATTACGGCCACCAATATGGGTATGAGTTTTTCCGGAAAAATAAACTACTAAACGTAGGATACAATATTATTGAGTCAATACTTTTTTATTTAAGACTTTTGTTGTACATAGTTTCGAATGTGTTATGCTTCATAAGTCATAACACATTCGAAAGTACTATTTGATTTTTGTATATTAAGTTTCTAAAAAACAAAAAAATATTTGTATATTAAAAAGGAAATTACTGAGAATTCAGTACAAAATCAATTATAAATCATGTTTGAGATTTATAAGAATGTCTAATTCTATTTAAACAAACAATTGATTTAAAATGTATTAAAAATAATTATTTTGGGTCTTTTCTTTTGTAAACAATTGTCATGAAATTTTATTATGTTTTTTTTTTTTCTTTTTAATTATCCCCCCAACCTAAATTTCTGGTGTTCTGTAACCTTTTTAATCTTAGTTGAATATATTATTTGACCAACCGAGCAGGTCACAACTCACAACTGCATCATATAGTTTGAGATTTCCTACTAAAGTCACTACTGTTCGATTATATGGATCCATCAACTGTTTTTGTTGTAAGTATGTTCTGCCCACGTAAGTAGTCTTTGACAAACTCATCAATATTTTTGAAGGAGGTGCTGGTGCTGGGGAATGAACACAAACCTCTAAGGTATAGTGGGTTACGTGGAGTTCGTGGCCAAGGAGTTATTTGGAAAGATCTTTTTGTTGTGGTCTTTTTTTTTCTTTTCTTTTCTTTTCTTTTTTTAATATTAAGTATGTAATACACACATAGAGAGATGGGAGAAGGTTTTAAACAAACTAACAGTGGTATATATCCAAATGGACCTAACTCTTAAATACATAGCATAGACTTTAAATTGTTGTGATCTTATGTTTAGATGACCATAAAATGTTGGGAATAAATTGTTTTTATTATTAGATATTTAAATAATAATAAAAAGGATACATTAGATTTCAACCTATGACATCTACTATGGCCAAAATGGGGATATACCCCTTTCGCTGAAACTTTCCAGCAAAATGCCTCATGTCTGAAACTATTTAGGGATATGCCCCTATTTTAAACTCGATTTTCTAAAAATTGAGTTTCAATGAAAAACTCAATTTGACGAAAATCGAGTTATAGGCAATCAAACTTAAATAATAAAAAAAAAAATAAAAATCCTATGCAGGATTTTTCAAGAAACTTGATTTTCAACAAATCGAGTTTTTCATTGAAACTCGATTTTCTAAAAATCGAGTTTCAAAATAGGGGCATGTCCCTAAATAGTTTCAGACAATGGGCATTTTACTGGAAAGTTTCGGCGAAAGGGGTATTTTGCCATTTTGACCCATCTACTATTATGTTTTTTTTTTTTAGGAGAAATATTTTAATTTTTTAAACTTATTTTCTGGGGTTATTTAATTGATGTGGCATTAGGATTGAAATGATTGGACCAGCAAACACATGTTATAAGTTTAGGTAACATTTAATAAATAACTTATTATCAACGAATATGGACAAAGTTCCCCCCACCCCCAAAAGCTACCTAACCTTAAGTTATGGATCCAAAACTTGAAATTTTAGGTGGTAAAATCGATATTACTCAAAACTTTAATATTTAAACAATTATTTATTCTTTTTTATTTTCTTGAAACTTATATAATAAAGTTTTAGCTAAGTTAAACATATTTTAGGATCTAATATTTGCTAATAGAATTTTGATAGGAGTAAAATTTTAAATTTATTGGAACTTAAGTAAAACTAACTTAACAATTAATGTGATAAATAGGATTTTAACTAGAGTAGAAGATTTTTTGGCATCTTTGAAATGCACTAAAGCAAGTTGAGGTTTTTTGTCATTGTTATGTTCACAACAAAAAGTTCTTCTCTACTTGAAATGAAAATATTTCAAAATTCATAATATTACCTATTCTAACACAAAGGCTATGTGTGTGTTTGTTTCTAAAGAAAAATAAATAAATAAATACTATCTATCATTTAATCTGTACACTATTAAATTGAAAAAATAAAATCATAATTGTGAAATGAACGCTCTCTCTCTTTTTTTTTTTTTTTTTTTTTTTTTTTTTTTTTTTTTTTTTTTTTTTTCTGGAGAATCCAATCTGAAATTTTATTCAAATAAATTAGGAAACATCATATTGAACGATGGACAAGATATTTGCTGGGACTTCTTAGAGCCAAACTTGAAGTTCTTCAGTCTTTTGCCTTTTTGGCTAGAGCATGTGAAACGACATTACCATTCCATCTTACATGAGAAATATGGCTTTACAGTCTTTATGGCTGAAGAGGGTAAAATCTAGGTTGACGGATCTCTATGAAGTGGGCCTGACGGATCCAAGGCCAAGGGCCGATAGAGGGCAAGCCCAATTGTGCAAAGGTCTGTTATGGACAGATCTGCATAAACAAATGCAACAGGAACATATCAAGCACCCACGTGGTGGCCCAAAAACCTAGATGGAAATACTTGCGACACACACTTGACCACCGCAGAATCCTAAGGTAAATAGGAACCCTAGCACCAAGAGGATTTTGGAAGATGCGCGCATTAATGGATATCTTCTCTACAAGGGAATGTGTTGTCCATCACGTTTGAGACTATTCAAGAGAATTCCTATAAGGAAAATATTTCTACACCAAGGAGGAGAAGTCAGCCTTCTACTACTATAAAAGCCCCAATACCCTCACAAATCGAGGTACGCATAATTTACCCTTCTCTAGCACTCCAGAGTTGTGAGAATAGTTCTAACTTGACCTTCAGAGGGTATTTGGCCAGCACTACACCGGTGTTCTCTGTTAGGTCTTCTCTATTTGCTGTGCAGGTGTCGTTACGAGCGTGCAGAGATCGTGTGGCTCACTGGTGATATTTACGGCATCATCAATGGCATTACTGTCTTTTGAACTCTCTCTCTAGTTCAAACTTCAAACTTTGATATGGCATGAGAAATTATGTGAGAATCAATCTGCAATCACCAACGTGCCATATTTATGTGTCAAGTTGATTTATTTATAGACATGACGAAGCTAGTAGTTTGTTTGTTTGTTTGTTTTGGTGACATGTTGAAGCCAGCTAATATTAATGGATTAGGTTTGAGTGGGGAGTGTGGGACTCCAAAATTTGAAGCATTTAAATGATTTAATCCAATTAAACTCTCTTATCTTTAAAATTATTTTATTACTCCCTCTGTCCCACTTTTTTTGTCCTGTTTGAAAAGTCAAATTTTTTAAGGGAATATCATTTATTGTCTTGTCTACCTTTTAGAAATGTATAAGTTTCCAAAACTACCCTTAAAAAAATTTATCAAAAAATTGAATTAGTAAATTAATAGGGGTATAATAGGAACATTAGTAAATTAATGACTTTTATTTTTAGAAATAGGACAATATTTTGGGACATCTCAAAATGGAATAGAGGACAAAAAAAGTGAGATGGAGGGAGTACTAAATAAAGGCATTAATTGCCGGTTTCTTTCCAGTTTCCAATACTACAATTAATTAATCACCGTTGTCCTTTACTGCCTTACACATGTATTGCTGAGTAGTGACTAGTGAGTACATATTCGAGTTGAACCAAACATTAAGCTTGTTTGGTAAGAGATTTCTAGTATCGTTGTTTAAGTGTTATAGAAATACATGTGGGTTAAAAAGTATTGTAAAAAATACATGTTGTGGTGTTTAAATACTGAAAACTGTTGTTTAAAGTTAAACAACAATACCAAACACCCCCTAATTTACTAACATATTTTTATTTAAACTTTTTTCTTTCTTTCCAAAAACTTGGTTTCGTTTGGGGTAGATTACGTTCACAACACCAAATGGAAGAGTTTCATGATGTTCTTGATAAATATGGGCTCATAGATTTTGGGATATGTCAGCAGCAAGCTCACTTGGTATAAACACTACCCCAATGGTATCACTATTTGGGAATGATTGATCATGCAATTTGTACTAATGAGTGGTTTGCTATGTACCCGGCTTCAAAATCTGTTACTCTAGAGTGTGGCTTCTCAGACCACAAACCGATAATCATCCATCTCCTTGGCATCCCCACCAAAAAACAAAGACCGTGGCACTTTGAGCAAATTTGGTTAAAAGATGAAGGTCGTCACAATTCAGTGGAGGCAGCATGGAGATTGGATATTCTTGGGTTCCCAATGACTCGAGTGAAGGAAAAAAAATTAAGAATTGTCAACAAATTTTGAGGTGGTGAAGTAAAACTCATTTTGGCAATATCACGCGTTCTTTAACTGAAAAGAAACGCTAACTTAAGTTGGCAGAGGAGGCTGCAATTGGTTTTGGAAATTTTGATCAAGTTCTTTACTTAAAAAAAAAAAACGAGGTGTGTGGGTGCAAGTACTCGTGAAGTGGGTCATCCCCCTTTTGTGGGAAATACGTCTTGGCTTAGGGTGGACCATGGCGGAATGTGTAAATGGAGTCGCCATCTAGTTTAGGTCTAGGAACCATAAATATAGCGTCCTTCATGAAGGACTAATCTTTACCAGATGACGTGTCTAAAATTTAGGTATGGGGATGGGAAGGTGTTAGGCACCCAAACCCACCAAACCCGTGAGTCGGCCTCCACTCATTGTGTTCCAAATCTTAATCTCATTAAAGGTATATTCAATATGTTATTTTAACTCACACACATTCTAACATGCATCTAAAAGGAAACAATCGTGGCATAAAAATCCCAAGCCTAGCATTCATCTATCATGGCATTAAGTGTTGGTTTGGATAGCACTTAAACGTGCTGCGTCTGCGTTTTAACGCGTTTTCTCTTTTTTTTTTTTTTTTTTTTTTTTTCAGCCGCTACTATTGACCCGGTCTTCTGTGAACAGTGCACTTATACATTGTTCACGGGTCCCACAAACTCCACTTTTTATCAACTTTTTCATTAAAAATGGGTCCCACACACTATTCACACATTTAAAAATTATTTTGCTACAGTGTTTTCAGTTTTCAGTTTTCAGTTTCAGTAAAATAAGTTTAATCCAAACAGACCCATAATGTCTCCATTAAATTACTCACACTTTAAAAACCATGAATATTAAAATTTATAAACTAGTTATACAATATATAGCTAACTTTTTTCACAAAGAAGTGTATAATATTCAATCAAACAAAAGCATAAAATACTATGGTACACGAAGCATTAAGTATAGAGTATAAAAAAGAAACAAAATACAAAACAATAACTAAAGAACAAAGAGAGATGTACCCACTGCCACTGGTTTGGGGGCGCTGGAAGTTGATTGGAGGCTAGATCGAACGGAGCTATTGAAAGAGAGACTACGGTGGCGTAAGGAAGTTGTCTTTATATTTAAATTTGTTTTTACTTCAAGTTAATGATGGATATATATTAGAGATATTTTCTCTTTTTGTATTTGGAGGGTCTGATTTACAAGGGAGCTTTTTTTTCCCCTTATATTGCTGATTTGGAAAATTGTTATAGTTTTTTTGGTGTTTGAATTTGAAGGGGCTTTTTATCCCCCAAAAAAGAAAAATCAGAGGAGTTATTAGGGAGATTCTGGCATTTTACCCTTAATTTTTAAAAAAATTGGCAATATGTCCCTGTTTGCAAACTATATAGGGGCGTGCCCCTGTTTTGATACTCGATTACCCTAAAATCGAGTTCAATTAAATACTCGATTCGTAGAAAATCGAGTTATGCCCGATCAAACTTAAAAAAAAAAAAAAAAATTGCATGGAACTTGACTTTCAGGAAATCGAGTTCCATGCAAAAAATTTTTTATAAGTGTGATCGCCCCATATTCAGGGAGCCCTATAGTGGCGTTTCTAAGCCCTATAGTGACGTTTTAAAGCCCTATAGCGGCGTTTTCCTGCAAATTTTTTTATAAGTGTGATTGCCCCATATTCAGGGTGCCCTATAGTGGCGTTTTTAAGCCCTATAGTGACGTTTTAAAGCCCTATAGCGGCATTTTCCTGCAAAATTTTTTTATAAGTCCCCATACCAGGTTCAAGGAGTCTTATAGTGGCGTTTTTAAGCCCTATAGTGACGTTTTAAAGCCCTATAGCGGCGTTTTCCTGCAAAATTTTTTTTATAAGTCCCCATACCAGGTTCAAGGAGCCCTATAGTGGCGTTTTTAAGCCCTATAGTGACGTTTTTAAAGCCCTATAGCGGCGTTTTGGAACTCGACTTCCCTAAAATCGAGTTCCATGCTTTTTTTTTTTTTTTTTAAAGTTTTATTGGGCATAACTCGATCTTCTACGAATCGAGTATTTCATTGAAACTCAATTTTAAGGTAATTGAGTATCGAAACAGGGGCATATCCCTATATAGTTTCGAAATAGGGGCATATTGCTAAATTTTTTAAAAATTAAGGGCAAAAGGCTAGAATCTTCGAGTTATTAGCCCAAAGAATGGGTCAATGCTATTATTTTTGGGTTCTTTGAATTAATTAATTAAAATTTTTTTTTTATTGGGGTTTTTCTTAATTTTAAGATTCTAGGGGGGACAGGAAGTTTTTTTCTTTTTGGGGAGAATCCAGGTGGGAAGTCCAGCCAAGAAATTTATTAAAACACTAATGAACATCAAAAAGGCCCAAAGGGGCTAAACCATCAGGTAAGGCTTCAAGCCAGACCTGTTAGTTCTGATCCAGTTTTGGCTTTTTTAGCCCGTGCATCCACTAATCTATTAGAGCATTCACATCAAGGGTTTTAAAAATTTTAGCATTTAGCATCTAAAAACCAACTTTATAGCATTTAACACATCAGTTTTTAATACACCTAACATCAAAACTTCTATTTAATTTACCACTTCATTAAAATATTATTTTTTTTATCATTTTTTTTTTAAAATTTTATTCTCATCACCCAAGCCACCACAAACCCACACAAAGCCACCACAAACCCATGGCACCACCCACGGCACGACCACAGCACACCAACCCACGACACACCAACCACATGGCACACCAACCACAAACCCACCACCGTTACCCAGCAACCTATGTAAAAAAAAACCGCCATCAGTAACCCAGCGAGACCCATTGAGCAACACCACCCACCGCCCTTCCCTTCTTCTTCCATTCTTCAGATTAGTTTTCTACACCCAAAACCCACCATAAAACCCCAGCCAAAACCCACCCTAGCCATAAAAATAACCACCACCCTAGCGGCCCAGCCTCTTCGATCTCAACTCCAGTGAAGAAGGCCGACACCAACTGAATGCCGACCATGAACCTAGAGAGGGAGTAGAGAGGCACTGGAGAGTAAGAAAAAAAGAAACATTGAAGGAAGAAAGCTAAGATCGGATTGAGAGAAAAAAAACGAGGGAAAGAGAAATTATATTTTATTGAGAAAGAGAGAAACCTAATAAAAAAGTATTTTATGTTTTGAGATTGTTGCTACAGTGAGCTGCCATTTATGGCAGCCCACTGTATCTGGGTGTTATAAGATACATCTTTGATGTAGTTTCTTTTTTGTGTGTTTGATGTTTTTAATAGCATTTTAGCATTCTTGATGAGAATGATCTTACCATTTCGTTTTACATGACAGAAACTACAAGATAATAGTAGGGAAGCATGATAGTGGATGTCATAAAAAATGTGGCCATACACAGCTTGGTTCGAAGAACCTTCAGTTATTGCTTGAATTATCATAGCTGATGTTAGGACATATGTGATTCACTTGTTAGAAATATATATCACTATTTTATGTAATTGGCTAATCCTTTGACAAAACCCACTTTACTTGTAATTGGGTAGATCTAGGTGTTTTTAATACTTCAAGAAACTGTGTTTCAAGATCGAGTGTTGAAGTCATCAAGTCTGTCCAAGAAGTGCAAGCTGAGAATTGCAAGTTCATTAAAGCTCGACAGCTAGCTCGAAAGCTAGCATGTGATGAGGTTTAAGAAGCTGTTTAGCCCATGTGTTTGACACCTGCTCGACACCTCCTATCTGTCGAGGTTTAAGAAAGAATCAAAAATTCTGATCTGTTTTCTTAGAATCCGTGAATGTGTCTTTGGGACTTCTTTTCTCCTAACCCTAGACATATAAAAGGATTTTTTTAAGGGCCGTCAAAGAGTTCACAAGTTGCACAAGTTTTGAGAAAAAGTCTGTTCAAGTAAATTGTGACCGGAGACAAAGTTTTGCCCTAGTTCATCTCTTTTGAAGAAGTTGCGTGTTTGTGCATCGTAGGGTTTTGTGACCAAGCATCTTCTTGATCTTC
The DNA here is from genome assembly GCA_028535165.1 of Quercus tomentella. Classification (NCBI taxonomy): domain Eukaryota; kingdom Viridiplantae; phylum Streptophyta; class Magnoliopsida; order Fagales; family Fagaceae; genus Quercus; species Quercus tomentella. The sequence continues at coordinate 41,635,311 of JAPQVY010000155.1, forward strand.
ATCGTGTGGATGAACTGAAGAACTTTGCGCCAACAACCTTCTCTAGTTGGTGATTGAAGTTGCGTACTGGGATCCGCGCAATTGGTTAGTCACGTACTTGGGAGCCGTGCATCAAAAGGAGAAATTGTCACTACAGAACAAGTCCAATTGGGTATTGGGGTAAGGGTTCAACTGTAGGTTGGTATAAGGTACTTGGATTCCTTTACTTGTAACCGCTTGTTATGATAATAGTGAAGTTTCGGGAGTGGTGACCTTAAAATCACCCGGTGGGGTTTTTGTCGTGTTGGTTTTCCCCATTCGTAAACAAATCACCGTATTATTTATTTTCCACTGCATACTTAGTTTATTGGTGATTTGTTTGTGCTACCATGCGTTTGCATGTTAATTTGATTAATTAATAAACTTGGCTAATCAATCAATTAATTCATCACAAGGGGTCAATATGTTTTTGGCCTATCAGCTGAGTTTCCTTCAAAGATCACTTCTTGTAGCCTAATCTCTATAGCAAATTGGAGAGCGCGACGACCTGCAAGTGCTTCTACTTCTGCAACAGAATGGGGCAGAGGAATACGCATTGAAAGTGCACCAATCACCTCACCATCATGATCATGAATCACCATTCCTAAGCCAGCTGCATCAATGTTCTTGAAAAAGGCTCCGTCAAAGTTAGCTTTATACCAATGACGATCAGGAGGGCACTATAATTGAGGTGGGGACAACAAGGTTGGTAGAGACGCGAAGGTTGGTTTAGGTTCCATCTTTTGAGCATGTAAACAATCCTGGAGCATGCCACTAGCCAAGGAAATGACCCTGATGAGTGGCTTCGATGGGAGACCAAGTTGAGTGGCATTGCGCGGGTTCCATAGAATCTAAGCTGCTAAAGCAAAGATCTCCCTCCTTTGGTCATTAGTAATCTGCAAAAATCTAGAAACAAGGTCAAAGAAATCAGTGGGAGGTGACGTGATTTTTTGGTTAACCCAAGATAGATTACTCCATACGATCTTCACCTCCTTACAACTCCACACTACATGAAGTGGATCCTCCAAATCATCCTTACAGCTATTACAGAGGACATTAGGAACAATTTGTCTCCGGAACAAGTTCTCCATGGTTGGCAGTGCATTGTTGCAGGCTCGCCAAATAAAATGTCGTACCTTATTAGGGACACGTAGCGTCTATATACCTTTCCAAAAAGACTTTTGGGAGGTTTGGATTAGAGCTACTTGCATTATTGATCAAAGTACCATCAACCAACAATCTGTAGGCACTGCGGGTAGTAAAATTACCCGTTTGAGACTAGATTATGCGGTCCTGGGGGAGACGGATACTTAAAGGAATGCTCAAGATCATTTGTGCTTCACGTGGGAGAAAAAGTTCCTGGATTAGTTCCGTCCTCCGCTTGTGCTCATCAACATCAATAAGACTATGGACCTTAGCATCAGGTGGAATGTCTGGTAGCGGTGAACTGACTGATCTTGCAACTGGACCTAGTAACCACTTGTCTTCCTTAATACACACAGATCATCCATCACCTATCCTCCAAACCATACCTTGTTCGATGACCTCCCTAGCACTTAAAATGCTTTTCCACGCATAGGAGCCTAAAGCAGATTCTTTAGCATCAAGGATAGAACAATCAGGGAAGAAGCGGGCTTTGAAGACTTTGTAGCAAAGTGAATCAGGATTTTCGAGCATCCTCTCCACTTGTTTGGCTAACAAAGCCATGTTTGACTTATTAATTTCCTTGAATCCCAAACCGCCCACTCCCTTGGCTACACAGAGCTTCTCCCATTTTAACCAATGGACTTTTCTACTATCTCCATTATACCCCCACCAAAACTTGCATATCAAAACCTCAATTTCTTTAATCAAGCCTTTAGGGAGTTTGAAACAACTCATAGAGTAGGTTGGGATGGCTTGGATTACGAATTTGATGAGAACTTCTCTACCTGCTTGTGAAAGAAACATCTCATTCTACCTTTGTAATCTCTTCCATATCCATTCTTTGATGTATATAAAACTTTGCTTCTTAGCTCGTCCAACAAGTGTCGGTAAACCGAGGTACCTCTCGAAGGGACATCCAGTAGCTGTTATTTACTTGATTGTGTTTCTGGTAGGGTGTTGAAGCTAAAGAAAATGTTGGCTTTATCTCTATTGATTTTTTGTTCGGAGCCTTTCTCATAAATTGAAAGAATGTCAAGGATAACATGGCACTTTGATTCTTGAGCTCTACAAAACAACACACTATCATCTGTAAAGAATAAGTGAGATACTCGAGGACCATTTCGGTAGATGCTCCCCTGATTGCCCTAGTAGCTTCGGCTTTGTGCAAAAGACCTTGAAGACCAATGGAAATTATTTTTCTGTCAAAATCCACATGCCGCATTACCTTTTCTAAAAACACCCACTCCACCCTATCATATGCCTTACTCATATCCAACTTGAGAGCCATAAAACCAAGCTTCCCTTGGGTTTTCCGTTTGAGATAGTGCAGTGTCTTAAAAGCCACCAGGACCTTGTCTGTGATTAATCTCCCAGAAAGGAAAGCACTTTGGGAATTAGAGACCACATTTGGCAAGATAACTTTGAGTCGGTTAACCAAAACCTTAGCAATGAGTTTATAAAAAACATTATTGAGGCTTATATGCCTAAAATCAGAAACTTTTTTTGGTTCTTTTACTTTTGGGATTAGAGAGATAAGTGTAGTGTTGATTGAATCAGGGATATTACTAGAATTTAAGGCAGCTAGGACTACCTCTGTAACACCCTCACCAACTATGTGCTAGAAAGTTTTGTAGAACACAATCGACATTCCATCTAGGCCGGGAGCAGTGCGAGGGGCCATTTGTTGAAGGGCCTGGCGAACTTCATCCTCTGTGTAGGTCTAGTTTAGGCCCATGTTCATATCAAGAGTAACAGTGGGAGCCACACAATTCAAAATGTCATCAAAATTGGTTGGGTCAGAAGTTGTAAAAATATTAGCTAAATACTCTTCAACCATAGCACCCATAGGCTCTTCATCATCAACCCAAAACCCGCTATCATCTTCTAAACCCAAGATTTAATTGCGCATGTTCCTTTGATTAGCTTTACAATGAAAGTACCTAGTGTTACGGTCCCCTTCTTTCAACCAAGAATTATGAGACCGTTGTTTCCACATCGCTTCTTCCCTTGTTTGCAGAACCTGAATCTCTTCACACAAATGATAAATTCAAGTTGGATTGATTCGATACATACCTACCTCTTCAACACTAGTTAACTCTCTAAGTTTCTTGGCCAAAGTTTTTCGAACTTGTCCAAAATGCTCCCTGTCCCACCTCTTCAGATTATCCTATCATATTTTAATCCTTTTAGCAATAGTTTGCATAGGGGATGGCTCGGCAATATCAGCCCAAGAATCTTTGATAACATCTTTACATGCCTTATCTTTGATCCACATTGCCTTAAATCGAAATGGCTTGCCTTTGCAATAGAACTGTTTTAATTTAGAATCAGAGACAAGGAGGATTAGTTTATGGTCAGAGTGGAATGCATCTAGATGGTGAATGTGAGTTGTAGGGATCCTCAAAATCCAATCCACTGTAGTAACTCCCTAGTTAAGATGGATCCAGACATTGCTATCCTTGAGTCTCTGATTACACCAAGTAAAGGGAAAGCTATTGAAACCCAAATCCTTGAGGCCACTGACGTCTAGCATCACGGAAACCTTGCATCTGTCTTTCAGGTCTGTCAAGCCAGCCTTGTTTCTCATCTGCCCTCAAAATTTCAATGTAGTCGCCCATATATAGCCAAGGTAAGATAAACCGTTAATTCAAACTCTTGAGCAAAGACCAAGAATTTTCTCGGCTGGTAGTTTCTAGGTCACCATTGTAGACACTGCATTTTGCACCCATTACGACTTGGCCCCCCGTTCCCCAATAATGCTGAATTCTAAGATCCAAGGTTGATTTAGTGCCCAATCAGATGTTAAATTGACTTGAAAGATGTTAAAATGAAAAATATAACTTTTAAATGAGCAAATAAATATATTTTTGAAAAATATGGCCAAAGGAAACCCTCACTATATGCACATAAGAATTAGCCTACGCACGCAGCTTTCTGCATGCGTACGCAGGCCCGATCTTGTGCACGCATAACAAATTTCAGAAACTATACAAAGCAAGTTTTCTGCATTAATGTTGAGGTTTGGAACGAATCCCACATCGTCTGGGAGTCATTCCAAACCCCTATTCTCACACTATAAGTAGTCTTACATGGTATATTTTCAAGAGACAGAAATCCCACGGGAAAATACTAAGATTCACTAGAAATAGTGAATCAAAGAGGGAGTTTTTCACAAAACATCCTCAAGTCAATTTTCTTTTGATTAAGGCCTTTTCTGGCCTTGATCTTTGAGTTTAAGATTACTAATCACTATTTTATTGAATTGTGAATAGATTTAACTAAGTGAAACGGTCAAAAATCAAGCTTGAAGAGCTTTTTCTTTAAGGTATTAGTCTAAACTTTTCTTTTTCCTTCTCTTTTATTTTGATGCTTTAAATCTGTCTGTTTACTTTATTTTCTTGTTATCATATGTTTTAATATATCTATGCTTTACTAATCACTTTTTCTTTAGGCTATGTTTCTAGGGTTTCTAGGCAGAAACTTGCGCACGCATAATCTTTCTTGCGCACGTAGGCTTGATTATGCGCACGCAAGGAAGTTCATGTGTGCGCATGAACTTGCCTAGAAACCCTAATTTTTATTTTTATTTTTTATTTTTGCTTCTGCTTTCACATGTATCTTCTTGTTTAGTTTCTTTTCTGTACTTTTATGCTTTCAAAGTTTCTATTTCACATGTTTAATTGCTTGTTTGCTTTCACATGTTAGAATTAGGGTTTATCTTATTTTGTTTTGTTTCAATGCTATGAACATGCATTCACATGCTCATGCATAATGCCATAGGTGTTGAGTAACTACAAGGTAAGTAAAGGTAAGTCATGTAGTCAAATGAACATACATGGTTGGGTTTGATAATTGTGATCTTGATGCTTTGGATGATGACATGTTTTGATTGGCTTTGTTTCTATTTTTGATCTTTAATGCTCATATGTTTCTACCTTGGATATAATGATGGAGTTTGTGATGAAGCATGTTTAGATGTATGGTGATAGGTTTGTGATGAAGCAAGATTAGGGTTTGTGTTGTGATGAATGCTTTGATGCCATGATATGTATGTTAGATGAATGTTAGGAGATGCCATGCTAGATGTGTTGGGGTTTATGCCCTAAAATCTAATTTATTGGCATGTCATAAATAATTAAATAGTTAAATTATATGAGACTATCTATAAATGAACTAATGGGACATTATCTTAGTCCATGAGATGCATAGTATGTGATTTATGTGAAAAGTCATTGAAGATATAAATCACAAGTTCTTTGTAAACTCAAAATTTTAGTTCGTAGTCGGTGATGAAATTGGGCGTTTCATCTGCGAAGACTATAACATATCAACTACGATGATTTGTCTTGATCATGGAAGTGGAGACTTTTAGTTGGTATGTTGATATGTTTTAAGAGTTAAGACATATTGAACTGGACCGCTGTGAGATTTATTATTCACGTAACGACTGTCAAATGAATAATAAATCTCACGACTTCTATTTACATTAACTCTAAATCCTGAGAGAATAATGGACCTAATCATGAGATGTAGGTTACTGTGATATATCAGGAGTGGGATTTATAAGTTACGGTCAAAACCTCAGTATGTTGGGCAGCCGCATTTAATGTTGATGGAACATATATTCTCAAGATGGAATTCATAGTCTTTTAACGGAGATATAAAATATTCCCTTGAGATAAGTTTAATGGGTTTGGTTATTCAGAGTGTTGGGCCCAACCACTTTAGTAAGGAGTTACTAAAGTATATATATATATATATATATTTATGAAATTCGATTTCATAAATATATATTGAATAACATAAAGGATTAAACCGGGTACTCAAGGATTAAGATGTAGTAATCTTCAAAGTGGCAGTCAATATTCATGACTTTGTATTACTACGAATATTTTAATGAAGGGGTTGTATGTATAATAAAGTCTAGGGATATAATTTATTAATAAGGCCTAGAGTGCAATTATATTCTTATAGTGGTATTGAATATAATTAATGGTAACTTTGGACTTGTCAAGAGTTGACAGAAAAGCCCAAGGCCCATTGGAGCTAGTGTCTTATTGGTCCCTTTTGGTCCCACTCCAAGCCACATACTAGAGCCCAATTGGAATGGCCCAAAAGGCTGGCCCAATTAGATAATTAGTTGTATATAAGGAGAGAAACATACAGAATTTCATTAAAAAAAAAAGTTTTTCATAAGAGACTTTCATAAGGGTTTTCATTTAAAAAAGTCTTTAAAAAAGAATTCTCATAAGGAATGAAACGGTATGTATGTGAGTGTTGGACACTCTTTATTCTCTCCTTGGAAACTGATTGAGAGACCACACATCTTGGGCATCAAGTGGAATTGGAGTGAAGATTAAAAGTCTTCCCAAGAACTTCTGATCTTCGGCTTTGAATTTCACCATACCAAGGTACGCATTCTTATTCTCAAATTCTGAAACTTACATAGCACATGTTATCATTTTCTAATGAAGTAGATCCGTTATTATTCCGCTGCACACATCTATTTATCCAACAAATGGTATTAGAGCGGTCTTCATTTCGAATCTGTATAACATGTTTTGTGAATTTTGGAATTAGAGATAATAGTTTCATGTTGTTAGAAGATTATGCATTTAATTTTCTGCATGGTTGTTGAAACTATGTTTTGATAAAAACTGAAATTGGTGTTATGATGTTGTTTAAATTTGAATTTAAGTATGTTAAATTGATCTTTAAGGCTATAGCATCAATGAAATTCAGTTTTGATATCAATCTTTGTCTATCATGTTCATATGATGCATGTTTGTTCAAGAAAAATCGTAGAAAACTGCCCTAGAAAATTTCTGGAAATTCGAGTTTTACGATTTTCGATCGATCGAAAATCACTTTCGATCGATCGAACAAGTCAGATGGTTGAGTTCGAATTTTTTTTCAATTTTTTCGATCAATCGAGGGACACATTCGATCGATCGAAATTTGGGAATTCAGAAATTTTTCTAAGTGTTTTCACATGTATAAAGAGCAATGCAATGTGTGATTAGATTACACATTGTTCTAACTAAAAGACCTAATGAGATCAAAGGTATTAGTTAAATAGAACTCTTAGTCCTAAATAGTTTGGGACTTGTCTTTTAAGAAACATTCTAATGAGATTAGAATTGTTGTATGATTAAAAGTCTTTAACTTAATTTATTTTAATTAGAAGTTTTAATAAGATTAAAGCTTAATTAAAAGGTATATAGTTTCTAATGAGATTAGAATTCTTAATCAAATAAGTTAAGGATAGAGTTCTATATATCTAATTTTTGATTCATTAGTGTTTAAGGAATCCTAAATAGTTTAGGATTTCCATTTTAGTTAGTGATTCTAATGAGATTAGAGTCTTTATCAAGTGCAAGGTATAAGTTGTGATGGGATCACAATTATTTAAAGCAAAACCCAAATAATGAGTGGGAGTTCTTGAAATAACTCTTTTGTTAAGTTTATTGTAATGTGAATAGATACCTTGTCTTGACTTCGAGTCTTGCATTCCATGCGGAGGGTATTTACTTCATGGATTACAAGGTTAAACATTTTTGTGATTGCGCGAATGTTCGTTACGTTTTTGTGACGTGACTTAGTTATATCACATTGAATTTAAACAATTTAACACATTTAATGTGTAGGGTTAAAATTGTGATTAGATCACAATGATTTCAGGACAATCCACTTATTTTGAAATTTCTAGTGGGAGAGAGATACAAGGGTTGGATCTCACGGCCTCCATTGTCGGTTCATAGTGGTGTGGGGTAAACATCTCGTCTTGGCCTCGAGCCTTGCGTTCCATGCGGAGGATGTTTATTTCATGGTACTACAAGATTGAATTTCCTGGTTTATAGTAGTTTGATCAAACACCTTGTCTTAGTTTCGAGCTTTGCATTCCATGCGGAGGGTGTTTTTATCATGGTACTACAAAATAAGCCCGTTAAAGGGATGAAATGTGGCTACACATGATTCTAGGCAATGGTGTACACTAGACTAAGTTTAATAGTATCCTCTATGCTGAGTTCTTGCTATTATTACTTAGAGGCTAAAGAAAAAGCGGCAAATTATTTTTTTTTGGTAAGAGTTACCATGATAGCATTAATAATGAGAATAATTCTCGCCTTATCATAGTGGTTGATATTCACTCTACGCTGAGGAATATTAATTGCGGGATTAGGTTGTCGTTGCACCTAGTATAGTATGTTTTTCGGGTTTCATACTATATGGTTATGGATGCAGAATATAATGTCCCTGTAATTATGTTCTAAGTCTCAAAATAGAGTTGTCATAAATTTTGTTCTCTAGCTACTATTTTTATTGAATCACATTAACTAAGAAATAATTTTGGACATGGTGCTTAAAGGAGTTGAAGTACATATTTGTGTTTGATTCAGCATTGTCATAATTTCCTATGCATGATGTATTGATGGAAGATAGCTTATGATATGATCATAGTTTCCATTGAAATGCTAATATGCTACATTGGCTTCTTTCTCAATTGTACCATAGCATGAGATGCAAGAGATAGTACAAAACTTAGGCTTTATATTAAGTCTAAATGAGATGTTTGGTATGAAATATCGTGTTACTAGACGATATTCGATATAAATCATATTGAGTGCTAAGAAAAGCTTAAGGAGTTCCAATTCTATGTCATTTTATGAAAATATTTTAATTTTAAAATGAATTGGAGTTCTTGGATGTAGAGATTAATCATTAATCTCATATGGATATGATCCACAAGTCCTTATTAGAATTATTGATCAATTCAGATTGTTTTGAAAATATTTTTTTTATTTATTTATTTTTTTTTTTTATGTTATCTGAATTGATGAGTGAGTGCTACACAACGGAAGACATCCTAAAAGCTAAGGCTAAGATCAATATGATTTAATTCGAATTCTTAGCCCAAACCGAAAGGTAAGGGTGGTGAGAAGAGGAATTATAATACTAAACAGTTGGGCAAGCAAGTTGCCCTAGTAGTTGCCAAAAAGGAAATTAGACTTAAAAATATGACTAAAGGAAAGTATTTCTGGTTTGGTTAAACTAAGCTTTGTCCATGATTGTTTTCTAGATGGAGATTTACATGTTTTACTTTTTAAAGAGAAAGTTTCCATCCTTTGGTATTGTATGTTTTGGCACTTATGTCTAGATCTTATTAATCTAAATGATATTCAAGATTGGTGAAAGATGGGCTTTTAGAACTATTATTTTACTATATTCCCAATCTATGAATTCTATTTAGAGGATAATATGATCTAGGACTCCTTTATTGTAAAGGAATATAGTGTTAAGTTAGTGCATACATGAAGGAGGAATAAGACTCTTTTAGAAATAGTAGAGTACATGATAAGTATTTCCATTTGCTTATTTCTTTTGAAGATATACTCTAATAATTACTATACATTTTCTAAAATTGATTTCAAAAGTTTGTTCCTATGACATTTGTCAAATTGTGGATTGGGTGAAAACCTAGTATATGATACTTCCACTTTTGGAGATGTCCAGCATTTGTGCTAGAAAGGAAGTCTAACAAATTGAAATCAAAAGGTAGAAAAATGTGTGTTTATGATGGGTATCCAAAAGGAATTGCATAAGATTATTTTGGTAGTCATAAAGATTACAAGATTTTTGTAAAGTACAATTACAAAGTTCTTGATGATGACTATGTGAATAATCTTAAAGAATTGTTCTAGAAGAAAATGTCAGAATTTTTTGTAAGACAACTATAAAGTACATTTAGAAATGAGATGGTTGTATTAGATACATCACAAGGTATTATTCTATATATATATAGCTAGTACACCGGTACAATATCGTAATGGGAGGATTGTAAATTCATACTTTTGGGATAAGCTTTTGAAGTCATTCCACAAGGATATGAATTTGATCCTTGGTCCTACATAGAGGCAATAGATGATATGAATATGAATTATTGGTTCATGGTTATGTGAATAGAATTAGATTCTATTTCAAGTCTAGAACTTGTAGAGGCGCCTAAAGGCATTAAGCCTATTGTTCTCAAATAGGTCTACAAGGAAATGAGATTGATAGATTTGAAGGTGCAAACCTTCAAAGTCAAGACTAGTGGCGAAAAGATTTATTCAAAAAGAAATGGTTCGACTATGAAAAGATTTTTTCACTAATAGTCAAGTTTGACTCTATCTAGATTCTTTTATCCATTATATTTCATTTGGATGAAATATGGTAATGGATATCAAGAAAGCTTCTTTTAGTAGCAATCTTGAGGAAGACATCTATATGATGTACCTAGACTTATACATAGCAAAGAACCAATAGTGATTAGTATGTAAGTTGCTTAAATTCTATTTATGGACTAAAGCAAGCATATGAATCATAAAATATCATCTTTGATCAAGCAATCAAATTGTTTGATTTTGATCAAGTATTAAAAGGCCTTAGGTGTGTAAAGCTATATAGAATAATAAATCTCTTAATGTAAGTTGATGACATTCTATCATTTAGAATGATGTAGAGTTATTGTCATCAATAAAGTTTTGTTGTCTAAGTCCAATTTGATATAAAGTACTTGGGAAAGACTAGTCACATTTTAAGATTTAAACTTTGTTAAAATTCAGAAATTAGGATGTTGGGTCTATCTCAAACTGCTTAAATAGATTAGATTCTAGCCAAGTATAGCATGTAATACTTCAAGAAAGGATTTTTCCTTTTAAGTTTGAAGTTTCTTTGTAAAGGATTATGATTCTTAGATATATAAAAGGAAGAGCATATTAAGACGGTTCCTAATATCATGTCTATAGGGAAGTCTTTATGCTATGCTATATACTAGGCTAAATATCTATTTTGCGGTGGGCATGGTATGCAAATATCAATTGAATCAAAGATCACTTAATTTAATGGGAGAAAAGCATATATTCATATATCTTAGGAGAATGAGGGATTATATGCTTATCCACAAAAGTGAGGTTTTGATGGTTACTGGATGTACAAATACTGACTTATAGTTTGATTGTGATTCATGAAGTTGGACTTCAAGTTATGTGTTCATCTTAGGTGGTGAAGATACACATTAAGCATAAGTATTGTCTCTTTAGAGAGATATGAGTACTTGAGGAGTAGTAGTAGATAAGATAATTTATGTAATAAATCTGACTGAAACTTGTTTCCAAGCCTTGCCTTAGAGTGACTATGAATTACTCTAAAAGGGAGATAAGTGCCGGACATATGGTAATTTGTCTTTGAGGGCAAGTGGGAGATTGTTGGGGTTTATGCTTTAAAATCCAATTTATTGGCATGTCATAAATAATTAAATAGTTTAATTATATGAGACTATCTATAAATGAACTAATGGGACATTATCTTAGTCCATGAGATGCATAGTATGTGATTTATGTGAAAAGTCACAGAAGATATAAATCACAAGTTCTTTGTAAACTCAGAATTTTAGTTCGTAGTCGGTGATGAAATTGGGCGTTTCATCTGCGAAGACTATAACATATCAACTACGATTATTTGTCTTGATCATGGAAGTGGAGACTTCTAGTTGGTATGTTGATATTTTTTAAGAGTTAAGACATATTGAACTGGACCACTGTGAGATTTATTATTCTCGTAACGACTGTCAAATGAATAAGAAATCTCACGACTTCTATTTACATCAACTCTAAATCCTGAGAGAATAATGGACCTAATCATGAGATGTAGGTTGCTTTGATATATCAGGAGTGAGATCTATAAGTTACGGTCAAAACCTCAGTATGTTGGGCAGCCGCATTTAATATTGATGGAACATATATTCTCAAGATGGAATTCATAGTCTCTTAATGGAGACTAAAGTATATATATATATATATATATATATATATATATATATATATATATATATATTTATGAAATTGGATTTCATAAATATATATTGAATAACATAAAGGATTAAACTGGGTACTCAAGGATTAAGATGTAGTAATCTTCAAAGTGGCAGTCAATATTCATGACTTTGTATTACTACGAATATTTTAATAAAGGGGTTGTATGTATAATAAAGTCTTGGGATATAATTTATTAATAAGGCCTAGAGTGCAATTATATTCTTATAGTGGTATTAAATATAATTAATGGTAACTTTGGACTTGTCAAGAGTTGACAGAAAAGCCCAAGGCCCATTGGAGCTAGTGTCTTATTGGTCCCTTTTGGTCCCACTCCAAGCCACATACTAGAGCCCAATTGGAATGGCCCAAAAGGCTGGCCCAATTAGATAATTAGTTGTATATAAGGAGAGAAACATACAGAATTTCATTAAAAAAAAAAGTTTTTCATAAGAGACTTTCATAAGGGTTTTCATTTAAAAAAGTCTTTCAAAAAGAATTCTCATAAGGAATGAAACGGTATGTATGTGAGTGTTGGACACTCTTTATTCTCTCCTTGGAAACTGATTGAGAGACCACACATCTTGGGCATCAAGGGGAATTGGAGTGAAGATTAAAAGTCTTCCCAAGAACTTCTGATCTTCGGTTTTGAATTTCACCATACGAAGGTACGCATTCTTATTCTCAAATTCTGAAACTTACATAGCACATGTTATCATTTTCTAATGAAGTAGATCCGTTATTATTCCGCTGCACACATCTATTTATCCAACAAGATGAATGATAGGTGGTTTGATATGCATGCTAGATGAATGGTAGGCTTTGGTTGATAAGCATGATAGATGTACGGTTAGGGATGTTTGATGCCATTTTGATTGTTAGATGTATGCTTGTGTGTGTGTGAGTTAGATACAAGTATTGAGTGTGCCTTTAATAGGGTTGAGACATAAGACATAATGATGGGAAGCCAAACTTAGGGTTGGGCAGTTTTGGGTGCCTAATACCTTCCCAAGACCGTACCTTAACTCCGAACCCATATCTCTAGTAGTAAGATCGAAAGATCATTCCTCGAAAGGAATCAATATAAATGGTTCCGAGCCATTGTAAAAAGTAGGTGCCAACTCCTAAAAAACTGTTGGAAAATCTAGTTTTGTATCTCATACAAAACACACAGCGGAAGCAACAAATATGGATCTATTTCATTCATGATTGATAGCACGCACTATGTAAATTTCAGAATTTAAGAATAAGATAGCGTACCTTGGTGCAGTGAAATTCAAAACAAAAGATTATAAGTACTTGGGAACACTTTTAATCTTCACTCCAATTCCACTTTACGCCTAAGAAGTGTGGTCTCTCAATCAGTTTCCAAGGGAGAATAATGGAGTGGCTTCACTCACACATACACACCATTTCACAATGATGTCTCTCTTTTTTCTCTTATTAAAAAATTATGTATGTCTCTCCCTTTATATTTAACTGATTATCTAATTGGGCTGGCCTATTGGGCCTTTTCAATTGGGCTTTAGTGTGTGGCTTGGAGTGGGACCAAAAGGGACCAATAAGACACTAGCTCCAATGGGCCTTGGGCTTTTCTGTCAACTCTTGACAAGTCCAAAATTACCATTAATTATATTTAATACCACTATATAAATATTATTGCACTCTAGGCCTTATTAATAAATTATATCCCAAGACTCTATTATACATGCAACCCCTTCATAAAATATTCATAGTAATTCAAAGTCATGAATGTAGACTGCCACTTTGAAGATTACTACATCTTAATCATTGAGTACCCGGTTTAATCCTTTAAGTTATTCATCATATATTTATGAAATCCAATTTCATAAATATATACTTTAGTAATTTCTTACTAAAGTGGTTAGGCCTAACTCTCTGAATAACTAAACCCATTAAACTTATCTCAAGGGAATATTTTATATCTCCATTAAGAGATTATGAATTTCATCTTGAGAATATATGTTCCATCAATACTAAATGTGGCTGCCCAACATACTGAGGTTTTGACTGTTACTTTAGATCTCACTCCTAATATATCAAAGCAACCTACACTCCATGATCAGGTCCATTATTCTCTCAGGATTAAGAATTCATGCAAATAGAAGTCGTGATATTTATTATTCACTTGACAGTCGTTAGGAGAATAATAAATCTCACAGTGGTCCAGTTCAATATGTCTTAACTCTTAAAATATATCAACATATCAACTAGAAATCTCCACTTCCATGATCAAGACAAATCATCTTAGTTGATATGTTATAGTCTTTACAAATCAAATGCCCAATTTCATCACTGACTACAAACCAAAATTTTGAGTTTACAAAGAACTTGTGATCTATATCTTCTGTGACTAAATCATATAAATCACATATTATGCATCTAATGGACTATATGATAATGTCCGAATATTCATGTTACCATTATTTTAGATAATAATAAAGAAACTTTATTAATCACAACATTAAGTCATACATAATGTCATACATAATAACATATATAGCATCTTACAATAGGATTTAAGGGCACTAATCCTAACAATCTCCCACTTGCCCTAAAGACTATTGTGCACTAATCTAACTCCTATTCGCTCCAAATGTGACTCGAAAGTCCTTTGAGGCAAGGCTTTGGTAAAAGGATCTGCTAGATTATTTGCACTTTCAATCTTTGCAACCACTACATCTCTACGAGCAACAATGTCTCGAATGATGTGGTACTTTCTCTCAATGTGCTTTCCTTTCTTATGATTTCTTGGATCTTTGGATTGTGCAACTACTCCACTATTGTCGCAAAACAATGTGATGGGAACTTGCTCCATTCTCATTACACCAAGATCAGAAAGGAATTTCTTGAGCCATACAACTTCTTTTGCCGCTTCATAAGTAGCGACATATTCAACTTCCATGGTGGAGTCCGCAATACAAGATTGCTTAGTACTCCTCCAACTTATGGCTCCACCTCCCAAGGTGAATACACATCCTAAAGTGGATTTTTTGAAATCTAGATCTGACTGAAAATCTGAATCTGTATAGCCAATGGGAATCAAATCCTCACACCGGTAAACAGGCATGTAATCTCTCATTCTCCGTAGATACTTGAGAATATGCTTTACAGCTTGCCAATGTTTTGGTCAAGGATTTGATTGATATCGGCTGACCATGCCAACTGAATAGCAGATATCTGGTCTAGTACAAAGCATGGCATACACGAGACTTCCCACTGTAGAAGCATAATGAACTTGTCTCATCATATTTTCTTCCTCAAGAGTCTTAGGCCTTTGGTCATCAGATAGAGAAACTCCATGTCTAAAAGGAAGTAATCCTTTCTTGGAGTTTTGCATGCTAAACCGTTCTAGAACCTTATCTATATACCCAGTTTGTGATAAACCTAACATCTTATTCTTGTGATCTCGCCAAAGCTTGATCCCTAGAATAAAGTTAGCTTCACCTAAGTCCATATCAAATTGGTTTGACAATCAAACTTTTACTGATGACATTATCCCTACATCATTTCCAATGAGTAGGATATCATCAACATAAAGCACTAGGAACATTACTACTTTATCTCGATGTCTTTTGTACACACATGGTTCATCAAGATATTGTTCAAAACCAAATGACTTGATTGCTTGATCAAATCTAATGTTCCATGACCTAGATGCTTGCTTAAGTCCATAAATTGACCTTTTCAACTTGCATACCATATCCTCTTGGTTCTTTGCTATGAAACCTTCTGGTTGCATCATATAGATTTCTTCTTCAAGATTGCCATTTAGAAAAGCAGTCTTGACATCCATTTGCCAAATCTCATAATCAAAACGAGCAGCAATGGATAAGAGAATTCTGATAGATTTAAGCATGGCTACTGGCGAAAAAGTTTCATCATAGTCAATACCTTTCTTTTTGTGTATACCCTTTCGCCACTAGCCTTGCTTTAAAGGTTTCAACCTTTCCATCTACCCCTCTCTTCCTCTTGTAAACCTATTTGCAACCAACAGGTTTAATGCCATTAGGCGCCTTTACAAGATCCCAAACTTGATTGGAATACATGGAATCTAATTCAGATTTCATAGCTTTGATCCAATGATGTGCATCTATATCATTCATTGCCTCTTCATAAGTGTAGGGATCCGATTTAGCCTATTCTGGGATAACTTCATAAGTTTCTCCCAAACCTATAAATCTTATAGGAAGCCGAACAATTCTCCCACTACGACGAGGCACCTGTGTACTAGTCATCTCATGAGTAATGTCTTGTGGTGTATCTAATACATCCACATTATCCCTAGTTTCATGCATTGGTTGTTCTATTACAGGTTCATTCATTTCAGCCAATACAACTTTACTTCTAGGAGTAAAATTATTCATATAGTCATTTTCCAAGAATTTAGCATTTGTACTAACAAAAACTTTGTTATCCTTTATGATTATAGAATAAATAACCCCTAGTTTCTTTTGGATAACCTACAAGCAAACACACTTCTGATTTTGGTTCCAAGTTATCAGGTTTCCCTTTTAACACATGCGTTGGACATCCCCAAATATGGAGATATCTCATACTAGGCTTACACCCACTCCACAATTCCATAGGTGTTTTGGGAACAGATTTTGATGGAACTAAATTCAAAAGATGTATTGCTGTATTTAAGGCATAACCCCAAAAAGAAATTGGTAAAGTTGAGTAACTCATCATGGACCTAACCATTTCCAAAAGAGTCCTAATCTTATTAGGAATAAATTTCATAATCCTAGCATTAACTAGATAGCATATATAAGCATGTATCTATTCATGAAGTAAGGCCTTGAATCCTTTATAAGCAATTTACATATAAACCCATATTATAATATATGACAATTATCACACCATATATATATAATATACGGATTCAATATTTCCAAGGCAATTATTTCATGCTTATAAGATGGCCATCAAGAACTTGCATATAAACCCATATATATAATTGAAAGCATGTTAATGGCAGATTGAAAATGCCACATGGGTCCACGAAACCATGCAAGATCAAAAGCCCTTATAATAATCAACAAATGATGCCAACATATACACTTATATCCAAGCGGTGCATGCACGTGACAGTTATATAACAGTTACATTCAAGGCACGCTAATAACATAGATGGCAAACTGTGCAATCTATTTAACCGAATGGTCTTAGGCCACTTCGAACAAACCAAGAGAATATGCATCCTTGGTGTGAACCCGATATCATCAAGAAACCATTTTTCTTTTATTCTAAAATCCAATCACACGCTATACAAACATGATATGAAAACCTGGCTCTGATACCAATTGTTGGAAAATCTGGTTTTGTATCTCATACAAAACACACAGCGGAAGCAACAAACATGGATCTATTTCATTCATGATTGATAGCACGCACTGTGTAAATTTCAGAATTTAAGAATAAGATAGCGTACCTTGGTGCGGTGAAATTCAAAACAAAAGATTATAAGTACTTGGGAACACTTTTAATCTTTACTCCAATTCCACTTTACGCCCAAGAAGTGTGGTCTCTCAATCAGTTTCCAAGGGAGAATAATGGAGTGGCTTCACTCACACATACACACCATTTCACAATGATGTCTCTCTTTTTTCTCTTATTAAAAAATTCTGTATGTCTCTCCCTTTATATTTAACTAATTATCTAATTGGGCTGGCCTATTGGGCCTTTCCAATTGGGCTTTAGTGTGTGGCTTGAAGTGGGACCAAAAGGGACCAATAAGACACTAGCTCTAATGGGCTTTGGGCTTTTCTGTCAACTCTTGACAAGTCCAAAGTTACCATTAATTATATTTAATACCACTATATAAATATTATTGCACTCTAGGCCTTATTAATAAATTATATCCCAAGACTTTATTAAACATGCAACCCCTTTATAAAATATTCGTAGTAATTCAAAGTCATGAATGTAGACTGCCACTTTGAAGATTACTACATCTTAATCCTTGAGTACTCGGTTTAATCCTTTAAGTTATTCATCATATATTTATGAAATACAATTTCATAAATATATACTTTAGTAATTTCTTACTAAAGTGGTTAGGCCTAACTCTCTGAATAACTGAACCCATTAAACTTATCTCAAGGGAATATTTTATATCTCCGTTAAGAGATTATGAATTCCATCTTGAGAATATATGTTCCATTAACACTAAATGTGGCTGCCCAACATACTGAGGTTTTGACCGTTACTTTAGATCTCACTCCTGATATAGCAAAGCAACCTACACTCCATGATCAGGTCCATTATTCTCTCAGGATTAAGAGTTCATGCAAATAGAAGTCGTGAGATTTATTATTCACTTGACAGTCGTTAGGAGAATAATAAATCTCACAGTGGTCCAGTTCAATATGTCTTAACTCTTAAAACATATCAACATATCAACTAGAAGTCTCCACTTCATGATCAAGACAAATCATCTTAGTTGATATGTTATAGTCTTTACAGATGAAATGCCCAATTTCATCACCGACTACGAACCAAAATTTTGAGTTTACAAAGAACTTGTGATCTATATCTTTTGTGACTAAATCACATAAATCACATACTATGCATCTCATGGACTATATGATAATGTCTGAATATTCATGTTACCATTATTTTGTATAATAATGAAGAAACTTTATTAATCACAACATTAAGTCATACATAATGTCATACATAATAACATACATAGCATCTTACAATAGGATTTAAGGGCACTAATCCTAACAAAAACGACCCTTTGCATCGACAGTGGTGACTCCGCTGGGGATTGTGAGTTTAATTCCTATGTGTCCTATGTCTTAACCTTAATAAAGGCTTATTCAATATTTGTTTGCACACATATCGCATGGTTCTTTTGTCCTTTAACGTCGGTTGATGATGAGTGGGAAGATGGAAGGCTCCATTCGGGCCCAAGTCTTTCAAAGTTCATCCCATCAACTCACAATGTGTGCCATTGCCTATGATGGGCTTTGAGTACATTAACAATTTGCCACCAATCCTCAAAGGTCCACTTAGGCCCTCGGTTGGAATTATGGCTCACCTAGTTGTGAGTGACCTACTTATCTATCCCTTAGCCTTAAGGGGCCTACCCACACTTAGAGAGATCCTAGATCCTATCAAAAGAGGACACCCTTTACATATCTCTTGTTTGTTCAACCATATCTTGTGATCACCTAATTCTAAAGGACAAATAAAAGATGTAAAAAATGGAAGGATGACCGTAAAGTTATGGCATACCCTAAGACAAATGGGACAAAAGAAAAGAAGTTCTCACATATAAGAGGCTTGTCCCTAAATCTAAAGGCTATATCTTAACTTGAAAGGTTCATAAGACCATAGCCTAATTGCTATCATAAGCCCAAACCAAAAAGCCCTTTCGAAAAAGAGGACTTTGGGCCTACGATAACAAGTATGCTATGGGCTTAGCATCCAAGATCCTACAAAGTCAATATGGATTTCCCTAATCTTGGGCCTCTTTGTTGTATGCCTAGGCCCAAAATGATGAGAATTTCATGGACTTTGTGAGGAAGGTTACAATATATTATAGCTAATGGGCTACTTCAACAAAAATGGTGATAATGAAATGAAAAGAGAAGAGCCCAAAGGTGATGAATATATTGCGAGCCCATGTTTGAGACAAAAGGTTGAAAATCTCTAAGTACATTCTAATGAAAGCCCATGAGGGTAAAGACGAGAGCATTGTTGTAAATGGACCAAAGCCTAATGAAATAGGAGGCAATGTCTATTAGAGGAAACAAAGTAACTTTGTAATTGACCCTTCATTAAAATGGACTTAAAGATTTTCTAAGGACACCTAAAAAAAAGGAACTTTTAATTGAGACATAGACTTAATAAAAATGAGACTTCTTTTTAGACATCAATGCACCACCGAAGGTCAAGAAAACACATCCCCACTCCAATTTAAATCCAAGAGAAGAATGGAAGGCGAGACATTCTAAGAAGAAACCCCTCAAAAGGAAAGGATGGATGCTTCAAGTGAAAAGGCCCTTATGCAAAAGCTACTCGAGTGTGTGGAAGCACAAGGCAAAGTTCTTAAAAAGATAGTAAGCCACCTCTCCAAGATAGAAGAAGGTGAGCTAAAGGAAGGAGAAGGATGGGATGAAGGGGACAAGGCTAACTAATGGACAAAGAGAGCTGACTTAAGAGGACATCGATTGAATGATGTCAGAAGGGAATACCCGCCTGCTTCTACCCAACTTTATGCCACAATTGAAGAGCATTCCGAACCATGGACTTTCAAGAGGGCCCATGTCAATGACTTCTCTGAATTGGAAGACACGGGGTCTTGAGAAGATCATGATTGGCCAGAATGGACCTTGAAGGTGAGGACAACTCAAGTCACCCCAACTTGCTTCATGATTGAAAGTGACATGGACCTTTCATCCGACGATGATGAATACCTTGTGCTAGCTTAAGATGAAGAAGAAGAGGAATGAGATGATGAAGTAATCAACTAATGGAGTGAAGATGATGACAACTGGTTCTTCGATAAGGTGGGAAGGGATTTCCCTAAAGAGGGTGAGCTTTTGTATGACATAACCAAAGCTATGCACATATGGAAACCTCTGAGAGAGGAGGACTAGTCCGTCGAGCTGAAGGATTCATTCGAAGAAGAGGATGAGGAGAAGAATGACAAGCCTTGAAGAAGAAAGAAGACA
The DNA here is from genome assembly GCA_028535165.1 of Quercus tomentella. Taxonomy (NCBI): domain Eukaryota; kingdom Viridiplantae; phylum Streptophyta; class Magnoliopsida; order Fagales; family Fagaceae; genus Quercus; species Quercus tomentella. The sequence continues at coordinate 41,656,036 of JAPQVY010000155.1, forward strand.
GAATTCATTATGCCTACTGTGGGGCAACTTAATAATTGGACTTGGGTTGGTTTTTTTGAAAATGTGGGAAAGAAAATGTGCAATGCAAGTCCCAATGTACTTAGAGATGAAACTTTTGATCCGAGATGGAAAGATGAAACCAAGATGGTCTGGTCCTTTTATTATTAAGAAGATCATGTCAAGAGGTGCTACAAGAATCACAGATTTGGATAGGGAAGAGATTTTTCGCCCAATCAACATGGATAGACTCCAAAGATAGAACATTTGAAAAGAAAAAAAAAAAGGCCTGCAAGGTTGAAAACCCGAAGGGCGGCCTAAGCAAAAGTTAAGGCAAAAAGAACCTCGCTAGGTTGAAAACCCGAAAGGGCGATCTAGGAAAAAGATAGGGGCGAAGACCATGGGCATGACGAAAATACCTTAAAGGACGTCATGGGAAAAAATTACATGGCATGGAAAAAAAAAGAAAAGAAAAAGAAAAAGAAAAAGAAAAAGAAAAAAAAGATAAAACAAAGCAAAGATAATAAATTGGTGGTTCTCTCACTGCTTAAATTAAAAGTTGATAAATTGTTTCTATGGGGGATATGGAACATTCCAATCTTTTATTAAATTCATAAGAAAAGACATGAGAATCATAAAGTGTAGAAAAGTTAAATTTGGGGCATATCAAGGTGGATGGTTAGTCTTTCTTTCTTTTGGTTGGACTTTTGTAAGCTTTTTCGGCTATGTGAACCCACTTCCTGATAGACCTAAGTCATTTCTTATATCTTAAAGTTAGATGAAGCAATTGGAGCCTCTCATATGGCCATGTTTGGAAAAGGGGAAAGAGAGAAGGAGAGAAGATGTGAGAGAAAGGAAAAGAAAAAGAGAAATAAAGAAAAGAAAAGAAAAGAAAAGAAAAGAAACAATAATAAGTTCAAAAGATGCTACAAGGAGCCTTAATGGGTTGAAAACCGAAAGGCAATCCATGCAAAAGTTAAAGGAATCTCGCTAGGTCGAAGACCTAGGCAAAAATTAGGGATTAAGAGAAAAGATTCATCCATTTTAACTTGATGGTGTGGGAAGGTGCAAGGGAGAGATTAAAGGGACTACTTAAGGTAAAATTCAAGCACAGAGTTTCCAAGAACAATAGAATGGCATAAAGTTCCCACAAGTTTGTAATTTAAGTACATATCCCAAGTAAAAGCATAAATGTAAAAAGTGTTCTTAAAATACAACCAAATGTCTCAAACCAAATGTAAGTGCAAGCATGTATGCTAAAAGGAAAAATAATAAAAGCAACAAAAAGAGAAAGTATGCTATGCTATGTTATATTGTGTCTGTGTCTGTGTTTGTCTATCTGCAGGATCACTGGAAGTGCCTTTTCCTCGGCTGATGGCTCAGAGCCGACTCTAAACCTCCTGCATCATCACCGCCATTATCATCATCATCATCATCCTCATCATCACCTCCACCATACAGCTGCCAGGAGTACTCAGTCAACTCTAGCTTGAGGTTGCCTGTAAGCCAGACGAGCTTCTCATGCTTCTGAACAGTAGGCTAGATTTTGAAGGAAAGGTTGTTAGAACAAGTATTCAGATGCAAGAATAGAAAGGAAAAGGAACAAGAATGAAAGAGGACTCACTGCCCGTGTGCCTTCAGGGAAGGGGTAGCCCGTGACATTTGTATTGAGCCCAACAGGACACTCCTGAGCAAAGCCATCAGGGTCGTAGGCATAGACCGAACAGGGCAAGAGGGGAGGATCAATAAGAGCATCGGTAGCAGGGCCTTCCTAACACAAATTTTCATTTGAGTGTTACTAATGAACAATAATGTAGATGATAACTAATTAAAGGAAATAAGAGAGCAAGAATACATATCGGAATAGTGAGGGAAGGCATAAGGCGAGTCCCACTGAACTAGTCATAATCTAGCTCATTCGTGACCCGGTTGGTGAAGGGGATGCCCGGCCTCCACAGGTCATACTCCGCATCTGTCATGGAATGAAGGGCAAGCATGAACACTAGAGGGTCGATAGGGACTTGAGGCATGTCCTCCCCTGCCAGCTGGCAGCACACCCTCTTTACCAAATAGATCACCCTCAAGGGGCTGAGAGAGACTAGAAGCAAGTATGGCAGCTACCTCCAAGCTTGGGCCCGCTACAAGGGCATTTCCTTCCTAGGACTCCACATGATCTGTAACAACACATAGGTTAGAAAGAGAACCTTAGGAAGAATGCAAATAGTGAAATGCAATGTGTTCCTAACTTACATCCTCGGGAGAGAGCCTATCAAGGTGAGCCCAAAGCTAGGTGATCCTCCTCAAGTCCATCGCAGCTCCCCTAGCAATGAGACCATACTCCACAGCCAAGCGCTGAAAAGACATGACAATTTGCAAGATTCAGAAATAGTAGTGTGCAAGATGACAGTTTGCAAGATTCAGAAAAAATAGTTTGCAAGATTCAGAAATAACAGTTTGCAAGATGACAGTTTGTAAGAAGTTATGGTACGGTTTGCAAGGTTCAGATGTGGTACAGTTTGCAAGACATAGATATGGCAGGTTACAGGGTAATAGTTTGCAAGATATGGGTATAGAAGCAATCAGCAGGAATATGGTCATGGTCCTAACCTATATGGCATGTGAATGTATGGCTATAAGAATACATAAGTTTCAAAGGAAAAAAAGAGAGAAACTGACCTTAAGGAGCTTTCAAGGCCCCATTAGCTGGTGCAGTGTCCCTCAACTGAGAGTGTCCAAGGAGGAGTAAAAGTAGGCCAAGCATATCGACCCCCAGTTGGCAGCTCGAGCCCTCTCAAAGTCTAGGAAAAGGGCCAACAACCTCAAGGACACCATTTGCCCACCATTGCGAACAAGTATGCTCCCAACAGGTACAGTAGAAAGACCCTAGCCATCCGAAGGCACTTCTCAGTTGTCCCTTATGGATGATGCATAAAGTCCACTTCAAGATCAGTATAGCTGATCATCTCAGTAGCATACCAAATTTGCGCATGTAGGCCCGAATCTGCGCACGCAAGAATGAACACAAAAGGTTGTTCTTTGATATTTTCCAAGTTTTCTCGACCAAAACTCAACCTAAACATTATCCTACCCCTCCTAGAGTGTTAGGTTTTCATCTAAACCCATCCCAAAGCAAAACCCAAGCATTTACAGGCCTAAAAATAGATTAAAACGGAAGATCAAAAGAAAACTTAAAAAATGAGAAAAGTTTGAAAAACTTACTGATTTGGCCATTACACCCTTTGAAAGGTGTTGTTGTGATCAGTAGGTCAAGGGAGGAGCCGCTGTTAGCCTTACCGCTCCATTCTAGTGGGTGAGATGGAAAGTATTGGTGGAGAGGACATAAGAACTCTTCCTGGACTTTGGTGCCATTGAAGGAGATGAGAGAGTTTGAGAGAAAAGTTAAGATTGAGGAAGGAGATGAGAGTCAGATTGTAAGGGAATGAGAGAGAGGCAGATGGCTTTTGTAGAGAAAGTTAGAGAATGTGAAGAGATAAGGGAGATGAAGAGAATGAAAAGAAAAGAAATGGTTGGTAAACATTGGAGAAAAATGAAGAGGCAGGGAACACACCTGATGGCTAAACTACACGTAGTTTAGGCCTTCTCGCTAAACTATGTGTAGTTTAGCCAAAAAAAAAAAAATCAAAAAATCCCCACAGAGTTCCCAGGAGGCTAGAAGTGCAAAAGAAAATTAAAAAATACATCCAAAAATGGCAAAAATATCCCTAGCGGATCAAAAGCATCCCTAGTGGATCAAGAGCATCAAAATCATTCCCCAGTAAATCGAAACTATCAAAAATATCCCAATGGATTGAAAGCACCAAACATCCCTTTGTGGACCAGAATTCATCATGAAAACTCCTCCATGAGTCAAGAGCATCAACTAAATCCCAAGTAAATCCAATATCATAGACGAACTCCCTCGTGAGTCCAAGGCACAAAAGTAGCTCCCTCGAGAGTTGCAAAACAAAATTTCCCCAGTAAAGTTTTGTAAAACCCCCTTGAGGGTGGAGTCAACATCAATCCTTAGTGATTTATGAGAAGGAAAAAGATAATCATTCCCTAGTGGAAGGAAGTTCCCCAGTGAATGACACACCATAAGAAAATCCCTAGTAAGCTACTCCTTCCTCAGTGGGCCGTGCACCATCAATACTTCGTGGTAGGTCAGAATCATAACTAAGACACTTTCCAACAGAATTATACTCCCCAGTGAGTCCTCTAGCATCCCCAATAGATTTTTCATCCAAAAATAGTCAAGCAAGTTAGAACACAGAACTTGTGCATATATCCTTCGGGAATTGAATATGTAGGCACAGATCCTATACAGGTCTGAACTTGTGCACATATCCTCTGGGAATTGAACATGTAGGCACAAAACCCCATACAAGTCAGAAAGAAAGAACACAGAACTTGTGCACATATCCTCCGGGAATTGAATATGCAGGCACAGACCCTATATAAGTCAGAAATCATGCACATATCCTTCGGGAGTTGAACATGCAGGCACTTCATACAAATTTTGTGCACATATCCTATGGGAATTGAACATGCAAGCGCGGTAGAAGAGGTAGAGATAGAGATAGAGACCAAGGTCACCCTAAGGCAAGAGCCTCACCAAAACAGGTAGAGATGGAGATGGAAGACAAGTACCACCCGGAGAAGTTTGAGGCGAAAGCCCTAGACAGACACCATAGATATATATCCTTTTAAGCTTGTAAGAGCACCCTTGTTTGTTTGTTTGAGCTCGTAAGAACACCTTTGTTTTTCTTTTTAGTAACTCTAGGATTGTGAGTCACTCGCCTTTTGCTTGCAATTAGCAAAATAGGTTCTGGGATAGTGAACCTTTCGTTGCTTATTTCTCGAGCAACAAATATGGGAATTCAGACATATGAATCCCACGCAGCTCTTCGGAGTTGCTCCCCACCCCATGTTTGCGTGATGTGTGTAGGTTAGGCTCGAGTCGTACGTCGAAACAAAATGTTTTGTCTCTTATTTTTTTGATTCCGTTAATGAAGCTCACAAATCAAAAGTGGGGCATCTGTAGACACCGTAATTTGTACCCCTTACAACTTGGGCCTCCGTTCCCCAATGATGCTAAATTCTAAGACCTAAGGTTGGTTTAAGGCCTAATCAGATGTTAAATTGACTTGAGAGATGTTAAAATGAAAAATATAACTTTTAAATGAGCAAATAAATCTATTTTTGAAAAATAAGGCTAAAGAAAACCTTCGCTATATGCATGCAAGAATTAGCCTGCGCACGCAGCTATCTTGTGCACACATAGTGAATTCCAAAAATTATATAAGGTAAGTTTTCTGCATTAATGTTGAGGTTTGGAATGAATCCCACATCATCTGGGAGTTGTTCCAAACCCCTATTCTCACACTATAAGTAGCCTTACATGATATATTTTCAAGACAAAGAGAAATCCCACGGGAAAACACTAAGATTCACTAGAAATAGTGAATCAAAGAGGAAGCTTTTCACAAAACATCCTTAAGTCAATTTTCTTTTGATTAGGGTCTTTTCTGGTCTTGATCTTTGAGTTTAAGATTACTAATCACTGTTTTATTGAATTGTGAATAGATTTGACTGAGGGGAACGGTAAAAAATCAAGCTTAAAGAGCTTCTCTTTGAGGTATTAGTCTAAACTTTTCTTTTCTTTTTATGCTTTAAATTTGTCTGTTTTCTTTATTTTCTTATTATAATATGTTTATGTAGTCTAGGTTTACATTTTTGTATGTTTAAAAAGCATGTTAGGATGTTAGATTTAGTGTTTTAAAGCTTGGCTGTGTTTCTAGGGTTTTTGGGTAGAAACCTGCGCACACATAATCTTGCCTGCACACACAGGCTTAATTATGCGCACGCAAGGAAGTTCATACGCATGTATGAACTTGCCCAGAAACCCTAATTTTTTATTTTTTTGTTTTTGCTTCTGCTTTCACATGTATGTTCTTGTTTAGTTTATTTTTCGTACTTTTATGCTTTCAAAGCTTTTGTTTCACATGTTTAATTTGCTTTCACATGTTAGAATTAGGGTTTATCTTATGTTGTTTTGTTTCAATGCTATGAACATGCATTCACATGCTCATGCATAATGCCATAGGTATTGAGTTGTTGCAAGGTAAGTAAAGGTAAGTCATGCATTCAAATGAACATATATGGTTGGGTTTGATAATTGTGATCTTGATGCCTTGGATGATGACATGTTTTGATTGGCTTTGTTTCTATTTTTGATCTTTAATGCTCATATGTTTCTGCCTTGTATATAATGATGGAGTTTGTGGTGAGGCATGATTAGATGTATGATTAGGGTTTACGTTGTGATGAATGCTTTGATGCCACGATATGTGTGTTAGATGAATGTTAGGAGATGCCATGTTAGATGAATGATAGGTTGTTTGATATGCATGCTAGATTAATGGTAGGCTTTGGTTGATAAGCATGATAGATGTATGGTTGGGGATGTTTGATGCCATGTTGATTGTTAGATGTATGCTAGTGTGTGTGTGAGTTAGGTAAAAGTATTGAGTGTGCCTTTAATAGGATTAAGACATAAGACATAATGATGTAAGGCCAACCTTAAGGTTGGGTGGTTTTGGGTGCCTAACACCTTCCCAAGACCATACCTTAACTCCGAGCTCATATCTGGTAGTAAGATCAAAAGGGCCTTCCTTGAAAGGGCACTATATATATGGTTCCTAGTCCATTGCAAAATCAAGGTGGTGACTCCTAAAAAAATGACCCCTTGTGTCCATAATCGTAGAAACCTGTGAAACGCTAGGCGTCATCCATTCCAAGATCTATAATAGCATCAATATATCGATCCGAAGTGTTTTGTAATGATACACTGATGTCTTCCTTCCATAGCAAAGCTAAACCACCCCCCTTACTTACACGAAAGACCATAAATGAATTTTCAAACTGCAACTTATGGCAAATCTTGTCAATGACTTCTTTTTCAACCTTATTTTCCATCAAAAAAATAACCTTGGGATCTTTGTTGCTAACCAAAGCAACAAGTTCGGCTTCTGTCTATGGGTTCCCAAGCCCATGACAGTTCCAACTTAGGTAACTCCTTGGAACTGGTGGTGCTATTGACCAGCTTCCACCTGAATGTTTTCTTTGTCCTCAAAACTAGACTGAGCTGTGCCTTGTTTCTTTGACACCTTGAAGTCCATGGCATCAATCAATAGCTACGTGTATCGTGAGCATCCAATAAAATACAGTCATTGTTATCCCCTTCACCACGGGCTAACTTCTTCCACTTCTTTGTGGTTCCTAGTGGGCTTGGCTGATCGGCCTGATTGGTAATGTTGCTCCAATGGGCTTTATTCACACTAAAAGTAAAAGGAATAGATGGGCTTGGGATTAGGGTACCTTCTTTCACATGTTGACTAGTATCTGGGGCCCTTCGAAATAATTCAACATAGCTGTCGACTCCCCTTATTACAGCTTTTTGTGCCACCAAATCCCCACTAAATCCCAAATTTGAAGTAGATTCCGAATTAGGATCACTTACTTGGAAACGCCCTAAAAATAAAAGAGACAAATCCGGAATCGGCATCCTTCATTATGAGCTCCGGGATTCCTTCACTTTCCATTCTCTGTTCGCCACTATAGACACCGCATTTTGTACCCCTTATGACTCGGGCCCTCGTTCCCCAATGATGCTCGAACTCTAAGGCCTAAGGCCACTTTAGGGCTCAATCTGACCCTCGGCCAATGTACGTGGGCAGCATCCGACGTATGTGGGTTAAAGCATGCGTATGCAGGCACATTCCTACATACGCAGCTAGGGTTTCAGAAGCCTAGAAGAGGCAAGTTTTCTGCAATAATGGTTAAGGTTTGAAATGAATCCCACATCGTCTGGGAGCCATTCCAAACCCCATTTTTTCCACTATAAAAAGCCTTACATGGTACATTTTCAAAACACACCGAAATCCCACGGGAAGAACCTAAGATTCACTAGAAAATAATGAATCAAAAGGGAGTTTTTCACAAAACACCCTCAAGTCAATTTTATTTGATTGGGACATTTTTTTGGCCCCGATCCTTTGAGTTTCAGATTACTAATCACGTATTTATTTACTGTGATAGATTTGACTGAGGGGAATGATCAAAATCAAAGCTTGGTAACTCCTCTTGAGGTATCAAGCTTCAACCTTTTCTTTTCATTTTCTTCTTTTCTTTTTGTGTTTTGATCTTATTTCTTTCTTTGTTTATGTTATAACATGTTTGCTTAGTTTAGTTTTATGCTTGTTTGATGTTTATGAGCATGCTAGGTTGTTAGAATTAGCGTTTGCTTTTATGCTCTGTTCTTCCGTTTCATGTTTCTGGGTTAGGGTTTGTGAGCAAGTCCACGCAAGCATGCCATGAGCATGGGTACACAGGTTAAATCCTTTATACGCAGGTCTCTGGCTGTGTACGCAGGCAGTTGCCTAGAAACCCTAATTCGGATTTATTGCTTTGTTTGGTTTGTTTCTTTCACATGTCTTGCCTCTGTTGAAGTCCTTTTTCATATAAATTTGTACATTTGAGTTCCTGTTTCACATGTTTTATTTGTTTTCTTGTGTTTAACTTGTTAGAGTAGGGTTTCCTTGCATAAAGATTGCTATGTCATTCATTCACATGCTCATGCATTAATGACATAGGTGTTGTGTTGCTGGAAGGTAAGTAAAGGTAAGTTATGCATTGGTATGAACATGCATTGGATGATGTATATTGTTGAATGCCTTGCTTTATGTCTTTCAATTCCAATTGTATGCTTTTTATGATTTTGTGATTGCCATGATATGCTTGCTGCCATGCTTGGTTTGCTGCCTCGCCTTGAGATGTATGATGGGTGTTCATATGTTAGATATATGCTAGGGTTTCTTATTTGTGCTTGGGTCGGCTCTCTTTTGCTTTATAGATAGATATGTGTTTTGGGATGAATGATGCCATGTTGTATGTTAGATGCATGCTGTGTGAGTTAGGATACAAGTGTTGAATTATTTTTTTTAAGGTTAAGATTAAGACACAATGATGGGAGGCTAACCTTAGGGTCGGGCAATCTTAGGTTCTTTACACCTTCCCAAGAACTTACCTAAACTCCAAACCAATACTCTGGTAGTATGATTAAAGGTCCTTTCTCGAAAAGGACGCTATATATATGGTTTCTAGACCATTGCAAAAACTAGGTGGTGACTCCAAAGACCCTTTGTGTCCATAATGGCGACTCTGCTAGGGATAGTGAGTTTAATTCCTATGTGTCTTGTTTCTTAACCTTAATAAAAAAAACTATTTCAATACTTGTTTGCACACATATCACTTGTTCTCTTCCCTTAACCTCGGTTGGTGATGAGTGGGAACATGGAAGGCTCCATTCGGGCCTAAATCTTCCGAAGTTCATTCCACCAATTCACAATCAGTGCCATTGCCTATAATGGGCTTTGAGTACATTAAAGGTTTGCTACCAATCCACTATGGGGTCCACTTAGGCCTTTGGTTGGAATCATAGCCCACCTAGTTGTGAGTGACCTACTTATCTATCCCTTTGGCCTTAGAGAGCCTACCCACACTAGAGAGATCCTAGACCATATTAGAAAGGATACCCTTTATATATCTCTTGCGTGCTCAACCATATACCATGTGTTCACCTAATTCTAAAAGGAAAATAAAAGGTGTAAAAAATGGAAGGGATGGCCCTAAAGTTATGGTATACCCTAAGATGTCATGGGATAAAAGAAAAGAAGTTCTTACAAATAAGAGGCTTGTCCCTAAAATCCAAAGGTATATCTTAAACTTGAAAGGTTCATAAGACCATAGCCTATTTGTTGTCATAGGCCCAAGTGGAAAAAGCCCTTTTGAAAAAGAGGACTTTGGGCCTAAGGTAACAAATACGCTATGAACTTAGCATCCAAAATCCTACAAAGCCAATATGAGCTTCCCTAATTTTGGGCCTCCTTGTTGTATGCCTAGGCCTAAAATGATGAGAACTTCATGGACTTTGAGAGGAAGTCTACAATATATTCTAGCTAAATGGCTATTTCAAAAAAAAAAAAAAAAAAGGCCCAAAAATGATGAATACATTGTAAGCCCATGTTTGAGACAAAGGGTTGAAAATTTCTAAGTGCATTCTAATGAAAGCCCATGAGGGTAAGATGAGAGCTTTATTGTAAATGGACCAAAGCCCAATGAAGCAATGGGCAAAAAAATCCATGAAAGGGAAGGGAGTGATATTGTAATTGGGCCTTCATTAAAATGAACTTAAAAGTTTTCTAAGGCCATCTAAAGTTTAAAAGAAATCTTTAATTGGGACATGAGCTTAATGAAAATGGGGTTTTTTTTCAGGCATCATTGCACCATTAAAGTCAAGAAAACACATCCCCACTCCCATTTGGATTCAAGAGAAAGGAAGGCGCTTGATTAAGATTGAGAACACACACTAAGAAAAGGAAGCGACCCCCCAAGAAATAATGTTTATCTCCATGGAAGACCTAATGGCACAAAAGGTCCTTAAGGTTTTGGACGAACATGGAGAGGCCCTTAAGAGAATGGGCGAGCGTCTTGCTAGGTTAGAGGAATCTAAGCTCAAGAAGCCTCCACATGTGGAAATCTATGATGATGAGGAGGAAGAGGAAGAATGGGATGAAAGGACAAAGTGGAATAGGAAAGGAACAAGCAATTTGAGGAGCTCACTGCAAAAACCATGGCTATGAGGGAAAAGATGGTGAAAATGCAACTCGCCTTCCGCAAGGCGCAAGGGATGGATGCTTACCTCTATAACAAGGGGGGAATGAGTTCAAAGGCTCCTATTGCATTGCCTCCCAGGTTTAAAATTTCCAATGCAGAAAAGTTTGATGGGACTGGAGATCCAAAGCAACATGTGAGGAGATACCTAAGCATCACTGAAATGAAAGAGCTAGATGAGAAGCAAACTTTGCATGCATTTCCCTTCTCACTCACAGGAGGCGAATCAAGGTGGTATTATAGTCTTGATCCAAGCAAAACTAAGGTGTGAAATGAACTAGTGGAGATATTTGTGGACTAATTCATCTTCAACACCATAATTGATGTGACTCTAAGGGCATCTAGAATGGTCAATAGGCCGAATGAGAAAGACCAAATCAACATGATCATCAAGAACTTGTTTCCGGCTTATAATAGTAGGCTTTTGTCATCGCTTATTAGCTCATTTGGAGAACTATGTGATTGTGGGACAAGAATTGAAGACGCTATCAACAATGGGCAATTGGAGAAAGGGCAAAGTAAGCCTCTAACCAAGAAGACATATGGAGGAGGAGCAACCGTGACTAAAGCACCCAATCCTATAAATGTGAGCGCCATCATACCCCAACAAACACTAGTCTACCCAAAGAAAGCTCGTCAAGAATTCTCCGACCTAGGAATGACCTTCACCCAAGCATATGAAAACCTATCCTCCAAAGGATTCATCAAACCTTTAGACCCTACACCCATGCCTAATACCATACCTCCCACTTGGAACCTTAATGAATATTGTCACTACCACCAAAAATTTGGCCACAAAACCGACAATTGCTTCCGCCTCAAACACAAGATACAAGACCTCATAGACAATGGAACCTTCCCAAATCCTAACATTATCATCAAACCTAACATTAGAAAGAACCCTTTACCCAATTACCACAGGGCTCCTCCTCCATATCAAAATTGGGTGCAAGTAGATGAGATTGAATGGGATTGCTCAAAGTTGATAAAAACTATAAATGTCAATATCAAAGCCATGGAAGTCTAAGGAATATGGGATAAAGAAGATGATGTCTTAAAGGAAGTGATAGCAATATGGGGAATACTTCCTAAAGGAGTGACGAAATTAAAGAAAAGGGTTTTGGAGGACAATGTAGCAAATATCACTAGGAGTGGGAAGCACTATAAGCCATCCTTTTTGGGAAATGATCATCCTGGTAGGGATCTAGAGGAAGGGTCCAAGCCAACGGAACCTAAAGGAAGAGAAGAAAAAGAAGAAGAAGATAGGGTCTTAATGCAATTGAAGAAGACTCAAGCTTATGTGTTTGTATGAGGCTTACTCGTGGCCTCTCAAAAACATCGTAAGGCTCTCTTCGACGCCTTGAATGGGAAAGAAGAACCTATAAAGACTACACCACAAAGTTTTGTCTCTCATGGGAGTTGAGAGTTCATCACACCCCCTCCTTGCCTTTTCCGATGAAGATCTCCCTCCCGAAGGAGCTACTCATTCTAGACCCTTACAAATCACCATTAAATGCATGGGTGCCAAGGTTCCGATGGTGCTTATTGACAATGGGTCCGCCTTGAATGTACACCTTTTAGGACCGCCCTCACTGTTGGCCTAGATATGGAGACTATCATCCCTTCTCCCTTGACTGTAAGGGCAAATGACAACACTTTAAGGAAGGTCATGGGTACTTTCAAGGCTCCTTGCAAGATTGGGCCGGTAGAAACCATTGTGGAATTTCATGTTATGGATATCACCCTGAATTACAACCTTCTCTTGGGAAGGGCTTGGCTTCACCCTAATGGGGCCATCCCCTCCTTACTACACCGAAAGATGAAGATCCCATGGAAATGAGGGATTGCTATAGTGCTTAGAGATGGTGAGATTCTAGCACTGGTTTGTGGACTCGAGGAAGGAGGAAGTGAGCTTCAAATAAGTGGCTTTGAGTTTGTGAATATATCTGACTATAGGTTAAAAGATGAAAGGTATGCTACCAATGTGTTCCCATATTGTAGCCATGAGGTGATCGCAATGATGAAGAACCTTCCCTAGTCAAGGCTCAAATGACTAGGGAAGGTTTAGGATTCTTTTAAGGTTGTGATGGAATCAAGAAGAACATTGGCACTCTCAATGGGAACTTTGTGAAGGAACTTCCCTTATTATGGCTTCCCCGACCCTTGGGTAGGCAAGGATAGAAAGGTGTATTCGGGATGGGAAATGTTCTTTAATGAAAAACTCACCTTTAAAGAGAAGCCTACTGTGGTGATCAAAGAGATACAAGAAGAGGTCGATTGGGTGATTACATGGATGTTGAAGCAATGAAGACCATGATGAAGATAAGTGGGGACGTGTTTGCCATCACTGATGAAGAGCCAAGTGATCCTTCCAAACAAGTGATCCTTCCAAATTCATCATGCCTATTGTGGGGCCCATTAATAATTGGACTTGGGTTAGGTTTTCTGAAAACATGGGGAAAATGTTTTGTAATGCAAGTTCCAATGTACTTTTCAATATTTTCAATAAGATGAATTCTGATTTGGCTTACTTTGATGTGTCCCATAACATTGAAATTTTGTACTTAAATGATTCAAATGAATTTGAAAATGAAATTAATAAAAAATTGGAAAAGAAAATTGAACCTATGGAACTAATTTTTGAAGCTATTAATTTGGGCAATGATGAGTACCACGCTTAATTAAAATTGGCTCAACTTTAAATGAAAAAGAAAGAAAAGATCTTCAAGAACTCCTCATGGAATTTCAAGAGGTGTTTGCATGGTCCTATAAGGATATGCCTGGAATTGACCTTGAGATAGCTCAACATCACATTGATACTCACAATTACATGGTACCCGTCAAACAGAAGTTGAGAAGAATGAAGACCGAATGGCTCTTAAAAATCAAAGAGGAAGTCATTAAGCAATTAAAAGTAGGGTTCATCAAACCCGTACACCAAGCCGAATGGATAGTCAATGTCGTGCCCATACCTAAGAAAGATGGGAAGGTAAGGATGTGTGTGGATTTTAGGGACTTGAACAAGGCATGCCCTAAGGATGACTTTCCTCTCCCTCACATTGATGTCTTAGTGGATAACACGGCGGGAAGTGCCTTGATGTCTTTCATGGATGGTTTCTCAGGGTACAACCAAATCAAGATGGCTCCCAAAGATATGACCAAAACCACATTCACTACCGAATGGGGAATCTATTGTTACACGGTGATGCCGTTTGGCCTCAAGAATGCTAGGGCAACCTACCAAAGGATGGCTACGGCCTTGCTACATGATATGATGCATAATGAGGTAGAGGTGTAAGTTGATGATATGATAGTGAAATCCAAGGATAAAGGAAGCCACACCATAAACTTGAGGAAGTTCTTCGAGAGGATTAAATAGTATAGGCTCAGATTGAACCCATAAAAGTGTACCTTAAGAGTAATCGCCGTAAGATTGCTAGGCTTCTTGGTGAGTGATAGAGGGATAGAAGTTGACCCATCCAAGATCAAAGCCATATTGGAGGTGCCATCACCCAAAAGTGAGAAAAAGATAAGGGGTTTCTTGGGTCGATTACAATACATTAGTCGATTCATTGCGAAGCTCACCTCTACTTGTGAGCCTATCTTTAAACTCCTAAGGAAGAATGAACCACATACATGGAATGATGAGTGCCAAAAAGTCTTTGAACTTATCAAGGAATATCTCCTCCACCCACCTATCCTAGTGACTCCACAACATGGAAAACCCTTACTCCTATCCCTCTCCATCATAAGGGATGCGCTTGGGAGTATGCTTGCACAAGAAGACGATGACAAGAATGAGAGGGCCATATACTATTTAAGTAAGAGGTTCCATGATTATGAGACTAGGTACATTCCCATAGAAAATGTCATGCATTGCTTGTTTGGGCCGTACAGAAATTGAGACATATCATCTTACCTTTCCAAATATGGGTGGTAGCAAGAATGGACCCATTGAAGTATCTCTTTGAGAAACTTGCTTTGAGTGGAAGATTGTCAAGATGGTTGATCTTATTGGCAAAATTCGATTTGAAGTATGTGGCTAGGAAAACTATCAAAGGAAGAGTCGTGTCAGATTTTTGCACTGAGAATCCTATAAAGTGGGAAGATGGTAAAGAAGACTTTCCAGATGAGGCCATTTTGGATATTGAGTTAAGGGTGTGGAAGATGTACTTTGACGAAGTTGTAAACCAATATGGGAATGGGAAATGAATACTCTTGATCACTCTCGAAGGATCTCACTTACCTTTGGCAATCAAGTTGAACTTTGAAGCAACTAATAACATTGCTGGGTATGAGGCTTGTATTGCTAGAATGGAAGCTCTTCAAGAATTGGGGGTAAAGGAGGCCAAAGTCTTTGGAGATTCAACTTTGGTCATAAACCAAGCACAAAAGTTGTGGAAGATTTAGGAGGAACGCTTGAAGCCTTATCAACAATACTTGGAGGACTTAACTAAGACCTTTGATAGAATTGAGTACACAATCATCCCTAGAACTCAAAATCAATTTGCGGATGCCTTAACTACCTTAGCCTCCATGGTTGAAATACCTGAGGGAGTATGGACACAACCCTTGGAAATTGAGCAAAGTTATGAAGAAGTGCACAAAAGGAAGACTGAAGCTTGAGTAATGACCATAGAGGAAGAGGAAGTTCCGTGGTACTATGACATCATGAAGTTCTTGGAACTAGGGGCATATCTGAATGGTGTCAACAAGAGAGAATGTTGTTCCATTAGGATGATGGCAACATAATACATCCTATGTGGAGGACAACTTTATAGAAGGTCCTATAATGGTATACATCTTCGTTGCTTGAAGAAAGAGAAGCCAAGAGGGTAATGGAAGAAGTTCATCAAGGGATTTGTGGTCCTCATATGAATGGGAGAATGTTAGCCAAGAAAATCCAAAGGATAGGGTACTTCTGGAACACAATGGAGACCGATTGTATGGACTATGTGAAGGGTTGCCATGATTGTCAGACACACGCCAATTTGAACCATGTACCGCCTAGTAAGTTGCATAGAATGACTTCTCCATGGCCATTCTTGGTTTGGGGCATAGATATGATTGGAAGGATAGCTCCTAAGGCTTCAAATGGGCATGAATACATTTTGGTGGCAACTGACTATTTCTCCAAGTGGGTGGAGGCAGCCTCCTAATCCGTGTTGAAGGCTAAACATATGGCTCAATTCTTAGAAAACAACATCATATGCCAGTTTAGGGTGCCCCAAGAGATCATTTCTGATAACAGTTACCACTTTGAAGGGCAGGTTCGAAGGATCATTGAGTTGTTCAACATTGAGCATCATAAGTCTTCACCATATCGACCACAAGCTAATGATGTCGTAGAAGCAGTTAATAAGAATGTGAAGAACAGCGTAGCCAAGATGTTAGTGACATACAAAGATTGGGCCGAGAAGCTTTCGTTTTCCTTATGGGGTTATATAACTTCTATCCGTGCATCGAATAGGGCAACACCTTACTCCTTGGTTTATGGTAGTGAGGCGGTGCTTCCTATTCAAGTGGAGATACAATCTTTAAGGGTATTGGTGGAAACCAAAGTCCTAGAAGAAGATTGGGCTAAGGAGAGATATGAACAATTGGCTTTGATAGATGAGAAAAGGGCTAGGGTACAATATCATGCACAAGGGTACCAGAAAAGGATTGCTAGAGCATTCAACAAGAAAGTGAAACCGAGAAACCTTAAGGAAGGGGACTTGGTCCTAAAGGTGCTTAGAGATGAGACTTTTGATCCAAGAAGAAAGATGAAGCTAAGGTGGTCTGGGCCTTTTGTCATTAAGAAGATCATGTCTGGAGGTGCTATGAGGATCACAGACTTGGATGGGGAAGAGATGCTTCGCCCAATTGACATGGATAGATTCCAGAAATAAAACATCTAAAAAAAAGGGGAAAAAAGCCTCCTAGGTTGAAAACCTGAAAGGGTGGCCTAGGCAAAAATTAAGGCAAGAAAACCCCGCTAGATTGAAAACCCGAAAGGGCAGTCTAGGAAACAATGAGGAGAAAAGACCATGGGCATGGTGAAAATTCCTAAAGGGACGTTATAGGCAAAAATTACATGGCAAAGGAAAAAAGGAAAGAAGAAAAAGAAAAAAAGGGAATAAATGAAAATAAGCAAAGATAATAAAAAGGTGATTCTCTTATTGTTCAAATTAAAAAGCAACAAGATTGTTTTCATAGGGGATTTGGAACATTCCAATCCTTTATTAATTTTTTTTAAAAAAAAACATGAGAATCATAAAAGTGCAGAAAAGTAAAACATAGGGCATATCAAGGTGATCACTTAGTCCTCCTAAACCCAATGTTTTATTAAATTTAAAAACAAAACATGAGAATCATAAAAGTGCAGAAAAGTAAAACATAGGCATATCAAGGTGATCACTCAGTCCTCCTTACTTTCTTGCTTGTCTTCATGTAAGCTTTCTCATCCCTCAGAATTCATCCTTCAACCATTGCTTGTACCCCGCAGTGGGATAGATGTATCGAGGAGGAACAATGCCTTTCGTCACCCTACAGCGTGGCCAAGCCTCACTAATCTTGCCCAAGATCCTATTAGTAAACACTGCAGTGTGGAAGACACCTTCATCATAAGGAGCTCCTTGATGCTCTCCAAATTGCCTTGAGATACGACAAGTGTAGTAGTATGAGCAGCAACGAAGTCCAACTAAAGTCACACAGCAGTCCTTGCAGCAACTATGGACTATGCTTGAGATGTGCCAACACTCCACGACCCATTGAATGTCGGTCTCCTTGAGGTGACCTATAAGCTCCATGTATGCCTCGAAGCTCATGTCATTCTGATGAAGCCAGTGGTCCCTAGGATGCCTAGGGAGGTAGGTGTTGAAAGGTACAGTAGGAGGTTGAAGCAACCAAAGTCTCTCTTGTAGCCATATCTGAGAGAGAGAGAGAGAGAGAGAGAGAGAGAGAGAGAGAGAGAGAGAGAGAGAGAGAGAGAGAGAGAGAAGGGAGGGAGTGAAAAGAAGAGGGAAAACAAAAAAGAAAAAAAAGAAGAGACAGCATGAGTGAGAAACAAAATGATGAAAGATGATATAAGGTGCTTCGATGGTTTGAAAACTGAAAGGCAACCTATGAAAAATTAGAGGGCTCCTGCTAGGTTGAGAACCTAGACAAAATTTAGGGATTATACCTGAAGGAGAAGAGGACTTCCCATAAAGAAGCTTGCTTCCTTCCTATAAAAGGCATCCAAACCATAGAGGGTCTCCGCTAAGATCAAGGCCACCGAGTTACCTTTCTTTAGCTCATAAGCCACCATGCATATCCGAAGGTCCACACAATATGAATTTTGAACCAAGAAATACCTTCCAAGAGCACACAAGCAAAAGGCACGAAGAAAGTATGAATGTGGCCTCTCACCCACAGGAAAGGCTGAACTGGAAAAGTACTCAAAAACCAACCTAAGGTTGAACTTGCCAAAGACACACCACCTATTTGTTGTGGTGGAAGGGTTGCCCAACAAAACTTGCAACAAGGAGGGGAGATCCCTTCCCATGGTAGGGAAAATAAGATCATTAATCTCCGGTTCACCCATGATGGAACCAAATTCTTCAATAGTGGGACATAGTTCTATTCCATTGAAGCGGAAAACATGCTAAAAAGGAACCCAATAATTGGCAGCAGCACGAAAAAAAGG
This sequence comes from Quercus tomentella, assembly GCA_028535165.1. Taxonomy (NCBI): domain Eukaryota; kingdom Viridiplantae; phylum Streptophyta; class Magnoliopsida; order Fagales; family Fagaceae; genus Quercus; species Quercus tomentella. The sequence continues at coordinate 41,674,433 of JAPQVY010000155.1, forward strand.
TTCATCCACCCTAATTTGATGGCATGTGTTAGGACATATGTGATTCACTTGTTAGAAACATATGTCACTATTTTATGTAATTGGCTAATCCTTTGACAAAACGCACTTTACTTGTATTTGGGTAGATCTAGGATGTGTTTAATACTTCAAGAAACCTTGTTTCAAGTTCAAGTGTTAATGTCATGCAAGTCTGTCCAAGAATCAAGTGAGAAAGTGCTGAATTTTAAAGCTCGATAGCTGTTCGACACCTCTCGACACCTGGCTTATCTGTCGAGCTCTTCAGTTGATTCTTCTTATTGCAATCTCGACACCTCTTGATAGCTAGGTCGATTGATCGAGCAAATTTCTGTCCCCTCGACACCTGCTCGACACCTCCTCGATCGATCGAGAATTACAAAATTCAGATTTCCAGATCTGATTTTCGGCCCATGCTAACATGTATATGTAGGGTTTCTTTTCTCACAACCCTAGACATATATAAGGCTTATTTTAGAGGCCGCCGTATATGAGAATACAAGGAGAACATATGCATAAGGTGACTGATGTCTTATTCTCTCTGAAAAAAGCTACTGTGTTTTTGCGCCTTAGGGTTTTGTAACCAAGTGCTTCTTAATCTTCATTATTGATGAAGTGAAGAACTTTGCAGCCAACATCTTCTTATATTTGGTGTGTTAGTCACATACTGGGAGCCGTGCATCATTGGTTAGTCACGTACTGGGATCCGTGCAAAAAGGGTGGCGTTCATATATTGAAGAGTTCAGAGGTTCTGAAGTGGTAGAAGGTTTCTGCTGTGAGTTCATCTACGAGGATTGTAGAGTCTAGGGACAAATGTTTTGTACTAGATCTGAAACTTCTCTTTACTATAGTGAATTACTTTTTTGGGAAGGTTTCCCCCCAGGTTTTTTACTGTGGAACTAGTTTGTTTTATTGGTTTTCTTAGATCATCATATCTTGTCTTATTTATTTTTCCACTGCATGATTTTGACATGATATTGATGTTTGTTTGTTTTAACAAGTTTTATTCATAATAAATCTAATTAACAACATGGGTTTAAAACTTGTTAATTTTATCAACCGAGGTCTAAATTTCCCAACAAGTGGTATTAGAGCCGGTACACTCTAATTGGATTAATTTCCTGAGTGTGATCCTTGACCCCCGTTGTCATGGAACCTCTTGATTGTTTTGATTTGCATGATCTTGTGTTGAATGATGATAATGATATTCAAGATGCCTATTGCAGGCTTTATAATTTTTGTATGAAATCTCTTGAATGTTCTACAAAATTAAAAACTAATTTTAAAAAAGTCAAACTTGAAAGAAATGATTTGATTGCAAAATTGGATGAAGCTAATAATTTGAATGAGAATTTTAAAAATCAAATTTAATCTCAGGTGGACAAAATTAAGAGTTTGGAAGAGTAACTAGTTGAATTTAAAACTGAAGTTGAAAAATTAACTAGTTCCAAACTTGTTGTTGAGCCTAACTCAAAAGAAAAAGATTTTTATATTCCTCCATTTAAAAGGAATAATCAAGAGTTGAAGGCTAATATTGCTAGGATAGACAAAGGTAAACAATCTGATGTTAACGCTGATATTTCTAAACCTATGTCTAAAACTCCTCTTAGGTTGAATGAAAAATCTGAATTTGTCCCCATTTGTCATCATTGTCATGTTGTTGGTCATATTAGGCCAAATTGTCCTAAGTTGAGGTCTCTGTCAACATCTAAGGTTAGACCTCCTTCTAGGAAGCATAGTAGTTTGAAAACTACTCATGTTTGTCACCATTGTGGTCTTCTAGTCACACTCGGCCTAATTGTTTCAAGCTGTTTCCTCATAAGCGAGTGTCAAATAGGTCTCATCCTTTGACTAAAGGCTCTGTACCTATTCTTGGTGAGTTATTAAAAGCTTTGAGTTTTTTAACTCAATTTCAGGAGAATTCTAATTCTTTTATGTCCTTTAGTAGACATACTAGAACACGTGCCTTTTCATCCTCACGGCCAAAGACTCGTGCTGTGTGGGTGAGAAAGGAGCCTAAGACTTAATTGTTTTTTTGTTTGTCCTCTGCTTTAATTCTTTCTATCTAAAGTAGGAATCTCTTTGCTTGATTTCTTATCTGCTTTTGGAATCATGCTTTCATGCATCTGTATCTTTCTATCATGCCTTCATGCATATGCATCTTTCTTTCATGCTTTCATGTTGTTTGTCTATTTTTGTTTGGTTGTTTAGTCTTTATTTTGTTTGTTTTTCAAAATAAAAAGAGAAAAATCAGAAAAATACAAAAATAGTGTGTGTTTGTGTACATTGGTACTTGTGTACCTTGGATGGCCATTGAAACAAAGTTTTCAAAACTTTGTATCTTTTGTAGATTAGATGAGCATCTCTATGCACAACTAAGCAAGTGAGCTTTGTGGCTCTTGTTTGTGATGAGTAAGATTAAGTTATCTCTTGTACTTAACACTCGTATCACTCTTTTTGATGGGAAGGACTAAAATATCCTAAGAGAAAGACATAAATAACCATCTCAGCACTGTTGCTCGCTAATCATCAAATGACATCTGTATGCTTCGACATAGCAAAAGTGTGATGTCAATGACATTTGTGTGCTTCGGCATAGCAAAATTGGAATGTCAAATGCTTAACATAATTGGGTATTTCTTTTCTATCTCTTATATGCCCATGCATGACTTGCTTAAAAAGAAAAATATGCAAAGAAAAATAAAAAGCGAAATGATCAAAATGCTTTATATATGATTGTAAGCGTGTATTCTAGGAGATGTGGGAGTTATAGGATGTACCTCGAAGGTGATAGTCCCCATCAAACAGTTATGATTGTGTGTGAGTTAAAGTGATTTTCTCATATCTCAAATCATCATAACTAGTTGACACTTATGCAATCTTGCAATGTTTTTTTCACACACAACATGCAATATTCTTTGCTACTCTTGATACATGTGCAAGTACAATGTGATTTGGCCATCACAATGTTTACATGTGTTAATGTATGCTCACTAAACTGTCTTGACTTGTTTTTGAAATATAAAATTGGTTAGACTTATTTAGTGTGTATGTGTGTGTTTTGGGATCTATGTGCATAACATTTTTCTTGTTGAGAGATTTGTTTTTCACATGTTTTGCATCCTTCTATTTTCTTGTCATGCATAGCATCTTGTTTCATTACATTCATGCATTTATATGGATTTCTTATGCCCCCTTAATCATCCTTGATCATTTTTATGTCTCTCGGGTGAAACTTTTTAGCTTCTTGTACACTTTGTCAATCATGACAAAAAGAGGAAGAAATTGTGGAGACTTTGTGGTTTTTTTAGGATTCTACATGTTAGGGGGTGAAATACATGCCTCTGTAAGGGGGAGATGTGTTTCATCTTGTTAGGAGGAGTGCTTACCTCCTTCTTATTGTACACCGGTCATGTGACCATGTTTACATACATTGTACTTATCTTCTTTATATGTTGATGTATGTTTCTTTCACCTACCCCTTACATGTGTTGTTTCTTTTCTCTCTTTATGCACATGCTTCTTATTACTTGTATGCAATCTATTATTTCTATCTCACACTAAGATGCCTTGATGAGTTTTGTTTAAAGTGTTTCAGAAATAAAGGTTGTCAAAGTCTTCCTTGCCATGAACTCTCTTCTTGCAAAGTTTTTCAAGAGTTTGTGTTAGGACAGATTTTATTGTATTCAACAAGTGAATATGATTTGTTGATTTATGACTTCTCTCATATATTCATTTGTTTGTTGTGGTTTTGTCATGGATTGCCAAAGGGGGAGATTGTTAGGACATATATGATTCACTTGTTAGGAACATATGTCACTATTTTTATGTAATTGGCTAATCCTTTGACAAAACGCACTTTACTTGTATTTGGGTAGATCTAGGATATGTTTAATACTTCAAGAAACCTTGTTTCAAGTTCAAGTGTTACAACTATGCAAGTCTATCCAAGAATCAAGTGAGAAAGTGCTGAATTTTAATGCTCGATAGCTGCTCGACACCTCTCGACACCTGGCTTATCTGTTGAGCTCTTCAGTTGCTTCTTATCGCAATCTCGACACCTCTTGATAGCTAGGTCGATCGATCGAGCAAATTTTTGTCCCCTCAACACCTCCTCGATCAATCTAGAATTACGAAATTCAGATTTCCAGATCCGATTTTCGGCCCATGCTGACATGTATGTGTGGGGTTTCTTTTCTCACAACCCTAGACATATATAAGGCTTATTTTAGAGGCCGTCACATATGAGAATACAAGGAGAACATATGCATAAGGTGACCGATGCCTTATTCTCTCTAAAAGAAGCTACTGCGTCTTTGCGTCTTAGGGTTTTATAACCAAGTGCTTCTTGATCTTCATTGTTGATGAAGTGAAAAACTTTGCAGCCAACATCTTCTTCTAGTTAGTGTGTTAGTCACGTACTGGGAGCCATGCATCATTGGTTAGTCATGTACTGGGATCTGTGCAAAAAGGGTGGCGTTCATATATTGAAGAGTTCAGAGGTTCTGAAGCGGTAAAAGGTTTCTGCTGTGAGTTCATCTATGGGGATTGTAGAGTTTAGGGACAAAGGTTTTGTTCTAAATTTGAAACTTCTCTTTACTATAGTGAATTGCTTTTTCGAGAAGGTTTCCCCCCAGGTTTTTTACTGTGAAACTAGTTTGTTTCATTCGTTTTCTTGGGTCATCATATATTGTCTTATTTATTTTTCCGCTGCATGATTTTGACATGATATTGATGTTTGTTTGTTTTAACAAGTTTTATTCATAATAAATCTAATTAACAACTTGAGTTTAAAACTTGTTAATTCTATCAACCGGGGTCTAAATTTCCCAACAGTATGGAAAGACACAAGAAAGACCATAGGGGGTGATGGAATCCTTGAAATCGGAACCAAGCCTCCTAATCCAAGCCTAGACATCTAGTGGAGAATTTTCTACCATTGGGGGACCTCAAAAAAGGGTTCTCTAGGTTGAAAATACGTTTGTAAAGGTTTTAGACTCAAACGGCTACTTTTATACTTAAGTCGGTTAGGGTTTTTTCTGATTCATGGCCCATGTACGCAAGGTTAACCCTGTGTACGCAATGTCAAAGCTTCGTATGTAGGCCCATCCTCACGTACGCATGACTCTTGGCAGAAGCCCATTATCCCCTATTTTGAGCATAGTTTTCACTTCAAGGCATTCCTAGGGTTCCTACAACCTAAGGGATCATCCAAGACATATTCTAAGCATAAGATTTCAAGCATCCAAGAAGCAAAGTTGTATAGAAACATACAATTAGTTATATATCTTATAATTTGAGTGCTAAGTCCCAATTAAAAGCATAAATGTAAAAATATGTTCTTAAATATAATCCTTTCTCTTAAACTAAATCCAAATGTTTGCTCAAGGAAAGTAAAAGAAAAAAAGAAGCATAAAAGTAAAAAAAGAAAAAGTTGTGTGTTGTATGCCTATATGTCTTGACTGTAGGTAATCAACGGTGCCGCCTCTTCCTTGACTGATAGCTAGGAGTCGCCTCTGAATCCTCCTCATCACCATCATCATCATCATCACCCATTACTCGGGTGGGCTGCTCCTCCAGAACCATACAAGTGCCTTGAGTAGTTAGTCACCTCTAGCTTGAAATTCCCAGTTAGCCATACCAATTCTTCATGCTTTTGGATAGTGGGTTGCAATTCAAAGAGAGAAGGGTTAGTGATCGAACTAGAAAAAGAGAAATGTCAAAAAAAAGAAAAAAAAAAAGAGAAAGAACAAAGGGAATGAAGAACTTACCGCCCCTGTGCTAGGAGGAAAAGGATATCCCATGACATTAGGATTACGGGGCACGGCACGTTCTCGAGCAAATCCACTCGGGTCGTAAGCATAGGCCGTCCAAGGGAGATGTGGAGGATCAACTGGCTTACTGGTAGTAGGTTCATCCTGTTACATTTCTCCACATTAGAAGTCATGACAAACAAGGTAAAGGAAAGGAGAAAAAGAAGAAGAAGTCGAGCATATACACGAGCAGTGAGGGAAGGCATGAGGCGAGTGATGTTAAATTCCTCATAGTCCAACCCCTCAAGAAGCCACCCGGCATAGGAAACCCACTCCCCCACGAGTTGTATTCAGCATCAGTCATGGAATGTAGGGCAAGCATGAACTTAGGAGGGTCCATTGGAATTTGTTGGTCATCCCTACCCACTAACTAGCACCGCACCCTTTCCGCTAGGTATAGCGCCCTCAAGCCCGCTCCTTCAAAGTGCCTAGTGATCTCTGAAAGCAATGAGAGTGGCAAGCTCTAAGTCTCGAGAAGCAGGAAGGGGCTGGTTGGCCCCTAAAGTCCAATTAACCTATAAATGACACAGGGTTAGAAGAAGGGTATCCTAAAGGAAATTCATGAAGAAGCACGAACAACTAGAACTCTTAAACTTACCTTATTTGAAGTCAACCTAGCAAGGTGGGCCCTCATTCAAGGGAACCCCCTTAAAATTAGATCGGTGCCTGAGGTTATGAGGCCATACCTAACCACCAACCACTGCAAAAATAAGCGCAAGCTACAGGTTAGATGCAAGATGACAGTTTGTAAGATACAAGACAAGACTACAAGCTACAAAGGAATATGCAAGGAATGGAAAGAGAACAAACCTTAAGGAGCTTCTAAGGCCCCACAAGTTCCCGCAAGGTGCCCCGTCTGAGAGTGTCGAGGGTGGAGTAAAGATTGGCAAGACATGCCTGCCCCCAGTTGGCCCTCTATGCCAATCCAAAGTCCTGAAAGAGGGTCAACCACCTCAAAGTAACCATTTGCCCACCATTGGCAAAAAGGTAAGCCCCCAATAGGTGAAGAAGGAAAGCCGGAGCCATACGGAAATGCTCCTCCGTAGTCCTCTGTGGGAAAAGCATGTAATTCGACACCAAGTCGAAGTAGTGGATGGTCTTGATGGAGTACTTCCTCCCCAACATGTCGAGACCCAGCTAGATGCCAGAAATGCTGTCCAAACTAATGATGGCCCCTTCGAAGCTGAGGTCGATCATGCGGTAGAAGTCATAGGGAGTCACCGTCATCTCACCCTCAACAATATGAAAGGTGTGGGTAGTAACCCCACCTCTCAATAAGGCACTACACCAAGGTAGCACTCGCGGACTTCTTAGGAAGAAGGCCAATGATAGGCTCGAAGCCCACCTCCTGGATATAGGCCTTAGTTTTGAGAATGAGAAGGTTGTACCACTCCACCACCTTGTTGGTGCTTCCCCTACCAACATAAGGGGATGATGACTGCAAAAAAAGAAGATGACATTAGATTCTTGATTCAAGCAGAATTGATGAAAAATGATGTTTTCGATGCAAAAATGAAGATCAAAAGAAGGATACAGTGATATTTAGGTGCAAAAATGACAAAAAAGGTGTGTTAGGATTGCATATAGAAGTGAAACAGTTGAAAAGGAAGTGAAAATGGGAAGTGTAGGGCTTCTGCTAGGCGTCTCACATACGCGGGTTAAAGCCCAAGTACGCAGACAAGACCCCAGGTACACAGGCCCATTCCCACGTACGCAGGACCTCAGGAACATACCTGTGTACGCAAGCATGAATTCAAGCTACGTACGGAGACTCGAGCCCACGCACGCAAAAGCACAGACAAAAATATTTCTTTGATATTTTCAAGCATTCATCATCTAAAATCAATCCTAAACATGTTCCTACCCCTCCTAAGATGTCAGGTTTTCATCTAAACCCATCATGTCACACCCCAAACCCCAAAGGGTCCAAAGCATGAGAAAGACGTCTCAAAGTACCTGTAGATTTTTCCTTTTTGACAATCCAATCCACATAAATCATATCAAGTACCAATATCAAGAAATATCATAATAATTCCATTGATTATACTCTCAAAGTAAGTCAGAGCTCTAAGCAATAATTACAAGGACCATTGGCCACAAAAGAATAGAAGTCTGAATAAATAATTACATATTATCAGCTTGTCCCATCAGTGGGAATAATGTCACAACCACTATAATATACAAAAGAATGAGTCAAGCCTATCTAAGATGTACATCATCTAATATCTCCATTACAAAAGTTCAGCCTCCATCAGTAGTTAATCTAACTACTGTTAGCCGCCAAAAAGCTGTCTCAAAAGATTGTTGCCTACTCTGAAAAGTTTATAAAATAATGGGATGAGACAGAGCCCAGTAAGTAGCATAATTAATGGGGGTGGGGGAAATGCAAGTTTCATGATGATAACAATTTACAAATCATGTTTTAATTTGGGAATTTCCAAATAATTTCTACAAAACCATTTCCAAAAAGAATATGACAAGAATGAATAAAATGACATGGCACAAAGCTTCTCAAAATGCTTTCATGAAACTACATACTATAATTTGTGAGCAATAACAATACAATTCCATACCCAAGGCCACATGATAATGCCGTCACAAAGACGGAACTAATCTGCCGTCACAAAGACGGAACTCATTGCCGACACACAGTCGGAACTAAATATGCCGTCACAAAGACGGAATTAATATGCCGTCACAAAGACAGAACCCATTGCCGTCACAAAGATGGAACTCAATAACCATCACAAAGATGGGTGCTAAGATACCAATGTCACACAGACTATAGTATCTAGCTAGGTAATCACCAGGTAATCACATGTCACAGCACGTGGGTAGAACATAAAGAGCTCACAAATTACCTTTAATTCAAAATACATAATTCACTTCCAAGTAGTTTCATAAAATATTTGAATGCCCAAGATATTTACAAGGTTCTCAAAGCCTTCAACTCATTTCTTGTCAAAAAGATTTTGTATTAACTTCCCAAATAACATAGGTCAAGATAAAGCATCTTTATATTTTTGCAAATAATACAATAATTCCATAAAACGCATTCTCAAAAATTTAATCAAAGATGCTAGACTTTTCCATGCTAACAAATCATGCAATTCCCCATATGCAATTAGAATATGCACTTTCATATATAATCATATATAGTAGGGTCACAACACAACACTTTTTAGAAAAACATAGTTCCACCATTAATTTTCCAAAATGTGTTTGACCCAAAACAATGTTTATACAACATGGTTATTTTCCAAAATCCCATTAAAAGCTACTTCCCTCGCAACCCACAAAAGCCTAATCTTCCAAGCTCCAAAAGAAATTAGCTAGAACCTAAACAATACCAAGCAAACCTATCACAATAAGCATAAAGCTTGAAATTGTATCTAACTACCTATTAGAAATTGCTAACTAAGAAATTAATTAGGCAAGCCTAGCATTTAACCTCAAAAATATTGTATTCCATTTCCAAAGTTTCTCAACAATTTCATTAGAAGGCATAGACTCCAACTTATAATCATGTCATTCCAAGCTTCACATTTACCATAAGAAATCCTAACACTTTATGAATTTCTTCCTCAATATACATGCCATTTTCAAGAGACCCACAAAACAACAACATATATAACAATATCCACCATTACAAACCCCAAATGTAAATCCTCCACTAGCTCCAAATAAACAATAAAAATTAAATTCATCAATTGTTTACATTAGAAAGTCAAAACCCCCAAATCTTTACTATTGGTAAATCTCAAATGGCTACCATTGTACAAAATCCACAACCATTCACCCAAATAGGTCCACCAAAGCAAAACCCATAAACATTATCACAAGAATATCACTCACAAAACTTAGATTACAAAAACCTCTAGCAAAATATGAAAACCCACAAAACGTATAAAAGCTCTTACCTTAAATAAGATGAGATGTAGGAGCTTAAGAGGTTTTATGGAGCTTTTTCGCCAGAAGATAATGGTGGAGGCGGTGGAGTGATGCACCGGTGGGAGAGTGAGGGAGTGTGAGAGAGGATTGTGGGTGTTTGAGACAAAATGAAAAAGAAAAATAAGTGAGAAGAGAGGAGAGCTAGCCGGCCAAAGGGGAGATATTTTGAGAGAAAAGGAGTGGTGGGGAATTAAGGGGTAGGTGGGTGGGGCTCATGTGAGTCAAAAATCTAACCACCTTTTTTTTTCTTTTTTGTTTTTCTTAGTTGACTTGGGCTAGGGCGTTACACATCCCATAACAAAATCCAAGCATTTACATGGCCAAAAACACATTAAAACGGAGGATTAGAGAGAAACTTGAAAATAAGAAAAAGTTTAAAAACTTACAGATACAGCCATGGGGATGTGATTCTTTGACTGGTATGTCAATGGTGAAGACCCCATCAACCTCTTTGCCCCATTCCAGTGGGTGAGATGGAAGGTATCAGAAGAAAGGATGTAGGAGGACTTCTTGGCATTAGGTGCCATTAGAAAAGATGAAGAGAGAAAATGAGAGAAAAAGAGAGTTTGAGAGAATGAGAGAGTCAGAAAGTGAGAAAAAGAAAGGGGAGAGGGAGGCTTTTGTAGAGAGAAAAAAGAAGAGTTATAGAGAATATGAAGAGATGAGGGAGATGAAGAAGAAAAAGAAACGGTTGGTAACCGTAGGAGAAGAATGAAAAGGCAGGAACACACCTGATGGCTAAACTATGTGTAGTTTAGGCCTCACCACTAACCTACATGTAGTTTAGTCATAAATAGTATTAAAAAAAAAAAAAAAAGAATCCTTCTTTCAAAAAAGGGAGGAACATCTAAAGATTACCCGAATTGTGTACAAAATCATCAAAGGACTCCCCAGTGAGCAGTAAAGGAAGTAAAAGACTCTTCCCCCAATGAAGCATGTACATCCCAAAACCATTTTTAGTTGATCACACAAAATCAAGGACACTATCCCCAGTAAGGAAGCAGAAGATTCTTCCCCATTGGATCAAGCATATCAAGAACACTACCCCCATGGAGGAAGAAAAAGATTCTTCCCCCATGGATCAAGCACATCAAGAACACTATCCCTATGGAGGAAGCAGAAGATTCTTCCTCAATGGTTCAAACACATTAAGCATCATCCCTGGTAAGGAAGCAGAAGATTCTTCCCTAATGAATATCATCCCCATAGAGGAGGCAGAAGATTTTTCCCCGATGAACCCAGGCACATTTGAACAATCCCCAGTGAGGAAGCAGAAGATTCTTCCTAAAGTATCCCTAGTGAATCAAGTACACCTAAAGTATCCTCTATAAGGAAGCAAAAGATTCTTCCCCAGTGAGTCCGATACACCTAAAAAATCCCCCAGCGAGGAAGCAAAAGATTCTTCCTTAAAGTCCTCAGCAAACCATGAAGGAAGCAAAATTCTTCCCTAGTGGATCACATATCTACACTACTCCTCAACGAGTCCATTCCTACTACTCCTCAGCGAGTTTCTCATCTCCAAACAAGTCATGAGAGGCAGAGGATTCCTCCCCATGCACATCTACTCCTCAGTGAGTATTCACCACTCCCAGTGGATCCAACGATCAAGACTACTTGTGCATATATCCTCAAGGAGTTGAACATGCAGGCACAGTAGAAAAGGGTAGAGATAGTGATAGAAAAAGAGACCAAGGTTAACCCGAGGCAAGAGCCTTACTAGAAAAGGTAGAGAACGAAGTGAAGAAGACAAGAGGAACAAGTTATCCAAAGAAGTTTGAGGCAAGAGCCCCAAATGGTCACCACAGAGACTATATCCTTTTGTTATTTCTTGGGTTAGCTTGTAAGAGTACCCTTATTTGTTTTCTTTTTTCTTTTCAAGTGACTCTGGGATAGTGAGTCACTCGCCATTTGCTTGTAAGTGGCAAAATAGGTTCTGGGATAGTGAACCTGTCGTTGCTTGTTTCCCGAGCAACAAAGGTGGGACTTCGGACATACAAATCCCACGTAACTCTTTGGAGTTGCACCTCGCCCCATGTATGCACGATGTGTGTCGTGTGTGTGGGTTGGGCCTGAGCCGTACGTCAAAACAAAATGTTTTGTCTCTTATTCTTTTGATCCCGTTAGTGAAACTCACGAATCAAAAGAGGGGCATCTGTAGGCACCGCATTTTGTACCCCTTACGATTCGGGCCCTCGTTCCCCAATGATGCTTGAACTCTAAGGCCTAATGCTAGTTTAGAGCCCAATCAGATATCAAATTGACTTAAGAAGTGTTAAAATGGAAAATATAACCTTTTAAATGGGAAAAAAACCTATTTTTGGAAATAAAAGACCAAAGTGGCCCTTGGCCCATGTATGTGGGAAGTGGCCTGTATATGTGGGCCAAAGCATGCGTACGCAGTCACATTCCTGTATACATAGCTAAGGTTCCAAAAGCATGGAAAAGACAAGTTTTCTGCAATAATGGTTGAGGTTTGGAATGAATCTCACATCATTTGGGAGCTGTTCTAAACCCCTTTTTTCCCACTATAAAAAGCCTTACATGGTACATTTTCAAAACACACAGAAATCCCACGGGAAAAACCTAAGATTCACTAGAAAATAGTGAATCAAAAGGGAGTTTTTTTACAAAATACCCTTAAGTCAATTTTATTTGATTGGGACCTTTTTTGGCCCCAATCCTTTGAGTTTAAGATTACTAATCACATGTTTATTGATTGTGATAGATTTGACTGAGGGGAACGGTCAAAATCAAAGCTTGGGAACTCCTCTTAAGGTATCAAACTTCAACCCTTTCTTTTCATTTTTCTGCTTTTCTTTCTGTGTTTTGATCTTATTTCTTGCTTTGTTTATGTTATAACGTGTTTGCTTGGTTTAGTTTTATGCTTGTTTGATGTTTATGAGCATGCTAGGTTGTTAGAATTAGGGTTTTCTTTTATGCTTTGTGTTAGGACATATGTGATTCAATGTTAGGAACATATGTCACTATTTTATGTAATTGGCTAATCCTTGGACAAAACGCGCTTTACTTGTAATTGGGTAGATCTAGGATGTGTTTAATGCTTCAAGAACCAAGGTTTCAAGTTCAAGTGTTAAAGCCATGCAAGTCTGTCCAAGAATCAAGTCAGAAAGTGTAGGATTTTAAAGCTCGACAGCTAGCATCTATCGAGGTTTAAAAGCTACTGAAGCCCATGGCTCGACAGCTAGCTCGATAGATGGCTATTTATCAAGGTTTATGAAATTCAGATTTTTTGCTCTGTTTTTCATCCAATTCGTAGGTATATGTTTGGGCTTTCTTTTCTCACAACCCTAAACATATATAAAGATTATTTTAAGGGCCGTATAAGGTTATGCACAGTTGCACAAGAGCACAATTGCACGAATGAGTGTAACCGGAAACCTAGTTTGCCCTAGTTCTTGAAGAAGCTGCTATGTTTATACACCATAGGGTTTTGTGACCAAGCAACTTCATGATCTTTATCGTCTGGATGAACTGAAGAACTTTGCAGCCAATATCTTTCTCAAGTTGGTGATCAAGTCGCGTACTAAGATCCACGCAATTGGTTAGTCACGTACTGGGAGCCGCGCATTGAAAGGAGAGATTGTCACTATAGAACAAGTCCAATTAGGTATTGGGGTAAGGGTTCAACTGTAGGTTGGTATAAGGTATTGGGATTCCTTTACTTGTAACCGCTTGTTTTGATAATAGTGGATTCTCGGGAATGGTGACCTTAAAATCACCTGGTGGGGTTTTTACCGTGTAGGTTTTCCCCATTCGTAAACAAATCACCGTGTTAATTTATTTTATGCTGCATACTTTGTTTAATTGGTGATTTGTTTGCGCTACCATGCACTTTGTATGTTAATTTGATTAATTAATAAACTTGGCTAATTAATCAATTAATTTATCACAAGGGGTCAATACGTTTTTGGCCTATCACTTTGTTTTTCCATTTCATGTTTTTGGGTTAGGGTTTGTGAGCAAGTCCACACACGCATGCCATGAGCATGCGTATGCAGGTGCTTGCCCAAAAACCCTAATTCAGATTTATTGCTTTGTTTGGTTTGTTTGTTTCACATATCTTGCCTCTGTTGAAGTCCTTTCCACATAAACGTCTGCATCTGAGTTCCTGTTACACATGTTTTATTTATTTGCTTGTGTTTAACTTGTTAGATTAGGGCTTCCTTGCTTAAAGATTGCTATGTCATTCATTCACATGCTCATGCATTAATGCCATAGGTGCTGTGTTGCTGAAAGGTAAGTAAAGGTAAGTCATGCATTGGTATGAACATGCATTGGATGATGTATATTGTTGAATGCCTTGCTTTGTGTCTTTCAATTCCAATCGTATGCTTCTTATGATTTTTGATTGCCATGATATGCTTGCTGCCATGCTTAGTTTGTTGCCTCACCTTGAGATGTATGATAGGGTGTTCACATGTTAGATGTATGCTAGGGTTTCTCATTTGTATTTGGGTTGGCTCTCTTTTGCTTTATATATAGATATGTGTTTTGGGATGAATGATGCCATGTTGTACGTTAGATGCATGCTAGCGTGTGTGTGAGTTAGGATACAAGTGTTGAATTGTTTTTAATAAGGTTAAGATTTAGACAAAATGATGGGAGGCCAATCATAGGGTTGGGTGATCTTGAGTGCCTAACACCTTTTCAAGAACGTACTTAAACTTCGAACCTATACTCTGGTAGAAAGATCAAAGGTATTTCCTTGAAAAGGACACTATATATATATAGTTCCTAAACCATTGCAAAAACTAGGTGGTGACTCCAAAGACCCCCTGTGTCCACAGCCACTTTCTGTCGCCACCAATGACTTATGTTTCGATTGCGCCGGACCTTTTTTCCACTGAGATGGACCATAAGCTATTCCTGACACTACCACCACTGACTTTTTGTTTGGTCTTATCGGGTCTGCACACAACCAATCTCCAAGCTATTGGTTCTCCTTCTTTAGCTTCCCTCTCCCTTGAATCCAGATATCGTAGTCCCATTCTCCATGATCCACCCTTTCACACCAGTAACAAAAGTTAAGGAGGCATTCAGATTTCAAGAGACCCCAACTTATCTGTTCTCCTTCGAATGTTAGTTTACAACACCGTGGTAGTGGCTTTGTGATGTCAATGGCCACCTAAACCTGTAAGATTTCACCTCCTTGACCATCATCCTCTGGATCATCGACACTAATAGTGGTGCCAATGATATTGCCCACAACTTCTCTAGTAGATTTATTCAAGCTCTTCTCAGGAATATTATGGAGTTGAACCCAGAAACTAATAGTAGAAAAATCCAAATTTGGAGCAGATTCCACATCAACTGCATGCCGAAAAGCAACTAGGTGTTTATCGTATGACTAAGGTTCAAACTCCAAAACCCGGTCCAAATCAAGACAGTCCTCAAATTCAAACACTAGGATATTTCCTCCAATGTCCTTTATCTTCAATTCTCCTATGGGCTTCCACAAGGGCTTAAAAGTACATGCTACAGCTTTAGCATTCACCACCCTCTTTGTAAAGAATTTTCCTGCTAGCCGATGTACTATGGCATCTTCCCGTCGAGGAACATCTACTCCCTTGATTTCTTCTTTAGACAAGAAAAGCAAGCCCATAGGTCTTCCACACTCGCCATAAGAAACACTAACCAATATAGAAAAAGGTAAGACTAGGGATAAGTTTAAACTCACCGTCCTATCAGTTCTGGAGAGACTGCAGGGAACGAAACCTTCACTAAGGCAGGGACACAATTCTACACGCCATAGAGAAAACCCTAGCAAGAGAGAACCCTAGCAAAAAGAGAAACCCAACTTTATAATATTATTTTTTTTGGGGGGGGGGGGGGGGGTCAAGAAGTTAATTTATATGTAATCTATATATTTATATCTATACTACTATTTAAGGGACTTTCCCTATTTGGGATCCTCATTTTTTTTTTTTGTTCAAAAATGCTCCTATATCCCTATCTTTAAGTAGAGACAAAACTAAAGGACAATCCAATAAAAATACAACTCTAACTCCTACTAAAACATTGCCTAAAAAATAGGGCCACTCTCTTACTGATTATCAAATTGCTTTATCCAATTATAAATTCTAAATGCATAATGTTAATGAGAAAATGTGTAAACCTTAAATTGGAATGAATGAAAAATTATGACAGTTAGAAAAAAAGAAAAAAAAAAAAAAGTCTTATTGCATGCGTGAAGTGTGTGTGACGAGGTTAGTATATATTAATAGGTAAAACTTAAAGAAAATCCAATTAGATTCTACAATTTAAGTCCAATTTGGTGCCATGTGTTCTAAATAATTTATTTTTAAAGAGAGTTTTATTTCTTAATTTTGGTTTTAAATGTGGGATCACATCATAAATATCCATCCAAATGAATTATTGTGTACAAAAACCAAAGAGTTTAACATTAATGAACATAAATTTTTTTATATTTTTTTTTTAAAAAATGGACAATTTGCATTTTCTACCTAATAATATTCTTACAAGACTTTTTAAAGAGTTAAAAAACATATAATAGTGACTATTAATAATATTTAAATTATATATGTAAGAATTATACTATGCATTTTAATGTATATTTTTTAAGTATATCCATGCATATGCATGAGGTTACAAGCTAGTCTATTTATATATAGGTAAAGCTGAGAGAAAATCCAATTGAAATTCAAGTTGGAATTCAATTAGATTCTAATTTTGCACCACGTGTCCCATCTAATCTAAGTTTTTTTTTTAAAAAAATTTGTGCCAAATGAGTTAATTTAGTGTAGAAAACAAGGAGTCCAATATAAATAAACAATAAAAAACCTAATCATATAACTAACAATTCAAATTTATAAATCATTTATGTAATATACTATGACTACGTATGGTCCATTACTAATTAGGTTATATATATTTTAATATATATTAAACCATAGTTTAGAGAAAATTCAATTAGAATCAAAATTGGATTTTGCTTTTGTTAGCTTTCTATACAAGTTAAATTGTTTAGATTTTTGTTATTATTTTTTCTCTGAATTAATGAGCATATTTTTTATACAATTTCTATTCAGATATTTGTATACGAAGATATTGAATGTAACAAACTGTAATTGAGTTGAATGATCTAATACACCTATCCTCATTCAATTTAAGAGATATTGTTTGATCAATTTATTATTTTATTTTGTGTTGTATTTAGTAGAATTTCATAAACAATAATTGTAAATTGATATTGTGTATGTAGATCCAATGGTGATTTCCAAAATTATATACGTAATAACAATTGTAATAAGAAACTTGACCAATATCATGAAAATTGCAAGAAAAAACTATTTTAGTACCTACAAATGTACTTGTCAAAATATGTCCTATATGTTTAATAACCCAAGCTAATATCAATAGCACCACTTCAATTCATCATTTCCATGTGTCAGCATGGGTTACATACTAGTCTATAATAATAATAATAATAATAATAATAGGTGAAGCTAAGAGAAACTCAAATTAAGACAAATTAGAATTTCAAATTAGAGTTCTAATTTGTACCATGTGTCTAGATTTATGTGGGGACCACACCATAATTATCCTTCTAATTATTCAATTTAAATTTAAAATTTGCTCCATCTGTATACATTTAAGTAGGAGTGTAGGACCACGTTATACCATTCTCATAAAAAATAAAAATAAAAAAACAAAAAAAGAATGTGCTCCTTTTTTAGTTGAATAAAACGTTAGGTTCACCTCCCCTTCCAGACTCCTGCGTTTTACATTAAAATACTGTGCTCTTTATTTATTTATTTTTTGCTGAATAAAAAGTTCTGCTATTCTTTAATATTAGACCTGCAGGTTCACCTCCCTTTCTACAAAAATCAAACACAAATCAGAAAACCCAAATTCCATTCACACCGGTTCAGGAACCTTAATATACATCTCCCCTCTTTTTCATTGAATGCTATGGAATTTGAAAGGGATCTCTCGGGATCAATGATGCATGCTTTTGGGTTTTTATGTATCTTTATATAGGAAGAGGTTCTCCTTCTATTCCAAATATACTTTTCTTCACAATTTTAATGTTCCTGGTTTATGCTCTGCAAAATGCATTCCAACCATTCCTAAGGTTTGATTACTCCTTTCTTTCATCTACCTATGCTTTCCTTTTTTCTTTTGTGAATAATTTACAATTTTTAATTATATAATTTTTTAGTTTTCCTACGATTGATGTTGCATGTTTATTTTCTGTTTCATAACAAGTTGTAAGGAAAGTAATAATTGTTTGAATTGAAAATTTTATGTTTCATAAGATTTTTTAAAATATTTAATGTTTTGATGTTGAAATGTTATTAAAAACATTTGCGTGTGGTGTATTTTTTTTTTTTTTTTCTTTTTGGTACCAGGGGATTGTCATGAAATTGGGAAAGTCTATCAGCAACAAAATCAGGTATTTTGAATGGCTTATCTTCAACAAAGGTTAGCTATAGTGAATATAATAAATCTTTAGAGATAAGAGTTCCGATTTTTGTATATTATCAATTAGGTGATTGAAAGTTCAATTAGTGTAAAAATACCCTTGAACGTTTAGACCCCCAAATTACAAATTACCAATTCAAGCTTAATATCAAACAATTAATGTGCGGAACATGAACAAAAGCTTAATACAGAATTGGTAAACAATCTAAGCCAATTAAAATCACATCCACAGCAAAAAATAAAAGGCAAAGATAAAGGGAAGAGAGATGCAAACACAAGGACAACACACGATGTGTTATCGAAGAGGAAACCGAAGCCCTCGACGTAAAACCTCTCCGCCGCCCTCCAAGTGGTCAATAATCCACTAGAAAATGTAGTTGGGATACATGAACAGCAATAGACCCTCCAAGCCTAATCTACTCGATGTACCTAAGCCCTCCAAGCTTCTTGCTCCAACGAGGTTGCGCCGAACCTTTTTCTTTTCTAGCTTACCGGATTCCGCTATAATCCATAGCATCCGCCGTCCTTGGCATCTTCCAATGCTTCCCAAAGCTCCAAAAACACTCAACACTCTAAATGGGTGTGGGTAGTGTTTGGATAGAAATCTCCTCTCAATAGGTATGAGAATGAGAGAGGGAATGAGAAGAGACTACAAAGATTTCTCTCTAAGAATGAGTAGCTCTCTCTAATTGGGTGGGTGTTTTGAAGAAACCTCTCTTAGGGTTTTTCTTTCTGAATAGCCACACATATTTTGTGGGAATGAGGGGTATTTATACTGGTGTGAGAATGGAATACGAAAAGTCAGTTTTTCCAAAAATAGGGCTGGCTGGCGACTTAACCTGGCGACTTAACTGAGTCGCGAGTTCAAGCCGCGAGCTAACTAAATGGCCAGTCTGGATTTTTGTCCTTTAGTGCTCCAGCTGGCATGACTGTTCAGCTCCCCTGCATGCTCTGCGCGTGTACAACTTTTGGCGGCTTACAAGCTGCGAGCCTCCCGCGAGATCCAGCCGCAAGTCCTTGCTTCACTACACAGTCTTGAGCATTTCTTCACACTCTCTCACACACTACCCTTACATGATTCCCACCTAAATACAGGGTTTCTAAGTGCTGTATTACAAGCAAATTTGTCACGGAATAAAGCCAACACATGGTTGATTAAATTCAACCTTACAGTGATGATTTTGGCTTGGTTTTTGTGTATGTTTGTGTTGGTTGTGTTATGTTTGAAATGGGATGGCGTACTCTCTCTTTACGTGGGTAGGTTGATATATGTTGATTTAGTCTATACTCTACAGTAAGGCATGACAATTGCTTGAGAAATGTTCTCTTAGAAATAAACTGGTGGTTATCTATCATATGTCTCAAACTGTACTATTTAAAGATTGTCATGATCAAAATCTTGATATTAGAAATGGCGTATTACAGATGGCTTATTTATGAGATAATAATAGGGTATTTTTAAATCCTTATCAATTAAATTTTATAAAACCATTGAAAAGGAAATGTGGATCTTAGCCAAACATTTGTTAAAGCATATATATCAAGTGGAATCCAGCTAGGATATTGTCATGCCCAACAAATCAATCCCTGACTCTAATGTGTAGAGGTAAATATATAACAGTTTGGATGAAAGTGATATTACGGCCAAAATTGGAAATTAACACTGTTTGCCAAACAATATAATTAGTAGGAACTGTTTTCAAACTATATATATTACTAACATCTCGAGTTTAAAAGACTTGATTTAGGGCCTATAAATCAAGTCTTAAATACTCGGTTTCCATGGTTTGATCACGTTTGATGTGGCATTTTTTCCACGTGGCGTCCACTTGGAAATCGAGTCTCTAAGACTCAATTTATAAGTCGACCCTTTAAAAAGAAAACCATTCTATGTTTAGGAAAAAATAAAATAAAATAAATTTAAGATAAGATTAAAAACATCTTTCGGCCTCTCTCTTCTCTCGTCCCTTTGCTTCTCTCACATTAACAACCAACGGTGACCGTAACCACCGCAAAAACACCAACAACCACCGCATCCACACAAAACAAAACAACCACCGATCTCAATGCTACTATAAGCAACCCACAAACTCACTGATTACAACCCAAGAAAACCCATTCACCGCCAAAACACCAAGAACCACCATGACAGACAAACCCCAAAATCCAACCCACATTGACCGCCGCACACAGCCCAATCACCCATATATACTGCCGACCCAAAACACCCAACTCGCAGACCCACAGTCGTGAACCCACGACTGACTAACCAGCAGCTAAAATCAACCGCCGCCGTCGCCTCCACAACAACCCCACCACCACCAAACCGGTGAACCAAGTCAACTCAGTGGCTAGGTTTCTGCAGTTTGTAGTCGAAACCACCACCTATCCATGTTGTTACCGCCACCTAGCAACCCAGCATCTTTGGTCTATGCTCCTGAAAGAAGAGAGAGCAGACATAGTGAAAGAAGGGAGAGAGGACTGAGGTGAGGAGAGATGTCTGAATGATTGGGAGAAAAGAGACGTAACTGTGCATTGATTTGTGCTATACAGCTTGCTAGCACTGATAATGTTTGAATAATATTAAATGTAAAGTGTTTTGTTTTGTTTGCTAGCACTTACAAATCGATGCTTAAAGGGTCAACTTATAAATCGAGTCTTAGAGACTCGATTTCCAGGTGGACGCCATGTGAAAAAAATGCCACATTAGACGTGATCAGACCATGAAAACCAAGTCTTTGAGACTCGATTTATAGGCCAATTCGAGTCTTTGAGACTCAAGATGTTAGTAATATATATAGTTTGAAAATAGTGCCTACTAATTATATTGTATGACAAACAGTGTTAATTTCCAATTTTGGCCGTGATATTACATATAATAACTACATATGATTCAATTGGGTATATAATTTGGATGAGTGTGAGCATTTAGCGACTAATTCTAAGGTAAGTCTGCTTTGGTCAGAATTGTTCATTGGACCCATTCCACCGCTTGTGGATGATAAGCGGCAGACATCTTCTCTGTAAGCAATGCATAATTGTTCCTCTCTCTCTCTCTCTCTCTCTCTCTCTCTCTCTCTCTCTCTCTCTCTCTCTCTCTCTCTCTCTCTCTCTCTCTCTCTCTATGTGTGATAATATCATATATCCTAGATTATAAAATTGGGTACCTGAAAACAGTTTCTCTAAGTTACTATGCTATTACCTTTTTTTTTTTTTTTTTTTAATTTTTTTTTTATAAGTTAAATTGTATTGCCTAATTTCAGATAAATTTAAAATGATACTATAACTAAAATTCTCTAAGAACAAGTTTCAACAGATTTAGAATAAAATTTAGGCCAAAACATAGTATTGTGCTCTAAGTTGCTAATTACTTTAGTTGTGCTCATTGTTAGTTTTGTACCCTTTTCTTTTAACTACCCTCCTTCTCATGCCACATATTTTGATTGATAGATTTATTTACTTAGCAGGATACACAAACTGAAGTTCCTACTTTGAATGTCCACTTGAGGCTTAAGTTCCATTTTATTGATTATTTTGAAATCCTTTGAAATTTATATTTGACATTGTTGTTCATGCTATCTAACTTGCATTCAATATTACTACTTCTAACTGGTAGATTTACTAAACCATGGAATTTTGGCAAGCTAACACAAACATGTGAGAGTTGTGGGACTATTCTATGCTATGAAGAGAGGAATGTCAAGTCAAGAAGACCATCACAACCAAAGTTTTCATTGTGCTGTTCGGAAGGACTAATTTATTTACCTTTGTTAAAACATGCACCACCAGTTCTTGAAGAATTGTTGAATTATAGTGGCCCTTCATTTGTAATAGTATATCTAGTACATTTACTTTTTATTGTAGCTGTCCTGTATAACAATGTCCAAAGGATACAGCTTTCTTAATCAAATATCTGATGCTAAGGAGACATGGAGAATTAGAGTGAGAATATGCAGAATGTGGAAAGCAGTGAATAAGAGAAGTGGAAATAACCTCATCAGTCTTGACATGATCTTTATCAATAAAAAGGTTATTATACTTCACAACAATGAAATGTTTGAATCTTTCAACTATTCATTGTATTTGTTATATAATATGTAAACTAACTTTTGACTTCCATTTTTTTTTTTTTTTTTTTTTTACAGCAAAAAACTTAATGCATGCAATTGTAAGAAAGAATGTGTTTCAAAAATTTAGTGCCATCCTACGTGAAGGTGGAACATTTATCATTTCAAACTTTAAAGTAATCATGACAAATAAAGGTTATAGACTTGTTTCAAATGACCTGAATATCATTTCCCTGTTAACAACTTCGGTTAAGGAATGCAATGAAGAAAGTGAACTCATACCTATGCATGCCTTTGAATTTGCAACATATGACTGTATCAATAGCCGTTTGGATGATAATTCTTACCTAACAAGTAAATCATATTTTACTTCACCTCTTCTCTACTTTAATTAATCAAAATTCCTCCTTCAAATATATTTTTAGCATATACAAACTCTTGCAGATATAATTGGAAAACTATTGCTGTTGGACCCATCGAGCAAGTTCACTTTGACAACGGCTCTACAAATATAAGAAATCTTCAAGTTTTACTACCTCAGTAAGGAACATTTCATTATATTGCCATTGATTACAGACAATTAACACTTTATCTTAACCTTTTAATGTCTATTGAATGCTGAAATGTACCATCAGGGATAGAGAACTAAAACTTTCATTGTGGGATGAAAGTGCTGAAACAATTATTGAAAATGACTTCAAAGAAAGTGAAGGTCCATATATAATTGTTGTTACTTTAAAGACTATAAAAGCATTCCTAGGTAACGAAAGATAGATAGTATATGTATATGTAACATTTTTTATATATGAAAAAATGTATATGACAAATTCTTCAACGTGTTTTATGGTCTTTTTTTTTTTTTTTTTTCCTAGGAAAACTAAATCATAACACCACAAGTGCAAGCAAAGTCTACGTCAATATGGACATTACAGAGGTTTCTGAGCTTATTGA
Organism: Quercus tomentella; assembly: GCA_028535165.1. Classification (NCBI taxonomy): domain Eukaryota; kingdom Viridiplantae; phylum Streptophyta; class Magnoliopsida; order Fagales; family Fagaceae; genus Quercus; species Quercus tomentella. The sequence goes on from JAPQVY010000155.1 coordinate 41,697,696, forward strand.
CAGGTTCATAAACATTTACTTTACTAATTCTCTATGATGGATTATCAATGGATTTTTTATTTTTTAAATTGATCTCTTGCTTTGTTCAGATATAAAGTTATTGAGGATGAATATGATAATGTTGTTCAATATATTCTAGCACATGACAAAAATCCAAAATTTGAATCAGAACTCATAGTGCAAACTATGATGTCATTGGCAGAAATTAAAGCATTGGAATGGGTGGAAGGAGTCAAGGTTTTCTTTATCTTGAACTATTTCAAATCGAAATTTTTATTATTAAATTAAAACTAACTACAATGAATAATTTTGCAGGAAAAGTTTTTTACCTGTTATGCTGATATTGTAAACATAGAAACAGAATTTGGGTGGAATTATATCCCATATCAACTTTGCAAACGAAAAGTAAAACAACAAAATATTACGTTTTGGTGTGATACTAGCAAATTTGAATCTCAATTCCCTATGCCTAGCTGACCAAATTGTTCATTGCTTATACTATATAACTATTAAAATGACTGCATAGGAAAACCAAATGATAATTGCTTTAATTATAAATGTAAAAATAACCTTATTACATTTTCTAACTTTTCTCATTATTATTTTCAGTTACAAAGTAAAAATCCAAGTGAAGGATCATATTGCGACGACTTCTTTTGTTCTTTTTGATAAAGATGCAGAAAAAATAATTTAGAAAACTGCTTTGGAACTTTCTTCAAAAGTATCTAATCTAAATTCTTAACCACTTCCAATTTTATGCTTAAACGGTTAAACCTAACGTTTCTATTATACAAACAAACTTTGGATTTTACATCATATTGTGAAGAATCAAGAAATTCAAAACTTTCTTGGCAAATCCTATACATAAATAAAAGTTGATGATTACAATATCAGAGAGGGATGGGAAGTTTACACTGTCACAAGTGTCTTTAAATTTGAGTTTAACAAACACTCAAGAGATGTTGTTGCTAATAGCATTCAGATGAAACAATTAGAAACACCAATTAGAAATGGCCAAACTATTGCAAATGATCCTATCAGTACTTCAGATATTAAATTACTTACAAGCTTGAAGGATGTAACTGATGACAACATAATAAATGAGAGCATTGGAACTGTGATGAACCTTATCCTTATAGTTTTGAAGAATTTGTGTTTACGTGCAGGAGATGCTTGATCAACCTTGAAATGTTTAAGTTGGTGAATAGGTTTTTATTTTTATTTTAAGCTTAACAAAAAAATATATATATATATTAATGTCCCTTTATATATTTTAAATAATAAAATGCAATATTCTCTTCTTCTTCTTCTTCTTCTTTTTTTTTTTTTTTTTTTTTTCATTGTAGCATCATTTAAATAATAAAATGTAATATTCTCTTTTTTTATTCATTGTTTTATCTAATGCTATCCTTCGTATGAGAAACCAAAAAAAAAAAAAAAAACCAATAGCATCACTTAAATAATATAATGCAATTTCTTTTCATTGTTTTATCTAATTCTATCCTCCGTGTGATAAGCCAAAAAAAAAAAAAAAAGACCAATAGCATCACTACAATTAACAATTCCCATGTGGTAGCACGGGTTACATATGAGTATATATTAATAGGTAAAGTTTAGAGAAAATTTAAATAGATTCTACAATTGAAGTCCAATTTTGTGCCATGTGTCCTAAATTATTTATTTTTAGAGAAAATTTTCTTCCTTAATTTTGGAGTCAAATGTGAGACCACATCATAAATATCCATCCAAGTGAGTTATTGCGTACAAAACCCAAAGAGTCTAGAATTAATGAACATAATATATTTTTTTAATGAACAATTTACATTTTCTACCTAATAATATTCTTATTACAAGACTTTTTAAAGAGTTATATATATATATATATATGAATGACTATCAATAGCATTTAAATTATATATGTAAGAATTATACTATACATCTTAATGTATATCTTTTAAGTATATCCATGCATATGTATAGGGTTACAAACTAGTATACCTAAATTTCATCAATTTGGTAGTGCTATATATGGAATTTACAAAAAGTCAGTGGGGGGCCCATGTTTCGCCACCCCCCCCCCCCCCCCCCCCCAATGTTCCGCCCCTGTTATGAAGCCTAGTTTGACAATATTTATGATTGAAAATACTTATCTTGTAGTTGTAGTAGAAACCCAAAAAAAAAAAAAGAAAAAAAAAAGAAGAAGTAATTACAAGTGCAATCACTCTATGAACAAATTAGTAGGTTATTGATATTTTAACTTTTACGAATATTTTGCCACAATTCAAAAAATAAATGATGATTAATAAAAACATGCGTCAGATCTACTATCATCCCTATAAGTAAAAAAAATGTATTCTTGCTTGAAGGCATTTAGTTTCTTATTTCTCTATTTGCCTTAATTTTCAATCGACTAAGAAGAGGGATTTTTCCTTTTTTTTTTTTTTACATAAGCAAAAAGAAGAAATTTAAAAATGTTTTTTATTTAGAGGATGGTCACGCGTTACCATCATTTTTAAAAACCTATATGGATTAATTTATTTTTTAGGACGACAGATTTCAAACATTTCTTACATTTTGTATTTTTTTTGGGGGGGGGGGGCTGGGAGGATGATGACAAATTTCAAACATATATTATTAAAAAAAATCTTAAATTTAGATAGGGAGAGGAGGGGTTTGGGGTTGGGGCTAGAGGGCCTCCCATTCATTCCTAAATGTGACCAAGCCACACCTTGATTGTACAGACAAATCACTCTACTTTTATTTAAATGATGGATTCATCGGATTTATTGGGATACGGGAAGCCTTTAATTATTTTATTGAAGAAAAAAAATGGATAAGATAATAATTGATAAGATAAGATACGAACTAAATCCGTGGTAGTCCATCAATTTTTTCTTGATCTATATTCTTATCTTAATCTAGATTCTTATTTTAGAAGTCAATGTATTTGCATGTAATATGTTCATTATTATTTTTAACTGTAAAGCAAGACAAAATCACAGATGTTTTTCTAAAACAAATTACTATCTGTTGTGTTTACAATTTCTCATTGATATTTATAAATGATTACATTGCATGAGAGTTTAAAAGCTTCTAATAAATACTAGACAACTTCCTATGGCCGCTATCGATGAGCTGGAAGGCATGCTCTTGTGGAAGGGATGCCTCGGCTTTCTTTTCTACATTGGGAGAGAGCGGTGTGCGTGTGTTGCTATTTTTATTCAAACAACAACAAAAGCACTACTCTCTCTTAGCCTTTTGCTTAGTGACGTGTGTATCTGTTACTTGGATGAGGTGTCTGTGAATAGTCTCTTTACTTATAATTTTAAGGAGTCACCACCAATCATTGGTTTATTCTAGGTGTTATATTGGTCACCTATTTATCCAATTCATTTTAATTACCTAATTAACTAAAAGCCAATTCTAAGGGCTCCTAAGCTAATTAAGGTAACAAATATCTCAAACCAAAGATTCTTGGAATTAGAAACTAAAGGTATTAGACACTTTACACCGCCTATCCAAATAATAGTACCTTATTTTAAATTAATCACAACAGCTTGAATTTTGAAATATAATTTAAATACTAGCATTTGGTTTTTTGAAAGAATTTTTTTTTACAAACAATAAATATACATAGCATGTGAATATTATTCTACGACGTAAAAAGGAAGAGAAGGGATATAATATCACCTTATGCCTTTAAAATTAAATTTATTCTTCATGTATCATTCTCATGCACAAGGCACAACAAAACAAAATGGTTAGTATAGGGAAGGGGGGAAATGTTGGCTTAATTGGAGGCCATTAATTCAATCAAAGTGAATAATGGAAACATTACAACCTCTTTAAAAATTATATCTTCAAAAAGAATGGTTTGAAAAAGAATTTATTTGTGTAAAAAGACCCTTCCTTTGAAAAAAGAAAAGAAAAGAAGGTTTTTTATTGCTTAAAAAGATGAGAATATTCTTTACATCCCCTAAAAACTGGATATATTTTTACATTTGAAAATATGAGTATTTTCTCTTTGAAAACCTCATAACTTTTTGGAGAGGCTTATTTTGGTGGGGGAGGGGGGGGGGGGGGAAGAAAATGAGATTTTGAAAAAAAGAAAAAGGTTATCTCGTGAGTTTTTGCACACATTGTTGTGAATTAAGTCACAATTTCAAGTTTAAAACTGTGACTTAAAGTCATGATTTTAGTTATTTTATACACACTATTGCCCATTTAACTAAGTCAAACCAAATTTATTGGTCTTTCTTGATACCCCTAAAAGACGTGAGCCTATATAATTATGTGTTTTAATTCTTTTTTTCCTCAATTTTTCATTTCACATCATTTTTGTTTCTAACAAGAATTCTCTAGCTATTGCAGTTGTTTGTTTAAAAAATCTACCATCCATGTGGGAACATGAATATCATTGATTTGAAATTAACGGCTAAGATTCCCCTACCCCAACCCCCAGGTTCTCTTTGTGTTTTATATATTTCAATTTCCTTTGGCCGCAGGGAATAGAATCTCTATCTCCTTGCATTCATAAAACAAGAAGTCTTGCTTGAGTGCTAGAAAAAAAAAAAATTCTAAAAAAAAAAAAAAGTGAAAATAAGTAATAGCTGACTCAACACATTCTGGGGCCTAAAGCTACAATCTTTCTTTCCTATAATTTATTTTCTGTGAAAATTATTAGTTTCTTCTAATATTCTAACGATATTCCTCGCTAAACACTTATTTGCAAAGACATGAATTTGATATTTGTGTGTTTTTAACGAATTTAACCTCAATTAAATTGATTTATTTGTATTAATATATATCATGGTGATCATGCCCATATTGTGAAATATTAACTATGTCATTGGCATGTTAATTTCCTTTCATTCAAAATATTGCCATATTGCTATGAGGATTTTTCATATGTAGAGCATTTTAAATATAAAATAAATTTTTTTGAAAAAAAAAACATGTAAATTTTAAGTTGTGTCGATTTTATCAAATACCCCAATTCATCATCAAACAAATTCATTTCTAATCTTGTTCAAATTCATAATCCACAAGAATGAGGTCCAATTTAGGAACGACTCAACACATTTTGGAGTCTTAGGAAATAATTTTTAGTGGGACCTTTACTTATTTTTAAATATTAATTGAATAATATTTATGTTTTTATATATATTTTTATTTAAAAAATCTACCATCCATGTGGCAACATGAATATCATTGATTTGAAATTAACGGCTAAGATTCCCCTACCCCAACCCCCAGGTTCTCTTTGTGTTTTATATATTTCAATTTCCTTTGGCCGCAGGGAATAGAATCTCTATCTCCTTGCATACATAAAACAAGAAGTCTTGCTTGAGTGCTAGAAAAAAAAAAAAAAAATTCTTAAAAAAAAAGAAGTGAAAATAAGTAACAGCTGACTCAACACATTCTGGGGCCTAAAGCTACAATCTTTCTTTCCTATAATTTATTTTCTGTGAAAATTATTAGTTTCTTCTAATATTCTAACGATATTCCTTGCTAAACACTTGTTTGCAAAGACATGAATTTGATATTTGTGTGTTTTTAACGAATTTAACCTCAATTAAATTGATTTATTTGTATTAATATCATGATGATCATGCCCATATTGTGAAATATTAACTATGTCATTGGCATGTTAATTTCCTTTCATTCAAAATATTGCCATATTGCTATGAGGATTTTTCATATGTAGAACATTTTAAATATAAAATAAATTTTTTTGAAAAAAAAAACATGTAAATTTTAAGTTGTGTCGATTTTATCAAATACCCCAATTCATCATCAAACAAATTCATTTCTAATCTTGTTCAAATTCATAATCCACAAGAATGAGGTCCAATTTAGGAACGACTCAACACGTTTTGGAGTCTTAGGAAATAATTTTTAGTGGGACCTTTACTTATTTTTAAATATTAATTGAATAATATTTATGTTTATATATATTTTTTTATTTAAAAAAAATATTTTTCTTGCTTTTAGAGATGCAAGATTACTATTAATTATGTTTTTACGTTCAAGGTCTGCTAAGATTTCCTTTTCAATTGGTGATATTGCTAATTCACTTTATCTTTCATGTGAGTTGTCACATAGTCGATTTAAAATAGGATGCTATCAATTTTAATTTTGGATAACTTTTTTCAACATACGCAAATATAAAATGTATTGTGAATTAATATTTCATAAGCAATACATACTTTAGAAAAAAATCTAGCATTTTTTTAATAATTTAATATGTTAATTTGACTATTTTCATCTATAAATCTAAATAATTAATCTTTTAGGCCTTAATTAAAATTTGTACATTGTAAATAGGGGTGTGCAAGGGTCGGGTTGATGATTTTTTAAACCCAACCAATCATGGTGGGTTAAAAAAAAAATCCAACACAACCTAACCCATCACAGGGGTCTAACCCAACCCATATGGATCGAGTTGGACAGTTTTTTTAATCACTATTATTATTATTATTATTATTATTATTATTATTATTATTATTATTATTATTATTATTAAATTGAGCATTATAACAATACCACCACAAATAATAGCAAATTTATAACCAAATAATCTTGAGCATAATACCAAACTAACACAAACTATATGTAGAGAACTTAGAGTTTGGATTTTATTTAGGGTTCAGAATGGGAGTGGGAATGGAGCAAAGAGAGAGTAACATAAGATAAAAAGGTGATTGAAATGAGGAGAATTTAAGATTTGAGTTTTATTTAGGAAGATGGGAAAAAATAAATAAATAAATTGTATAATATAGTTTCAAATATATATTTCAAAATTTATATATATATATATATATATATATATATATATATATATATATATATATATTAAATATAGGTGAGTCAGGTTGGGTTAAGCGGATTTGTAAATCTTATGGCCTGAACCACTATGTAAAAAAAAAAAATCACAACCCAACCTAACCCACCAACCCCTAAAAATAACCTAACCTGGCAGGTTGAGTTGGATATAGTCAGTTTTGGTGGGTTGGCTGCACCTACACACCCCTAATTGTAAGATAGATAAACAATGCATTCTATTGGCCAATAAAAGATGCCTCTGTTTTTTTCTAGGTGATCCACCTTACCTTTTTTTTTTTTTTTTTAATTGTTTTTTTTTTTGTAATACTATAGAACAACAAATAAATATAATGTATTCTATTCTAAGGGGTCTTTTTTCATTTGGGAGCCATTGCCTAAATGACCTAATGGTCGAGGCACCTCTTAAGAGAAAGTTGAATGAAGAGATTAATCGCAATATTGATGAAAAGTCTGTGGAATAGAATGCCGCTTTGATTCTTCTTGATATAAATAACAAGAAGTTGGACAAGAAAGATGCCATGGATTTACATGAACAACAAGGAAAGATGCCTAAGAAACGAATTAGGCTCACGTTGTAAAGAGTATAAGCAAGTGGTGTGCTGTCGCAGGCAACCAAAAATAAAACCTATACTCCTAAAAATATATGTAGTAGTGCGAGTAAGGATCATTCCCACAGAGAGTATCTAGCCTAGTTTTATGCTACGTGAAC